>CM002529.2:8618884-9873884 GCA_000338895.3 Oryza meridionalis | reverse complement strand
GACCGATCTTTAGTCCCGTTTGGTAACACGAACCGGGACTAAAGATCGATCTTTAGTCCCGGTTATTTCACCCAGGACTAAAGATAGCTATCTTTAATCCCGAATTCAACCGGGACTAAAGGGGGGTTACGAACCGGGACTACAAACGGTTTCTCCACCAGTGTTACAAGTTTATGTACTAGATTGCACTAACCTAACAAGTTTGTGTACCACCAATGTAATTTACTCTTTTTTTCGTTTAGTTGATACTTCTGATCAAGCGTGCAAAACTAGGTAATCAATATATATATTCTAGATATTAGTATTTGTCATCGGTATAGCATGTGTTGCTGGATATCGTGTAAGAGAGGTTTCTAGAATGGGAAAATAGATCTTGGATTTCGTGCAATGTCAGGTATTTTCAAAAGAACATTTTAGTCAAAGTTGTTAATTAAAAGAGAAAAGAGTGAGTACAATAATTTTCTATATTAAAACATGTTTCATTTGTTGGTCATCTGTGTAGTTGACACTCATACCATCAATATAAAAATTAAATTGTTGTGCATTACCTGGTACAGTTCTAGCTGTTATAAATTAGAGTATGATGCATAATGCCTGACTTACATTGAGGAAACTTGGATAGGACGTACTACCTCCGTCTAAAATACTTATCGTTTTGAGTTTTTTTTCTAACGTTTGACCATTTGTCTTATTTAAAAGATTATGTAATTATTATTTATTTTGTGCATGACTTGCTTTGTTCTCAAAAAAATTTTAATTATGATTTATCTTATTTTATATTTGCACTAATTTTTTAAATAAGACGAATGATCAAACGTTATATGTAAAAAGTCAAAATGCTACTTCATAGGGATTCGGTGCTGGTTGGGAAACCCTCTTCGGTGCCGGTTTTCCTAACCGGCATCAGGGAGGCGGCGCTGATTTGAAAATCAAATAGATGCCGGTTCCTTTTAGGTTCGACGAATAAAAAAAAGCCGGTTCGATCCAACCGATGCATCGAGCCGATGCTCGAGCCGAGCAGTCCCTCCTCCCATGTCCGCAAGAACAAGAATGAACAATAACGAACAGAATGAGCATTCATCCATCCACATATCAAATTTTGGCAACATTCATCCTCTCATATCCATCCACATATCAATTTTTGGCAACATTCATCCCACAACACAAATTTTGGCACTCAAATTTATGAAAAAAAATCACACCTCTACAGATCCTCCATCGTCGCCGTAGGTACGGTCGGTCGTCTTCGAGCCGTCACGCAACCTCCCGTCGGCGAGCCCGCCACCGCGTCCCCTCCTCTAGCTCGCCGTCTACCGCCACCTACCCCTGGCGAGCCTGCCGCCCCTACCGACGCCGGATCCGGCCACCCCACTTGCCGCCAACGCCGAATCCGTCCACCCCGCCTGCCGCCGACCCAACCGGCCTCGCCTACCACCGACCCCGCCCGCGGCTGACGACTCCCCTCCTGCCACCGCCGCCTCCCCTCCCGCCGGATCTAGTGGAGGAGAGAGCTCGGTCGCCGCTGCCGCCTCTGCCGAGAGAGAGAAGAGAGCGAGACGAGAGAAGAGAGTGAGATTGAACCTTATCTCCTCGCATCGCCTCGTCATGGTGGGGCCCGCTGGTCGGCTCATCCGATTGTCGGTTTTTAATTAACCGACACCTATAATATATTAAAGGTGTCGGCACCTATAGAATAGGTGTCAGTTCTTATTTAGAGCCGGCACCTATAATTTTTTTTTTACGATTTCAACCCGCGGAAGGGGGAAAAGGTCTATAGGTGCCAGTTTAAGCACTTCTGGCACCTATATATAGTGCTAACACCTATTTGATATTTTGTAGTAGTGTACGACATCTAATTTGGGACCGAGGGAGTACATGCTGATTATACTGCCACACCATCCAACAATAGATTGCAGTCAATTTGAAGCATCTTCCGAATGCAATTAATGGCACCAAACTTCTCATAGCCATCACAATCTATTCTTAATGGCTGAAAATAGTAGGATTAGGAGGCTTCCGAGAACGCTACTGCACCGTGCTGTTGGCAAAGCTTTCTTCACAAGAGCTGCCACCGTGCAGTCCAATTCTGACCTAAACTGATCATAAGCTCTAATGCTCTGTTGGCTTGGTATGTCGAAAAGTTAAAAGTTTATGTGTGTAGAAAAATTTTAATATAATGAAAAAATTATAAGTTTAAAGAAAAAGTTAGGAACTAAACCAGATCTAAGGGGTGTTAGCTACGACGGCGCTCTAAGGCGTCGCTAGCTGCGGCAAGCACATGCAACCATCACGGAGCCATTGTTGTTTGTGACGGATGGCCAGCCGGCAACCTTGAGACACTAGCCGTGTGTGCATGTACACCTGGACGGAGGTTGCAGCTTTTTGTACCGGAGCCTTGTCTTCTTCCTTTTTTTACTGCTTTTTGACTATTGGCACCTCATTTCTGTGATACTTGCACCAACCGGTAAATAAAAAATAGAAATAATTAAGTTACAGTGTACGTTGGTGGATGAACCGGCCCATATACTCTCCTATAAAAGGGTCGGAAGAGGCATGACACACACTGCTTCCTCAAGATCTCGAGATGAGCATGCAAGGAGAGGTAGTATACGCAAGTTCGTCCTGAATTCCTTTGGATATACACAATTTCATTCAATTCAAAGCTTCTCCAGTGACGCGATTGCAGTTCGTCTAGTCTTGTAGCCATCACCATCGTTGCATGCATACACGTAGTAGTATACTAGGATCGGGAGGCATCAGAGAATGTAATATCGCTGCGTTCTCAGCCAATTCCTCGTGTCCATTAGGGCTATCAAAAAAGCTTAGAGCTTGCAAGCTGCTCGAGCTTGGCTCTTATAGGCTTGATACTAGACATGCCAAGCTCAATTGTTGGCTGAGGCTCGCAAGCCTAGCGAGCTCGAGCTCGCTTGATTAGCACAAGATCTATTGCATATAGGAAGATATTCTTGATGGGTCAATGTATACTTGCCAATGCTTAATCAAGTTTTGAGACCTCATCAATGCTTCTCAATAAAGCTATTATCTGGCTGCTGGTAATAGTACTACAACTCCTAGTATATGTAGTAGCTAGCTTTTGTTAATTCCAACATTTCAAAAACCATGAATTCATGAGAGAAACTGTAGAGGCTTCATTCAAAACAAGTCGCACCCATTGATTTTGACTACATATAGTTTACATTGATATCTCATATATAAGAGCAAGTTGTTTGAAGTGAATTTTCACCTAGTCAAGCTATCAAGCTTGAGTAGGCTCGAAGCTCAACCGAGCTCGAATTCGAGCTCACTCCCAAGCTCGATCATTATATAACCAGACTCGGCTCGGCTCATTAACAGCCCTAGTGTCCGTATCATGAAACTTGCGTCAATTTCATGCACCAAATGTATATGCTTCTATCAGCCGTGCGCTGCCGCATCCACTAAGTCCAGTCGCTGGATCCAAGCTGTGGAAGTATATTGCACTAGCTACCGTCATTGCATCCTGGCAGCAATGACCAGTGTCTTGATTTTTATGCACTGACACACAGGAAAGCACAAACAAAGCTCATGGATTTCCTTGTCAATCTCTGCTCGTCATCTTCTCTCCCACATTTATCCCCCTTTTATCTCTATTTCTGACAATTGCTAAGTTGTGAACGCGGATTTGCTTATTTGATAGTAGTTTTTGCATTTGAAATCCATTATCCAATTTATTTTGTGCTTCTCCTATAGCATCCTTTTGAAAATTGATGGCTGAATCCTTTGTTTCTTGGTGTTCAATATTTCCCATCGTGTTGTTACTACTTTTATTGGTCTTTTTCGGGGGATATGGGGACCCGTTTGGCTGGTGGGGACAGGGAACGCGAAGATATCTCCCCCGACACCAGGGATGGGGCTGGGTGACCCGGGACGAGGGCCGGGGAATTTCAGATCTCGGGTGTCATGTGTACATCGATCGGCAATCATGAATAATTAAGGAAGAACTAAATCTACTCAATCGGCTACAGATATTAACAATATATAACCCTTATGTCGATGTATACTTAAATCAAGTGATTGGGATAGTTCGGTCGCCATGCCGAGACAGTATAAATCACTTAGATCGAAATATAAATTAACAACAGAACTATATACGTTCATATCATAGCCGATCAGATAGATCTAGCATGTATCGGCTAATACTCCGATACCACTATATATTAAGATATTAAAGCAAGTAAAATATATCAAACAGAAGTATAATATACTTAAATGCGACAAGATCTTAATATAAAGGGCAGATTTAACATGTCAATTAAGCATATGAGATAACTATAGTTAAATCAGATAAGATCGGCTGAAACCCCGATGCTACCCTAATCGGCAACCAGGAGGCAGGCTAGAGATTGATATTCTAAGCACGACTTAATAGATCAAACTCAACTGATATAGCATTAAGTATGAAAAGAGGAACAATATCTAGACAATCAAGCCGCTGGATGTTTCATAGAGTGGTAGATATCTTATACAATCCAAGCTAACATCGCTATTTAACCTAATTGGTAGCCTTCAATTAACAGAAGTTAGCCGATTGTAGGTTAGATGACAATATTACCGAAGATTATATAAGATATGTGATAACTTGACGAGTTACATAAACAAGATTAGAGTATCATGAAGATGGAAGCACTAATCCCGAGAACACAAGTCGCCATAACGAGTTTTACCTCTTGTTGAAGATCGAAACCGATGCAGCTCAACCCGAAAGCAAGAACTCGTCGAAATAAAACTAAAGCAAAAGGGTGGCGATGCGCCGAAATTGTATTGAACGTGTGTGTTAAAAATTACATAGGGCTTGGGGTTTATTTATACCCGAGAATTATAAGATATGTCCATACCGGACACGACTATTATCTCTAACAAACTCTAAGATACCATAAGTCTTTGTGGCAGACTTTTGCCCACACATATCCCTAAGGAAATTACATAAAATATCCTAATTAATGGATACAATTGCCTCCTCAGGACTCTATCCATATGTGGCAATCATCTTGAAGCATATCAATTCAACCCGATGATGTACACCGAGCCATATTCTTAGAATCGGTTGTATCAGCTAGCCCCGTCTGACTCAAACTCTGCCAATCCTGACCATAGCCGATCCGGAGTCTAGCCGATTCCTGCTCTGTTCCCAAATCGATCTCCGCCTCCGATTCCACTCTGATTTAATCTTCTTTCCCGATACTGATATTACCAAATTTTGTCGTTAATCTCCCCTCGGGGGGCATGCTTTGAGTTTGCCTATACTATTACACCTTCTGCGACTAATAATCAAGCAGAGTATGAGGCAGTTCTCAAGGGGTTGCAGCTACTCCAGGAAGTTGAAGCCGATACTATTGAAATCATGGGGGACTCTTTGTTGGTGATTAGTCAATTGACGGGAGAATATGAGTGCAAGAATGATGTGTTGCCAGTTTATAATGAGAAGTGCCAAGAACTGATGAAGAAATTTCGGCTAGTAACTTTGAAGCATGTGTCTCAAGAGCAGAATATTGAAGCTAATGATCTAGCCCAAGGGGCGTCGGGATATAAGCCGATGATCAGAGATGTTCAGATTGAAGTTACTGCCATAATAGCTGATGATTGGAGATATGATGTTTATCGGTATTTATGGGATCCATCTCAGTCGGCTTCTCGGAAGTTAAGATATAAAGCATTGAAGTATACATTGTTGGATGATGAGCTTTATTATCGGACAATTGATGGGGTGTTGCTTAAATGTTTGAGTATCGATCAGGCAAAAGTTGCAATCGGTGAAGTTCATGAAGGGATATGTGGTACTCATCAATCGGCTCATAAAATGAAATGGCTGCTTCGACGTACTGGATATTTTTGGCTGACAATGCTGGAGGATTGTTTCAGATATTATAAGGGTTGTCAAGATTGTCAGAAATTTGGAACAATCTAGAGAGCGCCAGCATCGGCTATGAATCCTATTATTAAACTATGGCCGTTTAGAGGTTGGGGAATTGATATGATCGTTATGATTAACCCACCATCGAGTAAATGACATAAGTTTATATTGGTGGCAACCGATTATTTTACCAAGTGGGTAGAGGCGATTCCTTTGAAGAAAGTTGATTCTGGGGATGCTATACAGTTTGTTCAAGAGCATATAATTTACTGATTTGGTATTCCTCAGACCATTACGATCGATCAAGGTTCAATCTTTTTGTCCAATGAGTTTGTTCAGTTTGCCAATAACATGGGAATCAAATTGTTGAATTCTTCACCGTATTATGCACAAGCTAATGGGCAAGCTGAGGCATCTAACAAGAGCTTGATCAAGTTAATTAAGAGGAAGATTTCTGATTATCCTCGGCAATGGCATACTCGTTTAGCCGAAGCATTGTGGTCTTATCGGATGGCTTGTCATGGGTCGATAGAGGTTCCTCCTTATAAACTTGTTTATGGACATGAAGCTGTTTTGCCATGGGAAGTTAAAATCGGCTCTAGGAGAACGGAATTGCAAAATGATTTAACAACCGATGAGTATTACAATCTTGTGGCCGATGAGAGGGAGGATCTGGTTCACTCACGGTTACGAGCCTTTGCAAAGGTTACCAAGGATAAGGAGCGAGATGCTCGGCATTATAACAAGAAAGTAGTGCCTAAAGATTTTTCGGAAGGTGAACTGGTATGGAAGTTGATTTTGCCGATTGGGACTCGGGATAGCAAATTCAGCAAGTGGTCACCGAATTGGGAAGAACCGTTCCATATTCATAAAGTGGTATCTAAGGGAGCTTACATGTTGTAAGGACTCGATGACGAAGTTTATGGCAGAGCGCTCAATGGCAAATACTTGAAGAAATATTACCCTAGTGTTTGGGTTAACGCATGATCGGCTGATGTTGCCGATGCATGATAGCCGATGTGTTTACATCGCATTGAGATGGTCGATATTGTTATATCGCCCTTAGTTCTTTTTATATTGTAATCAGTTGTGGTTTGCGATGTACAATGGCCGATATTGTTATATCGCCCTTAGTTATTTTTATATTGTAATCGGTTGTGGTTTGCTGATGTACAATGGTTGATATTTGTCATGCCCGGAATTTCTATCCAAAATTCCAAACGCTTACATGTGTGTAAACCCTCGTCCAGGCATCAGCCGAGGCACACAATAACAAATTGATAATAGAGTACAATTATTACTCTAATTAATAAGCGAATAAAATGTCATTACAGAGGTGGATAGTTCCTCTCAAAACAATAAAAATCTAAGCAGCGGAAAAATAAAAAATAAACAACGCAAACGACGCCACTCCACAGGCAGCTTGACAAGGACTACGCCAAATCCTCACCACCATCAGCTTCACTGTAGAACTCCTCCTCTGATGAATGATTGCAAGGTGAGTATATGACATACTCAGCAAGCCACGCAGCAAATATGCAAGTGCACAGGATAACCAAGGATGGCATAATATAGGCTTCTTTGCATAAACAGCATTTAATAAATATTTCAGAATTTAATAAAACAGTAGAGTATTAATTAAACAGTATTAATCCAACACCATACAACATACCCCGTTGTATAGGCCCAACCATTCTGAACAACCAACCCCGGCTGCACAGTTCTAATCTCCAAACCAGGAATATACCATTCCAAACCAGGAGCTAATCAGATATAACCAGTTATAGCATCTTTCATTATGGTGTGAAGGGTGAGACTAATCACGAAAGACATTGTTAGACCCGCCCCTAACCGCGGGCACGGCTATTCGAATAGTTTTACTCTGATCAGAGGTGTACCACTGTACCCACAAGACACAGCCCCACATCATGTCACCATGTGCCTCAGTACCACCACGGTACCTCGGAAAGGAGCTGTGACATTACCCCTCACACCACACAATCCACTACAGTGCACCATTCCCGGATCATAGTCACCCCCTTATAAACAAGGCATGGACTCCCCAGCGACCCCCGTGGGCTTATCTCCGCCACTTCTCAGTCTGGTGCCCTGCAATGAACTATCCTATGTAAAAGATAAAGCCGTTGCCCACGCTGGCTTGTGGTTGGCACGGTTAATGTTTCACAACCGAAGTTCGTGAACCGGTCCTTAATTGTCATGAGCACGACCATCAAAACCATGTACTCACAACCCACCATTATCAGGTTTTAGTTGTCAAATTAATTAATTAACCAATCACGATTGACCATCGTGAACTATCATTAAGCCATCATTAAATAATAGTAAATCATAAGTTATCCCATTAGTGTGCTAAAGTTTCTAAGTATGGCTAAGCAATTACATCTAATCATCTAGCTGAACCAATATATAAAGCTCAACTAGTCAAGTTATAATAACCCAAGGTATCAAGGAATAGGATAATCAAGAATAAAAGGGCTATAACAAACAATAGGCTAATTCCACCCAATGACATTCAAAAATAAATGCAATAGTTGAATAGAAACAATAGCTTTAAACAGGATCAACATGCTCAAAGGATTGATTAGGATCTGTGTGACTTGCCTTGCTGGCCTTGGAACTCTTCTAAATCTTCTCCTGCAAAAACGGACTCTCCGGAAACGTCGGATTCTAAACAGAAAAGAGCAAAAACACCAAAATAGCACATAAGCAAGCATGAACAGTACATGTGGATATTTTTAACATGTAGATCTCAATTTTAGAAAAATTTAGAGACTTGAACCAACTAAATCCGAGCTAAGATGAATTAGTTATGAATTTTTAAAGATTTAATCGGATTAAATCATTTATATAAATTTTAATTGAATTATGACGGAATAATGAATTATTTTTGAAAAGAAAAAGGGACTTTATTGCGTCAGCGGGCTCGGGTCTACGGTGGACCGGGTCCACGGCAACGGTCTACGGGATTGAACGGGTGAGATCGATCCGATCCGAACGGACGGTCGAGATCAAACGGCGCACGGCCGGCTCACGAGCGAGGGCACCGATGACGTCAGCGATGACGTCATCCCCGACCGACGGCGGCGACGGCGGCTCGGACTCGCATGCCCGCCGGCGATCTATGGCGCGGCAGCGCGAACGGAAAGCGGCAACGGGATGCGGAGGGCACGGCGAACTCACCGACGACCGAACTAGCGGCGGAGGAGCGACGGATGATGCCGGCGACGAGGATGAACGGCGGAGAGGTTCGGGTCGACGATGACGGCGGTGTTCCGGCGGTCCACAGCAACGGCGAAGGGTCGGACGAGGACGGCGACGCGACGGCGACCACGTTGGCGAGCTCCCCGAGCGACGGCGATGACCGGAGCGACGGCGGCGCACGGCTGGAGCGGCGGCGGCGACGGCGGCGCACGGGTGCACGGCGCTAGGGCGATTCGCGCGACGAGAGGCGAAGGCGAGGGCGGCGGAGGGTAGAGGAGAGTGCGGGGAACCTTTTATAGGGGTCGGGAGGCGGCGGCGAAGCCCACGGCGGCCCGGCGACGGCGATGGAAAGCTAGGGTTCGCCGACTCCGATTCGAGATCGAATCCATGCATTTCCAAAGCGATTCGGCCGACGTTTCCATAAGAGAAAAGGTAGAGGAGATCACGGAGAACATTTCCCCCCAATCAATTTCACCGGAGAAGGAAAGGCGCGGCGAAATTTGGAAGGGCGGCGGCGGCGGCGCTCGGCTAGGGTTTCGACCCGAGGAAGACGACGACCTGACAGGCGGGCCCCACCTGTCAGCGAGCGGGAGAGAGGGAGAGGCTGCGCGCGCGCGGCGGCTCGGCTTGCTGGGCCGGCTTAGGCCGACTGGGCCGAGAAGAGAGAGAAGAGAGGTTTTGGGCCGACTTTCGGCTCAAAGCCAAAAGAGACTTTTTAAAATCTTTTTCAATTTAAATAATTCATGAAATGCTCTTTCATTTATTAAAAATACTTCCTTAGCTCAAATAAATCCCAGAAAAATCTAGGAATTATAGAATTAAGCAAAGTATTTAATAAAATTTTATCTGGCCCAATTTTATATTGGAATTTATTATTTACAATTAAATCTTTTCTTCCAGATTTTAAAAATCATTTCTAAAATTCCATTTACACAATAATTTATATTTTTAGGATTTTTAGGGTGTGACAATATTATTATATCGCCCTTCGTTGTTTTTATAATTTTATCAATGCTTTTTGACATTGTAAAATTAGGGGGGCATATATATACAAATAATGGAAATTTTTGAGCAAATTTCGAAGTTATATTAATCGGCACAAAAGATTATCAATACAGCAAAGTAATTAGAGTATCTTAGCCGATTACGAAAATTTTTCTAAAGTTTATTACACAGAAAGTCATTGAGACAAGTAGCTGTGGATAGCCGAAATAGCCCTTTGCCTAATTTGTTCTACTTCCTCAATAGCTTGGGCATCTTGAGCATCGGCTCCAGGGATGACTTTCAGAGACTTGGTTAAATCCGCAGCATTCTTGATAGCAGATTTGAGTCTGGCTTTTTGATCTTCGATAGACTTGGGAGATCGGCTAACTTTTTGTGCTCTATATCCAACTCGGCGTTGCATTCTTGAAGTTGTGCCATGAGGTCAATCTTACGAGCTTCAAGCCGATCGATATTTGATTTGATCGGGCCCTCAGACAGCTGATCAAGCTTGGATTTCTCTACATGCACAAGTTGCCGATTGTGCTGAATTGTAGCTTCAATGTCTTTGCGCTCCTGGCGATCGGCTAATCTCTGCCTGGCCTTCTCCAGCTTGAATTGGTGTTGCTCAAGGTAGACGACCGGAGTAAGGGCATCGGTTAGTTCATCCGGGAGTAGAGCTTGGATATCTGTAAACCTTGCCCGGATTGAGCCACAGTTGGTCACCAAATTGTCTAAGGATGCTTCTAGCCGATGAGAGATATCCTCAAGAGTTTTCTTCACATCATCAGACAGAGGGGCTATGGCTTTACTTGTGGTGTCCTCCTCTGTTTCATCGAGATAATCCTTGATGTCGAAAGAAAACAGATCGGCTAAGACCTGTAAGAGATAGTATTATGGATAGTTAAGGATCAAAACATTGTTGGCCGATCTTAAATTTGTGACAACAAGACTTACTGGGATAGTAGGAGCAGCTGGTTGTTCTTCCTCCTCGACATTATGACTGTCTGCAGCCGATGGAGTACGGTTGCCTGATTCTAGCCGCACAGGAGGTGAAGGAGGAAGAGGAGGCTGTAAAGGAGACAAATGTTAGACATAATCGGCCAGGATCGGTTAAGGATCGAGAATATCTTACTGGTGGAGCCGGTTTGAGAGTTGGCGCTACCGATTTCTTCTTAACAGCAGTTTTCTTCTTCTGCAACTATAAAGTTAGTGAGCAATCGGCTATAAGAGAAATGATTGCAGAAAGAGTTAAGGAAAGCTACTTACTCTTGAAAAATGAGCCGGAGCAGAAGGAGTTGGAGAAGTTTGCTTGGGCGAAGCCGATGGTGTTCTCTCTATATCGCTCCCTTCGGCTGCAGCCTGATCAATGTCATCTTCAATGGCTTCTTCATCCAGAGCTTGTTCGATGGATGGATCCAAGACAGGCAGATCATCAGTTGGCTTGGTTTTCTTTGATTTTATTTTCTTCTTGGGAGCCAGAGCTGATATGTCCACAGCCGATGATCTGGTTTTTCTTTTCTTGCCTGCATCGGCTGGTTCCCTGATTAGGCCTTGGAGGAGGGTTGATGTCCTGGGGGCATGATAGCCGATGACAGGGGGAGATGGTCCACCTCCATTGGGAATTAAACATGGAGCATATTCAATATCCTTACCACTGTTGCTCTGGCGAGGAGGAGAGGATTCTGTTGTCTGCAGGTAGGAAGAAAAGATTAGTCAAGATTCAAATCGGCTACCAGTTGTTCATGCAAGATTGATAAAGTAAAGATTTACCTAAGGGATAACATCAGGGAACAGATCTGTCATGTACATAGAAGCTGGTTGATGAAAGATATGTTGTTTCCATTCACCCCACCATCTGTCAAAGTTCTTGCTCCTGAACCTTGCCAGCTCTATGTTCTCAATACTGCCCAAGGGGGGTCCTGGGATGTTGAGTAGCCGATCCATCATCAGGGTTGATGAGATTTCTCCTCGGCATTGGATCTTGTCGGCAAAGAATAAGCCGATTAGGAGTTGGCCTAATCCAAGTTGTCTAGCCGAGCTCATTGGGTGGTAAAATTCATAAGAGACTTGGATGTTTTTGCCCTGATGAATGCCAACAGGAAGGATGCATGGGCTGATTGCAGCTGCAAGAACTTCCCTGGATTTCTGTTATTTTTCATGATTGATATCTTCGAATCTGAAGTCTGATGGAAGTTCAAGATCTGCTGAGTCCTCATAACGAAACCAAACCCGGGCATCTTTCTGAAAGCCTTCATAAAAGCTGCAGAACCAATCCTTAAGCAACTCAGCCGACAGCTTTGCTCCAGCATCAGTTGGTGCAGAAGCATATTCTCCATATGACATGCATCTACGATGATTGCGTTCTTCTCCATCATCTTCCACAATCGGCTTCAACCTTGGAAATTCAGCTTCTGTCATGTATGGCCGATTGACGACTTTCATAACTACCAAGTTTAACCAAGTTTGCAGCAACCACCATGGTCCACCTGCCCCAACTACTGAGCCGACGGCTATCTTGGCCGATGCATTATTCAACATTTGGTATAGATAGCCGAGGAGGATTTTGCCCAAGGGAAATTGTTTCTTTGATTCTAGGGCTTCGGCTACAAATTGCCAATTGGTTGTAGGGCCACAGCTTGATCCACAGAAAAGGAATTTCTCCAGCCACATCAGCAGAAAGGCTACATGCTCCTTAGGAGTGACAGACCCTTTACCCATGTATGCTGCTACGTACCCACACCAACCACCTATGCTTTTGGTCTTGAAATCAAATTGGTTCTTGGTGTTCAAAATCATGGGATTGGCCGATGAAGTTACATCCAATCCGGTGATCATGGTGATGTCGATCAAAGTCAGGGTCATCGGCCCTTGATTGAATAGGAAGGCGTTGATGGTGTTGGACCAGAAATAGGTGGCTGCAGACATCAGGGGTTCGTCCTTAGCGGAATTGGCTATGGTAAGGGCAAGCGCTTGGCTGATCCCGATCTCATCACAGTGAACTGCCTTGCTAGCCAATACACGCTTGTACCACGTGGTCCAACTTTTCTCAGGGGCAGTTTCCTCAAGAGATGGCCAAGATTTGAAGGTATTCTTCCAATGATTCAGATTAGGGTTGGCTAACCTAAAGGGGATTCTGTTGGTTTCAGCAGTGATAAAATCAATGGGGTCAAGGTTGCCGATTGGGCCAAGAAAGTAGTGGTTCTCATGTGATAGACTTGGAATCGCAACCAGGTTGGACAGATGCTACAGATGCAAGTAGGGATAGAGAAGAAGAGAGCAAGATAAGGCGAGAGATAATCAATCTGCTGCGAAAAGAAAGAGATCTAGTCGATGGGTGCTTACCTCTGCGTATTCGGCCAATGGCGAGGCGGATGGATTGGCGGAAGTTGACATTGCCGCGGGCGGAGATCTGGCCGGAGATGGAGTCGCCTGGAGATCGCCTTACGCGTCGGAGGAATCACCGGAGAGAGAGAGGGTAAAGTTTTGCTTCAGCGGTGAAAACGGAGGAAACGGTGTGAAGTTTCTCGGGGGTGACGGTTAGTATTTAAAGAGCTGGAGTAACGGTCAGAAAACGGTAAGTGCGATATCCGCTCGGAGTCGGTATATGGCAAATCCGAAACATTACCAAAATATTCCGGACTTGGGGGGCATGTGTTAACGACTAAATTTGATAATATCAGTATCGGGAAAGAAGATTAAATCAGAGTGGAATTGGAGGTGGAGATCGATTTGGGAACGGAGCAGGAATCGGCTAGAGTCCGGATCGGCTACGGTCAGGATTGGCAGAGTTCGAGTCAGACGGGGCTAGCCGATACAGCCGATTCCAAGAATATGGCTCGGTGTACGTAATCGGGTTGAATTGATATGCTTCAAGATGATTGCCACGTATGGATAGAGTCCTGAGGAGGCAATTGTATCTATTAATTAGGATATTTTATGTAATTTCCTTAGGGATATGTGTGGGCAAAAGTCTGCCGCAAAGACTTATGGTATCTTAGAGTTTGTTATTGATAATAGTCGTGTTCGGTATGGACATATCTTGTAATTCTCGGGTATAAATAAACCCCGAGCCCTATGTAATTTTTAACACACACGTTCAATATAATTTCGGCGCATCGCCACCTTTTTGCGTTAGTTTTATTTCGACGAGTTCTTACTTTCGGGTTGAGCTGCATCGGTTTCGATCTTCAACAAGAGGTAAAACTCGTTATGGCGACTTGTGTTCTCGGGATTAGTGCTTCCATCTTCATGATACTCTAATCTTGTTTATGTAACTCGTCAAGTTATCACATATCTTATATAATCTTCGGTAATATCGTCATCTAACCTACAATTGGCTAACATCTGTTAATAGAAGGCGGCCGATTAGGTTAAATAGCGACGTTAGCTTGGATTGTATAAGATATCTACCACTCTATGAAACATCCAGTGGCTTGATTGTCTAGATATTGTTCCTCTTTTCATACTTAATGCTGCATCAGTTGAGTTTGATCTATTAAGTCGTGCTTAGAATATCAATCTCTAGCCTGCCTCCTGGTTGGCGATTAGGGTAGCATCGGGTTTCAGCCGATCTTACCTAATTTAACTATAGTTATCTCATATGCTAAATTGACATGTTAAATTTGCTCTTTATATTAAGATCTTGTCGCATTTAATTATATTATGCTTCTGTTTGATATATTTTACTTGCTTTAATATCTTAATATAGAGTGGTATCGGAGTATTAGCCGATACATGCTAGATCTATCTGATCGGCTATGATATGAACGTATATAGTTCGGTTATATTTCGATCTAAGTGATTTATACTGTCTCGGCATGGCGACCGATCTATCCTAATCACTTGATTTAAGTATACGTCGACATAAGGGTTATGTATTGTTAATATCTGCAGCCGATTGAGTAGATTTAGTTCTTCCTTAATTATTCATGATTGCCGATTGATGTACACATGACATCGGCTTAAAATAAATGATATGTCATCGGCACCTAGCCGATCAGCTATCATTTATAGGATTTATTGCGGTTTCTTTGTCTTTATGTCTTGTTGATTGCAGGATCAAATCAACTAGCACGCTCATATATCCGAAGGCGAGTTTTGGACCTGCACTGGAGTTAAGCAGATCTCCCAGGCCTCGTGTTTTCTATCAACAACTAATGAATGACACTTTGGTCATTTCCCTTCACACTATTTTGAATTCCAATAGTTAGAAATGAACTTATTCTGAGACAGATGCAGTAGTAAATAAACTGCAACCTAATTTCCATGAAAAGCACAACAAACAAAATAAGTTTGTTTCATGGTTTAACCAGGCGAGATGAAGTTTGTATGCAGTGTATATATTTCTTGCAAACTAGAGAACTATAGGCACATATAACTCATGTGGTCATACTAGCATCTAGAACCCGATGAAATCATACCAACCCCGACGGCTTGAAGAGGATCTGTAGTAGTTCCATCCAACTCATATACAATTCTAGCAAGATTGACATATCATATGTTTTATTGTTAGGAATGGTACCAATCCATCTCACTAATTCGTTTTGCAAAGGAGGTATCGGAGACCGCAACAACGTGCTACCCATGATAGTTCATTCAATCAGACCTAGCAACTCTGAGGAACCTCCTCTATGCCATGTCAATGGACATGGACGATTCCATGGAAGCATGCACTACATGGCAGGGACTGAGTCTGGCTGAGATCGTCACCTCAGCCGAGGCGATGCATCAGGCAAGAGGCGCAGGTTATGTCAGGACTGGGGCAGTGACGATCTTGAACGGGGCAGGGGTGTAACCACGACTAGCACGGCGGTGCCATTGTTGTCTTCGGCGGAAGTGAACGGCTGGCGACCATGAGAATGTACTAGCTGTGGTTCGCATGTGCGTGTGGGCCTCAACGGAGCTAGCAGTTTGTCGTCCCGGACAAGGCAGGGAGACAATGCAGAGGAACAATGTTAACATAGTGCGCGACTGGTGGCATCTGGTGGCAAGCGTCTTGACTGGTTGCTTAGAACTCAGGTGCATGAATACCACATCATAATCATAAGTAAAGCATGTATGTTTTTTTAAAGATTACGGATTAACAATTCCAGCCTTTTCTTTCAAAAAAAATTATAGCCACTTATTACAAAATTATTTCAAGGAGAACAACATAAGTGAATTAACTCAGGACGGGAGCTATTAATATTTGTTTGGTACAAAAATTTAATACACTTCACAGGTGAATTGACTATCTCTAACGCTGCAAACTCTATACCCATCACGGATAAGATGTTACCTATGACGGGTTTATATTTAGAGGTCCACCAGAGGTGTTTTATGTCGGGTCTACAGATAGGCCCGTCAGAGATGAGGTTATCTACGACGAGGCAATTTGCCCCGCCACAGATGGGCCATCCTAGAAGCGTGGAACTGCGTAGTGATATATATTCCTTGAACAATGGAGCCATACATATATAACTCATGTCCTACCAACGCCGACCATGGCTTGAAGAGGATTTGTAGCAGTGTCGTCCAATCGATAGTCCATTCTAGCCAGCTTGATATATCATATCCCCTATTTTTCTTAGAATATCACTAATTCCGTATTTGTAATGCCAACAAATAGGGGTAGGAGGTATCGGAGAACACAACAACGTGCCTCTCATGAAAGTCCGTTCAATCACCCTCAACAGCTTTGAGGAAACTCTTCTATGACATGTCAATTGACAGGGATGATGCCATGGAAGCAAGTACTACAGGTCAGGGATAGAGTTTTGTTGAGATTGTCTGCTCATCCAAGGCGGTGCGTCAGGCAAGAGGTGCAGGCTACGTCAGGACTGTAGCAGTGAACTTGGATGGGGCAAGGTTGTTGTTGTGACAGCGTTCTACGGCATCGCTGCGGAAAGCACATGCGCCATTGTTATCTGTGACGGAAGTGGCCGGCCGACAACGGTGCTTGCAGCTTTCCATCTTGGACATGGTAGGGAGCTAATGCCAAGGAACAACATATAGTGCACGACTTGTCATTCCTGGAACTCTTTCTGAGTGTCTTCGGTTGTGCCATACAATACGGCTTACCGAAAAAACAAAGTCAAAATAGAAGACTCTGTTTAGTTACAATTATCACTGTACCAGTATTTTTGTTTGTGCATGGGAGTATGAATGGAGGACATGCATGCATAATCTCATGCACCGACAAAAATACAGGTACAGTGATAATTGTAAGATGGTTCTTTAGTTACTTCGTGAAATTGGCTTGGCTACCTTCTTGGATGTCAGTTTTAGCGATTTCGCCATTTCCCTCTATATTTGTTTAGAGGGTTCCCTCTATGTTCAGAGTGAACCTTCAGCAAAACTTTAAAGTTACTGCCAGTTAGCACTTGAGCAAAGGGGCAAAAAAGGTAAAAAGTATAACTATACTTGATAGATTTGTTCTGTTGTTCCAATTTTATCGGCCAGAAATCTTACTTGGGTTTGACTCTTGTGTAAACATAGCTTTTCCACATCCTATTAAGCTAAAATATGGATTAGGATTTGATAAACACCAGAACCTAAGCAAGAAAACAAGAAAAGATACAAATTGAACTCAATCTCCGATTCTGCCGGTTAAAGTGGCCTAAGACATGTAGTTAGACTACAGGTCATGTTCCGGTCACCACCCTAGCTTACACTTCAAACAAGCAATTGCACGAATGCTTTGATGCTCTTAAAGTTTAGCCCAATTTTAGCCTATTTTCAAATTTGGATGTCAATACACATTCAAGTCATATGGTCAGACTAGCCTTTGCATGAAAACTTCTGGTTCTCTCTTAAAAAAGCCTAATTTAGTTTAATAACAAATTTTGCTGACAATGGACATTCAATCAGAGATGATCAATATTGTTCATTAGCTAGCATTTTCTATTGTGACAGTGGTAATGTAGGGCTTGTGGTGAGAGTCAGGGTGAGGAGGTCAGCCGCATTCTGTGTTGCCTGTTGGCATCATTAGATAATCCTGAAGCTTTTTTCATCAAACCAGTTACTCTGTATCCTATAGCGTGTCTAGCTATTTTTGTTCTTCAGTTTTTCTATTTTTTCAGTTAGCTTGTCAGCTGGTTTTTTGGATCTGAGCTGGCACCTCCCTGCGTGGCTGAGTGTTCGTGCGCGTCGTGGAGTCGTGTGTAGCGAGAGGGACGTGTGGGATGGCACACGTTGCAAACTGATCGTGGCACACTCGTTGAAGTTCGTGGCGAGGAGCCCGGCCGCGTCTATTCTTTATTTTTCAGAGCAAAGTTCAGAAAAAAGCTGCAGCAAGTTTTCGCAGCGCCAAATCCTCTGCTTCCACTGTGTTTTCACGTTGAGTATTTGCAATTTCCACTATGATCCTGTGAGCCGGATAACATTTCCCACATCCTTGGTCCTCTATTGCCATCCGAGAAGCCAATGGAAGGGAAGAAGAATTTGATGATCATATAGCAGTACAAAAAGTTAATAGGGTCCCATGGTATCTGAACTGATCAGAAATTCAGCAGGCACAACTGCTATAAAGTGGGGAGGAATACATGTTGTGGTTAATTACAATGCAAGAGAGCTTTTAGAAATGAAGTATCTTTTGCAAAGTTGGAATGGCACCTGAGAACTAATATCCGTCGTAATCTTCCACTGCAAACTGTAGGGTTAGGAGGTATGGGGGAACACTGTAACTTGCTGTAGACAAAACATTCCTCAGCCTGGTTTTTCTCATCTAGAGGGCATTGCTCAATCTCTTTGTTAGTCTGTTTCACACCATACGTAGGCTCTTCTAGTTCAACGGTGCTAGCTGTGGATATCTCTCTAGTGATGATTGAGCAGTACGGCTTCTACGTACTCTGGGTAGTAACGGAGATCTCTCTAAAAATATAAACATTTGAGAGTTATTTGAATTTTGAAGAGAACTGTTGAGCATTTGATAGGTTCTATGGGGTGGGATTGGGGCGATAAGATATGACTAGTTAGGATATATAATCTCAAATGGCCTTCATTACTGCTTCAATTTTAACTCTAGTTTGCTATTTTGTATTTTAGTTAATACAAACTTCTCATACCACACAAGATTTGTACCACTCAAGATATATAAAGCCAGTGCATTTATCACTCTCCTTATACAATTATTAACCAAAGTTTTTTTTTCCATTTTAGATAATTAGTAACCAAAAGTTGGTTATGTGAATGTGCCATTTTAGATCGTTTCTATTGGTAGTAGAATACTAAGGCTAATTTTTCACATTGAAACATGTATATTATCCTTTTTTTAGACAACAGAACACTTATACTGACAGCAAAGAAAACCATGTGCACTTTAGTTGAACCTAATTACATAATACATCACTTTCAAGTTCATACTCCTATTGTTTTCTGGAGGACTCCTGTTATAAATTGCCTCATAGATGCGAGCCTCTATATAATTGGTAGATAGAGGAGATTCATGTATCAACCAAAAGTCCGTGCCACCGAAACTTAAAGTTTCTTCTGCAATGTCACCTTACAATAGTAATCTTCTACTCCGAATCTTAGGACTAGGAAGCATCGGAGAAAACTACAACACGATGCTTCTAGAATTTCCTCCAAATGCCACCTGCCCAAGATACTGCCAATCCACAGAGCATGTGAGACTTCGGCGTAGGCAAAACTGAATCCATCGGCTGAATTTGAATTGGTATGAGTGAAGATACAGGCAAATCATCTCTTCACAGTGGCCAGGTGTGTCGCACTAAGTACGACAGCTGGGAACAACTGCGGCCGACATGTCATGCGTTCTCAATGTGGCTGCATGCTTGTAGCACCAGGTTGTGGAGTAACGCCATAATCTTGGAGGAAGATGTAGCTTATACGAACAAACATTGGTTACACCGAAGCTCGCTGGGGAGGTGGACCATTTCAAGGACTTACCGCTTGTTAAAATCAAGGATCTGGAATTAATACTAGAATATGAAGGTTGACAGGGATGCAAGGAAGAAGAAGGCGCAAGGAGAGCATAGAGAGCCGCTTCCCTCTAGTCGTGGCGTCGGTGGAAGTTTCTTTTCGTTATCCGTTTACTTCCTCTAGCTGCTCAGTTTCTGGAGTTTACTTAGTTTAAAGGGGGTGCTTTTGTTTGTTAGTTGGTAACCCCAACATTTGTGTGTGTGTCAGGTAGATTGTAGTGCACAATTGTTATGCTTTGTTAGTAAAGTTAGGTGGAAGCCTTTGATCTAAAAAAACTAGTATGCGAAATTGGCTTTGTGCTTGCTGTATCTTTCCTACTGCAACGTAACTTTTGTTGATCGTTTCCATCAGTGTAAAACTAAAACTGTTGAGGACTGTAAATAAAACAGATGGAACCAATCACATTTCAGCTGGCAGATCCTATTACGAATTGTCATGGGCTTTGGGCCAGGCGTCCTAGGCCCATTGGATAGGATTAGGGTTTGTTAGGATTAGATCAAGGTTTGTTAGGATTAGATTAAGGAGTCCTCCATCTATATAAGGAGGGATCCTATCCCAGATTAGTTAGGCATTCGATCAAGATTTATCTTAGTGCCCATTGGCCTACCTTCTCAGTGCGACGGAGAGCATCGTGCCGTTTAGGTTCAGGACCATTGCCTATTTCTTCATCTAATATAATCCAATCTATCCCCATTCATCCCGATTCTACTCCGCATAATCCTTGCTCGTGACAACTTGGTATCAGAGCTTCGGTTCCGTGCCCATGGGTGCCGAGACTGCTGCGGTTCCCAGCACCCTCGTCGCAGACATCAGCGAAGGCCTTGCCGAGATCTCAAAGAAGATGATGGACTTGGCGGTGCATCTCCAGGCCTTGGCAGCCCAGTCAGCCGAGCTGACGGCCTTCCTTGAGGATGCCGAATCATCATGCTGGCATGCAGCGTCCTTGCGACCACGGGGGCGCGTCTTCAGGCAGCATCGATGGCGGCATCAATCGGCGGTGACGCCGCTCCATGGCAGGCCGTTGCCGACAACCTCCTCTACATCATTACGTCGACAATGGGGCGGGATCGGCTGCAGGATCCATTGGCCACCAACTATGCATGGCGCAACTGGGTGGTGCACTACTGGGGTAGCATCGGTGATGCCGCCGATCACGCATGCGCAGCCTGGCCCATCGTCCAGGCTCGTCGGCAATGGCGTTCTGCAACCACGCGGGGGCGGCGTGACTCATGGCGAGGCGCTCACGCTTCCTCGAGCAGCGGCGCAAATTCCGGGAGTGGCAGGTACAATTTGGCACGGGAAGATAGCGACGCACATGCGGCGTGAATTGCGGGAACGGCAGGTGGGCGAGCAACCGCGACCTCGCCGCTGGGCCTGGCGATGGCGCCGTCGCTGTTGGCGCCCTCAACGGAGGCAAAGAAGACGACGGCGAGTTACACTTTGACGGCGACACAACACGGTACGGGCGTTCGGTTCTCCGGTGCTGTTTTCGGCCGAAGCTACTCTGTTTCCGCAGGTAGGGGCGCGCATTCCGGCGACGGTTGGAGCAGAGCCAGATGGCATGTGGCGGTACGATTCACTAGTGCGACGGGTGGGCGCGGCATTCACTCGTTGTGATGGTGCAGATCGCGTAGAGTCCGCGAGCTGGTTCATGAAGTTCGCGGCTTGACCATGGTTGCGTCATTCCTGGCGGCATGCGCGCGTTGCGAATTATGGACGCGACAGTTGTGTGAGGACTTCGAGTCGAAGTTGGGCGCGATTTTTTTGTTCTGGATCTGCTTATCTTCTCGTGGGCGATGCTCTTCTCGCTCTTGATGGAGGCGGTGCTGTCTACGAGAGGAGCAAGGGTTTCTTTTTCTCCCCTCAGTTCGGCAAGTTAAATGGACCAAACTGGTGGTCTGGGCTTCGATCAAGAGCTGGCCCGTATTGGCTTAGATATGTTTACCACATGGGTCAATCAAGTTGGGCTTTCAGATTTGGATTTTTTTTGCGTGGGCCTCACTTTCCGATCATTGATTCTGGATGGGTTCCTTCTGTCCATGTCCTTGATGACAACATAAGAATAGGGTTGTTTCCAACAGTATTAGATATACCTACATTTTTATTTATAACAAGCCGAGATGTAAAAGGCTTAAGAGTTTGAGTTTAGGTTCTGGTGCTTCGTTTGAGTCTAGCAGGGTGTGCTAGCTCGAGGACGAGCTGCTCAAAAAGAGGGGAGTAATGTCATTGTCACGCTCGGAATTTCTATCCAAAATTCCAAACGCTTACATGTGTGTAAACCCTCGTCCAGGAATCAGCCGAGGCACACAATAACAAATTGATAATAAAGTGCAATTATTACTCTAATTAATAAGCGGATATAAAGTCATTACAGAGGTAGATAGTTCCTCTCAAACAATAAAGATCTAAGCAGTGGAAAATAAAATAGACAGCGCAGGCGACTCCATCCCACAAGCAGCTTGACCAGGGCTATGCCTAACCCTCCACACCTTCAGCATCACTGTAGAACTTCTTCTCTGATGAATGATTGCAAGGTGAGTATATGACATACTCAACAAGCCACGCAGCAAATATGCAAGTGTAGGGGATAACAAAGGATGGCATGATATAGTCTCATTTGCAAAAATAGCATTTAATAAATACTTCAGAATTTAATAAAACAGTAAAGTATTTAATTAAACAATATTAATTCAACTCTATACAACATACCCGTTGCATAGACCCAACCATTCTGAACAACCATTCCCAGCTGCATAGTTCTATCTCCAAACCAGAAACATACCATTCCAAACCAGGAACTAAACAAGTTATTACCAATTATAACATCATTTATTATGGTGAGGTATGAGACTAATCACGAAAGACATTGTTAGACCCACCCATAACCACGGGCCCGGCTATTCGAATAGTTTTACTCTGGCCAGAGGTATACCACTGTACCCACAGGACACAACCTCAACATCATATCAACCATGCGTCGCGATACTTAACAAGTACCCGAATAGAGATTGTGACAATACCCTTCGCATAACACAATTCAAAGCAGTGCACCATTCCTGGATCATAATCACCCCCTTATAAACAAGGCTTGGACTCCCCAGCGACCTCCGTGGGCTTATCTCCGCCACTTCTCAGTCTGGTGCCCCACAATGAATCACACTACACAAAAGTAAAGCCGTTGCCCACGCTGGCTTGTGGTTGGCACGGTTAATGTTTCACAACCGAAAATCGTGAACCGGTCCTTAATTGTCATGAGCACGACCATCAAAACCATGTGCTCACAACCCACCATTATCATGTTTTAGTTGGCATCTTAATTAATCATCCTATCATGATTAACCATCGTGAGCTACCATTAATCCATCATTAAGTAATAGTGAAACATTAATTATCCCAATCATATGAGCTAGTGTCTCTAAGCATGGCTAAGCATCCTAATCACTTTAGCTAAAACCATATAATGTTCTAGCTAATCCAATTATTAACCAAGTAACAAGGTATAGATAATCAATAACAAAGGGCTATAACAAAGGCAATAGGTCATCCCCACCCGGTGACATTCGAAAAGAAATGTAATAGTTGAATAGAAACAATAGCTTTAAACGGGATCAACATGCTCAAAGGGTTTTTTGGGATCTGTGTGACTTGCCTTGCTGGCCTTGGAACTCTTCAAAATCTTCTCCTGCAAACTCCGACTCTCGGGGAACGTCGGAATCTAAGCATAAAAGAGCAAAATCACCAAAACAGAACATAAACAATCATAAACAGCACATGTGGATATTTTTAACATGTAGATCTCAATTTTAGAAAAATTTAGAGACTTGAAGCAACTAAATCCGAGCTAAGACGAATTAGTTATGAATTTTTAAAGATTAAACCGGATTAAATCATTTATATAGATTTTAATTGGATTATGACGCAATAAAGAATTATTTTTGAAAAGGAAAAAGGATTTATTGCATCAGTGGGCTCGGGTTCACGGTGGACCGGGTGCACGGAAGCGGTCTACGGAACGAGCGGCCGAGATCTAATTGATCTACCGCGGGTCTACGGCTGACGTGGCGTTGACGTCGACGATGACGTCATCACTGGTGGCGGCTCGGCACCTCATGCTCACCGGCGAATGACGGCGCGGCGACAGAAACGGAGGGCACCTACGGGTAGAGGGTGACGCGGCGAACTCACCGAGGGCTCGGACGACGACGGATAGTGACGGACGGCGACGGCGGCGAGGTTGAAGCAGCGGAGGCGTTCGAGTCGACGACGACAGCGATGCTCCGGCGGTCTTCGGTGAAAACGGAGGATGGGACGAGGACGGCGATGACTTGGCGAACCCGACGGCGGCCTTCCCAAGCGACAACGACGACCGGAGCGGCGGCGGCGCACGACTGGACTTGCGGTGGTGACGGCGGTGCACGGGTTGACGCGGAGGCGGCGCTACAAGCGACGGCGGGCTAGGGCGAAGGTGGCGACGAAAAGAGGAGGTCCCGGGGGTCCTTGTATAGGGGCTAGGGGGCGGCGGCTAGGCCCACGGCGGCTGGCGGCGGCGATGGAAAGTTTAGGGTTTCCAAACAAAATTAGATAAAGTTTCGATAGGGGAAAAGATAGAGGAGATTGAAGGGATCATTTCCCCTCTATCAATTTGATCGGATCAGGAAAGATGCGACCGAATTTGGAAGGGGTGGCGGTGGCTTGCGCACGGCTAGGGCGCGGCTGGCGGCGAGAGGAGGAAGACGACCCTGACAGGTGGGCCCCACCTATCAGTGGGAGAGAGGAGGGAGAGAGGGCGGCTCGGCCTGGCGGGCCGGCTGGGCCAAGCGCGAGCAGGCTGAGGGGAAGGAGGGGAAGACTTGGGCCGACTTTCGGCCCAAAGCCAAAAGAGGATTTTAAAACCTTTTTCCTTTTAAACTATTCATGAAATGAAATTCCATTTATTAAAAATACTTTCTTGGCTCAAATAAATCCCAGAAAAATCTAGGAACTATAGGATCAAGAGAAGTATTTAATAAAATTTTATCTAACCCACTTTTATATTGGAATTTATTATTTAAAATTAGATCTTTTCTTCTAGGCTTTTATAATCATTTCTTATAATTCCAATTAAACAACAATTTATAAATTTGGGATTTTTAGGGTGTGACAAACCTACCCCCCTTAAACAGAATCTCGTCCTCGAGATTCGGAAGAGCGGGCGAAAAGATGCGGATGAGTTGACTTTAATTCATCTTCTCGTTCCCAAGTAGATTCTTCTTCCGAGTGATTACTCCATTGGACCTTACAGAAACGGATAACTCGATTCCTGGTCCTTCTCTCATCTGTCTCCAAGATACGGATTGGTTTCTCAACATATGTTAGATCCTCTTGGATTTCTATATGCTCAGGATTAGCTTCTTCAGTGGGTACCCTTAAACACTTTTTCAACTGTGACACATGGAACACATTATGAACACCTGCCAGGGATTGAGGTAACTCCAATTGATAGGCGACCTCACCTCTTCTACTGACAATCTTATATGGTCCCACAAAACATGGTGCCAATTTCCCTTTGGTGTGAAAACGATGAACTCCCCGAAGAGGCGTGACACGAAGGTACACATGATCCCCTTCCTCAAAACTTAAATCCCTGCGGCTATTGTTAGCATAGCTCTTATGACGAGACTGGGCTGTACGCAATCTTTCTTGAATGATCTTTACCTTCTCTTCTGCTTCCCTCAGAATATCAGTCCCAAAAACCTGACGTTCTCCCGTTTGATCCCACAAAAGTGGAGTATGGCACTTCCGTCCATACAATAATTCATAAGGAGCCATTTGAAGACTAGCTTGATAACTGTTGTTGTACGAGAAATTCTGCGTAAGGAAAATTCTTATCCCAACTTCCACCGAAGTCTAAAGCACAAGCTCTCAACATGTCTTCCAAAATCTAATGTACCCTTTCCTCTTCTCATATTCTTCTTAATCTCTTGGATATCAAGATCATTGACTTGAGCTTCTCTAACCTGATCAATGAGAGTGGGCTTTGCTTCTAATGCTGCAACGAAACCTCTACTGACAATTCCCAAATTCAATCTTTCGAATTCCTTGCATAATTCCCACGGCAACTGTCGTCCTTCCGTAGCATTGCAATAGCCTTTCCTACTGAGAGCATCTGCTACAACATTAGCCTTTCCCGGGTGATAATGAATTCCCATGTCATAATCCTTAATTAATTCCAACCATCTTCGCTGTCTCATGTTCAGATCTGGCTGGGTGAAGATATACTTCAAACTCTTGTGATCTGTGTACACCTTCGTACGAGTACCAAAGAGGTAGTGACGCCAAATCTTCAAGGTATGAACCACTGCGGCTAACTCAAGATCATGGGTAGGGTAATTCTTCTCATGAAGACGTAACTGACGAGATGCATAGGCAACCACCTGCCCATCTTGCATCAAAACACAACCTAACCCAAGCTTAGATGCATCGCAATACACTTGGAAACCCTTCTTTGGATCAGGCAAAATCAGAATGGGTGCTGATATTAAGTGACTTTTCAACTCTTGAAAACTCTGCTCACATTCTTCTGACCACTTGTACTTCACGTCTTTCTGAAGCAGGCGTGTCATGGGCTTAGCAATCTTGCAAAAATTCTCTATGAACCTCCGATAATAGCCTGCAAGACCCAGGAAACTATGAATCTACGAAACTGTCTTCGGTTGTTTCCAGTTGGTTACGGATACCATATTACTAGGGTCAACGGCAACTCTTCCGGCTGAGATGACGTGTCCATGGAACTTTACTTCAGACAATCAAAATTCACATTTGCTAAACTTGGCATACAACTGATATTCTCGTAACTTCTCTAATGCAAGACGAAGATGTTCTTTATGCTCTTCTTTGGTTCGGGAGTAAATAAGAATGTCATCAATAAAGACCACCACGAACTTGTCCAGGTATTCCATAAACACCTTATTCAAGTTCATGAAGAAAGCAGGGGCATTAGTAAGTCTAAAAGACATAACAGTACACTCAAACAACCCATACCAAGTGGTGATACCCTGATCGAAGATCGATCTTGGAGAAAACGGTGGCACCTTTAAGCTGATCAAACAAATCATCAATTCTAGGCAGAGGATACTTATTCTTGATGGTCACATCATTCAGTGCACGATAATCCACACACATCCTCTGAGTATGATCTTTCTTCTCCACAAAAATGACTGGAGCTCCCCATGGAGATGAACTTGGTCTAATGTATCCTTTCTGAAGCAAATCATCTACTTGTCTCTTGACCTCTACTAATTCATTGGCTGCCATTTTATAAGGTCTCTTATGGATCAGGGTTGTCCCTGGCCCAGATCTATTCTTAATTCTATATCTCTCTTGGGCGGCATACTAGGTAAATCATCCGGGAAAACATCCGGATAGTCCTGTACTATTGGGATCTCTTCCAAAGTTATTTGATTCAAACTTGACCTTAAAGGTTCAGAAGGTGATGCATGAACAGTTACAACTTGACCGTCATTGTTGGTGAGAGTTACTTTTCTATTGGCACAATCTATCACACCTTTATATCTGGCTAACCAGTCCATCCCTAAGATGACATCAAGGTCTTTGGATTCTAACAAAATAAGGTTGGCCAGAAATGGAACAACTTGAATTTCTATTCTGACAGAGGGGCTACATTGTGATGAGAGTGCTTGGTTACTAGGGGTACTAACCATCAAAGGACGTCTAAGATCTTCTATCTCCATCCCATGATTTCCCGCAAAACTCTTAGACAAAAAGGAATGTGTAGCACCAGAATCGAAAAGCACTGTTGCAGGAACTGAGTTAACAGGAAACATACCCAAAATCACATCTGCAGCACCTTGGGCTTCTGTAGCAGCAACACGATTGACACGGGCCTTTGACGCTGGTGCATTGGAGTTATTCTGCATAGGAACAGTCCTCACACATCGAGGTTTCGGACACTTGTCAGAATAATGACCTGGTTCACCACAGTTGAAGCACACCCCTGGCTTGTTTCCTTACTCCCTCTTGACAGGCTGGTGCTGGACTGGAGTTGCAACAGGACGTGGAGCTTGGTTGCGATTGGTATTGCTAGCATTGTTGTTGTAGAACAACAGACGAAGATCCTCCCTGTGACACTGCCTGAGGTCCCATCGTGAGACGCGGCCTCTGACTATTCCCTTGCTGAGCTTTGAAGTGAGCAATCCTGCGTTTCTTCTGTTCCATTCGGTTGTACTTATCCTCCTGACGAATGGCCTTATCCACCAACTTCTGGAAATCAGAATAATCCCCAGTCATCAGCAGGTAAGAAAGCTTATCATTCAACCCTTCCAAGAACTTCTCTTGACGCTCTTCATCTGTGTGCACATCCTCCGGAGCATAACGGGCCAGACGATTGAATTCATGCATGTATTCAGTGACAGAACGGGATCCCTGAGTGAGCGCCCTGAACTCCTTCTTCTTGAGGGACACTACTCCTGATGGTACATGAGTCTTCCTGAACGCAGCAGTGAACTCAAGCCAAGTGATTGGTTCAGCAGTAGCCCTGTTGAGACGGAAGTGACCCCACCACTCAGAGACAGGGCCATGAAGCTGATGTGAAGCAAAGGAGACTTTTTCTTGATCAGTGCACTAAAGCAGGTACAACTTCTTTTCTATGGCGTGCAGCCAATCACCAGCCTCAACTGGATTGGTAGTGCTGGAAAAAGTGGGCGGCCTCACACGAAGAAACGGAGAGCGTCGTGCCATTTAGGTTCAGGACCATTCCCTGTTTCTTCATCTACTATAATGCAATCTATCCCCATTCATCCCGATTCTTCTCCACATAATCCTTGCTCGTGACAGAATTGAGAGCAGGATGCCTCATGCCTAACTTATATATAGTACCACCTCACCAATAGTGGAGGCCACATCTGCCACATATGGCACCAGATGTCTCTTGGCCATCGTAATCCTACCTGTGCAAACTGGTAGGATTAGGAGGCTTCGGATAACACTTCAGCATGCTGCTCACAGAATTTTCTTCATCCAAAGATAACGTTCTTCAGTACCTTGATTCTGCCGCTGTGCAGTACTATTCTAGCCTGACATTGGCCTGAAGTGACGAAACTAAAACCAAGAGTTCAGGCATGGCAATTTGAAAGCGTACCATTAAGCTATAGTCGTGAGTCATGACAAGACAAGACGAGCTTGTGCCACCAAATAATGTTTAGAGAAGCTGAAACACACAGTGTGGCACAGATCCAAGAGGAAGTGCCACAGAATAAAGTTCTGAGAAGCTGAAATACATAGTATGGCCAGAATGGTCATGTCTTGGAGGCACCAACGTGCAGTAGTTAATAGCTCTTTGTGTAGAACTTTGCATGATTACTTGAGAAATTCTGCCTCCCTATATTTGTACATTTCGACAAATAATGATGATATTGCATTGGCTTTTGCACCTCTGTTTTCTCCAATGTACTTTGCCACTAAAAATTGTGCCCTCGATCTTTGATAGACTCAAATCACCAGTTTTCATTTTGACCTGACAAGAGAATATGTACATCATCTGATTGAACTGAGAGTTGAGGTATGCTTGACTGCAAGTGAAGCAACCAACTAGGGTCTTGGCAAGACATACTACAAACGGAAGTTCAGAAAAGCTGGATACGGAGAATGGCATAAATTCAGGAGAAATTAGCTGCATGTTGATGAAATCTCATCAAAGCCACCAACATACACCCACTCACCCAGTAGACTATTGTTTCACACTTTGCAATGTTCGCCATAATATCGGATTGATGTGCAACATTTACACCTATTAAGTCGTTTTAGATTGATATCGGCAATGCAATTGTATCTGAATTTCTACAATTGTATCTCACCCCTTACGCTTTTGCTCTTGACACCTGAGTATTTTTACGAAATGCTTTCCATGATAAAAATATGTATCCTTGTTGTTGATCACGTCCTTTTGGCTTCTAATTTCTAACGAATTTAAAGTAACAACAGTATATGAAAGTAACTCGGTATGGTTTTGGTGGTTGATCCGGGCTATAGCAACTTATCATAATACTCCTTCCGTCCAAAATATATGACACGGTTAATTTTTCAAACAACATTTTAGCATTCATCTTACTAAAAAGTATATAAATATCATTTTTTTGTTGTGAATTGTTTTAGCATCAAAGAAACGAATGGTCAAACGAATATGAAAAATCAACAACGTCATATATTTTGGGCCAGAGGAAGTATTATCCACTACTCTCCATACAAATTGGAAGCACAGATGCAAAATGTGGTCATTCTTGCTTCTAGGCTTATCTCAATGAAGGCCAGCCAGCATTTTGATCAGCTTGAAGAGGAGATGTATGTAAGTGCGTTGATACCGTGCCACACCAGTTAGTCATACCATGCAATTGTCCTTGTTATGATACTCACATTGAGGTATGCCTGTCATCTTATTTTCTGAAATAGCACTTACATGATGGAGAAAATTGACATCCTACCATCATTAAAAACATGGCTCCGTCAAAATATACCATCCGTATTTGCGATGAGACCTCACAAAAACCACAGTAATCTCTGTAGTGCAAAAAGTATGGCTAGGGCTTGGAGGCATCGGAAAACAGAATAGGATGCTGCTAATAGAAGTTACATGCAGATAAACAGCATAACGCATAAGGGACCTCCCCTATGCCATGACAGTGTCCATGGATGCGGTCGTAAAGGCATTTCCATGAGGCTAGCTGGCCATGGGTTTTGAGATGGTAAGCTCAGCACTGGTGACGCTGACAGGCAAACGCCCGGTCGAGTCGTTTCCATGCTAGTGACGGCGGCAGATCAAGTGCCTGGCTGTACATGACCGTGTTTGCAGTATCACATGGTCATGTTGGTTGGACCACGGTCAGAGTATTGCATACGGTGGATCATTAGAAACCCGGTCATCTTCAGTCAGAGCAGGTACAGTAGTGAGCTAATAGTCTGCTTACATAGGATTTTAGTATACAAGGCCGAGAAAGAAAATTTGGAGAGAGAAAAGCGAGCAACTATTTAGTCGCTGGCTCTACGCGTGAACCTAGGCATTCTGCCTACCATGGGCCCACCTGCTCTCACAGCAACCAATGGAAAAATGAATAGGGACGTGAAATAAAGTGTGACCTATTGTTGTATATATTGCAGATTAGGTGTCGATTGAACGACGTCGCACTCGGTTGCAGCCAGCCATCGATGGTACTATTAACCTTGCTCTAAGAGCATGCTCAGAACAGTCAATTTGAGGTGATGTTGAGTTGGTGAGCGTCTGCATCAAGAGAGATTTCTCAACTAGTAATGTGAATGCATGAATAGCACCGAACATGATCAATCGTGTATGTGTGGCACGTAGGGATAGGCAGCCCCATTGTAGCATATGTGTAGTCAACTAATATTGAAGCATATATTTAGATAACCACATGTTGTTTTGAATGTAAGACCGTGTGTAAATGATGTGTTGGGAGTAGTCTTATAATCATTAAGAGTCTGAATTATTGGAGGTGTAGAATAAATCAAGGTGTCCCAACTACAGCATCTGAAGTTAGAGATAAAGTGACTACAAGTGAAATAATATTATTTAAAGCTATATACGCCATATATTAATAGCCTTTATAGTGTTAAAAATGCCATATATTAATGACCGAGGGTCCGCCTTGCAAAGTGTTAAGAAAGGATTCTGCAAACACCAGGTGTTTACTACTTCGTACTCTCTTTACTATTGCGTATACATTGTGCCACAACGTTTGCTATGTATCTTTTGTCTATTTGTTTTCTTAATTGTCAATCACCTACAGGTGCATAAGATGTAAACTGAACTTCATCTCAAAAAGGTGAACTTCTTCTTGAATTCTGCTTTGTTTTTTATTAATTCAGTGAATCCGGATGCAAATTCTCTATAGCAGTAAGAATAAATAAGAAACTATCTTTTTAAGTTCATAATAGAATATTGTTTGTCTAGAAAGAAATGAAAAAAAAAGTATGAGTAATTGGAAATTTATATAGTATTAAATAAAATGATCTATATAAAGATTTATAAAAAAAGAGTAAATTGACAAATAGACATGACATGCCATGTTTTAGCTTATTGTCTCGTAAGAAGATCGACAATTTATGTTGCAGCTCGCTAGAATGGCGTACAGAGTGGTACAGAGCTGCTACATCATACTGGGGCAAACAATTTATGACCGATCCATATTTATTGGAGAAAAGGAACAAGCTAGCGAGATGTTCAGAAGAAGTGTGCTTCTAATAATATGGTCTCATAACCATCAGGCAATTCCTAGCACGAATGTGTAGTATAGAAATAGGACTAGGAGGACACGGAGAACCAAACAGCATAATATTTTAGGCTGCATCTTCTTATGTACCCAATCGTGCTAGTTTGAACCATTTATTACCTGCATGCAAGCAGCAATGGTATGGCAACCTACAGGCCAATGAAACCATGGTCGACAGGTCTGTAGAGTGGCTGCAGCTGGGCTGCTCCCACAGTCCCATGTCAGCAAATCGCCCTCTCTCTCACTCCATCTATAGCTATCCTACCAATTCTGAAGATTGCCGGACATGAACAGTATCCTGAAGGAAATGCAAAAACACAGGAACGAAGAAGAGAGTTTTGCTGCGTAACAACTAACAACTGAAGCAGCTTTTCCGATTTTCCTCTGTTATTCCCCTCATCATGTGAGGTTGTTACATGCACAACAAACACCGACTTCACCGGATCTAAACGACTGAGCGCGCCATCCACGCTCCAGATCCAGCTCTATCGCTACTAACCAAAAAAATTAGCAAAAAGATCGACTGATCAATACTGAATCTTTCCAGGTCAGCCGTTACAATCATGCGGCATCCTATGCCTAAGAGTTTACATGCTAAATAAACAATTAATGCAAATAGATTAGAACAAATGCACAAGATTATTGTCTTCTGCCTAAGAGTTTCTGCACTGAGGTGAACTCAGCGTGTCACTGTTATGGAGCACTTGTTAGACATGAATGGCAGGCTGCACGATAATGGCGAGGCACACATCTGATGAGAGCAAGGTCACACCGTCAGACCATTGGTCTTATTGCGGGCGTGCTTTGTGCTCCTCCACAAGTAGTTTAACTAACTCGACGCAACTGCATGTTCCACTCCTGATCTAATTAAGATGTAGCCAATTTTTAATGTAATTAGTTCACAACTTTACTTAAAAAAGTTATACAACCAGTTATTACAAGAATTGTACGACAAACGAATACGAATTACATAATCACAGCTTGGTTAAAATCAAAAGAAAACTACGTAGAATATCACCCTAAAGACAGATAACACCAATTGCTAAACCACCATCTATGGTTGGTAAGAATATATAAACTATTGTTTTTTCCAGCGGTTTACAAATTGTACATATGTAGTCCTTGTCTCTGAAATCAGTGGTCGACCATTATGTTGATCGAATTTCACCCATATCACTGCTGGCGAAACGTCAGAAGGTAATGCCAGATTGTAAGTGGGCTGCAAATAAATCTTCACCTAACCTTGAAGATAACATACAGCTAGCGGAATGCTTTTTTAAACTTTATTTTGTTTATATCATGCCTACAGACTAGGCCATCATCTCAATTTCGATTCTTCCTATATCAATTCTCTCTGTATTGTCAATTTGTGTGTTTATATAAACTTTCTTGTGTTGCACACGATTTGTCGACCACTTAACGTAATGCCAATTCATTTTCTGACCCTTCTCTTGTATACATTAATCGTAGCTATTTTGTTGTCCTGCAAGAAATTTTCTTACTGAATATGTAGCTTCTCTTGTATACATTAATCGTAGCTATTTTGTTGTGCTGCAAGAAATTTTCATACTGAATATGTAGATTTCATTGATCATCTCTGCATGTCATATATATGATATGCGTTGTAGTTGAACGAAACAGCTGATATATAAATAGCTTTGCAGCTCATACATCTATTATAATTTTTAAAGGACTCAAATGTAAACTGGGAGCATGGATTCCTGATGCCAAACTGGCCTCTAGATTTGGCAGATCTTAGAGAGCAGATACATTGTTGGATCATAAAAGGGCCTTTCTCACCTCAAAAGCTAGCCAGTGAGGTGAGAGGCTTCCCCACTTATATATTAGTTATATTGCCCTTTCTACAACCAATGTGGGATTATTCAACATATATGTACAATAAAAAGAGTCAATGCTAGTGATACGACATATCTTCTAGAATGCCAATTGACAGTGATCCTCTATTGCACGCATTAGGACTAGGAGGCATTGGAGAAAATATAATGCTGGCCAAACTTTCACCTGAGTTGTATTTTCCATGCAAGAGGAACCACTTCTGCATCATGCCATCTGCGCTAGACACTGCATACCCACAGTGCAGGTGAGCAATGGGTGTGGGCAAAAGTTAAATCATCTTCAAATGCCACACTATGCTGAATATGCCTACTTGTTCGACATCGTCGTTGCTTTGGCGTGACGATCGATGCTGACCTGCCCTATGCCAGTGTTGCACCGCACAGACCTGATTAAAATGCCACACCTTCAAATAGTAGATGCCAGTCCGTTAGATGCAACTTCTTATGGCCATCATAATCCTTCCAGTGCAAAGCAGTAGGACTAGGAGGCTCCGGAGAACATAGCAGCGTGCTGCTCACAAAATATTCTTCAAAATATTAAGTCCATCCAACATAAGAAGTCAGTTGGTCGGCGCTGTTAGATCCTATCCACACAGTGTCATCTCGCCATCGCCAAACGTTGGCCCCCACCGTACATCGACTGCAATCGCCGCCTCTCCGTTCGCCGCTTCTTCCGGTGTGAAGTATAACGCTGCTGCACAGAGATGAGCGGCCCTTCCGCCGCCTTCCTCCCTAGCTTGCTTACCGGTTTCCGGCACTCCACTCCAACTGCGGCATGGACGGGTTTGGCCATCAGTTGTGTAATATGCTTTAGGCATGGCAACTTTGGTAATTTCTTAAATGGTTAAACATGTAGGATCGAATATAAGAACCAAACCTATCAGAGGAGTGAATGGTATGCACACCAAAAATCAAAATTTCTAGCGGAAAATAAAAGTTACCCTCAAATTCGATGAAGTTGAACCGGTCACCGGTTACACCGCTAGATTGCCACCGGTTCGACCATAGTACTCCCGCCGATCTGACCACAGGCTCATTACCTCCGGTCTGACCGCCGCCTTGCCGCCGGTTTAATCACCTCCGTACCGCCGGTGTGACCGCCCGCCGGATAGACCGCCCAATGAAGTCCAGTCAAACAGTCGGGATGCAGAAAAAGGCGTTCGATAAAATGCTTATAAGTAGAATAAGTTTATCGCATCAATATGGTTTTACAAAGTGCATCTAATACACTACTCTCTCAACTCATGAACTAGGATTGAAACCTCCATGCAAATCCTAACTTTTTTCTCCTAAAAAGATAATATCTTCTAGCTTCAACCCCTCATATATTTATATCAACAACGTGGAAGTCCCTAGCTGATGCGGACATCACTCCTTCGGAAACACACAACAATCCTCCAACGGTCATTCAAAGACCGATAACAAGAGCTCGTGCGCGACAATTAAATTTAGAGGTGAGCTTGTTCCTATACTATTCTTTGTACGAATTCGAGAATAGATTGCTACCTAATGATTATATTGTGATTAGGAACAATGGAAGGGACAAGGAGACACTTGGAGAAGGACTTAGAGCCATGGAGGATCATCGAGGACGTCCAAGCCAAGGTGGAGGCCCAAACCAAGTGATCTCGGGTGCAATTTGGAGTCCAGGACCAGTCTGCACTAAAGAGGGCGCCCAGGTCGCATACATGCTCGGATTGGGGCGTTCTTTATATGGATGGAAAGCTAAGAAGATATTCTTTCCAATGGTTTTGGTCCCACGTCCAAATTCTTTCCGAGTCAACGGGTATTGACTGAACAAGTTGACATCCAGAATCTGTCCCGGTGCTGCGTCACCGTATTTGGGCCTTTGGGCCATGTATCGTGTTGGAACCCATTAGGGGTGTGTCGAGAGGGAGTTGCACGACCCTAAACTCTATATATCAGTACCCGCCGTCATCTTTAGGGTTTAGGTTTTGCTTAGATTATTCTGTCGAGAACAGTTTCGTCGCTAGATCGGTTTGTAAGACCCCAACTCGTGAGCTTAATCATTCATCTGCAATTTTGGTTGTATTCTACCTCGTTCTTGTTTGTGTTCTTCGATTGGCAAACAGGGATTAGCCTTCTTGGCGGGGTCATCCCCGTTTCGACACGGGTGATAACCAAAGGAGACGTGGTACTGTGATTGCGGGGCTCAGGAGCGTGCGTGTTCAAGAAGCCGGATCGATTTGTATCGTGACTCCGCCCAAATCGTTGTTTATCAGAATCTTTCAGAAGATCGAGAACCCTAGTGCACATCACTAACCACAATCCAACTAGATTTAGAACTCCTAGTCACATAGGAAATCTACCAAATCAGGGAAACAATATCCCCATACAACTTCACGCTCCAATCACTCTAAACTTGGACTCCAATCTAAATTTTACTCTTCTTTTCATACGCACACAACACCGTGTGATTGTCAGATGAAAACCTTAACCTCCACGTGCACTAATCCCTAGCTTGAGCATCCCGCGTGATATACTTGATCGTCTGGACCTGAACATCTCCCAAGTCTATTTCCGATCCATCACCGGCTACACTTCCAAAGCCTCAGCAACACTTGGACATGAACAAACAAAGAAACTCTATATCCAAGTACAACTTCGTACCAACTTAACTCACATCAGCACACAATAGATTCACATACGAATAGATAGTGTTAGAGGTATGTCAAGAGGGCCTTCAGCCGATCTGCCGAAACCACCCAAAACATCGAGGATCAGCTAAGTCCTAGACGGGTGTCACTGGCGATTCCAAGGGACGAAGCCCCTAGGCGAAGCCATGGAGTGAAGGCCGATGGGTTCGCCTCCAAGCTCATCGATCAACAGGAGATCCATCATGGGTGAAAGTTGTAGGGCGAAGCACAAGCCATCACCCAGAGGGACAAATACCTTCGGCTAAAAGCAGAAGGGGCCAACGGGCCATAGAGGCCCTTCGCCAACTAATGGGCCAGCCCAAGGGGCCTGCCTCAAAGACACTGTATACCCATTATAATGTCCCTATCATAAGGGTAATCATGTAAATTCCCCTGTACTAACCAAACCCTAGAGGGTATGAGCCTATACTAGGATTATAAATAGCCCCCATGGGCCATGTAATTGGGAGATCCCAAAAAATTTTTACCAATTAATATATTGCTTTACTATTCCAACCACTTATCAAGTTAACCACGTCCTTCGACATGAAGCAGTTGTCATTCGACAACAAATACCATCTACAAGTAATACACTTGAAGCAATCGAAAAATTCCACGAAAACACCCGAAAACGACTCCCTCCCAGAGTCAACAAGTCCTACCGTCAAGCTACCTGGTTGAACTGCCCGGATACTTTTGGTCTGACCAGCGTGCACCACCCAGTCTAACTGGCCACTATAGTGCCAACATGCATTGTTTACTGTTTGAAAACACTTAACTTGACAATTGTTGATCACCAAGATTAATCATCACATTACTCTAAAAAAACATGAGAATGTGTTTCTCGATCGGTAAATTCGATCCATGCCATTATAAATATACCATTTTAGATAAGTGTTATTACAATTCGTCTATTCCTAGTCGTGTCACTGCCATCACGTTTACCGTCCATCTTCTTCCTTCTCTCTTCTCATCTTCTTGCTTTGCCATGGTGGCGATAGCAGCGCCAGTGCCGGACAGCAACTCCTTTGCAACGATAGGGGCGGCTTGCCGGAGGAGAGCAGACTCTGGCCCTTGGAAACGCTTCCCTCACCGCCTGTCACTGACGTCAGGCTCCGCAGCTGCGAGGAGGTCGGCACGAAGGCGGGAGTGACTGCAGCAACCGGCGGTGGTAGTGGAGGAGGAGGTGCAGCGACGGGGGTGGCGGGAGCAGACGACTCGACCTGGCTGCGGCGGCCACCCTCGCACGCGCCGCGACCTTCTACCGACCTTCTACCGCCACTAGCGCCATGTCGTGTTGTCCCGGACCTTCCTCCGCCTCTTCCATTAGCTCCATCACCCACCTCCACTCCTCGGTTCTTTGTTGATGGCAAGCTCGTTGGCGAGGTGGTCGACTGAACCTTCCTCCCGAGACCCATGCCGAGGGAATTCCTCAACGCTATCAACTGCTGCATCGACCTCTCCCTTGACACCCTCCCCGACGACGAATACTGGGCGCTCGTGGACAGCCACGACGGCCTCCTCCTCCTCTACACCAAATTCAGTAACTACATGGACATCCCGGACAACTTCGCCATATGCGAACCCGTCTCCGGCCACTCTGCCCTCCTGCGCATACCTCAGCACCGTGCTGCGCACCAACGAGAACAACGCTGGTGGTAGAGGAGGAGCAGTGGGAAAAAAGAAGAGGGGAGGATGGAGGAAGAAGACAGAAAACGTGACGGCAGTGGCATGGTTCCAATTTTGTAAAATTTTGGTGGCACAAATACGAATAGATGAATTGTAATGACATTTATATGAAATGGCACATTTGCAGTGGCATGGATCAAATTAACCCTCTCTAAATCTATATTGTATTATATATTGTTTTTCTACTAATGGTGTTTGGGGTTAAATTTCACAATAACAGGAACTAATAAAGAAAGGCTAGGCCCAATTATTTGGTGAAAAGTAAAACACTCCATTTTATTTATTTATATATTATTTTCTGTTATTTATATACTATATCTTAAGGCTTGGCACTCGAGCAGGATCCAACTAAAATCCAAGAGTTCAGGGATTGTTTTAGCATAAAACAAAGTTCAAGATGAACTGAAATAGGGGGCATAACGCAATCACAAGGAGGAGCTGGATGCGTGCTTAGACAGTCTTCAGGGACCCAATGTTCTGTCCCTGTCCCCTATTGTTTTGCAGTTACAATTAGCTTGTTTTATATCTCCACATATGTATTATATGGTGATTACAATTTGACACTAATAACCACGGTTTATCTCCTCAAAGACGACAACAGTACACATATGCCAGCTATATGGTGTTAGTTGACACATTCTCTTTTCTCAGACCCTATATTAATTTGTATGAAAAGGTCCAAACAACCGGTTTAGATGGAAGTCCGACTAACATCCTGAACTTTGAAACCAGACATTCAGCCCCTAAACTTTACAATACAGTTTATATAACTTCTTAAGGTGGTTTTGCATAGTTGTTTTTATCTAATTTGTATATAAGTTGAATGAGTTTGATCACATGTCATACACTTTGGACATATATATTAAAATTTTGAATTAAATCATTATTTTTACTTCTTATTAACTCTCACTTACAAACAAGTACCAACATATAACAATAGCATGATATCACTATATAATGATAAATTGATGACTTATAACTGATGGTATGCAAATTTATTATATTTGTTATTCAAAATTGTTTTTTTAAGATTTCAAAATATGCAAAACCATTATTGTCGGGTCCCAAAACTAAAGACTTGGATCCGACTAAAATTAATGTATTGATACATATAATACAGGTGGTTTACAAGGGTAGGTACTCACCTAATCATTGCATACGTTAATGTTTACAATACTAAAGGTTTTACAAGGGTAGGTACTCACCTAATTAAACATAGGTACTAATATTATATAGCGGAAGTTCTAATACATTCTAACTAGGGAGGTATAAACTCTAGGGATTTTCCAAGTTATCAGGGTAATCATAGTAATAATCATATGGGTCCTCCTCTTGACCCAAATCTGAAAAAGGGTTATAAGAGCAAGGGTGAGTATTCATAATACCTAGCAAGTTACCATGAAAACATGTTATGCATTGGCATGGAGTAGAGTTCTTTGCAGAAAGCAATAATAGACAATCTGGAAGTATTAAAGCAAAAGTTTATAAAACATATACTTTAGGTTCCTAACCAGGGTACCATATGAGTCCCGGTACTCAATTCCGTGAGCACGGCTATTCGAATAGTTTCATGAATATTCTACTGCAGTAGATGTACGCTTTACCCGCAATCCACGACTTGCCAATATTCACTAGCTTAGTCATGGCCTAGTATTAGGTTATTAACAATTGTGGCACCTGTTCCATGAACTTAAATCCCCATGCGCTTTGAACGTGACGTTAACAACAGCGAGAGGAGTTCTGGCGTTTCCGGGGTATTTGAGGGGAACTAATTGTATGACACCACGTCATCTCGATCAGGGTTTAAATATTTAATCATAATTATACTCGAGTATCATACACCATTTACCTGTACACGGTAATGGTAAAAATTTCCCTTCGCGGCTATAGTTGCCTCCTGTTCGACGACTTAAAAATAAGAACCACTACACAGAGATACCACATTGCTAATTACCATAATGACTAGGTCTGTCCCCATTCTAAAAGTTGCGGTCGTACCCGTTCGTTTGACATAAGTACCTGGTAATAACTATATCGATCGAGACAGTACTAGCCACCCGGAAATCATCCAATTCCTACGTACTGTCCCAATCTAAGTATAAAATATTTTAACTAGATTGTAAGCAAAATCTGAAATACTAAATTATCTGGGTTTTCTATGGTTGAATTATGCATATAAAAATAGAGTATTGAATAGAAAGGCTATAAATAAATAATTTATAAAATATAGGCTTAAATGATCAAAAGATATATAGTAACTTGCCTTGCTCAATGTCCTGAGATTGATTGAGATTATCTAATATGTTAGAAGACTCCTCAAGACCTAGGGTTAAGCATATAAAATTCAAATTCAAAAGAGATTCGAATAAAATCCAAAAATAGGTAAAAATAAAATAAAATGAGAAAATAGCAAAATGGTCTCAAAAGATAGAGAATGATTTTAGAAGAATTTTGGTCTAAGTTTCACTGGAATTGGATCTATATTTCAAAAGATATGGGCTTCTAAAGCTTGAAAATCAAATTAAATGTGAAATGGTACTGTGTGCGAGTCCCACCTGTCAGTCTCTCTCTCTTCTCTTCTTCATCCTCCAGCCGTTCCCCATTTATGGCCGGCGGCGCTAGGGTTACGGATTGCAGCGGCAATAGAGGGGGAAAAGGGTTGCAGTCGAGGAGGTGAGGTAGCTGGGGTTCTCCGGCGACAGCGAGCGGCGGCGGAGGGACTAATTTGATGTGTGGGTGGCATAGCGGCTAGGGTGGCGGTGACATGGATAGGCCGTGTAGGTGATTGATGTGTTGGTGGTTAAACATAACTCGGGGAGGGTTCCTAGAGCACCTATGAGGTGTCTAGAAGGATCTAGGTAGCTTGCCGACCTTTGGCAAGGTGTGGAAGGTATATGCTGATGAGCGCCTCCATTGGCGGCAGTTGCGTGCACGTCGGCAGCCAAGAGGGTGATACATTAGTGCTAACCGATTGCGAAAATGGAATCTAGGGAGTACGTAGATGGTTAAAACAGAAGAACTCATCAAAATAGGCTGAGACGACGGATTACGGCCGGAAAAGGATAGGATTGGGGTGCTATTTATAGGGTCACGAGATATGGATGAGCTCGGGTGCCATCAACGCCATTGATGCACTCGGAATTTGGGTATGGCAGGGGTGGCAGCGGGCTGTGAAAGGGAAGGCAAGGTCAATTTGAGTGGCGGGAGGTCACATTCAAATTCTTACAGACAAAGGCTTGACTTGACCGTGGGAGAAAACGGCTGGCGACGTGTTGGTGCCAATCCGAGCTCGACGTGCGGTGGTGGCGAGGAGTAAAACGGCCGGCTCGGCGGTGGTTATTTTGAATTTTGAGAGGGGAGACCACCGTTTATCTTCAATCCAACCGTGCGGCAAGAATTGGCGCGATTCACCCCAGGTAGAAGCAAAATCGAACTCGGCAGTAGCTTTGGACGGGCGGTAACTTGCGGCGGAGGTCATCCCAGCTTCGTCTTCATCAAGATTGGTGCAGAGGCGGTGGCCTGAGGGCGTTGAACAGCTAGCAGCGCACCAAGGCAGCCAGGCACGCGCGAGTGGCTTCAAAGCCGACGCGCGGTGGCTCAGCGCGCGGCGAAGTCGGATGCCAGGGCGGAGCGTGTAAAGGGGATGGGAAGGCAAAGAAAACCACGGCTTTGGGTGGGTTGTGATCCCCAAGGACCAAACCTAGACTTTACAAGAGATTGGGCTGTTTTAGCTGGGCTAGGCATTTCAGCAAGCACTTTGAGTGTGATAAACAGTGTTAAAAAGGACTTTTTAATATTTGACCTAGAAAAGAATGAATTTAGTCTATAAGTTTGAAAGGGTTTCACTAGGGTTTAGAGTATAGCAAACTCTCACTATTAAAGGGGTAAATTAAGGAAATAAACTTGAGTTTGAAATTTGAGAGAATTTGCTAAAATTCAATAAGGTTTAGGACAAAAGAATGGAAAGAGTACGAATTACCCCCCTGAACTATCGCGGTCGTCTGAATTACCGCCCTGAACCACAAAACCAAACATTCTTCACCCCAACTATGCAAACTGGACGAATTACCCCCCTCGACCCAATCCGCGGTGGTTTTGGTCTACGTGGCGTACACGTGGCAGTCCAATCAGCATTCTATTTATAAAAAAATTGTGGGACCCAACTGTCATATCCTCTCTCAATCTTCCTCTCTCTGCTCTCTCTCTTCTCTATCTCACTCTTCCCCTCTCTCTCTCAAGCGCACGGTGGCAGACGGGGGACACGAAGTGGCGGCGGCGGTGCGCACGCACGCGGACGGGGGCCGGAGGTGGCGGCGAGGACGGCGGCACGCACGCACGCGGACAGGGACCGAAGGCGGCGGCATGCACGGCGCTGCGGCGCGCACGGCGGCACGCACGCGGCCGCAGGCTCGAGGCCTCGACCTCCCTTTGCCCCGCGCGCTCATGTCCTCCTCGACGCGCCGCCCCATCCACGCCGAGTTCTGCATCGTCGTCAGCGTCTCCAGCGGGCCCAACTGAGGTGGTGGCTCGTGGATCCCGCGAGCTGGAGCTCGAGCTTTCTCGGCAGCTCGTCGATCCCACGGAGGAACTTGAGGAGGGTGCCCCCGTAGTCGCCGGTGCCGGCTCCATTGTCGTGGCAGATCGAAGATGCAATCAAGGAGTACTGGTAAACAATCAACTCGCCTTTGAGGCAATCAAACAATGAAGAGTTCATGCCGACGACAAAGCAAAGCAATCAAACAATGAAGAGTTCACTCCAGCCTTTGAATTGTATATATCTTGAATTTGAAAACAAGCAGCTGCCCAAATTATGTTTTACACTCCATCGCATTGCACTGCTGACCAAAGAAAACTAGCAAAATCTTTCTATTCTAGCGGCTAAAAGAATCGCTACTTTGTCGGGGATTTTGTACCAAGGGGGAAATCAGAAGCGGCGGTGGTGGGATCAAATCGATCGTCAGAAGAAGGTGGTTCCGGCAAAGCCGCGGTGGAGGAGGTTGTGGGCGATGTTGTCGCTGTCGCGCTTGGCGGCCTCGGAGCGGACGGGGGTCTCCGGCGAGGTCTCATCGCCGACGAGCTCGTACCGGAGCTCCGGCTTGAGCTCCACACCGCGCGTCTCGCAGATGTTGTGGAGGACGCAGCAGGCGGCGAGCACGACGAGGAGGTCCTGGACCTTCACCTCTGTGTGCTCCTGGAGGCACACCCACCGCGCCTTGAGCCGCGTGAACACGTCGATGGCGATGCACCGGAGGTCGCCCACCTTCTTGTTGAAGGCGTGGATGGGGCGGTGCGTCGAGGAGAACAAGAGCGCGAGGGGTAGAGGGAGGGGGGTAGAGGGAGCTCGAGGCCTCGAGCCTGCGGCCGCGTGCGTGCCACAGCGCCGTGCATGCCGCCGTCCTCGCCTCCGCCTCCGGCCCCTGTCCGCGTGCGTGCGCGCCGTGTGTGCCGCTGTCCTTGCCGCCGTGCGCGCTCGGACACGCCGCCGTCCTCGCCGCCGCCTCCGGCCCCGTCCGCGTGCGTGCGCTCTGCCGCCGGCACTTCGTGTCCCCCGCCTGCCGCCGTGCACGTGAGAGAGAGGGGGAAGAGTGAGACAGAGAAGACAGAGGGAGAGAAGAGAGAGAGAGGAAGAGTGAGAGAGGATATGACAGGTGGGTCCCATATTTTTTTTATGAAAAGAATGCTGACTGGACTGCCACGTGTACGCCACGTAGACCAAAACCACCGTGGATTGGGTCGAGGGGGGTAATTCGTCCGGTTTGTATAGTTGGAGGTGAAGAATGTCTGGTTTTGTGGTTCAGGGGGGTAATTCGGACGACCGCGATAGTTCGGGGGGGGATTCGTACTTTTTCCTAAAAGAAATAATTAGGGTAGGTTAAAAGAGTTCTAAAGAAATAATACTTAAACCAAAAATAAAAATAGAAAGGATTCAAATAAATTTTTAAATTGTACTAATCTAGTCAAAAGCCAGCATGATGCAGTCAAATTTTAGTTTAAAATTTGAGAATGTTACAATTATCCATCTGAAGTATAGGGGAGTACTATTTGGACTTTTTCCTACTTTGTATTTCTCATCATATAATGATCAATTGATCATGGACTTTACATCTGAGATTTTTATTCGAAGTACGTGCTTCGCACCCTGAAATGAGTCCTTCCTGATCACAACTGCTTCTGGGCTTGTCATTTCTACAGATTATTGTAGCGACAGTAAATAAAACTAATTTCGTGTGGTTTTGGTGGTTGAAACAGATGGTACCAAGCGGATAGTATCCACTCTCCATATAAATGGGACGCTCTAGATTACGTTGTCATTTACTCATGCCTTTTCCCAGGTTTCAAGGCCTTCAGGGCAACCAAGACGAGATGCATATCGTCCAATATAGAACTGACTTCTCCACAAAGAGCAAATTAACAGTATGGCTAGGGTTAGGATGTATCGAGGAAACAACAGTGTGGTGCTCACAGAAGTTCCGCATCACTAGAAAAACTGTAAGGGACCCTTTTTTTACCTTGACGCTACACCAGGACATGCTTGTAGTAATATTGCTATGTGCTACAACAGTTCTAAATGGTGTTACTATGGTTTCCAGTAACAAAACCGGCCATAAGGCTTTGAGAGTTACTTTTAATTCTGGTGTTGCTACCATTCACACTTTTAATGGTTTCCAGTAACAAAACCGGCCATAAGGCTTACCATTCACACTTTTAATTCCGGTGTTGCTACCATTCACTCCCCCCCCCCCCCTCCCTTTGTCGGCTTAGTTCTAATTTTGAGACCTATTTGGTTTATCCTGACTTATGAGCTTATGAAGCTTAAATGGTTTCCTATGACATTATGTTTTTGTTTTTATTAAACCATTTTAATGAATTTGTGGTTCAAATAATTTATTAAAGCAATTTATATTCCCTGGATGAATTTGTGGTTCAAATAATTTATTAAAGCAATTTATATTCCCTACTCTACAGTCTTTTTAGGCATTTAATGTTCAAATAATTTATTAAAGCAATTTATATTCACTGCTCTACAATCTTTTTAGGCGTTTAATGTAACACCCTGCCTCCAAAATCCGCATTAGTCCGCTCTACACGGAGAGCGGACCCACGTTTGCCGCATTAGTCCGCTCTACATGGAGAGCGGACCCACGTTTGCATGGTATCCCACTTACACTTTCGTCCTCGCTTCGTGTAAAAGAGTTAACCCGGGGATACCATGGTTTGGAGCACCAAGGCTTATAAATAGGCTCTCACCCACCTAAACTTCCAAGGTGGTAGTAAACCACCACTACACATCCACTTCTGAGCCACATGGGCCAAACTCACACTACTAACAGGCTTCAAACGGGCTGGGGTGTTACATTTAATGTAAGATGCTCGCTTCCATTAACAATATAATGTGAGAAGCATGTCTGCAGTTCACATTGAAAATTTAAATTTAGTATTAAAGTTGTCATGTTTTAATAATAAGGGATATGCACCATCGTTAAGTTAAACTAGATGAACCTGAGAGTCGAACTTATTTTCTTATTATCCTGTATGTCTTTTTCTCCTTGTTACTATGTTGTTGGCTATTAGCAATGTTATACCTTGTTTTGATGCTTCGAGATTATTTATGTTTTAGAAGAGGTGCTGCTAAAATTTCCATGTTTGTCATAAATTTATGGTTGTTTAATACTTTCATCCCAAAATATTGCTATTTAGTATAGAGTGGGACATTTCCTAAGACTACAAATCTAGACAGGCTTCCTAACCAGTTCCGTAGTCTTAGGAAATGTCTCATCCTATATTAGGTAGTAACATTTTGGGGTGGAGATAGCAGCATCCCAGTAACGAAGTTTCTGGGGTGCTACAGGCTGCCTGCGAGACCCATGTTTACATTGTGTGCGACATTCAAATAGTTTGACATTCAATTCTAGATAGTGTGTGACGGAAATATATAAAAAGTGATTCAAATAGTACAAACCATTTGTATAAAGCAAAAACTTGTAGTGCAAGTGAAATGTGATATTCATGTGCAAGTTCATTCAAATATCGATATATGGCGTGAGATTTCATAGCCTTACATGTACATGGTTCTAAATGCTATAACGTGCAAACTGTAGTACGATCGAGTAGGACTAGGAGGCATTGGACAACCCAGCAGAATGATATCCTTTACAACATCTGCATACTTGCGTCCTCCATCTAATAGGGATATTTCATCCCTCATATCAGCATATATGAGGTTAATAGGGAGCCATGGATGCCGCGATGAAACGGGAATTCGCATGAGCCTTTATTCATCACATATATATGAGGTTAGCTGGGGAGAAGAGTTGGCTGATGTCAGTCGTACGGACTGGCCTATTTGCGGATCAGGAATCATCTGCTCACAGTGCAACTTGGATCAGACATGAGGTCACCACTTTGCAGCCTGCGGACTGTGATTATGCAAATGATGTCTGGGACGTCAGGATTGGCCTGTTGGGTGGGGTACGCCTAATGGGCCCTATACCGTCGCTCCCTCCTCTCCCCCCTTCTTCCTTACCTTTTTCTCTTCCTACTACACCATAAATATTTAAATTTAAATTCAGAATTGAAACGGTTATGTAAATTTTTGACTTGGGTCTATAAACTAATATTTAAATTCAAATTCAAATTTTAATCGGGTATGTAAACTTTTGACTTATAAACTTTAGGGGTATAAACTTTAGATATATAGAAATACTATATATAAAAATATTTGAATTCAAATTCAAATTTGAATCGGATACGATTCAAATTCAAATTTGAATTCGGTATGTAAACTTTTGACTTATAAACTTTGGGTTTATAAACTTTAGGTGTATAAACTTTAGATGTATAGAAATACTATATATAAAAAATATTTGAATTCAAATTTAAATTTGAATCGGATATATAAACTTTTGATTTATAAACTTTGGGTCTCTAAACTTTGGATCTATAAACTTTAGGTGTATAAACTTTAGGTGCATAAATTTACTAAAATAGGAAAGTAATGCGGTGCCAAAAAAGGAAACATGGAGGGAGGGAGGGTGGAGGGGGTGGCGATCGCTACCTGATCGCGGTATCGATCGCTACCCGATCGCCCATTAGATTTTCCGTGTTGGGTGACCTGCCGGGTTTGCATAACTAGAAGCAAAGTTCCGGAATATGATCACAGATTTATTCAATTTGGGAGTAACTCTCGCAACGAGGATGATTTGAAAGGAGAGAAATTCGAACATCTTGACTCAACCACTATTTAGCCTTACAGTTGGTCCATCTGACCGACGATGAAAGACGATTTAAAAGGAGGCTGGCTTAATTTCTTTGCAAAAGTGCGTAGGCCGGCGAGCTTGTGCCCTGCTAAGCCTGGGTGTTGTGCTTCCTGGTATATTTCTGTTTTCGTGGTTGTAATACCCCCTGCACAGTTTCGCAATGATAATTCTACTATTGTTAATCTTGTAAAATTGTATGCTCTACCATCTAAATATAAAATTTGTCACCGTTCCATTGCCATTCCAGCGAAAAAAGTACAGTATACAGCAGTGATCCCTAACTGCCTTTGAAGGTGCTATGGGACCCCCGTCGACCTTGTAACATGTCCGTTATTATATTTCAGGATATATAATACTTTTATGGTTTTATCTTAAAGTACTATTATTTAAGGAAAAAAAGTCACAACCACATCTATATAAATTGTCCTAAACATTTGAAGCTTGAGTAACCAGAAAGCTTGGTGCCAATCACATGCATTGTTGCTGTGTGCTGTCATTCTTAAGCTCCCTTTATTTCAAGTCCTATTGTCCTACTACAAATTGGAAGCAACCACGCCTTGTCCATTCTTCTGGGTTTGGGATAATTTGGTGGGGATATGGATGACAATTATATAAGCCCGTACATACCGGCACTATTCAATAGCCAATACTAGGGAATTTGAAGTACCTTCCACTACCACACTAGGTAGTATCTCTTAACAATCAAAGTAACCTGTTGATGCAAATGGTAGGACTAGGAGGCATCTCTGAAAACAAAAGCACACTACTACGGCTCGAACTATCTTGAGATTAATCAAGCTCCATGGAGAAAAAACCTCTCCTGCACCATATGCTAACCGTGCTAGCCAGTAGCCACTCTCATACTGCAGTCTGAATGATCCTTAGGCATGGGATAATGAGAACTTCAGAGACTAGTGGTGCATAACCAGAAGCAAAGTTTGGAATTATGATAGCTGAGTGTTCGATCGATTCAGTAATCCTCATCGGATGCTTGATTTGAAACGAGCGAAATGCTTGGATATTCAATAGAGCCATAATGTCAGCCTTAGATCTGGTCCATTTGATAGAGAATGAATGGCGGACATGGAAACAGGCTGCTTTGTTTCAAAACAGAGTGATGCATAGGCAAGCGTGTGCCTTTCTCAGGATGGGTGCTATGTTTCATTGTTTTCTTTTTTGTTTCTGTTTCAGAGTTTGTAATACCCAGCTTGGGGTTTGACAATCATAACTTAGTTGTTGATCTTGTAAAATATGCTATTTTTCCATCTTAATAAAATTTATCATTGCTCACTGCCATTCAGAAGAAAAAAGTACAGCATACAAATAGCAGGGATCCCTAACAACCTTCCAAAGTACCATGGGGCATCTATTGACCTTCTAACATACCCATGGATTTGTCAGGATTGACAATAATTTTATGATTTTCTATTAAAATACTATTATTTCCAAAAAAAACAACGAGAGTCACATAAATATAACCAGTTCATAACTTGTGAAGCCTGTGTAGTCAGAAAGCTCGGTATAGTCAGTACCAATTTGCATGTATGCATGGTTGCAGTGTGCGTTCCTTTGTATTATGCGTCTCTCGTTTATATAGCAAGCATAGATGGTAAATCGGATATGAGACTTGTTCGTAGAACGAATTAATGTGATCTAGTTGAACCGGATCAAATGCGCTACTTTTTCTGGATAACTATTACAAACAGGGAGCAGCGACACCTCCTTCGTTCAGATGAGTCTACGGGTCGGGCGCCCGAATGGTTTGGAGAAAAATCGGGCGCTGATGTCAGCACTCGATTTACGTGCAAAACTACTTTAAACTGATTTTTTTCTCTTAAATTACTTATCCAAATCATGATCCGATTAAATCATTAAATTCTTTGCAATTAAATCTTCAAAACAAGACCCACATGGATATATTCTGACGAATTTTTTTAACTTATTATTGAATTATTTTTAAATGTTGCACTATATTCCACCAGGTATATTGGAATTGTTTCACTAAGTAGATCTAAAATGTTTCACTCGTTTAAATCGGGTATTGTTTCACCTTATATAAAAATAATATTTCAACAAATAACGAAAGATTGTTTCTGTCCACTGCAACATTTGATTCATACATAGTAAAACATTATAAGTACACTAGGTGAAACATTTTTCGGTGGAACAAAAAATAAAACGAATTCCCTTAATAAGGGGTTTCCAAAATGTGGGGTTTTTTGTTGCAATGAAATATTTCAATTCACTGCAACATTAGATCTATACATAGTGAAACATTGTGAGTACACTAGGTGAAACATTTTTTGTGCAACAAAAATTAAACCAAATTCCCTTAATAGAGAGTTTCCAAAATATGTGAGTGATTTGTTGCAATAAAGTTGTGTGTATGGATAAGTGGTAGGTGGGGACAGGGGACATGTGGTGGGGGCCCAGAGGGGCTGCTGGTGCACACTTGATCGGGGGAGGGGGGAGCGACCGATTTTTTCCCCCTCCCCTGCGCGACCGAGAAGGAGCATTCACGCCTTGCTTCCACCTGATCTGGGAGAATTTGTAGGGGGAAAACACGATGATTATATATAAGCATAGTCCAACACCATCCCATAGTCAATACTAGCGAATTTTCTGCAATGACAGTATGACATGTTAGTGTAAATAGTAGGACCAGAAGGCATCTCAGAAAACTAAAGCGTAAGGATTCTACTTGAACTCTGTTCATAATCAAGTCTTAGATGCAGAAGAAAACCTCTGCCAACCGTGGTAGCCATTCCCATGCTGCAGTGGAATTGAGCCTTAGAAATGGAATTATGTGAAACCTTAGAAACCGTGGTGCAGCAGCGGCACTTGGCAGATCGTCTGTGATCCGCGGTGAGGCGTTCCATAGACGATGGCATCACCGTACGTGCTAGTATTTGTTGTTTTAACACCTTGCATATGCCACTGTTTTTCATCAGAACAGGCATTTTTTTCTGCGACACTTTAAATAAAATAAACCGTGCATGTGGCATATAGATAACTACTAGTTTATGAAGCAATCAAAAGTTGGTTCTGTCAACATGGCGTTTCTGTACAACAGTTTTCCATGATAGAACATTTTTTTTTGTTGATTAATTATCTCAACGTATTTGATGCTCGGACAGGTAGCATAAAAATTAAATCAGTGAACATCAATTGTAGTTCAACCAGATCTAACCAATCGTACATTTCAGCTGGCAGACCCTACTATAAAATGGGAACATGCTGCATCATGCCTGACTCTGCAAGTCTGCATTCAAGAAAGGTTGAGATGAGATACAATGCTGGTTGTAGTGTCTTGTGCAATGGCTCCTAACATGTGATTTACATATCGTAATCTTCTGGTGCAAAATATTACAGGACTAGGATGCTTCGGAGAATACCACAGCGCGCTGCTGATAGAACTTGTTTCAAAAATGTTAAGGCCATCCAGAGGGAACTATTGCCTATAGTCACCAGCCTTGATGCTGCCATCGCGCGCAATTCAGGTCTAAGATTGGTCTATAGTGATCATGGCCTCAAAAGCTAAGTACATCTACACGATAGTGAGGCCCTGCCAACAGTTGCTGATGCTCTCAAGGGTTGAAGGCTCGTTAGTGCCGTACTGGAGGAAAATAATTGAAAATATATGTTATTTTTAACGGTTTTATAGTTATAGATATGTTTTGAGTAGAATTGTGAAAATATACATGTAACACGTAACAAAAACACAGGAATGATTGATTAGCTCATTAGCACGACATAAAAAAGCGGGACCGCCTAATTATATAGAATCCCTGCACCGTGCGTGTGGTACCATGTCAGTCGTGTGAGCAGTCTGTGCGGCACCACTACTAGTAGAGAAATCAACTCTTATACTAGTTGGAAACCTCTATTAATCCTACTAGTAGAGAAATCATCTTTTATACTAGTTCAAAACCTCTATTAATCCCAGTTATAACAACATGACCGGCAGATCGAGATCTGTAGAAGAGAACCCATCTTTTATACCAGTTGGAAACCTTTATTAATCCCGGTTATAACAGCCATGACCAACAAATCAAGACTAAAGATCTTGATCTTTCGTGCCAGTTGAAATAACCGGTACTAAAGATACATACCAAGTCAAAAAAAAATATGTGGGATGTGTGATTCGAACACAAGTTCTCTTACCTTAGCCCTCACACGCATTACCATCCCACCTATTACACATATCTAACTTAAAAAGAGATGCTTTCTTTTTAAACTAATCCTGTAGACATCTTTAATACCGTATCTTTAGTCTGGATTGTTGTTACTAAAGAAATCTTTAGTTTAAAATGTCTTGTGCCTTTATTAGGTATAATACATACCTTACAAGTACTACAAATTAATGCACAACTACTGTAAAAGCTCCTTGCCCTATAAGTAGCCATGAAGACTGAAGAATGACTCATTCTAGGCGTTGATAATATATACGTATACTTTCCACTTAGTATGTATAAGCAGTATACAGATAGTAGTAGTTGCCAGTAGGTAGTAGGACTAGGAGGCATTGGAGAACATAGCAACACAATTTTAAACAAAGCATCTACAGAATTTCCCGCTCTAGTTAGTGCGAGAACTCTTATGTGTATATTAGCAGCCATGGATGTTGCAAGGTGTTCTATATCAGTTTGGAGCTTCACACTTGGCAGCAGTGAACCGCAGGCAACTTCTACATCGCAGTTTGCTCGGCGTGCCGCGCCCGCATGAGCGACCTGCGCCATCACGAGCAGGCTGTCAGTGCAGCCAAGCTACTCACATGCTGCACGATATGGACGACCTCTGTGCCGGCGCGTCTCAAACGACGAGACTTGGCTAGCAGCTTGTGTGTGCCATACTGTCATGTGAAGTTGGATTAACTCTAGGCCTGTAACAGTGGAGATGAGTCGATGAAATTAAATCCCTGGCGTAGTGTTGATAAAAGTGACAGGTGGTGTCAGAGAGCAACTTCAGAGTGGAACATGATATATGTAGGCATCCGCTGAACTGTTAGTTTGCTGCTCCGATTGTATATGCCTTAATTCGTTTTACAGGCACGGAGCACCAATGTTTTTACAGTCCATATAATAAGCATGCTTTGGCAGGTTTATCTTAATGAAAAAGGGAAATACACTAGTGTTAGTGATATGCCCCAGAGGCAATCATAGAGATAATTGTATCACACACTATATTTATATATTTATCCGACTTTGTTCCTTAAAATAGATAAACTCATTATTGGTTAATGAATATGTGATTTTTTCATGAGACTCTTTATGTTATGTGTTGCTATTTCTAAAGGATCCCTAATCCAATATCATATGTGCAATAAATATGTTTAGATGATCAGCACATGTATTAATTGATGATCATGTCTCATGGATCATGGTATAGAGATACCAAATTAATAATGTGGACACATGTTAGTGAACATGTTGTTGGATAGACCCAATATGAGACACTGCAAGAGCCATATGTGTTGTGTCATCAGTGATCTCATTTAGTATTGGTGTTGAATTCTTAGATCTGAGATTATTATGGTTCCCAACATGTGTAGTAGCTTACTTAGGGACTGCTAAACGCTACTACGTAATTGGGTAGTTATAAAAGTAGTTTTCGGGTATGCTATGAAACTGTAGTGGGATATGAATAATCAAGATGGGATTTTCCCCTCCTATGGAGAGATATCTCTGGGCCCCTCGATGTTGTATATTATGGAAGTGCATGGCTATGCCAAAGGTGATTGAGGAGTCAATCACAAGTTATATAATCTATCAACAGGTTCGAGTGAATGATTGAGCTATTAAAAGATGGCACATATCTAGCCTTGAGCTTAATCGATATCGTGACGCAAAGGGGTTCATACAAGTATACACTAGAGGTTCAACCGATATGATCTTTATATATGTCCGCTGGGTCAATATGTTCTGCTAGGGGCCGCTGTTGACGCGTGGACCGAAAAGGAGTTTTCGGGTTACAGCCGAGTATATATGAACCTACAGGGTCGCACTCTTAATGGGCTGGAATAAGGGGATTGGATGGAGATCCAATATGAGGTTAATTCGGATAGGGATCCGAAAAGGAGTCCTTCGGGCCTTGGAGGCCCGAGAGATGGATCCAATATATTCGTGAGGGGTGTGACCGGCGGAGATATTGCATCACGTGAGAAACGCTAGCACATCTGCGCGTGGTGTTTCGTCCCTGTACGTGTGGATACCGGTCGAGGCGCCGCTGGTTTGTGGTGCTGATCGGCGTGGGAGTACGACGAGGAGAACGCATGAGGAGGAGAAGGTCGAGTCGGTGCGATCAACTACTTCCTCTACATCGACGCACGCTACTTCGCGAGAGTTCCTTCGACTTCTCAGCGTCTTCTTCCGCTGCGCAGTGCGTCGAGTGGTAACGATCTCTGATCTAATACTTGCATGGTTCCTGGTTTACGCGATAGAAAATTTTGATTTATGCTATCGTAGCCTACGCGTATCCCAACAATTAAAAATTCGAATGGCCCGTCTACAAGCACAAATACACGTCCAAAATAAGAATTTGTTTGGCACAGCCCCAGCTCCAGCTTCACCTCTCCGGGAGCTGGAGCTCAGCCAAACAGTTTCAGCTCCACCTAAAACGGGAGCGGAGCTGGGTGGAGCTCTTTCACAAAATGAACTGGAGAGGTGGAGCTAGATTTAGACAGCTCTAGAACTTCACTCTAGACCTAACTCCTGAAGCTAAATTTAGGAGTTGAAGCTTTACCAAACAGTCCCTAAGATATATCGGGATACTTGGACTAAATATTGAGTAAGCTATTCAGCATGACAATGCGTATTATTTAGTTGGATGGGATCTAAAAAAACCCCAAACAGTAACAGTAAACATCCATCCTCATCGCTGCTTTGGTATGCTAAATATCAAACACAATATAAAACACAAAGCGTTCAGTAGTGAACAAATGACATATTCTATGGAATATTTGCCTGCCAATTTCAACCTAAGATCGATATGCCCATCAAAACACACAAAAGTGGTTACCAAATGTGTTACACACCTCAGGGGACTTTGACTCAAAGTGCTAATTTCAGGATCATCTCAATTGTTCAAATCTCATACTCATGATCGGCTAGCCCCAGGAATGTTGCCAGCCTCTCACTTTCATCCCAACTAGGTTATTAAAATATAAAGGAATAATGTATAACTTAGGAACGACTAGAAACTTACTTAGCTAATTCACTTACGTGCAGCTGATTAGCTGAAAATGTAGTGTTTTTCGAAAGCATGTCTACCCATATTCCCAAGACCAACCGACTAGGGGTAAATAAAGAATAGCGTTGAAAAACCAACGAATCCCGTTGCACTCAACTATACCTACAAAATAATTACACCAACACCCATAAAAGAAACAAGGGTCAGTCTGGCATGGCAAAATCAACCTTGAATACATGAAAGCTCTAGCATCAAGGAATAGCTATTTGTAATCTCTAGTTTGCTTAAAGGCTAGATTTGTTTGCATTTTTGCAACAGAATTTAGACAAACATTTACATGACTTTAAAGCATTATAATAAGGCATGGAATCATCATACAAATAATAATAGTAACTAGCTTACTACCATCTATGGCAACAAGTTAATAATACAACTTCCAGTTTTCATAAACAGGTTTTAAAAGCATTTCTAAATCATAAATCTATACCGATGATCATGACCATGGCTAATTGATTAGTTTTAGACTCTGCAAAGTTTATACATCGTTAACCATATGATATGAACCCTCTAGTTTGTTCAGTACCTGTTGGTACCAACACACTCTACAGTCTACACGTTGAGTGCAGTCTAGAGGTCATAGTGAGGCTGTTACGTTGCCTACCACCTAACCTTGCATGAACTCGATGCATGGTAGTCCACTCCAAGTCTAGAAACTTGGTGTCATCAAGACTGTTAGCCTACCGAGCCGAACACCGTGGCTTAGCATCCCCTACCCACGAGGAGCTACATCATTGTATTGAACACGCTCAAACGACCATGCTGCAAAATTAACATCAAGTCCTTTGCTAGAAACATGGATAGCTCCTATACACTATCAAGCAGACTAGTTCAAACTACAACGACATCCCGAATGCAAGTTTAGACGAATAAACAACTTAGTGATCCATGGCTATCCCATAACTAGCACATGGGGATATATGGTAAACAATAGAGGGTGATACAAAGTTCAGTTCTTAATTCACCTAGACGAACATTCCCCTTGCAGGTGCGCAACTACTATCATAGGTGCACCACTACCGCCCAGCTCCAAAATTCATCATTTTCCATCATTTTAGTTCACAATTATATGGACCTTCAATATGTTCATAAGTTTAAAAGGAGTTCAAATTACATTTGATATTTGATACATTACCATTTTAGGCATAGTTTTAGGCATACCTAAGTATATGTGTATAGCATAATTAGGCCCATTTGATTACAACCAATGTACTCCAATCTTTCCTTTGGTTACATCCTGCAAGGAGTGAAATTATTCAAGGAGTTCATGCATTAAGTGTAGGATCATAAAGGGCCTTTCCCACCTCAAAAGTTAGCCAATGAGGTGAGGAGCTCCCCCACTTATAATTTTGAGAAAGCCTATGACAAGGTTAAATGGTCCTTTGTTCAACAGACTTTGCGGATGAAGGGCTTCTCTCCTAAATGGTGTGAGTGGATAGCCTCTTTTATCCAAGGGGGTCACGTTGATATTAAAGTCAATGATCAAATTGGAGATAATTTCCAAACACATAAAGGCCTTAGACAAGGGGATCTGTTATCTCTAATTCTTTTTAATATAGTAGCTGATATGTTAGCTTTGCTAATCAAAAGGGCTAAAGATAATGGTTCGCTTAATGGGGTAATTCCTCATCTTGTGGATGATGGTTTGTCCATTTTGCAATATGCAGACGATACTATCATTTTTTTTGGAGCATGACTTACAACAAGCAAAGAACTTGAAATTGATTTTATCTGTGTTTGAAAAATTATCTGGCCTGAAAATTAATTTCCACAAAAGTGAGTTATTTTGTTTTGGTCAGGCGAAAGATTGCTATGATCAATATTCGAGTATCTTTGGTTGTAAGCTTGAGTCTTTTCCTGTTAAATATCTGGGTATTCCTATGCATTTCAGAAAGCTAAGTAATAATGATTGGAAGGTAATTGAACAAAGAATAGAGAGGAAACTTAGTAGATGGAAGGGAAAATATATGTCTGTTGGAGGTAGATTGGTTTTGATTAATTCCATCCTTTCTAGTTTAGCTATGTTCATGATATCTTTCTTTGAGATTCTGAAAGGGGTTCTTCAAAAGATTGATTATTATAGATCACGTTTCTTCTGGCAAGGGGATGATCATAAAAAGAAATACAGATTAACTACATGGGATATAATTTGTCAACCCAAAGATCAGGGTGGTTTTGGTGTTCATAATTTAGAGATTCAAAATAAATGCCTGTTAAGTAAGTGGTTATATAAGTTAATTAATGAGAATGGTTGTGGCAAGATTTATTGAAGAGGAAGTATCTTCATCATAAGACTATAACCCAAGTGGATAGGAAACAAGGTGATTCTCATTTTTGGTCGGGGCTCATGAAAATAAAAAACACCTTTTTAAGTATGGGCTCTTGGATTGTGAATGATGGTCAACCTATAAGATTTTGGGAGGATAAATGGGTAGGAAACATGGCCTTCAGAGATAAGTATCCTTCTTTATATGCTATTGTCAGAAGGAAGAGTGCTACTATTGCCAGTGTTATGGCCTCGGTTCCGCTAAATGTTTCTTTTAGGAGAGCTTTAGTTGGACAGAACCTAACTCTTTGGTATGATTTATGTGCTTCTATTGCTCACATCCAGTTGGATGATTCTTCTGATTGTTTTAGATGGAATTATCATCAGAATGGCCAGTTCTCTATTAGATCAATGTACTTAGCTTTAATTAATAATGGTTACATTGACGAAATAAGTCTATTTGGAATCTTAGGATGCCGCTTAAGATTAAGATCTTCATGTGGTACTTGCTTAAGGGTGTCGTGTTAACCAAGGAAAATTTAGCAAGACGAAATTGGAATGGGTGTTTACGATGTTGTTTTTGCATGAAAAATGAGTCTATTCAACATTTGTTTATGGATTGTCATTATGCAAAGTTTATTTGGAGAGCGGTTCAATTCTCTTTTGGTTTATACCTCCCTAGAAGTATATCTCATATGTTTAACGGTTGGCTTCAGGGTGTGGACAAGGAAAAGAGTAAATTGATACTTGTTGGTGCCTCGGCTTTATGTTGGGCTCTGTGGTTGTGTAGAAATGATAGGGTTTTTGACAAATCACCATCTATTTCCTATATGCAAGTAATTTTCAGGGCAACATATTGGCTTCAACTGTGGGCCCAACTACAAAAGTGTGAGGAAGATGGAGAATTCCTGTCTGTTGCATGTCGTATCCTTGAGTCAACGGTTATGCAACTTTTTACCAACCATGGATGGAAATTCACCAATAGACTGGAATAATATTTTCCTTGTGATGTTAGGATTTCTTTTATTTTTTTGTTGGTGTGCTTGTTTAATTTTGGACTACGCCTTTTTAGTGTGCTACTTCTTGTAATAATTGGCTGTAGCTCTCATGAGCAAAGGCCGGGATGTTTCATTCCATTATCTAAAAAAAAACTTATATATTACTAATTCCTTGCCTCCACAACCAATGTGGGACTATTGAAAAATAACTATGTTGTATCTTCCATTTCATCAAGAAGATTTATTTTCTAACAAAAAGCGCATGCAAGGTTTACAACAAAAACATAGGATTCAATGTGTTCAAAGGAAAGAGGTACTTGCCTTAGTTAGAATCTCCTCTCTAGTTACCAATGCAGCCAATCTCCTCGACAAAAACGAATTTGTTGGCCATATGAAATAATGGTAATATATAAACACAAAATCGTGCAAAAAAATCCGAAATGACTCTAATCTGCATGAATTTACTACTGTGGTTAGCTATTTGTTAAACATGATTTTTGGTGAAATCATTTCTATTTTATCACTTAGCTTTTGTGAGTTATGAATTTTGTAAGTTCTATGCCAGTTATATGTTATTAAAGCTATACTCAATTTTAAATGGAGTTTAAGTCTACGTTCTATGATGATTTGAATTACAGCAGTAAAGAGGGTGTTCCACTAATTTCAACCAAGTCGAGTTAAAATTTTTATATAACTATGATGAATTTACTACGAATTTTGCAAGTATAGGTTACTTATAATGAAATATGGGATATATGGACATTTAAAGGTGTTTCCTACACATATTGTGCTAAACTTTAGTTTCCAGTAAATAACGCAATAAATTTCTAAGTCCATGCAACATGAGTCCACGATTTTTTACATATTTTGAAAGTCAAAGTATACATCAAAGTGTTATTTCTTATACTACATGTGTCCGAGTTCTGTTTAGAGCAATTAAGAACATAAGGTTATGAATCCAATAGAACTGGAATCATCTCATTTGGGGAGAAACATAATTTTCTACGAATTTTAGAAGACTCTGTACTAATTATGAACATATACTTATTTCATAATGAATGTTTAATATAATAGTTCTTCCAGATCCTTATCTACAGGAATCACATTCATAATTTTGTGATTCTATCAAATTTTAGATCGACTCATTTGGAGCTGGAATATATTTTCATACATGTTAGGATATATACATCATGGCATTTATTGATTTATATAATACAAATTTTAGAGGGATTTCCTGTACTGAATGTGCCATATTTGATTTTACAGCTCTTAAGGTCATAATTTTGTGAATCTGCAGAAATTTGGTTCAGCCCAAATGAAGTTGATACACCTTTTTCTATAAAGTTTACAGGTACAAAATGTTTAGTTAAACAAATAATGAAATACACATTTTTCTATATTTTAAAGATTTTAAAATGTAATGGGTCCACAAATCAGTGATTTGCGATTATCCGAATAGGCCCTTTCAGTCTCCTAGAAAACAACCCGCATGCACCACGTGTTTATGTAATGCTTGTTAGTAGTAACCGTTATGTTTTAGATATCATACTATATGGTTATTCTAATTCACAGTGGAGATCCCCTGCATTCTAACAGAGAAGCTACCTGTGGCTAGCGGTGATGTCCGTGCTCGCTAGAACGAAACATATAGAGGATTTTCTTGCGAACATGTAGGTGATAGGCTGACGGCTAGGGATGCTCGAAGTTGGTAGCGGAGGGCCTGGTTCGGCCATCCGTGCATGCATGCCGCGCTAAGGGCTCGATCTTACCATCTAGATGCTGCATGTGCCACTACTAGGTGTAGTGATGCTCACCAAGTAGCTTTCCAAAACTGGAAATGCCAGTGAGAGCTCCGGATCGACGACGAGAGGTTGATCTGATCACCAAGATGCCTATCAAGTGCATGCATGATATAGAACGTCGCACACAAAAGGTGTGAGACTAAGTATTTGGGCCAGGGCTCACCGAATAAATGGGATCAATGACTCGACTAGGACTTTTGTTTGTGTATGATTGCGGGTGAATTAAATAAAATGAAACACACTTTCACTCTTCTCTTGTTATAAAAGGGGACAAGCTGACAAGGGACACCCTGCCTCTGCCTCTATTATGTGGAAGTGGAACTGATTGAATGGCACTGCAAGAGAGCTTAAAAGAGATGGTAAACTGCACCGCCCAACTATATATCCTTGCAAATTGATATGCAATGGCATATATGGAACCAAGTTCTCATTGCTATCATACATGTCCCTGTGGAGTCATGTGTGATAGGTCTAGGACTAGGAGGACTCGGTGAACCTGGAAGCACAAGATTCGAGGTAGTATGTTTGCAGTTGCCTCTCCTAGCAAGTAAGAGATGATGGACCTGCATGTTATCAGCCATGGATGGTGTCATGGAGTGGCAGCCTGAAAGGCAGTGCCTGGACTGGAGCCGTGTCCATCGCCACTCTAGCTCGGGTGGCTCAGTGGACTTCAGAGTCTCGCTGCAACGCGGTGATCGGGAAATGTCGCGGATAGGGATGATGTAGTTCAGCTGTAGCAGATAGGGAAATGTCGCCGATTATTTTTAGTACCGGTTGGTATAAATACTGGGACTAAAAATAGATTTTTAGTCACGATTGTTTATACCAACAGGGGCTAAATTCACCCCAAGCCGCGCGCATATCTCGGTCGACCTTTATCTCTTCGCGCTTCTGTCTGTCCCTCCTCCCTTGGTCTTATCCCTTCTTCCCCTCAACTTGTTCTCCTCCTCCCTACTTCTCCTCTTCCTCCTTCTCCTCCTCCCCTTCCCCTTCCCCTCTCCCCCTGTCTTCCCGGCGGCGGCCGTCGTGGAGGCGCGGAGCCCGACGCGAGGCAGGTCGTGGGGGCTCGGAGGCCCGCCAGCAGTGGCTGCCCGCGCGGAGGGCAGGCGGTGGCTGCCCGTGCGGAGGCCTGGCGGCAGCGGCTGCCCATGCAGAGGGCCCACGGTGGCAGGCGGCGGAGGCGCGGAGGGCCGCCCCGGCGGCAGCGACGGCATGGGAATTTTTTTTCTTTTTTTCTTTTTTCCTTTTTAATATGATGTGAATGATTGTGATTTGTGCGATCTGTGATTTGTGAATGATATTGGGAGATATGTGATATGTGAACTATCTATGATTTGTGTATCTGTGATTCGTGCTATCTGTTATTTGTGATTTGTGGTGCGATTGTGATTTGTCATTTTTATAATGATTTGGTGATATTAAACATGAGAAAAGAAAAGAAAACGAAAAAAAAAACTTTAGTCCCGGTTGGTTATATCAACGGGACAAAATCTTTAGTCTCGGTTGACTAAAGATACATTTTTATTTCTTGATTCGTAGTCCCGGTTGAAAAATCGGAACTACAGGGGGTTACCAACCAGGATTACAAAACCTTTCTCCACCAGTGTAGACCGGCTAAGAAAAAAAAACTTGAACCAGCAGTGATAGTTTGTTCTGATATTTGAATTTGTAGACACGATAAAAAAGCTCAAAAAAATATTTCATATATATATATGCAATATATATATATATGCACACACACACGGTCATACTAATGGACCGGTAAGTCACATAATTTTTCACATATACAAACAAGCGCAAAAAATCAAGAGAGAGAAGCTTGATTATATAGATTGAGAATAGATAACCTAGCTTTATCTCCACACGCGTAAGCTCTTAACGATGTCACTAACAAAACACTGTGACTATAGAACTATTTCTTTTTGGCAAAATTTGCTATATTACAGTCAAAATTTATGTAATTTGTTGGGAGCCTTCATAAAATCTTGGCACAGCTGAATGACACTCTAAACAACTGGTAATTTATTAGAGGACACTTTTGGTTCAATTAGAGAGTGAAATTCTTCAAAAAGACAAGAATGCTCCTAGAGTCAAAATCTTTTAAGCTGGAACTAAAGTGAAGATGGAATATGATATATGCTAGTGAAGTACTTGGGGTAATAATAAATTTAGAGTTGCATAATTTCTAAATTTTTACTTTCAGACCATGCATGTTTGAAGCATGTGGTCCTAGAAGGATTCTTATCTTTCTTAAGAATTTATCTCTTCAATTGAAATGAAGGTATCTTATAGCAAATTACCAGTTTTTTAATGTCTTCCGGCCGTGACACGTTTTAATGTCTATCAAACAATTACACAAGTTTTGAATGTCCTATAGCAAAATTTGCCTTTTTCTTACACCCACCTAGTATGTTTCATGTAATGCCAGCACTACTAAAAAATGGCTATCGGTGTAGGTTGGGAAACCCTCATAGGTGCCGGATTTCCCAATCAGCACAACGAAGGCGGCACTGATTTGAGCACTCAAAGTTGCTGGTTTAAGAACTGGCACCTTTGTGGTATACGGTTTGACAAAAGAAAAGAAAAGCCTGCTCAGCTCAATTCGAGCCGAGCGACGCTTCGCCCCATGCCAGGACTCCACACCACTGTCGGTCGCCGCTGCGCCTTCATGCATGAGAAAAAAAACGCGAGAGAGAGGATAAGGCATGTGTCGGCGAGAGAAAGAGAGAAAAACGCGCATGCACGAGAGAGAGAGAGAGAGAGAGAGCAGGTACCGTGGGCGAGAGAAGACGAGTGGATGAGAGGATCTGCGGGCGAGTGGATAAGGGGCTCACCGTCTCGGCTTGGCTTGGTATAGGTGTCGGTTTTTAATTAACCAACACCTATAATATACTATATGTGTCGGTTTTTTTAAAAACAGAACCTATAATATAGCTATCGGTTTTTCTCTGAAACCAGTATCTATAATATGTTAAAGGTGTCAGTTTTTTGTATTTTTGGCCTATCGAGGTGGAAAAACACTATAGGTGCCGGTTTTAGCTGTTTCGGCACCTATAGTGCCGACTTATATATGCCTTTTTGCAGTAGTGCAAGTTGACACTCGAGATAAATTGAGATAGAAAATTCATCAACTAGATGATCTATCTCTTCAACTTTTGATATATTAAGTTTGTCTTCATTTGAAGTCGTACGAAAAAATCATAGGTTTGTTTGATCATAAAATCCCGGTAGTTCTAGCACATATGAAGATATGTAAACAATCCTAAATGAAAAAGTCATTAACTATTATGACAACGAGATGTGTAACTTTAACTTTGATATAAAGTTTGCCTTTTTATCCAACTTTTTATGAATAGATATTTTAAAAATAATATATTTGAGTATCACTCTTGGTTTGGTATATTCAATCAACTTTGCATATGCTCAAGACTGTTCGGTCTCATTAATAATCATCACTGTATATCACTTCACAACAAGAAACGGTAGTTGTAACCAGCAAATTAATATATAACCAGAATTGGCAGTGATTTATGACTGTCAGGTGGTAGTACGATGAGCCATTTTCTATAGTTAGTGTATATGGTCCCTGATATACAAACGGTCTTTTCTCTAATGAAACATTTGGAACATAAAGAACAGAACGTACTCGTCAGTAGGAAGGTCTTGATTGATTTTTCTGCAGCTTGAAGATATTGCCGTAAAAATTGTTGAAGTGTTTCCCAAAATTTTTTTTGTCAAACAGTATTACATCCATGCTTGTTGTACCAGCAAATTAAAACATGATAGCGTGTAGTGGAGATACAATCTGGACAGTGAACACCATCCAATATCCATCACCCATGGTAGGCCATCAACAATGCATAGCCCCAAGTCGTCCCCCTAGCTCCCTCCATCCGTCGCCGTTTGTTTTATCGTCGGCGTCGTCCCTCCACGATGGAACGCGTCCCTCGCCTGCTTTTGGCATGGGAACGCAGCCGAGGGGGCGCGTTGGGTGCGAGCGTAGCCTATGGACACTGTTCCCACCGAAAAATTTCCCCTTCTACCCCTCACGGCCGCCGGCGATGGGAGAGAGAGAGACCAGCGGTGGCGGCGAGGGAGAGGGAGACGAGCGGCGGAGACGATGCCGGTGATGACCTGTGTGATCTCCTCTGCCGGCGCCGCGGCCTCCTCCTCGATGCGGCGCGGCCGGCGCCGCTCCATCCCAATCTGGCCGCAAAGGGGCCAGATCCACGCACGACGGCGCCGGATTTGCCACCTCCGGCCGACGGCGGCGCCGAAACCGAGGTCAGCGACGGCAGCGGGGCGAGGCCGGCGCGAGGCAGCGACGAGCGGGGGTTTTGCTGCCTCTAGCCGATGACGGCGTTGGCCTGGGTCGTGAGCCCGACCCGGCAACAACAGCGCGACGGAGACGACCCCACCGGCGCCGCTTGCCATCGGCCACCGCGAGGGAGAGAGAGGAGACGACGAGAGAGGGAGAGAGAGAGGATCCGGCGCCAGCGAGATGGAAGGGTAGGGCGGAGGAAACGGAGCGGCTGGGGAGGGCGGAGGATACGGAGCGGCGGGGGAGAGGACGGTGGAAAAATTGGGGGAAGAGAAAGAGACGAGAAGGGTAGAGAAAGAGGAGCGGCTGTAGGGAGTGGTATTTTTGGATTTTTTTTCAGTTGAGGCTACATGGGCCGGAACACCCATTGTGGGCTTGAGTATCTTCATCCAATCCCCTCATATTTTGGAGAGCCCATCTAGGATGTCCTCCATTGTGAGGGGTGTTGCCCAGAGGGTGCCCTCAGTTAGTGAGGGTACCCATGGAGTATCCCTTATTGTAGATGCCCTTTAGTTACTTTGAGCTTGACGCATCTTCAGAAATGGCACAACAATGCCTCAATAGGCCTTGTATATCTTAGTGCAAAAACAGTATGATTAGGAGGCATCCGAGAACACAACAGCATACTGCCCAGAAAAGTTTCTACAATTAATCATACCCTCTCTGCACAGGAATATCATACCGCCATGCAACCATCATGTAGCCTACAGAGGAAGGGCATGCGTCAGTTGGCCGGGGGGTTTCTACACCACCAGTCCTTGTTCGTTTAATCAACAAGACATGTGTAATGGAGGGGATTAATGGGAATAATTACACGCAACAATAGTCGTGGAATAAATTCCCTTCAACTCCTCCTCAATCCCTTTTAGGAGGGATTAAACGAGCAAGGCACCAGTGGGGTACGGTGCAATCGCGATAGCGAGTAATGCACAGTTTGCAACCTGACGAGCAACGCAGCAGAGCACATGTTCGGGCCAGGCTTGGCCGTTCGTGGTGGTGTGTTGAGTTTGGCATGTTGTTGCAGAAAAGTCTGGAGTGAGCTTCTGTTCCCCCAGCATTTGATTGATGCCAATGACGCTCCAACAATCAGCACCACGAGGGTTTCAAACACCATGTAGATCTGTCCTGAATTGAGGTCGATTACCAGATATCACCGAACTACAATTCAAAATCTAAATATTAGAAATTTTAAGGGGCATCCAGTTATAACCCCAAAAACCTAATTCCAATGTGAGATTTGGAAGTTAATTAATACCATTCCTATATTTTACTGTCACTGGCACACGACGGGTTACTGGCCGGCCGATCATACCAGTTTCTAGAACTCAATCCTAGTGTGCTACTGTAAGCCTGTAATGTCTCCAAATTTTCAAATAAATTATATTGTATAAAACAAAGGAATATCTTAGTTTGCTAGCGATAAGTTGATGTGTGTGTGTTAAATATTAATTCATCGATTAAAATAAATTGATGGCAAGTAAAATAATAAATAATTCAGATGCACAAAGAGATAAATTTATGTTTTGGATGATATCTCAAAATTGGCTTCCCAAGGTCAATTATAACTCTAATTCGTTAACTAGTGGATTTCTGTACACTCTTTGTATGCAGCACGAGATTTATTGACCAACCTATATAAAACAGATACATTTAATTGTTACTCTCCTCAACGTTTTCCCTACAAGAAAATCCGTATATATTAAAACATATATATTTTATTGGACATGTTTTTGTTCATTTTCTCATTCAACAATTGAAAACGTAACCATGTGCATGGTAAGTGAACCGGACTAAAAAAAATCAATTTTTAGCTCAGACTCCTGTTTTTAATTTATGTGGGTTGGGGGGGGCGGGGGGGGGCCGGGGGTTGACTCAATTCTAAATTTGCCTCCTGTACATAAGTCTGATGGCTCGGAGTGTATGGAGAGGAAGGTACATCATGGTTATACTGCACAATATTGATCAGTAACCAATGATAGCTCATTTTCAATCATCTTCTGCGCTGGCAGAAATCTCATAATCATAGTCTTACCAGTATTACTAGTAGGATCTGACACCTGATATATATCTCACCACCATCATAAACTTCCAACTTCCAATAGTAGGACTATAGGAGGCATGCATCAGATAATACAACGATCACCTTGTGTGGATGTGCCAATATCACTACTACAAAACGTATTTTCCCGTGCGGTCAAAACACATTTTTCCGTACGAAGGTTTTGTCCGTCTGTAACCAAGGGACTGCGAAAACAAATATTTTCGCGTGCGGGCAGCCCAACCGCACAGAAAAATCCATCTTCCCGTGCGGTTGGATTAGGTGGACTGCACAGAATAATCAAATTTTCGTGTGTGGTCGGGTTATGTCACCTGCACAGAAAAATCAAATTCCAAAAAAAAATAAAAAATCGAAAAAATAAACCCTATCTGGCCGGCCGGCACGCATGCACGCGAAGCCGGCGGCGCCGCCTCATCGTCGTTGCTCGAGGCCGCCGCCTTCGCCATTGCGGGTGCCGTCACCGTCCGCACCCACCGCCCGTCTGCGCCTGCCACCGTTTGCGCTCTCTGAGCCGCACGAAGCCCGCGGAGCATCCATTGCTCCTTCGCTCGCGGAGACGCCGAGAGCGAGCGGCCACTGCTCCTTCACTCGCCGAGCCGCCGCGCCGCCTCCTGCGCCGTCGGCGGCAGTGGTAGGGACGCCCCGGCCGTGCGCTCGATCAGTGGGGAGGGGAGGATAGGAAAGAGGCAGAGGAGAGAGAGATAGGGGAGGGGAGGGAAGGGAAGGAGAGGAGAGGAAAGGCAGAGAGAGAGAGGAGTGATTGAGGAGAATAAAAAAAGGGAAAGGAAGAGAGAGGATGTGAAAAATTTGAAGTTGGTGAGAGGGAAAAGAGGGAGATGTATTTTCCTGTGCGGTCCACTTAGGGGTGTTTGGATGGGGTTAAATTTTTTTAGTCCCTGTCACATCGGATGTGTAGACACTAATTTAGAGTATTAAACATAGACTAATAAGAAAACTAATTTCATAAATGAGAGCTAATCCGCGAGATGAATTTTTTAAGCCTAATTAATCCATAATAAGCAAATGTTTACTATAGCATCACATAGGCTAATTATGGATTAATTAGGCTCAATAGATGCGTCTCGCGAATTAGTCATATTTGTTTAATACTCTAAATTAGCGTCCAAACATCTGATGTGACAGGGACTAAATTTTAGTCCCTGGGAACCGATCAGGGCCTTAAAAAGCCCGCACGCAAAAATCGATTTTTCCGTTTTGTCCTCTTAAGTCGACCATACGGGATAATAAGAATTATCCTGTGCGATCGGATTAAGACGCCCGCACAGGACAATGCATTTTCCCATGCAGGCGACAGCCCGGTGCCGGTCTCCCGGTTTTTCCATACGGCGCCACTTATGGCCCGTCTGGAATCTATCGGGGCCGGCGTCCAGAAAAATCAGTCCTATACTGGTGTACACTGAATATTCTCAAATTTGAGATGGGGTATGTTGCTGAATCTTGTGTAAATGTTCTCAAACTATGTTTATGTGTACATCTTTTGTTTGTGTAGATCTGCGCAAACAAAATGCAAACTTGTTGCGTCAGTTTCTTTGCGTGTAACATCGCTATGAGCTCGGGGGCTAGGACTATATTTTTTTCTTTTCTCTTTTTGGTGATTTTTCATATATGTGATGGGTCACATTGTGCAATCCAACAAAGGTGTACGGTACCATTGATGGGTGGTGCACTTATATGTAACGTAGCCATAGTATATAACCCGTCAGAGATGTACGCCATGCCATCACTGATAAGTCTTCGTCCATCACAGATGAAGTTGAATCCTCACTACACTTATACTTGATAAAGGGTCTTTCAGTTACAGATGAGGGTCTAGGCCTGTTACAGCGAAGTTGTTCTGGCGTGGTGCAAAGGCCTTGGTTATAGGATGGCAAGACATATCCGCGAAGTCTTTCCAAATTAAATTATCTCAAAATCTGTCGCATTGCACATTTCACGAAACTTTGCTATTATTTGTTGACCACTCACCATAAAACCTATGCATTTATGGTTTTATTATACAGTGAAAGAAAATTGGTTTGTACGCGTGTTTTTCTTCTCCTACAATGAATTCTTTCTTAAAAATGTATGTTCTATTCATGATCATTTTATTTATGTAGGTCCTCTCACTAGCAAAAAACCAGGTTCATGGTAGGCGAAATCAGATCAGGTCAATGACTTTCTAGCTCTCACTCTATTGGTTTTTTTTTTCACTCAGTTATAAGTTTGGAGCATCTTGGCCCTCCAAGCGCAAAATACCAGGATTAAGAGGCATAAGAGAACACTACTACGGGATGGGTTTTTCCGTGCGGATGAATGGATTTTCGCGTGCGGATGAATGGCCCGCACGCAACACTTCGTCTGTGAAAATCGTGATTTTTGCGTGCAGGTTGTGCCCCCGCACGCGAAAATCGGATTTTTCCGTGCGGTTGCTTATGTCGCCTGCACGGAAAAATAAAAATGACATGGCACTGTTCACCTAACCTTCTCTCCAGAATTGCTTTGCGTCCATCCAAAGGGAACCTCTGCTGCCTGCGAGGCTGCAACGTTGTGGCTAGTTCATCACCAGACACTACCATACCGCAATGCGGTTGAGGGTCTGATTGGTTGCCCATGAGCTTATTATAAGCCGTAATGGCTTATTAGCGACCAAAAAATAATTTATGAGTAAAACTTTTAAATATGTATTCTTAGCGACTTAAAAAGTCAATACTAAAAACGATACTATGTTGAAAATATCTCAAAATCAACTTCAAAATTAAGTTTCAAAATTCAAATATTGGCTTTACCCTTTGGATTTTTTAGTGCAAGCATTAGGGCGCTGAGCCTGGACATGGCTGCGTCTCATCGGTAAGCTAGCGAAATTGTCGGGTAAGACGGCACGCGCACCGCAGCACAGGTGAGGTCGTCTTCGCACAAATTAGCCAGGCCACGGCAACTCAAGCGCTGAATAATATGGAATGAATTCAGTGAAAAAAGTGTGGAGGATATAGGTATTGGGTACCCACATGCCCTGTATATCTTACTAAACGATAGGAGGTGGGTTGGATCCATATGTTATGTAATAGAGCCCCAACCTGGTACTACCATATAATGGATTAGGAAACTGACGTCGTATCCGGCTAGGTTTTCCTATTTGCAATCCTACGTCCCAAACAAAACATAGGCAGCAAACCCTCTAAAGGTATGGCAAAATACCTCAAACATGATCAATACAATCTGGCGGATCAAATCCACCAAACATAAGTAGGGTATTACATATCATTGAAGAGCCCCGAACAAGTCTAACCCTTTATTGTTCCCTATGCATCCATTCATTTTTTGGTCTTGCGTGCTACCCCTTTTATTATTATTGACAGAAACATTGACAGTTGGCACGGCAGATAGGGGTTGCGCCGAGTTTCCCATTGACAAGTGAGATAGAACTAATCGCCAGCATCACCTTCATCCTCATCCAGGTTTATTTGCCAAGGGGGCATGGATTTCACTGCCGATACCGGGTTTGTTGTTCTAATATTGTACAGTAAGATTAATCTTATTTCTTCTAGTTGCTAACCACATATTGAAATGTTATTCGCATATACTTCCGTCAGTGAAAACGTCGAGGTAACTCGACTGTGTGTATCATCCGTACCCTCAATAATAAGGACACAAAAAGACCCACTGAGCACTCTTCCAAGTCTGATACCTCCATGGCCATATGGATCTTCAATAACTCTACTGTGTGTATCATATGACCATATGCGCACCAGCGTTGCCTATACCAAGTCGGTTTCATGCAACTAGCTAATTGGAAGAAGAGACGTCTCAACGAAAAAAAAACGAGAGAGGAAGCATCTGTCGATGGACTTTGCCCACCTATGGTATTTCTGGATTATAGAGAACGTTAGAACCAAGGTATACGTGAGGTCGTATCAAGAAGACGGGGATAAAGATTTATATAGGTTTAGGCACTCAATAAGAGTAATTATATGTAAATCTTAGAAAAAGACCACATGAGCTACAATGAAGAAATATGATGACTAATCTAAACCACCGATAATGGCTCGGAAGATCTAATCGGTGACTAGGGCTTCTGCTTCCCTGAATGGTATCTTGATGTGGCTCTGGCTATGGCATGTAATTCGATGCCTTCCCCTCCATATGGGGGGGCCTTGTATTTATAGTGATGATCACCTTCTTCTCCATATAGAACTAATAGAACTAGAACATGATACAGGCTAAGGAGACTTTGTCTTTCCCAAATAGAACTCTGGCACCTTCTATCCCAAGAAGGCAATTCCCTTCTAGATTTACTGTAGTATCTTAATTTAGGTATACATTCCTGTATATCATTAGGTATATGGTACTTGAATATAATACGAACCCAGATATAGGAGGTATGCCTTATCCTTAACAATAGTTGTAGCCCCCGACTTCAATGTGAATGAACAAGACGATGTTCTCGATCAGGCAATATGAAAATTAACACTTATAAGGTTCAATAAAATTTTCCTTCTAACCATGATGGAGAACTTAGCCTAAATTAATTTGGATTGAAGTAAAAAAAACTTAAACTGCCATAAATAAATCATTAAATATTCCGCCAGCAATTTCTCTTTCTTCCTTGAAATTCGATCCGTCAGATGTGACTTATAAATCCCACTTATGGTATCCATTTGAGTTCTATTTGCACTATTTAGCACATTCACCCCCCCCCCCTCCCCTTTTGCCTCTCTTCTTTCCTCCACGCTGGAGCTAAACCTAGCCAAAACCCTCTACAACACCACCGCAGCTCCAATGGATCTCACGGAATCCGCCTTCACCATGGAGGCCATGGACAAGGTTCAACATGAAGAAGCTCTGTAGAGCACAAAAATGATAGGGAGGTACTGATCCTCTCACCGACCTAGGCAAAATAATAACTCTTGTATCTTTCATCTAGTGTGGGTTCTGGCTGCTTCCTTCCGAATTCCTTGTTCTTCTCGATTTCTATGATCTTAATCTTCTCCATCTGATTCATAACTCCGTCACTTTCTTGTCTATCTTCACCCATCTATAGTAGGCGTACATAAGAGTACCACCCTTCTTAGATCTGTTTAGGTATTTCTATGAAGTCAGGTTCAAGGAGTCTTCTAGAATCTCCGGTTTTTCTTGGCTTTGCCTCCGGGATGGCATGAGGGACTAGTAGATCCGTTCAATTGTTCGTCCTCGAGGAAATACTGGAGAATGAATTGGTTCATTCTTCATCCCAACAAAACTGGCCCCTTGTCTAGTTGTTCCCGATGAGAAGCCCACTTAATCAAAGTCATGGTCCTCAAGGCCTCCCTTGACTGAACCTTAGAGTACCTTGTTAAGAAGATCCATGAACTCCGAGAGCGTGGCCTAACCGGGTACGAGATCGTTCAAGATTTCGTACGTCGTCGGATTCAACCACTCTAGGCTTGTGTTCACCCGCGTATGTGTACATGGGCATTGACGACCCTACTCGACCCTACTGGCATCAGTTGTTGCCAGTAGCAACTTCCAGAACATTTGCTGCTCTTGAATACTAACCTTAGATCTTATCCATGCATAACTCTTTAAGGAAACCGTGAAGGGGCGTGTGAACCAGGTGGTGGTTGATCCATCATTCGATGCGGCCAACATCCCTGACCCCTACGCAACCTTCCGGTGCCCGAGCGAGACGTCATTGTGAATGTAAGTACCACTGGTGGAGAAACCATCTTTGGTCGGTCGACCAAATTCCACAATAGTCCCGGTTCCATTAAAAACCGGGATTAAAAACGATTTTTAGTCCCGGTTAAGAAAAAATTGACCTTTAGTCCCGGTTGGTAAAGATGATTTTTAGTCCCGGTTGATACTACCTACCGGGACTAAAGATTACCACTTTAGTTCCAGTTGGTACTACCAACCGGGAGTAAAGATCATTTAGATCTTTAGTCCCGGTTGGTATTACCAACCCGGGACTAAAATTCAACATAGTATATAATCTCTAGTCCTTATCGTATCCTCCACAATCACAACCACTTCCTCACACACAGATCGATCCTCCTCTCTTCTCCCCCTCCTCCCCTCTCCTATCTTACACAGATCCTCCCCTTTCTCCTTCCTTCCCTTTCCTTCCTCCTCCCTCACCTGGAGATGGATGAGGCCGCTCCTCCTTCCTTCCCCTTCCCTTCCTCCTCCCTCCCCTGGAGACGGATGAGGCCGCGCCGCGCAGATGCGGTGGACGGACGGACGCGCGGTGTGCGGCGCAGACGTGCGTTGCAGGGGGAGCACATGCGCGCAGTAGTAATGGCAGCGGCAGCAGGCAGCAATGGGATTGATATTTTGTGATTGATTTCTTGAGTAGTAGCCAGTAGTAGCGGTTGTGGGATTGATTTCTTGAGTAGTAGCAGTAGTAGCGGCAGCCGGCAGCTTGTTGTCTCTTTTTTTTCTGATATTTTGTGATTCACTGAGATGTAATTTTGTGATTCATTGTATAGATTTGAAATATATAATCTGTGATATATTTAATTTGTGTGTAATTTTTTTAGGATTTGTGATGTTTTAGATTGTGTGTATAAGTAACTTTAAAATTTGTGATGTGGATTTGGGATGTTACTTTATTTGGGGATTTGGGGTTTGATTTGGGATGTGCATGCCATCCGATTCGGGAGAAAATAAAAAAGTAACGAAAAAGAAAAGGGGACCATTCGGGTTTGTCCCTATCCTCTCTTTAGTCCCGGTTGGTAACACCAACCGGGACTAAAGATAGATCTTTACTCCCGGTTATTTTACCCGGGACTAAAGATAGTGATCTTTAGTCCCAGATTCGTAGTCCCAGTTGTGAAACCGGGACTATAGGGGGGTTACAAACCAGAAGTAAAGACAGTTTCTCCACCAGTGTACTCGTACTATATCCCTTGTCAATATTCGTCTTGACTTGTAGGTATAGTAGTCTTGTCTTGACTTGTATGTGTTCAAAGGAAGGAGGCACATGCCTTAGTTAGAATCTCTTCTCTGGTTACCAATACGCTCAATCTCCTCACCAAAAGCAAATTTGTTCCGTATACTAAATAACAGTAGCGTATAAATACCAAATCATGCAAAAATTCAAAATAACTCTAATATGAATGAATTTACTACTGTGATTAGTTGTTGGTTAAACATGATTTTTGGTGAAATAATTTCTATTTTATCACTTAGCTTTTGTTAGTTATGAATTTTCTAAGTTCTATTCTAGTTATATGTTATTTATGCTAAACTCAATTTTAAGTGGAGTTTAAGTCAATGTTGTATGAGGATTTGATTTACAGCAGTAAAAAGGGTGTTCCACTAAGTTCATCCAAGACGATTTAGCATGAATTTACAACGAATTTTGCAAGTTATTGGTTACTTAGAGTCAATTATATGCTAATGGTCGTTTAAAGGTGTTTTCTACACATGTTGTGTTAAACATTAGTTTCCAGTAAGTAAGAAATAATTTTCTTGTTCCAACTAATCTGAGTCCATGATTTTTTATGCTTGTATGAGTCAAAGTATACATTATAGTGTTATTTGTTACACATAATCTTAGGGGTGCTTCTTATACTACATCTGCCCGATTTCTGTTAACAGCAATTAAGAGCAAAAGGTTATGAATCTATTAGAACTGGAATCATCTCATTTGGAGTAAAAAATAATTTTCTATGAATTTTAGAAGACTCTATGCTAATTATGAACATTTACGTATTTCATAAATATAAGAATGTTTAATGTACTAGTTCTTCCAGATCCTTGTCTACAGGAAAACCATTTATAATTTTGTGATTCTAACAAATTTTAGATCAACTCATTTGGAGCTGGAATATATTTTCATACATGTTAGGATATACATTATGGCATTAATTAATTAATTTATTTATATGCTACATAAACTTTTAGAGTAATTTCCAGTACTGAGTGTGCCATATTTGATTTTACAGCACTTAAGACCATAATTTTTGTGAATCTGGAGAAATTTGGTTCAGCCCAAATGGAGCTAATATGAATTTTCTATATAGTTTACAGGTTTGCACCATTTTTAGTTAAACAAATAATGTAATACACATTTTTCTATATTTTCCAAATTTTAAAATGCAAAGGGTCCATTTATAGATCAGTGGTTTGCGATTATGCAAATATGCCCTTTTAGTTTCCTAGAAAACAACCCGCACTCGCCACGTGTTTATGTAATGTTTGATTATTTTGATAATGGTACCTGTTTTCTTTTATATTTATGTATTAGTTTTGACCCTGAGTGCGTACTTTTAGATATCAAACTCTATGGTTATTCTAATTCACAGTGGAGATCCTTGCATTCTAGCAGAGAAGAGAGCTATGGCTAGCGGTATTGTCCGTGCTCGCCAGAATGGAAAAGATAGAGGATTCTCTTGCGAACGCGTAGGTGATAGGCTCACGGCTAGAGATGCTCGAAGTTGCTAGCAGCGGTTGTGCAAGCCGAGGGTCTGGTTCGGACATCCGTGCATGTCTGTCGCACTAAGGACTCGATCTTACCTTCTAGATGCATGCATGTGCCACTGCTAGGTGTAATGATGCTCACGAGTAGCTTTCCAAACCTGGAAATGTTAAGTGAGGTGACGAAAGTGGGAAAACATGGTGGCGGCTTGAGAGAGCTCCGGGTCAACGGTAGCAAGTTTGATCTGGTCACCAAGATGTCTATTAAGTGCATACATGATGTAGAACGTCACAAGCAGAAGGTATGAGTAAGTAGTCGGGCTGGGGCTCTCCGGATAAATGGGAATCACTGGCAGCGACTCGACTAGGACTTTTGTTGTGTACTACAGTAATGATTTTGCGTGAATTAAATAAAATAAAACACACCTTCACTGTTCTCTTGTTATATAAGGGGACAGGGGACACCTCTGCCTCTGCGTCTATATTATGTGAAAGTGGAATTGATTGAATGGCGTTGCAGAAGAGCTTATAAGAGGGAGAGATGGTAAACTACACCGCCCAACTATATATCTGTGGAAATTGATATGCAATGGCATATGTGGAACCAAGTACTCATAGCTATCATACATGTTCTCGTGGATACATGTATGATAGGTCTAGGACTAGGAGTACTCGGAGAACTAGAAGCACAAGATTCGAGGTAGTAACTTTACAGTCGTTGCCTCTCCTAGCAAGTCAGAAATAATAAAACTGCATGTTATCAGCCATGGATGGAGCGGCAGCCTGAGAGCCAGTGGCTGAACTGGAGCAGTGTCCATCGCCACACTAACTCGGGTGGCTCAGTGGACTGCAGGGTCTCGCTGCAATGCGGTGATCGGCGAATGTCGCGGATAGGGATGATGTTGTTCAGCTGTAGTGAGAAGCACTGCAAAGGGGCTGCACAACGAAATAGCATGCCTTGCACATTAGTCCCGTATGCGTGGGAGCTACCTGGACCTCTCTGGGCATGTGGCAAAGATTGATTGACACCGTGTGCCACAGATTTGCTTCAATGTAAACATTTCCTATATTAGCACTCATGTAGACCTCACATAGAGAACAAGAGAGCTCAAAGAAATTCTAAATAACTATGTTTAAGAAGATAAAAATGTTGTGAGAAAAAATTAGGTATATGGGGGAACGTGAGTGTTAACAAACCATGAACCACAGTAAGTTAGAAAAAAATAGTTAATAGCTGATTTTAGACCGGCCAAAAAGGCAACTTGAACCAGCAGTGATAGTTTGTTCTGATAGAAACACTCAAAAATATTTCATATATATTTGTCTACACGGTCATACTAATGGGTAAGTCACATAAATTTTCATATATACAAACAAGTCAAAAAAAAAATCAAAAGAGAAGCTTGGTTATGTACATTGAGAATACACAACCATTATCTCCACACGCGTAAGGTCTTAACGATGTCACTAACATAACAGTGTGACCCTATAACTACTTTTTTTAGGCAAAATTTGCTACGGTACAGTCAAAATTTATGTAATTTACTGGGAGCCATCATAAAATCGTGGCACAACTCAAAGACACTTAAAAAACTAGTAATTTGTTAGAGGACACTTTTGGTTCAATTGCAGAGTGAAATTCTTCAAAAAGACAAGAATGTTCCTAGGGTCAAAATCTTTTGAGCTAAGACTGAAGTAAGGATGGAATACGATGTACGCTAGTGAAGTATTTGGTTTAATGGCAAATTTAGAGTTGCATAATTTCTAAATTTTTACTTTCAGACTATGCATGTTTGAAGCATGTAGAGGATTCTTATCTTTCTTAAGAATTTATCTCTCCAATTGAAACAAAAGTACCTTATAGCAAATTGCCAGCTTTTTAGATGTCTTTCAGCTGTGACACGTTTTAATGTCTATCAGCAAATTATATAAGTTTTGGATGTCCTATAACAAAATTTGCCTTTTTCTTTCACCCACCTAGTATGTTTCATGCAATGCCAAGTTGACACTTGAGACAAATTGAGATAGCAAATTTGGCCTTGTTTAGATTCTAAAAAATTTTGGCTAAAAACGTCACATTAAATGTTTGGACACATGCATGGGGCTTTAAATGTTGAGGAAAAAACACAATTGCACAGTTTGCATGTAAATTGCGAGACAAATCTTTTGAGCCTAATTACGACATGATTTGACAATGTGATGCTACCGTAAACATTTGCTAATGATGGATTAATTAGGCTTAATAATTTCATCCCGCAGCTTACAAGCAGAATCTGTAATTTATTTTGTTATTAATCTATGTTTAATACTTCAAATGTGTGTCCGTATACTTAAAAAATTTTACACCCAAAAACTAAACACACCCTTCATAGATGATCTAGCTCTTCAACTTTGATATATAAAGTAATTTGTCTTCATTTGAGGGGCAGTGGAGGCGCGCTGCCGAGGTGGCGAAAGGAGGAGGCGGGGTGGTCGGGTGAGGCGAGGCACTAGTGGAGAAACCATCTTTGGTTGGTCGACCAAATTCGACAATAGTCCCGGTTCCATTAAAAACCAGGACTAAAAACGATTTTTAATCCCAGTTAAAAAATTTTTGATCTTTAGGCCCGGTTGGTACCTGTTCAAAAAGTTGTTGGGTCGAATTTAGGCCCTAATTATCTTTAGTCCCGGTTGGTACGAACAACCGGGACTAAAAGATTTTTAGTCCCGGTTGTTTATACCAACCGGGACCAAAAATAAAACCACCCCGATCCACGCGCGCCAGTCTCGATCTTATCGATCCCTCCCCCTTCCTCTCTCTCTCTACTCCCTAGCTCTCATTAAACAGCAAGTTCTCAGCCTCTTCCAGTCCTCAGATCCGATCTGGCTAGTCTTCTCCTCTCCCCTTCCTCACCTTCCCCTCTCCTCCCCCTCCCCACCTCCTCCTCCTCCTCCTCCTCCTCCTCCCATACCATAGCGAGTCCAGGCGGCCAAGCCCGGGTGGCGGCGACAGCTGGCGGCGGGCAGTGGGCGGCGGCTCGACCGCGCGGAGGGTGGCAGGGAGTGCAGCGGTGGCGGGAGCAAGCGGCCAGCGGCGTCCTCCCCTCTGCCGGAGGGGGGAGGCGGCAGCGGAAGCACAACTTTCTTTTTTTTTCGAATTTGTGATACATTTGGATCTAAGAACTTGTGATTCATTGGATCTGTGGTGTTTGGATTGTGATGTATATGATGTGTGATGTATTTGATGTTTGGATCTGTGATGTATTTCTTTAAGAATTTGAGTTGTATTTTTTGAGAATTTGTGATGTGAATGATTCATTGATTTGGGATGATACTTTGATTTTGGGATATTTAGGGAGATTTGGGAAGGAGCAACTCGATTTGGAAAGAAACAATGAAAATAAAAAAAAGAAAATAATGGTGACCAACCGGGACTGTGCTGCCATCTTTAGTCCCGGTTGGTAACCGGGACTAAAGATGTATTTTTAGTCCCGGTTATTTCAACCGGGACTAAAAAAAGTGATCTTTAGTCCCGGATTTGTAGTCTTGGTTAGAAAACCGGGACTACAAAGGGGTTACCAACTGGGAATATAAACCATCTCTCCACCAGTGAGGCCCGGCATGGTTGGGTGAGGCGAGGTGGGAAGTCACGCGGGCGGCGGGTGGGGCGGGCGGCGGAGGTACTTTTGCGTGCGTTATATTTTTTCATTCTTTTTGGCGTGCAGTTTCTTATTTCGAGCGAGACGCGGTGTTAATCCAGCGCTAATTGCAACCGCAGGATTAATCCAACGCTAATTGCAATCGCGGTGTTAGTTGCACTAAACAACTCGTGCTCTCCATGCCTGTCGTCCGTCGCCGCCACTGCAAACCATCAACTCCGCTCGCAGCCATCGCATTTCCACACCGCGCGCCACCAACCGTCCCTATAAGCTTCACACTGGAGGTGCCTGCCCAACCCCAGCGCCGCCGCTTCCCAAGGTGTTTCACGCCTCTGGCGCCGTCCTTCTCGGCCGGAGGGGCGCCTGAACCTGTATATTCCCGGGGAAAGCTCTGCCGGCTGCCTCACGATCCCCTCCACCCATGGCTCCTTCCACGACCATCGCTGGCCCACGAATGCGTTTGCAAAGGTGGCGCAGCCCCTGCCCAAGACGGATTTCAGCCGCGCCGCCGACATGCTGGGCGGGATCCACCTTCACTCGTGGGGCTCACCTGTTCCACCACTACCCGTGACAGTTCAACCCTCGCTGCCGGCCTGCCGCTGACTGGGAAGGGAGCAATCCGCGTCGCCGGCGGTGAGTTTCTCTAAGACTATTGAGGTAGCTAACTTGCTCACGGCCTTTGCAGCACCCAGGTAGGCTTTTTTGTTTGTTTGTTTCTGATATATGGTCTTTGTGATTCTGATATGTTAATGTAATTTATTCCTGACAACACAGTCGCTTCAAAGACTTCGGGCACCAACCTGAAGCTCTTATTGTTTGAGACCAACAAGTTCAGGGAACAATGAAGAATCGTTAAATACTATAAGCAGGAAGGTCCCTCTTGAAGGATTTCAGCGAGAGGGGAACCATGAATCAGCTTTGGTTGCTTAGATCAGAATGCTCCTTCGGAAGTAATTTTTGTTACAGCATTTCCACAACGTATTATGCAGTTATCTATTTAATTTGAAGCTATAAATTCGATGTTGTATTATTTTTATTATATACAAGTATTGAAATGAGGTATGCCTTCACCTTGTTTTTTTGGGAGGAATTGAGGCAAATGGAAAAGGGCAAAAGATTGGCCATCAATAAGTCAAATATAAAGTTGTTGCTGGCCGTTATGGCCTTCACACTAGACTGCTTGTTGGATATTTTCTATAGGTTTTTCATAGTCTGGTGTATTGCACATGCTATCAGAAAACCCAATAAGTATAGCTATCCATATGTTTTTTTGACGAATTCAGCCAATGGTAATAACTCAGTCTTAACTAGATAAAACTATGTTCTCTCTTGCATGACAACTATAGGGCTAACTCAATAACCTGGATTTTTCAGGGAATAATAGTATATGTTGCATGCTGGCAACCCCAAAATGTAGCAATGAAGAAACTCATATGTTACATACTGTAGACCCAAATTCATGAATACAACTTTAGGCAACTTTGAGAATTTAATCAAGAATAGGTACTGTTAATGCTATCCTGTGTTTGTCAACAACAATTATAGTTCTGAATATTTTTTTCACCTCCGAGTATACCTACAGGTTATATAACCCTCTACTACTCTATTTTTTTAGGATTTGTTTGTGGCTTGTTTTTCCCACTGCCCACAAAGATCCTGATTTCACTGTTGAAAATCCATGTTTTCCAGCCCTACACCTGCATGATCTGGGTAGAGTGGAAAAAAGAAAAAAAATCCAAGCTGATCGAATTTGATTTTTTCTATAACTTCTGTTTCTTACTATCATTGTCCTGCTCAGGTGATGTCTATGTCTAATGGTAGGATGCTTCCTAATACGCGCCGTAGAGGTTGGCAGCAAACCTCTGTTGATACATCAGCAGGTTTTACATTAGTTATACTAGCCGTCAACCAGTACCTTGCATGAGTTATTGGTATTGGTAGTATAAAGATCAAAATTTTAACCATACGTTCACTACGTTGGTCATATTCGAATTGTAGCATGTTAGATTGAAATAATAGTTTACTACTCCCTTCGTCCCAGAATATAAGTATTTTTAGAGTAAGACAAAAAAGTTAGTACAATTAAATAGGGAGTGTTGTGGCTGAAGTAGAAGTGGAGATAGGTGGAAAAATTGAATGGTGGAGGATTGTGATTTGTTAAGAAGAGAATGTTGGTGGTAAAGTTGTTATATTTTGGGACAAATTCTAAAAGTTAGAAGTTGTTATATTTTGGTACGGAGTGAATACTACTTGTTAATTATTGATTTCGAATTAAACAAATGCTAAATTTGTGATACATCCAACTTTTTTATTTGATATTGTGGAATTAATTAAGTATTTAGTTGTGTCTGTGGTTGAGTTTAAATTTAAGTACACCTTGTAATTTAATAATTTTGAAATTCAAAATAAAAAGTTATACTCAGTATGGACCCTAGAAGATATTAGATAGATGTAATTAGCTTTTTTGTTTTATCATTCCCAAAACTCGTAATAATAATTAGTGGTCTGTGGTCTCTTGTCTATTTGTACCGGTTAAGTACAAATTAAAGAGTCCACGATATTGCAAATTGCATGTTTTATTTTTCACAAACCCTAAATAAAATCTAATGTTGTGATTTTGCGATTTTTCCATGATACATGCTATTTAACGTGAATTTGGTCACGTCTATCAGATCAAGCCTAGATTGTTTACTCTTGCTGCAAGTAATTCTCATATGAACCTATGTACATGATAAATATTTGTTTACGTGCATGATTATTCGATCGCTTAGTAGGTTTCTAGCTAGTTCAAATGGATAAACCGTGTGTAGGATTAATTCTGAATTTCGTTCTCTTTACGTCGCATGATTTACTATCAAGAAGAATATTTATTACTGTTGGGATATATGACATCCCAAAGAGTCGGGATTGCTAAAATTATGGGGGTCAAATTTTTCACTTAATTTCAGTCACGTCATGTATCCTATATGATACTCTAGTAAGTATGCTTCTCTCTCTCTCATTTCCTCTTCCAAGTAGATAATAATTAAATTAATTTTACTCCTAATTCTTATAAACTGTGTACTAAAAAACAAAAGGTAAATATTGAAACTTATAATGTAATTATAGTTTATGTTTTGAAATTTAGTGTGTAATTAACTACAATTAATGCAAGTGTATGTAATATATTGTAGTTACCCTTCGGTTTTCATAAAAGAAAATGTATCTCCAAATTAGGCTGCTAAATTATACTTGTAAATGGAGCTCTATATACTAACTGAAATGCTTGTTAGGAAAAATTGATATAAGGACTAACCCAAACGAATGAACATGAACAGTAAGCTGCAAAGTACATGTACATATGCATTGCATACGGGATATACCGGGCATATGGAAAATTAAATATAGTTGATTGCATTCAGAGAATTATAGATCAATATATTTTTATCTGCTTCTACTGTCATTAAACAACTTGTCAAAATCAGAATTGACAACTTAGAACTTGCAAGTTTAATGGAATAAAAACACACATTCAATATGTAAAAAAGATGATCAGCAAATAGTTGATCATTCCAATCAAAACCATAAATTGAGTGCGCCCTAATTAAATAGACTGCTAAATATGTATTGCAAATTGAACACGCAAACCATGCAAATTCAAAGGAATACGTATATATGTATATTGTAGATGCAGCAATAGATCTGTAGCAGATGCATTGATGGATGTTCAAGTAATTTTTTTATTTTGTAACAAACTTTTTTCCCCAAAATTCATTTGGTTAAATTTTGTTTCAGGTTAAAATTAATCCAATCTTTATGGAGTAAAAATAGTACCTGCTCCGGACATCAAACCAGAGACTTAACAGGGATGAACGATACCTCTGCAGCAAAAACTGATTCACTGGCAACTTTTAACTTCTTGTGATTGAGGCAAATTGTCGCTGATTGGGACCACAGTCTGGGATCAAGGTCGACTGCAGCGTATGCATATCTCATCGCCCTCGCTCACGTTCTTCTCGATCGCGTTCGCCGTTTCTTCTATCGCTTCTTAATTTCCAATCTGATTTCTCATGATGGAACTTGGAGGTAAATTAGATGGATTCTGTCCTTCCATCGATCACTGGATAGATAGGATTTGCAAGGAGCCCACCGAGTTTAAGATTGATTGGCCCACGATGTTAAAGTATTGCAGGATCTACGGCGTAGATTAAACGACTTATCTAATTGATGCTCAGATCTTTCTGGTTAACGTGAGAGCTCCAAAAAAGTGTCTGATTAGTATAGGTATAGATATCATGTGGCACTTATTTCTTTTCCTTTGTCATTTATTACCTTTTTTTTTGCTAATGCATTATCTTCCTAAAGGAACCACAGATCCACCCAATCTGCAATTTAGAACAGTCTCATTACATTTAACACATAACTGCTCTTACACCGTTATACATGTGAAATTTAAGATTCCCTTTTGCAAGTTGTAACAATGCTAACAGGTAACAGCTCTTTATTAGTCAGAAATAAAGAGTCCATAACCTTCATAGCCTGATAATGCAAGTATATGCATGTTACTAGCCAATCTTAATTATATCAAATTGGATTGACTGAGTTGATAGATTAGACGTCAAGTTGCAGTATATATATCAAACATCGGATGTGAACAAGAAATTTGACAGGTTGATATATAGAAATGAGCAAATGATTGGGAAGATTAAGATTGCATATACATGCGATTTTCACTTCATTTGTACGTCTATTATGCAAAGCAACGGATATGCTCTCTGTTTTGGTAATCGTCCAATAGCGAGCAACAGTTTGTGCAATAATTATCTCAGTTAGCCATAGGCATTGATTGGTAATTTTTTATAAATACCAAACAAAAATTTTATGGGGCACCATCATTCATCACTGATGTGTACTCTTTATTGTTGAACTACTGTCATATCTTTAGCTCGAGTACTGTGGGCTATGAGGTTGATTTTAAAACTGCACATTGAATTTTTCAAGCTCATATGGACTATTTTTTTCTCTAAATTTCTTATTTCTAATCAACCGTCAACAAATTGTGGAGTATTTCATGAAGGTTGGATTGAAGGGTTTAAGAGAACAACGAAGAGCTGCTGGAAACTTGACTGACGACTACCCATGAAGAGAATGGTGAAGAGCTGTTGGATCCTTGGGTACTGTGATGCATATGCTAGCAAAAAACCATTCATACTCCTACTTTAAGTAATTATCGATTTCTTGTTGATTTTTGGAGAAAACAAAAAAATATCTGCAGGTCATACATATGAGTTATAAATTTACCTTTTCCTATGTGTGAGTTAACTGTACTTCAATTAATGATTTTATCTGAACTCATCTGAAAACCAGTAGCTTCTCTTAATAATCCATATTATGAATGTAGCTTAAACACCTGATGATTTAGCTTATACCTTGCAATCTAGGGTCTACCTTGCCCGCTCTAACTACATTTAAGCAAATCACACTAGAACGGATACCCTCATCTCAATCAGGCGGTAAGCCCCATCTCAATCGGGCACAACGTCCGTCACAGGCTAGAAGTGACTGATGTGAAGAGTTATCTCAATCGGGCAAACTGCTGTCACGGATGAATCTATCTCAATCGAGCCCTAACTAAAGCCCGTCACCGATAGCTTTCACCCAGACGACCAGTCAAACTATAGCCCGTCACAGATGACCTATCTCAATCGGACCACAACTAGCGCCCGTCACAGATGACTACTAACCTTTATCGAGCCAAAACTAGAGCCCATCACAGATGATACTCATCTCAATCGGGCCTAAACTAGAGCCCGTCACAGATGACTACTGAACTCAATCGGGCCTAAACTAGAGCCCGTTACAGATGACTACTGACCTCAATCGGGCCTAAACTAGAGCCCATCATAGATGACCATCATCTCAATCGGGCATTTAGTTATGGCCCGTCACAGATAACTATAATCCACAAAAAAAATAAATTTTGTTTTTTGGCTAGCCTTAGGCCTTTGCTAGCCATGCCCGCCGCAAAAATGACAGAAACAAACACAGATATCCAATATCCCCAGCTCCCAGCATCACCCATTCATATACATATGCATTCACATACACAGACATCAATATATTTCACACAACCACACATTCACAGCTATCTCATATTTCACATCCATTCAAAAATTTCATATCCATTCAAATATTTATCATATTTCACTTGCAAAACTGAGTTAATTGGATCAAATATTTATTTAGCAAGTCTTAACATAAACATATGAAATATATACATAAATATAAGCATCATAGTTACAGCATCACAGTTGCATAATTAGTGTTCATCATTGCCTAAACATAAAAGTTCAACATTGTTCATCATTTTAGTTTAAGTCTAAACATTCCTTTGGCGTTAATTATTTCGCGGAGGATGAAGCTGGCTATCTCCTCGCGAACCTCCTCAAAGCTGGTAGGCAGAGACTTGGTTATTGTGCCCTACATTGTCATAACTCCAGATTAGTTGATCGATCATAACTAAAATGTAGTTAGTCTATCAGAATTGAGACCACCGACCTCAAACTCAACCAAAGTCTTCACCTTTTATCTGTACAGAAGGCGCATGTTGTGGCACACATGAAATCCGCACTGGTCACCTATTTGTTGCTTCACTGGGAAGTCCTTTTTGTGGATGAGGGTGTCATGTCCTGTCTTCCTGAGGCCTCCTCTTTGCACGTATTGGGCCCACGCTTCATCTATCGCTAGTTGAATTGGGGTCCAATCATATGCTTTCTTATCAATTCTGGAGTTTGGGTAGTGACATGTACTCCACTTAGGTGTTATGACCAGAAGGATCCAATGGGCACTGCGGCATTAATATAGTGAAAGTTAATTAAGTACTGAAGGAATGTGTCATGTTGTTGTGTATATTTAGATAACACACTTACTATTGATTATAGGCGCACATAATGTACTCCTTGTCTCGGCGGGACAACAAGGTGTCGTAGATGTAGATGACCATTACTTGACGGTCATTCTGAAGATTTGTGATAGTGACCACTTGTGGATCAAGGAAGGCAACTTCTGGTGCATTCTTCTGACACCATTGCCAACTTAACCTACACACAAGATAAACGATCTTGTAAGCGAGTTAATCCGATTGTTATTACCAGATTGAGTTGGGCAACAATACTTACAAGGAATAGCACTTAAGGAGGCTTGTGTCCACCGCTCGGAGCCTGTAGAGGTCGAATAGATCCTTGAAGTTGACCACGATATAATTTGTTGAACCAAAGAATGGCTTTCCATCGTGCTCTCCAAGGATATCAGTAGCTTTATTCGACTTCCTGGCATTAGATTTCTCCATGTAGTATGCGTGAAGGTCCTTGCAAGCGGTGCCCATTGCGGCAAGCACATCATCTCCAACCAATGGCATGCCTAGTTGGAACTCCTGTGGAGCGACGTATTTCTTCTTGACCTCATTGCCCTTAGTCTGTTCCTGGCCCTTGCCCAGATCTAGCTTCCTTGGAGCTAGAAGCGAGGCCTGCACCTTTCCTCCCCTTCCTCTCCCCTTTGCTTCGGGTTTATCGAGAGTAATTCTCTGAGGGGAAGAGTGTGCCTTCATGCTCTTCTTCATCGGTGGGGGTTCATGAACCGCCTTGCTGTCGGCCTCCATTCGGTCCTCCCCAAAATCCATGTCATACTGCAACTGCACATCATAAGATTGTGCATGACGATCTTGAGCAGGAGGGGCTGAAGGAGCAGAGGCGGGTCTCTTTGGTGGACGACCGCCTGGTGCAGTGGTTGGCCGCGCTGTAACCCTGATCTCAATAAGGTCCTTGGGCCATTGGATGAAGGTACCACGGGCACTTTCTAGTGAGAGGACCTCATCGTTCGGTGGATACTTTAGTGGGAACAGCTCGTATTCGGGCTTCACCGAGTCGACTTGAACTTTTGCACAGTCGCCCCTGAGTTGCGCTCCATGCACTCTTGTCTCTAGGGTCGGCTTGTACGCAAGTCTCTTGGCTGCTGGAACCGTGAAGGTCGGCATCACCCTAACTGTGAGGGTGCAGCTCGTTGGTTCCTGCGATAGATTCATCAATTTCTTTAGAATATTATATATCATATGGATTCGTTAAGCCTTTCATGCATTGTCGACGAAACTTTTACCGTTATGTGGTCGACGGCGCTGTCGACCGATGGTGGATTTTCCGCCAACTCAGTTGATGGGCAACTGCTGCGTTTTTGGGTTGGACTTCCTAACTCTTCATGCGCAGCAGCAGTGGCGGCCTGCGGGTTCAGTTGCTCTTCTCGGATCTCTTTCCTAATCTTGGCCCTCATTGACTCGAGCTTTTCATCGAATTCAGATGTCCGCTCCGCTCTGATCGACGCCCGGATCTTGGCTTCAAGGCGTGCATCTTTCTCCACCTTGTTGGAAGTCCGCTTCTTGTACTGCCACGTGTAGTCTGGAAATCCATACTTCCAGGGAACGGAAGACCCAACGCCCTGTGTCCGTCCACGGTGTTCCTTGTTGCCCAACGCTTTTGTGAGGAGGTCGTCCTCGCGTCTTTGAGAGCAGGCCTCTTGCGAGGCTTGTTGCTCAGCAACCAACTCCTTCTGCATTACACTTTAGTGGGGTTAAATAAACTGCAAGATGGGAAACAATGCGAACATCTAGTTTGACTAGACACTTACTATAGCTTCGTACACTCGTTGATCTTCTGCATTTGGCATGAAGATTGTGCCATCAGCATTCTTCTGGTACCTGGCCCTGGTCCAGTTCCTAGCCCGAGGGTGTGGGATATCGCCAAACACGAGCGGCGTAAGGTAGCCGCCAAAATATAGATTTTTTCTTCCACATACCCTTCTTCTTTGTCTTGCTACGTTTTCTTTTCTTCCAAACTCATTGCTTATGTCGTTGACCATATTGTGGACCTTATTTCCGGACAAATCTTTGGGAGCAGGCTGAAGTTCTATCTTACCATTAAATATTTTCTTCTTTCTTCTAAATGCGTGATGTAGCGGGAGCCACCTCCGATGACCCATGTATACCATCTTTCGTGATTTCTTCAGCCACCGGCTTCGTGTATGTTCCTTGCAATCGGAGCATGCCTTCTTTCCTTTTATAGTTTGTCCGGAAAGATTACCGAGTGCAGGGTAGTCATTAATGGTGTAGAATAATAGAACTCTTAGCTTGAAGTTCTCCTGACCATATGCATCCCAAGTTTCCACACCTTTTTTCCAAAGAATCTCAAGATCGTCGATAACAGGATCCAGGAATACATCGATATCATTGCCGGGATGCCTCGGACCTTGGATTAACATGCACAACATAATATATTTCCGTTTAAAGCATAACCATGGCGGGAGGTTATAGTTCGCAATAAGAACTGGCCAAGTGCTGTGAGTACTACTCATGTCTCCGAAAGGATTCATGCCATCCGTACATAGACATATCCTCATGTTTCTAGGGTCGGCAGCAAAGTCTTTGTATTTTCGATCGATATTCCTTCATTCAATCGAATCCGCTGGGTGTCTAAGCATACCATCATTCCTTCTCTCCGTGGCGTGCCAACGTACTAACTTCGCTTCGTTCGGGTTGGCAAAGATTCTCTTGAAACGATCAATGATAGGTAGATACCACACAACCTTTGCCGGACCACCCCTCTTTGACTTCTTTCCTTCGTCAGCACTTTTCTTTCGCTTGTATCGAGAAGCCTTGCAGACAGGACAAGCATCCAAGTCCGCATATTGCTTGTGGTACAATATGCAGTCGTTTGGACAAGCGTGAATTCTACGGACCTCTAACCCTAGTGGACACAGAACTTGCTTTGCTTCGTATGTCGTCTCGGGCAATGTGTTCTCAGCAGGAAGCATAGCCTTCAAAATTCCTAAAAGATCTGTGAAACTCTTGTCTGTCCATCCACTACGGACCTCTAACCCTAGTGGACACAGAACTTGCTTTGCTTCGTATGTCGTCTCGAGCAATGTGTTCTCAGCAGGAAGCATAGCCTTCAAAATTCCTAAAAGATCTGTGAAACTCTTGTCTGTCCATCCACTACTTGCCTTCAGCTTCATTAGGTCCAAGGTAACTGACAACTTAGTATGTTTTGCATTGCATCCAGCGTACAGAGGCGTCTCGAAATCACTGACCAACCTGCTGAACTTCATGGAATCTCTCTCATTCTGGGCTGGGTCCTCAACGTCATGTAACATGTCTTGCAGCAGATCATGATCCACATCAATCATTTCACCACTTCATCTTCCTGATTCTTGAAGGTATAAACATGTCATGCTCATCTTCATCTTCCTGATTATGCGCACCACTTCTGTTTGCTGCTGCTCCACTTCCTGATTCTTGCTCTCCATGCTTCACCCAACATGTATAGCCCTCCATGAATCCTCGTTGTATCAGATGACCGTGTACATCCTCTCCGCTATCAAACATATTCTCATTCTTGCAATCTGCACATGGACAACACATGTAATCACTGTTTCTTCTTTTCCGATCCTCCTCCGCGTTCATAAAATTTAGTACGCCCTTTCTGTACTCTGTAGAATGACGTTTCAAATTTTTCGCATACATCCAACTTCGATCAATTGCCACAAAATAAAAAAAACAAATCAGAGGCACATCTTATATAATCAGTATTGCAAAAGTAAGACGTGATGAAATTGCTCAATTAATGATTAATATTACTCACTTGATTGCTCCATTTTAATCACTTTTGGGAATTTTCTGTTTTCCTTGGAAAAAAGACAAAAAATCGCCCCTACAGCCTCCCACCAAAATAGTGAACAGTGGGATACAGTTACACTAGATGGAGGGGGGTATTTATACTGTGCAACACATATCTGTAACGGCCCTAAATCAATCAACCGTGACGAGCATACAAGTAATCTCTATCGGGCCTTAATAAAAGCCCGTCAAAGAAGAGTGTCATCTGTGACTGGCATTAAACTTATCTCAATCGGGCCTCTTGTTGGTGCCCGTCACAGATGACAGTCATCTGTGATGGGCTTCCTTTAGGGCCCGATTGAGATATGGAACCCTCATCTCAATCGGGCCTCAACTATGGCCCGTGACAGATAAGTGTCATCCGTGACGGGTTTTAGTTTTATGCCGATCTATCATGGCTGTGCGACCATATGTCAATCGGGCGAAACTTCGGCCCGATTGAGATTACTTCCTTCTGACGGCCCGCAAATTCCAGTCTTGTTAGGGGCCATCATAGATGGAAGGATCTGTACTAGTGTCACTTTCTTCCAGTTCAATAACAACTTTGCTTTTGATATATATATATATATATATATATATATATATATATATATATATATATATATATATATATATATATATGGGTCTATACACATCAGAATTAGTCTATACACATGTATTAAAATATGCAGCGTCGTCATGTATTGCAATTGTCCATACACATCAGATTAGTGTATACACATTAGAATTAGTCTATACACATCTTAAAAATATGCATCGTCATCATGTATTGCAATAGTTGTCCATACATATCACATTAGTCTATAGACATCAAAATTCCACAATCTAAATATTGCATGGGGCTTCGTAATTTAACAATCTATCTGAATTGAATACTGCTTAGCCTACGTTATTTCCAAATTTTCTCAGCACATATTGGGGAATCCAATTTGTATGTTCTATGTTTGCAGATTTCTTGCTCTTGAGCCACTATTCCAAAGCTTACCTGTATAAAAGTACGCTACGTAAAAAAAATACAAAAAGTTGCAATGTTTATGAATCAAAAGTTATCTAATTTTGTGCCACTAGTTCTTTTTCGTCTTATGTTTGCAGGTTGCATGCAGGCATGCCAAAAAAACTATCAGGAATTGTACAAGCTTACAAGCTGTAAATGAGCGGAATGAGGGGCAATAGATCATCCGTTAGGTCGCCTTTAGTTTTGAACAAGCCCTATAAGGTGGCCGAAGAAATTTTATTGTTTTAGAGTAAATTTCACAAAACTATAGATACTATGACCAAAATATCACAAAACTATATATTTAATTCGGTGTATTACAAAACTACACATTTAACACCAAATTTATCAGAAAACTGTGCATTTAAGATAAAGTATCACAAAAATATATGTTTGGTAACTAAATTATCACAAAACTATAGGTTTAGAACCAATTTAGTCACAAAACAATAATGTTTATAGCTCTAGCATAATAATGGTGCTGGGTATTTAAACTCTAAAAGTTATAGTTTTGTGATAACTTCAATATTAAATATGCAGTTTTGTAATACTTAACCTTAAATCTATAGTATAATGGTAATTATAGTGTTAAATCTGTAGTTTTGTGATACAGCGCCTTAAATATGTAGTTTTGCGATAGTTCGATTAAAATACCTATAATTTTATGAAATTTACTCATTCTTTTATTTACCATTGATTGGCTATCTGTTGATGCTTTTATTATTTTAACCAAACTGGTGGAGGAGCCAAGATAACAATAATCTTATTAAAGACAGTATACTTATAGAACTTCTATTTTCATCGGTACCTGTGAATAATGGATCCATAGCATTAGGGTTGGATGCTACAGGGAGACGGATCTCGGATGTGTCATGCATTCCATGATGCAAGGTCGTTGTTGGCTATTGTCTCGGTGTTTCGAATAGAGAAGGTCAATAGAAGAGAATGTAATGGTGTAGCTTCTTTGGGCATGATGTGTAACATGAACCTTTAACTCAACTAATTTAAGGGCAGGATGCATTTTTTTTAATTTACTTCATTCAATGTATGTTGACGTGCCTTGCACGTGCACGCTAACTAGTGGAGAGAAAAGTACATCATGGTTATACTGCACAATGTTGATCAGTAACCAATTTTAGCTCATTTTCAATTATCTTCGTCTTACCAGCATTACTAGTAGGATCTGACACCTGATATATATATATATCTCACCACCATCATAATCTTCCAACTTCCAATAGTAGGACTAGGAGGCATCAGATAGTACAACGATCACCTAGCTAGTGTGGATGTGCCAATATACTGAATGTTCTCAAATTTGAGATGGGGTGTGTTGCTAAATCTTGTGTAGATGTTCACAAACTATGTTTATCTCTGTATTGATCTTTTGTTTGTGTAGATCTGCGCAAACAAAATACAAACTTGTTGCGGTAGTTTCTTCGCGTGTAACATCTCTCCTTTTGGTCATTTTTCATATATGTGATGGGTCAATATTGTGCAACCCGACAAAGGTGTATGGTACCATTGATGGGTGGTGCACTTATATGTAACAGGTCATAGTACTGGACTTGGCACCTGGCTTTAGAAAACCTTCGCACGAACTCTCGAGTCGATTCATTAGGCTTCTGCCGGATTCGGAACAGTTCCTGTTGGGTATTGGGCTCTTTGTAAGTCCCCAAAATGTTTCAAATGAGCACATGTCTCAGATGTTTCCACTAGTATCACTGCTTGTTGGGAGGTCGAAATAACAAGACCTAGCAAAACCGTCTGTTGTCGAAACGACAACCGCATACGTCGAAAGACGTGGTTACTCAACAGTGACTGGAAAACAGTAAAGTGTATTAAATTAAGGATTTTTCTTTCCCCCTCCCTTTACATGACTCTAGGGATCTATTTATAACCCTGTTACAGGTCCCCCTATTAGGGTTCAAGTTTTACAGAGAAATTTACATGGTTGTCTTTATAAAAGGGACATTTACATGGGTATACAGTGTCATTTGCACTCATGGGCTTCTAATGGGCCGGTAGATTGGGCCCGGCCTATGGCGAATGGGCTGGTCGGACCGAAGCAGCCCGTGGGGTTGCTTGTATGCCGAACCTATCCTGACGGGGGTCTTGCAGCTTCGCCATATGCCCTTTGCCATATGCCGTTCGCCCACGACGCCCTTGCTTCACGTGGACCCGCCGCGGCTTGTCAGCCTTCGCCATCTCCGCTCATGGCCGTCGCCATGGGGCTTCGCCTAGTCTGCTCTGATGACTTTGGCTTGAATCCTTGCTGGTTCTCAGGTTTCGGCAAGTCTGGCCGAAGGGCCTCATGGCATACCGCCAACACCGTCTAAGGCTCGCCGCCGCATGGGAAGGGAGGCAGCGGTCGACGGAGATGACTGCGGCGTAAAGGCAGCGGACTACGACCTCGTCATCGATGGAGCCGAGCGATGACGTGCACGACGAGGATGACGCTCGGCTCACCGCCCCGCGCGGCCGCTGCCTCCCCCGGCTCGCCGCCTCGCCCGCTCGCCGCCTCGCTCGGCCGCCGCCTCACCCGGCTCATCTCGCCTGCTCGCCGCCGCGCCTGCTCGCCGCCGCGCCTGGCCGTCGCTGCTCTCTGTGCCGCAGCCTCGCAGGCCCGACAGAGGGGAAGGGGAGGAGGGGAAGGGGAGGAGGAGTGGATGGTGTGGAGGGAGTTAGGTGGCGGAAGAGATAAGGTAGAGAAAGGAGAATAAAAGGAAGAGATAAGGTAGAGATAGAGAGGAAAAAGAGGAAGAGAGGATGTGAAAAATTTAAAGTGGGTGGGAGGGAAAGGAGGGAGGTATTTTTCTGTGCGGCCCACTTAAAAAGTCCGCACGGAATTTTTCCGTGCGGTCCACTTAAGTCGACCGCACGGGATAATGATGATTATCTTGAGCGGTCGGATTAGGACGCCCGCACGATTTTCCCGTGCGGGCGACAGCCCGGTGCCGGTCCTCTTATTTTTCTGTGCGGTTCCACTTACAGACCGTATGAAAACAAAAGGGCCGGGAAAATCTATCACGTAGTAGCGATCGATGCTGCTGTGTGGAAACTCGTTCTTCTGTCCTGTACCAGGCTTTGTGGAGTCTGTCTGCTACGCTTAGCATTGCCGACTGATCAGGCAAGCAGCAGGACGTGTACGTGTTTCGCAGCCGACCAATATTCCAGCACCTATGAGGCATGCGCACTGAGCAGTGAATGAGTCTCCGTGACAAGCATCGACAGGGGAAAATAACATTATGCCATCATCGATAAGGGGTCTTGCTAAGATGATTGTCATACGTCGAAAGACGTGGTTACTCAACAGTGGTTGGAAAAGCAGTAGAGTGTATTTAATTGAGAATTTTTCTCGGGATCCCCCTATTACACGGCCCTATGAGACTCTTTATAGCCTCATTACAGGTTCTTACTACGAGGGTTTTGGTTATACAGGGGAATTTACATGGTTGCCCTTACGAAAGGGACATTTACATGGGTATACAGTGTAATTGAGCTTTATGGGCTCCTAATGGGCCGTTAGGTGATCGTCGGCCCAACGGCCCCTAGGCTTGATGGGCCAGGATGGCTTCATCGGTCCTCGCGGGGCCGAATTTGCTATGGCGAAGTCGTCTCCCTTAAACATACACCCTTCGTCTTACATCTTTCGCCTAAGAGCCCTTTTGCTTTGCGGGGTACCCGCGCGATTCTCCGCCCTTCGCCGTCTTTGCTCCATAGTCTTTGCCAAGGCGCTTCGCCCCAACTAATCTTGACGTCTCAAGCTTAAATCCTCACTGGTCGCATGGTTTCGGCAGGTTTGGTTGAAGGGCCACATGCCATATCGCCAACAATGATATTCCATATTTGGAATTCGACTAAATGCCACTCCTAATTCCTAGCCAACACGCGACGATACCCTTTGTTTCGTTTGTTCTCAATTAAATGAATTTTCTATATTTTCTAAGGTGAAGCTGATGAAAGTACCATCTCTCTCCCATTCTTCTCTGACTCATCAAGGTTTTTCTGGACGCCATCGACAACCCCTACCCCTGTCATGGTTGCGCTGCTTCTCCGTTAACACTGGCCATGCACTGTGTCTTGGCTTCACGTCAGTGAGACAGCAGGACGAGGAATGTGGGAGAGATGCGTATTCTGACGCTCTCGCAGATCGATCGTCACTGTTGTCGTACACTACCGCCCCAGCTACATGCCATGCAAATCGGAGCCCTTCCAGCCAGTGGCACCCGCCAAACAATGATTTCTGGTCGTCCGCTACCATCCCTTCGCTGCCATCTTCTCCGCTCACATGGTTTTCGTCTTCTTAATTCATCTCCACTCTTGCCCTCGCGTCGCCTTCTTCCCCACATCTTCAGCGAGGATAGCTGCTGGAGACGGTAGCAGCCTCCTAATACGAACTCTCTCTTTCCCACTGCTGTTGGCCCGAATGACCCATTCTACCATCCTAGCATCAGTGATGGTGCCACTGCCACCTCACTTGTTCCTGGATTCCTCAGCCCATCGCCACCCTAGCCTCGCTCTAAACCCTGGGAGTTTCACTCTGCTATTAACGTGCGTGGAGGGGTTCGATGGGTGGGCCATTGCAACAAATTGACTTCTGGGGGAATTTCAAAACAAGTGACAATTCAAATGGTTATGAAATTTTGCCTCCTTTCTTTCTGGTGTATTGGACGAACAATATTAATTGGTTTAATATCTCACAGCACAAACACAGGTAAACGAGCCAACACAAATTTTCAATGTAGCCATGTGCAAATCACAGATTAAATCAATTTCATTTCAGTTGGAACTCCCACTATATATTTGGAGAGCAGGTATGACTCATGTCCTGTTTCTAAAGAACGTTAGCTCACCAACCCTACAGAGAGGCAATATACATGCTCATGTGTGCCACACCATATATCTATTATATACTAAAAATCCATTAAACTTGCTACACACTTCCTACACTAGATCGCCACGTGGCACTCTACAAACGTTTCTAAGCCGTCACGTGGCAAAGAAACATCTAACTCTTGATTTTCATTTAAATTGGTGATACATTATTTTACTTGCTACACACTTCCTACACTAGATCGCCACGTGGCACTCTACAAACGTTTCTAAGCCGTCACGTGGCAAAGAAACATCTAACTTTTGATTTTCATTTAAATTGGTGATACATTATTTTCGACCATTAGATTAGATGTAAAGATAAAAGTAATCCACCCAACCTAATCCACCTGGCCCACTCTATTCCTGCGGATGTACGTACACGTACCGACGTATATACTCTGTACGCTTCTATTCCCATTATTCTCTTTTCATTCTATTATATTTTTATCTCTCCTATTTCCTTCTTTTAATAGAAAGCAAAATTTATGTAAAAACATTTAAAATAAAAAAAGTAACTAAATAATACGTATATGTTTTGATCACAGTAGTTAAAAAAGGCACATAGAGATTAGTGTTATGGGTGACGAAAGTGATAAAATCAGCACCTATAGATCATTTCCCACCTCTACAGGTTGAAAACACAATAAAACCAGCACCTTTAATAGACTACAAGTGTTGATTAATTAAAAAGCCGATACCTTCAATCTATACTAAATATCTATTAAACTTCCTACAAACGTTCCTAATCTGCTACGTGGCACTCCTACAAAAAATATAGAGCCGTTATATGACGCTCTAATAAAATATAGAAATTATGAACAAAACAAAAATATCTAACAGTCGATTTTCATTTAAAATAGTGGACCCAATAATTTAAAACATCATACCAAAATAAAATCCCTCTTACGTATGTTACGCCTATCTTCCCCTCATTTTCTCTTTCTTTTTTCTTTTTTTTATTTGCTAATTAAGGTAGTTATTATGAGATATGCACCATAACTTAATATTGTAAATGGTTACTCCCTCCATTTCACAATATAAGTCATTCTAGCATTTTCCATATTTATTTTAATATTAATGAATCAGACATATATATCTATCTAGATTCATTAACATTAATATGAATATGAGAAATGCTATGACTTACATTGTGAAACGGAGGAAGTATAACTTAACTCCAAGCCATTGGATTAGATTGATTTTTCACTTTCTTACAAAGAGACGTCCCCTCTTCCGGTGAAAGCAGCATGTGTGCAAACCATACGCATGTACATACCTCCTCCCCATTTCTCTTTTAATGATTTTTTTTTTTTGCTATCGGATCAAATTATACGTTCTATTTGTATCATTATGTTATTATGATTAAAATGACAAATTAGAATTTAATACACCTGTTGACTATAATTTAAGTTGTAAAAATTATGAAAAGAAAGTGACATTATATATTGTTTCATGCTATATAATAAGTTAACTAGCATGTAACTAAAATAGATCTACAATGTCAGAAAAATGTTAATAAATTAGAACTCAAAGAAATTTTGAGAAAAAAAAACAACTAACCCTCGATTTTCACTTAATAAGATCTATCTTTAGAAAAAAAAATTCAAAACCCATCTCCACTGCTCCTTCCTCCCGAGCCTCCTCTCCTCATGGTTCAAACATCCCTCCCTCTTTGCTTCCTTCCTTCTTTTAATTTTCGAGCTAACAGATTAATAAAAATCATAAAAATCCTAATAAATATTTAGCCATTGCTTTTTAAAAATTGATGGACCGATTAATTTTAACCGTTAAATCTTCATCTAAAACGAAAATCTGATACCTGCACCCTCACCACCACCTCCATACATGCATACTTATGTTGTTACATAATATAAGCTCCATACATCTTACTTTTAATTTGAAATTAATTTGTCAGACCAATTTTTAATAAACTAATACATATGCCCGTGTATCGTGCGGGTTACTTTTCTAGTTGAAATAATACATGCTTGAGTTGGAGGCATCCAGAATCCAGAAAACGGCCAACTGCCAACCTTGGGGATAGCTTGAAGTGGATTTATAATATCGTCATCCAATTTACAGAGCATTGAGCTTGACATATCTATTATTCTAAAGCTGGCAGTGCTTGCTGTCATTTGATTGGTCCGATTGGAAACACATTTATACGTCGACACGTGTCCAGCTAAAATGCTTAGTCGCGATCCGTGGGGAAGCAGCGCGAGGAATCGCACGGAGCACCGAGCGGCCCATCAGTTCAACTGCAAAAGATGGTTGGCAGGCTGTCGGAGGCCTACCGAGTCGGGCACCTGGATGCCCAATAACCACACATGCACATGAAGCCCAGTCCAAATAAGTGAATGCTTTTGTGTCTATGCTTGTGCTGTTTATAAAAATATTTTAATTTAGATGATCAAACGATTTTATTCACATACCAAACTTATTGGTGTGTATATATTAGTTATTATGCACCCTAGGCTTGTGCACACATATTTCCTTTTTAAAAACCAAAATTATTGATGCGTCAATCAATTGATAATTTATTTTTCAAAATATCAAATAACAAATGCAAGTAAATGTCACATCATGCCAAATCGTATATATGTGCACTCACCATATATGCTATGTGCTGCCCTCGCTTACACTCATTTTTAATTTGTAATATTAAAGGTACTTGTTTTGGTAACATAAAAACATGAGATAACACATGGAATAATTAGTGTCCAATTGCTTGGTTTGCATAATAAGCTGAATAAAAATAAACAAGGTAACAAAAAAATTTGCCTAAGGAAAAAATGGATTTATCAGCCTTTAGCTAGGCTAAAAAGAGGTATAGGTGATTCAGAAAAAATTGGCATTGGGCCACACAAAAACACTATATTTGGATTCTAATTGGACAACATTAGTAGTTTCGGCTCAATTTGGAACACTTAAAATGTAGGAGTTTATAGATCATGTTTGCACAGCGCCATATCTCAGACAAAAGTTAAATATAAAGTTTGTATGATAAATATTAGTGATTTAAAATTTTATATTTTATCTAGGATGGGAACAAAATAATTCATCGAAACGTTATCGAGATAATCTTAAATCTGAAGTAGTGCCAAACAAATGCCATAATATACACGGGCTAAAATTAGTTAGCGCGTCAACGGACGCGCCTATTTTCTATTGTTTCTCGAAAGCTCACGCAGCTAGCCTGAGGAATGTCATAAGGAAGAGGACAAAAGTTACAGAGACACATCTTTCAACTCAAGAATATACTCCCTCCGTTGTAACCATAAGTTTCCGTATCCAATTTTAGTCGTCTATCTTATTTATTTTTTTTATAATTAGTATTTTAATTGTTATGAGATGATAAATCATGAATAATACTTTATGTATGACTTATGTTTTTAAATTTTTTTAAATAAAACGAACGATCAAAATTGAACACGGAAAGTTATGGCTGCACTTCAAATGTGACCGAGGAGTATATATAATGGAATACTTTGTACCCACTTCACAAAAGTTTATGTAATATATATAATTTATTTAAAAGAGCGATTGTGATGCGAACATTATCGACGATGATTAGGAAACTATATTAGCATATGCATGAATTTCCGGAGCAAATTCTTTTGCCACTGGTGTGATTGGTTGACGTAATGGGCAAGCTGCGTTTCAACAATTTCTTGTGTCGAATTGCACATAGCAACTGGCGGATGAACGGACCAGACTTGTCTTCTTCATCTTCGTCGTCATCTTGTTGGGACACGAAGGTGAGAGGTGAGAGCAGGTTAGGGCGGTACCCCGTGTAGATACCCCAGTTGCACATCTGCAATGAATTTGGAATTTCCGGGAGGTAGATTTCAGAGCCCCATGACATAACCTCGGTCAGAGAAAGATCATGTGTCGTAGTTGTGCCGATGTACCTAGAGTACAATGTAGCACAGGGTGTGGGTCTCGCCGTCGAGCCAAGCATCCGTGGGCTCTGGTACCTGGATAAATCCATTATAGCCGCCATTGAACCAATCATTCATAGGCTCTTGTATATATAGATATCTTATCTTTTATTGTCTGCATTAGGAGCACTGAGAGCTTACTACTTCCTTTCCTAGAGCCAGCAGCACAAGTGCACAATTAGGGGTTAGGAGGCATCATGAAACTCAACAAAGTGCTGCTCATGAATGTTTGTTCTGCCTAGCACCTAAGACGTATGGAGGGTCTATTCGGTCCCACATCAGTGACATTGGCTGCAGCTCCCGTAGAATGTGCCTCAGCTCCAGGGCTGTGCTTAGCTGAGACCGTCTGCTCGGCTAGGCTGGTGTATCAGGGAAGTGGCATTGTCACATAGTACAGGAGTGCAGTACATCAGCACAGAAAAGTGCCAGGCACCGTGTTGAGCAGTTGAGCTGACATTACTACTGTCCACTATAAAACGGAAGCATTGGATCTCCTGGAGAGATGCGACACTCCTAGACCATCCAATATTCTCAATGCTAGTGAATATGAAGTGTCATTTACAAAGTTATTACAATATATGGCACATGATATCTCGCGAGTCACAACCATTATAACCTTCCAGTGGAGCTAGCTATAGGAATAGGAGGCATAGGAGAAGTATGCAGCGTGCTAAGGACAAAGATTTCTTGACGATCATGCTAATACAGAGGCAACCTCTTGTGTACCATGTCACTGGCCCTAGACAGTGTGACCCTGTGGTGGACCAGTGGCTATGCTGAGAATTTAGTTGAAATCATTTGATTGGTTGGAATGTTGTAGTGGAGTTGCCAAGGGGCTAGTCTGGCTGGTGATACTTGCGCCGGAGATGCATCGCATTAGCAACAGTGGTAGCTACCAAGATATGCATCAGGACTCTTACCACCCTTGGTACTAGTAGAATAATGTTTTGAGCATTATTTGAACTTTCTATAGAACAACAGTCGATTGAGTAGAATAAATTTTCACCAAAGATAAAGAACAACAGCTGGCACCATTGCTGTAAAATGGAAGCATGGTATGTCTCATGCCTTGCAATATAGAAATCCTGGAGAGCTCAGACAGGAGAAACATGCTTGATGCTGGCCTGGTTTATAATGTCACACCATCCAATAGTGTTAATTCTAGTGAATATGCGAAGTATATTTTACAAAGTTAAAATTGTACATGAACATCTTAATTTCCAATATTGGAATAGGAGGCATGCTATTGACAAAGCTTTCTTCACAACGGTCTTAGCCATCAGGACTTCTGGAGGCAACCTCTTGAGTGCCATGCCACTAGCCCTAGACACTGCAATCCTGTACGGCAGCTGCGGCCATGGTGAAGGGGATCTCAGGTGTCGGCTCAGTCGGCACAAGGTAGAGCACTAGAGCTAGCCTACGGGCTATGCTGGGTGGTGATGTGTGCCATGGCAATAGCAGCAAGCAGCGGTAGCTCCGTGCGTGTGTGGTGACATGAAGCACGCACGGCTTCTACATGGTAGTAGCAGAGTAATGTTTTTTAGAATTATTTGAATTTCCTAGAGAACAGCATGCATTTACATGAGCTAAAGTTTTACAGTTAGACCTGAATAATTGAAATGTAACACTGGCTCGGGGCCTAGATGTTAAGGCCGATGTAATCTGATGTGATTTTATTTGTATTTAGATGTTGGTTGGCTGATTCTGCCCCTGCCGCATGTTGAATGAGTCTTTAATGCATCAGCTTCAGTAGCAGATTAGGCACTCATACTATATATATTCCTATATATTTCTATATGTAACTTCGACTACAATTGTATATGTTGTTTTATTCCAACATGCATATTCCGGTTATTACAAATTAACACTAAAAAGTATGGCTTCTTTTGGTGGGCAACCATAAGATATCCCTATGTCTAGAAAGGGCATTATGTGGCACGTTTGAAGTCTTTGCATTTGTGTATCCTCTTACCAGCACAATAAAGCTTGTCATCCACAGCAAGCCAGCAAGCTGATTAGTCAGACCTATCGAACCAATTATCCGTAATGGATTGGAACCCACATTTTTGTCGGCAAAGTGCGTGGTCATTGATTAGTGGTCACTGATTTGAAAAACTCATCTATGTCGGGCGAATAGCTGTCACCGATGATAGAAATATTTGTAGGGTCCCAACTCCCACCTGTCACACATAAGTTTTTCAGCCCATGGCTGATGTGTTATCGGTGACGGGCTCCAACTTCAACCCAGCAAAGGTGATGTTGTCACTATTGATGGGATGTTTTACCTTCCGTCATGGACGATCATCGGTGAAGGCTTGGTAATTACACCTGACAAAGATGTGTATCATCGGTGACAAAGAGAGGAATATATGAACTACAAACACCAGTAAATAAAGAACTTGACTTCATTACTAAGCTCAAAGTCTTACAACGAGAGAAGAGTACTAGAGACTTACCCGAATCTCCAAGAAGGCTTGGAAACCAAATTAAGAAAAAAAATACTCTAAGCCTAAACTCCACTAATCTAGAGAGCAATATAAATGAGAGAGAGGTTGCTTCCCAAGTGTGTGCTTTGAGTGTGAGAGCTTCTCCTCCTTTCATAGCTGCTCATTTTCTCCTTCATTTTATAAGTAATCCCTGTGTTCATAATATTATCCAAGGACAAGTGGAACTATATTTTCTGAAACTAATAAATACTCATGCAAGCTAAACCTTTCCTCATCCTGAATAAAGATAAAACCTAAGTTCGATTCATCACGAGTTACAATGTTTTATTTCTCAAAGATACCATGCCTATAACATAATCTCTGACCTTGAATTGAACAAGTTGACAATATTACTGTTAGCTTCGCTACATCTTGGTTAGTTGAAGGACAGAATAGTTTGTAGAGTATCATTCACTTACTCTATGATCAACTTTCTTTTTGGATATTTTTTTTTCAGGAATTATGCAAAACAAGATCAAAGTTCCTGAAGTGATGCTCTTAGATCACTCAATGTGTATAAATCCTCACCAAGGCATAGTGTTGCCTCTTTTTATTCTACTTCTAAAAGGATTATGTGGAGCTCAAAGTAAGGGAAAATATATGAGGCATTACTTGCATCATATATAATGTAAAATCAGAAACTGGTTCAAGGAGGGGAAAAGTAATACAATCAGATCAAGATGTGCAAGTGTGTGGTTGTTCATGTGTGTGGGTATTTGACAGTACTCCTTTTCTAATGCCCTCTTTTGTATCTACTTGGGAAACATGGCTATCCTTTCTCCTATATTCTTTCGTTCACTTTTTTTTTTACATGATGCTTGAGATTATTTTCCTTGCTATCTCTTTTTATTTTTTCTTCCATAACCACCACTTTTGCAAAGTACTAGGGGAGACATTTTGATCAATCTATGGAGTACTTTATTTGGTGGCATGCTTTTGCTAACCCCTAGAGGTTGAGCATATATGGTGGATATACGTGATTTTAATGATGAAAGCAGGAAAAGCATCACACAACAGTTATAAGAAATTGACAAACTCATTTTTATAACAAATAACATATGTCTAAAGGTTTTGCACTATACTCATCACATGGCTCTCGTTATAAATTATCATCAATGAGGAACTTATCATTTTTCATTATTTTCAAGATAAACGCTCTCGATGTCAAGTTTCACTCGAAAATAAGATCATAGCATCTTTATTTCACTACGTTATATCCCACGACAACTTAGATTCACATCATGCACTTGCAACCCAGAAGTTTCAAATTCAAGTAAAAGACTTTTGCCCAACAAACTTAAAACATGGGAGAAAATTAAGTTGTAAACTAGGCACGAGGGAAATAAAATAGAGCAACTACACTTGGTAGCAGCGTGCAGCGGCGCTGGCCCCTCGGTGGTGGGCAGCAACAGCGGCTCGCGCGTGGAATCTGGTGACATCTGTGGCTCACTCATGCGGATCCATCGGCAGCAGGGGCTCGCTCGTGCAGATACGTCGGGGTCTCACCATTGGGTGGATCCAGTGGCAGCGTCGCCCTCCTTGGCGAGCTACGGTGAAGGTTACTCTACCTCCCTAGCAGATGCTCCATGGCTACACGGAGTGAAGGCAGCGATGACGACGGTTTAGGGGTGGGTGCAGCCGAGGACAGTTTGATTTTTCTGTGTTCTTGATTTATTCCTGATTTGGGATATTGTTGATTTTAGAATTCAGTTGCGGCCTGACTTCAGGTTATTCTTGATTTTGTTCTCAGCTCATATTTTTGTCTCTTGTTGAAGCATCGGCTCGATTCAAGCCGATGAATGCATCGAGCTACTTTTTGTCATTCCTGATCCCTCCTACTAGCATATCTTGTTCACTTGACTTATCTTGTGTCTTTCATTATCCACAATAGCAACAATCAGATCTCACAACTAGCTAGGACAAGGAGGCCTCCGAGAACACCGCAAACGTGTTGTTCATGAATGTTTCAGTCAACATCAATGCCAATAGCTAAAGAGGAGCCTGTTCTGTCCTACTCCCTCCGTCCTATAAAAATTAAACTTAGAACGGGATATGACACATCCTAATACTAATAATTAAGTTGGTGTGCATAACAGTGGTTGAATTATACCAAATCAAACCAGTATTGTTATTAATTGGGTCTTGTTGGGGGGGGGGAGGAATACATCATGCCTCTTGTTGGGACAAAACTCAACAGGTGTATGTGTATTGCCTCTGTATTCAATCTGCCCACCTGTGAGCGATGTTTACATATTTATACAAGGGTATACAACAAGAGGAAATTCCCTTAATGCCCCTAGCCCTATAGTGAATCTAAAGTGGCTGGCCGGTGGACAGGAGGGTGGCGCCCATTAAGGAAGCATCGCCGATTCCCGAGGAAGCCAGCTATTACCGGGGTAAAGGCATGCTCCGGGTAATAGCATGCACCATCTCGGCGTCATCAACAGTGTCAGGGGTAGTTGGGCGCGTAGTGCGCATTTATTCCAACGCACTAGCGCCTGGTCCATGAATTTGGGCCGTCGGGCGTATTGAGCCATGATTCACTCCGGGCCACGCTGTTAACTCCGGAAGCCCTCTCTGGCCTCCGGAGCCCTCGCGTGGCTCCGGAGGCTATGGGTGTTCCAGAATCGTTGGCTGTCTCCGGAGCTCCAGACGAGGCCTTCGTAGCCTTGTCTGGCTCCGGAGCTCGGGGCAGCCTCTGAAACCGTGACTGCACTCCGGAACACTTGGTTGTCCCCGGAGCGAGGGGGGGGGGGGGCCTCCGTCCGGAGCCCTCAAGGTGATATTCACCCTCGGTCTCATCTCCCTGGGGAGGATGGCTCCTTGAAACTCTGCATGCCCTTCAAAGACCTGTCACCGCAGCGGAGCCATTCCCCCAACATTATCTAAATGTAAGATAATTTTGGGAAATAACACAGATAATAAATGATGTACTTTTCAATCCGGTCACTTTACTACAAGCTACATAATGTATAGTAATTCGTTGTTCTCACTGCACATAGGCGACTAAGTTTTTTTTAACAAAAATAGAAATTTAAAAAAAAAATAGAAACACACTGTGAACAAAAGAGTAATCTTCAACAAATAGGAAAGACACTATATAAGAGAAACACTTCTTTATTTATGAACAGACCACAGATAAGTCTTGAACCCCACAAAGTTTAGGTATATACGTGCAAGCATACACTTGCTTTGGAAGTACCGTAAACATAGAGAAGGTACACATGTCAATTGATATATCGACTGATGAGAAAGCTACGTCCACGAATACATAATTAGCATATTTTTTTATGTGTTAAAAATTAATGTTAGAAATAACATAAAGCTCATTTCCGATCATTTTCTAAGTTGGTTGTTGCTTGCAAGGAAACATGAACATATTGAATTCTTTTTTTCAGCAGCTTTGTAAATTGTGAATTAGACATGTCCATGAGCTTGGTAATTAAAGCTTATATGCAGTTGGTTCTGAGGAAAAAAACGAGAACAAAGAGAGTTGACATGGCTTCTCTCAAAACAAGTTTTGGTGGCTCAATTATTCCAAATTTTCAACAGAATATTATTTGCACAACTATTGTATTTGAATCAGCTGTCCAGTTCCATGTATTTGTTTGGAAAACAAAAAGATAGTGATCATATAATGCAATGAATTGGATTAGTAATTTGACCCTTTTTTTTCTTCATTGGAGGTTAAGTTGACGAAGGATTCCTGAAGTGGTCTGATGGATCCCTGCCTATTCTTCGATGAATATTTAATTATATGTTGTCATTTCTCATTTATGCTGTGTTTAGATTCCAACTTCTAACTTTTCCGTCACATCAAATATTTGGACATATGTATGGAGTATTAAATGTGGAAAAAAATCAATTGTACAGTCTGACTGTAAATTGCGAGACGAATCTTTTGAGACTAATTACGTCATAATTAGCCATAAGTGCTATAACAATCCACATGTACTAATGACAGATTAATTATGATCAAAAGTTTAGTGTCGCAGTTTACAGTCGGGATCTATATATAATTTGTTTTATTATTAATCTACGTTTAATATGTTTTCGTATACGTTAAAAAAAATTTGGCTAAAATTTTACAGCATCTAAACACGGCATTAGTTACTTTCAATCATCACTATGTGTGCATTGACGGGCGTATAGCGTGAAGCTGCGCTTTTTCTTCTAGTAATTACAAGTTGGATAAGTGATGACACATGCACTATGGGTGGTACCAGTGGCATATGTGAAAGAGGCGAGAGGCATTAATTATTAATGTAAGCTAGTACGAGACCATGCTATCCAGATGGCAATTTGAACCACCTGTGCAACTGCTAACGGAGGAGGGGTCCCGGGATTATAAGAAGTTCCCAACGAACACACTAGCTAGCTAGCACAATATAATTAATTAATTTATGTATAGTAATGGTGTGCTGACACTCTGCTAATCATATCTTAGCTAGCCGACGGGATTGATCGATATATATATACGTATATGATATATGCATGGTCAATTACTACTTGTCGAAATTAATTAAGGTGCAAATCAAATATAATTATTCGTTTTCGCCCTCGAAATCGATCGAGTGCTTAAAGATTGCTAGTTGTGATGGATATTCAAACTAGACTTAAATTTTTTTGCACGCGCGTGCATTATGCAAGGCCGTAGTTGTACGTAAATAAGTGGGAAAGTGATTTCATCACTCGAGAGGATATCCTCTTGTTTCGTGCACGCCACCTAAATAGTCATAAAAAAATTTTAAAAAAATTGGCAACATAGATTAATATGAAATATATCACTTCACAAACATATAAGTTTAAATTCAACTTCTACAAGTTGTAAAAAAATAACAAATATAGTTGCGAATGTCCGATAACTTTTTTCAGTTTAATTTGTTATTTTTGTTGTAACTTGTAGAGTGATATATTTAGTATTAATCTATGTTGTCAATTTTTTTAAAATTTTTTAATAACTATTTAGATGATATGCAAACAACAAGAGGATCTCCCCTTGAGGGATGAAAATCCACATCGACAATACTAGCTAGTGGTTTGTACGTTTTGGCTACTACTCCCTCCGTCCCTAAATATTTGACGCCGTTAAAATGTTTGACCGTTCGTCTTATTAAAAAACATGTAATTTTTAATTCTTTTCCTATCATTTGATTCATTCTTAAATATATTTTTATGTATACATGTAGTTTTACATATTTTATAAAAGTTTTTGAATAAGAAGAACGGTCAAATATGTTTGAAAAATTCAACGGCGTCAAATATTTAAAGACGGAGGAAGTAGGTACGTTTGCATTGTGAACATGCGTGCATGTACTGTATACGTACGCTCGATCCCATGGCCTATAAAAGGGCCATGCATCTGAGATGTAAGAAGCATCAGCTAATTAAGCATCAGCAATGGCAGCAGCGAGGACGTGGAGTAGGCGAGGCTTTGTGGCGCTCCTTCTGCTGGCTCTGATCTTCCCAAGCTTATTGTCGCCATCGGATGCTACCTCTACTTATTTGCGGGGCCGGCAGGTCCTCAAGCGCCTCAACAAGCCTCCTCTCGCAACCATTCAGGTACCTATATAGGTTATATAGTTGCATGCAAATTAGCTAATTATTACTACATATATATATGATCATAATTCATAAATTAACTGCGTGCATGCAGAGCCCAGATGGAGATATCATAGACTGTGTGCACATATCCAGACAGCCTGCGTTCGATCATCCTCTCCTCAAGGACCATACAATCCAGGTGAATTAACTTCACATATAATTAATTGCACTCTACACCATCAATATAATATAATATACGCATGATATCTTCTTTTTTTTCACGAACGACAAAATAATTGCACGTCAGTATATTAGATGCATGATATCTCCATGTACGAATAATATGCCTGCCGGTTTCAGATGAAGCCTTCTAGCCAGCCAAGTGGCTTATATGGAGAAGCAACACGTCCATTCACCCAAACATGGAATCAAAACGGCGAAAAGTGCCCTGACAACACTATACCAATCCGAAGGACCAAGGAGGAGGATGTCATGAGGGCCACCTCTCTTACAACGTTTGGCAAGAAAATGCACGACAGGAGCCCTCACCCTCACTCTCACTTGGCTGGTGTCACAGGCGGCCACTACGTATAGTACCACCTTCAACTCATATTACAACTAGCTTGTCTTCTTTGATCTTGGATTATTATTATTATTATTATTATTATTATTATTATTATTATTTTCAAAATACATTTTCTTATTTAATCTCCCATTGAGCAGTATGGTGTAGCATATGCAACTGGAGATGCCAACTACTACGGAACCAAAGTGACCATCAATGTGTGGCAACCAACGATTGCAACATATGGTGATTTCAGCCTGTCCCAACTATGGATCTCAGCGGGCTCCTATGATAACAAGGACCTTAATACCATTGAAACAGGATGGCAGGTACGTGACATCTTAAGAGCAAGATCTTTATAAGAGCTAGGTACCTTCAAAATCATTCTATGTCATCAAAAGCTAACAAAGAGCCAATTAGTATAATAGTTACACATAAACATATACTACAATTGAGTGTAACTCTGTAGCTCGCTTTTCTTCTTTCTCTCCTCTTATCTCTCCTTCACATAAGTATAAGTATGATGTGGTAATTTTTTAAGCCTGCTTATATCACTTATATATTGTACTCGCTCTAAGTGCATCAGAGGGGAAAAAGTAAGTTCTATTAAGTCCTACCTGCATGTCTTGCAGTTTTCATGCATAATCCATTCATGCAAGCTCTTGTCTTTGTGCATGCCCTGATGTCCATGTTATCTACAACTAGCATTGAAGATAATTTTATACGGATTTCATGTTCAATTTTCATATATATAAGGATGCCACAATTAATGTAACTACATAATCTCGATAAGTGGCCAGCCTTAGGATATATCTATCTACTAATAATATCACCTTAGGATATATCTATCTACTAATAATATCACCGTCTGTTGTATGAGTCCTAAGCATTAATTTTGAAATATTTGTGCATATATTCTCTTACGATTAAGGCTCTAAGCTATCCATATCAATGTTTCAGGTGTACCCAGCTATGTACGGGGATGACAAAGCTAGACTCTTCATCTACTGGACTGTAAGATAATTTTATATATATATATATATATATATATTCTTTTATTATTAGTAACAATTAATATTTCTCCCCTGTTATATTATGGTGGGGAATTAATTGATGGCATAAATGTACTAATGGAATATATATTGTAGCGTGATGCATATAACGAAACGGGATGTTACAATCTAGCATGCGCAGGATTCATCCAGACAAACCCGCAGTTCGTCATCGGTGGCAGCATATCCCTTGTCTCCACCTATGGTGGCACACAATATGAGTACGATTATTTAGTTTGGAAGGTAAATCGTACACAAAAAATTAAGCCCTTTAACATTCAAATAAAGCATATATACAAAATCAAATTCTTCAAGAATGGGCACGGAGAATCTGTATCATCTAGCTACTGATTGATCTTGTCCTTCCTCCAGTAAATGATTGATGGATACATAAATTTGCAGGACCCAGCGGGAGGCAATTGGTGGTTGCAAGTGCAAGGCAATTATGTGGGCTACTGGCCATCATCCATCTTCACCCTCCTGCAGACAGGCGTTGCCGACAGTGTGGAATGGGGCGGGGAGGTGGATTCGCCTCAAATTACCACACCCATGGGTAGTGGACATTTCCCTGAGGAAGGGTTCGGCAAGGCCACCTACAGCCGAGCAATCCAAATTGTTGATTCCTCCAACAATCTCAAACCACCAAATGATGTGGGCTTGATAGCTCCATTGCCTAGTTGCTATAACGTCATGACTGGTTCGTCCAGTACCACCAGTTGGGGCACTTACATCTACTATGGCGGGCCTGGGTGCCCTCAAAACTCTCAAATTAAAGTGATGTAGAGATAGATCGATTGAGCTCGCCATCAAACTACCTACATCTCCTTAATAATTTACATCTAATACTACATACGCCCAATAATAAAGTATTGTTAGCTGGGGTCTATACTAGCTAATAGTACATGTCTCATTTCATGCTCTGGTTGCTAGTACGTACGTATACGTATACATTTGCATGTATTTGTAAGAGGTTTGAACCAAGCTAGCATGTATACACTACATTTGCATATATATATATATATATATATATATATACACACACACACACACACACACACACACACACACACACACACATAGAAAAACTATTCTAAACCCCCACCCAAGAGCCAAACGCACCACCCCTCCCTTCTAAGGGCTCAAAACCCACCTCCCACCTCAGTTAAAGGTTAGTCAAAGTACCCCCACGTCGGTCAAAGCCTGGTCAAACCACCTACCAACTCCCCCCACCACCCACCTCTTCTCAGCTCTCGTCGCGCGAAACGGTGCAGTAACACGATAGCTATTGTGCAGTAACGCCGTGTCTTACGTGCAGTAACAACATTCAAATTTAGTTGAAATATAGCTGTTGTCGAAGCGACAACCGCATACGTCGAAGGACGTGGTTACTCAACAATGTTGGAAAAAGTAAATGTTTTATTTTGAGACATTTCTTTGGGATCCCCCCTTCACATGCCCCAAGGGGGCTATTTATAATCCTATTACAGGTTCCCCCATTAGGGTTTAGGCTTTACAGGGGAATTTACATGCCTGCCCTTATGAAAGGGACGTTTGATTGGGTATACAATGTAATTTGGATACATGGGCCTCTAATGGGCCAATTGGCAAACAGGCCTGAGCGGCTGGGATGGCCCCTTGGGCCTCTTCAAAGTTGGGCTTGTTATGGCGAAGCCCCCATCCTTCGGCATACACCCTTCGCCCAATGAAGCATTTGGTCTTGCCGGATACCAGCGTTATTCTTCAGCCTTCGCCATCTCTACTTCATAGTCTTCGCCATGGGACTTTGCCTCTATGATCTTAGTGTCTTGAGCCTGAATCCTCGCTAGTTGCATGGTTTCGGTGAGTCTGGTCGAAGGGTCTCATGACATACCGCCAACAAGCCCCTCACGGGCAAGGGTGAGTTAGGACATTCGGCCGAGACCGTGCAAACCATGTGGTATGGTATGAGGCGCCCCCTTTCGACCGACGCTCCTGCCGAAACCTATACTGGAGTCCGGCAAGAAATGTGTACGCTTTGTGCGTATGTACTTTTATGGTTAGTAAATTTTCCTAGCTTTCGCCTTTTGCAAACAGCGAAGCCGTTCTCTTTTTGTGGGCCGTAATGAACAGTGATAGGCTTCCCCTCATGGGCTTAGCACTGTGCGGCACTATGAATGGGAATTTACCGTTTCGCCTACCCTTGTGACACGTGGCGGCTTACGATTGGGTAGGAAGGCGAACCGACGCCTAGGTGGGTTATATATCCCCCTACCCTTTTTCACCGCCGCGCCCCCGTCATTTTCACCGCGAGCATTCTCTTTCTCCGCTCTCTCACTTCTCGGCGTTCTTGAGTCAATAGGCCTTTCGACCGTTCCCCCCTTTTTTTCCACAAGTGGCAGATTTCGCCACCGGTCGCTCTTTTCGCCATGGCCCCTCGCAAGCCGAACCCATCTTCCGTGACGGGCCCTGATCCCGGCAGGATCGATGATGACACCACCGCCTATCTCGGGGTTTCGCTTGTAGACGAGGATGAGTTGACGAAGCTGGTCACCTCCGGCGTGCTGGCGGAGAAGCAGGCCTTCGCCCCTGGGAAGGCTATGGTGCCGAAGCCCGGTGACAACCGGACGGTGGTCTTCGTCGTGTTCTTCGAAGCAGGCCTTCGGTTTCCGTGCAACGTGTTGTTGCCGAAGATCCTTCGCCATTTTCAGGTGGAGCTCCCCCAGCTGAGTCCATCGGCTCTCGTTTGGATTACCATCTTCGACTGGGCGTGCCGGACCGCTGGGTTCGAACCGAGCGCCGGTGTCACACCCTGAAGTCCTTTCCCAAGCCTAAAAGGAAATTTTAAATGGTCTCAAGAAAATAGCAGTGTAAAGCAGGAGAAAACCTTAATAAAATAATGCAAATAATAATCGAATCTGGCATGTGGAATTTTTCTTGAGTTCTGCAAGTCGAAATTCACTAACAGAATTTTTAGTGGAATTTTCAGAGCCCTAGAAATAATTTTAACCAATTAAAATTGAGCACATGCAATATTTTATTCCTGGGAAAATCCTTTTTCCTTTTTCTTTTTCTTTTTCCTCCCTTTTTCCTTTTTTTTTTCCGAATGGGCCACCGGCCCATTCTCTCCTTTCCTCCCCCTCCTCCCTGCTGGGCCGGCCGCAGGCCGAGGCCCAGCCAGGCCGCCCCGCCGCCCTCCTCTCCCGGGGTCGCCGACAGGTGGGGCCCACCTGTTGGGTCCTTCCCCCACCTCCCGCCGCTCCCGCCGCGCCGCCACACCCGCAACCGCCGCCGCGCCCACGCCTCCGCCTCCTTCGGACCACGTCGACCACGCCCGCGCGTGCGCCGCGTTCCCCGCGCCCACTCCCCTCTCTCTCCCGCTCGCGCCCGCGCCCGAGATGGCCGGGATTCGATTTTCGAATCCCGCCTCTCTCTCCTTCCCCACTCCCCACGTTGGCCGGCGAAATCCCGCCTCTCCCGGCCACGTCCGGCCCTCCCCTCCCCTATTTAAGCACCGCCGCCACCTCTTCTCCCTTTTTCCCCATTCCACCGAGCTCCCTCGTGCTCCCTATCGCTCTCGCGCCGTGCATCCACCCGCCGCCGCTTCTTCCGCCGCTCCGGCCGCCGCTAGCCGCCGCTAGGCTCGCCGCCGCACCGCGCCGTCGACGCCGTCGCGTTCGCCGTCATGCGGGTCGCCCCGTCCGCCCCTCCTCCGTCGAAATCCGCCGCCGGAGCCCCTCCGCGCCGCGCGCCGGTGAGCACCACCGTGGCCGCCGCCTTCGGCCGGCGTCCCCGCCCTCTCGCATTTCCCTCTCTCCCTCTAACCCCTCTCCTCGTTTTCGCTAGGTGGATCCGAAGCTCGTCCCGCCGCCGTCATCTCGCTCCGCCGCTCGCCGTCGCCGATCGCCGTCGGTGAGGCATCCCCTCCCCTTTCTTCCTCTCTCTCCCGCGCCGTTAGCCGCCGCTAGCGCCGCTCGCGCCGCCGCCACCGCCGGCCGGTTGTCGCCGTCGGCCTGTGCGCCGTCCGCCGCCGCCGCTCGCGCCGTCGCTTGCCGCCGCTGTGGTCGTGTGCGCCGCCGCCGCCCCCCTCGGCCGCTCGGCCGGCTTTGTGCCGGGTCGAGCCGAGCCCGGCCACCTCCGCGCCGTCCGATCGGCCCGAGGGCGATCCGGGCCGTCGGTCCCATGGACCGGCGGTGGACCATCCGCATGGTCCCGGTCCACGGTAGACCGCCCCCCTTGAGTCGCTGACCGGTGGGCCCCGCGTGCCGGCGCCCTCCTCTCTCTCCCGAGTCGCTGACCGGTGGGCCCCGCGTGTCGGCGCCGCCCCCCCCTTGATGACGTCAGCCCTGGAAATTATTGCGCAATAAATGATTTAAGGATTTTTGTTATAGTAATAAACACAGTGAATCTTCTAAAATTCATATCTAATTCATCCGTGCTCCGTTTAAGCCCATTCAAGTCTCAGTAAATCAAGAAAAATGTGTAGAATCCATTAAAAATGGTTTTGTTCTCTGTTTCAGTAGTCTTATAGCCTGTTTGCGTTGTTTGCCTTGTATGTCGCTTAGATTCCGGTTCCTCCGACGCTCCGGTGTACTTCGAGATTGTCGCTGAGGTTCCTCCAGCAGCAGAGCAAGGCAAGTCATGCTTGTCACTTGATCATGTTGAACCTATATTGCAAATGCTCTCTCGTTTTCTCCTAAATATTGCATTGTTTTATAATATCACATGGGATGGTTACCTACTGTTATAGCCGTACTATTCTGTACCTTATTCCTTTGTTAGTTTGGGATATAACCTGACTAGAGATTGGATTAGGGATTGCTTAGCCTTGCTTAGTTCAACTAGCACACAATCAGGGAAATCCTATTAATGTTTAGACTGTAGGTCCTAATTGTAATGTTGGATTAGTACCACCGTTTTGGTGTTGATTAATTAAAATGAATCACATGGTGGGCTGTGGGTGCATGGTTTAGTTGGTCACACCCATGGCAGTTAAGGACCGGCTCGCGGGAAACCATGGAAGAATTTATCGTGCTTACCACAAGCCAGCGTGGGCAACGGCTGGGCTTGTAGTGTAGCTTTCCTCTAGCTGACGCATCCAGGCAAGGGTGGGCGTGATGGAGCGGGGCGGGCCCTGCGACGGCCTCTGTCGCTTCCGGATTCACCTAGGCACGAGAGGGGACTGCCCGTTGCCCGCTGGGGACGGGGGTGAAACCTGAGGTGTGGTGTGCTTGGTTAGAGGGGGTTATGCGAAGGGTCCTGTCACGGCCTCTTTCCGGTATGTCGTGGTGGCATGTCGGCGCACGGTAACGTGTCGTGGGGCTGTGTCTTGTGGGTACAGTTGTACACCTCTGATCAGAGTAAAACTATTCGAATAGCCGTGCCCGCGGTTATGTGCGGTCAACCAGATTCACCGTGATTAGTTTCACCCTAGTTTAGTCTAATGAAATTGGATAGTCTAGGTGGATGGTTGGGCCTGTTGCAACGTGGGATAGCGTTGGACAGTGGAGGATTAATATTGAGTAATGGTTACAACTGTTTACTTCTATCAACTCCTGTTTATAAATGCTCGCTTTATGCAAATGAACCAGTCTAGCTCTCCGTTGATAATCCCCTGCATCATACCCCTATTCCGGTATGACCTGCTGAGTACAGTGGGTAGTACTCAGTCTTGCTCTATTTTCCCCAACCCCAGAGTGCGAGTATGTGTCTGATGGTGGTTTCTCCGAGGAGTAGGCTTCGTCCGTGCCGTCGAGGATGCCTGTGGAGTGGTGTTTCCGCTGCAGTTCAAGTCAAGGCCTAGCTTCTTTTATTCTTTCGTTTTTCCGCTGCATTTATGTAAGACTTTTATGTTTGTAAGACGTGGATCTGAATGTCAACATTGTCGGTTGTGTACCCCGGCTGGTCCTGGACGGGGATTTTAATGCACATTCTGCTTGGAATTCTATTCGGGAATTTCTGGGCGTGACAAGTTGGTATCAGAGCCGACCTTGACCGTAGGACAAGCCAAATGGAAAAACCCTAAGAGCCCTCTGAATCCTTTTCATTGCATATGCTCTTTGCAAATGGATTTGTTTCGGGAAAATTGGGTTCTGTTCTTGTGGTTCAAGGGGAAAATCTTGTTCGTTCATTTAAGTGAGATTTGTCAAAACAAGTCGGTCTAGGGTTTTAGTAAAATTATTTGAGATTTATTCGTCAATCAGTTGGGATTTGGTGGGCGAAATGCATTAGGTCCTAGATCAAGAATATGGGTTGCCAGGTATTTCTGCTCTTATTGTTATCACTAGGATGTATCTATTTCCCCCATTATTTTATTGCTATGTAAGTCCGTCTTATTTATTCGCTCTCATGCAAAATGATCTATGCATAAAATTCTGTTTTTATTCGTTTCTCTTATTTGAGTCCTTTCCTGTTTTATTTAAACTTGGATTTGAGCATGCATTGATCCTACCCCTTTGTCTTCTCTAGATGGCTGACCACCCACCCAACCACCGCGGAGAAGGCATGGATGATTTCGTGGCAGAATTGGCTCGCATGACCCTGGTGGTGGGCTACCCCAATGCGCCGGAGTACACGACTGTTCCGCCGCTCAGTGGCGAGCTCCCTCACCGTGTCCGCCTGGAGGTCCATGGTTATTTGGGCACCTGCCTCGCTAATATGATGGTTGAGGCGTCCGGAGGCACGGCAGATCACGCCTGTCAGGAGGCAGCATACCTGATGATGGCCAGACTACGGGAGCGCCACAACTACATCTTCCATGACACGGCGTACTGGTTCCACCCTCGTCGAGCAGGTGGCGATGATGTCAGTGCTTTCCGTTCGACAGCTGGCAAGAACGACACCACCTTTGGTCACATGTGCGCCGTGATGAAGGGGATGGACAGGATGCACTCGGATCTGCACAAGGCGGCCAAGGCCTTGAATGATGGGAAGCTCATGAGGATCGTCGCTCTGAAGGACGAGATAGCGCGCCTGAAGAGGGAGAATGCTCAGGTAAAGGGTCTTCCCACGCCAGGAGGAGTCCGAATCCGCACTACGCCCCGCAAGACGACAACGGCACCCGTGCGCATTCAGCTTGCGCCCAGGAACCCACCTCCTCCCGCAGCTCCCGCGTCCGCCCTCTCCTTCGCTCCAGCATCAGCCGCCAGGGGTCCAGCCAGTGGCAACGGGGGTTGGTTGTCTGCAACTCCCAGTGGCAGCCGCGACCACAGTAGCAGCAGCAGCTCCAGTAGCACAGAGCCGGGCAGTGGCGAGGAGTATCTAGCAGATTCCAGGAGCCGCTCAGAAGGACCTGGTGATGAGCAGGAAGACGCCTTCGACTCCACCGACCGCAGGAGCCGTTCCGAGCATTAGGCTCGCTTTCCATTAGCTTATCGACTGCTTAGCTTTTGCTTGTTAGTTTGTGTGTTTAGGTCTGCTTGCTTGTGGGTCAGTTGACGGTCGATGTCATGTGCCTATGATATGGCTGTCTTAATAAGGATTTTTGCCTGTTGTTTCAAGTGTTTTAATTCAGATCAGAACAATCGCAGTTTAAAGTCCTATATAATAAAGCTTAGTTCTTGAGCATCTGTTTTTCTTCTTTTCCCCGTCTGTTTTTCCTCCAGATGGTCTACACCAGGAATGGTAGCCGCGCAGCAGGCGGGGGCAGCAACGGCAAAGAGCGCATTGATGAAGTGCATCTCAACAGCAATTCCGGCAATGGTCCGCCACCGCTCCCCGAGAATCCGACCCTTGCCCAAGTAATGGCTCATCAGACGCAGATGATGACAGCCATGATGCAGCAGATGCAACAGCAGCACCAACAGATGTACCAGAGGATGCAGCAGCAGCAGCAGCAGCAGTTTGGTCCCCCTCCCCCTCAGTCCAAGCTGCCGGAGTTTCTACGCGTCAGACCACCCAACTTTTCTAGCACCACCAACCCTATGGAGGCAAATGACTGGCTCCATGCCATAGAAAAGAAGCTAAATCTCCTGCAGTGCAATGATCAGGAGAAGGTCGCTTTCACCACACACCAGCTCCAAGGTCCCGCGTCAGCTTGGTGGGACAATCACATGGCTAACCGCCCGCCAGGCACGGAAGTCACTTGGGCGGAGTTCTGCCGCAGCTTCAGGAAGGCGCAGGTGCCAGATGGGGTCGTGGCACAAAAGAAGAGGGAATTCCGAGCACTCCACCAGGGTAATAGGACGGTGACGAAGTACCTCCACGAGTTCAATCGCCTCGCGCGATATGCCCCGGAGGATGTCCGTACTGACGCCGAGAAGCAGGAGAAATTCCTCGCAGGCCTAGACGATGAACTAACCAACCAGTTGATATCTGGAGATTACGCCGACTTTGAGAGGCTGGTTGACAAGGCAATTCGTCAGGAGGATCAGCGCAACAAAATGGATAGAAAGAGGAAGGCGGCGCAGTTCCGGTCCAATCAAGGGAGCCACCAGCGTCCGCGCTTCACTCCCGGGCAGCAGGGTGGACCTACCACCCTGATCGTCCGCCAACACCGCCCTTTCAATGCCAGCAACTTCCATCAGGGCGCCAGTGGCAGCCAGAACTACCATGGCAGTCAGTCCAACCGCAGTGCAGCTCCACGCCCACCAATGGCACCAGCGCAGTCAGCTCCATCCGCGCAAGCCAAGAAGGAGGTTGGGACAAAGCCAGGGTCCTGCTTCAACTGTGGCGAGCTTGGCCATTTCGCTGACAAATGTCCGAAGCCTAGGCGTGCCGGGCCAAGGTTTGTCCAGGCCCGTGTTAACCACGTGTCTGCAGAGGAGGCACAAGCAGCACCAGAGGTCGTACTGGGTACGTTTCCTGTTAACTCAATCCCTGCAACAGTACTTTTTGATTCTGGTGCAACGCATTCATTCATTTCAAAGAAGTTTGTCGGGATGCATGGGTTAATAAGAGAGGAACTTAGCACACCAATGCGGGTTCATACCCCAGGGAATAGCTCCACTTCGGTACAATTCAGCCCTTCCCTAACAATAGAAATCCAAAGAACCCCATTTCTAGCCAACCTCATTCTTCTGGAATCCAAGGACCTAGATGTCATTCTTGGGATGGATTGGCTGACCAAGTTCAAGGGAGTCATTGATTGTGCGAATCGCACAGTCACCTTGACCAACGAGAAGGGAGAAACAGTAGCGTACAAATCACTAGTCTCACCAAGGCAAGGGGTCTCTTTGAATCAGACTGAGGTGGAAACCCCAGTGGTCACCGAGGAGAAGAATTCAAGGAAATTGGAAGAGATCCCCATAGTTTGCGAGTACCCAGAAGTATTTCCCGAAGACCTCACTACCATGCCACCTAAGAGAGAGATTGAATTCCGGATTGATTTGGCACCGGGAACCGCTCCAATTTACAAGAGACCGTACCGAATGACAGCCAACGAGCTAGCAGAGGTCAAGAAGCAGGTCGATGAGCAGCTGCAGAAAGGGTACATTCGACCGAGTACTTCACCTTGGGGTGCTCCGGTCATTTTTGTGGAGAAGAAGGATAAGACGAAAAGAATGTGTGTCGATTACCGCACACTCAATGAGGTCACCATCAAGAATAAATATCCTTTGCCGTGGATTGATGATTTGTTTGACCAGCTGAAAGGAGCCAGGGTATTTTCCAAGATAGACCTGCGATCAGGCTATCACCAGTTGAGAATTCGGGAAGAGGATATTCCCAAGACAGCCTTCACCACTCGGTATGGGTTGTATGAGTGCACGGTTATGTCTTTTGGACTCACCAATGCACCTGCATTCTTCATGAATCTGATGAACAAAGTGTTCATGGAATTTCTGGATAAGTTTGTTGTGGTATTCATTGATGACATCCTTATCTATTCCAAGTCCGAAGAAGAGCATGAGCAACATCTTCGTCAGGTACTCGAGAAGTTGCAAGAGCACCAGCTCTATGCCAAGTTCAGCAAGTGTGACTTTTGGTTATCAGAGGTCAAATTCTTGGGCCACGTCATTACAGCTCAGGGAGTGGCCGTTGATCCGTCAAATGTGGAGTCAGTTACCAAGTGGACCCCACCTAAGACAGTGTCACAGATTCGGAGTTTTCTTGGACTTGCGGGTTATTACCGTCGGTTCATTGAAAATTTCTCCAGGATCGCTAGACCCATGACTCAGTTGCTTAAGAAAGATGAGAAATTCAAATGGACAGCCGAGTGCGACAAGAGTTTTGAGGAACTCAAGAAGAAATTAGTGTATGCCCCAGTCTTGATTCTGCCCGACCAGACAAAAGACTTCCAAGTTTATTGCGACGCGTCCCGCCACGGGCTTGGATGTGTCCTAATGCAGGAAGGCAGAGTGGTCGCTTATGCCTCGCGGCAGTTGCGTCCACATGAAGGAAACTACCCAACACATGACCTGGAATTGGCAGCAGTGGTTCATGCTCTGAAAATCTGGCGACACTATCTTATTGGCAACCGCTGCGAAGTATATACGGACCATAAGAGTCTGAAATACATCTCCACCCAACCGGACCTAAACCTCCGACAACGAAGATGGTTGGAACTAATCAAAGACTATGACATGAGCATTCACTACCACCCGGGTAAAGCCAATGTGGTGGCAGACGCGTTAAGTAGGAAAAGTTACTGCACTGCCCTATGCATCGAGGGCATGTGTGAGGAATTGCGGCAGGAGTTTGAGCGTCTCAACGTGGGAATTGTTGAACACGGGTTCGTAGCCGCTCTGGAGGCACGGCCTACGCTCGTGGATCAAGTCAGAGCAGCTCAAGTAAATGATTCTGAAATAGCAGAGTTGAAAAAGAACATGAGAGTCGGAAAAGCCCGGGATTTCCACGAAGATGAGCATGGCACAATCTGGTTGGGAGAAAGATTGTGTGTACCTGACGACAAGGAACTGAAGGATCTGATACTCACCGAGGCTCATCAGACCCAGTACTCCATCCATCCAGGCAGCACCAAAATGTATCAAGACCTCAAAGAAAAGTTTTGGTGGGTCAGCATGAGGAGAGAAATAGCTGAATTCGTCGCACTCTGCGATGTTTGCCAACGAGTGAAGGCAGAGCACCAAAGACCAGCAGGTTTACTCCAACCTCTTCAAATCCCGGAATGGAAATGGGAGGAGATTGGGATGGACTTTATAACAGGACTGCCCCGGACATCATTGGGTCACGATTCAATCTGGGTAGTTGTGGATCGACTCACTAAGGTTGCCCACTTCATACCAGTGCATACCACCTATACGGGGAAGAAATTGGCAGAGCTGTACTTGGCAAGGATCATGTGTCTACATGGAGTACCCAAAAGGATAGTATCTGATCGAGGGAGCCAATTCACTTCAAAGTTTTGGCAGAAATTGCAAGAGGAATTGGGAACCCGGTTGAATTTCAGCACAGCCTACCATCCGCAGACCGATGGTCAAACCGAGCGAGTTAATCAAATATTGGAGGACATGTTAAGGGCTTGTGCACTTGATTTTGGTGGAGCTTGGGATAAAAGCTTGCCTTATGCGGAATTCTCTTACAACAACAGTTATCAGGCCAGTCTCCAAATGGCACCATTCGAAGCTTTATATGGACGGAAGTGCCGCACACCTCTCTTCTGGGATCAGACAGGCGAACGTCAACTGTTCGGAACAGAAGTGTTAACGGAAGCAGAAGAGAAAGTCAGGACTGTCAGAGAGAGGCTGAGGATTGCCCAGTCTCGACAGAAAAGCTACGCGGACAACCGCCGACGAGAGCTCATATTTGAAGCAGGGGACTACGTGTACCTTCGTGTTACTCCGCTCCGGGGAGTACACCGTTTCCAAACCAAAGGCAAGTTGGCACCGCGCTTCGTGGGACCATACAAAATCTTGGAACGAAGGGGAGAAGTTGCTTATCAGCTAGAGCTTCCTTCCAACATGATCGACATTCATGACGTGTTCCACGTGTCCCAATTAAAGAAGTGCTTGAGGGTACCCGAAGAACAGGCCAACTCGGAGCACATCGATCTCCAGGAGGATCTAACCTACGTGGAGAAGCCAGTTCGTATACTTGATACCAGTGAAAGAAGAACCAGAAACAAGGTCACCAGGTTTTGCCGAGTTCAGTGGAGTCATCATTCAGAAGAGGAAGCAACCTGGGAAAGGGAAGATGAGTTGAAGGCCGCCCATCCGCACCTCTTCGCCAGCTCTTCCGAATCTCGGGGTCGAGATTCCGTTTAAGGGGGGTAGGTTTGTCACACCCTGAAGTCCTTTCCCAAGCCTAAAAGGAAATTTTAAATGGTCTCAAGAAAATAGCAGTGTAAAGCAGGAGAAAACCTTAATAAAATAATGCAAATAACAATCGAATCTGGCATGTGGAATTTTTCTTGAGTTCTGCATGTCGAAATTCACTAACAGGATTTTTAGTGGAATTTTCAGAGGCCTAGAAATAATTTTAACCAATTAAAATTGAGCACATGCAATATTTTATTCCTGGGAAAATCCTTTTTCCTTTTTCCTTTTCTTTTTCCTCCCTTTTTCCTTTTTTTTTTTCCGAATGGGCCGCCGGCCCATTCTCTCCTTTCCTCCCCCTCCTCCCTGCTGGGCCGGCCGCAGGCCGAGGCCCAGCCAGGCCGCCCCGCCGCCCTCCTCTCCCGGGGTCGCCGACAGGTGGAGCCCACCTGTCGGGTCCTTCCCCCACCTCCCGCCGCTCCCGCCGCGCCGCCACGCCCGCAACCGCCGCCGCGCCCACGCCTCCGCCTCCTTCAGACCACGTCGACCACGCCCGCGCGTGCGCCGCGTTCCCCGCGCCCACTCCCCTCTCTCTCCCGCTCGCGCCCGCGCTCGAGATGGCCGGGATTCGATTTTCGAATCCCGCCTCTCTCTCCTTCCCCACTCCCCACGTTGGCCGGCGAAATCCCGCCTCTCCCGGCCACGTCCGGCCCTCCCCTCCCCTATTTAAGCACCGCCGCCACCTCTTCTCCCTTTTTCCCCATTCCACCGAGCTCGCTCGTGCTCCCTATCGCTCTCGCGCCGTGCATCCACCCGCCGCCGCTTCTTCCGCCGCTCCGGCCGCCGCTAGCCGCCGTTAGGCTCGCCGCCGCACCGCGCCGTCGACGCCGTCGCGTTCGCCGTCGTGCGGGTCGCCCCGTCCGCCCCTCCTCCGTCGAAATCCACCGCCGGAGCCCCTCCGCGCCGCGCGCCGGTGAGCACCGCCGTGGCCGCCGCCTTGGGCCAGCGTCCCCGCCCTCTCGCATTTCCCTCTCTCCCTCTAACCCCTCTCCTCGTTTTCGCTAGGTGGATCCGGAGCTCGTCCCGCCGCCGTCATCTCGCTCCGCCGCTCGCCGTCGCCGATCGCCGTCGGTGAGGCATCCCCTCCCCTTTCTTCCTCTCTCTCCCGCGCCGTTAGCCGCCGCTTAGCCGCCGCTAGCGCCGCTCGCGCCGCCGCCGCCGCCGGCCGGTCGCTGCCGTCGGCCTGTGCGCCGTCCGCCGCCGCCACTCGCGCCGTCGCTTGCCGCCGCTGTGGTCGTGTGCGCCGCCGCCGCCCCCCTCGGCCGCTCGGCCGGCTTTGTGCCGGGTCGAGCCGAGCCTGGTCACCTCCGCGCCGTCCGATCGGCCCGAGGGCGATCCGGGCCGTCGGTCCCGTGGACCGGCGGTGGACCATCCGCATGGTCCCGGTCCACGGTAGACCGCCCCCCTTGAGTCGCTGACCGGTGGGCCCCGCGTGCCGGCGCCCTCCTCTCTCTCCCGAGTCGCTGACCGGTGGGCCCCGCGTGTCGGCGCCGCCCCCCCCTTGATGACGTCAGCCCTGGAAATTATTGCGCAATAAATGATTTAAGGATTTTTGTTATAGTAATAAACACAGTGAATCTTCTAAAATTCATATCTAATTCATCCGTGCTCCGTTTAAGCCCATTCAAGTCTCAGTAAATCAAGAAAAATGTGTAGAATCCATTAAAAATGGTTTTGTTCTCTGTTTCAGTAGTCTTATAGCCTGTTTGCGTTGTTTGCCTTGTATGTCGCTTAGATTCCGGTTCCTCCGACGCTCCGGTGTACTTCGAGATTGTCGCTGAGGTTCCTCCAGCAGCAGAGCAAGGCAAGTCATGCTTGTCACTTGATCATGTTGAACCTATATTGCAAATGCTCTCTCGTTTTCTCCTAAATATTGCATTGTTTTATAATATCACATGGGATGGTTACCTACTGTCATAGCCGTACTATTCTGTACCTTATTCCTTTGTTAGTTTGGGATATAACCTGACTAGAGATTGGATTAGGGATTGCTTAGCCTTGCTTAGTTCAACTAGCACACAATCAGGGAAATCCTATTAATGTTTAGACTGTAGGTCCTAATTGTAATGTTGGATTAGTACCACCGTTTTGGTGTTGATTAATTAAAATGAATCACATGGTGGGCTGTGGGTGTATGGTTTAGTTGGTCGCACCCATGGCAGTTAAGGACCGGTTCGCGGGAAACCCTGGAAGAATTTATCGTGCTTACCACAAGCCAGTGTGGGCAACGGCTGGGCTTGTAGTGTAGCTTTCCTCTAGCTGACGCATCCAGGCAAGGGTGGGCGTGATGGAGCGGGGCGGGCCCTGCGACGGCCTCTGTCGCTTCCGGATTCACCTAGGCACGAGAGGGGACTGCCCGTTGCCCGCTGGGGACGGGGGTGAAACCTGAGGTGTGGTGTGCTTGGTTAGAGGGGGTTATGCGAAGGGTCCTGTCACGGCCTCTTTCCGGTATGTCGTGGTGGCATGTCGGCGCACGGTAACGTGTCGTGGGGCTGTGTCTTGTGGGTACAGTTGTACACCTCTGATCAGAGTAAAACTATTCGAATAGCCGTGCCCGCGGTTATGTGCGGTCAACCAGATTCACCGTGATTAGTTTCACCCTAGTTTAGTCTAAAGAAATTGGATAGTCTAGGTGGATGGTTGGGCCTGTTGCAACGTGGGATAGCGTTGGACAGTGGAGGATTAATATTGAGTAATGGTTACAACTGTTTACTTCTTTCAACTCCTGTTTATAAATGCTCGCTTTATGCAAATGAACCAGTCTAGCTCTCCGTTGATAATCCCCTGCATCATACCCCTATTCCGGTATGACCTGCTGAGTACAGTGGGTAGTACTCAGTCTTACTCTATTTTCCCCAACCCCAGAGTGCGAGTATGTGTCCGATGGTGGTTTCTCCGAGGAGTAGGCTTCGTCCATGCCGTCGAGGATGCCTGTGGAGTGGTGTTTCCGCTGCAGTTCAAGTCAAGGCCTAGCTTCTTTTATTCTTTCGTTTTTCCGCTGCATTTATGTAAGACTTTTATGTTTGTAAGACGTGGATCTGAATGTCAACATTGTCGGTTGTGTACCCCGGCTGGTCCTGGACGGGGATTTTAATACACATTCTGCTTGGAATTCTATTCGGGAATTTCTGGGCGTGACAGCCGGGCTCTTCGGTGCTATTTTTTACGCACCGTAAACTCGAAGACGGTGGTCACTCCCGCGAGGACAAAAAAGACGGTGTTCGGGAGTGTAAACTTCAATGTTCGCCCCGAGCGTTCTGATCATTGGCCGGTCAACGCCGCCATGTCCAAGTGGGATCGCCGCTGGATGTCGAAGTGGTTTTACCACTCCACCCCCTTCAAGGCTGGGTCCGAGTCGGTGAAAGCAGGCTGATCGCGCCGAACAGGAAGCCCAAGGTTACTATCAATGGTGCCATGGAAGCCCGGTTCGCCCTACTTCGCAAGGTCTGCTCCCGCCTTAGCTGCCGTGACCTAGTGGAAGAGTTATGTATGCTTCAGATCTTCCCTCTCTCCCAGACGTGGCAAGTCGAGGTGAACCCAGATGAGGAGGTCGATGGCTTGCCGAAGCTCGTCATGCCAGAGGGGGCGAACAGTGAGTTTTTGTTTTCCTATATGTATATGTATTTTGCTCTTTCTTCCTGTTCGGCGCCTAATGAGATAACATGTTTCATTTTTGTAGTGTTAACTCTTGCTCAGGCCGACACCGAAGCCCAGAAGATGATCGGCGATGTGTTGGTCGCCGAATACAGCTAGCTGCTTACACGTCAGGCGGCCGGCCAGGCGAACCGGGTGTACGATGGCGATCTTTCTCCCGGAGCGAAGCCATTTAAGGCCGACGGTGATGAAGGGACTTCCAGCAAGCGGACACACAGACAAGTTAAACTGGCTCCCCGGAAGCGAAGGGCCCCTGCCACTACCAACTCCGACGCCCATGTTGAGGACACTGTCGATGACCATGACGGCGAAGAGGAAGGGAAGGAGGAGACGGAGGTTGCGGCCGAATCGGCCACGGACGAGCCCGCCGACAACCATACCGGGATGCGCGGGTACACCCAAACTCCAAGCCCCAACCATATCGAAACTGGGGTGGACTCGAACAGCTCCCCTCTCTGCCGAAAGGATTTGGAGGGGGCGAAAGCGCTGGTTTCGATTGCAGCGGGCAAGGTGGCGAAGGGAGGTTTAGTTAAAAAGACCTCCGAAAAGAAAGGGCTCGTCGATGTCGCTCGCGTTTTCAGCGACAACGACGAGTCTTTGGACGAGACCCCTACTTTGCTTGCTGGTCGGAGCCTAGGTCTTTTCACCGCTCCTGGTGCTGCAGTCAGCGCTGGCGGGGCGGGAAGGACTGTTGCCATTGGGACTTCAGCTTCTGCTGACCGGGTCATGAAGGCTGCGGCCAGGCTCTTCGGAAGCCCTGTGCGCGAACCGATGGCCTCGCCACTCGCCGTCCAGAAGGAGGAAAAGACGGTTGCCGAAACATCGGCTTTAGAGTATTCCCTTGCGGTGCCACACTTCGCCCCCGGTGACTTCGAGACTCGGGCGGACCTTATCCCCTTCGTCAAGGGGGTAAGTAATCTTGTTTCTCCGGCTGGGAGCCCGAGCCTATTCACCGAGCTGAACGAGTTCGACGAGGGCTGTTCTGCCATCAAGAGTTTAACTGTTCGGGTATGCTATTCATTTTTCTTTCCTTCTTGCTGTTGTTTTTGTACAACTTCTGTTAACTGTCATCATCTTCGCCCTCTTTCTATTTGTCGAAATAGATTCTTGTGGCTCATTGTTCGACAGAACGAACCGTGCGGGCTCGTCTCGACGGTTTTAAAGGCCCCCTTCGAGCTAAGGATGATGAACTGGGCCGCAAGAGCCTTGAAATGGAGAGCCTCGCCAAGACCCTCAAGGAGGCAAAGGCTGAGAACAAGCGGCTCCAAGCTCAGCTTAAGAAAGGGAGCGAGGCGAAGGCTGAGATCGAGCGTCTCAAGGCCGAACTTAAGAGGGAGTAGACTCATTCCGCCGCCCTGACTAACTACTATAACATCATTGAGCCGAAGATGGAGGCTCTTCACCAAGAGGTCAGCAAGGCAGAGGAAACCGCTTCAAGGGAGGCACAACGGTTCACGCAGGAGATGGCACTGAATCCGCTAAGACCGCGTGCCGTACGCTTCGCCTTGCCCTTACTGACATGGGGGCGAGGGTGCGAGGAGACCCTGGCGAAGATGCTTCTGCCTTCGCCTTCTCGGAGTGGACGCAACAAGCCGGTGGTGCGGTCTCCGATTGCGCCACTGCGTACGGCGATTGCTGTGCACGCGTGTCGGCGGCCTTCACCATGGGCTTGTTGTAGCAGAACGGTTGCGAGCACATCGCCGAGCTCGCCAAGTTTGCGAAGGGGGATTGGGAGATCAACTCTCAGGATGTTTCGCCCCCACTTCGTGCCTGGTGCAAACAGTTCTGGCGAAAAGAGGGCCGATCCACCGCCAAGGCGCGCCTGCTCGAACACTTGACAAAGGCAGAGGCGGCAGAGCAGGGCGAAGAGCCAGCGGCCGAAGAGGGCGGAACGAATGTGGGCGGTGAGGCGGACGTCGGCCAAAATCACCCCGAGGTGTGAGGCTCTCCGCCCGTTCTTTAGATTTTTTGTAGATTTTTCTTGGCACTTGCCGCGGTGAGCGAATGATGTAAATTTGGCCGGTGGCCCTACCCGTTTCGTATTGTAGCTGAAAATGGCCCTTTTAATATATGAGATAGATGAACCAAGTTCTAGCAAATTATCATGTTTCTTCAGCTTTGATATGTATGCTTTTATTTTCTGCACATAAAAAAGAGACGACGTTTTTCGCCCACTTTATGTGCTTCACCCCGTCTTAACCATGTGCTTTGCCATTGGCCTTCTTATGTTGTCTTAGCAGGGTTTTTGCTGAAAGGTATGTGTTCGGCTTCCTTTTGTGGATCGGCGGGACAAGAATGAGAAATTCGTCGCGGTTAAAAACCTGCCGAAGATTAAGTATTCCTGTCGCGAGATGATAATAAACGGCAATAGTTACAAGGTTTTGAAAGTTGCTGTCACGTCCTGATAAATTCATTCCGAAATAAAAATCATTCTCTAAAAGGAATAATAGAATTAATTAAAATTCGAAAAGAAATTGGCAAACACTAAAATACGTGCCAGAAAAATTCGAATATGGTCCGGAGAATTTTTGTTAAATTCTCCTTGGTCTAAAAGGAGCCCTCAAATTTTACTTGAATTTTCAGAGCACCGGAAATATTTATTAAGCAACAAAAACAATTAACAAAGTTTATTTAAAAGAAAAAGCTAAAAATAATCCCCCTCCTCCCTTTGGGCCAAGTCTGGCCCAAAGCCTCCCTCTCTCTCCCTCGGCCCGCGGCCAAAGTCCTCCCTTCCTCCCTCTCTTTCTCTCCCTCTCCTCCTCTCCCTCCTCTCCTCCTCCTACTGGGCCGCCCCTCCCCTCCCTCCTTCCCTCTCGGCCCAGCAGCCCGGCCCAATCCAGGCCGAGCCGAGCCAGCCGCGTGCACGCGCGCCGCACGCGCGCTGACTGCGCGCGCTGACCACGTGGGGCCCACGCGCCGTTCATCTTCCTCCTCCCGCACGGCCTCTTCTCTCTCCCGTGCAAACCTAGCGCCGTTCCTCCTCCAAATCCGCCCCAATCAAGCCGGCTCTTTCCAAATTAATTGGGAGGTTTTAATCCCCATTGATTCCTCTTCAATTCCCCCTAATTTCCCCCTTGAATCGTGCCCCCAATCGTCGGGAACGCCCGCGCCAACCCCGGCCACCTTCCATGGCCGCCGGCCGGCTTTTCCGCCGCCGTTCCCCGCTCCTCCCTTGGCCGGCTCCCTCCCAGCGCCTACAAAATGGGATCCCCATCCTCCGTTCTATCGTTTTAGCCCCCTCCCGCGTTCTCCCGTGGCCTCACCACCTCTCCCCGCCTCCTCCCTCTCTCTCCCGTGCCGCCAGCCGACCTCCAGCCGCCCCTGCCGCCGCCTCAGCACGCCGGCCGGCCGTGCCGTCGCCTTCCCCGGCATAGCAGCCGCCTCCTCTTCCTCGGCGCCGCCTCCGATTCATGGGGAAATCGCCGGAGACGCGCCCCCGCCGGCGTCCAGTGGCGTCGCCGCCACTACACCGTCTCCGGCCGGCTGCTGTTCGTCACCGGTACGCCGACCGACGTCGCCGTCTCCTCCGTCGACGTCGCAGCGTCGTCCTCTCCTCCGGCTGCTCCTCGGTTTCGCCGGAACACCGCCGCCGCCGTGCCGACCTCTCCTTTCTCCTCGTCGACGTCGCCTTCGGCAGCCCCTTCCGCCGTGCCCGTGCACCGGCCGACGTCGCCATCTCCTCCTCCGGCATCGCAGCGGCAAGGTCGCCCTCGGCCTCGCCTCCCCTTCGACCGAACCCCACCGGTGTTCGTCGTCGTCGTCATCGTTCCTCCTCGCCGGCTCGTCATCTCGCGGCGCTGCCTCCGTCGTCGGATTTGCAGCAGCGTGTTCCACGCCGTCCTCGTCTCCATGCAGCTGCTGCTAGCTGTCCCTCGTCGCCTCCTCGCCGGCCCTGGTCGTCGTCGTCGTCGCCCTCCCATCGTTCCCGGTCGTTGTGGCGTTCGTCCCTCCGTCAAGCCGTTCTCGTCCGTCGTCCGCGTCCGTGAAGTGTGCCGCTGCAGCCCCGTCGTCGTCTTCGTCCTCGCCTCCGCGTCGCCAAGCCTTGTGCTGGCCGCGTCTCGCCTTCGTCCAAGGATCGCCGCCGAAGTCGTCCCCTCGCCTTCCGTCTCCGTCGTTCCCGGCCGTCTCCGCCGCGCCCGTTCGTCGTTGTCGTTCCCTCGCCTCGTCGCGTGGTGGTAAGGATCTCTCCTCTCGCTGCCCCGTCCTCGTCCTTTCGGTGTCGCCCGTGCCCGTTATGCGGTTGTCGACCCCGGTACCCGTGTACCGGTGTCGGTAGTCATTCGCTTGTGCATGTGGTGACCGTGTTAGTGTGCCCGCTCGGTAGCCGCGTGGTTTCCATGTGTGCAGCCCGTGTGGTGTCTAGTGGAGTCCGTTTGTCGGCCACTCGCCTCGGTTGACACGGGATCTGCTTCCGTCGACCCGTGGACCGTCTCTGTGTATTCGGTCTACCGCGGTCCTTTAGGTTGACATGTGGGGTCCGCATTTCAACGGCGCAGCCTTCCTGTCTTTTCCAGGCTAGCGCTTACACATGTTTTATAGTTGCAAAACCTAATTATAATAATCCGCAAATCTCCATGTAACAGCATTAAACTTCGGATGATCATATCTTGGTCATACGAGCTCCGAATCGATCCGTTCAAGTCTCCTAATGTTTGTTATAACCTAAAGAACCCTGTGCTTTCTTTTTATGTATTGTTATTACTTCTTTATAGGCTTGTAGCTTTGCTTGTGTGCTTCGCGTAGTCTTCGTCGTTCCGGAGGTTCCCGAAGCGTGGTTTGCGGTCGTCGCCAAAGGTTCGGAAGGCCGTTATCTCTGAGCAAGGCAAGTCACATCATCCTTGAACATATTGAATCCCAGTTTATAAAATTATTTTGATTTAAATTATTGTATTATCGCTTTATTTAAATTCCTGCGTTATCATTGTTTTATTTAGCCATGCCTATTTACCTTTGTTATGACCTTATTATTATTGTTATTGATATTATTACCTTGTTCACCCTAGATTAAACAAAACCCCAACTAGTGGACACTCTACTCATGGTTCCACTATTATGAATTTAGGTAGATGCTTCGCTGATTAATTAGGCAACAATAGGTGGTTTTATAACTTTAGACTTTGGGAATTCTCATATCACTTGGATACTATGGAATGGTTGGCTTATGTTGTGTCACGCCCTAAAAATCTTAAATATATAAATTGTGGTTTAATTGGAATTTTTAGAAATTATTTTAAAAGCCTACAAGCTAAACCCTAATTTTCTAGGAAAATTTTCAATATAAAAATGAGCTAGATAAAATTTTATTAAATACTATGCTTGCTCCTCTATTTTCTAGAATTTTCTGGGAATTATTTGAGTAAGGGAAGTATTTTTAATAATTGAAACATCATTTCACAAATTGTTTTTATTTAAAAAGTTCAAAAGTCCCCCTCCTAGGCCGTTGGGCCGATTCCGGCCCAACTCTCTCTTTCTCTCTCTCTCCCGCGCGCGGCCCAAGCCGGCCCAAGCCGAGCCGCCCGCCCCCTCCTCCTCCAGCCGCTGACATGTGGGGCCCACATGTCAGGGCCGTCTTCAACCTCCGGCCGCCGCCGCGCAAGCCGCCCGAGCCGCCGTCTTCCACCTCCGTTTCCGCCCAAATCCGAGCCCGATTCCTCCGGGATTTTGAGGGGTTTTATTCCTCTCGTTCTCCTCTTTCTTTTCCCCCAAGAATCAAAGCGAATCGTTGAGTTTTCTCTCCGAATCGAATTCGTTTTGATTTTATCCCTAAAACCGAGTTTGATTTCTTCCCGAGTCGATTCCTCTCGTTTAGAGCTCGATCTCTTCGATCCGATGCTATATAAAGCGTCCCCTCGTCGTCCTCTTCCGTTTGCCCCCTTTCCCGACCTCTCCCGTGCCTCCTAGCCGCCGCGCCGCGTGTGTTTAGCTGCCGCCGCCGCCGGCCATCCTTCGGCCGCGTCGCCGCGCCGTTTCCGCCGTCGCCGCCGCTTGCCGTCGCCGCCGTTAGGTGCGCCGTGGTGAGAGGAACCTCGGCCGCCCCTCCTCTTTCGCCGCCGACCACCGGAGCCCCTTCGCCGCCGTCGACCCGAGCCGCCGCGTCGCCTCTTCTCGTCGCCGGCCGCCGTCGTGCATCCTTTGACGACGTGGTGAGTACCAACGGGTTCGCCTCGTTACCCTCTTCGCGTAGGTGGTCTCCAATCCCGCCGCCGTGGTCCCTAGCGCCGGCGAGCTCGTCGACCCGAGCCGGTTGCCGTGCTGACGTCATCATCGCCAGGGCTGACGTCATCTCTCTCTTTTTCCTTTTTTCCGATTTTCTAATAGATTAAAACTTCGGAAAATCATAACTAAATAACCGTAGATCCGTTTTAGGTGGTTCAAGTTTCTAAATTCTTCTAAAATCAAGATCTACATGTTAAAAATATCCACATGTACTGTTTATGCTTGTTTTTGTACTGTTTTGTTGATTTTGTTTATTTGCTTTAGTTTCCGACGTTCCGGAGGAGAGCGTTTCCGTTGAGGAAGGTTCCGAAGTGTTTGTGGAAGCTCAAGGCAAGTCACACAGATCCCAAACAACCCTTTGAGCATGTTGATCCCGTTTAAAGCTATTATTTTATTTCAACTGTGCATTGTTTTCGAATGTCATCGGGTGGTGAACCTTTCCCAATTAATTATTGGCCAAAGATGACTTTATTTTCCTATGGGTTATAATTTGATTAGCATGAACCTTATATATTGGATTGGTTCAGCTAAATGCTATACGTAGGTTTGCTTAGCCATGCTTAGAAACATTAGCTAATTAAAAGGGGTTAAATATAAATTATATTACATAATTATTATTGATAATTAGGGTTATATTTAATGGTAGCTCACGATGGTCAATCGTGTGATGTTAATTAATTGATAATTAAAACCTGTTTAAGGTGGGTTGTGAGCATATGGTTTTGTTGGTTGTGCTCATGACAATTAAGGACCGGTTCACGAGCTACTGTTGTGAAACATTTATCGTGCCAGCCACAAGCCAGCATGGGCAACGGCTTTATCTTTTGTATAGCGTGATTCATTATAGTGCGCTAGACTGAGAAGTGGCGAGAAGTCCATGGGGGTCGCTGGGGAGTCCATGCCTTGTTTATAAGGGGGTGATTATGATCCAGGAAAGGTGCGCTGTAATGGATTATGTTGTGCAAGGGGTATTGTCACAACTCCTTTCCGAGGTACCGTGGTGGTATTGAGGCACATGGTGACATGATGTGGGGTTGTGTCTTGTGGGTACAGTGGTACACCTCTGATCAGAGTTTAAACTATTCGAATAGCCGTACCCGCGGTTATGGGTGAGTTGAGCAATGTTTTTCGTGATTAGTCTCACACTACTCATTAATGGTAATAAGGTGATAATTAATTGGACTCCTGGTTTGGAATGGATAATTCCTGGTTTGGAGGTTTAATTTGTTCAACCGGGGGTTGGTTGTTCAAATGTGGTTGGGCCTATGCAACACGGGTGTGTTGTATGGTGTTTATTTAATATTGATTAATTATTCAACTGTTTTTACTATTCTCTTAAATATTTATTAAATGCTGTTTCTGCAAATGAGCTATATTATGCCATCCTTTGTTATCCTGTGCACTTGCATATTTGCTGTGTGGCTTGTTGAGTATGTCATATGCTCATTCTTGCAATATTCATTCATCAGAAGAGGAGTACTTCAGTGAAGGTGATGATCTGGAGGATTAGGCTTGTTCTCGGTTAAGATGCCTGTGGAGTGGAGTCGCCATAGCTGTTCCGTAGATTGTTATAGTTTTATTTTCCGCTGCGTAGAATGTTGTTTTTCTTTGAGAGGAACTATCTACCTCTGTAATGATTTTTTGTTTGCGAATATTAAATAGTTATTCATTTGTACTCTATTATCAATATTGTCATTGTGTGCCTCGGTTGATTCCTGGACGATGGTTTAACACACATGTAAGCGTTTGGAATTTTGGATAGAAATTCCGGGCGTGACAAGTTGGTATCAGAGCCACCTTGACCTTAGGATAAGCCAAATGGTAAACCTTAAGTAGCCTTCAAAATATTTTGAAAAATAGAACTGCTCTTCTCTATTCTCTTATAAATTAATTCAGTTGGCAGCACATGCAAGGTTAGGCAAAACTTTATTTAATTCAAATCCTTTTCTTTTAAAAACAAAAAGTTGTTCTTTTCGAAATGTTTCCTTTTCTCTTTACCAAATTTAATTGATTGGTCGGCACTGTACATTTATTATGGTATCGATTTAATCATGTTAGCACTAGTACTACTCATCTTTCCTATGGTGACACTGTACCGTGCTTATAATAGGTCATAATTATTTTAGTTTTATTTTGATTATTTGACAAAAAAAAAGTAAAATTCTAAAAAAATATTTATAAAATAGCTTTGTATGTGTCTTTTCTTTTATTTTTCTTCCTTTTGGTCAAAAATCAGTTAAGTCTAGTTGGTGCAGCTAACTTAGAAAAAAAATATGCTTTAATTCTTCTCTTCTATGTTTCTTTAGATGCCTCGCCATTCACCGAGAAATTTGATCGAGGTGTTAGGATTCGTCAGGGAGCTGAGGTTGATGGCTTTTGAGGTAGGTTATGAAGTTGCTCCTGAGTATCGCCAGATTCCCCATGACCCCGACGAGGAGAAATGTCGTGTTCGTGTGACGTTGGCTAGTGATAGCGAAGACCTTCCGTCTTTTAAGTTCGAAGCTGGAGGAAGATCGTACAGCCATGCTTGTCAAGAAGTAGCTTTGGTGGCCATTGGAGAGTTGCGTCAACATTTTGAAGAAGAGTTGGATTCATCAGCTTTCCAATATCATCCTCACAAGCCTCATGGTCAAGACTATGGAACCTATATCTGTCCTGATGGTGAAGAGAGTGCTACTCTGATGCATGTGGTGCATATGCTTAGTGCTATGGATGCAGTAAGTGTGGAACGAGACAAAGCAGCTCATGACAGGGAAAACTGGAATCGAGGCAAGATTTGCAAGTTGAAGAGCAAGGTGCACCGTCTACAGAAGGAATTAGCTGAACTTAAAGGAGAAACGCCGCCGCCAACACCCAAGTGTCGCCTCACTCCAAGAAAGAGAACCTGTCCGCCACCTCGTCTCCAGTTAGTTTCGAAGATTCGCGTGATGGGTGAAGCTGTGCCCAATCGTGCTGAACCGGTCATCGACATCATGAGTGATGGGGAAGAAGAGGAAGATCCTGAAGAAAGAGAGCCAGCTACTCCAGAGGAAGAAGATCCATCGCTTCGTTCCGACGCAAGGCGGAATTAGTCGCTTAGTTAGATCGTTGCCATAGTTCGTTGTGTTAGATTGCTTGTTTAAGTTTGCTTGTGAGTGTGTGGGTTTTAGTTGTTGCTTACATCATGGGTGGGATGTAACAGCATGAGTCTAGTTCTTTTGCTTGTCAGAGTGTAAGATAGCTGGTGAGATAGTGTTAATGCAACTTAAATGTAATCATACACAGTTAAGAGCAATATAGAATTTAAATTAATTAAATAACTCCGTTCTAAGGGTGTCTCTCCGTCGTTCTTTCCTGTTGTCTCTGCTTATCGTCAGATGGTGAACACGCGCACCGGCACTGGAAGTGGAAGTGGAAGTGGAGCCAATAACAATGAAGAGAACCCAATGCTAGCTCAGATTCTGGCCCAACAAACACAACTGATCAATCTGTTAGTGCAGCAGGCACAGAATCAGCAGGCAAACAATCAGAACCAGAATCCACCCCCACCTCCCCAAAACAAGTTGGCAGATTTCTTACGTGTGAGACCCCCTACCTTTTCCAGCACCACCAATCCAGTGGAAGCAGGAGATTGGCTGCATGCGGTGGAGAAGAAGTTGGATTTGATCCAGTGTACTGAGCAGGAGAAAGTTTCTTTTGCTTCGCATCAGTTGCATGGACCTGCTGCTGAATGGTGGGATCATTTTCGCCAAGGCAGGGCTGAAGGAGAGCCTATTACGTGGCAGGAATTCACGGCCGCTTTCAGGAAGACACACATACCGTCAGGTGTTGTAGCTCTAAAGAAGAGGGAGTTTAGAGCACTCAATTAGGAATCTCGTTCGGTCACTGAGTACCTCCATGATTTCAACCGTTTAGCTCGCTATGCTCCAGAGGATGTTCGCACCGATGAAGAACGTCAGGAGAAGTTTTTGGAGGGACTGAATGATGAGTTGTCTTATGCTTTGATGTCTACGGATTTCCGGGATTTCCAGCAGTTGGTGGATAAGGCGATTCGTCAAGAAGACAAATATAATCGGATGGAGCAGAAGAAGCGCAGGGCTGCCCAATTCAAGACACAACAGGGCAGTAACCAGAGGCCGCGTCTCGTTACTGGACCTCAAGCTTCATCGTACCCTCAAGGAGGATCTTCATCAGCTGTCCGTCCCCAACGCCAGTTCTACAACAACAATACTGGTAATCGTGGCAGTGATAACCGCAACATGGTTGCTCGTCCTGCAGCAGCTCCAGCTCAGAATCAGCCCGTCAGGAAGGAACAAGGAAGCAAGCCAGTGACATGCTTCAATTGTGGTGATCCAGGACATTATGCTGATAAGTGTCCTAAGCCTCGGCGTGTGAAGAACGCTCCAGCCCCGAACAACTCCAATGTTCCAACACCGAAGGCACGTGTTAATCATGTTGCAGCAGCAGAAGCTCAGAATGCACCAGATGTGGTTTTGGGTACGTTTCCTGTTAACTCTATACCCGCAACTGTGCTTTTTGATTCCGGTGCTACACATTCCTTTTTGTCTAAAAGTTTTGCGAGCCAACATGGGATGGAAGTTGTTAGTCTTGGGAGACCTTTACTAGTTAATACCCCAGGCAATCAAGTATTTTCGACACAGTATTGTCCTTCCGCTACTATAGAAATAGAAGAAGTTCCTTTCCCATCCTCGCTTATCTTGCTAGAATCCAAAGATCTAGATGTTATCTTAGGGATGGACTGGTTATCTCGTCACAGAGGAGTTATAGATTGTGCCAACCGTAAGGTGACTTTAACCAGTAGCAATGGGGAAACTGTTTCCTTCTTTGTGTCCTCTCCTAAATCTCATGGTGTGAACTTAAACCAAGTTGCTCTGCAAGAGATCCCCATAGTACAAGACTACCCAGACGTGTTTCCCGAGGATTTGCCAGGTATGCCACCTAAGAGAGACATAGAGTTTCGGATAGACTTGGTACCTGGAACTAACCCCATCCATAAGAGACCATACAGAATGGCAGCTAATGAGTTAGCTGAGGTGAAGAAACAGGTGGATGATTTGCTTCAGAAAGGATACATCAGACCCAGTACTTCGCCATGGGGAGCACCAGTCATCTTTGTGGAGAAGAAGGATCATACTCAGAGAATGTGCGTGGATTATCGAGCGCTGAATGAGGTCACTATCAAGAATAAGTATCCTCTACCCAGAATTGATGACCTGTTTGATCAATTGGAAGGTGCTACAGTTTTCTCCAAAATAGATCTCCGTTCCGGATATCATCAACTTCGAATCCGTGAGGAAGATATACCAAAGACCGCCTTCACAACTCGGTATGGTTTGTTCGAATGTACCGTTATGTCGTTTGGACTCACTAATGCCCCAGCCTTTTTCATGGATCTGATGAACAAGGTGTTTATGGAATATCTGGATAAGTTTGTCGTGGTGTTTATTGATGACATTCTTATTTACTCCAAGACGAAGGAAGAACATGAAGAGCATCTTCGTCTAGCTTTAGAGAAATTACGAGAGCATCAGCTTTATGCCAAGTTCAGTAAATGTGAATTTTGGTTGTCCGAAGTGAAGTTTCTTGGTCATGTCATCTCGTCCGGAGGAGTGGCAGTAGATCCAAGCAATGTGGAGTCAGTGTTAAGTTGGAAGCAACCCAAGACGGTTTCAGAAATTCGTAGTTTCCTTGGACTTGCTGGGTATTACCGCAGGTTTATTGAGAACTTTTCAAAGATCGCTAGACCAATAACTCGTCTTCTTCAGAAGGAGGTGAAATATAAGTGGACGGAGGATTGTGAACGAAGTTTCCAAGAACTGAAGAAAAGGCTAGTGACTGCGCCTGTGTTAATTTTGCCTGATTCGAGGAAAGGTTTCCAAGTGTATTGTGATGCATCCCGACTCGGTTTGGGTTGTGTGTTGATGCAAGAAGGAAAGGTGGTTGCTTATGCATCTAGGCAATTACGTCCTCATGAGAATAATTACCCAACGCATGACCTAGAGTTGGCAGCTGTGGTGCATGCATTGAAGATTTGGCGTCATTATCTTTACGGTAATCGTACAGAGATATATACGGATCATAAAAGTTTGAAGTACATTTTCACTCAACCTGATTTGAACATGCGTCAGCGAAGATGGTTAGAGTTGATTAAAGACTATGATATGGAAATCCATTATCACCCGGGGAAAGCAAATGTTGTAGCCGATGCCCTTAGCAGGAAAAACTACTGTAATATGTCAGAGGGTCGACGTTTACCTTGGGAGTTATGCCAAGAATTTGAAAGGTTGAATTTGGGAATAGTCAGCAAAGGTTTTGTGGCCGCTTTGGAAGCTAAACCTACTCTGTTTGATCAAGTTAGAGAAGCTCAAGTAAATGATCCTGATATACAGGAAATTAAAAAGAACATGCGAAGAGGAAAAGCCATCGGTTTCGTAGAAGATGAGCAAGGAACTGTGTGGTTAGGAGAAAGAATTTGTGTCCCAGAAAATAAGGAGTTGAAGGATACTATCATGAAAGAAGCTCATGAAACTTTGTATTCTATTCACCCTGGAAGCACTAAGATGTATCAAGACCTAAAGCAACAATTCTGGTGGGCCAGTATGCGACGTGAGATAGCAGAATATGTGGCTCTATGTGATGTATGTCAGCGGGTCAAGGCAGAACATCAGAAGCCAGCTGGTCTGTTACAACCGTTGAAGATTCCAGAGTGGAAGTGGGAAGAAATAGGAATGGATTTTATAACCGGTCTACCCAGAACGTCGGCAGGACATGATTCTATTTGGGTAGTGGTTGATCGGTTGACAAAAGTCGCTCACTTCATACCAGTCAAAACAACTTACACGGGAAATAAGCTTGCAGAGTTATACATGGCCAGAGTGGTATGTTTGCATGGTGTTCCTAAGAAGATAGTGTCAGATAGAGGTAGCCAGTTTACTTCGAAGTTTTGGCAGAAATTACAATCAGAATTGGGTACCCGTTTGAATTTCAGTACTGCTTATCACCCTCAAACAGATGGTCAGACGGAAAGAGTAAACCAAATTTTAGAAGATATGTTGAGAGCCTGCGTTCTAGATTTTGGTGGAAGTTGGGATAAGAATTTGCCGTACGCGGAATTCTCATATAACAATAGTTATCAAGCTAGTTTGCAAATGTCTCCGAATGAAGCATTATATGGTCGGAAGTGCCGTACGCCGCTCCTTTGGGATCAAACCGGTGAACGTCAAGTTTTTGGGACAGACATATTACGACAGGCAGAGGAAAAAGTGAAAATTATTCAAGAAAGGTTGCGCGTTGCTCAGTCGCGTCAGAAGAGCTATGCTGATAATCGTCGCAGAGATTTGGCTTTCGAAGAAGGAGATTATGTATATCTTCGGGTTACGCCGTTACGAGGAGTTCATCGTTTCCAAACCAAAGGGAAATTGGCGCCGCGTTTTGTGGGACCTTATAAGGTTGTGAATCGAAGAGGTGAAGTAGCTTATCAGTTAGAGTTGCCTCCGTCAATGGCGGTAATACATGACGTGTTCCATGTGTCTCAGTTGAAGAAATGTTTACGTGTACCTACGGAGGAAGCAGATCCTGATCGTATAGAGCTTCAAGAAGATTTAACTTATGTTGAGAAGCCAGTCAGAATCTTGGAAGTAAGCGAGAGGAAAACCAGGAATCGCGTTATACGGTTCTGTAAGGTTCAGTGGAGTAATCATTCAGAAGAAGAAGCCACTTGGGAACGAGAAGATGAATTGAAGTCAGCTCATCCTCATCTGTTTGCCAGTTCTTCTGAATCTCGAGGACGAGATTCTGTTTAAGGGGGGTAGGTTTGTCACGCCCTAAAAATCTTAAATATATAAATTGTGGTTTAATTGGAATTTTTAGAAATTATTTTAAAAGCCTACAAGCTAAACCCTAATTTTCTAGGAAAATTTTCAATATAAAAATGAGCTAGATAAAATTTTATTAAATACTATGCTTGCTCCTCTATTTTCTAGAATTTTCTGGGAATTATTTGAGCAAGGGAAGTATTTTTAATAATTGAAACATCATTTCACAAATTGTTTTTATTTAAAAAGTTCAAAAGTCCCCCTCCTAGGCCGTTGGGCCGATTCCGGCCCAACTCTCTCTTTCTCTCTCTCTCCCGCGCGCGGCCCAAGCCGGCCCAAGCCGAGCCGCCCGCCCCCTCCTCCTCCAGCCGCTGACATGTGGGGCCCACATGTCAGGGCCGTCTTCAACCTCCGGCTGTCGCGTCCCAAATCGACTCTAAAATACATCCTCAAAATTGTGCTTAGAATAATTAAAATTCATGTGAAAGCCTCCAACAATTAAAATGTGCAAAGATAAAAGTCAAATGAGGCTTGGAGGATTTTTGTATATTTCCTAAAAGCCTAAAATGTGTAAATAAATTTTAGTGGAATTTTCAGAGCACAAATAATAATTGAGAAGAAATAAACAATGTTAAAAAGGTTTTATAAAAAGAAAAAAAATCCTAAAAAGTCTTCTTTCCCTCCCCTTCCCTTCTTGGGCCGGCTCGGCCCAACTCCCTCCCCCTCTCTCCTCTCCCCCGCGGCCCATCGGCTCCCTCCCCGCGCGCGCGCCGCTGACGGGCGGGCCCGCCCGCCACCCTCGCTGACGGGTGGGGCCCACCCGTCATCCCCAACCTCGCGCCGCGCCCGCCGCCCGCCCGTGCCCTAGCGCCGCCGCCGCCGCCGAATCCGCCGCATCCCGCCGTCCCCGCGCGCAATAAAGAGGGGGAAATCACTCCCCGTGATTCCCTCCCTCTTTTCCCCCGCTTTCCCCTCTTTCTCTCCCTCGGATTCGTCCGATTTTATTCCCGAAATCCTCGCCGGCGTCATCAATGGCGGCCGGATCTTCCGCGGCCGATTCCCTCTCCTCCGGCCGCCTTCCCTCACTCCCAACCCTATTTAAACCATCCCCGTGCCTCTCTCCTCCGTTTCCGCCGCTCGCCGCACTCTCTCCCCGTCGGATTCGAGCCCGCGCCGTCGTCCTCTCTCTCCGCCGTCGCCGCCGAGCTCCGGTTCGCCGCCGTCGTCGCCCCGGACCTCCTCCCGCTTCGGCATCGCCTCCATCGGCTTCGCCGCGTCCTCGTCGACCTCGTCCGCGCCTCCGTTTCGCCCGCCGACCGCCGGAGCGCCGTCGTCCTCGCCGTCCCGAACCGCGCCGCCGCCTTCCTCCGCTTCGGTCGCCGTCTCCGTCGCCGCCGTCGACCCGGGGTGAGCCGAAGACCGCCGCTTCGCTTCCCTCTTCTCTCCTCTCTCTCGGGCGCCGCTCCGCCGCGCCGGTGGTCGCCGGCGGTGACCATCGGGGCGCGGGTGCGCCGCCTCCCGTCGGCCGAGCCGGCGAGGCCGCCTTCGGGCGCGCCCCGCGGCTGCCAGGTGGGGCCCGGCTGTCAGCCGCCCGCGCCCGCGGGTGCGGCTGACGCGTGGGACCCACGGCGCCGGCCGCCGCCAGCCGCGTGCTCCCGGTCCACCGTGGACCGAGAGGCTGCCGCGTGGGCCCCACTCCCGTGGACCCGGTCCGCGCGCCCTCTCTCCCGGCTGACGCAATAAATCCGATTTTTAATTAAAATTTAAATGAAGAAATTCGCAAATATCCATTTAAAGAGCATATAAACTTCAAATGGCCATAACTTGGTCATTTGAACTCGGAATTGGACCGTTCAAGTCTCTAATTTTTCCTTATGAAGTCAAGAACCCATTTCTGTGCTTTGTTTCTGCTGTTATGTGGAATTTATTAGAGTTTAAGCCTTTTCTTTTCCGTTGGTCGTGTAGACGCTGCAGCTTCGGAAGATCCGCTCTTCGTGGAAGTTGAAGCCGTCGGTTGGGAAAGCGAGCAAGGCAAGACACATCATCTTGATCATATTGAATCCCAGTTTATAAAATTATGTTGATTTAAATTATTGCATTATCGCTTTATTTAAATTCCCGCGTTATCACTGTTTTATTTTGCCATGCCTATTTACCTTTGTTATGACCTTATTATTATTGTTATTGTTATTATTACCTTGTTCACCCTAGAATAAACAAAACCCCAACTAGTGGACACTCTACTCATGGTACCACTAGTATGATTTTAGGTAGATGCTTCGCTGTTTAATTAGGTAACGTTAGGTGGTTTTACAACTCTAGACTTTGGGAATATTCATATCACCTGGACACTTTGGAATTGTTGGTTTATTGTGGAATTGGAATCACACCTCCCCCTTTATTCAAAATCCCCAAAATGTTTTTAGGCTGGGCTCGGGGTGCATGGTTTTGATAGTAGCACCTCGGCCATATAAGGACCGGTCTTCGGGCCTCTGTTGCAAAGCACTACCGTACTTCTACATGTCTAGTGGGTAAGGCTTAGTTTGTGGCTCAGTCTAGTTATAAACAAAAGTACACGGATTGGAGATGGATGAAGTCGGGGGTCGATGGACATTCTCCAGGGCAAATGAAGGCTACACGAGCTGCGGCCCGGTAGTCGAGATGTTATGGCACAGGGTTGGTGCTCTGCTGCTAGGGGCTCAGTCCTGCCTGCCTGTCCCGGGGGTTCCGACCGTAGGTGGGATTGGGTCGGTACTCTTGTCTATGGCTAGGATGGGTTGGAAACTATGTCACGTCTTCCGTCTGTATACCGTGGTGGTATGTGGCACGTGGTTGCACGTGAGGAAGATGTGTCTTGTGGGTAAAGATGTACACCTCTGATCAGAGTATAATCTATTCGAATAGCCGCGCCCTCGGTTATGGGCAAGCCGAGCAATGTACCCAAGTTAGTGTTTTAATTCTTAAAACCTGCTTAACAACTAAAATGAGGAATGGTTGGCCTGGGTTGGCTTGGGACGAGCTGGGACCCAGGGTCGGGTTGCCAGTTCGGTCTGAATCATCGTAGGCCTTGGGTTAAGGCAGGTTCGTGTGGGTTCACGGCCTTGATTAATAATATTGTATAGTTCTAGGATCGTGTTTACAAAATGGCTTTGAGCAACAAAATGTCTTTAAATGCTGTTTACTGCAACCCTAACCCTTTATGTTATAACTCCCTTGTACTCCCTTGCATTTATTATGCATTCATGGGTGTGTCTTGTTGAGTACGGTGGTTGTACTCAGTCTTGCTCAATTTTTTTCCAACCCCAGAAGAGGAGTTCCTGGAAGATGAAGGCTTTGGTGTCTAGCTCGTGCCTGCCGTCAAGCGCCTGTGGTCGTCGCCCTTGTCTTTCGCTGTTTTTCGTTGTCTTTGAGTGTGCTGGGCCGTCGTTGCCCATGTAATAATTCTATTTACGCTTCCGCTTGTTGAACTCTGAATTGTATCAACTTTTGGTGTACCTTGCCTCCTGGGACAAGGATTAATGCACGCACGTCAGGAACGCCCGTTGGGTTATTTCCGGTCATGACAAGTTGGTATCAGAGCCTCCTTGACCCTAGGACGAGCCTTAGATCCCAAGCCTTAGCGATATTTTCAAAATAAAAATCTTCTCTTATTTGTGAAAATCCTTTAGTCTCTCTCTGTCTTGCTGCTTCATTTATCATCAAAAGCTGATCTCTAAAATATTTTTTTTTCTCTTTTGTCCTTGCTTGTAGATGGCCGGCAGCATCAACCGTCGTGGTCTGGACATGACTGGCTTCGTCTTGGAGCTGCGGGGCATGTGCGTGGTCTTGGGGTACCCACATGGAGTGGACTACCAGGCCAGGCCGCTTCCGGATCAGGAGGGAGACGACGCAGAGCCCCACGCTGCTTGGGAGGTCACTGCAGTGATCCTCACTGGCTCTCCCGAGCGGACTTCGCTGGCAGTCACCGCGGGTGGAGATTCCTTCCCCGCCGCTTGCCAGAACGCCGCTCTCCTCGCCATCGGCACCCTTCACCAGCGCTACCCGGACGAGTTGCAGCACTCGCCCTACCGCTACCACCCTCGTCGCGGAGGAGCCCGCGACTACGCCACCTTCCGAGATGCTAGCTCGGAGGATGACGCTACCATCATGCACCTAGCGCGCATGGTGGAGGCGTACGACGCGGCTCGTATCGACTTCCATCATATGGTGCGCCGTGGGATGGTCGAGAACAACCTGAAGATCCTGGAGCTGCGTCAGGAGAACCTGCAGCTCAAGAAGGACCTCGACGCGGTGGAGGCGCAGCTGCATCAGCTCAAGATCGCCCAGGGAGAGGTCTGCCGCCCCAAGCGTCGCCGCGTCTGCCGCAGCCAGAAGATCACCGCCCGCAAGAGCACCTCCAGGCCCGAGCTTGTTCGTCAGTCCCTGGCGTGGACTTGCTTCGTCGAGACCCCTCGTGCCGAGCCCGCGCCCGTGGTTCCCCAGGAGGGGGAAACCTCCGGCGTTGGTAGCGGAGGATGCGCTGTTGCTCACCTTCCGTCCTGGCCCGTCGCAGCAGTAGACGAGCAGTTAGTAGGCTTGCGCGTGTGTTTTTCTTCGTTTGTCTTTTTGTTAGAGTCGTGTGGGGCATGGTTATGCCGGTGTGTGGCATAACTGTGTCGGAGCCTGTCTTTATTTTATTTGCTTAAGCAACTTGAACCTTAATGAACCAATTTAATAGCAGTAATAAATTCAAGAATTATGGTAGTCGTGGGTCGTTAGTTTTAATTGTCAGTTCTCTCTGTTTGCTGGTTCTGTGTGGGGTTTCAGATGGTGACGACCAGGAGAACCGCTGTCACCGGTGAAGGCAATCAACCCGAAGGCAGCAACCACAACCACCAAGGCAATCCACCTCCACCTCCTCCTCCTCCTCCACCACCACCGCCAGACACCAACGCCATTCTCACCCAAATCCTCGCCCAGCAGGCCAACATGATGACTGCTTTCCTCCACCACCTCCAAAATCCGCCACAACACAATGCCCCACCACCACCTCCCCAACACTCTAAACTCGCCGAGTTCCTCCGCATCCGCCCACCCACCTTTTCTAGCTCCAATAACCCCGTGGATGCGTTGGATTGGTTGCATGCCGTGGGGAAGAAGCTAGACACTGTGCAGTGCAGTGATGAAGAGAAAGTCATCTTCGCCGCCCACCAGCTGCAGGGGCCCGCATCTCTATGGTGGGACCATTTCCAGGCTGCGCAGCCAGAGGGACAGCCGATTACTTGGGCTCGCTTCACCGCCGCTTTCCGGAGAACCCATGTGCCCGCCGGAGTTATGGCCCTTAAGAAAAGGGAATTCCGGGAGTTGAAGCAAGGCAACCGCTCTGTGATGGAGTATTTGCATGAGTTTAACAACCTGGCCCGGTACGCCCCGGAGGATGTGCGGGAAGATGAGGAGAAGCAAGAGAAGTTCTTGGCGGGAATGGACCCTGAGCTATCTGTGCGTCTGGTCTCCGGGGATTATCCGGACTTCCAACGTCTGGTGGACAAGAGCATCCGCTTGGAAGCCAAGCACAAGGAGCTGGAGTCGCACAAGCGCCGCTTGGCGAATTTCCGCAATCAACAGGGTGCTAACCAAAGGGTCCGCTACACCAATCCCTACCCAGGGGGATCCTCCTCGCAGCAGCAGCAGCAGCAGCAGCAACAACCTCGCTCCGCGCCTCGACCTCAATTCGTGGTGCGCGTCCCACAGCCGCAGCAGCAGCAGAATCAACAAGGGACTCGTGCGCCCCGTCCTCCTACGCCAACTGTGCAACCTGGTCAAGGCCGCAGGGACGCTCAAGGTCCGCAGCGTCTGTGCTTCAACTGCTTCGAGCCCGGGCACTTTGCGGATAAATGTCCGAAGCCAAGGCGTCAGCAAGGCCAAGCGCCTCCCCGCCCCAACAACGGTGGTAAGGACGTCATTCGGGGTCGTGTGAACCACGTGACGGCCGAGGACGTGCTGACAACTCCGGACGTCATCGTTGGTACGTTCCTCATTCACTCCATCCCTGCTACCATTTTGTTCGACTCTGGAGCTTCCCACTCGTTTATATCTGTGCCATTCGTGGGGAGAAATCAGTTGGGGGTAGAAAGGCTTAGGAACCCTCTGCTCATCACCACCCCTGGAGGGGTTATGACAGCCAAGTATTATAGCCCTGCCGTTCCTATAGAAATTCAGGGGATTCCTTTTCCCTCGGATCTGATTTTGCTAGACACCAAGAATTTGGATGTGATTCTTGGGATGAATTGGTTGGCTCAATTCCAAGGAGTAGTGGATTGCGCGAGACGCACGGTCACTCTGTACCGAGGGCTGGAACAACCGGTTGTTTTCTTTGCACCCCCAACCTCTGTCAGAAGTTCAGAACTTCATCAGATAGGACTGTCAGAAATCCCCATCGTCAGGGAGTTCGGAGATGTGTTTCCGGAAGAACTACCCGGTATGCCACCCAAGCGAGAGATTGAGTTCCGAATAGATCTTGCTCCAGGAACCACTCCTCTGTACAAGCGACCCTACCGTATGGCAGCAAATGAACTGGCCGAAGTAAAGAAACAGTTGGAAGAGTTGAAAGAAAAGGGGTACATACGTCCGAGTACTTCCCCCTGGGGTGCTCCTGTGATTTTTGTGGAGAAGAAAGACAAGACGAAGAGGATGTGCGTTGACTACGGAGCTCTCAATGAAGTCACCATCAAGAACAAGTACCCTCTTCCCCGGATCGATGATCTGTTCGATCAGCTTAAAGGTGCCACTGTATTCTCCAAGATTGATCTTCGTTCCGGATATCACCAACTACGTATTCGTGAAGAAGATATTCCGAAGACTGCATTCACCACGCGATACGGACTGTATGAATTCACGGTGATGTCGTTCGGTTTAACCAATGCACCTGCCTTCTTCATGAACTTAATGAATAAAGTGTTCATGGAATACTTGGATAAGTTTGTGGTGGTGTTCATTGATGACATTCTGATATACTCACAATCAGAGGAAGACCATCAGCATCATCTCCGTCTGGTGTTGGGAAAGTTGCGGGAACACCAATTGTATGCCAAGCTCAGCAAGTGTGAGTTCTGGTTGTCTGAAGTCAAGTTCTTAGGGCACGTGATATCTGCTAAGGGAGTTGCCGTGGATCCCGACACGGTGACAGCCGTCACTGATTGGAAGCAACCCAAGACAGTCACTCAAATTCGCAGTTTCTTAGGTTTGGCAGGATACTATCGGAGGTTCATCGAGAATTTCTCCAAAATTGCCAGACCTATGACACAGTTGCTGAAGAAGGAAGAAAAGTTTGTGTGGAGCTCGCAATGCGAGAAGGCGTTCCAAACTCTCAAAGAAAAGTTGGTTTCCTCGCCAGTTTTAATTTTACCAGATACTCGCAAGGACTTCATGGTGTATTGTGATGCTTCGCGCCAAGGACTGGGGTGCGTGCTCATGCAGGACGGTCATGTGGTGGCCTATGCCTCACGCCAGCTGCGGCCTCATGAAGGCAACTATCCTACCCATGATTTGGAGTTAGCAGCGGTGGTTCATGTTCTAAAGATCTGGCGGCACTATCTCATTGGGAATCGCTGTGAAATATATACCGATCATAAGAGTTTGAAATACATCTTCACCCAGTCGGATCTGAATCTTCGGCAAAGGAGATGGTTAGAACTCATCAAGGATTATGATGTGGGAATTCACTATCATCCCGGTAAGGCCAACGTGGTTGCCGACGCTCTAAGTCGAAAAAGCCATTGCAACACTCTTAACGTCCGTGGCATTCCACCCGAACTCAATCAACAGATGGAAGCCCTAAACCTAAGCATAGTTAGTCGCGGATTTTTGGCTGCGTTGGAAGCCAAGCCCACCTTGCTCGATCAAATCCGCGAGGCTCAGAAGAATGATCCGGACATGCATGGACTCCTCAAGAATATGAAACAGGGTAAAGCCGCTGGTTTCACAGAGGATGAACACGGAACCCTATGGAACGGAAATCGGGTATGCGTCCCAGATAGCAGAGAGCTTAAACAGTTGATACTTCAGGAAGCTCACGAAAGTCCTTATTCAATCCACCCTGGCAGTACGAAGATGTACTTAGATTTGAAGGAGAAATACTGGTGGGTTAGCATGAAGCGGGAAATTGCAGAGTTCGTGGCTCTTTGTGATGTGTGCCAGCGTGTCAAGGCAGAGCACCAACGACCGGCCGGACTCCTACAACCTCTCCAAGTACCAGAATGGAAATGGGATGAAATTGGGATGGATTTCATCACCGGACTTCCAAAAACCCAAGGTGGATATGATTCTATATGGGTAGTTGTGGATCGATTAACCAAGGTAGCTCGATTCATTCCTGTGAAGACCACCTATGGAGGGAACAAACTAGCCGAGCTCTACTTCGCTAGGATCGTGAGTCTCCATGGCGTTCCCAAGAAAATCGTATCTGATAGGGGAAGCCAATTCACCTCTCACTTTTGGAAGAAGCTCCAAGAAGAGCTGGGTACCCGATTAAATTTCAGCACCGCATACCACCCGCAGACAGATGGACAGACCGAGCGTCTAAATCAGATCCTAGAAGATATGCTTCGCGCATGTGTCCTAGATTTCGGGAAGACCTGGGATAAGAGTCTCCCCTATGCCGAGTTCTCCTACAATAACAGTTATCAAGCCAGTATACAAATGGCACCTTATGAAGCGTTGTATGGGCGCAAATGCCGAACACCGCTATTGTGGGACCAAGTTGGAGAAAGCCAAGTGTTTGGGACTGATATCCTGAGAGAAGCTGAAGCTAAAGTCAGAACCATTCGGGATAATCTAAAGGTGGCACAGTCCCGGCAGAAAAGTTATGCAGATAACCGTCGCCGTGACCTGGAATTCGCAGTGGACGATTTTGTGTACCTTCGAGTCACGCCATTGCGAGGTGTACACAGGTTTCAGACAAAAGGGAAGCTCGCACCTCGGTATGTGGGTCCTTTCCGTATCATTGCTCGGCGTGGAGAAGTCGCCTACCAGCTGGAGCTGCCCGCCTCCTTGGGCAACGTGCATGATGTGTTCCATGTGTCGCAACTCAAGAAATGTCTTCGAGTGCCATCCGAGCAGGCCAACTCAGAGCAAATTGAAGTCCGCGAAGACTTGACCTACGTGGAGAGGCCAGTGAAGATCCTGGACACCATGGAGCGCAGGACCAGGAACCGGGTAATCCGTTTTTGCAAGGTCCAGTGGAGCAACCACGCCGAAGAAGAAGCTACCTGGGAGCGCGAAGACGAGCTGAAGGCAGCCCATCCCGATCTCTTCGCCAGTTCTTCCGAATCTCGGGGTCGAGATTCCGTTTAAGGGGGGTAGGTTTGTCGCGTCCCAAATCGACTCTAAAATACATCCTCAAAATTGTGCTTAGAATAATTAAAATTCATGTGAAAGCCTCCAACAATTAAAATGTGCAAAGATAAAAGTCAAATGAGGCTTGGAGGATTTTTGTATATTTCCTAAAAGCCTAAAATGTGTAAATAAATTTTAGTGGAATTTTCAGAGCACAAATAATAATTGAGAAGAAATAAACAAAGTTAAAAAGGTTTTATAAAAAGAAAAAAATCCTAAAAAGTCTTCTTTCCCTCCCCTTCCCTTCTTGGGCCGGCTCGGCCCAACTCCCTCCCCCTCTCTCCTCTCCCCCGCGGCCCATCGGCTCCCTCCCCGCGCGCGCGCCGCTGACGGGCGGGCCCGCCCGCCACCCTCGCTGACGGGTGGGGCCCACCCGTCATCCCCAACCTCGCGCCGCGCCCGCCGCCCGCCCGTGCCCTAGCGCCGCCGCCGCCGCCGAATCCGCCGCATCCCGCCGTCCCCGCGCGCAATAAAGAGGGGGAAATCACTCCCCGTGATTCCCTCCCTCTTTTCCCCCGCTTTCCCCTCTTTCTCTCCCTCGGATTCGTCCGATTTTATTCCCGAAATCCTCGCCGGCGTCATCAATGGCGGCCGGATCTTCCGCGGCCGATTCCCTCTCCTCCGGCCGCCCTCCCTCACTCCCAACCCTATTTAAACCATCCCCGTGCCTCTCTCCTCCGTTTCCGCCGCTCGCCGCACTCTCTCCCCGTCGGATTCGAGCCCGCGCCGTCGTCCTCTCTCTCCGCCGTCGCCGCCGAGCTCCGGTTCGCCGCCGTCGTCGCCCCGGACCTCCTCCCGCTTCGGCATCGCCTCCATCGGCTTCGCCGCGTCCTCGTCGACCTCGTCCGCGCCTCCGTTTCGCCCGCCGACCGCCGGAGCGCCGTCGTCCTCGCCGTCCCGAACCGCGCCGCCGCCTTCCTCCGCTTCGGTCGCCGTCTCCGTCGCCGCCGTCGACCCGGGGTGAGCCGAAGACCGCCGCTTCGCTTCCCTCTTCTCTCCTCTCTCTCGGGCGCCGCTCCGCCGCGCCGGTGGTCGCCGGCGGTGACCATCGGGGCGCGGGTGCGCCGCCTCCCGTCGGCCGAGCCGGCGAGGCCGCCTTCGGGCGCGCCCCGCGGCTGCCAGGTGGGGCCCGGCTGTCAGCCGCCCGCGCCCGCGGGTGCGGCTGACGCGTGGGACCCACGGCGCCGGCCGCCGCCAGCCGCGTGCTCCCGGTCCACCGTGGACCGAGAGGCTGCCGCGTGGGCCCCACTCCCGTGGACCCGGTCCGCGCGCCCTCTCTCCCGGCTGACGCAATAAATCCGATTTTTAATTAAAATTTAAATGAAGAAATTCGCAAATATCCATTTAAAGAGCATATAAACTTCAAATGGCCATAACTTGGTCATTTGAACTCGGAATTGGACCGTTCAAGTCTCTAATTTTTCCTTATGAAGTCAAGAACCCATTTTTGTGCTTTGTTTCTGCTGTTATGTGGAATTTATTAGAGTTTAAGCCTTTTCTTTTCCGTTGGTCGTGTAGACGCTGCAGCTTCGGAAGATCCGCTCTTCGTGGAAGTTGAAGCCGTCGGTTGGGAAAGCGAGCAAGGCAAGACACATCATCTTGATCATATTGAATCCCAGTTTATAAAATTATGTTGATTTAAATTATTGCATTATCGCTTTATTTAAATTCCCGCGTTATCACTGTTTTATTTAGCCATGCCTATTTACCTTTGTTATGACCTTATTATTATTGTTATTGTTATTATTACCTTGTTCACCCTAGAATAAACAAAACCCCAACTAGTGGACACTCTACTCATGGTACCACTAGTATGATTTTAGGTAGATGCTTCGCTGTTTAATTAGGTAACGTTAGGTGGTTTTACAACTCTAGACTTTGGGAATATTCATATCACCTGGACACTTTGGAATTGTTGGTTTATTGTGGAATTGGAATCACACCTCCCCCTTTATTCAAAATCCCCAAAATGTTTTTAGGCTGGGCTCGGGGTGCATGGTTTTGATAGTAGCACCTCGGCCATATAAGGACCGGTCTTCGGGCCTCTGTTGCAAAGCACTACCGTACTTCCACATGTCTAGTGGGTAAGGCTTAGTTTGTGGCTCAGTCTAGTTATAAACAAAAGTACACGGATTGGAGATGGATGAAGTCGGGGGTCGATGGACATTCTCCAGGGCAAATGAAGGCTACACGAGCTGCGGCCCGGTAGTCGAGATGTTATGGCACAGGGTTGGTGCTCTGCTGCTAGGGGCTCAGTCCTGCCTGCCTGTCCCGGGGGTTCCGGCCGTAGGTGGGATTGGGTCGGTACTCTTGTCTATGGCTAGGATGGGTTGGAAACTATGTCACGTCTTCCGTCTGTATACCGTGGTGGTATGTGGCACGTGGTTGCACGTGAGGAAGATGTGTCTTGTGGGTAAAGATGTACACCTCTGATCAGAGTATAATCTATTCGAATAGCCGCGCCCTCGGTTATGGGCAAGCCGAGCAATGTACCCAAGTTAGTGTTTTAATTCTTAAAACCTGCTTAACAACTAAAATGAGGAATGGTTGGCCTGGGTTGGCTTGGGACGAGCTGGGACCCAGGGTCGGGTTGCCAGTTCGGTCTGAATCATCGTAGGCCTTGGGTTAAGGCAGGTTCGTGTGGGTTCACGGCCTTGATTAATAATATTGTATAGTTCTAGGATCGTGTTTACAAAATGGCTTTGAGCAACAAAATGTCTTTAAATGCTGTTTACTGCAACCCTAACCCTTTATGTTATAACTCCCTTGTACTCCCTTGCATTTATTATGCATTCATGGGTGTGTCTTGTTGAGTACGGTGGTTGTACTCAGTCTTGCTCAATTTTTTTCCAACCCCAGAAGAGGAGTTCCTGGAAGATGAAGGCTTTGGTGTCTAGCTCGTGCCTGCCGTCAAGCGCCTGTGGTCGTCGCCCTTGTCTTCTGCTGTTTTTCGTTGTCTTTGAGTGTGCTGGGCCGTCGTTGCCCATGTAATAATTCTATTTACGCTTCCGCTTGTTGAACTCTGAATTGTATGAACTTTTGGTGTACCTTGCCTCCTGGGACAAGGATTAATGCACGCACGTCAGGAACGCCCGTTGGGTTATTTCCGGTCGTGACACCGGCCGCCGCCGCGCAAGCCGCCCGAGCCGCCGTCTTCCACCTCCGTTTCCGCCCAAATCCGAGCCCGATTCCTCCGGGATTTTGAGCGGTTTTGTTCCTCTCGTTCTCCTCTTTCTTTTCCCCCAAGAATCAAAGCGAATCGTTGAGTTTTCTCTCCGAATCGAATTCGTTTTGATTGGAGGCCGCCGCCGCGCAAGCCGCCCGAGCCGCCGTCTTCCACCTCCGTTTCCGCCCAAATCCGAGCCCGATTCCTCCGGGATTTTGAGGGGTTTTGTTCCTCTCGTTCTCCTCTTTCTTTTCCCCCAAGAATCAAAGCGAATCGTTGAGTTTTCTCTCCGAATCGAATTCGTTTTGATTTTATCCCTAAAACCGAGTTTGATTTCTTCCCGAGTCGATTCCTCTCGTTTGGAGCTCGATCTCTTCGATCCGATGCTATATAAAGCGTCCCCTCGTCGTCCTCTTCCGTTTGCCCCCTTTCCCGACCTCTCCCGTGCCTCCTAGCCGCCGCGCCGCGTGTGTTTAGCCGCCGCCGCCGCCGGCCATCCTTCGGCCGCGTCGCCGCGCCGTTTCCGCCGTCGCCGCCGCTTGCCGTCGCCGCCGTTAGGTGCGCCGTGGTGAGAGGAACCTCGGCCGCCCCTCCTCTTTCGCCGCCGACCACCGGAGCCCCTTCGCCGCCGTCGACCCGAGCCGCCGCGCCGCCTCTTCTCGTCGCCGGCCGCCGTCGTGCATCCTTTGACGACGTGGTGAGTACCAACGGGTTCGCCTCGTTACCCTCTTCGCATAGGTGGTCTCCAATCCCGCCGCCGTGGTCCCTAGCGCCGGCGAGCTCGTCGACCCGAGCCGGTTGCCGTGCTGACGTCATCATCGCCAGGGCTGACGTCATCTCTCTCTTTTTCCTTTTTTCCGATTTTCTAATAGATTAAAACTTCGGAAAATCATAACTAAATAACCGTAGATCCGTTTTAGGTGGTTCAAGTTTCTAAATTCTTCTAAAATCAAGATCTACATGTTAAAAATATCCACATGTACTGTTTATGCTTGTTTTTGTACTGTTTTGTTGATTTTGTTTATTTGCTTTAGTTTCCGACGTTCCGGAGGAGAGCGTTTCCGTTGAGGAAGGTTCCGAAGTGTTTGTGGAAGCTCAAGGCAAGTCACACAGATCCCAAACAACCCTTTGAGCATGTTGATCCCGTTTAAAGCTATTATTTTATTTCAACTGTGCATTGTTTTCGAATGTCATCGGGTGGTGAACCTTTCCCAATTAATTATTGGCCGAAGATGACTTTATTTTCCTATGGGTTATAATTTGATTAGCATGAACCTTATATATTGGATTGGTTCAGCTAAATGCTATACGTAGGTTTGCTTAGCCATGCTTAGAAACATTAGCTAATTAAAAGGGGTTAAATATAAATTATATTACATAATTATTATTGATAATTAGGGTTATATTTAATGGTAGCTCACGATGGTCAATCGTGTGATGTTAATTAATTGATAATTAAAACCTGTTTAAGGTGGGTTGTGAGCATATGGTTTTGTTGGTTGTGCTCATGACAATTAAGGACCGGTTCGCGAGCTACTGTTGTGAAACATTTATCGTGCCAGCCACAAGCCAGCATGGGCAACGGCTTTATCTTTTGTATAGCGTGATTCATTATAGTACGCCAGACTGAGAAGTGGCGAGAAGTCCATGGGGGTCGCTGGGGAGTCCATGCCTTGTTTATAAGGGGGTGATTATGATTCAGGAAAGGTGCGCTGTAATGGATTATGTTGTGCAAGGGGTATTGTCACAACTCCTTTCCGAGGTACCGTGGTGGTATTGAGGCACATGGTGACATGATGTGGGGTTGTGTCTTGTGGGTACAGTGGTACACCTCTGATCAGAGTTTAAACTATTCGAATAGCCGTACCCGCGGTTATGGGTGAGTTGAGCAATGTTTTTTGTGATTAGTCTCACACTACTCATTAATGGTAATAAGGTGATAATTAATTGCACTCCTGGTTTGGAATGGATAATTCCTGGTTTGGAGGTTTAATTTGTTCAACCGGGGGTTGGTTGTTCAAATGTGGTTGGGCCTATGCAACACGGGTGTGTTGTATGGTGTTTATTTAATATTGATTAATTATTCAACTGTTTTTACTATTCTCTTAAATATTTATTAAATGCTGTTTCTGCAAATGAGCTATATTATGCCATCCTTTGTTATCCTGTGCACTTGCATATTTGCTGTGTGGCTTGTTGAGTATGTCATATGCTCATTCTTGCAATATTCATTCATCAGAAGAGGAGTACTTCAGTGAAGGTGATGATCTGGAGGATTAGGCTTGTTCTCGGTTAAGATGCCTGTGGAGTGGAGTCGCCATAGCTGTTCCGTAGATTGTTATAGTTTTATTTTCCGCTGCGTAGAATGTTGTTTTTCTTTGAGAGGAACTATCTACCTCTGTAATGATTTTTTGTTTGCGAATATTAAATAGTTATTCATTTGTACTCTATTATCAATATTGTCATTGTGTGCCTCGGTTGATTCCTGGACGAGGGTTTAACACACATGTAAGCGTTTGGAATTTTGGATAGAAATTCCGGGCGTGACATGTTGGAATTGGACACACACCTCCCCCTCTATTCAAAACCCCCAAAATGGTTTTAGGCTGGGCTCGAGGTGCGTGGTTGGGTTTTGTTAGTCGTACCTCGGGTACTATAAGGATTAAGCTCGGGCCTCTGTTGCAAAGCACTACCGTACTTCCACATGTCTAGTGGGTAAGGCTTAGTTTGTGGCTCAGTCTGGTTATAAACAAAAGTACACGGATGGAGATGGACGAAGTCGGGGGTCGATGGACATCTCTAAGGCAAATGAAGGCTACACGAGCTGCGACCCGGTAGTCGAGATGTCATGGCACATGGCCGGTGTCCTGCTGCTAGGGGCTCAGTCCTGCCTATGGCTAGGATGGGTTGGAAACTATGTCACGTCTTCCGTCCGTATACCGTGGTGGTATGTGGCATGTGGTTACACGTGAGGAAGATGTGTCTTGTGGGTAAAGATGTACACCTCTGATCAGAGTATAACCTATTCGATTAGCCGCGCCCTCGGTTATGGGCAAGCCTAGCAATGTACCCAAGTTAGTGTTTTAATTCTTAAAATTTGCTTAACAACTAAAATGTGGAATGGTTGGCCTGGGTTGGCTTGGGACGAGCTGGGACCCAGGGTCGGGTTGCCAGTTCGGTCTGAATCATCGTAGGCCTTGGGTTGAGGCAGGTTCGTGAGGGTTCACGGCCTTGATTAATAACACTGTGTAGCTCTAGGATCGTCTTTATAAAATGGCTTTGCGCAACTAAGTGACTTTTAAATGCTGTTTTCTGCAAAACTTAACCCCTATATTATTACCCCTTGTACCCCCTTGCATTAATCATGCATCTGCCGGTGTGGCTTGCTGAGTATTTGGTTGTACTTATTCTTGCTCAATCTTTCCCCCCCTTCAGTAAGAGAAGCTTTGCAGAAGAAGTCTTAGGTGGAGTCCTAGCTTATACCCCAGTTGAGCGCCTGTGAAGATGGAGCCGTAGGCCCGCTAGTCCGCTGCTGTTTATTTTTGATTGTCAGGCCTTAAGTGCCTTTGTAATAATGTAAATATTATCGATATAATAAAGATGTGCCTTTTGTATCATGTTTGTTTGGTGTACCCCGGCTTTTCCTGGGAAGGGGATTAATATACTAGTGTTCGGGAAAATGTATTTTTCTCGGTCGCGACAGTTGCCGGCTGGATGAGGGCGCACCCCGGGCGAACCTTGGATGACTACGATCGTGTCCATGTGGAACGTCGGGAGGACATGGCCGACTTTTGGTGAAATCACCGAAGGACTGATCGCCAGGAAGCGATCGCCCAGCGCCTCGCCCAGCGCTGCTATGGCTTAGTTTGTGTTTCGCCCCCTTCTCCCCTTAGGATAGTGTATAATATTAGTAGTGATGACGAACCAAGTTCGCCAAATCACACCTTAGGGAGTGGAGGGTGTTTTGGGGGCGAAGATGTAATTTTCTTGTAAGCTAGGCTGTAAAGCCCGTTACTTTCTTTCACCTATACCATATAGTATGGCATGTATTCTTCGATATTTTTTGAAGTTAATAAAGATGTGTTTCATTTCCTTTTCGCTATTGTTCACATAGTCACCTTTCGTGCTTTCGTTAGGTCGAAACATGTCGGCCCCCTTTCGTATATTAGCGAAATAGGTCTGCTGACTTTTCAGCTTTCGACTTCCGCTTTCGATTTGTGGTATTCCGCGCTTAAAGAAGCGCTTGTGTTTTCACATGACTCGAGTATTACGGTGTTCGGTTATTTATTTCCCGAAACAAGCTGTTGCGGTTTCAACATTCGCCGAGTGATGCTTCGGCTGATTCGTTTCGCCCCCCTAGCGTTTTCGCTGATCAGGCGTTTGCCTTGGGGTTTTTCCACGATTTATCATTCACACAAGTACACAGGGATTTTATTCTGGTTCGGGCCTCCAGGATGGATAATAGCCCTACATCCAGTTTTTATTGTCATTTTCGTCTTTTTTTGGTATTTTTGTGCTCAAGGGCTTACATAACGAGAGTTGCCGAAAGGCCTATACAATAGTATGTACATTTTTACAAGTTGGCGAATGGGGTGTCACCCTTTCTAGACACATAAACGCTTAAGAGAAGCAGCATTCCAGGAGTGGTCGAATTCTTCGCCTTCCAGTGTCGCCAAGCGAAAAGAGCCCGTCCTGGACCTCTGCTTGATGAGGTATGGCCTCTCCCAGTTTGATTCAGCTTTCCGACAGCCACTGGGTTTGCCTTCTTCATTAGGACGAGTTGGCCAGGCAATAGCTTCGTCGGTCGAACTTTCTTGTTGTAAGTTGCCAAGGTGCTTGTAGCGTACTTGCGCATGTGTTCTATTGCATCGACTCTTATCCCTCCGAGGAGTTTGAGCGACACCTCGCGCCCATCTTCGCCTCCAGAGAACATCACCCTTGGCGAATTAGCCCCTAGCTCTGGTGGGGTTATTGCTTCGTCACCATAGAGAAGCATGAACGGGCTGAACTTGGTTGGCCTAGTGGGGGTCGTCCGAAGGGCCGAGAGAACAGATACCATTTCGTCTGGCCATTTACCTTTCTCCGCCCCCTCAAGCCTTTTCTTGAGCGCCTCCAGGATTTTGCCATTTGCACGTTCGGCCGTCCCATTCGATTGTGGGTGCGCGACCGAAGCGAACCTGATTTCTAGGTTTAGCCCCTCGCACATTTCTCTGAACTTGTCAGAGTCGAATTGCTTGCCATTGTCAGTGATGAATTCATTCGGCACTTGTTGGTATTTCTTAACGACATTACTAGAAATATAATTCCCATCAATGTCACAGAAACACTCATGGTATATTATGGTTACAGAGTTCATCTGCAAGCGCACGGATATACCATTGTAGCTCACCCGAGAGTATTCCAAGGGCATCGTATTTATTTTATCCCGAGGGAAGATCATGTAGGGAGAACTAAACTAATAATTTATATAGTACTTGTGATAATCATATTCTAAGTAGGGGTTAAGATAATCCAAGGGTAGACTGACACACAAGCATTAACAACTCATTCTCAGAATTAATTATCTAAGCTAAGTGGAAAGAAAAGAGAAAGAAAATCTATTCCTATACTTCTAATATACATAGTATACATACATTCTAGTTAACTGATATACTAGCTAATACCCTCTATCTGATGCCCTCCTAGTACTTCGAGAAGCCACCCCTGACTGCCGAGTTCCTTACGACAGCCCGTCATGACCATACAACCGGGGCTAAATACGGAGGAATACCCTCCCCAGGAAATTAACTTAGGGTTATATAACGGCGTGGAGGAATACCCGTACTGAGCTGTCACCATCAGCGGCCCACCTCTCATCCGCAATATATAACCCTAAATAATGATATCCCGTAATCTAGACACCACGCCTAAACTATCAGATACTACTCTAATATTATCGTCATGACATAGAGTAATTGCATAAGCAAACATTATACCCGCACCAAAGCATCTGCCAGATAAGCTAGCCGTATATTCAGTATAATAAGAACATAATGTAAAGTAGGTACTCATATACTCGGAAAATATTTCAATACCATAAATGTATATAGAAGTGTATTCTAATAAAAGTACAAAGCTTACAAAAGAGGAAAGGAAAGCAGCTGGAGCCATACCCGAACTCTTCCGAAGGCTTCCGGACTCCTGATTTCTACTCTATTCCTATTCCACCAGCTAGATACTACTAAACTAAACTTGAGAGAAATGACAGGGCTATTGCTTGAGGTGTGTGAGTGAAGTGAGAAGGTGAACTCCTTAAATAGGCAGGTAATGACGGTTATGGTGGTTGGAAAGGTCGGTAATACCCTCCAACCGCCATAGGGAGTGAATCTCCACTGTTCCCTCAAAACCCTGCATCCAGCGGCGTCACGGCAGGTTCGGCCGAACTAGGGGCCGGCCCAACCAGCCCACATTTTGGCTGGCGGCCTCCTCTGCTGTTCTTCTCCGCGGACTTGTGAATTTTGGCCCTGTTTTTCGTGTCAATTCTGAGTTCTTGGCCCATTCATACATAAGTCTGGTTCTCGACATCGTCCGATTGATTTATCGTCTGTGTTGATGTCAATTCTACTCCACTTTATTGTCATTCTCTGCAAAAGGTTAGTATACCTAATACTAGTGGAATATTATTATTCTAACATTTTTATGCATTGCAAGCATCACTAGTTCTCCTTTTTTTTATTATTTTTCTTTTCTATTCTTTTTATAACCATGCCTTTTCCTCCCCTTTTTTTTCAAAAGGATTTTTCTTTTTAAGAGAAGAAAGCACATGAAAGCATGGGGAATTTATTTTGGTGGTAATATGGAAATGAAATGGAATATTGCTTAGCTCTCAGTGTAGGAGTTTAGCATGTGCATAAATGTAGGTGTATGATCTTGATCATAGAGCATGAGAAGTATCTACACAAGTCACAAGAGTTTGACAAAGTTCAATGGAATTTCAAGCAACCAAAATGTATATGGTTTAATCATGATAGCATATTTTTGGCTCTGGTAGAAATTTATATCAAATGAGGAACTTTTAATTTATCATTTTGAAAAACAAAGCATCCAGAATTCAAGTCAAACTAGTATCAGGATCATAGCAACTCTTATTTACTATCTCATATATCGCAACAACTTAGATTTAGATCAGTAAGTGCAGCCCGTTTACCTCAGGTTCCTGTATAATTGTTGGCTACTTATATTTAACCTTTGAGAGAGCACTTACCAAGAATCCATATATAAGAGATATAAAACAGAGCAACTATTCATCATTTCAACAAAGAGAACTAGCTTGTCTTACCTAGCATGACTCAAACATATCCTATCTTTTTGGTATTTTCTATTTTGCAAATTTTTATGTTGTTTTCAAGTTTTATGCAATTGGAAAGCAAATATGCAATTGGAAAGGGAAATATGCAATGTGATACAAGTTACCTTAGTGGGGAGAGCAATGTCTCCCCCCAAGCTTGGATTTCGCTCAGGGTCCTTGATAAGGATTGAACCCCTGAAAGCGAAAGTACGCTTGAAGGTCATTGTGCTCTTGCTGCATCATGTTGTTGATGTTGGTGAACTGAGCATCAGCAGATTGTTGCCACTCTTGCTTTTGAGCTATGTGTTCCTTGAGGTTGTACTGAATCTCCCCCGTCTGCATATCAAGGGTGTCCATTCTCCTAGTGATTTCACCCAAGTCCCAACAAGAGGAACTCGAGTGCCATTCACTTGGAGATGGAGGCACACCACTTGGTCCGGGAGGTTGATTGTCCCCCCATTGGATGTCATGAGGCGCATTCCACCTGTCCTCACTGGCACTTGTCCAGGTTGAGACTCCTATGCTATGGCGTGGAGCTTAGGTCCATCCAGGAGCATCCCTAGTTGGTGCCCAACCTGCCTCATACATCTGTACAGATGTTGAGGATGATGAACTCTCTCGTTCGTTCCTTGTCATGTTGCGCGTCTCCCTGTATGTTCCACCTGCACGAGATTCTTCTATGGTTCGCAGGGGAATGGTTAGTTCATAGCAGTTGTACAAATGATACCCCACATTTGGCAACGGTATTTCATTTGTACAACCGGGGAAAAAGTATATCAAAGTTCCATCTACTCCATGTTTCAGAATATGCCCTTACACTAGATAATTCTCATCAATACACGGACGAGCGGCTGAGATAAAAGCAATTTGGTCGCTAACAACCCCTAGCCCTTTTGCTATACGAGTAATCAGAGAAGTGCATTCAACAGGAGCAGAGAACCTACGATACATTTCACAGGAGTAATTTTGATCTTTCTAACCATGGCAAACATGATAATTAATTCATCTCCCCTAATGGGTCTTAGATCATCTCTAGGAAATAAAGTCATAGCAATCCATTTGTGCATGAGCCTAAGTGTAGGATTATGGATATCATTCGTTCTATGTTTCTTGCAAATTGGAGCACCAGAAATATCTTCCCAAAACCTTTTTTCTCGAACCTAGAAATTCCTTTCTGGAGATCGATCTTACAGGAATCGTGAAAACCAAGAAGTGTACTCAAGCCTTTCCATGTGAGTGTGAACTCCTTATGGAAAAAGCGAAAAGAAATACCATCTTCTATTTCTTTCAAAGTGCACAGAAATTGCAAAGTAAGCAAACGAGAACTAGGCTCATCTACCACAACAACTCTCTGCCAACCAACAACTTTCCAAATAGAATGAAATTCAACATCCATACCCATCTTTTTCAGCAACTCCGGTGAGTATTCTCGCGCGTGAGCATACTCCCGGTCGCTCAGCATGTAGTTGACTTGTCTCTCTTGATCACTGACAAGGTCGAGGTCAGTGTCGTTTAGGAGTTGTCGCGGAGCTTCGGCGTCTTCCATCGAGACATCAGCTAATGAACGAGTACTGGACCCGTCATGATGACTTGATGAAGAGCCGGATCCCTTGAACAGACGAGACAATCGCCTCCTCATTCTGCACAATGAAGCAAGAACGGACTAACTCAGCGGGGGTTAGAAATGGCAAGAGTTTCACCCGCCGGTTAGTATCACCAAAGCAACTTGTATATATACAACTAAAGATTTCAATTTGAGGGAAACTATCAAAGCTTGAATGAACTTGAGAGCAAACTTTGGAGAGGGAATGAAAATGTGTTGAAATGGGGTAAAGTCTCTTCTCCCGGCCGGTTGGCTTAAGTAGAGCACGCACAACGGTCAGAAATGACGTGTGGGGCCCACTAGCCGTTGCCTCAAAAAACGAGGCAGCCGAGCGTTGCTTGGCCGGTTCGGCCGAACTAGGGTGTTCGGCCGAACGCCTGGTGGGCCCAACCGGCCCCACTTTCGGCCGTTGGATTCCAACGGTCAGTGCGGTTGTGGCACAGTGAATTTTCGTTGAAAATTTTATTTTGGTTCGCTCTGAAAAAAATTCATTTGAAGAATTTCCTCAAAATTCAAAAATCCTAAATGCAATTTTGGAATTCATATATGTGATGACGCAAAAATTCAAATTGTTGAAAGCAAATATGCGGATACATAGCAATTTACCTGTTGGCGAAGGTCGCGTCATTTAAAGTCTGGCGTGCAAGACCGTACCTCCTTTGGGTTTAGTTCACGGATTTTCCACCCGTCTCCGGAGGTGATGGAGCGGGCGCCTTTGGCTTTTCCTTCCACACCTTCTTTGGTTTTGGTGCAGAAGACGGCTTCTTCTGAGCCGGCTGCTCTAACTTCTTGGCTGGTACGGGTTATTTTACCGGCGTTTTCCAATAACGGTTCCTGGGCATCGTTGTTTCCTTCTCCAGGAAATTCTGCATAAATATCACCAGGATGTCCGTTTTGGGTGACTCCACTTAACCTCTTAAATATTCTGTGGATTTGGCCCGTACTTGATTCTGACCATGGAACATTGTTCCGCCCTCGGTTAAAACTCAAACTTTTCCTCCTTCCCGTTGATATGGAAACGGATACTCCCCATTCCCACGTCAATGTTGGCTCCTGCGGTGCTAAGGAACGGACGCCCCAGGATGAGTGGTGTCTCCTTCCCCGTGTCCATGTCCAGCACCACAAAGTCAACCGGGATGAAAAAATCTCGTATCTTGACTAGCACATCCTCCGCTATCCCTGTCGGGTAACGGACTGACGAGTCAGCCAGTTGTAAGCGCATCGATGTTGGTGCCAACACCGTGAAGTTGAGTTTGTCGAAAACGTCTTTTGGCATGACGCTGACGCTGGCTCCAAGGTCGCATAAGGCCTGGTCGAATTGTTATGCCCCGATCGAGCAGGTGATCGTAGGACACCCCGAATCTTTCTTCTTCTCCGAGAGCTTGTGGAGTATCAGGTTGCTGCAGTGTTCCGTCAGCTTGACCACCTTCCGTTGTTGGGAGCAGTCTCTTGTTGTTGAGTATATCTTTGAGATAACGGGCGTATGTCGGCACTTGCATAGCGTCCAACAACGGCACGTTGATATGGATCTTTTGGATCAATTCAACAAAGCGAGCGAATTGCTCGTCCACTGACGGTTTCCTACTCCGTTGAGGGAATGGTAGCAACCGTGTGTCGCAGTACTCCTGCGGCACTGTCTTTTCTGGCTGAACCTCTTTGTCAGCCGAGTCAATAGATGGCACTTCTTTTGATATCCCATTAGTTCCAGCAGGGTTAGGATATGGCGGATCACGAGTGGACTTACCTCCCCTCGTCGTGATCGCTTTAACATTTTCAATGGAGGAGTCGGGTTGCCCCGGAATCCTCCTAGTTTCATTTGAAGGGACTAAAGATGCCAACTGAGCTTACCGGGTTTTTATCATCTTATTGAAGCTTAGCTGGTTTTGAAATGCGGAAGCAAAGCCATCTAATTTGACATTTATGTTCTCTAGGATCTTATCGTTAGCAGCAAGCTTTTTGCTTAGCGCATCGGTGGTTTTAGCTTGTGCAAAAACGAGATCCTTCAAGGAGGGCTAGTTAGAGAAGTTACCGTTATTGTTACCTCCTTGATAATATGGGCGTGGTTGGTTCCACCCCTGACCTCCTTGTGGACGGTACCCGTTGTTGTTGCCCATGTACGTCGCCTCCTCATGGGTTTCCGGGCAGTCATTCCCAGAATGACCTGTGCCGCCGCAGACCTCACACATGGCGTGTGAATCCAAGGCCTTGACGGTGCCTTGTGGCCTTTTCTCGTGGTAGTCCAAGCGTTTCATGAGGAGGTCCAGCTTGGTAGCAAGTAACTCTGTCTCCACATGTTAAAAATTGAGACGTGCTCATGACAATTAAGGACCGGTTCACGAGTTTCGGTTGTGAAACATTAATCGTGCCAACCAAAAGCCGGCGTGGGCAACGGCTTTACCTTTTGTATAGCATGGTTCATTGCGGAGCACCAGACTGAAAAGTGGCGGAGATAAGCCCACGGGGGTCGTTGGGGAGTCCATGCCTTATTTAGAAGGGGGTGATTATGATCCAGGAATGGTGTGCTGTGGTGGATTGTGTTGTGCGAGGGGTACTGTCACAGCTCCTTTCCGAGGTACCGTGGTGGTATTAAGGCACATGGTGACATGTTGTGGGGCTGTGTCTTGTGGGTACAGTGGTACACCTCTGGCCAGAGTAAAACTATTCGAATAGCCGTGCCCGCGGTTATGGGCGGGTCTAACAATGTCCTTCGTGATTAGTCTTACACTTTACACCATAATGGAAGATAATATAACTGGTTATAATTTGATTAGCTCCTGGTTTGGAATGGTATATTCCTGGTTTGGAGTTAGAACTGTGCAGCTGGGGTTTGGTTGTTCAGAATGGTGGGGCCTATACAACAGGGTATGTTGTATAGTGTTGGATTAATACTGTTTAATTAATACTCTACTGTTTTATTAAGTTCTGAAATATTCATTAAATGCTATTTATGCAAAGAAGCCTATATTATGCCATCCTTTGTTATCCTGTGCACTTGCATATTTGCTGCGTGGCTTGCTGAGTATGTCATATACTCACCTTGCAATCATTCATCAGAGGAGGAGTTCTACAGTGATGCTGATGGTGTGGAGGATTAGACGTAGCCCTGGTCAAGCTGCCTGTGGAGTGGAGTCGTCTGCGCTGTTTATCTTTATTTTCCGCTGCTTAGATCTTTATTGGTTGAGAGGAACTATCTACCTCTGTAATGACATTTTATTCGCTTATTAATTAGAGTAATAATTATACTCTATTATCAATTTGTTATTGTGTGCCTCGGCTGATTCCTGGACGAGGGTTTACACACATGTAAGCGTTTGGAATTTTGGATAGAAATTCCGGGCGTAACAAGTTTCATACCCGCCACGCGTAAGTTGTCGAAGGTCTCCTGTAAGTCGGACGCATGGTCGAAAGCCATGCGGCTTTTTACGACGATATCGTCAACATCGGCCGCCACATTTCGGCCCAACTGCTTGTAAAGGACCTTGTACACCAGCCTGGCGAAGGTTGCTCCGGTGTTCCTCAGACCGAAAGGGATTCTGAGGTGGCAAAAGGTGCCGAACGGCGTGATGAAGGCTGTCTTGGGGATGTCGGCTGGATTCATGTGGATCTGGTGATAGCCGAAGTACGCATCCAAAAAGCTCATGAGTTCACAGCCAGCTATCGAATCAACAAGCTGGTCTATCTGTGGCAGGGGGAAGTAGTCTTTCGGGCACACCTAGTTGAGGTCTGTGAAATCGACGCACATGCACTAGTGCCGGGTTCGCCAACCACTCGGGGTGGTTGATCTCCCGGATCACCCCGGCCTTGAGCAGCTTTTGCACTTCTGCTTTTGCTGCCTCTTGGCGATTAGCGGACATCTTGCGCAGCTTCTGTTTCCTTGGCTTGGCGTCTGGCTTGACCGCCAGATGATGCATGATGAGATTTGTCGAAACACCTCTCACCTCATTGCGTCCCCAGGCGAAGATGTCAATGTTTTTCTTGAGCACCTCCAGGATGTTTTCAACTTCCCATTCGCCCATGTCGCCCCAAGCGAAACAAATCGTGTGGGATCGGCATCGTCGATCTGCACCTTGATCACCTTGCCGTGAGGGGCGGGCTTCGGAGTGTGCTTTGCATGGTGCATTGCCCTACATTGAGCATTGCCCTGCTAATTGCGGCCAAATCGCCCTTTGATGTAGCCGAAGGTTGAAGCCCCTTGACCACGATGACGCCTGCCGGACCAGGCATCTTGAGCTTGAGATAGTTGTGGTGGGAGATGGCTTCGAACTTGTTCAAAGTTGCACGGCCAAAGATGGCGTTCTAGTTGTATGGGATGTCGACGACGTCGAAGAGTATTTGCCCTTCGCGCCTGTTCTCGTTCTTGCCGAACGCCACCGCCAGTTGTACTTGGCCCAGGACTCGAACTGCTTCACCGCCGAAACCACGAAGCGAGGCTGGTGCTTGAGTGAGGGCTAGGGTGGGCAAGCCCATTCTGGCGTAAGCTTCGGCGAAAATAACATCGGCCGAGCTTCCTCCGTCAACCAGAATTCGCTGTACTTCGAAGCCCGCTACTTCGGCCGAGATCACTAGGGGGTCTTGATGCGGGAATAGCACTCCTTCGGCATCTTCCGACCCGAAAGAGATTTGCTGATTCAAGTACTGTGGAGCCTCTTCGCCGTCCGAAGCGATGTTGTGCACCATTCGCAGCTGCATCTTCTTCTGCCATTTTGATGGCTAAGCTGGTGGGTCAGCCCTTGCAATCACTTGGATTACTCTGCGCTGCACGTCTTGGCGCTGTTCAGCTGGGGGTACATGTTCTTGAGCAGCCTCGCAAAGTGCTTCGACAGCTGCTCCTTGTTGAGGCCTTAGATCTTGAGCGTTGCCACGCTGTCAAATGTTTCGGCATTGCTCGGTGGTGTGCGAAGAGCGTCCATGGTAGACGCAGTAGAGGTCTTTTCTGACCTTCTTGCGAACGGCCTGCTGATGGCTACCCGCTTGTTGGGCGTCGAACTCCTTGCGGAGGGCTTGGACTTCTTCGACAGCCATCACGCTTTTGCCTGTGCGGTCAGTTCTGAATTTCCTCCAAGTCATGGGGGCTTGACTTGGCCTCGGTGGCTGTCCTTGGTTCGGCAGCTGAGGTTGGCGAACGGTGAGAGGAGCCGGTTCACCAACCTGTGCTTGTACTTGGGCTTGAGCAGCAGCGATGGAGGCCTTACTATACTCGGCTTGGATTGCTTGCCGTCGCTCAGAATCCTCTTCACCCCTTGCGTACCCATCAATGATACGAAGCAGGTGCTCAAGCGTTTGCGGCTCCTTGTTGGCGATTTTTCTTGTGAGTTCGCCTTCGAGCAACTCGGCCGAAGCAGCGTTGATGACAGACGCTTCGGTTATGTCCTGAACCTAGCATCGGGCTTGCAAGAAATGACGCATGTACTCCCTTATCGATTCCCCTAGCCTCTGGCGAATGCCGAGCAGATGTTGCTGTGTCTTCGGCTCCTCATAGGTGCCTCGAAAGTTAAGAACAAAAACATCACGCAATTGCTCCCATGAGTAAATGCTATTGGCTGGTAAATTGAAGTACCAAGAACGGGCGATGCCATCTAGAGCGAGATGGATTACCTTTGCCTTGGTGTTTTTGTCGTCATGAGAGACTTCGATCACAGACTCATAGATGGACAGAAATTTCTTCGGGTCTGTTTCGCCCGAGTACCACGAAACGGGTGGGAACTTGAACTGGGGTGGGATTCGACGGATCTTGATTCCCCCGCTCAGCGGTAGCCCCTTCTCGCCCCCTGGCTTGTTCGGCGCCAGCTGTGGATATGGTGTGGCGAAAGGCGAAGTCATGACTTGCTCATGAGGTTGGGCCATCATGTTCGGTTGCCCGGTTCCGAACAGCGACGCTTGGGAAGCCGCCATGGATGGGTTGAACGTAGGCTGTGTCCAAGCCATCGCGACCTGGTTTGGCACTTAATTGGTTCCGAAGCCTGGTGCCGTTGCCTGTGGTTGGACAGTCGGTGCTTGAATGGCAGTGTTGGGGTCGAACTGTGGTCCTTAACTCCAAGGCGAAGCCCCTGGACCAAGCTGGTTCGACGGTAGCCAACTGGGTGCACCCTGACTTGCATTCCCTTCCGGTCAGACCGAAGGGGTTGTACTTAAAGTATTGTGGGGTTGGTTGAGTTGCTGAAGGAAAGCTTGAAACTACGCTTGCAAGGCCGAAGCCCCTTCCGCCATCGCCTGTGACGTCTGTGCCGGTAGCGGAGGATGCACATGGGCAGCAACCGGCCGAACTTGTGCTTGTACGTGAGGGTATGGGCATATGGTTGCGGCCGAAGGGCTGTCCGGCGAAGCACACTGGCGCTTGCATGACTTGCGGCGGACAGACCTGGATCGGCGCTTGCGGGTAGACTTGGTGTGGGATAAAGCCCGCCGAGTACTGGAGAATGGGCGCCAATGTAGCCTTGGCTTGTCGAGCCGCTACGTACGCCTGCTGCTGCTCTTGCATCTGACGAAGCATGTCCTGAAGTCACAGCATGTTCTGACGCATGGCCTCCATGTCAGCTTCGGCCTGCGCGTCAAGGTTGGGATTGACTTGTGCAGCGGCGAGCGTGGTCGAAGTCGGAGCCTGATGTGGCGAAGCGGCTTGGGGTGCCACCTGTTGGCTCGTTGAAAGGATCTCTGCCCTGGTCTGGAGCGCCCTTGCCGTCGCAGCTGCCCTTGCCGAGTCAGCCGTGTTCGGCGCTGTTAACGACCAAATTTGGTAATATCAGTATCGGAAAAGGAGATTAAATCAGAGTGGAATCGGAGGCGGAGATCGATTTGGGAACAGAGCAGGAATCGGCTAGAGTCCAGATCGGCTATGGTCAGGATTGGCTGAGTTCGAGTCAGACGGGGCTAGCCGATACAGCCGATTCCAAGAATATGGCTCGGTGTACATCATCGGGTTGAATTGATGTGCTTCATGATGATTGCCACGTATGGATAGAGTCCTAAGGAGGCAATTGTATCTATTAATTAGGATATTTTATGTAATTTTCTTAGGGATATGTGTGGGCAAAAGTCTGCCGCAAAGACTTATGGTATCTTAAAGTTTGTTAGAGATAATAGTCGTGTCCGGTATGGACATATGTCATAATTCTCGGGTATAAATAGACCCCGAGCCCTATGTAATTTTTAACATACACGTTCAATACAATTTCGGCGCATCGCCACCCTTTTGCTTTAGTTTTATTTCCATGAGTTCTTGCTTTCGGGTTGAGCTGCATCGGTTTCGATCTTCAACAAGAGGTAAAACTTGTTATGATGACTTGTGTTCTCGGGATTAGTGCTTCCATCCTCATGATACTCTAATCTTGTTTATGTAATTCGTCAAGTTATCATATATCTCGTATAATCTTCGGTAATATCGTCATCTAAACTATTACATCCAACAACGTTAGCTTGGATTATATGAGACAACAACGTTAGCTTGGATTATATGAGATATCTACCACTCTATGAAACACCCAGCGGCTTGATTGTCCAGATATCGTTCTTCTTTTCATACTTAATGCTGCATCAGTTGAGTTTGATCTATTAACTCGTGCTTAGAATATCAATCTCTAGCCTGCTTTCTGGTTGCCGATTAGCGTAGCATCGGAGTTTCAGCCGATCTTACCTGATTTAACTATAGTTATCTTATATGCCTAATTAACATGTTAAATCTGCCCTTTATGTTAAGATCTTATTGCATTTAAGTATATTATGCTTCTGTTTGATATATTCTACTTGCCTTAATATCTTAATATAGAGTGGTATCGGAGTATTAGCCGATACATGCTAGATCTATTTGATCGACTATGCTATGAACGTAAATAGTTCTGTTGTTAATTTATATTTCGATCTAAGTGATTTATACTGTCTCGGCATGACGACCAATCTATCCCAATCACTTGATTTAAGTGTATATTGACATAGGGGTTATATATTGTTAATATCTACAGCCGATCGAGTAGATTTAGTTCTTCTTTAATTATTCATAACTGTCGATCGATGTACACATGACATCGGCTTAAAATGAATCATATGTCATCGGCACCTAGCCGATCGGCTATCATTTCTGGATTAATTGCAGTTTCTTTGTCTTTATTTCTTGTTGATTGTCGCGTCCCAAAACGACCCTAAAATGCATCCTTTTAAATTATGCCTAGAATAATTAAAATCCGTGTGAAAGCCTCCAACAATTAAAATGTGCAAAGTAAAAGTCAAATAAGGCTTGGAGGATTTTTGTATATTTCCTAAAAGCCTAAAATGTGTAAATAAATTTTAGTGGAATTTTCAGAGCACAAATAATAATTAAGAAGAAATAAACAAAGTTAAAAAGGTTTTATAAAAAAAATAAAAACCCTAAAAGTCCCCCACCCCTCCCTTGGGCCGGCCCGGCCCATCTCTCCTCCTCCCCCTCTCTCTCTCTCTCTCCTCTCCCCCGCGGCCCACTCGGCCTCTCCCCGCACGCGCGCCGCTGACGGGCGGGCCCGCCCGCCACCCTCGCTGACAGGTGGGGCCCACCCGTCATCCCCTTCCTCCCGCCGCTCCCGCCGCCTCCCCTGCGCCCTAGCGCCGCCGCCGCCACGAATCCCGCCGCCTCCCGCCGTCCCCGCGTGCAATAAAGTGGGGGGAATCACTCCCCGTGATCCCCTCTCCGTTTCCCCCCATTTTTCCCTCTCTCTCTCATGTTCGAACGGGCGGATTTGCCCCCGCAAATCTCGCCGGCGCCATTGATGGCGGCCAGACCTCTCGCGCCGGTTTCCTTCCCCTCCGGCCGCTCTCTCCCCCGTCCAACCCTATTTAAACCCTCCCCGCACCTCCCTCGCCCGTTTCCGCCCCTTGCCGCACCGTCTCCCCGCCGGAATTGAGCTCGCGCCGTCGCCCTCTCTCTCCTCCGTCGCCGACGACCTCCGGCCGGCCTTCTCCGCTCGTCGGGACCGTCCCCCGCCTCGGCGTCGTCTCCTCCGGCTTCGCCGCACCGCCACCGACCTCGTCCACCCCTCCGTTTCGGTCGCCGACCGCCGGAACGCCGCCGTCCCCGTCATCCCGAGCCGCGCCGCTGCATTCCTCCGCTCCGGCCACCTTTTTCGTTGTCGCCGTCGACCTAGGGTGAGCCGTGGACCGGTCGTGGACCGCGGCCTCTTTTCCCCCTTCCCTTCCCCTCTCTCGGCCGCCGCTCCGCCGTGCCTATGGCCGCCGCCGGCGCCCATAGGGCCGCGGGCGCCGCCTCCCGCTGGCCGCGCCGAGTGGCCGCCTTCGGTCGCGCCGAGTGGCCGACGCGTGGGGCCCGGCCGTCAGCCGCCCGCGCCCTCGGGTACGGCTGGCGCGTGGGGCCCACGGCGCCGGCCGGTGTGAGCCCGGTGCACCCGGTCCACCGTGGACCGTGAGGCTGCCGCGTGGGCCCCACTCCCATGGACCCGGTCCGCGCGCCCCCCCCCCCCTCGGCTGACGCAATAAACCTTTTTAAATTAAAATTTAAATGAAGAAATTCGCAAATATTCATTTAAAGAGCATATAAACTTTAAATGGCCATAACTTGGCCATTTGAACTCGGAATTGGACTGTTCAAGTCTCTAATTTTTCCTTAAGAAGTCAAGAACCCATTTTTGTGCTTTGTTCTTGCTAGTTATATGGAGTTTATTAGAGTAAAAGCCTTTTCTTTTCCATTGGTCGTGTAGACGCTGCTGTTTCGGAAGATCCGCTCTTCGTAGAGGTTGAAGCCGACGTTTGGGAAAGCGAGCAAGGCAAGTCACATCATCCTTGAGCATATTGAATCCTAGTTTATAAAATTATTTTGATTTAAATTATTGCATTATCGCTTTATTTAAATTCCCGCGTTATCACTGTTTTATTTAGCCATGCCTATTTACCTTTTTTATGACCTTATTATTATTGTTATTGATATTATTACCTTGTTCACCCTAGATTAAACAAAACCCCAACTAGTGGACACTCTACTCATGGTACCACTAGTATGAATTTAGGTAGATGCTTCGCTGGTTAATTAGGCAACATTAGGTGGTTTTACAACTCTAGACTTTGGGAATATTCTCATCACCTGGACACTATGGAATGGTTGGATTATTGTGGAATTGAATTCACACCTCCCCCTCTATTCAAAACCCTCAAAATGGTTTTAGGCTGGGCTCGGGGTGCACGGTTTTGATAGTAGCACCTCGGCCTTATAAGGACCGGTCTTCGGGCCTCTGTTGCAAAGCACTACCGTACTTCCACATGTCTAGTGGGTAAGGCTTAGTTTGTGGCTCAGTCTGGTTATAAACAAAAGTATATGGATGGAGATGGACGAAGTCGGGGGTCGATGGACATCTCCAGGGCAAATGAAGGCTACACGAGCTGCGGCCCGGTAGTCGAGATGTCATGGCACAGGGCTGGTGTCCTGCTGCTAGGGGCTCAGTCCTGCCTACCTGTCCCGGATGTTTCGGCCGTAGGTGGGGTTGGGTCGGTACTCTTGGTTATGGCTAGGATGGGTTGGAAACTATGTCACGTCTTCCGTCCGTATGCCGTGGTGGTATGTGGCACGTGGTTACACGTGAGGAAGATGTGTCTTGTGGGTAAAGATGTACACCTCTGATCAGAGTATAACCTATTCGAATAGCCGCGCCCTCGGTTATGGGCAAGCCGAGCAATGTACCCAAGTTAGTGTTTTAATTCTTAAAACCTGCTGAACAACTAAAATGTGGAATGGTTGGCCTGGGTTGGCTTGGGACGAGCTGGGACCCAGGGTCGGGTTGTTGGTGCACCGTGGGTTGGTCGAGAACAACATGAAGATCCTGGAGCTGCGTCAGGAGAATCTGCAGCTGAAGAAGGACCTAGACGCAGTGGAGGCGCAGCTGTGTCAGCTCAAGATCACCCAGGGAGAGGTCTGTCGCCCCAAGCGCCGCCGTGTCTGCCGCAGCCTAAAGATCACCGCCCGCAAGAGTACCTCCAGGCCCGAGCTTGTTCGTCAGTCCTTGGAATGGACCTATTTCGTCGAGACCCCTCGTGCCGAGCCCGCGCCCATGGTTCCTCAGGAGGAGGGAGCCTCTGGCGTTGGCAGCACGGAGGATGCGCTGCTGCTCACCTTCCGCCCTGGTCCGTCACAGAAGTAGACGAGCAGTTAGTAGGCTCGCGCGTGTGTTCTTTTCGTTTGTTTTTTTTTTTTGCTTGAGTCATGTGGGGCATGGTTATACCGGTGTGTGGTATAACTGTGTCAAAGCCTGTCTTTATTTTATTTGCTTAAGCAACTTGAACCTTAATGAACCCATTCTATATCAATAATAAGTTCAATAATTTTGGTAGTCGTGGGTGATTAGCTTTAATAGTTAGCTCTCTCTATTTGCTGGTTCTGTGTGGGATTTTCAGATGGTGACAACCAGGAGAAGTGCTGCTACCGGTGATGGCAACCAACCCGAAGGTAGCAACCCCAACATCCAAGGTAGCCCACCTCCACCTCCTCCCCCGCCTCCACCACCACCAGACACCAACTCCATCCTCACCCAAATCGTCGCCCAGCAGGCCAACATGATGGCTGCTTTCCTCCATCACATCCAAAATCCACCACAGCATAATGCTCCACCTTCACCACCACCCCCACAACACTCTAAACTCGCCGAGTTCCTCCGCATCCGTCCGCCTACCTTCTCTAGCTCCAATAACCCCATGGATGCTTTGGATTGGTTGCATGCAGTGGGGAAAAAGTTAGATACTGTGCAGTGTAACGGTGAGGAGAAAGTCATCTTCGCCGCCCATCAACTGCAGAGGCCCGCATCTCTATGGTGGGACCACTTCCAGGCTACGCAGTCAGAGGGGCAGCCTATTACTTGGGCCCGCTTCACCGCCGCTTTCCGGAGGACCCATGTGCCCGCCGGAGTCATGGCCCTTAAGAAAAGAGAATTCCGGGAGTTGAAGCAAGGCAACCGCTCCGTGATGGAGTATTTGCATGAGTTTAACAACTTGGCCCGGTACTCCCCGGAGGATGTTCGTGAAGATGAGGAGAAGCAAGAGAAGTTCTTGGCAGGAATGGACCCTAAGCTGTCCGTGCACCTGGTCTCCGGGGATTACCCGTATTTCCAGCGTCTGGTGGACAAGAGCATCCGCTTGGAAGCCAAGCACAAGGAGCTGGAGTCACACAAGCGTCGCTTGGCGAATTTCCGCAGTCAACAGGGGGCTAACCAAAGGGTCCGCTACACGAATCCCTATCCAGGGGGATCCTCCTCGCAGCAGCAGCAGCAGCAGCAACCACGCTCCGCGCCCCGACCTCAATTCGTGGTGCGCGTCCCACAGCCGCAGTAACAGCAGAGTCAGCAAGGGACCCGTGCGCCCCGTTGTGCAGCCTGGTCAAGGCCGCAGAGACGTTCAAGGTCAGCAGCATCTGTGCTTCGAGCCCGGGCACTTTGCGGATAAATGCCCAAAGCCGAGGCGCCAGCAAGGCCAAGCGCCTCCCCGCCCCAACAACGGTGGTAAGGATGTCACTCGGGGTCGTGTGAACCACGTGACTGCCGAGGATGTGCTGACAACTCCAGACGTCACCATTGGTACGTTCCTCATTCATTCCATCCCTGCTACCATTTTGTTCGACTCTGGAGCTTCCCACTCGTTTATATCTGTGCCATTCGTGGGGAGAAATCAGTTGGGGGTAGAAAGGCTTAGGAACCCTCTGCTCATCACCACTCCTGGAGGGGTTATGACAGCAAAGTATTATAGCCCTGCCGTTCCTATAGAAATCCAGGGAATCCCTTTTCCCTTGGATTTGATTCTTCTGGACACCAAGAGCTTGGATGTGATCCTTGGGATGAATTGGTTGGCTCAATTCCAAGGAGTAGTGGATTGCGCAAGACGCACTGTCACTCTGTACCGAGTGCCGAAACAACCGGTTGTTTTCTTTGCACCCCCAACCTCTGTCGGCAGTTCAGAACTTCATCAGATAGGACTGTTGGAAATCCCCATCGTCAGAGAGTTCGGAGATGTGTTTCCGGAAGAACTACCCGGTATGCCGCCCAAGCGAGAGATTGAGTTCCGGATAGATCTTGCTCCAGGAACCACTCCTCTGTACAAGCGACCCTACCGTATGGCAGCAAATGAACTGGCCGAAGTCAAGAAACAGTTGGAAGGGTTGAAAGAAAAGGGGTATATACGGCCAAGCAATTCCCCCTGGGGTGCTCCTGTGATTTTTGTGGAGAAGAAAGACAAGACAAAGAGGATGTGCGTTGACTACAGAGCTCTCAATGAAGTTACTATCAAAAAGAAGTACCCTCTTCCCCGGATCGATGATCTGTTCGATCAGCTTAAAGGTGCCACTGTCTTTTCAAAAATCGATCTTCGTTCCGGATATCACCAATTGCGTATTCGTGAAGAAGATATCCCGAAGACCGCATTCACCACGCGATACGGACTATATGAATTCACGGTGATGTCGTTCGGTCTAACTAATGCTCCTGCCTTCTTCATGAACCTAGTGAACAAAGTGTTCATGGAATACTTGGACAAGTTTGTTGTGGTTTTCATTGACAACATCCTGGTGTACTCACAATCAGAGGAAGACCATCAGCAGCATCTCCGTCTGGTGTTGGAAAAGTTGCGGGAACACCAATTGTATGCCAAGCTCAGCAAGTGTGAGTTCTGGTTATCCGAAGTCAAGTTCTTAGGGCACGTGATATCTGCTAAAGGAGTTGCCGTGGATCCCGACACGGTGACAGCCGTCACTGATTGGAAGCAACCCAAGACAGTCACTCAGGTTCGCAGCTTTTTGGGTTTGGCCGGGTACTACCGAAGATTCATCGAGAATTTCTCCAAAATTGCCAGACCTATGACGCAGTTGCTGAAGAAGGAAGAAAAATATATGTGGAGCCCGCAATGCGAGAAGGCGTTCCAAACTCTCAAAGAAAAGCTGGTTTCCTCGCTAGTTTTAATCTTACCAGATACTCGCAAGGACTTCCTGGTGTACTGTGACGCTTCGCGCCAAGGATTGGGGTGCGTGCTTATGCAGGAAGGTCATGTGGTAGCCTATGCCTCCCGGCAGCTTCGGCCTCATGAAGGCAACTACCCTACCCATGATTTGGAGTTGGCCGCTGTGGTTCATGCTCTAAAGATCTGGCGGCACTATCTCATTGGGAATCGCTGTGAAATATATACTGATCATAAGAGTTTGAAATACATCTTCACTCAGTCGGATCTGAATCTTCGGCAGAGGAGATGGTTAGAACTCATCAAGGATTATGATGTGGGAATTCACTATCATCCTGGTAAGGCCAACGTGGTCGCCGACGCTCTAAGTCGAAAAAGCCGTTACAACACTCTTGGCGTCCGTGGCATTCCACCGGAACTTAATCAACAGATGGAAGCTCTGAACCTAAGCATAGTTGGTCGTGGATTCTAGGCTACGCTGGAAGCCAAGCCTACCTTGCTCGATCAAATCCGTGAGGCTCAGAAGAATGATCCAGATATGCATGGGATCCTCAAGAATATGAAACAGGGTAAAGCCGCTGGTTTCACAGAAGATGAACACGGAACCCTATGGAACGGAAATCGGGTATGCGTCCCAGACGACAGGGAACTTAAGCAGCTGATACTTCAGGAAGCTCACGAAAGTCCCTATTCCATCCATCCTGGCAGCACGAAGATGTACTTGGACTTGAAAGAAAAATATTGGTCGGTTAGTATGAAGCGGGAAATTGCAGAGTTCGTGGCCCTTTGTGATGCGTGCCAGCGTGTCAAGGCAGAGCACCAACGACCGGCCGGACTTCTCCAACCTCTCCAAGTACCAGAATGGAAATGGGATGAAATTGGGATGGATTTCATTACCGGACTTCCAAAAACCCAAGGTGGATATGATTCTATATGGGTAGTCGTGGACCGACTAACCAAGGTAGCTCGGTTTATTCCTGTGAAGACCACCTATGGAGGGAACAAACTAGCTAAACTCTACTTCGCTAGGATCGTGAGTCTCCATGGCGTTCCTAAGAAAATTGTATCTGATAGGGGAAGCCAATTCACCTCTCACTTCTGGAAGAAGCTCCAAGAAGAGTTGGGTACCCGATTAAATTTCAGCACAGCGTATCACCCGCAGACAGATGGACAGACCGAGCGTCTGAATCAGATCCTAGAAGATATGCTCCGTGCCTGTGTTCTAGATTTTGGGAAGACCTGGGATAAGAGTCTCCCCTATGCCGAGTTCTCCTACAATAACAGCTACCAAGCCAGCATACAAATGGCACCCTATGAAGCGTTGTATGCCGCAAATGCCGGACACCACTATTGTGGGACCAAGTTGGGGAAAGCCAAGTGTTCGGGACTGATATCCTGACAGAAGCTGAAGCTAAAGTCAGAACCATTCGGGATAATCTAAAGGTGGCACAGTCCCGGCAGAAGAGCTATGCAGATAACCGACGCCGTAACCTGGAATTTGCAGTGGATAACTTTGTGTACCTTAGGGTCACACCATTGCGGGGTGTACACAGGTTCTAGACGAAAGGGAAGCTCGCACCTCGGTTTGTGGGTCCTTTCCGTATCATTGCTCGACGCGGAGAAGTCGCTTACCAGTTGGAGCTGCCCGCATCCTTGGGCAACGTGCATGATGTGTTCCATGTGTCGCAACTCAAGAAATGTCTTCGAGTGCCATCCGAGCAGGCCGACTCAGAGCAAATTGAAGTTCGTGAAGACTTGACCTACGTGGAGAGGCCAGTGAAAATCCTGGACACCATGGAGCACAGGACCAGGAACCGGGTAATCCGTTTTTGCAAGGTCCAATGGAGCAACCACGCTGAGGAAGAAGCTACTTGGGAGTGTGAAGACGAGCTGAAGGCAGCCCATCCCGATCTATTCGCCAGTTCTTCCGAATCTCGGGGTCGAGATTCCGTTTAAGGGGGGTAGGTTTGTCGCGTCCCAAAACGACCCTAAAATGCATCCTTTAAATTATGCCTAGAATAATTAAAATCCGTGTGAAAGCCTCCAACAATTAAAATGTGCAAAGTAAAAGTCAAATAAGGCTTGGAGGATTTTTGTATATTTCCTAAAAGCCTAAAATATGTAAATAAATTTTAGTGGAATTTTCAGAGCACAAATAATAATTAAGAAGAAATAAACAAAGTTAAAAAGGTTTTATAAAAAAAAGAAAAACCCTAAAAGTCCCCCTCCCCTCCCTTGGGCCGGCCCGGCCCATCTCTCCTCCTCCCCCTCTCTCTCTCTCCTCTCTCCCGCGGCCCACTCGGCCTCTCCCCGCGCGCGCGCCGCTGACGGGCGGGCCCGCCCGCCACCCTCGCTGACGGGTGGGGCCCACCCGTCATCCCCTTCCTCCCGCCGCTCCCGCCGCCACCCCCGCGCCCTAGCGCCGCCGCCGCCGCGAATCCCGCCGCCTCCCGCCGTCCCCGCGTGCAATAAAGTGGGGGGAATCAATCCCCGTGATCCCCTCTCCCTTTCCCCCCATTTTTCCCTCTCTCTATCACGTTCGAACGGGCGGATTTAGGTAGATGCTTCGCTGGTTAATTAGGCAACATTAGGTGGTTTTACAACTCTAGACTTTGGGAATATTCTCATCACCTGGACACTATGAAATGGTTGGATTATTGTGGAATTGAATTCACACCTCCCCCTCTATTCAAAACCCTCAAAATGGTTTTAGGCTGGGCTCGGGGTGCACGGTTTTGATAGTAGCACCTCGGCCATATAAGGACCGGTCTTCGGGCCTCTGTTGCAAAGCACTACCGTACTTCCACATGTCTAGTGGGTAAGGCTTAGTTTGTGGCTCACTCTGGTTATAAACAAAAGTACTTGGATGGAGATGGACGAAGTCGGGGGTCGATGGACATCTCCAGGGCAAATGAAGGCTACACGAGCTGCGGCCCGGTAGTCGAGATGTCATGGCACAGGGCTGGTGTCCTGCTGCTAGGGGCTCAGTCCTGCCTACCTGTCCCGGAGGTTCCGGCCGTAGGTGGGGTTGGGTCGGTACTCTTAGTTATGGCTAGGATGGGTTGGAAACTATGTCACGTCTTCCATCCGTATACCGTGGTGGTATGTGGCACGTGGTTACTCGTGAGGAAGATGTGTCTTGTGGGTAAAGATGTACACCTCTGATCAGAGTATAACCTATTCGAATAGCCGCGCCCTTGGTTATGGGCAAGCCGAGCAATGTACCCAAGTTAGTGTTTTAATTCTTAAAACCTGCTGAACAACTAAAATGTGGAATGGTTGGCCTGGGTTGGCTTGGGACGAGCTGGGACCCAGGGTCGGGTTGCCAGTTCGGTCTGAATCATCGTAGGCCTTGGGTTAAGGCAGGTTCGTGTGGGTTCACGGCCTTGATTAATAATATTGTATAGCTCTAGAATCGTGTTTACAAAATAGCCTTGAGCAACTAAGTGTCTTTTAATGCTGTTTACTGCAAACCCTAACCCCCTATATTATGGCTCCCTTGTACTCCCTTGCATTTATTCTGCACTTGTGGGTGTGTCTTGTTGAGTACGGTGGTTGTACTCAGTCTTGCTCAATTTTTCCCAAACCCAGAAGAGGAGCTCCTGGAAGATGAAGGCTTTGGTGTCTAGCTCGTGCCTGCCGTCAAGCGCCTGTGGTCGTCACCCTAGTCTTTCGCTGTTTCCCGTTTGTCTTTGTGTGAGCTGGGCCTTCGCCGCCCATGTAATAAATTAATTATTTACGCTTCCGCTTGATAAACTCTGAAATGTATCAACTTTTGGTGTACCTTGCCTCCTGGGACAAGGAATAATACACGCACGTAAGGAACGCCCGTTGGGTTATTTCCGGTCGTGACATTGATTGCAGGATCAAATCAACTGGCATGCTCATACATCCGAAGGCGAGTTTTGGACCTGCACAGGAGTTAAGCAGATCTCCCAGGCCGGTGAGTTCGATTTTTTCGTCAATAGGCGCCCGCCCCGTCGAAGCGGCAGGAGCTGAAGGTGGTGGTTGCAGTGCAGGTGCCGAAGCCGATGGTGCCACGCCAGCTTCGACGTCGGGCGCCGAAGGCTTTGCTCCCTCTGCGGCGGCCATCTCGCCTCCTGCTTCACTCTCTTTTCGCCTAGCAACCTTCTCCTTTGTGACCTTCTTCAGTGGCATTCGCTCTCAGTGGTTTCGCTCAGAGGTCCCCACGGTCGGCGCCAGCTGTTGTCGAAGCAACAACCGCGTACGTCGAAGGACGTGGTTACTCAACAGTGTTGGAAAAAGTAAATGTATTATTTTGAGATTTTTCTTTGGGATCCCCCCTTCACATGTCCCTAGGGGGCTATTTATAATCCTATCACAGGTTCCCCCATTAGGGTTTAGGCTTTACAGGGAATTTACATGGCTGCCGTTATGAAAGGGACGTTTGCTTGTGGTATACAGTGTAATTTGGATACATGGGCCTCTAATGGGCCAATTGGCGAACAGGCCTGAGCACCTGGGATGGCCCCTTGGGCCTCTTCAATGTTGGGCTTGTTATGGCGAAGCCCCCATCCTTCGGCATACACCCTTCGCCCAATGAAGCATTTGGTCTTGCCGGATACCAGCGCGATTCTTCAGGCTTCGCCATCTCTACTTCATAGTCTTCACCATGGGACTTTGCCCTGATGATCTTAGCATCTTGAGCCTGAATCCTCGCTGGTTGCATGGTTTCGGTGAGTCTGGTCGAAGAGTCTCATGACATACCGCCAACAATAGTCATGACGGATCTACTTTTGATAAGCTCTTTTTTTCTAGCATCAAGGTGCAAACGATTTTAAAAAAACCTTACATCACTTGGGAGATTTTGTTCTTCGAAGGTTGGGTTTTTTGGATCTTGACTCTCCACAAGTAGTAATACACATTACTACTCGTTACTACTATCTATTGTGCGTTACTACAATCCCATCGTGATGTTACTGTACGTGTACAGTAAAGACCATAAGTCTTATAGTTACAATGCATCTTACTATAATTCTTGGATAGTGTTACTGCATAAACATGTCATAACGTGTACCTACCATACAGTAACAATTCCACTTTGTGCAGTAACAAGTATATTTAGCATGTGAGACTTTTAACCTATATATATTTTTTGTTTGATTTCCGGTTTACGATAATTTTATCATGATGATACTACCAATGGTGCAGTAACGTTTTATATGTTCTACAGTAACAAAGCGTTTTATTGCAATTCTTGTATAATGTTACTGTATAAAGATGTGGTAATGTGTACCAACCATAAAGTAACACTTCTACTTTGTGCAGTAACAAATATATTTAGCATGTGAGACTTTTAACCCATATATTTTTTTTGATTTCTGGTTTACTACAATTTTACTATGATGTTACTGTCAATGGTGCGGTAACGTTCTATTTGTTCTACAGTAACAAAGTGTTTTACTGCAGTTATTGGATAGTTTTACTGCATAAACATACGGTAATGTGTAACTGCCATGTGGTAACGTGTAATTGCCATGCAGTAACACTTCTACTTTTGTGCGGTAACAAGTATTTGGTTAGCATGCGATACTTTAACCCATATGTATTTTTGTTTTGGTTCCTGGTTTACTATAATTTCACCATGATGTTATTGCCAAAAGTGCAGTAACGTTCTATATGTAGTACAATAACGCTGTATATATAGTACAGTAACGTGATGTGTTACTGTACTTTCACTATACTGTTACTACTGTAAGACAGTAACATGTTATGAGTTTCATAGTAACATATCTTTTTTTCTACGGTGGTAGTGCCAGAGATTAGAATTGGTAATCATATTACTTTCTCACAAAATTCTTAAAACAAATAGCATCATTAGATGAATTGATTAGATAAATGTGCTATGAACAATGAGGTCACGGGTTCAAGTCTTGAATTTAGCAATTTATTTTTTATTTTCCTAAAAAAAGAGAAAAATAGAATGTTTCAAGGAGAAAAAAAAGAAAATGACGCCGGGGGGAGCGGAAAAAAAGGGGAGGGGGAGGGGGAGGGCGCGTGGGGGAGAAGGGAGGAATTGTACTTAGGCTTGAGTTTAGAATAAGATATCATGGAGTTTTATGGTTGAAGTATCGTTATCTAGGGTTTGCATTTTCGATTTCGGCCAAAATTTCGTTGATTTCGGTTGGACCAAAATTTAAGAGATTTCAAGATTTCCGGCACTTTTCGGACCGATTTTTTTAAATTTTAATAAATTTTGATTGGATTTGAATAAACTTTGACCAAATTCTACAAACATTTGAGAAAATCCGAAATTTTCAGTCGATCTATTGATTTGCCATTGTGGTCCGATATTACCATAATTCGAACCGAAATTGTAATCTCTGCTGTTATCTATATATATACTAAGCTTGACCCCAACTCCGAGCTCAAAGTCAGGGTTATACTCAAGTTGGACGTTATATATATCTAACTCAGAGTCTAGGAAGGCAAGTTTGCTCGAGCTCTGCTTAATTGGTTGACATCCTAGAGCTGAGTGGTAGTAGTCAGGGGCTGATCAATTAGATGGTTATCAACACAAAGAAATTACGGCATCGCAATATATACAGGTTCTTGAGCAATGCGCAGCTACCTTATTCTAGCATGGGGAGGCATCGGGGACTGGAGAATGCAGTAACGCTGATAATCTCTCCAAGATCACTGGCTTCTTGCAGAGAACTTATAATGCGTGGTGTCATCATCGCAGAGACTTCTTCTTCAGTGCCATGCAACGCAAGCTGTGTTTTGCCAACCGACCGGTTGATGGGCACATACCGGCAGAACAACTATTGTGCTTGGCACGTGTCGACGCTCGCCAACATAAAGATGAGGTGAAACTTGGATTCTCGTCAAATTATGCCGAACAACATTCTTGCAACAAACTGGATGACAGTTACAGAGATCCAGTGAACTCGTTGTTTATGGCGAAACTAGCCAAATTAAAAACATAGCGAGATTGAAAAAAAGATTTATAAGCATTGCCATTGTGTGGTGGTACGTAACTATGTATGTGTCTTCCAGGCAATTGTAGAAAAATAAATGCTGTACGGTGATAGGACTGAATCATAACTTTTCTTCTTTACAACAGATATGTTCATGATTCAGAAGGCTGTACAGGTCAGTAGTATAGTCCCGAATCATTGGAAATTTGGATGCCCATACAGCCGGTGTAAATTAAAAAAACAATTTTCATATTTGTCCCCTTGTTTCCCTTAAGAAGCATTCGTTAATTATGAAATTAGATACACAGCTGAAAATTGGGCTAACTATTCTAAATATGAACACATGAGTACATGACACAGACACACTCACATTCACACGCCTGATCAGGTTCTTCTAATGATTTGAGGCAATCATCCCACGCAAAGCCAAACAAAATTAAGAAGAAATATATCACACAAGCTTCTGAATGACTTTAACCACTCTATGCTACAGTAGAATGGCAGGTTTGAGAAAAAAGGTGGACGGCAAGCACTGACTTGAACTAATTTTGTTGTTCTTCAATAATTCCTGTCCATAGATATTAAAAACCAGATAAAAAAACAGTCTAAAATCAAGATAATCTGTAAATGAGCATGTACTGAATAAATAAAAAATTTCATAGAAAGATTGGGAGTAAAACATTAACACGTACTAGCTCAATTCAAACCACTGCAGACTTACTTGGATATATATGTTCTCATTCCACCATCTGCATCGCGGTGGAGATATGGGTGAGCTGGGGCTGAAACAGGCTATGTGTGGTGCTGGGCCAGACAAGTAGGGCTGGGTCGTGGGGTTTTGAAAAATCAAAAAATTATGTGAGTACTAGTCCACTAAAAATTTTGTTACGAGTGGGGCTCATGCCTAAGTTGCCCTAGCCTAGGCCCAATTCCACCCGTGGGTGGAGTTGGAGAAGGCAGCATATGTTCGACGTCCATCAGTGGCAGACGTTGCACATGCTCTATAAATTAACAAGAGAGGGAGTACAAGGATCATCATGGCAAGAAAAACTCGATCAGATCTAAACAACCACAGGTAAGATCTGAACAACCAGCGGCAGCATTGGGGGCGACCCCTCCAATGGCTGCGCTGGGAGCGGCAATAGTTAATTAGGTGCTCGCCGTCAGTCAGTTGAGGAAGATTGAGCTTGGGCAGCTGGTGAGGATTGACATGCCTACAATTGCACGAAAGAAGAAAGGAAGAGAGAATAAGTGCGTAGAATTTGCTTGAGCAAATAAGGTGGGTGTAAAAATAAATGGGCTAAAATTTTGTATTTGGAGAGCGGCAGCGAGAAAGTGGTGAAAAAATCTCAAGAAGATACACCCTCAATTCCAAAGTTGATGTGGCATAAAGTTATGTCCTTATCATGTAAGGCTCCCTTGGAACTCGAGAAAGTCTTTCTTTCCCTTAGGTCCCATACATGCACCCTAGGGATACTTTGATTCCCTTGAGTTGCTTTAGCAGATAGGGATCATTATTTTTTTTTCAGAAAATTGATTAAAATCCAGCCTCTGTATCCACAATGGATGTATACAGCCTAATAGGGATCATTACTAACCCTAGGGAAGCCATTCTAGTAGTTAACCATGCCATATCTTCTAGTGTAAATACTATAGGACCAAGAGTCATCAAAGAACACAACATAATTAAAAAATTCTTTAGAATCATGTTGTCCTTTAAGGAGCCTCATCTGTATTATGCCAATTTTTCGCATGCAATATATTACATGTAAATGGGGAGGCATGAATAACTCATGTGAATATATACTGTCACGCCCGGAATCTTGCAAGATAAAGTTGAAATGGTTGAAAACAGGATCACTGGTTTTGCACTTTTGAATAACAGGCTTTCAAAGAAAAGAATTAAAAGAGGGGTTATAAAATCAACATCTTAAGTTTATTATATTGCAGTAAGATTAAATAAAACAATGTTGTAAAACTTTTGCTAATAAATGGGCCATTAGTACAGTAATAGATGTACAGTACTAACAACACAGAAAAACAAATAGAGAATTTTAAAAGGAACAATTTAAGAGACTATAAACTGCATGTGCCATTAGCTTGGTTTAATTAAAAGAGAACGGGAGGAGAACAGTTCTAATTTTCCAATATTTTTAGAGGGCTCTTATAGGTAACTGTTTGACATATCCTACGGTCAAGGAGGCTCTGATACCAACTTGTCACGCCCGGAATTTCTACCCAAAATTCCAAACGCTTACATGTGTGTAAACCCTCGTCCAGGAATCAGCCGAGGCACACAATAACAAATTGATAATAGAGTACAATCATTACTCTAATTAATAAGCGAATAAAATGTCATTACAGAGGTGGATAGTTCCTCTCAAACAATAAAGATCTAAGCAGCGGAAAATAAAGATAAACAGCGCAGACGACACCACTCCACAGGCAGCTTGACAAGGACTATGCCAAATCCTCAACACCATCAGCATCACTGTAGAACTCCTCCTCTGATGAATGATTGCAAGGTGAGTATATGACATACTCAGCAAGCCACGCAGCAAATATGCAAGTGCACAGGATAACCAAGGATGGCATAATATAGGCTTCTTTGCATAAATAGCATTTAATAAATATTTCAGAATTTAATAAAACAGTAGAATATTAATTAAACAGTATTAATCCAACACCATACAACATACCCTGTTGTATAGGCCCAACCATTCTGAACAACCAATCCCGGTTGCACAGTTCTATCTCCAAACCAGGAATATACCATTCCAAACCAGGAGATAAACAATTATTACCAGTTATAGCATCTTTCATTATGGTGTGAAGGGTGAGACTAATCACGAAAGACATTGTTAGACCCGCCCATAACCACGGGCACGGCTATTCGAATAGTTTTACTCTGATCAGAGGTGTACCACTGTACCCACAAGACACAACCCCACAACATGTCACCATGTGCCTTGATACCACCACGGTACCTCGGAAAGGAGCTGTGACAATACCCCTCGCACAACACAATCCACCACAGTGCACCATTCCTGGATCATAATCACCCCCTTATAAACAAGGCATGGACTCCCCAGCGACCCCCGTGGGCTTATCTCCGCCACTTCTCAGTCTGGTGCTCCGCAATGAACTATGCTATACAAAAGATAAAGCCGTTGCCCACGCTGGCTTGTGGTTGGCACGGTTAATGTTTCACAACCGAAACTCGTGAACCGGTCCTTAATTGTCATGAGCACGACCATCAAAACCATGTACTCACAACCCACCATTATCAGGTTTTAGTTGGCAAATTAATTAATTAACCAATCACGATTGACCATCGTGAACTATCATTAAGCCATCATTAAACAATAGTGAATCATAAGTTATCCCATTAGTGTGCTAAAGTTTCTAAGCATGGCTAAGCAATTACCTCTAATATCTAATTGAACCAATATAAAGCTCAACTAGTCAAGTTATAATAACCCAAATTATCAAGGAATGAGGTAATCAAGAACAAAAGGGCCATAACAAACAATAGGCTATTTCCACCCAATGACATTCGAAAATAAATGCAATAGTTGAATAGAAACAATAGCTTTAAACGGGATCAACATGCTCAAAGGATTGATTAGGATCTGTGTGACTTGCCTTGCTGGCCTTGGAATTCTTCTAAATCTTCTCCTGCGAAAACGGACTCTCCGGAAACGTCGGATTCTAAACAGAAAGGAGCAAAAACACCAAAACAGCACATAAGCAAGCATGAACAGCACATGTGGATATTTTTAACATGTAGATCTCAATTTTAGAAAAATTTAGAGACTTGAACCAACTAAATCCGAGCTAAGATGAATTAGTTATGAATTTTTAAAGATTAAATCGGATTAAATCATTTATATAAATTTTAATTGAATTATGACGCAATAATGAATTATTTTTGAAAAGGAAAACGGGAATTATTGCGTCAGCGGCTAGGGTTTGCGGTGGACCGGGTCCACGGCGACGGTCTACGGAAACGAACGGCCGAGAGGGATCTTATCCAAAACGGACGGCCGAGATCGATCGGCTCACGGCCGAACCACAGGAGACGACGACGATGACGTCGGCGGTGACGTCACCACCGGCGGCGGCTCGGGCACGCATGCCCGCCAGCGAACGACGGCGCGGCGGCGCGAACGGAGGGCACCAACAGGTAGCGGACGGCACGGCGAACTCACCGGTGACCAAAACGACGGCGGAAGACGACCGGACGACGACGGCGACGAGGTTGAAGCGGCGGCGGTCTTCGGGTCGACGGTGACGACGGTGCTCCGGCGGGAAACAGCAACAGCGAAGGGTCAGACGAGGACGGCGACGCGACGGCGACCACGACGACGGCCTTCCCGAGCGACGGCGACTGCTGAAACGACGGCGGCGCACGGCTGGAGTGGTGGCAGCGACGGCGGCGCTAGGGTTGCACGGCGCTAGAGCGCTACGGACGGCGAGAGGCGAAATCAAGGGCGGCGACGGGTAGAGAGGAGCTCGGGGATCCTTTTATAGGGGTCGGAAGGCGGCGGCGAAGCCCACGGCGGCCCGACGACGGCGATGGAAAGGTTAGGGTTCGGAGGAGAGAGAGGAGTCCGATTCGAGATCGAATCCGCGAACTTCCAAACGGTTTTAGCCGACGATTCCATAAGAGAAAAGGTAGAGCGGATCACGGAGACCATTTCCCCTCAATCGATTTCGCCGGAGAAGGAAAGAGGCGACGAAATTTGGAAGGAGATGGCGGCGGCGCGGCGCTAGGGTTTCGGGCGGCAGCGGCGCGACGAAGACGACGGATCCGACAGGTAGGCCCCACCTGTCAGCGTCCGAGGGCGCGCGCACGCGGCGGCTGCGGCGGACTGGGCCGACTGGGCCGACTTGGGCCGGGGAGGAGAGAGAAAGGGTTTTGGGCCGACTTTCGGCCCAAAGCCAAAAGAAAGAATTTTAAAACCTTTTTCAATTTAAATAATTCATGAAATGCAATTTCATTTATTTAAAATACTTCCTTAGCTCAAATAAATCCCTGAAAAATCTAGGAATTATAGAATTAAGCAAAGTATTTAATAAAATTTTATCTGGCCCAATTTTATATTGGAATTTATTATTTAAAATTAGATCTTTTCTTCTAGGCTTTTAAAATCTTTTTCTGATAATTCCATTTAAACAATAATTTATCACTTTAAGATTTTTAGGGTGTGACAAACCTACCCCCCTTAAACAGAATCTCGACCTCGAGATTCGGAAGAACTGGCGAAAAGATGCGGATGAGCGGACTTTAATTCATCTTCTCGTTCCCGAGTAGCTTCTTCTTCTGAGTGATTACTCCATTGCACCTTACAAAAACGGATAACTCGGTTTCTGGTTCTTCTCTCATTTGTCTCCAAAATACGGATTGGTCTCTCGACATATGTCAGATCCTCTTCGATTTCTATCTGTTCAAGATTAGCTTCCCCAGTAGGTACCCTTTAACACTTCTTCAACTGTGACACATGGAACACATCATGGACTCCCGCCAACGATTGAGGTAATTCCAACTGATAAGCAACCTCACCTCTTCGACTGACGATCTTATAAGGTCCCACAAAACGCGGAGCCAATTTTCCTTTGGTATGAAAATGATGAACCCCTCGGAGAGGCGTGACACGAAGGTACACATAATCTCCTTCTTCAAAAGTCAAATCTCTACGGCGATTGTCGGCATAACTCTTATTATGAGACTGAGCTACACGCAATCTTTCTTGAATGACCTTCACTTTTTCTTCTGCTTCCCTTAGGATATCAGTTCCGAAAACCTGACGTTCTCCCGTTTGATCCCACAAAAGCGGAGTACGACACTTACGACCATACAGTGCTTCGTAAGGAGCCATTTGAAGACTAGATTAATAACTGTTGTTGTACGAAAATTCTGCGTAAGGCAAATTCTTTTCCCAACTTCCACCGAAGTCTAAAGCACAAGCTCTCAGCATGTCTTCCAAAATCTGATTCACCCTTTCGGTTTGTCCGTCTGTCTGCGGATGATAAGCAGTACTGAAGTTCAGCTTAGAACCCATCTCTTCCTGAAGCTTCTTCCAAAACTTTGAAGTAAACTAACTACCTCGATCAGATACTATTTTCTTAGGGACGCCATGCAAACACATAATCCTTGCCATATACAATTCTGCCAAACGACTTCCGGAATATGTTGTCTTTACTGGAATGAAATGAGCCACTTTGGTAAGTCTGTCGACTATCACCCAAATAGAGTCGTGACCCGATGACGTTCTGGGTAAACCCGTGATAAAATCCATACCGATCTCTTCCCACTTCCATTCTGGTATCTTCAAAGGTTGCAACAAACCTGCGGGTTTCTGATGTTCTGCCTTAACTCGCTGACAAGCATCACACATAGCTACAAACTCTGCTATCTCACGCTTCATACTTGTCCACCAAAATCTTTCTTTGAGATCTTGATACATCTTAGTACTACCAGGGTGAATGGAGTACAGAGTGTCATGACCTTCTTTCAGAATTCTATCTTTCAACTCTTTGTTCTCTGGAACACAAATTCTTTCGCCCAACCATACGGTCCCTTGCTCATCTTCCAAGAAACCGATAGCTTTTCCTCTTCTCATATTCTTCTTGATCTCCTGAATATCAGGGTCATTAATCTGAGCTTCTCTAACCTGATCAATGAGAGTAGGCTTTGCTTCTAAGGTTGCAACAAAACCCCTAGTAACAATTCCCAAATTTAATCTTTCAAATTCCTTACATAACTCCAATGGCAACTGTCGTCCTTCCGTAGCATTGCAATAGCCTTTCCTGCTAAGAGCATCTGCTACAACATTAGCCTTTCCCGGGTGATAAGGAATTCCCAGGTCATAATCCTTGATTAATTCCAACCATCTCCGTTGTCTCATGTTCAGATCCGGTTGAGTAAAGATGTACTTTAGACTCTTGTGATCGGTGTACACCTCTGTACGGGTACCGAAAAGATAATGACGCCAAATCTTCAATGCATGAACCACTGAAGCTAACTCGAGATCATGAGTAGGGTAGTTCTTCTCATGCGGACGTAGCTGACGAGATGCATAGGCAACCACCTTCCCATCTTGCATCAGAACACATCCTAACCCAAGCTTAGATGCATCGCAATACACTTGGAAACCCTTCTTTGGATCAGGCAAAATCAAGATGGGTGCTGATATTAAGCGACTCTTCAACTCTTGAAAACTCTGCTCACATTCTTCTGACCACTTGTACTTCACATCTTTCTGAAGCAGTCGTGTCATGGGCTTAGCAATCTTGGAGAAATTCTCTATAAACCTCCGGTAATATCCTGCAAGACCCAGGAAACTGCGAATCTCTGAAACTGTCTTTGGTTGTTTCCAGTTGGTTACCGATTCCACTTACTAGGATCAACGGCAACTCCTCCGGCTGAGATGACGTGACCAAGGAACTTCACTTCAGATAACCAGAAGTCACACTTGCTAAACTTGGCATACAATTGATGTTCTCGTAGCTTCTCCAATGCAAGGCGAAGATGTTGTTCATGCTCTTCTTTGGTTCGAGAGTAGATAAGAATGTCATCAATAAAGACGACCACGAACTTGTCTAAGTATTCCATAAACACCTTATTCATCAAGTTCATGAAGAAAGCAGGGGCATTGGTAAGTCCGAAAGACATAACAGTACACTCAAACAACCCATACCGAGTAGTGAAAGCCGTCTTAGGTATGTCTTCCTCTTTAATCCTTAACTGGTGATACCCTGATCGGAGATCGATCTTGGAGAAAACGGTGGCACCCTTAAGTTGATCAAACAAATCATCAATTCTGGGTAGCGGATACTTATTCTTGATAGTCACATCGTTTAAGGCACGATAGTCCACACACATCCTCTGGGTATGATCTTTCTTTTCAACAAAAATAACTGGAGCACCCCATGAAGACGAACTTGGTCTAATGTATCCTTTCTGAAGCAAATCATCTACTTGCTTCTTGACTTCTGCTAACTCATTGGCTGCCATTCTATAAGGTCTCTTATGGATTGGAGCTGTACCAGGTAACAGATCTATTCTGAACTCTATATCTCTTTTAGGCGGCATACCAGGTAAATCATCCGGGAACACATCTGGGTATTCTCGTACTATAGGAATCTCTACCAAAGTTATTTGGTTCAGACATAACCTTAAAGGCTCTGAAGGCATTGCGTGAACAGTTACAACTTGACCATCAATGTTGTTGAGAGTTACTTTTCTATTGGCACAGTCTATCACTCCTTTATATCTTGCTAACCAGTCCATCCCTAGGATGACATCAAGGTCTTTGGATTCTAACAGAATAAGATTGGCCAGAAATGGCACTCCTTGAATCTCTATTCTGACAGAGGGACTACGTTGCACTGAGAGTGCTTGATTACTCGGGGTACTAACCATCAAAGGACGTCTAAGATCTTCTACTTCCATCCCATGATTTCCCGCAAAACTCATAGATAAAAATGAATGCGTAGCACCAGAGTCGAAAAGTACTGTTGCAGGGACTGAGTTAACAGGGAACGTACCCAAAATCACATCTGGAGCATCCTGAGCTTCTGCAGCAGCAACATGGTTGACACGTGCCTTTGTCGCTGGTGCGGTGGAGTTGTTCTGTGCAGGGACAACCTTCACGCGTCAGGGCTTCGGACACTTGTCGGAATAATGGCCTGGTTCACCACAGTTGAAACATACCCCGGGCTTGTTTCCTTGTTCCCTCTTGACTGGCTGATGCGGTGTCGGAGCTGTCACAGGACGTAGAGCTTGGTTGCGGTTGTTGTTGCCAGCATTGTTGTTGAAGAATTGACGCTGCGGACGAACAACAGACGAAGAACCTCCCTGTGGCATTGACTGAGATCCCAAAGCAAGACGTGGCCTCTAACCATTCCCTTGCTGAGCTTTGAAGTGAGCAATCCTGCGTTTCTTCTGCTCCATGCGGTTGTGCTTATCCTCCTGGCGAATAGCCTTATCCAGCAATTTCTGGAAATCATGATAATCTTCAGCCATTAATGGGTAAGAAAGCTCATCATTTAGTCCTTCCAGGAACTTCTCTTGACGCTCTTCATCAGTGCGTACTTCTTCCGGAGCATAACGAGCTAGGCGATTAAACTCATGCAAATATTCAGTAACAGAGCGAGATCCCTGAGTGAGCGCTCTGAACTCTCTCTTCTTAAGAGACACCACTCCTGATGGTATGTGTGTCTTACGAAAAGCGGCAGTGAATTCAAGCCAAGTGATAGGTTCCGCCGTGGTCCTGTTGAGACGGAAGTGATCCCACCACTCAGAAGCAGGGCCATGCAGCTGATGTGAGGCAAAAGAAACCTTCTCCTGATCAGTGCACTGAAGCAAGTCCAACTTCTTTTCTATGGCGTGCAGCCAATCACTAGCCTCTACCGGATTAGTAGTGCTAGAAAATGTAGGTGGCCTTACACGAAGAAATTCCACTAACTTGTTCTAGGGAGGTGCATGGTTATTCCCTTGGTTCTGCTGGTTCTGGAGTTGCTGCATCATCATATGCATAAGCTGTGTCTGTTGAGCCAGAACTTGGGCAAGCGTGGGATTCTCTCCATTGTTGTTGTTGCTGTTGCTGGGACCATTTCCAACGCTGCGAGTGAGCACCATCTGGCATGGACAGGAGCACAAGAAGAGAAACCGGGGAAAACTACTTAGGGCAGGGAATTAACTTTTATTGATCTTAACTGAGTTTCATTATTACAAAGACTTGAAGACTCTCACACCACTAAACTCACCAACTACTTAACACTCGAAAGCAAACAAACGCATGCACTTACATCCCACCACTGATGTAAACCACATGCGAGACCCACACACACAACCAAACTTAAACAAGCAAACTAACACAACGATCTATGGCAACGGCTTAACAAGGCGTTCTAGGTCTTCCGAGCATCGGAGTTGATTGAAGGTTCGTTCGGCTCGTCTTCATCATCATCTTGAGTTGCTCCCCACTCGACCTTTGAATGGGTGCGCTTCGATTCTTCCTCTTCATCATCACTTATGTTGATGACCTGAGGATTCGCTGGAGTAACCTCTTTTTCCACCACACGAACCTTTGGCGCCAACTGGTAGCGAGGAACAAAAAGGGCTCTCTTTCTTGCAGTAAGACGAACTCTGGCTTTTCGTGGTGGTGCTTCTCCCTTCAATGCGGCTAGCTCCTTCTCCAAACGATCCACCTTGTACTCCAGCTTGCAAATCTTAACACGGTTCCAGTCTTCACGATCATGAGCTGCTATCACAATCTCAGCACGGGTCTCATCCATAGCCCATAGCATCTCGACCAAATGTCTTGTAGTAGCATCATTCTCGATTCCTGCAGGTTCAAGGTAGCTGCCACGGTCACTTCCCTGGGGTTGCCGAGGATGGTAGCGATACTCCGTATTGGCCAACTGATTACTATAGCGGTCGCGGAGCTCTCCGATGGTGATTCTTGCCCCCTCCTGACATGCATGCATATAGCTCCCCCCTCCAGCCTCGAACATCACTGATGGGATATCTTCCCGATTACTGTTCAAAGTTACTTTGACACGGCACTTCTCTTCATCGCGATCATGAGAAATCTGGGCATACAACGGGGCAGTCCCAAATCCTATGGCAAAGGACATCGTACGCAACTCCTGGACAAATCCTTCAGTACCAAATAAGTACTCAGGCTTGTAGCGCGTCATCTAAAGACAAGTGAAAGGAGGGAGTTAAGACATTTATCCAATTAATAGCACAAGTTTTCGAGTTACTTTGAATAAAATTAGAAATTCAAAGAGAAAGGTAAATGAATAAAGTAAACCAATCTTGCAAGATAAGTTGAAATGGTTGAAAACAGGATCACTGGTTTTGCACTTTTGAATAACAGGCTTTCAAAGAAAAGAATTAAAAGAGGGGTTATAAAATCAACATCTTAAGTTTATTATATTGCAGTAAGATTAAATAAAACAATGTTGTAAAACTTTTGCTAATAAATGGGCCATTAGTACAGTAATAGATGTACAGTACTAACAACACAGAAAAACAAATAGAGAATTTTAAAAGGAACAATTTAAGAGACTATAAACTGCATGTGCCATTAGCTTGGTTTAATTAAAAGAGAACGGGAGGAGAACAGTTCTAATTTTCCAATATTTTTAGAGGGCTCTTATAGGTAACTGTTTGACATATCCTACGGTCAAGGAGGCTCTGATACCAACTTGTCACGCCCGGAATTTCTACCCAAAATTCCAAACGCTTACATGTGTGTAAACCCTCGTCCAGGAATCAGCCGAGGCACACAATAACAAATTGATAATAGAGTACAATCATTACTCTAATTAATAAGCGAATAAAATGTCATTACAGAGGTGGATAGTTCCTCTCAAACAATAAAGATCTAAGCAGCGGAAAATAAAGATAAACAGCGCAGACGACACCACTCCACAGGCAGCTTGACAAGGACTATGCCAAATCCTCAACACCATCAGCATCACTGTAGAACTCCTCCTCTGATGAATGATTGCAAGGTGAGTATATGACATACTCAGCAAGCCACGCAGCAAATATGCAAGTGCACAGGATAACCAAGGATGGCATAATATAGGCTTCTTTGCATAAATAGCATTTAATAAATATTTCAGAATTTAATAAAACAGTAGAATATTAATTAAACAGTATTAATCCAACACCATACAACATACCCTGTTGTATAGGCCCAACCATTCTGAACAACCAATCCCGGTTGCACAGTTCTATCTCCAAACCAGGAATATACCATTCCAAACCAGGAGATAAACAATTATTACCAGTTATAGCATCTTTCATTATGGTGTGAAGGGTGAGACTAATCACGAAAGACATTGTTAGACCCGCCCATAACCACGGGCACGGCTATTCGAATAGTTTTACTCTGATCAGAGGTGTACCACTGTACCCACAAGACACAACCCCACAACATGTCACCATGTGCCTTGATACCACCACGGTACCTCGGAAAGGAGCTGTGACAATACCCCTCGCACAACACAATCCACCACAGTGCACCATTCCTGGATCATAATCACCCCCTTATAAACAAGGCATGGACTCCCCAGCGACCCCCGTGGGCTTATCTCCGCCACTTCTCAGTCTGGTGCTCCGCAATGAACTATGCTATACAAAAGATAAAGCCGTTGCCCACGCTGGCTTGTGGTTGGCACGGTTAATGTTTCACAACCGAAACTCGTGAACCGGTCCTTAATTGTCATGAGCACGACCATCAAAACCATGTACTCACAACCCACCATTATCAGGTTTTAGTTGGCAAATTAATTAATTAACCAATCACGATTGACCATCGTGAACTATCATTAAGCCATCATTAAACAATAGTGAATCATAAGTTATCCCATTAGTGTGCTAAAGTTTCTAAGCATGGCTAAGCAATTACCTCTAATATCTAATTGAACCAATATAAAGCTCAACTAGTCAAGTTATAATAACCCAAATTATCAAGGAATGAGGTAATCAAGAACAAAAGGGCCATAACAAACAATAGGCTATTTCCACCCAATGACATTCGAAAATAAATGCAATAGTTGAATAGAAACAATAGCTTTAAACGGGATCAACATGCTCAAAGGATTGATTAGGATCTGTGTGACTTGCCTTGCTGGCCTTGGAATTCTTCTAAATCTTCTCCTGCGAAAACGGACTCTCCGGAAACGTCGGATTCTAAACAGAAAGGAGCAAAAACACCAAAACAGCACATAAGCAAGCATGAACAGCACATGTGGATATTTTTAACATGTAGATCTCAATTTTAGAAAAATTTAGAGACTTGAACCAACTAAATCCGAGCTAAGATGAATTAGTTATGAATTTTTAAAGATTAAATCGGATTAAATCATTTATATAAATTTTAATTGAATTATGACGCAATAATGAATTATTTTTGAAAAGGAAAACGGGAATTATTGCGTCAGCGGCTAGGGTTTGCGGTGGACCGGGTCCACGGCGACGGTCTACGGAAACGAACGGCCGAGAGGGATCTTATCCAAAACGGACGGCCGAGATCGATCGGCTCACGGCCGAACCACAGGAGACGACGACGATGACGTCGGCGGTGACGTCACCACCGGCGGCGGCTCGGGCACGCATGCCCGCCAGCGAACGACGGCGCGGCGGCGCGAACGGAGGGCACCAACAGGTAGCGGACGGCACGGCGAACTCACCGGTGACCAAAACGACGGCGGAAGACGACCGGACGACGACGGCGACGAGGTTGAAGCGGCAGCGGTCTTCGGGTCGACGGTGACAACGGTGCTCCGGCGGGAAACAGCAACAGCGAAGGGTCGGACGAGGACGGCGACGCGACGGCGACCACAACGACGGCCTTCCCGAGCGACGGCGACTGTTGAAACGACGGCGGTGCACGGCTGGAGCGGCGACAGCGACGGCGGCGCTAGGGTTGCACGGCGCTAGAGCGCTACGGACGGCGAGAGGCGAAATCAAGGGCGGCGACGGGTAGAGAGGAGCTCGGGGATCCTTTTATAGGCGTCGGAAGGCGGCGGCGAAGCCCACGGCGGCCCGGCGACGGCGATGGAAAGGTTAGGGTTCAGAGGAGAGAGAGGAGTCCGATTCGAGATCGAATCCGCGAACTTCCAAACGGTTTTAGCCGATGATTCCATAAGAGAAAAGGTAGAGCGGATCACCGAGACCATTTCCCCTCAATCGATTTCGCCGGAGAAGGAAAGAGGCGACGAAATTTGGAAGGAGATGGCGGCGGCGCGGCGCTAGGGTTTCGGGCGGCAGCGGCGCGACGAAGACGACGGATCCGACAGGTGGGCCCCACCTGTCAGCGTCCGAGGGCGCGTGCACGCGGCGGCTGCGGCAGACTGGGCCGACTTTCGGCCCAAAGCCAAAAGAAAGAATTTTAAAACCTTTTTCAATTTAAATAATTCATGAAATGCAATTTCATTTATTAAAAATACTTCCTTAGCTCAAATAAATCTCAGAAAAATCTAGGAATTATAGAATTAAGCAAAGTATTTAATAAAATTTTATCTGGCCTAATTTTATATTGGAATTTATTATTTAAAATTAGATCTTTTCTTCTAGGCTTTTAAAATCTTTTTCTGATAATTCCATTTAAACAATAATTTATCACTTTAAGATTTTTAGGGTGTGACATATACTATAACATCCGAAATCCAAAGAAGGCTCCTCATCCGTGAGAACGACTTAGAAGATGGCTTGAAGTAGTGCCACATAATGATAATCGATTATAGCCAGTTTTTACATCTCACTAATTTCTAGCCCATAAATCGCACTTGTAAAAAAATTATGTGAGAGCGATAAGTTATAAGTAATCTCTCACACATGTTACATTCGACAAGTCTATAACCATCTGATCAGCCCACCATTGCGCTCCATCAAGAGTTCTGTAGACACTGCAGCTAAGGCTAGTAGGCATCGTGAAACACATCCAGATGCTTCTCATAAAGGTTTCTTCACGGTTACTCCCAAGCGTGATGATTGGACCTCTTCGCTGCCACCTTCATGTCCATGGAATGCTTTGCATGTGCCGCTGCGACCAGCCAGCTTGGCAAGCCACGAGTATATGATGGCAGGTTGAAAATCACCTTATTTTTGGACAAAGGAAGTAGTCTGTTTCTATCCAACGCATTTTAAACTGTTGCATTATATGTCGCCCTATGTTTAAAAATGCAATAATTAAACCATGAACTTGAATTAATGTATAAACGCACAATACTAGCTAGCTAGCTGCGTTAATTAAAAAAATGAAAATATACTTTTTTCTTTCTCTTGTTTTGTATGAATATACCGGTTTTAAAAGAGTTGGTAAAAATATACCGTTGTCGTGCTGTGAAGATGCAAACTCGTCAGGAAGCGAACTTATGATCCTCCCGCGATTTCGTGGACGGTAGCAGCGAACTCGCGGGCGACAGACGAGAGTTCAAGTGAACTCGCACGGCACGCACGCAGACACGCACGTTTATTTTGGTCCACATGCAACAGTATCTATCGTCCATACATTAATTTGTTGCAGTGGGTGAACACATTATTTATTTATTTTTATTTGAATTGAACACATGATTAGGATATATGTGGTGTCACTAATCAGGCCTTTTTTTCACTGGTGGAGAAACCATCTTTCGTCGGTCGGCCGAATTCCACGATAGTCCCGGTTGCAATAAAAACCGGGATCTTTAGTCCCGGTTAAAAAGGGTAACGGGCATATTTGATCTTTAGTCCCGGTTGGTAACACCAACCGGGACTAAAGATAGTCCCGGTTCAAATGCTGTCACGGCTTGTCAGGGCCCCCTGGGATCTTTAGTCCCGGTTGGTGTGTTACCAACCGGGACTAAAGATCGTAACTTTAGTCCCGGTTTCTTTAGTCCCGGTTGGTAACATCCCGGTGATCTTTAGTACCGGTTGGTAACACCAACCGGGACTAAAGTCCCACCCCTTTATATATGTCTTCTTCCTCCTCCAGTCCGAGCAAGCTTCAAAATTTCTTCAAAAAAGAGGGGAGGTCATGCCAAAATTTATTGTGAATTTACTTTGGTGATTATATACAAATCAGAGGTGCCTAAAAGGTTAGCAACTTCATCCTCCAAAGTTTTTTTTGGTCATATTACATTTGGAGCTATGTTTTGCACACTTTTTTGTCTCCAAAATTTTGTTGTAAGTTGATGAGAGAGAAAATTTGTGTGGGAAAAGAAATAATATATAGAAATTTTGTTTATTTGCTAAATAAGGTTTAATAAAATAGTTGAGTAGCAAAATATAGTGAAAGTTAATCTTAAATAAAAGAAAACAAACTAAATTGAAAACTAAAAGAATTTAAAACTTAAAAAATAATAAATAAGAATTATTTGGTGGAATATTTTATAATTTTTGTATGAATAATGATATGTCATTATTGTATGACTGTTGAAAGAGTTTGTGATTATTTTATCATTATTGTATGACTGTCATTATTGTATGAATGATTATTTGTGTACGATTTTTTTTATTTGATGTAGATGGATCGGCAATGGACGTACGCTGACCGGCGGTCCAAAGAGTTTATTGATGGCGTGTATTATTTTTTGAGAGTGGCCGAAGCTAACAAGCAGAAGGGTTTTATTTGTTGTCCATGCAATAAGTGTAAGAATCAGAAGGAGTATTTTGCATCCAGGACTATTCATTTCCACTTGTATGAGTCGGGGTTCATGCTAAGCTATAATTGTTGGTCATCCCACGGAGAGCAAGGGGTTGAAATGGAAGAAGATAAAGTGGAAGACGACAATATTCCAGACTTTGCTCAGTATGCTGGATTTGAAGGAAATCAAACGGGCGAGGAGGACATAGATGCTGATTATAACGACGTTGCGGATGATCTTGGTCAGATGTTGCAGGATGCCAAGGAGGACTGTGAAAGTAAAAAGGGGGCCCAAAAAGGGGGCCCAAAAAAAGGGGACCACAGAACGTTGTTATACCCAGGTTGCGAGCAGGGCCACAAAAAGCTGGATATCACTCTAGAGTTCTTGCAATGGAAGGCAAAAAATGGTGTTAGTGACAAGGCATTTGGTGATTTATTGAAACTCGTCAAGAACATTCTCCGGAGGGAAACAAATTGCCCGAGACAACGTACGAGGCTAAGAAGATTGTCAGCCCTCTAGGACTGGAAGTTCAGAAGATTCACGCATGTCTGAATGATTGTATCCTATATCACGGTGAGGAGTACGAGAACCTAGAAGCATGCCCTGTTTGTAAAGCACTACGATACAAGATTAGACGAGATGATCCAGGTGAGGTTGACGGGCAGCTAACGAAGAAGAGAATTCCTGCTAAGGTGATGTGGTATTTCCCTATAATACCACGGCTAAGGCGTTTGTTCAGGAACAAGGGGAATGCTAGAGTGATGCGTTGGCACGCTGAAGAACGTTAATAGGACAGGATGCTGAGACACCCCGCAGATGGTTCGCAGTGGCGAAATATCGACAGAAAATTTAAAGACTTTGGAAAGGACGCACGAAACATACGGTTTGGTTTAAGTACGGATCGCATGAATCCTTTTGGAGAGATGAGCAGCGGCCATAGCACTTGGCCCGTTATGATGTGTACCTACAACCTCCCCCCTTGGCTATGCATGAAGAGGAAGTACATAATGATGCCGATTATTATTCAAGGCCCCAAACAACCTGGTAACGACATTGATGTGTTCCTAAGATCACCGGTCGAAGATCTTAAACTGTTGTGGAAGAAGGAAGGTGTCCCCGTGTGGGACTAGGACAAACAGGAGGAGTTTAACCTACGAGCGCTGCTGTTCGTAACCATCAATGATTGGCCTGCACTTAGCAACCTATCTGGGCAGTCCAACAAGGGGTAAAGGCTTGCACTCACTGTATGGATGAAACAGAAAGTACGTATCTTAAGCAATGTAGGAAGGTTGTGTACATGGGTCATCGTCGATTCCTTGCAGCAAACCACCCGGTACGGAAGAAAGGCAAGCACTTTGAACATACGGCGGACCACCGTACGAAGCATAAACATCGCAGCAGGAAAACAGTGTTTGCTATGGTTAAAGATCTTAAAGTAGTGTTTGGAAATTGGCCTGGCAGCCAGCCTATAGAGAGCGAAGATGGTCACGCGGCGATGTGGAAAAAAAACTCCATATTTTGGGAGTTACCCTATTGGGAATTCTTGGACGTCCGCCACGCAATCGACGTGATGCACCTCACTAAGAACCTTTGCGTAAACCTTCTTGGCTTCCTAGGTGTATATGGAAAGTCGAAAGATACACTGGAAGCACGTAATGATCTGAAGCATATGGAACAACGCGGCGACCTTCACCCTGAACCACAGGAGAAAGGCAGCCATTACTTGAGTCTAGCCAGCTACACTCTTAGCAAGGCAGAGAAGGAAAGTACGTTTCAATGCTTGGAGAGCATCAAGGTACCGTCTGGATACTCCACGAATATAAAGCGAATAATAATCACGAAGGCGAAGAAGTTCACAAACCTAAAATCTCATGACTGTCACGTGTTGATGACACAGCTGCTACCAGTTATAATAAGGGGTATCCTCCCAGACAATGTCCGGGCAACAATAACAAACCTATGTTCTTTCATGAACGCAATTTCGCAGAAGGTCATTCATCCGGATAGGTTAGAAGCCCTTCAGAATGATGTGGTGCAATGTCTTGTCAGCTTTGAGTTGATATTTCCACCTTCATTTTTCAATATAATGACGCATCTGCTTTGTCACCTAGTGAAAGAGATCGGTATTCTCGGGCCTGTGTTCCTACACAACATGTTTCCTTTCGAGAGGTACATGGGCGTTCTGAAGAAGTATGTTCGTAACCGTGCTCGTCCAGACGCAAGCATCGCCAAGGGGTATGGAACAGAGGAGGTCATTGAATTCTACGTAGAATTTATTGAAGACCTTCACCCAATCGGGGTACCTGAATCACGCCATGAAGGGAGACTACGGGGAAAGGGGACTCTCAGAAGGAAAGCAATAATGACGGTAGACAACAATTTATTCCGTAAAGCCCATTTCACGGTTTTACAACAATCTTCATTGGTGGCTCCTTACATCGAGGAGCAGTTGGCTCTAGTTCGCGCCAGAAACATCGGTAAGTCCGATGCATGGATTACACGGTATCACATTGATACTTTCCCCGCATGACTGTGACAACATCTCATGGGTAACGAGACAATTAACCAGCAACTGGCCTTCCTAGCGAGGGTTTCATCTGGCTCGATCGCGACATTCCAGCGATACGAGATCAATGGGTACACATTCTACACAAGAGCCCAAGACATGAAGAGCACGAACCAGAACAGTGCTGTTCGTATCGATGCCATCGGACACGATGGTACAACTGGCACGTATTACGGTGCCATCGAGGAGATATGGGAACTTGACTATGGACCTCTCAAGGTCCCTCTGTTCCGGTGCCAATGGGTTAGGTTGACTGGTGGAGGCGTAATGATTGATGACAGTGGGATGACAACGGTTGACCTTAACAAGGTTGGATACTCGGACGAACCTTTTGTCCTTGCCAATGATGTAACGCAAGTTTTTTATGTGAAGGACATGTCTAGCAAAGGAAAGAAGGGCAAAGGACCTGACGAGCCGAAGCGCCACGTGGTTCTCCCAGGCAAAAAAAAAATCGTCGGAGTAGAGGACAAGACTGACGAGGATTACGATCAGTTTGATGGGCAACCCCCTTTCACGATGACGGTTGACCCTAGCATTCTCCTATCAAACGAAGACACCCCTTACTCACGTAGCGGTCACTAGGAAGGAACAATAGTGAGGAGAAAGTACGTGCGGACAACCGTCACCGCCGATCTATTGCCGTTATTTTTGTAAACTATTTTGGATGTATTGAATATGCTAGTTATATATGATTAATTACAATTTTTAACAATTTAATATCATGCATATACTAATTATATACGATTATTAGAATTTTTAAAAGTTTTAAATCATGCATGTGGGATTTACATATGTTAGTTACAATTTTTAACAATTTAATATCATGCATATGCTAATTATATACGATTATTAGAATTTTTAAAAGTTTTAAATCATGCATGTGAGATTTACATATGTTAGTTACAATTTTTAACAATTTAATATCATGCATATGCTAATTATATATGATTATTAGAATTTTTAAAAGTTTTAAATCATGCATGTGGGATTTAAATATATGATTATCTACCATACAAATACACGACACTTAGACTTAGCATATATGATTATTTGAGTTTTAATACAAGATTAGTAGAGTGTTAATATTACGCTTAGCAAATATTTCTGCTATGAACAGATGGCTGATCGCGATGAGGAACAGATACTGTACGATACAATCGCATCGGGAAGCAGCCAGTACTGGAACGAAGAAGAGTGGAACGAGGATCCAAACCAGTACTTGAACGAGGAGGGGAACGCGGAGAGGGATGCAGAGGGGAACGAGGAGGGGAACATGGAGAGGGATGCGGAGGGGAACGAGGAGGAGGCTAGTGGAAGTCATCCCTCCGCTGGACAGAAGAGGGCACGCGGACAACGAGGTGCCGCGAAGAAGATAGAGGGTCAGCACATCATAACTGAGGTGGACGCAGACGGCCGACCTAGTGCCCCGGCAAAAGCAGCCAAGAATTTTGTACGCCATAGCGGTTGGGTTGTGAGGGATAACGTGCCTGTCAGCAAGGTGTACTGGCGCAGAACAAGGGCACGCGGGGGTGATGACAGCTTTGTCCTGGAATCAGAGAAATAGATGCTGTGGACCACAATGCTCGAGACGTTCACGCTCCCTGCAGGTGCAGAGGACATAGTGAAACAGTGGACTCTTAAGAAAATGGCAGAACAGTTCCAGACCTTCAAGGCAGATCTGTACCGGAAATACATCCTGAAGGGGAAGACATCGAACTTCAACGTATTCCCGAAGCTAAGGGATCACTGGGACGAGTTCGTTGCTTACAAGACAGGTCAACAAGGGCAGGCGATGATGGAAAGAAACAAAGAAAATGCTGCCAAGAAGAAGAACCATCACCACTTGGGGTCAGGCGGCTATAGCGTCGTGATGCCGAAGTGGGAGGAGATGGAGGCAAGCTTGCTTGAGAGGGGTATCGAACCGGCCACCGCTAAATGGCCTGATCGATCGAAGTACTGGTACTATGCTCACGGTGGAACGCTCAACCCAGTTGATGGCTCCTTGGTCTTCAGCGATCAGATACGCGAGGCTGCGAATCGACTAACGGACGCAGTGGAAGCCTCTTCTCAGGGCACGTTCCGACCCGACAGAGAGAAGGACGAGCTATCACTCGCCCTACAGACTCCCGAGCATCCAGGATGAACACAGGGAAAGGCGTGATTCCCTGGAATATGGGATTCAAGGAGGACATCCACACGTACAGGAGTCGGATGAGGAGCAAAAGAGATACAGGGTATCGAGCTACGAGCTCAGCATGCAAGAGGAGGTGGCCCGGAAGGTGGATGAATGCATGGCAGCACATCGGTCACACGATCCCCAGCCGTACATACCTCCTCCAATGGTCAGCCCATCAGGCAATCGTAGCAGCTGCGCCTCAACGGGGCAGGTAGTATCACATAGCATGGACGCCATGCAAGCCCAGGACGAAACCACCTGCCCCGTTGATGAAATCATGCAACGGACACCATGTGAGCTGCATATTCCCTTAAAGAACTTATCAATCAAGGTATGTTCGATGTAATATATGATTTTTGACTCGTACGTTCCGCAAGTTGCTGCTTAGGTTGATTACTAATAGATAACCTCTCATCACGTGAAGGTGGCGTCGGGAATGGCCATCCCAACAGACATTTCAGGGACTTACCACTACAGGCCGATTCCAGCAGGATACTCGAGGCTCGAAGTTGAGCTGGTGGAAGCCGTGTACGAGGACCTCGAGTTGGACTACACAGGAGGAGATAGTGAGACGCATCTACGAGACACAAGCCACGCCATTATACTATGGCGCAAGCGGTACATCATAATCCCTGGGCGACAAGCGGCGTCTCGTGCACCATCTCCTCCGGCCCCGCCGTCTCCTCCTGCACCATCTCCTTCATGTCACGTCCTGATAAAAATTCGAAAAGGAATAAAAATCATTCCCTAAAAGGAATAATAGAATTAAATTAAATTCGAAAAGAAATTGCCAAACACTAAAATATGTACAAGAAAAATTCGAAAGTGGTCCGGAGAATTTTTGTTAAATTCTCCGTGGTCTAAAAAGAGCCCTCAAATTTTACTTAAATTTTCAGAGCACCGGAAATATTTATTAAGAAACAACAACTATGATCAAAGTTTATTAAAAAGAAAAAGCTAAAAATAATCCCCCTCCTCCCTTTGGGCCAAGTCTGGCCCAAAGTCCTCTCTCTCTCTCTCGGCCCGCGGCCAAAGTCCTCTCTTCCTCCCTCTCTTTTCCTTTCCTCTCTCTCTCTCTTGGGCCGCCCTCCCTCCTTCCCCTCCTGGCCCACTCCCTCCTCTTCTCCTCCTGGGCCGCCTCGGCTTCGCCCGGCCCAAGCCGAGCCGCGCCTCCCTCCCTCGTCGCCTCCTCGCCGGCCCCGGTCGTCGTCGTCATCGTCCTCCCGTCGTTCCCGGTCATCGTGGCGTTCGTCCCTCCGTCAAGCCGTTCTCGTCCGTCGTCCGCGTCCGTCAAGTGTGCCGCTACAGCCCCATCGTCGTCTTCGTCCTCGCCTCCGCGTCGTCAAGCCTTGTGCAGGCCGCGTCTCGCCTTCGTCCAAGGATCGCCGCCGAAGTCGTCCCCTCGCCTTTCGTCTCCGTCTTTCCCGGCCGTCTCCGCCGTGCCCGTTCGTCGTTGTTGTTCCCTCGCCTCGTCGCGTGGTGGTAAGGATCTCTCCTCTCGCTGCCCCGTCCTCGTCCTTTCGGTGTCGCCCGTGCCCGTTGTGCGGTTGTCGACCCCGGTACCCATGTATCGGTGTCAGTAGTCGTTCGTTGTGCGTGTGGTGACCGTGTTAGTGTGCCCGCTCAGTAGCCGCGTGGTTTCCACGTGTGCAGCCCGTGTGGTGTCTAGTGGAGTCCGTTTGTCGGCCACTCGCCTCGGTTGACACACGGGATCTGCTTCTGTCGACCCGTGGACCGTCTCCATGTACTCGGTCTACCGCGGTCCTTTAGGTTGACATGTGGGGTCCGCATGTCAACGGCGCAGCCTTCCTGTCTTTTCCAGGCTAGCGCTTACACATGTTTTACAGTTGCAAAACCTAATTATAATAATCCGCAAATCTCCATGTAACAGCATTAAACTTCGGATGATCATATCTTGGTCATACGAGCTCCGAATCAATCTGTTCAAGTCTCCTAATGTTTGTTATAACCTAAAGAACCCTGTGCTTTCTTTTTATGTATTGTTATTGCTTCTTTATAGGCTTGTAGCTTTGCTTGTGTGCTTCGCGTAGTCTTCGTCGTTCCGGAGGTTCCCGAAGCGTGGTTTGCGGTCGTCGCCGAAGGTTCGGAAGGCCGTTATCTCTGAGCAAGGCAAGTCACATCATCCTTGAGCATATTGAATCCCAGTTTATAAAATTATTTTGATTTAAATTAATGCATTATCGCTTTATTTAAATTCCCGCGTTATCACTGTTTTATTTAGCCATGCCTATTTACCTTTGTTATGACCTTATTATTATAGCTATTGTTATTATTACCTTGTTCACCCTAGGAAAATAAAACCCCAACTAGTGGGTACTCTATTCATGGTTCCACTTGTATGAATTTAGGTAGATGTTTCGCTGATTAATTAGGCAACATTAGGTGGTTTTATAACTTTAGACTTTGGGAATTCTCATATCACTTGGATAGTATGGAATGGTTGGCTTATGTTGGAATTGGACACACACCTCCCCCTCTATTCAAAACCCCCAAAATGGTTTTAGGCTGGGCTCGAGGTGCGTGGTTGGGTTTTGTTAGTCGTACCTCGGGTACTATAAGGATTAAGCTCGGGCCTCTGTTGCAAAGCACTACCGTACTTCCACTTGTCTAGTGGGTAAGGCTTAGTTTGTGGCTTAGTCTGGTTATATACAAAAGTACACGGATGGAGATGGACGAAGTCGGGGGTCGATGGACATCTCTAGGGCAAATGAAGGCTACACGAGCTGCGGCCCGGTAGTCGAGATGTCATGGCACAAGGCCGGTGTCCTGCTGCTAGGGGCTCAGTCCTGCCTACCTGTCCCGGGGGTTCCGGCCGTAGGCGGGGTTGGGTCGGTACTCTTGTCTATGGCTAGGATGGGTTGGAAACTATGTCATGTCTTCCGTCCGTATGCCGTGGTGGTATGTGGCACGTGGTTACACGTGAGGAAGACATGTCTTGTGGGTAAAGATGTACACCTCTGATCAGAGTATAATCTATTCGAATAGCCGCGCCCTTGGTTATGGGCAAGCCTAGCAATGTACCCAAGTTAGTGTTTTAATTCTTAAAACCTGCTTAACAACTAAAATGTGGAATGGTTGGCTTGGGACGAGCTGGGACCCAAGGTCGGGTTGCCAGTTCGGTCTGAATCATCGTAGGCCTTGGGTTAAGGCAGGTTCGTGAGGGTTCACGGCCTTGATTAATAACGCTGTGTAGCTCTAGGATCATCTTTATAAAATGGCTTTGGGTAACTAAGTGACTTTTAAATGCTGTTTACTACAAAACTTAACCCCTATATTATTACCCCTTGTACTCCCTTGCATTAATCATGCATCTGCCGGTGTGGCTTGCTGAGTACTGTGGTTGTACTCATTCTTACTCAATCTTCCCCCCCCCCCTTCAGTAAGAGAAGCTTTGGAGAAGAAGTCTTAGGTGGAGTTCTGGCTTATACCCCAGTTGAGCGCCTGTGAAGATGGAGCCGTAGGCCCGGTAGTCCGCTGCTGTTTATTTTTGATTGTCAGGCCTGAAGTGCCTTTGTAATAATGTAAATATTATCGATATAATAAAGATGTGCCGTTTGTATCATGTTTGTGTGGTGTACCCCGGCTTTTCCTGGGACGGGGATTAATACACTAGCGTTCGGGAAAATGTATTTTTTCTCGGTCGCGACAAGCTGGTATCAGAGCCATCTCGACTGTAGGATAAGCCAAGTGGATAAAACCTAAGGACATATTTTATAAATAAAACTATTTGCGAAAGTTCCTTTTTTCTCCTTCCCCTAATGCTATTTGCAAACGGTTTACTCCCTTCTTCCTTCTCCGGATTTCAACTAGTACTAGATGGACAGCTTTGCGAAGAAGAAGATGTCGTCAGTTGTTTGCCGAAGCTCCGGAAGACTGCGGGATCCGCTAGCGAAGTGGAGGAAGCAGTGAAGCCAGCTGTGAAGGAGTGAAGATCTTGGAGAACCCATCGCAGAACCTAAGCCACCCTCTAGGGTAGAGTCGTTAGTCGTGTGTTCCTTTGCTTGTGTGTGTAGCGCGTGGTTTGCATCGGTGGGTTGTGATGTAACCATGCTAGGTTGTTTGCTTAATCAACTTGCAGAATAAGCAAAACAAACAACACATCAACAAAAAGAGTTAGTTCCTTTAAGGTCTTGTCCCTAGTTCTGGTCTATTCTTTCCTGGCTTGTTGCCTCTCTCACCTCAATCCCTGTCACAGATGTTTAACAGAGAAAAAAAGGATGTCAGTGGGTATGCCTCCAGTAACTCAAGTTTTCAACTCAATCCACCACTGTCCTCAAGAGAGTTAACAAGGGCACACCCTTGGTCCATTCCAAGCATGCTGCTTAGTTCACAGCTACCATTGGTTCGAAGTCAAGACCAAAATCAGTATGTGTTTGATCGAGCATTTGCCCCCCAGGTCAATGAGCTTCCAATGCCAGAAGAGGATGTCCCCTTTTGTCATGATTGTAGAGAACAAGGACACTATGCCCTGAATTGTCCATGGGTATATGCCAAAGAAGCCCCTTCCTTTGATTTAGCAGGGCAGACATCGCAAAACCAGCCTTCTCGCACCAAGTCAAGCTTGCAGCCTAGTGTGCAAAGTAGAGAGCCCAATGGAGAGAATCCATTGAATCCCGGGAATTGCTATCCTCCTAGCCCTTCGTACCACGTGGGGTCACGTACTAAGCAAGCCAAAGGCAAGAAGAGTAAGAATCAGAAGAGAAAAGCGCCGATGCGAACTGAAGAAGAAGTACGTAAGATGACTATTACCAGCACCGAATGGCCTCCAGTAGGGATAACTATTCCTAGACGTCAAAGAGGAAATACCTTCCGAGGTGCACGACAGTTGACCCAGCACCTCCTAAGCCATGGTGGTAGAGTATCTGATAGTGAAGGGTCAGATCAAGTCTCCTCGGATGATGAAGATGAGTCTCCCCGACATCTCGGCGAGGAAGAGATGGAATCAAAGGCATGCACCCGTTGTGGAGAAATTGGACACGTTGCTAGCATGTGTCTCACACTCTGCCCTCATTGTGAAGAAGACCATCCACCAGGGGAGTGTCCCACCCGCAAGGTGACATGTTTTCTGTGCGAAGGTACAAACCATGTGCCCAAGGATTGCCAACTCAGTGTGTTGTTGACCAAGACCGCAGAAATCCAACGAGCAACCCTACGATTGTCTCATCAGCTAGTCAGCTCCAACAACAACATCAACAATATCATCCACAGCACCAATGCTCCTCCTGCTCCACCTAACTCTGCAATAAATCATAGCAATAATACCTTCAGCACCAACCATTCTCTGCACCGACAGCCGCAGCAAAGAATTGTCGTCGATGGAAGAAGTTGTGTCTCTCCCCGACCTACTCCAGGCCGAGCAAAGGGCAGTCAACCTCAGGAGGGCGATACCAAGCAGAAGACCGTCATCCGCTTCAAACAGCAATCAGAAGGAAGCTTCTCCTGTGAATGATAGCAATATGCAGTCCTATCACATCATCACAGAACCAATCAAGGATGCAGTCACTAGAATAATGCCAGCTATATCTCTCCAGAATCAAAATGAGCAGCCACGTTTGTGGTTTTCAGTTCGCTACTTGTCACTGTAATCGGGAGTTTGCAGCAATCATGTAATAAATAAATATATTCATGATTATAAACAATGAGTTTGTTATGTTTATGGATGATTCATGTTGAGGATACAATGTACCGATGTTAAGCACCTTCCCTTTTTTTTAAGGCAATGTCTTGTATTCTTGTAATAAAGGAGAAATGTGCAATACATACAAGTTCTATGAGGATTCTTTTGGAAGATGTGGATATGGGATTATGTGTATAATTGTTTACTGACAAAGGAGACCTAGGGTCTCATATCTGTAAGCTCATAATCTATGATAAATCAAGTAACCTAGTTGTTGATAGAAAAGGAAATCAAGCGATTAACCAAAGAGACATTTGTTTGGACTAAGAGTTTCAGATGTGTCTTTTTCGGATCAAAGGCAATGACAGTTAGTATAGCTTTTGGCGAAACACTTCCAGGTTTCACTGAAAGGCAGCAAGCCAAAGGACCTCATCGTCCCCAGAAGCGTCCACAACCCACATTAAAGAGTACCACCTGTTAGAGATAGGCCAAAAGATGATTGATAAAAGAGATTGGCAAAGATGTTCTTTAACAGGAAAGAAGTAGGCCGAAAGGTGATTGATAAAGGATAAACAGAAACATGCTCTGCAACGCTCAAGGAAGACCCCTGATAGTAATCGCTCTGCAACAGACACCTTGTCATTGAGGTAGAAAAAAAAATTCGTGAGTAAGCAATACGACCTAGGTAAAAGTGTTTCTTTGAAGGCAAGGAGTGAAATCTTCAACTCGGTATCAGATGCTACACGGAGTGAAAAGTGCAGGCACCGGTTACCAGGCAATGCCATGTCTTGGGAGATGATCCAATGGGAAGGAACTCATCAAGGTCGAAGGTGTAAGGGAATACGTTGAATGCTAAATGATGACAACATGAAGAGAATAGTGGAAAGTAAACTGAACATAAAGAAAGTGAATCCGAGTTGCTTGTTCGTGGGAGCTATTCCCAGTTATGAACCAAGTGATATGTTCGAAGATAGTCTACAGAGGTCAGATTAAAATCACATCTAACAACGAAGCTTCAGATTTGGCAGGATAACGATCAGACAATAAGAAGTCCAGCAATAAAGCCATTTGGGAAGACGTCAAAGCATGTCAAGTGGGATAAGTTGGTTCCGTTGAGAAACATAATTCAAAGGCAAAGTTATCGACCCTTGCATCAAATAGCAGAAGTAGGTAGCACCCGGAGACCAGGAAAGCTAATATGAGGCAGTTGGTGGCAAGTTAGAAGTAAATTACAAGCATGATATTCTTATGATGACAAACATGGTATCCTAGTAATGACAAGCTAGTGTTGACGCATGACATGAAGTGGTAACTTGTATGAGGTTGACTCCAAAGATATGAGTTATAAGAAGTTCTGGAACTGAAGCCCCATCTTCCAATGCCGCAGCCCAGTCGAAGACAGCTAGAGGTGCAACCAAGGAAAAGTCAGGTGAAGAGAAGATTCCATCTATAACAGGAGATCGAGCCAAGCAGTCCAGAGTGGAGAAGTTTTGCTAGGCAAGTTTGTTTAGAAGACGCGACGGAAGAAGTCAGACAAGAAGAGAAGACCGCCCAACCTATCTTCTTGCTAGCCTCCTCGAATCTCGGGGACAAGATTCCTGTAAAGGGGTGGATTTGTCACGTCCTGATAAATTCATTCCGAAATAAAAATCATTCCCAAAAAGGAATAATAGAATTAATTAAAATTCAAAAAGAAATTGGCAAACACTAAAATACGTACAAGAAAAATTCGAAAGTGGTCCGGAGAATTTTTGTTAAATTCTCCGTGGTCTAAAAAGAGCCCTCAAATTTTACTTAAATTTTAGAGCACCGGAAATATTTATTAAGCAACAACAACTATGATCAAAGTTTATTAAAAAGAAAAAGCTAAAAATAATCCCCCTCCTCCCTTTGGGCCAAGTCTGGCCCAAAGTCCTCTCTCTCTCTCTCTCTCGGCCCGCGGGCAAAGTCCTCTCTTCCTCCCTCTCTTTTCCTTTCCTCTCTCTCTCTTGGGCCGCCCTCCCTCCTTCCCCTCCCGGCCCACTCCCTCCTCTTCTCCTCCTGGGCCGCCTCGGCTTCGCCCGGCCCAAGCCGAGCCGCGCCTCCCTCCCGTGCCGCGCACGTGCGCGCGCGTGCGCCGTTGCCGCGCGTTGACGCGCGCCCCGCGTGGGACCCACCTGCCAGGCGTGTCTTCCTCCTCCCGCTCGGCTCTTCTCCCTCCCGTGAAAACCCTAGTTTCTTGCTCCCTCTAATCCGCGCAAATCAAACCATGGATTCCAAAATTAATTGGGGGGAATTAATCCCCGTTCCTTCCTCATCAATTCCCCCTAATTTCCCCCTTGATTCGTGCCCCAATCGTCGGGAACGCCCGCGCCACCTTCCATGGCCACCTTCCATGGCCGCCGGCCGGCTTTTCCGCCGCCGTTCCCCGCTCCTCCCGTGGCCGGCTCCCTCCCCACGCCTATAAAATGGAATCCCCATCCTCCGTTCTATCGTTGTAGCCTCTTCCCGAGCCTCCCCGTGGTCGTATCACCTCTCCCCGCCTTCTCCTTCTCTCTCTCGGCGCCGGCCGGCCTCCAGCCGCCTCTCCCTCCTCGCCCGAGCGCCGTCCGGTCGCGCCGTCACCGCCCTCGGCCTCGCAGCCGCCTCCTCTCCCCCGGTCAGCCCTCCGTTTCGCGGGGAAATCACCGGAGACGCGTCCTCGCCGGCAAAACAGTGGCGTTGCCGCCACTGTACTGCCTCCAGCCGCCCCTGCCGCGCCGCTCAGGTGCGGGCCGGCTGCGCTGTCTCCTCCCTCAGTGTCACCGAGTCGACCTCCACTCCAGCCTGCCCTCGGTTTCGCCGGAACGCCGTCGCCCGCGTCGGTCTCGCCCTCCGCCTCGCCGGAGTTCCTTCGGCAACCCCTTCCGCTGTGCCCGTGCGCCGGCCGACTTCGCCATCTCCTCCTCCGGCATCGCAGCGGCAAGGTCGCCCTCGGCCTCGCCTCCCCTTGGACCGAACCCCACCGGTGTTCGTCGTCGTCGTCATCGTTCCTCCTCGCCGGCTCGTCGTCTCGCGGCGCCGCCTCCGTCGTCGGATTCGCAGCGGCGTGTTCCACGCCATCCTCGTCTCCGTGCAGCTGCTGCTAGCTGTCCCTCGTCGCCTCCTCGCCGGCCCCGGTCGTCGTCGTCGTCGTCCTCCCGTCGTTCGCAGTCGTCGTGGCGTTCGTCCCTCCGTCAAGCCGTTCTCGTCCGTCGTCCGCGTCCGTCAAGTGTGCCGCTGCAGCCCCGTCGTCGTCTTCGTCCTCGCCTCCGCGTCGTCAAGCCTTGTGCCGGCCGCCTCTCGCCTTCGTCCAAGGATCGCCGCCGAAGTCGTCTCCGCCGCACCCGTTCGTCGTTGTCGTTCCCTCGCCTCGTCGCGTGGTGGTAAGGATCTCTCCTCTCGCTGCCCCGTCCTCGTCCTTTCGGTGTCGCCCGTGCCCGTTGTGCGGTTGTCGACCCCGGTACCCATGTACCGGTGTCGGTAGTCGTTCGCTTGTGCATGTGGTGACCGTGTTAGTGTGCCTGCTCGGTAGCCGCGTGGTTTCCACGTGTGCAGCCCGTGTGGTGTCTAGTGGAGTCCGTTTGTCGGCCACTCGCCTCGGTTGACACACGGGATCTGCTTCCGTCGACCCGTGGACCTTCTCTGTGTACTCGGTCTACCGCGGTCCTTTAGGTTGACATGTGGGGTCCGCATGTCAACGGCGCAGCCTTCCTGCCTTTTCCAGGCTAGCGCTTACACATGTTTTATAGTTGCAAAACCTAATTATAATAATCCGCAAATCTCCTTGTAACAGCAATAAACTTTGGATGATCATATCTTGGTCATACGAGCTCCGAATCGGTCCGTTCAAGTCTCCTAATGTTTGTTATAACCTAAAGAACCTTGTGTTTTCTTTTTATGTATTGTTATTGCTTCTTTATAGGCTTGTAGCTTTGCTTGTGTGCTTCGCGTAGTCTTCGTCGTTCCGGAGGTTCCTGAAGCATGGTTTGCGGTCGTCGCCGAAGGTTCGGAAGGCCATTATCTCTGAGCAAGGCAAGTCACATCATCCTTGAGCATATTGAATCCCAGTTTATAAAATTATTTTGATTTAAATTAATGCATTATCGCTTTATTTAAATTCCCGCGTTATCACTGTTTTATTTAGCCATGCCTATTTACCTTTGTTATGACCTTATTATTATAGCTATTGTTATTATTACCTTGTTCACCCTAGGAAAATAAAACCCCAACTAGTGGGTACTCCATTCATGGTTCCACTAGTATGAATTTAGGTAGATGTTTCGCTGATTAATTAGGCAACATTAGGTGGTTTTATAACTTTAGACTTTGGGAATTCTGATATCACTTGGATAGTATGGAATGGTTGGCTTATGTTGGAATTGGACACACACCTCCCCCTCTATTCAAAACCCCCAAAATGGTTTTAGGCTAGGCTCGAGGTGCGTGGTTGGGTTTTGTTAGTCGTACCTCGGGTACTATAAGGATTAAGCTCGGGCCTCTGTTGCAAAGCACTACCGTACTTCCACATGTCTAGTGGGTAAGGCTTAGTTTGTGGCTCAGTCTGGTTATAAACAAAAGTACACGGATGGAGATGGACGAAGTCGGGGGTCGATGGACATCTCTAGGGCAAATGAAGGCTACACGAGCTGCGGCCCGGTAGTCGAGATGTCATGGCACAGGGCCGGTGTCCTGCTGATAGGGGCTCAGTCCTGCCTACCTGTCCCGGGGGTTCCGGTCGTAGGTGGGGTTGGGTCGGTACTCTTGTCTATGGCTAGGATGGGTTGGAAACTATTTCATGTCTTCCGTCCGTATGCCGTGGTGCTATGTGGCACGTGGTTACACGTGAGGAAGACATGTCTTGTGGGTAAAGATGTACACCTCTGATCAGAGTATAATCTATTCGAATAGCCGCGCCCTCGGTTATGGGCATGCCTAGCAATGTACCCAAGTTAGTGTTTTAATTCTTAAAACCTGCTTAACAACTAAAATGTGGAATGGTTGGCCTGGGTTGGCTTGGGACGAGCTGGGACCCAGGGTCGGGTTGCCAGTTCGGTCTGAATCATCGTAGGCCTTGGGTTAAGGCAGGTTCGTGAGGGTTCACGGCCTTGATTAATAACACTGTGTAGCTCTAGGATCGTCTTTATAAAATGGCTTTGGGCAACTAAGTGACTTTTAAATGCTGTTTACTGCAAAACTTAACCCCTATATTATTACCCCTTGTACCCCCTTGCATTAATCATGCATCTGCCGGTGTGGCTTGCTGAGTACTGTGGTTGTACTCATTCTTACTCAATCTTCCCCCCCCCCCTTCAGTAAGAGAAGCTTTGGAGAAGAAGTCTTAGGTGGAGTTCTGGCTTATACCCCAGTTGAGCGCCTGTGAAGATGGAGCCGTAGGCCCGGTAGTCCGCTGCTGTTTATTTTTGATTGTCAGGCCTGAAGTGCCTTTGTAATAATGTAAATATTATCGATATAATAAAGATGTGCCGTTTGTATCATGTTTGTGTGGTGTACCCCGGCTTTTCCTGGGACGGGGATTAATACACTAGCGTTCGGGAAAATGTATTTTTTCTCGGTCGCGACAAGCTGGTATCAGAGCCATCTCGACTGTAGGATAAGCCAAGTGGGTAAAACCTAAGGACATACTTTATAAATAAAACTATTTGCGAAAGTTCCTTTTTTCTCCTTCCCCTAATGCTATTTGCAAAAGGTTTACTCCCTTCTTCCTTCTCCGGATTTCAACTAGTACTAGATGGACAGCTTTTCCTGGGATGGGGATTAATACACTAGCGTTCAGGAAAATGTATTTTTTCTCGGTCGCGACACTCCGGCTCCTCCGCCACCTCCTCCTGCACCATCTCCTCTGGCTCCTCCGCCTCCTCCGCCTCCTCTTGCACCATCTCCTTCGGCTCCTCCGCCACCTCCTCCTGCACCATCTCCTCCGGCTCCTCCGCCTTCTCCGCCTCCTCCTCCATCGTGTCCGCCTGCACCTCCCAAGACAAGGTCTCGCCATGCTCCACCTCCTGCCAGCACAAGGGCAACGAAGAAGGCCAAAGTTGACACCACCAAAAACAAGGAGCCGCCGTACGGTTGCAGTCAAGAGGAGCTTGATGCTTATGTGGCAGGAGAAGTGAAGAGGCAACTCAAGCCTCGGAGTCCTGAAAAGAAGATACCTTTGACCCGAGCGTGAAGAATTTCTTCAAGGGAATGTCCACCGTAAACAAGGAGACCTTAAAGCTATCGGACTATGACCGAACACTTAGGAAAGCCTATTACAAGAAGTCGAAACCAGTTCCTCAGCCTGGAGAACAACCACACCAAGTGGTCGAGCCGTTGGTGACCGGCGAAGACTTTGGCATAACGGATTTCATTTCGGACACCGGTCTAACCATGGCTCAGTTGGTTGGAGGCGCACCAATCCCGAAGGCGGAAGTGGCATACAAGTTTGAACTCGGTAAACCGTTTGTCAGGCCTGAGCAGCTGCAGTCCCTACCAACACAAATGTACAAATTCCATGAACGGTACATGGAAATGAGCGCCAATGGTAGAGAGATGTTCGGAGCGAGGATCAGAAACCCCGACTTCTTGTAAGGAGAAGATGTTCTATGGATTCATTTCAAGAATGTCTTCGATCTGTACCATCGGGACGCCCTCAACGTCTCTCTTCTGAGCGTATGGATTTTGTAAGTATCTTTGAGTTCGATTTGTTTCGTTCAATAATTAGCTCTTGGCATATATGTAAGCAATAATAATTTCCTTTCATTGTTGTAGAATGGAGATTCAAAGGGCCCGACGGCGGGGGTTTATGATACTGGGTTCATCGATCCTCGGAAAATCAACACCGAAATGCTCGACAAGTACGAGAAAGACACAGAGGACAATCTCGTCCATCTCCTAACGCAGCAGGATTTCAAGACGTTCATACTATTGCCGTACAACACAGAGTGAGTTTTTATTGTCGTTCGAACAAATTTCATTCCCATACATATAACATGTACATTCTGATATTTATCTCATCTCACGCATATTCCAGATTCTACTGGGTCCTGTTCTTTTTCGACTTGGACGCATACAGAGTCACTGTGTACGACTCAATGAATAAAGAGGAGAAGGTTTTTGACAAGGTCTTCCAACTGATAGACAGGTAATATAATGCCATCTATTCCAAAGTCGCGGGACTCTGTTGCTGTTATGTTAATCTCGGGTAATATTTAATTAATCATAGCTTGCAACTGCACATGTAGGGCTTGGGATCGGTTCCGTCAATTGGTCCGCGGAATATGGAAAGAAAAACTTGGACGGAGGTTTCATTTTCCAGTGAGTACATGCATGATCCAAAATTATAATGAATTGAGTCTCTAGTTACAGTTAATATAAAGAGTATATTAAATCTCTCATCGTTTCTCATGTAGTGTGCAAAGCAGGACAAGGGAACTAACTTATGCGGCTACTACGTATGCGAGTATGCCCACTGCCTATAAAACCAAATATACACACACGAGAGCTCGATGTACGTATACATAAACCATTCAAAATTTCATTGCGTATCGATTTGTTAAGTTGTTTATTAATTTCATATATTGATATGTCATTATTTTTCAAATAATAGCGTATTCACATGAGGGAAAAACTCCCACACAAGGATTTTATCACGGCTGTTCAAGAACAACTGATGGGGTTCATCAACGAAGAAGTCCTTAATCTCGATGGTGAATTGTACTACGACGGATCGACAATTCGTAACGTCGTTCCTTCCTCTTCTGACGTAACGCAGACGTCGAAGTCGTAGCTATAGCGAGCGAGCAAATGAATTGTACTATACATGCATGTATATATATATATTTATATATATACGTACATTTACTTTAGTGTTAATATATATTTTGGTAACATATATGTACATAAAATGTTTAAGTGCTTTAAATTATAAATATGTGTGTAATATATGTATTTATACATATATACATACGCATATATATATATATATATGTATTCTATATACATGCATAATATATATATTACAATGCATATATATGTATTGTAATATATATATATATATATATAAATATAATCAACCATGTAGCAAACAGGGCCATGCAAATAAAAAAAAATGGTACATAGATCTTTAGTCCCGGTTGGTAACACCAACCGGCACCAACCGGCACCAACCGGGACTAAAGATGGATCAGCCGGCCACGTGGCTGACCGATCTTTAGTCCCGGTTCGTGTTACCAACCGGGACTAAAGATCGATTTTTAGTCCCAGTTATTTCACCCGGGACTAAAGATCGCTATCTCTAATCCCGGATTCGTAGTCCCGGTTAGACAACCGGAAATAAAGAGGGGTTACGAACCGAGACTACAAACGATTTCTCCACCAGTATTTCTTCCTTTCTTGCACGATCGCATGCGCGCGGTTCTAGCGAACTCACGCGGAACTCGCCTGCCTCACTGCTCCCATCCGCGAGGTCGCGAGTGACTTCGCTGCTTCCGTCCAAAAAATCATGACGATAACAACTTCGCTCCACATGACGCGGACTTGTTGTGAGTTCGCATCTTTGCAACGCGACGACAGCATATTTTTGCCAAATCTCTTTGAAACGGGAATATTCATGCAAAACTGAGGGGAAAAGGGTATATTCTGTTTTTCTTTACATTAATAAGCTAGTTCTGCACAAACAAAATATGCAAACTGTTGGTCACAACTCAAAATTGCCTCCACCGGATACACACAATAATCCTCTGTCGGTCATTCAAGGACCAATTACAAGAGCTCACGCGCGACAATTGAATTTAGATGTAAGCTCGTTCGTATGTTCTTCTTTATATTATTTCGAGAATAGATTGCTACCTAATGATTATATTATGATTAGGAACCATGGAGAGGACAAGGAGACACTTAGAGAGGGACTTAGAGGCGTGGAGGATCAGCAAGGGCGTCCAAGTCAAGATGGAGGCCCAAACCAAGTCAATTTGGAGTACGTTTCTGAGTCCAGGACCAGTCTAAACTAAAATGGACGCCCAGGTCACATACGTGCTTGGAAAGCTCAAAAGATAACCTTTCCAATGGTTCTAGGCCCATGTCCAAATTATTTCCGAGTCATAGGAAATCGACCGAACAAATTGACGTCCATAATCTGTCCCGGTGCTGCAACGCCGTATTTGGGCGTTTGGGCCGTGTATCGTGATGGAACCCATTAGGGTTGCATCAAGGGGTGTTTGCACGACCCTATACTCTATATATCAGTACCTGCCATCACCTATAGGGTTTGGATTTTGTTTAGATTATTCTGTCAAGAGCAGTTTCGCCGCTAGATCGGTTTGTGGAACCCCAAATTCAAGTGCTTAATCATTCATATGCAATTGTGTTGTAATCTATCTTTTTCTTGCTTGTGTTCTTCGATTCGTATGCAGGGATTAGCCTTCTCGGTGAGGTCAACCGGGTTTCGGCACGGTTGATAACCAGACGAGACGTGGTGCTACGATTGCGAGGCTCAAGAGTGTGTTTGTTCAGAAGCCGGATCGTGTGTGTCAAATTTCCACCAAATCGATAGTTATCAATAACTATCGAAAGATCGGGACCTAGCAGCCTCATCACTTTTCAATTCCAACAGCCACCTTGTACCAATTCACTTAATAACAACAAAGTTCTAAGTTTGTGGCTGAACCTGACGTGTGAGGGATCAACCTTGTATCAATGCGTTTTTTATAAATGAGAGGCATAGACCACTCATGTGGTAGACTTAATTCCACAATTCCAAAAAGGCATGCTAGCTTTCAAACTTTAAAGGTACCTTTGAAGACAGATACATATATCCTTACACCTGAGTGGCGGACGTAGGATTAAAATAAAGATGGGGCAAAGATGCTCGTCTCAATAAGAACAATTAAACGCAAAAAATACCATATTTATGTTGTAATCATATAAACATATATTATAATCAATAAATTAAGGCAAACAAAAAATAAAAATGATATTAAAATAAAGTAATAATATTTGCACCATACATAATTCATCATACATAAAAAAAATACTAGTAAACATATCAATTTGCAAATATGAGTCAATACATAAAGCATGGTTGATAGATATCTTTTAACAAAATAAATATATGAGAATATATCGCATACCCAGAATAAGATGATTATTATTTTGCTTAGAAGGAAGAGAGAGAGAAAACATTAGGCACCTAACTATAGTAGGGGACGGGGGTGAGCAGTGTCGAGGAATTGACTCTAGAAAGCATCACATACGCAGGATTAAAATTGGACACTTGGACTGCTTATTTATGAGCCAATTGTGAATTGGATGTGGTGGTAGGCGGCCCAAGAAGAATATGGAGGGTTGGAGTGGCGCGGGCCGTAGCTGGGCCGGCCGCCCAACCCCGCCTAATGGGTGGTACCGCTCCTGCCAATAATGCACCATATAATTGATACCCAATCCATAGGGCATTTTTCGTAATTGACATTCCAAAATGTAGTTCATATTACGTTCATCTTTTTCTTATATATGCCCATTAAGCATAGGGCATTATACCAAAGTTGTGGACAAAATAATGATGGATATGGGATATACCTTCTTGTGTGTCTAATACCATTAAACATAAGAGCAGGTTAAGCTAATGTTAGAACTTATAAACACTAATAGAGGAACAATTAATCTATTCTCTACGATCCTCTTCTTCACGTAGACCGACATTGTCAATCAGGATCACAAAGTACTGACCACGTGCAGGGTAAAGAGCATTACTTTACGTTGGTTGTTGTAGGAACAAAACATGGTACACTTACGGTTTCTGAATAAATGTGGTAAAGGCACGGACGATTGGCTCAACCTGACACTACTAATGCACATAGATATATATACATCATGACCACCATCTAATATAGTCCATGGTAATTCCATGGAATTGTATCTATTGCAATGGCACCAATGTAACGTCTTATTAGGACCTTTTGTATCTGTTGGTGCAGAATAATAGGAATAGGATGCATCAGAGAACAGATAAACCCACAGTTCGGAAAAGTTTGTTCGTGTAAACCATGCCAAGCTGGATCCACTAAAGTTTTCCGTGTGTTGTAGTTTAATTAGTACACGAGTGGAAGAGGACTTCGGTGACATTAGTAGCTTAAGTAGGTGAGGCGATCACACACTCTATTTGGTTGACATCTGAGAAATGAGGTGTCCCATTTGACACACGTATCGCTGGTACAACAAAACTATGTGCACCGTAGACTAGTAGTTGAACCAGATCAAATCTTGCCCTCAGTTTTCAGCTCACACTTCGATTAGTTAGTTTTTTTTTTCTCTATTACAAATTTGGAGCATGCATGCCATATGCTTGCCGGCCTCAACCATCTGTCCATCTTTGTTTATCTTCTACTCCAAATACTAGGACTAGGAGGCATCAGTGAAAACAAGAGTGTCCTGCTCATAAAACAACAATCGGTATCACATGGCCCACCCAAAAGAACCCTCTTGAGTACCATGTCACCTGCCTTGGACACTTCAATTGTGCAGTGCAATGCAGGTCTGATGTGTGATTACTGTGAAGTCATTGTAGTTGGCAGGGTCGAGCAGGAAGACAGGAACGGTCCTGCCAAGCTGATCAGAAACGCAGTCCGGCCAAGCCACATCAATGTCAACAGCTGCTTCCAATCGTCATAACAAGCAGCAAACCATCAGCGTGGTGGATGAAGGTGGAGGTCAGGGATGGTTCATCACCAAGGCGGTGATGCACGAGCCCTGACGTGGCCACTTTGTTAACGAGTGAGTATGAACCGCAGGAAAGACAACAGTTCCCTGCTCCTCTTTGAAGGCAGCTTGGACGTTGGAATTGGAGCGTGCTAGATGTTCGTCTGCTTCTGTCATACTCTCACTAAATTACAAAAATGAGGATTATTTATAATGTTTGAATGATTAATGGGTATTAGAATTTTTATGTTATTAATCGATCCTTGGAGTTAAATTTTCACTTATAGCTTATCAAGACAAATGAATATCTATATTTCTTTTAACTTTACTCCAATAGTGCTGGCAGTCTACCATGTCGGCAATGTGATCAATTCCAATGGCAGTGGCACTCTGATATTATTTCCCATGGCAGTGGCACCCCACCTACTCTATCGAGTAGAACTGATAACAAAAATAAATAAAGAACTAAGATCAGTAATCTTAAGGGGACACACCCCTATTTTAGTTTTTTTTTTATATTGGGAGGAACAGGTACTAGAGAAAGATCTGAGGGTTCAGGGATGGCTTAATGAAAGCACACGCTAGTAGCCTTTTTTAATTAAGATAATAGAATTAATTTCGGGCTTTACTTCATAGAAACTATAGCCAGTTATTATAGGGTTTACAGGTTGATTAATAAACAAGGAAACTACTTAGACTACTAGACTTAAAAGGAAGAAAAGCTTCATGTTTACTTTGTAAAAATATACATAACCGTTGTTCCCAGCAACCCGTAAGTGTAGTCCTCGTCTTTCTCAAATCAGGCAATATCTCCTAATTTGAGAAAGATGAGGACAAGGTATAACTAGAAAGCAAGTTAGACTATGCATCTACAGTCACGAAAGACAGACAGTATAGATCAATATTCGGTGAAAACTTGCCTGGAGAGGTCCTATTGAAACAGAGGAAAAAACATAGGAATTAACTGTAGATGATTTAAATCGTATGGAAAATTCTCCAGTCGGAACAAGGGATTGATCCCTAAAACTTTTTTGGTAATTCTTTAAGATAAATGGTGCTTGCATATCCTCTTATGTGTAAGAGTCATGAGTTAATTAAATCGTAAAATATACAGCTGGTACCTTAACTTGAGATGTTGGTGCGATCACTTATCCTAAAATGTGTGCCATATGAATTTTGTTGATTGACGATATCCATATATGTAGCAGATTGCTATGCCCATATGGCTTACAGTCACAACATATTAGGCCAGTGTGCCTTCAAATTTGGTAAAATGTAGTCCAAGTAACATGTATTTTTTTAACATTTGGTAACAAGATGTGTGACTAAATGCACACCACCTCGCAGCTGTGGTACCGTCCGGTACAATATATTCCTAATTAACCAAACACTGCACACTTCCGTACAGTTGCGAATCATTAATCTCCTTGCCCTCTTACATATCATGTACCAACTACCACGTACACATTATACAAATAATTAAGCTGGTGTGCATAATTGTCATCGAATTAAATAAAATGAACTACATTTCTACTCATCTCATTTTAAACGATGAGCTAAGTAGGATGCATCATGGCTCTGCCTCTAGATTTTGATGCAGTGAAACCAATTGAACGATATATAGAAGAAAGAAGGTACTGGTATATACTTAATACTTCGATGCACTCCAATTTTAAACCACTCCAACAAACCATCCAAGTTAGTATTTGATATGCAGTGGCGCCAAGGTGTGATAGCCATCATATATACATGCCCTAGAGCAAGCATGTAGATAGCGACATATAGGACTAGGAGGACTTGGAGAACCTTGAAGCACCATAATCATAGTGGTATCTTTGGACAATATCCTGCGAAGTAGTAAGAAACGATACACCCGCATGTTAGCAGCCATGGGTGCTGTCATGGTGTGATGTCCTGAGATCCTATGTTAGGTGTCGAGCGACGTCCATTGTCCGGAAAGCTGTGGTGGTGTAGTGAACTGCAAAGTGCTTTTTCGACGTTGTGTACTGGGCAAGTGGCAGGCATGGAGGAGTCATCCAGCATGGAGAGCTGCACTTAGGTTGCATGGCGAAAATGATTTGGCCTGCAAGCAGCCCCGGTCATTCCCCACTATGGGCACATGTTTAACCCATGAGCACCTGCTCTTACGCAGCCCTAGAAGAGATTGAATTGGAAGATGCTCCATTGCTTCTACTGGAAGATGCTCCATTGCTTGTTTTCTATTTAATTCTGCCTGCAACATATGGTAGTGTGATTAGCAAAATCGAAATTCTAAAGTTCAATACTATGAATGTATGCTTATATAGCTCAAATTACCATTCGTTACATAGTCGTGATGGGGCTTTTATTAGCATATATTTCATAGTCCATAGCTGTCCATGTTCCTGCTTTCCACCTTATTCTTCCTGCTCCTGTTCTCATCCAGGAACTTCTCATCCACCAACACCAGTAGCAAGAAGAAATCTTATTAGTATGTAGCACAAAAGATAATTCATTGTAATATTACCTTCCATTCCTCTACAATCAACTAACTATACTCCCGCATAGCAAAAATATAAAAACTCTCAATTCCTAATCCAAATCCATAACTACTGAGTTTTTTTGTAAAATCAAAGGTGCTTTTGATTATTATTCTGTGATGAACAATTGGCATTGGAGATTATTGGTTTTGATATTTGGAATTTATTCACAAAGTGGTTTTAGAGATGATTGGATTTCACAGGTGATCACAGGATTCTATCATTTTATGTGACCGGTCAGACCGGGCTGTGTATGCCGGTCAGACCGGCGGTGATCGAGCGGTCAGACCGGCCAGCCCACGGTCTGACCGGCCGACTCTGTGTCGGTTTCGGTTTCGGGTTGTTTGTTTGGATATCCGTGATTATTTCTTGATTATGACTTCTAGATGGATACTATACGTATGTAATACTGTTGTTTGCTACTAATGAGTCAAGTTGGAGATAGCTTGGTCTCGGAATATGGTTTCTTTGTTTATTTCATGTGTAGGTGACTCGATGCCTCGGGAGAATATTTGCGGTGATGGACCAGGAGTCGGCTTGGGGATAAGACGACGTCCGTGGTGGTCAGAGATCATGCGGGATACTTAGGCTAGAGTTGATGCACGTGATTGACGGAGATTCCATATAGCATACGATGGAGTTATTGTGTGCATATGGGATGCGGAGTCGAATTTGGAAGGAGTCCAAATTTGGTATGATTGGTTATGTAAAGTTTGTTTCTTGTAATAGAGGGTTTCCTAAGGTGTTTAGGACTACTAGTATGAGTTTGGTTCGTGGCTTTAGACTGCCTACCTCATGTATAAATAGAGGGGGAGTGTGAGGCTTCCCGGTATCGCTTTAGAGAGCAATTGAGTTGAGTTTTGAGTTAGGGTTTCGAGTTTAGTCGAAATTTTTGTAAGGAGTGTTGTTTGTGCACTTTGTAAACACAGAGAGAATCAATAAAGTCGTCATCCACTTTAAGAGTTCTTCGATTTGTGTTTACCGGGTTTCGGCGGTCTAACCGGCAACTCACCGGCGGTCAGACCGGCGGGAGCACGGCGGTCAGACCGGCGGCGGTGATAGCAAGCGGCAGCTGATCTCGGCGGTCAGACCGGAGGTCCAATCTCGGTCAGACCGACGGCAACCAGGCGGTCAGACCGGCAAGGCAACTTCGGTCAGACCGCGATCCGTCGATTTCGAGGATAACTTTTATTTCCGCTAAAAGTTTTCGGTTTTTGGGTATACCAACCATTCACCCCCCCCCTCTTGTTGGCTTAGTTATTGTGATTCGATCCTACATTTTTCTCGTTAGCTAGTAGACAAGGGCTAATTAATCAATATGCTAAGCAAGTTGTTCGAATCAAAGAGAAGGATCGGAAGGCAAGTTCCGTATCCGAGGAATCGAAGAGAAGAGGATGAAGGCAATCTAATATAGGAAAAGAAAGAAATCGATCTAATGGAGTTGGAGAACCTAGGTATTGTGGGGATCAACCGGGAAGCTGCATCTTCGCCCGCATCACCACCGCCCGCATAGCCATCGCCACCACCCGCATCACCATCGCCATTGCTTCCCATCGACTCTAACAACTACACGCGACACACGCTCCGGTGCCTCATCCGCGCGTGCACTGGAAGAGGATACCGTTCTGTCCTACTCCGAACGGGATACCGGTATATAATATTTACGTAAAAATATGTATCCTCATTGTTGATCATGTCCTTTTGGTTTCTGATTTCTAACGAAATTAGTGTACCAACAGTAAATAAAAGTGAGTTGGTGCATTTTGGTGGTTGAAACAATAGCAACTTAGCAACCCATATTATCCCACTGCTCTGCTTATACATAGGAAGCACAGATGCATCATATGGTCGTTCCTGCTTCCAGGCTTCTTTCAAAGAAAGTGAGTCAACACTGACAGCAGCTTGAAGGAATTTAAACACAAACATTCAGTTGGGGTTCCATAAGGAGAAAAACTACGATCTAACCGATTACGACTTTACTCTTAAAAATAGCAATGCCTAAAATTTAATCTAAGTAAAACCCAAGAAACTTGGCTATAGGATCGTGCTCCACCAGGTTGGAGCGCACCATATGGGTCCCACTTGGCCCGGGGTGCCACACAAAGTTACAAGTCCATAAGGCCATTATTGGTGGTGCAACACCTTATTTATGTTATTGTGAGACCGATTTTGATAGTTTCTAGAGACGTCGTCGGATCCGTTTGAAAGAGTACTCCAAGGGCTTTCTATCAAATACTTATGGACCCAAAATGGAGCTCATATATATATTTGGTGGCCGTTTGAAATCAGAAATGTAATAGGTAGCCGAATCGGATTCCAGCACTTAGATAGCTTGATGTTGATATCTTCATATTTCGTTTATATCATGCCTACATATACTCGGGAGTAATCTCAACTTCATTTATTCCTATGTCAACTCTCTCTCTCTCTCTCTCTCTCTCTCTCTCTCTCTCTCTGACACACACACAACTGTCACATCTCTTTATGATAAATTTTTTGTGATGCACAAGATTTCTAGACCACTCAACATACGGCAAACACGGTTTTTTGACCCGCCTCTTGTACGCAATAATAGTGGCTGTTTTGTTTTCCTAACAGAAATGTTATTATTGAATATGTAGAGATCCATTGTTCATCTTTGCTTTGTAGTTGAACTTGACGATATAAATAACATTGCAGCTCACACTTTTATTACTATTATTTTTAGCTGACTCCAAATATAAATTGGGAGCATGGATGGCTCAAGCCAACCTCTATATTTGAAAGCTTGAAGAGGAGATACATGTACCATAAAAAAAATCAATGGTAGTGAGCTCGTATCTTCTGCAATTTCGTCTCACAATAATCTTTTAGTGCAAATAGTACGACCATGAGGCATCGGAGAAACCTACATGACAGTACTTGTGTAACTTTCATCGGAGTTGTATTTTCCAACCAAGAGCAACCACTTCCGTACCATTCCGGTTGGCATATTCAGAGTGGTTCAGTACTTGAGGGAGTGCTCACGGACTTGGGCACCAGCAACGTAGATGTGTCATACCTTATTGTTATGCTTTTTGCATTTTTACATCTTAATCTTGGATAGTTATGGAGGTTGTAACCCCCAAAACCACTCGGCACACATCACAAGATTAGGAAAGTACAAACATACAACGATTATGCATATTGGTTGATGCCGTAGTAATTAAAACCGTGTCTCCAAGTACATGTCTATTGTATATAAGGAGTTTTTATCTTAAAATATTTTATCTTTTGCTGATCATCTCTCTATTAAGTACATAATTAAACTACTGGTGTGCATATACTGCAGTTCAACCAGATCAAACGAATCGCTCAGCTGACAAATCCTATCATAAATTGGGAGCCTCTTGTTGCATGCATCAGGTTGGACTCTACATTCAGAAGACTTGGAGAGGGGATATAATACCACACCATGATCATGATAGTAGACGCCATTGCAAAAGATATCAAATAGTAGATGCTAGACGAAGCATCTTTTGCAATGGCATCTGACATCTCATGGCCATCATAATCCTTCAAGTGCAAAATAGTAGGACTAGGAGGTCTCAGAGAACATATGAGCGTGCTGCTGTCAAAACATTCTTCGAAATGTTTAGTGTATACAGATGGTATCTCTTCACTGCCATGTCACATATCTTCCAACTGCCATTGTGCAGTGGAGTTTTGGCCTAGGATTGATGTTGGCATAACGTGATGGCATCAGGCGCTCGGTTGGTTGGACTGGAGTGGTACATGTTGCAGGGGCAATCTTGATGGCGGTAGGGACCGAAGAGGTTGTGGTGATGGTTCCAATCATCCAATGTCAAAGGCTTTGGCACGGACATGCTGGATGTTCGCTTGGTGCCGTGACACAAGGAAATATATGATGCATTGTTAAACATGATGGTTTGTTTCTATAACTTTATTTTATGATAATGTTGCTTCAATTTTCTAGATAATAATGGATGCTTGTTTCGTGCCTTCAATTTTCTAAGGGAGTTTCAGAGTAGTTCAATGTTTAGCAACTTCAGATCTAATTTATTAAATCTATATACTCTTCACAGCTAATCCAATAGGCGATTTTTATACACATTCTAATTCCGCTGCTTAATTATGGTGATAATTTAAAATTTGTGTTTTTCTCTGGAGTACTATTCCTTGTCTTGATAGGCTCAAATCAGTATCTATTTTGGCATGTAGGCACATAGCTATAAGATATTATGTACCTGATCTGCAGTTGCACTGAGAGTTTGAGGTATGGTCAACTAAGCATGGCAACCAATTATGATCTTGGTAAGATGTTCTACAGATCAAAGTTCGGAAAAATAAACAGAAATACAGAGAATGGCATAAATTCAGGGCAAATCAGTAGCATGCTGAGCGAGTCACTCCTTAAACGTCCAGTAGACAATTATATGACACTCTGCAGGTTACGCCATAATTTCAGATCTATATATGCCAATTAAGTCATTTTATATTGATATGGGGTTTTTATCTATGCTATATATGGGATTATACAGATGGCGCGCTTGCCCTAAATTCCTACAATTGTATCTCTCCTATTGCACTGATCAATTCATCGTCGCATTTGCGCTTGAGTTTTTTTTTTCCTAAGTGCTTTCCACACAAAATATATGTATCGTCCTTGTTGTTGATTGCGGCTGCCTTTTAGCTTCTCATTTCTAACGAAATTATTGCGGAAACATTGAAAAAAAAAGTAAGTAGGTGGTAGAACTAGCTAGAGTATACCAAAGCTCATATTATCCACTACCCTAGGAAATAGGAAGCACACATATGCATCCTATGGTCATTCCGCTCCGAGGTTTGTTTCAAAGAAGGCCAGCCAACATAGAGGGCTCTATCAAGAGGAGATACATGTACATACGTTGATACTATCCGACAGTTAGTCAGTGAAATACCAAGCAATAGTCCATGTTAATTGGTCACTTTGTGGGAGCCACTGATCACATGATTGATACCTCACAATAACAATCGGTAGTAATCTGTGTAATGCAGATAGTATGCTAGCTAGGGCTAGGAGGCATTAGAGAACAGAACAACCACCTCCTGATAGAAGTTACATGTGGATAACAAAGAAGGCGTACAAGGCACCCCTTCTGTGCCATGATGGCGTCCATGGATGTCGTCGTAATAAAGCCGTTTCCTTCAGGACTCGCCATAGGCTCAGTTGAGATGGTAATTATGCTCAGCTAGGTTGGTGCGTTTGGTCGATCGGTCATGTCGGCTCCAGGGTAGTGACGGTGATGGAAGCAGGGCAGAGCGCAAGTGATGGTTGATCGAACAGCAGGAGTATCGGTCACAAGGTACATCAAGACTAGCGGCTTGCAGCGTCAAAAGTACATGGTATGGAGGATGGGAAACAATGTCGTCTCCAGTTAAAGCTAGCTGGAGATTCAATTCGGTAGTGGTGTTGAGTTGGCACGAATCAGTAGGAAAAGTTTTCTCAACTTCTTCTTTTTTTTAGAAAAAAAAAACAGCACAAGCAAACATATATACGCACACGCTCATTTCTCAACTAATGTGCGTGCATGCATGAATATAGCAAGAACATAATTAACCGTGTATATACGTTTCACGTATGGTCCGCAGTCCCATTGTAGTTCAGCAGTCGATTAATGTCGAGACATTTTGATAGTAACCACATCTTGTGTTGGTTTGTGAGACCATGCGTAACTATATGAAATCCCGCGCTTGCTGCATAAATTTTATATGATAATTGTATAAATAACATAAAAGATAGCTGCACGGCATAAATTTATATATACTTTATATAATTTTCTCTTTATCAACCATGGAAAAAAAGTTATAAACAAGAAATTTTTCAATAGACCTCGTTGATCATCTTTGCATGTGATATTCAACTCGCCAGCACAACAAACCATGTCAATTGCAGTTGAACCAGATGACATCAACAACTTTGCAACTCACACTTTAATTATTTTTAGAGGACTCAAACATAAATTGGTAGTTCTACACCTCATGCCGACCTCTACATTTGGCAGAACTTGTGTAGAGGCTGATACACGTACCATCAAAAAGTCAGTGCTAGTGAATTTGATGTATCTTCCTTCTGCAGTAATGCCACCAGCAATAATCTTCTAGTGCGTGCAAACAGTAGGAGTATGAGGCACGCAAACGGTAGGAGTATGAGGCATCAGAAAGAACAACAGGAAGATTTCTGTCAAACTTTCGCCAGATTGGTATTTTGACACTACCTATCGACTGTGCAAGTGAGCCATGGGTAAGGGCACAAGTGAAACCACCGGCTACGGCTCAATTCGTGCACTGCAACACACCGGCATACCCCACGTCAGAGGTACGGAATCTCTTTCTTTCTGCTAATGGAAATGGGAGGATATGATGCCTTGCATCTCGCTTCTTTCCCTAAAAAAACTTTGCATTTAGGCCACAATCTTGGATAGCTATGCAGATTGTTAACCCGAAATACCTAGCGATTATGCATAGGTTGAGGACTAGCACATAGTAATGACACTGTGACTCCATGCACTTTTTTTGTATACAAGGATTTTTCCATTTTAAATCAATTATATTTGCTGATCATCTCTGCATTCAGTGTAAAAAATACTACCGGTGTGCATTCTAGTTAAACCCGATGAAACGAATTAAGCATCTGGTAGATCTTTGTTAGCAACTCAAATCAGCAATCTCAACACCAACTCAACTGATAATCCAGCAGTAAAAGTAGCAGCAAAGTCTACCGCACAAGAGAGAATTGGATGGAGAACAACTATAGGGAGATAAAAGCGGTGGAAGGTGCCATAAGCTTCTTGAACAACTAGGGAAAGAAGGGAGGTAGAGAGAGATCGGCATGGGAGCCACCGGCCACCCAGGTTGCCGCCGCGGCCAAGAGCTTCACTCACCAATTGATGCGTTTGATACCCTCCACGCTGTTGGTTCTCTCTTTTGTATTGTACCCTTCTAATCGGATGGACCAAGTTGACACCAAAGCCCAAGTCATGAAGGCTCAAGTCCCTAACAATCTCCCCTCCTTAACATTCGGCTTGTCCCCAAGCCGATGCTAAGACACTGTCAAGTGCCAACACCACCAGGATCCCAAGTCTGAAGTTTCTTGATAAAAGTAGCAATTTCCCCTCTTAACATTCGACATCTTGGAAGCATGTTGGCGGTCTGCAATTTTGCTCTTCTTGTAGTCACTTAAATCGTCCTGAATGGCCTCATGGAGTTGTAATTGCATGATAAATTGTGCATATACCTTCTTCTCTAAGAGCTGAAGTTCAAACATAGAAACCACATCAACTGCAGTGGTAGCTTCAGATAATAGCCCCTTGTGGATCACCACCAGAAATGCATCTATCCATTTCATTCTAGAATGAAAAGTAACTTATGCTGGACGCTTTTATATTCTGTGAGAACATCACCCGTATCCCTAGGCATGGCCAATACAAAATGTAATTCAGTGCTGCATGAGAACGAACAATATATTGACTAACTCCCTTGATAAAAGCAGGAAGATATGCTAGAAGTTCAACGGCAAGGACTACCTCTGTCATTGTAATAGTTACACATAGTGTCAATGATCCAATACACAATTCCAGCAAAGCACAGAATACATTTGCATGTGATGCAGGCCACATGTCTGAACTTTTCTCAGAATACCTTCTCAGCATTAGGAACTTAATAGGACACCTCGGGCAACAGAAGTGCCGTGGACAACTTTTCTGCACAACACAATTCATGAGAGAATTCCACCTCTTTACTACATAACGGATCATGAATTTCCTAGACTGGAAGCTGAAACAATTGTTATCACAAGGCACAGAGTGATAATCATGAACAAGTGAGTATTGCTTCTTTATAACGTGTACCCTGGACAGTCCACTAGTAGTAGCAACATCCGAAATTACTGGCTCATAGTTTGCTGAATGACTGGAAAGCTTCGCAGCAAAAAAAAGTACGCAGCCATCCACTATTGTAGTGCTTTAAATCCCAAACAATTAACAGATCCCTTTCTTCTCTACTAAAATATTTTTTTTCTTCTTGAAATGAATTTTGGCCACTTGTTCCGCACCATAACATCAATCACATCGGACTTTCTAGCATTCCCAATACTAAGAATTGCACAACCCAAGTAAAACTCACATAGGCCGTTTGTTAGTATGTGTCTGATAATATTTTCATCACATGACAACAAATGTTTCAACTCAGCAATTAGTATCCAATTCCAAGGAAGCAATGACTCAATAACACAAGCAACCAGATCATTTCCCTTACTAACAAGCGTTGTAGGGCTAGCGTTGTCAATACCAAGATCCCTCACCTAGAGATTATTATCTTTGTATGTTAAGTGAAGTGAACAAATAACACCCCATTCCAACTAGGATTTATTTTTTAAAAAAAGTCATAAAAATGAGGAGCATTCATATAAAGATAGGACTACCATGTTCACAATATTTTTTTTATGAATGTTCCCGATCAAAAAAAATCCATTGCCCTATTAAAATTTCAAATAAAAATTTTAATTTATTACATTTATTTTATTTCCAAAATTTATGTCAAAATTTTCTGCACTAATTATTTAGTCTCATTGGTTTTATAAAATGCACATACTGTGCATTCACACAAAATTTTTCAATTATTTTTGAAGCATATATTTAAACCTAAATTATTAAGGGCAAAAAAGACATTTGCAACCAAATATAATAGTGAAATGATAGAAAATGTAGGGACATGGAAGGGATCAAGTTGAAATTTCAGGGGTATAGAAGGGAACGGGTAAATTTTAGGTTTATGAAAGGGATTGAGTGAGTTTTCAGTGGTACACAAAGAATTTACTCCTTAATATATGATGCCAATACAAGGAACTTTATTGTACAGGATACGTATAAATAGCATATGTGATCCCCTAACTTATTAAATAATAACAAAAATCATATATTGCTAGGCTCGTTGGAAGCTCGAACTTGGCTCGACAAAGCTTGCGAGATTTGGGAGAGGATCAGGCTTGCCTCGTCTGCAGATCGAGCCGAGCTCAAATCGAGCCTAAAATGAGTCGAGCTTGAGCAGCTCGCGGGCCTCAACTTTTTTTTTAACAGCCCTAGTCATGAAAGCCCCGAGTCCCTAACAATCCTGTAATAAATTGAGAGCATGCATATGATGTGATGACTCATGTCTGGCTCTACATTGAGGAAACATGGAGAGGTGATATATTGTTTTCCTGATTTAAATGTCACACCTTCAAATAGTAGATGGCAGACAATTAGAAGCATCTTTTGCAGTGGCAGCTGGCATCTCATAATCTCATGGCCATCATAATCCTTCCAATTCTAAACAGTAGGACTAGGAGGCTTCGGAGAACACAACAGCGTGCTGCCGACAAACATTTTTCAACATCATGTTTGTTGGCCATGTCCTCAGCCTTGACACAGCAATTGTGCAGTACAATTCAGGCATACTATTGGCCTAACGGGATCATGGCCTAGCATTCGCGTAACAGCGCGATGGCCTGAGGCGCTCCGTTGGTTTGGGAGGCACACCTGATGCTAGTTTGCTGCTGCGAGACCAAAATTTTCAGAATAATAAATAACCAAAAATGGGGTTTGCTTCCAAAACTTTAGTATAATATATAGGGTTTATTCAATCTTCTACAGACTATTAATGGATGCTTCTGGTTAAATTTCACCGATATAGATAAATTTATTTAACTAATAAAAGGCACAAATAAAGGAAAGACAAATGCTTTTTTTTGTTATTTATATTGTAATGGATGGAAGAAGAGAAGGATCCAACTAAAAACCAGATTTCAGGGATGGAAAACAAAGTTCGGATAAACTGAAATATAGAATATCTCACAATTCAAACGGAAAAGTGGGTGCAAAGAGTCTTCATGACACCAACGCGCACTAGCTCAAGTAGCTCATTGTTTAGCAGTTTGCATGCTGGGTCTGTAGGCCATAATCTTTTTTTTTTTTTAGTTATTCACAAGTACAAAATATGCCATAGGTGCCAGTTTGCACGGGTTCGTAGGTGTCGGATTTTCATCCCGCACTATAGATGGCCAAATGGGCCGACCGGCACGGCCGGGCCTGGGCCAAGGTCAGTGGGGCCGGCACGACCCGACCTACACGTCGGCCCGTGCTGTGACAGCCCACGGGCTGCACACACGGCCCAGCCGCGGCCCAGTAAGACTCAGGCCATGTTGGGCCGGCCCAAAGGCACGACAGCCCATTGTGCTTCTCCATATAATAAGTCTATTTTTCCTCCCTACCCTCTGTGGGCTGTGTCTATATAGCTGGAAAATAAGTCTATTTGGTATTCCCCTTAGAAAGAGCCCTTGGTTAACATGCATGCGGCTCGTCGACCTGCCCCGGGGGGGGGGTGCGATTTTTCCAGACGCCGACACAACTCGCCCGCATGGAAACCCCCCCCCCCCCCCCTCCCGTACTGAAAAACGTTTCTGTAGTAGTGATAGTATCTACTGCTCTCCTCATAAATGGAAGCACATATCATGTGGTTCTGTGCTCATGCCTTTCTTCCAGGGTTTCAATACCTTCAGGGATAACATATATGCAGTACATAACTGAGTTCTCACAGGAGCTAAAATAGCGAAATAATATGGCTGGCTAGGCTTAGGACGCATCGGAAAACATAACAGCCCTAGGCTCATCCACATCAATCGCAAGAGCTATGAGGGACATTCCCTGTACCAAGATGGCGTCCATGGATGAAGCTGTGGAGACGTTGTCTTCTATACCGGGCGTAGGCTTAATTAGTTGAGATGGTAAGCTCTGCTAGGGTGATGCGGCAAGCATGCTCACCAGCAGTTCCATCCGCAATGCAGCAGTGACGGGGACAGAGACACATGGCGGTTCACTCGATGCGGCGAGCAACATGGTCGTCGCACCTGGACCTGGTCATGGTGGTGAACGACGGGAGTAATGGCCAGCTGCCTCTGGAGGTCGTACATCCATGGGGAAATCTCTAAGTCTACGGTGAGAGACAGTCACTACTGGAGAAACCATCTTTCAGGTCGACCCAAATCCACAATAGTCCCGGTTTCACTAAAAAACATTTTTAGTCCCGGTTTATAAGTGTAAGGGGACTATATCATCTTTAGTCCCGGTTGGTAACACCAACGAGGACTAATTAAAGATGATCTTTAGTCCTGGTTCACCTCATGTCAGAGGCTGTTAGGTCCCAGAAATCTTTAGTCCTGATTGTTAACATCAACCGGGACTAAAATCCTAACTTTCCCGCTTGTTGTTTCTAACCGGGACTAAAAAACAATATACCGTATATAATCCCTTGCTTTTATCCTCAAAAATTTCTCTCCTATTCCTCCTCTCTCACACTCTTATCCTCTCCTTGTCTTTCTATTCCTCTTCCCTCGAGTCTCTCGGTAGCACCAGCGAGGACTGAGCGGCTAGCGAGGCTGGCGGCAGGGGCCCGAGTGCGGTCGGCGGTGGCTGGACGGGGGCGGCGGCCCGCGGTGGGAGGCAGGAGGCGGCGGCGGCAGCCCACGGCAGGAGCTAGCCGCGGCCGGATTTCTTTCTCTTTTTTTCTTTTTTTTAATTATTTGTGATTTATTGGATCTGTGTTATTTGATGTGTGATGTATTTGTAATGTATTTTTTTTATAATTTGTGATGGTTTTTTTCTGACATTTTTTGATGTAAATATTATGATTTGTGATGTTGTTACTTCGATCTGTGGATGCAGGGAGCATCTCGATTTGGAATTTGTGATGATTTTGTGATTATGGTGAGATTGGTGTAAAATCAATATGCAAACAACAATGAAAAAAAAGAGAAGAATGAGACCAGAGACGTGGTGCTATCTCTTTAGTTCCGGTTGGTGCTACCAAACAGGACTAAAAATTCTTCTCTTTACTCCCGATTAGTGTTAGTAACCGGTATCTTTAGTCACGGTTATTTAAACCGGGACTAAAGATAGTGATCTTTAGTCCCGGTTGAAAAAACGGAACTATAGGAGATTTCAAACCGGAGTAATTAAAGAGCATTTCTCCACTTTGGTGAATGCTGATAGTGTGTCGAGTTGGCATGTGCATCAGCAGGAGAGAGGTTTCTCTACTAATTAATATGCGTGATTAAAATGATAATGCAGAATTAAGATGCTTTCGTTACATAGTCGTTTTCGAGAAGTACAGCGCTTGCTTGCGATAACCACATGTTGCGTCTGCCTGCGAGGCCCATGTGTTGTAATATGATGGAAATAGTTTCACATTAAAGTCTAGATAGTGCTGGACGGAAATATAGTAGGTACGTCACCAAATGTACGGAAATATGACGTACGGAAATATATATATATATATATATATATATATATATATATATATATATATATATAAGCAGGATAATATGAACCAGGGTTCATATGCTCCTAACTTATATGGCTGACATGTGTACACATTGTAACAGAGATTAGTATGTTCCATTATGAACTAAGGTAGCTGTAAGATGTACCTACTATGTTTTGTTTGGTACAAGTTGCTTGCAGCTTCCTTTCCAGAGTCACAGCACGCCATCATGCCATGGCCGTACCCTAACACCAATGTTACATCAACAATCACTAAAAGCTACTAAATCACATTTGGTGATGGAATGCGCATGTCATATACTATTTGTATTTTTTTCAGTCAGCTGTCGTGTCTATCAGCTTTCGCCCCCATCGTTTCGCTTATTCGTGGAATAACCGAAAGGACTTATTCGCAAACGAAGAATAATTTGTAAGTAAAATTTTTATATATGTGTTCTTAGCGATCTAAAAGCACATGCTAAAAAAATAAACTTCGATAAGAAAAACCCAAAATCAACTCTAAATTTAAGGTTAAAAATTTAAATTTTGGCTGATAAGCATAAGTATAAGCGAAAAGATAGGGCCATTTATAACTGGGCTATACCATTTGAAATGTATTGAAATAAAAAATGGGCGATTTTTTTATAGATATATGCTTCATACTAAAAATACAATTTAGTTATATCTACATAGTAAATATGTTAAGATGAATATGCACTCACAGCAAAATATGATATTGGCAAAAACGACATTTCAAAAATGCCATTTGGCAAAGTGATGTCAAAAAATGATATTGCAAAATAATACATCAGTTGGCATTTATTAAAAATAAAAAAAAGTATCCAGATTTTGTTCTACATATTTCTTCATATATATGCTACATCATAAAATCTAATTTTGTTACAATGTATAGAGAAAATAATATCCGTGAGACATAATAAGTTAATAACGTTGGCCTGTCAATTAAAGTACCAGATTTTGGGAACTTAATGCTTGCTCAAGTATAGCATCCATTAATTGCTAAATCATCTTGTGCGGTAAGTATAGCATCCATTAATTGACCAAACCATTCTGGCTATGCTAATTGTAATTGCCAAGTTAATACTAACAGATTAAAAACACTAATAAATGTTAAGTAAAGAGCCAATTTCAAGAATAGCATCTGACATGCGAAATCAGTTATAGCAGCTAACTATCAATATTTACTCACCCAAATATAGAAATAAATTTATAAAATCAGGGGCTGCTTGGTTCCTAAAACAAAAGCTTTTTCCCCATCACATTAAATGTTTAGACAATTGCATCGAGTATTAAATGTGGAAAAAAACCAAATACATAGTTTGCGTGTAAATTGTGAGACGAATCTTTTAAGCTTAATTATGTCATGATTTAACAATATGGTGCTACATTAAACATTTACTAATGACGGATTAATTAGGCTTAATAAATTCGTCTCGCAGTTTCCTGGCGGAATATGTAACTTTTGTTATTAGACTATGTTTAATACTTTAAATATGTGTATGTATATCCGATGTGACAACTAAACCTAAAATTTTTCCCCAACTAAAATTTTTCCCTATTATAGAGACTTATACTTTTGTGAGAGAAAATATTTAGTCGCTTCTTCCCAAACACCACCTTAGCAATGCTCCCGGCTCCACCCCAATCACATCCATTAAGCTTGTCATGCGCTTATTTATGGAGGAAGCAGTGCAATGCCCTGTTCTAGTTTGTCAAAAATATCAGTGACAAGACAAATCATAGCCATGCTTGTTACCCCAGTACATGTGCACCATAACGAGCTGCTTGAGCAATTAAGGAATTAATTCTTTCCCAGTACTACTCAATTGTGATAACCTTTAACCTCTTGAGCACGCATCTTGGAACATCTAAACGGCTGAGATTCATGGAGCAGATGGACTGAGGTTCACATCTGAGTTATATATATATATATATATATATATATATATATATATATATATATATATATATATATATATATATATATATATGACACTCATATGGGGCACCATGGTGCCCGAGCACCATAGTATCTAATGCACAAAATCACTCAAAATTTTCAAAATTTTCAAATTGTGAGTATATACCTAGTTATAAAAATTTGATTCATACCTATACCTATCAACAAAACAACTCAAATTTAACTTTATTTCACAATCCATGATTACATACCTAACTAATTATATGTATGGATGCTATATACCTAGAATCAAAATATAACAAAACAAGTTCAAATTCAGTTCAAACTTGCTTTGAACTAGTTAGTAAAGTGGTTAATGTTAATACCTAAGTAATTGAAAAAGATTCATACTCATTTGAATTGGGTATATACTCAATTTCAACAAATAGCACCAAACAAATTATATATATATATATATATATATATATATATATATATATATATATATATATATATATATATATATATATATATATATATATATATATATATATATATATATATATGATCGCCGGGTCTTCAGTTCGGGAGTAGTATTATTCCTCGTCGCATGGATGACTAGGAAGGAGCATAATGCGTGGATATTCAAGAGATCCATAATGTCAGCCTGAAAGAGAGATGGCAATCATTATTTTGCTGTTATTCTAACTTTACCATCTTAATAAAATTTATCTCTGTTCCATCGCCATGCCGACCAAAAATAAGTACAGCATACAACAGAGATCCCTATCAGCCTTCCAAAGTAATACATGACCCCTGTCAGCATTCTAATTTTGATGATTTTATATTAAAATACTATTATTTACAAAAAATGTCACAGCCACATCAATATAAACAGTTCAGAACTTATGAAGCTAGTGTGTATTCTTTTATATTATGTGTCTCTTGTTTAGATAACATGCGCACAAGACAAATCTGGTACATGAGAATTGTCTGTAGAACCGAGTGCTCCAGTTGAACCGGATCAAATGAATCACTTTTCAGCTCACACTCCTTTATCGGGGACTCGTATTACAAATTGGGAGCAACGACACCTCGTTCCTTCCTCCAGATCTGGGAGAATTTGGAGGGCCGAAACATGATGATTTTATACACGCATAGTCCAACAACATCCCTCCCATAGTCAATACTAGAGAATTTGAATTATATATCCTCTGCAATGACAATTTGACAACTGTATTATACTCTGTTAGTGCAAACAGTTGGACCACAGGGCATTTCAGAAAACTAAAGTACATGGCTGATGCTCGAACTCTCTTCTGAATCATGTCCTTCATGCACAAAAACACATCTTCTGTGCAACATACCACCTGTGCTAGACACACTGCCACGCTGCAGCGGAATTGAAAACCTTAGACATAGGATTATGTGAAACCGTCAACTCAGTCTGCACGGTGCAACTGGGGCAATTGGCACAGCAGGGCTGTCCCTGATCGGCAGTGATGAAGCATGACACAGACAAGGGAAAGGCACCGAACAATTGTTAGCACTAATCTTGTTGCACAGGATTCTTTTATGGTTAATTAGTTTTGTCTAGAGTGGTCACGTCATGTGTTAGACGTGTTTGCATATGGCTGGAAACTTGATGTGTTCAGATTGAGGCCGACCAATACATAAACGGGTCAAGTGGCTAGCTAGTTAGACCGTGCATATGTTGCATGCCTTAATAAGTGGGCTAGATATGTTACTTAGTGGATAAGTACATGCATGTGTTGCATGGATTACTGGAAAAGGGTATGCAGTAGAGTCCGGGTCAAGTAAATCACACGTACGTGGCATGAGACTCGGGCAAATTTTTTGCTCTGCAGTATGTACGCTTGTGAGGCTTATAAAGTCATGTAATCATTAGTTGATTAAAGTGTATGAACAACGGAGAAAGGAAAAGGCATTTGTTGCTGAAAGGCTTCTAAGACAAGGATTTTTTATACTTAGATACCATGGCACCTATTATTTGCATGCGACTCAAATATTATTATAGGCTATCTTATAAAATTTTATAAAATTTTTATATAACTGTTTGCATTACATATATATACCTAGGTGCCATGGCACCTAGATGTAGAAAATACTTTGTGAAGGCTTCTGTTCTTGTGTGTCCATTCCAAATACGTGTGCGTGTGTTGCAATACAGAAAGGAAAAGACGTGCGTCGTCGCCGGTGTTCGTCGCCAAGTAATCTCGTGTGAAGTTTGATCCATTGGCTGATTCCAACGACAGTTTCATAAATTCGGAGATATGTGGTTGTACAATGAGAAGCAATGAGTGCTCTGGACATCACCGTGCGAGTAGATTATTGTCTTAACACTTGTAAAGTAGCCTGTAAATCAACCCCCTTGGCTCCAAAAAAAAAACCCATTCTTTTTAGAGCCTCATCTATGCTGATTATAGAAACCAATCTAAACTGTTAATCTCATTTAATCGAGAGGTTCACATCTATTTATACTATCATCTCATTTGATCGAGAGGTTCATATCTATTTAGGGTATAATTGTCATTTAGTAGTGATTAAACCTTTTTTTTCTCCTTTTATGGCTTTTTCGGTGAAATATAAGCGATGCGAGTGCAATGGATGACCATAGATCGATTTAGCCAGGATTAAATCATAAATGACAAAGCAACTCCTATTCATTGTATTAGTAAATTACTAATTTACCCCTAATAATACTGGTAGTATAATACTACCAGTAGATAGCACCGAAGCATCACTCTAAAAAGAAACATGGATTATGCATGTTCTCATGAAAGCGTCCTTTTTTTCCTCACACTTTTAATAAAACTAGAAAAATGCCCATACGTTGCAACGGGTGAAGGCTATTTTAATATTATTATTATTGTACAATATAGGAGCCGCAATTAGGGTCCAATCATCTCAAATTAGCATGCAAGTTTTTTAAAGAAATTTCTTTTACGACTCTTGTATTTTTAAAAACGAATAAAATTAAAACCGATTCAAACATGCATCTATATTTCCATCTGTATTTCCAAAAGCGATTGAACTTAAAAACCGATTCAAACACAGATGACATACCAAAAGTACCGGTAAAAATATCTTCAATTTTTATAATAGTAGAGATAAACCGTGGAGGTGGGCAGATCAATAACTATTATGAAGTAATCAAAATTGGTTATGTTAGAAACTTCTATTTTGTTCATCTCTCAGACTAAGAGGATCAACTACTTAGCCAACTTTCATAATTAAATGCCGTCAAGCTTTTGTAATCGTGTGGGGGTTTTGGTTTGTTATTAGGAATTCTAGTTTTTTTTAATAACAGGTAGTGTAATTAATGCTCAAACATTTACCATAAAAATTAAATCAGTGAACAATATATTTCACCAGATCTAACCAATTACATTTTAGCTGACCCTATTATAAAATGGAAGCATGTTGCCTCATGCCAGCTTACTCTGCTTTTAGAAAAGTTGGAGATGAGATGCATGTCGATTATAGTATCAAACAATCCTATAGTACATCCCAGTCAACTTGAAGTATACTCTTACAATGGCACCTGACGTGTCATCGCCATCATAATCTTCAGGTGAAGAATTGTAGGACTAGGAGGCTTCAGAGAATACCATAGAAAGTTGCTCATAGAACTACTTTCGAAATAGGAAGGACATCCAACGGGAACTCCTTCATTGCCAAGTCTCATGCCATGACGATGTCATTTCATACTTCATTCAGGTCTAACATTGGTATAAAGTGATCACGGCCTCAGAACCTTAGTACACTCAGTACGGTAGCCTCTTCCGGACTTGCATGAATGTGAATTATATTCTTCAGGATAGTTTAAACAGTTAAACTAGGGGTTTGTTTCTAAAACTACTCTATCTGTCCCATAATATAAGGAATTTTAGAGGGATGTGCCACAACGAATCTGGACAGGCCTCGCTGTCCAGATTCATAATACTAGGATGTGTCATATCCCTCAAAAATTCCTTATATTACGGGATGGAGGGAGTATATAATTTCAGAAGATTACTTGATTCTTTCCAGAGGTTAATGGATCATCTTAAATTTTTACCGTTGTTAGCATAACTGATAGCAAAAGAAAATAAAAGAAGGGCAAGGTAAATAATTTGCTAAAAGTAAAACACTCCTTTGTTTGTGTTATCTATATCTCGAGAGGTGTGGGAGTGTGGCATAAGAGAAATATCCAACTCAAGAGTTCAAGGATGGCTAACTGAATGTGTGCCTTGGCGCCTTGCTGCTACAGTCCTGAGTTATGAGTCTATCAAGTCAGGACATACCACAAAAGAAAGTTCTGAGAAGCTGAAATACAGAGTATGGCACAAATTCAAGACAAGGTGGCGGCAAGCTTGCTGACAAAAGTTTTCAAGTCACCAATGTGCTGTAGCTGTAGCCCGTATACTCTGCATAGCACATACCGTACCAGATTAGTTGTCACATTCTACTCCCTGCATACCGTACCAATATGCAGTAGCTGTAGTCCGTATATATACTCTGCATAGCACATACCACACCAGATTAGTTGTCACATTCTAACACCCTGTATACCATGATCATGATAAAAATATCAGTTTTGCACCTGTATTTTTCTCCGAAGTACTTTGCAGACAAAAATTAAGGATCCAACCAGTATCTGGCTATTTTTTATGGCATATATATAAGAAAACTAATGAACTTACAATATCCTATATGAATTTTTCTCTATATACATGCTGAAGGAACATCTTCACAATGATGTCCCAAGTTACACCAACACTTTAGCTTTAGTAAAACAACAAACAAATTGATTTTTTCATCCTCGTCATGCCAGCTTATTGTAAGAGCAATATCACACTCTGAGGAGGTGCCATATTTTATTTACATTAATTTATAGTACTAGTCTATAACACTGAATGTGATTTTATGGTACTGAAGTACTAAAAAGTACCACGCCATTAATTGTTAATTTAGGATACCTCTCTTAAAACTTTAATACTTAGAGGCGTATCAGAAACCAAAAAAATGTTTGAACTTAAAGACAGTTTTAGCTTTTTTTTGGTTCATCTTAAAGGGCAAAATAACTCATGTTACCTTACAGGTAATGCAAATTAATACTAGAATGTGTTACCTTCTTGTAAATTTGACCTATTGTAAAAACCTCCAGAGTATAAGTAGCCCCACGAATAGGAATGCCTCATGTGAGCCTATAGTTTTTGCCCCGTGCTGACTATATATGTTTTAATTTCTATGTATGAAGTATGCAAATATTAGTACTAGGTGGTAAGACTAGAGGCATCGAAAATTCCGACACCACTATATTTGACACCACTATATTTGACAGGGCATCTTCAGACCTTTCAGCTTCAGCTAGTATTTGGTCCAAAACCAGTGTAGGTTATAGGCCCATAAATTTGTTCAGAATAAACTCGAAACGCTGCTTGGATGAGCCGTAACCTATTAAATTTACGAGTATTTTTAGCCATTCCAATGGAAAAGTAATATGGGAGGCCACACCTTTTTCCAACAATTATCAGGCTCGGCCTGCTCGATGCCTCTCTCGCTCGTGTGGGAGAACGGAGCCACGGAGTGTGCAGCATTGAGCGTTGCCGTCGCCAGCTTTACACGCCACCCTCGCGCGTACTCCGTCCGCCACAACGGCGGCCATCCATATCGTAGGGCGTCGATGTGAACCGCCAGGCCGCGAAGGCTACCACTGAGCTTTGATCTGCAGCATTGCCTCCTGTCATTGATCTGTGCCCCCACCCCCACCGCTCCTCTCCTCCTCTCTCCTCCACAAGGGCCTCCTCTTTACTGTGCCCCCCTTCAACCCCCTAGATCCGCTGTGCTTGTGCAGCAACAAGGTGAGGAAATCCTCCCTCCCACCCTCTCTCTGGTTTGTGCTGAACTTTTGACAGGCTCAGCGAATTCAGACAGAACATCAGTGTGTTAGGGAAAATATTGGTTAGGTGACAATTAGTATTCATGTCTAGTATGGATCGATGACAAGAATGTGCTTAACTCCTGCAATGTATTACCGTTGAATGTCCTGAATTCCGATGGGTGATCAAAGAACATTATGTTTTCAGCCTACATTATTGTTGCAGTGTAGGCAAATGCTGCCTGATAATATTGCCCTGTTAGATTTCCAATTATGTGTCTAATTGAGACAAACTTTTAGTTATCAGCTCATAAGTATGCAGTATTCTTATTATGTTCATAAATTGTAGCCTGCATTTAGATCATGAAATACTTGATTGCTTGTGTTTCAGTTTTGTGATACCTATAATGTTTAGATCAGTATCAAGAAATCAGCATTTTAGTTTCTGGGTTTCTGAGGAGTAGTGCAAAATACAATTTCAAACCTGGCAGCATTTTGACACTCAGCTTGTGATGTACTATTGCAGGATAGATACTGTAACCTGTCAACGTGAACATGTGTTTGAAGAAATGTTAGACGATGATTTGGCCACTCCATTTCAGGATATATAGAGTAATATTTTAGTATTACTAGAAAAAATGCCCGTGCGTTGCAACGGGTGAAGTCTATTCAATTTTATTATTGTTATATGGTTTAGTTAAGATAATTCACTATGGGAGTTCGCTTGCATATATATATTTTTAGAAAATCGTGAGCTGCAGTTAGGAGTCCGATCGTCTCAAGTTAGCATGCAAATATTTTAAACAGGTTTCTTATATGATTCCTTCTGTATTACCAAAAGTGAACGATCTTAAAAACCGACTCAAATACGGATATGTATTTTCAAAAGAAAACGAACTTAAAAACCAACTCATACACGGATGACGTACCAAAATACGGCAAAAATATCTTTAATTTTTATAATAGTAGAGATGTGCTAAGTGGGTTGTTTTGTTTTCAACCTTTCATGCATCCTATGAAATGAGCTTGATTTCTTATTTGTGGTATATAATTTAGTTTCAACTTTGGTGTATAACAATCACCACTCTGATGTTGTTTAGTTGTCTCCATACGTAATAATTCCTCAAAAATGTGGTCATATTTCACTTCTAATTTCTTGTATGTGATCTACCATGTATCTTTCTTTAAAATAACACGACTATCTTAAAAGCATATAATGTGTTGTAACGATGATATATAGATGGTGACATTACTTCCTTCATGTGTACGTTTGTCCCTATAATTCCATAGTAATTCCCATGTGGAGCACAATTGGTAATCAAGTGCAGAAAGTACGAACAAGGCCGGCCCTGGTGTGGGCCGAGCAGTGCGGCTGCTCTGGGCCCCCAAATCCTAGGGCCCCACATCGCTTCCCTCCACCTCCCCGATCTCGCGTGCTGCTGTGCCCATTCGAGCGATACGAAGAGAATGGATTAGCCGCACGAAAAGACTTTAACCAAAAGACTTTAACCGCGCAAAACCTACTGCAGCGCCACTGGCCGTGTGATTGGATCTGCTCTCTCTGCAGGGAGGCTTTTGAAGACACCTCACATTTGTTCAAAGAATGTTCTTTCACTTCTGAGCTATGGAACAAAATATGTGCTTTGAAGGGGTTAGGTCAAAACTACCAACCAAAAAATTTGGATTTAAAAAGTTGGTGAAGCGCTCTCTCAGCCATTCATCCAAAGCCAATGTAAAAAAGAATTTTAGGTTATCTCATAACCTCCTAGCGGAATAGGCGGGTTTTCCAAAAAAACTCCCACAACGGTTGATAGGGTGGCTACCCTAATTCTACAAGACATTGACCAAAGACTTTTGTCTTTTCAGCCACCTTGATGCTCCCCATGTTTTCTTGTTTTTCTTGTCTGTAAATAATTTTTATTTCGTCTAATATATTCCAGCGGTCCTTCTACAGTCGTTTCCCTCAGAAAAAAAAAAGAGAACGGATCAGGTTTCCAATCCCTACACACGATCACGCGAGATCGTCGCAGCGTCGCAGCACGACCTCCGGATTTCAGATAATTCATAGGTCACTAGCACACGTTCATCCCACATCGATTGGCGGCGCATCAGCCATCCAAACGACCGGCGACCGCGCACGTACGGCGCGCCTTGCTGCCGCTGTTGACTGCAACTTCTGATTGCTGAACCGCACGGCCTCAGCCAGAGGATCAGGACTCAAGTCGCAAGAGATGTCAAGGTGATCAGGTGAGCCGCAGTTCCATCGCCAATTGGAAGTTCGTAATTGTGTGATTCTATCTATTGGCTGTTGGCCTGTTGCCATAATGCCGTGTAGAGACGTACAATGCACTGCTATGTCCTATATCAGGTTAAATGGTGGTTAATAGGTTTGTGACTTTGTGTCTGTCTCTTTTTAGTAATTCACAAAATAAGAGTTAAGTCAGATTGAACTTGGAGTTGGACTGATAGTTAAACCACTATAAATATTATTTTTTTAATATCAGGCCATGTCGTCGAGAAAAGTATGCATCGGGTAGTGAGAAAGGAAAAAAAAAAGGTTTGATGAGTTAATAGAAAATGATTTGGTAACTTTATGCATTTTAGATGAAATTGATATTGATGTCATCATCAATGGCTTCGCATCTAAAAGTGTTCGGAGAAAATATTAAGGCAATAATACGAAGGCCCTTATGCTTAGTTTCGCATTGGGCCCCGTAAATCTCAGGACCAGCCCTGAGTACCAACCACTATGGAAGCTAATTAAAGAGTATTATTTGTACTCTGGTTATCCGAGCAAAACATGGTACGCTAACGCTAGCTTATAAGTGATTCCGTATATATATAGTTGGGGTGCATGCGTAGCATGGCTGCCTCGAGCCTCTGCAGAGAGAAGGTATATATATATATATACATATATACATATATATATATATATACACATATATATATATACATATATATATATACACACACCTTGAGATTACTGGGTGGAGACAATTTGAACCGTAGATCTATTATCCAATGGCTAGAAATAATTAGGGTAATGTAGTTTAAGAAATACCAACAGAGAGCATCCATTTTTTTCTTAAAGAGAATAATTCGCTAGTTATAGGAGAATTCAGACATCTTAATTTGGAGTTCAAACACTGGTAGAGAAACGCTTTGTTGTCCCGGTTGGTAACCTTTTGTAGTCCCGGTTTTCCAACCGGGACTAAAGATCGCAATCTTTAGTCCCGGTTCAAATAACCGGGACTAAAAATCGATTTTTAGTCCCGGTTGGTAACACCAACTGGGACTAAAAATATGGTCCCGGTTGTTGTTACCAACCGGGACTAAAAAGTTTTGGTTTTTTTTCTTTTTCTTTCATCCGGTTGGCCTTTTTCCTTTTTTATTGTTCTTTAGCTTTCGCTCGTGGATCGAATGAATAAAATCAACAAAGCCTAAATCAATCATAAATCGAATGAATAAAATCAAACAACAAAGCATCCATATTGTTTACATTTGTTCAGATCTACAACATCTCATCACAGAGAGCATTCATCATAGAGAACAAAGAAAGAAAAAAGAAAGTTCACATCTACAACATCTTCAGCATTCATCATATAGCACAAAGAAGAGAAAAAAAATTCTCCTGTCGCCGCCTCCCGACCGGCGCCGGCCACCGCCCTCCCGACCGGCGCCGGCCGCCGCCTCCCGCGCAACGCAGCCGGCCGCCGCCGCCCCCGACGCAGCCCGCCGCCGCCTCCATCTCGCCGCCCCGCGTCGGGCCGCCGGCGGCGGTCTCCATCCCATCGCCCCGCCCGGGGCCGCCGCGGTCGGCCTCCATCCCGCCGCCCCGCCGGAGGGGAAGGGAAGGGAGGAGGGGGAGGAGAGAGGGGAGGAGGAGATGGGGTGAGAGAAGAAGGAAGAGAAGGATGGGAAGAGAGGAGAGAAGAAGATAAGATGGAGATGGCTGGATAGGAGAGGAGGAGATAAGGATGGAATTAATAGGACACTTTGCATGCGCGTGTGGATAGAGGTTTTGTTTTTCCTAACTTTAGTCCCAGTTGGTAACAGGATTTTTAGTCCCGGTTGGTGTTACCAACCGGGACTAAAAATCACGGGAGGGCCTGACAGCCCCTGACAACATACGAACCGGGACTAAAGATCCGGGACTAAAGATCATCTTTAGTCCCGGTTGGTATTACCGGGACTAAAGATCAAATATGCCCACTGTAGCTACCAACCGGGACTAAAGATCATCTTTAGTCCCCGTTTTTAGTGGAACCGAGACTATTGTGAATTTTGGTCGACCGACTAAAGATGGTTTCTCCACCAGTAAAAGGAATTATGTTATTTATCTCCGAAGTTGAAGGAAATTAGAACTTGACTTAAGCTCTTGTATGATATCTTAATTCTTTTTTTTTACTTCTTGTTTTCTCCTAGTACTATAACTACACTATGTTCTAATAAGCCGTCCCCTCTATTTTCTCCTAATACTATAACTACACTATGTCCTGCTGTATTACGCCTGTAGAAAGCAGCAGCTGCTGCGCTTGCCGGCAACGCAAAGTGCCGGGGCTCCGTGTCCGTGGCTGCCGCCACGGCCTCCTCTCTTGGTTCGTACACATTTTTACAATAAAGAACACGGACAGCGTTTAATTTGCTCCCCCATAGTGTGGGGGAGTAATACTAATTAAATACTAATTTAATACAATATTGAAAAGGGTTTTCGGACGTGAATAAAAATACTAATTTAATACCTCGCTGGAAACCGCGTGGCGAATTTAATAATCCTAATTAATCCATCATTAGCACATGTGGTTACTATAGCATTTATGGCTACTCATGGACTAATTAGGCTCAAAAGATTCATCTCGCGATTTCGATTTTCATTCGAACTGTGTAATTATTCATTATATTTATATTTAATGCTCTATTTAAATATCCAAAGATTAATATATATATATATATATATATATATATATATATATATATATATATATATATATGCTCAACACCATCCAATAATAGTCCTGCAATACTTCAAATTATCAGTTGCAACGGCAGCATGCATGCCACATCCTATTGTATGTTACCGCGCGCCTGGAGAAAAATGGTGTGGGACTAGGATGCTTCGGAGAACACAACCTACTATTGAAAAAAGTTTGTACGAATACAACCACCTTATGCTGCTGGATGGATCGAACGGTGGCTAATGATTGTGGTCTTTGTAGTTTGGTGTTTGGCAGGAGCTTCTAAGCTCAGTAAGTTCATTAGTAGATTGCTAAGCCTGATTAGGTGAGGCTGTCTTTGAACGTAGGTCACGTACGTTTGTAGGGTGAGGGGGCCTTTTCTTGTAAAAATAATAGCGGTTGATCAGTGAGCCATTTTTCCATGCTAGTTTATCATAAGAGTAATATCATAGTCTCTGAGTAGATACCTGTCTGAGTAAATTTTCAAGAGTTTTTTTTATCCTAAACTTTTGATTTCTGTACCATTAAATTATGCTATTATTAGAGCAGGGGCGGAGAGGATTTTTTTTTTACTTTTTTATTTTTTTCAGCATAAATGAACCAGAGATGAGACGAATGGAAAGACTCTGCGCAAGCCAATCCAGTCACATGGTTTTCGTGGTTTACTTTGTAGGAGCTAATACAAGTTATCGTGTACAATATAGTTATAATGTAATTTCACTCTAATATACTATCACTAGTAAAAAAAATCATGATAGGTGCTGGTTGGGAACCGGCTATAGGTGCCAGTTTTAAAACAACCGGCACCTATAGGTTTGCACGAGCGAAAAAAAAAGAGAGAGAGAGCCGGCTCGAATCGAGCCGGAACTCACAATCGCAATCGTCGTCACAACGCCATCCCCAATCCCCAAACCCCCACAAATCACAAATCAGAATCGTTGTCACTACACATAATCACAGATCACAGATGAAACATATTCAGAAACAAAATCATCCACAAATAAAAAAAAACATCTAAAAGAACTACAAAATCATCCAACAAATCCATCGGGCGCCGCTGGCGCCACCGCCTCGCCGGACCGCCGTCCGACTGTCCCGACGTCCACCACCTCCCCTCCATATGGATCCAGCGGAGGGGAGGGCGCGGCCGCCGCCACCGCCTCCGCCGGACCGCCGCCCGGCCGTCCCCAAGGTTCACCACCTCCCCTCTGGCCGGATCCGTTGGAGGGGAGGGCGCGCCACCGCCAGCCACCGCCGGGCTGCCGCCGAGAGAGAGAGAGGGATAGAGGGAGGCGAGAGAGAGAGGCGAGCGAGCAAGAGCGAGAGAGGGACGGAAGCGACTTGGATAAGGACGGGCGGATGGATGGATATTGGATAAGGCCGGCTCGCCTGGCTCGGCTCGGGTCAGCTCCATATAGGTGTCGGTTTTTATACAAAACCGACACATATTATATAGGTATCGGTTTTTCTTTAAAACCGACACCTATAATTCATTAAAGGTGTCGGTTTTATATGTTTTTAGCCTGCGGGGAGGGAAAAGCATTATAGGTGCCAGTTTTAACTGTTCCGGCACCTATAGTGCCGATCTTTATGAGTTTTTTTAGTAGTGTATTATGATATTTAAATATTTTTTTTAAAAAACTATTAAATGTTATATAGCTACTCCCATAGAAAAAAGCTCCTCATGCTACAAGTAGCCATGAGGAATGCCTCATGCTATACCCTCTAGATTTTGCCTCATGCTCATGTTATACATACACTGCATGCTATGTATGCGATGTGCAACTATTGGTAGTAGCAGGTAGTAGGAGTTGGAGGCATGGGAGAACCGGGCAGCACGATGTTCACCATAGCATCTTCGGACTTCCCCTCTTCAGCTAGCCGGAGATTTCCTTGCTGAATGTCACCTGCAGCCGTGGATGTTGCGGCTAAACGGTAAGTTTGCTAGACATCAATCCTTCCTCGCAGCAGTGAGCACAGTTTGTGGGGGCAAATTAATAGGGATGCAAGTGGGTAGTTCCGTTACCCGCATAAAAACCCGCTTACTAGTTTATTTTTCACATGGTAGTATAAAATTTAGAAGAAAAAATGAAATAGAAGTGAGATAAGCGGACTAAAAAAACCCGCTTGCCCGCCCCGCTTGTATCCCTACAAATTAAGTGCTGTGTGCTGACCATTCCTATGAATATCTCAGTTGTCTCCGTGTGTCGCTTACACCCAGCGAGCGGCGGTGCAGCTAAGGTATATGCGGATGATGAAGATGGCGCACGAGGGCAAGCAACACGACATAAACCTCCGCGAGTATAAAAAGTCAACTGCGTCAAATATTTAGAAATGGAGGGAGTATAAATTAATTGCGACCAAGCATGCCTGCCTGCCTACAGATTCCAAGAACATGCATGGAGGTTATTATATAAATTACCACACTACATAAGATTTAATGCCAGTGAATTTGGAGAATCTTTTCTATACTGGCACCTGGCGTCTCACAGCTATCTTTAGATTAGGACTAAGAGGCATCAGAGAGAACAACAGTATATTCCTGATGAAGCTATCTTCAGATTAACATTGTTCATCCAAAAGAAACCTCTTGAGTACCATGTCACCTACCCTAGACGTCAGGGGCGGAGCTGCAGTAATATCGTCGGGGTCAGGTGACTTCGATGGCATTCAATCGATCAAGTGAATCGTGCAGGATTTGCAGCTAATGACCCCAGCAGCAAAAGCTTCATGACCCCAATCAGCTCGCTAATCTACTGGAGCTCATGAAAGCTGAAATAATACAGCTTCTTTGGAAGCACAGTTTGTTAGCTACGTTATGCTACTGTCAATCCACTACTAATGCGGCAATTAGACCTATTTCATCTATTAACCAACTATTTATTTTAGCTATGTGTTGTGTATATCAATGCATTATGCTTGTAGTTTTGCTAATCAACCACTAGATGTTTGCTGTGTTTTTTAAGCTACCAACTCCGTCTCAAAATATGTTACATTTTTTTTGCGGGTACAAAATATGTTACATTTAATATTCAAAATTATCTTAAAATACAACTAATTTTCTATATACCGTTCCATCTCAACCAATCACAATTTTTCCAATTTATTTTTTCACTTACTCTCTTTTCTCAACCAATCATAACTATTTCACACCCTAACATTAATCTTTTCAAAAAGAGAGTAGGTAGTTGTATTTTGAGATAGAGGAAGTAATAAACAACTTTCAGAACAAACTTTTATGTCTGAAAAAACACATGGTTATGCCTGGTTTTATAGTCTTAACTTTTAAATTTTTGGACCTTAAAAAGCCTCCTGCATTCTTATAGAACATAGAGTTGAAACATTTATTTTTAACAAAAATGAAACAATCATGAAACAATCCCAACTTCCTGATAGCTCTAGCTCCAAAATAATTTTGAGCTAAAGATATCTAGCTTCAAGAACAATTAGAGTTTTAAACATGACATTAGTACAAATAAAAGCCATGACCCCAGTGGCTCAAAATTCTGGCTCCGCCCCTGCTAGACGTTGCAGTTGCAAAGTTAGGTTCAGCCCTGACATAATATCCTCCCGTGAAATCATCGACTTAGCTGCCTCACTGGATCAGAAACATGGTCCGGCCCTGCCAAAACAACAGCGACACAAGGCTATGTATATTCGTGGTCACAAGCAGCATTCGTCTAGGTGGTGCAGGAGTGGTGCCATGTACCTTAACTTCCTGCCCTTCTCTAATGCCCTGTGGGCTCAAGGCTTGGAAGTTGGAACCAATGTGACTGTCACATTGTGACAGATGCTCATCGACTGCTAACATATACTGAAATTTTGAAGAGCATTTGAATGTGAATAATGGGGCTCTTAAATATTTGAATGTTTCTGGGGTTTATGAATTTTCGTGTCATTACTGGATGCTTGGGCCAAAATTTCACATATAAGTGACAGAGAATATTATTATCCGTTAAGACCTAGTTCGGTTAATTCCATCCCTTATACGTATTGAAGGGGATTACTAGTTCCACAACAATATCAAGGTAGGCAATTATAATCTCCCAATTCCTTCCAATCGTTTTCTTGTAGAGATGAGCTGAACAAACCCACAAGGAAACATAGTCCCCATTCATACAACATGCGAGATGAGCTGAACAAACCCACAAGGAAACATAGTCCCCATTCATACAACATGCCCTCACGCTGAATGATGAATAGTGTTTGCTTGTATCACTAGTACAGATCCTTCTATCTGTGACGGGCTCTAATATGCTTAGAAATAGCGGGCCGTCACAAGAAAGTCATCTCAATCGGGCCGAAAAGTGCCCGATTGAGATATGGTCGCACATACATGTCAGATGGGAATAAAACTTAAGCCCGTCACAGATGACACCTATCAGTGACGGGCTACAACTTTAGACCCGATTGAGATAACATTCCATATCTCAAACGTGCCTAAAGTTGTGGCCCGTCACAGATGACCATCATCTGGTCATCTGTGACGGGCACCAACTTTAGGCCCATTTGAGATAACATTTCATATCTCAAACGGGTCTCAAGTTGTGGCCCGTCACAGATGACTCATCAGTGACGGGCTATATACTTAATCTCTATCGGGCATCAACTAAAGCCCGTCACCGATGACTATTTTTCCATTTTTCATATGAAATATTTATATTTGTAAGTTGACTATAGCAAAATAATTTAGTACAGTATAATAATTCATTTTATGAGTTAAAATAATTTTACGGGTAGTAAATGATTTCAAATGGAAAAAATGTCAACAGCAAAGTTGTATAACTTATCAAGATTTACAACTTTTAGTTTGGTCATTTTTCAATATAATATTTTTTTTGAACAGTTTGAATTTGAATTTAAAAATATGACAACTTCAAACAACATTTTCAAATACTAAATGATTTCAATTGAAAAATTCATCAACAACAAAGTTGAATAACTCATCAAGATCTAAAACTTTTATTTTTGTTATTTCTTCATCCGACGAAATGTTAGTAATATTATTCACAAATTTTACATACATGTGTTATAGTTTATAAAATCAGATATAAGATATGTCAATTTTATGAACAATGTTACTATCACTTTGTCGTATGAAGAAATGACCAAAATAAAAGTTTTAGATCTTGATGAGTTATTCAACTTTGTTGTTGATGACTTTTTCAGTTAATATCATTTAGTATTTGAAAATGTTGTTTGAAGTTGTTATATTTTCAAATTCAAATTCAAACGGTTCAAAAAATGTTATATAGAAAAATGACCAAAATAAAAGTTGTAAATCTTGATAAGTTATACAACTTTGTTGTTGATGACTTTTTTAGTTGAAGTCGTTTACTTATCTAAAATTCTATTTGAACTTTTCAAACTTTGAATTTCAAATTTCAAATTGTTTAAATAGAGTCAGATGGAGAAATGACCAAAATAAAAATTTTGCACCTCGATGAGTTCTACAACTTTGGTTTTGGTGACTTTTCCATTTGAAATCATTTAATAACCCCAATTTGACATCCTGACCTAGGGCATAATAAGATTAATACAATACTCATAACAACATGTTACAACTACTTTTTCGGAAGCCAATCTCCAAAGAACTTTCAGGATGGGTGACCGACCGAGAAGTTTGAACTTCCCGCGTGGGTGCACACGAGTGAGAGCTAGCCAAAAAATAAAATTTATTTATTTTTGGATTATACTCATTTGTGACGGCTATAGTTAATGCCCGTCACAGATGACTCATCTGTGACGGGCTATAGTTAATGCCCGTCACAGATAAGGGTCATCTGTGACGGGCGTAGTTGTGGCCCGATTGAGATAGGTCATCTGTGACGGGCTATAGTTTGACTGGTCGTTTGGGACAAAGCTATCGGTGACGGGCTTTACTTAGGGCCCGATTGAGATATAATCATCCGTGACGGCCGTTTGCCCGATTGAGATAGCTCTTCATATCAGTGACTTCTAGCCTGTGACGGACGCCATGCCCGATTGAGATGGGGCTTATCGCCCGATTGAGATGAGGGTATCCGTTCTAGTGTATTAGGATGAGGTCGTCTTTTGGTCTGATGTAAGGTTTATGTGTATGTTGTAAGGGTTATTACCCTCTCCTTTCTTCTTATCGTATCCGAGAAAAAAAAAAGAACATACTCCCATGTTTGTGTTCAAAGTCTCATAGCACAAGAGGAAGATCTGACCACACTAGTTCAGTCATCATCTATGCCTCGGTATAGAATGAGCAGAGATTATCAGTAAAAAGTACGATACCTCAAATAATATCCTTCAAGGCACTGCCATATTCTAAATGAGATTAGCTAACATGTTCTAAACCCCAACATTTGTATCCTCTTATTGTATAGATTTTGCATTGGTAGTTTTTTATTTTCTTCCTCTGGTTTTGTACACTAGAATCTCTCCTCATTCTTGGTCACAATTGATTTTGAATTTTTGCTTAACATTTCTAAGAAGATCCATGCATGTACTCTTAATATTGAATAACAATAAGTTAATGTGGATGGTGATTCACAAAGGTTTCTTCCCACATACCTCTTCCAGCTAGATGAACTGAACGTCAACACGTAGTATATCGTAATGTTCGCCTAGGCATGATAACATACTCACTATAAAAAACCTTTTTTACGGATGCACCCCCTATTTAATAGCAGGCTAGCTAAAATAATGACTGCATGTAAAAAGATTTCGATGATGTTCAGTTAAGGCTTGACAAAATAATTCCCGCATGTAAAAAGATTTCAATGGTGTTCAATTAAGGTTTGCCTGTGAAAACCCATTTTCGCAGACGGGTGTCTTAATAGACCCATTTGCAAAAATAGCCTATTTAGTGGGGTTGACCCCCACTAAGTCAGCTATTTTATCTTTTGTCCAATCTTAATGCAAATATATGCAAGTTTATTTGCATGTTCCTAAAAAATATCAGAAATGAAAGAAAAAAAATAGATCTTTAAATTTAAAAGTATTGTAACTTTATTAGGTACATCTTCATAGAAAAATTACTCTTTAACTTACAGGTGTTGCAAATTATTAATATTGGAGTAATTTCCCACACAATCTATTTCCAACTATTGTAAAAGGCGCCTCACGCTATAAGTAGCCATGAGGAATGCCTCATGCTAGCCTAAAATATTAATTTGCCTCATGCGGATAATATACTTTCTACATAGTATGTATGTATTGTACATGTCGTAGTATTAGCTCCTAGGTATTAGGACTAGGAAGCATCAGAGAACACGGCAACACAATTCCAGACATAGCATCTTGAGAATACGCCACTCTAGCTAGTGTGAGTGTTTCGTTCAGTATATATATTCGCAGCCGTGGGTGTTCCGATGAAACACAATCGCAGCAAGCTCTCCTTTGCCATGCTTCAACGTGCAGTAGCCAAATGCACTTGAGTTACTGTAGTCTAACACGTTGTGTGTGAGGCCAGCCATGACTAATCTCCAATTGGATTGTAGCTTTCGGTGTAACTCAGTTTATATGATCGGATCGACCGATCCATATATGATCTATGTATGATATATTGTGTTTAGTTGACATGTTGTAAATACATGTGTTTGTATCTCTCATATTATAAAGATCATTATCGATTCATCGTCATTTTTGTGCCTTTTATTATATTTCCTGCCCGGCTTATCAGCAGTTAATGAGAATAAGTTACTGTGGTTGCTAGATGAACCAGCAGGTAATGCGCTCTCTTATAAATAGAAATTAATTAAGAACAAATACACATTATATGTTATCCTTGCCAAAAATAATTCGAAGACGTCCGGCCAAGGACAACACTTAAAGGTAGTTCGAGGGCTTAAAATAATTTCTCCTTGTTAAAGAGGAGTATGTATATGCTGATACACTATATATGCCACTGCCACACCAATGACCAAGTGCAGTGCAGTAGTGTCTTGCTAGCTACCTAATTGGGCGTGCCCTTCTCTGCAGTATAGTATCACCAATAACTTAAAACTATTACTACACACACACATATATGTGTGTTTATTTTTCCTAGTACAAATAGTGTGCGGTTAGGGCTAGGAGGCATTCTGGAACACATTGGTGCACTGCTCATGCAAGTTTCTTCAGATTATCTTCCCACAAGTATGAGGGATCATTTCTCTGCCATGCCGGATCCTCTGGATGGTGCTACTACTGTGGAGGTGTTGGCTTCAGGCTAGGGCTTGGGTTGAGTTGAGATTGTTGGTTGAGCAAGTGATACCACATAGTCGTGTCGTGTTGACAATGTGATGATAACATTGGAGGTGGACCCTGCAGCTGTGGGCAATGCGCATGTCGCGAGACGCAAGGCATCATGCCGCATGCACAACGATGGCTGTCTTGGACGGGAGGGATGCCTTCAAAGACATGATTCAGGAAGGGTCAGTGATCTTTTTCTACATAGTGAGAGAAGCCATGTACTATATTGGCACAATTTCGTAAGAAAAATGTATACATCAAACGAACTACTAACAGAAAAAAATTAGAGAAATTAATCCTGACTGCACTAGTACGCGCTTGAGTACAATTTCGAATCAATCATCTTGTTGACGAATTAAATCAAATGAAAGACACTTCCATTCCTCTCAATATTAGTGTGGAGGAGGGATATGTCTCATGCATGCCTCTGCTTCTTGACAGGGAAGTGAAACCAAATGACTAGCCACTGCGAGAGCAAGAGGAGAGGAGATATGTATATATCCAAGCCATGATCCGTGGATGCGCATAGCGCACTGATGATGATCATAATCAGCATCACCCACCCAAATGTCTATGGTAATTGGTACATATGAACTATATATAATGGCATGGCACCGTTGCATCGTAGCCATTCTCATATACATGTTGCAGGGGGAACATATATGCATTTAGTGTAAGGATAGGGCTAGGAGGAATCGGAGAACTTGGGAGCAGGATGCCCACAGAGGCATGGTTGGAGTTGTCCCAGCCAACTAGTAAGAAATGATGCACTGTGTTGTTAGCAACTCTGTAAGCTGTTTTCAACTGGCAGCATGTGAGTCTCTACTGTCTCTACTGGTACTCAAGCTCCATACATGGTCCAACTAGCTGGGCTGGCACGGTGGAGTGCATTTGTTCCCTTCACCGCCGTAATCTCCATGATCTGTGTGGCCATGAATGGAGAAATTGTCCAGCCATAACATTAAAGAAATACTACCTCTATCTTATTCAAAACGTTTGACCATTCATCTTATTTAAGAATTTTGTTCAAATATAAAAATATTTAAGTCATGCTTAACGAACATTTGATGAGAAATTGAGTCATCATAAAAATAAAATGATAATTACGTAAATTTTTTAATAAGACGAATTGTTAAACTTATTTTTTAAAAAGTCATGTCATATATTAAAAAAGAAGTATACGCTTATATGTAGAGAGGTGCAAAACGGAATTGCAAACCTTGGCCACACCTGACCCAGTTAGCCCCCAACGGAGATATTGCATATGTCCAAGGTCCCATGCAGCCTTGACAAAGAAATCCTATGTAGAGTCTTCAAACAGTGATGGAATTTAAGGGCATGCTTCTACGGTGAAGAAAATATCAGCTGCATGCTCTCTGTTTGCTCGCCTTAATAATTAATATTAATTTTGTTTATATTATTCGTCCGTGATTTGAAAATCGGAAATTCTATTAGTAGTATACTATTCCCTCCATCCTATAATGTAAGAGATTTTGACTTTTTACTTGTATTGTTTAACCAGTCGTCTTATTCAAAAAATTTGTGCAAATATAAAAAATGAAAAGTTGTACTTAAAGTACTTTGGATAATAAAGTAAGTCACAAATAAAATAAATAATAATTCTAAATTTTTTTAATAAGACGAATGATCAAACAGTGTAAATAAAAAGTCAAAATCCCTTATATTATGGGACGGAGGGAGTATATGAATTATCGGAGCTTGTTTTTTTAGTACACACTAGATATAGTTATTACTAGTTACCTGTGATTATTTGTTTAAAAACACTTCATTCTAACTACTGTTGGCTACGAGTTCCCGTAGCAAGTTACTAACGCACATGATGTCATCTAGTAAGTCTGCAAAATCCTACCAGACATATATGCTTCCCTTTACTGTTGCTTTTCGGCTTCAATATAACATTTTCTTGTGCCACTATCTGTTTTGATGACTTATCAAGAATTAGGGTAGTACGTCCATCCAAACTATGAAATTTAAACGGGTATATATAAGTACACTGATATGTTCCAAACTCCCAATTGGTACAGTATCTACTTGCACCAGACTACCAGGGTAGTAATAGCTAGCTAGTTTACTTTAACCAGTCCTAACATTAAGACAAATTAACCAAACTTCCATCAAGCTGAACAAATGGCACTTTAGCTGAAACTGCTGATATCACGATAAGAATTACAATAACCAAGTATTCCACATTATCACAGATCTGAAATTAATATAGGCGCACATATCAACGAATCAAGATACTTGTACCGCCAGAATGGTATCTTTTGGCAGGAAATATAAGACAAGAGTTGAACTCGGGTGATTGGATCATATTCATTCCCTCCCTTTACATTAAAAAAAATACGAATAGATTTACCCTCCCTGTGCCAATTACATGTGGGGTCATCTAAAATCACTGTAATATGGGGCATGAGGGTGAATCCTCAAATCCAGTCTAAAGGGAGGATACATAATCAATTTTGCACGGCCTTTACACATTGACTGGATTGTTGCACCAGTACATGTTGAGAACACTCACATTTTTTATAAAGGCAGAAGGGACAAACGCTAGAGAGAGACAGGGCTTCAACATGCTGTATATAACACATGACACATTTAACTAAGTTGAGAAAAGATGTAAAGTGAGAGAGATTCATAGATGCTACTTGACAAGAACCTTACTTGCTACTGCAAGTCAAAACCAGATGCCACTTAAGAGTAGTGAACATCGTCATAATAGGATTAGGCGGCAATGGGAAATGCAATAACGGTTTATACATTTATGGAACGAGATCTCTGTGACACAGCATCTGGATTAGCATGACCACCCGACATTGCCAGCTACAGCTCAGTAGCTAGAGCCTGCAGCCCTGGCACTACTAGAAAAACTATTTTCGCAGACGATCAACTAGTGGCGAAACTAAGATAAAAATAGAGAGTAGGATTAAAGTACATATATAGGTACAGCGTGCAGATCGACCAAATTCAAGGCGTACTAAGACATGATCAAGAAAAAAAAAGAAAAACTAATGAAGTAAATTGTCAATAGAAAGTGCATTTTTTATGCCTTAGCAAGCATTCAAGTGAGCTGGAATATATTCTTATAAAATAGCAAAATAAATGTTGAATGAATGGAAAACAAATATTAATAAAAGAAGACAACATATCCATGAGTAACTGCAATTCAATAATGAGGCAAAGATAGTTTGCAAAATTTTCTTTAGGATAAAAATTCCACTCTAATCCTGTTTAGTTGATTTGTGCTGTCAATTGGACGGTGTTAGCTGGTTTGATTTCAACATAATTAAGGTGGTGTTTGAATTTCCTAAAGGTGAAGAGTAAGTATTTCACGCAAAACGCAAGATTAAGTTTTAATTATTACAAACTTGAAAAATGGATTAATCTGATATTTTAAAACAACTTTCATATAGAAAGTTTTCGCACCAAAACACATCGTTTATCAGTTTAAAAAGCGTGCCATTTTAATCCAAAATTTCATCCACCCTTTTGATTGGATTCGAACAGGGCCTAAGTAATGTTGATTTCTCTTCATTGCAAATAGGAGCACCAAAAAAATAAAAAAATTATGAAACATAAGGCTCACTAATCCACACGCTGGCTGGAACGAGACCTAAGTTGAATGGGCTAATGGACCAAGTGCAGAAGTGGGCCTGTACTAGGCGAATTAGGTCATTTGTGCGTACCGCTTCAGGCTTTGGTCTTCTCCCCCAACCAGGTACACTAGTACAAAAGCGATTTTCGCATGTGGTCAAAAGCGATTTACGCAGGCGGATATTCCAACCGTTTGTAAAAATCGCTATTTTTGCGTATGGGTAGCACACCCACACACGAAAATCTGATTTTCGCGTGCAGGGTGGTAATATCGCCCGCACGCAAAAATAAAAAACCGAAAAAAAATTAAATCCAAAAAAAACAAAACCCTAAATCTAAATCTGTCGCTGTCGCCCTCCTCGCAGTTGCCGTCGTCGTCGCCGTCGCGGTAGCCGGATCCGCCGCCTCCCCACCGTCCGAGCCCACCTGCAGGCCGCCACCGCCGCAGGATCCAGGCAGGCCGCCACCGCCAGATCCGGGCGGGCGGCATCCTCCTCCGCCGGATCCGGGCAGGGGGCAGTCATCCGCCGCCGCGCGCACACCACTGCGAGCCCGTCGCTCCTGCCCGCCGCCGAGGCAGCCGCTCCCGGTCACCCGCCGCCGCGTGCCCACCGCCGAGCCACGCAGTGCCGATGGCCACGCCCGCCACTGACCGTGCCCGGGAGTGAGAGAGAGGTGAGAGTCATGGAGGATAGAAAGGATAAGGATGAGGATGGGTGGATGAGTTGAAATTTTGAAGTGTTGAGGAGGGAAAAGAAGAGGAAGGATAAACTCGTAGGCAGGTCTTAAGAGGCCCGCACGCGAAAATCAATTTTCTCGTGCGGACCTCTTGGCCTCTTAAGATTTTGGCGTGCAGGCCTGTAAAGGGTCCGCAAGAGAAAATGGGAGGCTGATTTTTGCATGCGCACGTGAAAACGGTCCGTCTGTCATCTAAATAGCTCCTCGTCCAGGAAAATCATTTATGTAGTAGTGGTAGCGCTCATGTTCTTCTTTCCCGAGAAGATGGCGCTGCCTTGACTCTCCTCCCTTGATCTGCACTGCTCGATGATATATACTTGGTTTTTTGCAAAAATTGGAGGGTAGGCTCAAGCCAGTTGAAGCCTACCTGGTGGATCCGCAGTCTCAAGCAGCCAGCCATGGCGCTTGTAAGTAAATGACTACAAAAATTAGGTACACAATCCGCCTGGAAAAATCAATTTTAGCATGCGGCTCGGTTATGCAGTCCGCCTGGAAAAATTATTTTCAATGACAAAAAAAAGATCCGCAGTGTAGACTGCTATTCATGCAGCCATCGAATCTTAATCAAACCCCAAGTTCAATCACAAAACTTTCATAGTATTCACATGCACAAATTCGATTACAAATTCATATAGCGTTCCCAAATTCACAAGTTACATCACACACCGGATCTGGGATACGGAAGGAAAGAGGACTGGAGGAGTAGTAGGAGATAGAGACCGGGAGCCGAGCCTGACCGTGGTTGCCGCCCGCCGTTGTCATCATGCGCTCGATGTCGTTGTTGTTGTTGCAGCCCTCAGCCATCGATGCCGTCACATGGTTGGGAAGAGCACCACCGGCGCTGGATCCGGGGCTCTCAAGCACAGCTGGCACCAGATCTGGTGTTCTGGATCTAGGGTTAGGGTTTTGGGAAGGAGAGGGAGGGGAGCCACACCGCAGCTGAAGCTGCCACCCACCCCTCTGGCCGCACCGCCACCGACGCCCCTCCCCTCTGCCGGAGCTAGGAGGGAGAGGGAGGGGAGCCGCACCGCTTCCAGCCGCGCTGCCGCCACCGCCCCACCCCTCTTCCGGAACTGGGAGCGAGAGGGAGAGGGAGGGGAGCCGCACTGCTGCCGCCCTCACCTTCGGCTACGCCAGAATATGCCCCTCCCGTCCTCTGGATCCGGGAGGGAGAGGGAGAGGGAGAGGGAGGGGAGGGTATCCCCACCGCCGCTGCCCCCTCCCCTCTTGTTGCGCCGCCGCCGACACCCCTCCCCTCCGCCGGATCTGGGAGAGAAAGGGAGGGGAGCCGATGGGAGAGGGAGGGAGGGGAGGGACCGTGCGCGCTGCCTCCTCTACTGCCGGCGACGGTTGTGCCCGCCGCCGCCGTCGTGTCTGGTAGAGAGGGAAGCGGGAGGAAAAAGTGAGGGAGAGGGAGAGAAGTGGAGGGCTGCACTGATACTTTATCAAATTTTATATATAGTGTACTCGTATTTTGCAGATGGGTCACAAAAGGTCCCACCTGCGAAAATCGTATTTTTTTCAAGCGGGCCTCTTAGGGTGCCCACCTGTGAAAATAAAGGTATTTTTATAGACAGATCTTTTAAGGGGTCTGCCTGGAAAAAATAGTTTTCGTAGGTAGGACTAAATCTAGGGGTTCTTTAGCTATTTTCGCAAATGGTTATAAGAGGATTTTTTTTCTATCCACCAGGAAAAATAAAAGGCCAACATTGGTAAAAATCGTTTTTTTAGCAGTGTGCATATGATAGGATGGCAACAAAGCCACCACAATAGTCACCACTGTCACAATTGTCTGGTACCTAGTCTTAATTTCTTTAGGAAGGTTTGATTGGAAGTCAAACATTGTCGTATAGAAATATTAGTATTTTGGACAATGTTTTTCTTTATGTTTGGTTAACTATCAAAAACTGCCAAAAAACACGTTTTGCTAAAATGTTGGAAATGCTTCAACTTGCTAGGTTTTGGGAGTAGCGCCAATATTTTCTCGTACTACGTACCAAAACCAAATCCATTCCAGTTCCATAACTTGTACCATTAAAATGAAATTTGGTGCTATTGTGTTGCTTCCAGAAGAAAAAAAGAACTGATCTTATCTTTTGCTATTTTGTTGCCTGTGGGCCAAATAAGAGGGTTTGGATGTTGCCTTCCTTATGTATTTCAGCAGCCATTGACCGGAGAAAGTCCAATAAAATAGCAGACATTAGCTCTTAGGAAATAAAAAAATTACATATTCAAACCTTGCATGGTACAGTACAGATTAACATGTAAAATATATGACTTTCCTTTTTGAGCATTGATATGCACATGTGATAAAATGCAAAAAAAAAAAGGAAAAAAATGACTCTCGCTAAAAAAAATTAACGGAGCATTGACTTAGTCAGCATACCAACATCGACTATATTTTTGTGTTCTTTACGCAATGGTCACGAATTCAAACCTGAAAAATAGTGCCCCAATAGCTCGTGAGACTACCTCAGGCTGCTCAATAAGCAAGTCCAGGTAAAGTTGGCTGGGGATATCAAACTTGAGAAGTGAGATTGGGGATTTTGATGTTAGTCCATTGAGTTGGCCTAAAAATAAATATTACAAGAGGGATGGAAAAAGTCCAGAACACCCTTGACACACGCTACAATAGATAAGGAGACTTAAGATCAGTTTTTTTTTTTTTTACTTCAAGATCATGGTATTCAACTCATTGCAGAGGCCTTAAAAACTCATTGCAGATGTCAGATTCAGGGATATAAGAGAGGTGCTTTAAAAATTCAGGAAGGCGGATTCACTTGACGGAAGGAAGTGAAACTTAGGTAGATGAATTGATATATGCAATTTAGCATGCAACTTTCCACATATCTAAAGATTATTTGATAATGCGCAAGAAAACCTGAATACCGCTAGGTAGCAAGTCGCAACTATATACATAATAGTTATTGGAATAAGATGTATTGGGAACTATGGTGTTTTAAGTAAGATACCCATTTTGTAAAGAAAAGAAAAACAGCTGCTCGTGAATTCTATAGGCAGCAGCTCATCTTTTGAGGATGGTGTCAATGGAGATTTTTGCCAGAGCAAGAGGATTAAATTGGGTATACGGTTGATCTCCAGTGTGAGATGCTTTGTAAGAATTTGCAAATGCTGATGTGCTAGGACATGATCACTCTTTGATGTATCCAAGCTGATCTTCTGTCATTGTTATTGTAGCGTTGTTTTGTCAAAGTTCAGATCACTTCTTAAAAGATGGGATGGATCAATTACTAGTGAAAGTATTAGAACTGTTGTTTTTCTGCCAACAGCTGGCAAGAGTATCAATCATTGGCTCATTGTTCATTTGTTCGAAATAATTATCTAGTAGTATTTATTAAATTGAAGCTTCAACCAACTTGAACAAAGTGTACTTCAGACATGTATTCACTTGAAATTAAAATACCTAAAGTTATAGTCACGCTATCGCAATTTCCACCTTTTGACATAATGTAGAGCAAATTAAGCTGATGTGCATAGCTGAATTGTCCTCAATTCGCTAATAAAGACAAGAGGAATTGTGTCAATCCGCAGCTCAACATTTTTCTGCAGATGTTGATGACGTCTGGCGTTCCTGTGTATGTTTCTCAAGTTAATGTTACTTTCCTAAAATTTGACCATTTCCTAGCAGACATAAACGTCTGAACTCATTGTCTTTTGATTGATTTTTTTTTTTTAGTTTTGCTGTCACATGTTAGCCAGTATGGTACGCCTAGTATTTGCTTATAAATGGAGAGGTTGGATGGATATCCCAAGTCATTCCAGCCTCTGCAGTGAAGAGCACTTTCTGAACTGTGACTACCATCCAATAGTCATCCATGCATATATGCTAGCTAGTTTACTTTGAGTTGGTGGCATTTGCAATGGCACCAAAACATCATCATCTCACGACCTTCCCCAAGACTGCATCTCGGTGCAAGCATAGCAGGGTTAGGAGGCATCGGAGAAAACAATATATGGGCTGCTGCTTGCAAAAGTTCCTTCTAAAACACCCTCTCCAGCTTGGTAGATTGGACCTCATCCTGCAGCGCAATGTAGCACAGGAGCACCGACTCACCTTCATATAGCTGGTAGAGGCGGTTTGGGAGGTGGCCGGTGGTTTTTGTGCCGCTTGGTGAGCACGTTGCACATGACAGGGGGACGGCCATCTTGCGGGATCTCCTGATATCGCAACGCGTGGCAAGGCTACACATAGGTAGTGACGGAGCCTAGAATTTTGTAAGGCCTGGATGGAGCCAGAAAATTTATAATGGGTGGTGTGCTAGCCCACCCAAAATCGAATCCTTTCTTGTTGGCTGTTTCTTCCTCCAAATCTCACTTTTTCTTCTAACTAGGAAGACATCTTATTTGAACTATCATAATTTTTGTTGTTATTAGGATTGTGAAATGTTATGACTCGGTGAAAGAATTTAAAGGTTCCTTTGTAGCACAGGATTGAAAAAAAAAATAGAAAAGATACATAAATATGATAGGAATATATGTGTAGATCGAATAGAGTATCAAAAAGAAAGGATATTTCAATGGAGTGCAGAAAAACACATGAATTGAAAATTTATTAACCCATCTAGATCAAATTATCACATATTTGTGCATAAATAATAACCAAACAACCTTTGTATTAGCAGTTTGATTGTCTCGTTGCTATGTGACGGAATAAAGCATGCACAGACATCTTATTTTTATTTTATTGATTTTATTGCCATAGATATAAGATGACTTTTACTTTAAGATGTTATTTGATAATAATTTAAATATTTGATCTTTGTCTTTTCAAGTAGTTATGATACTCGCCAGATTGCATATATTTACAAATTACCAAGATTAATAGAATAATATTTGTAGCTCACTCTACGAGCACCTTGTTAATATCATATAAAATTATACAATCATATCTTTTTCTTCTGAATATGGGTGTTTGATATTTTCAAAATTAAATGTTAAGTGCTAGTTATCCTAACAGTCATTGCATATTTAGGCACTAAAAGATTAAAATCATAATCGGCTGAGTCAGGCATTTTGAATATATATATATATATATATATATATATATATATATATATATATATATATATATATATATAGCAAATCTATTCTACATCCCCTCCCATGGGCCAATCCCACCTCCCCCACCCTTCCTAGGGCCCAAATCCCCCCTCCCACCTCAGTCAAAGGCTGGTCAAAGCCACCTCCCGCTGGTCAGACCTCGGTCAAACCCGTCCATTAACTCCCTCCTCCGCCCACCACTTTGTTGTTCACGTCTCGCAGGAATTCTGCAGTAACATAACGGTCATTGTGCAGTAACATGACAACTTTCTCGCAGTAACAACATCGAAAAATAGTCATGATGGATCTAGTTTTGTTAAGCATTTTTTTACGAACATCATGGTGCAAACGGATTATAAAAATACTATATAACATTAGAGATATTGCTCTCTAAAGATTGAGATTTACTTTTTTTCAGTTCTCGTCTCGCTGGAACGGCGTAGTAACGCGACGATCAATGTGCAGTAACACGACTACTTTCCGTAGTAACAACGTTATAAAAGCATTTTTGTCTCGATTATCGTGTAGTAACATGACTATTGTCTCGTTGTAACATTGTTTTAAAGCATTATGGTGAAAGCGGTTCTAAAAAATAATTTGCGATGTGAGAGATATTATTGTTTAAAGATTTGAATTCTAAAAGTTCACTTGTACTAAGCTTGCTACTACGTATCTTTGTATGGATAAAGAGAAGTACTTTTAGCACTTGTGTTAACTTGTGACCATGCACATACATTTTTTTAGCACTTGTATTTTGCATAAGATTGAGATTTAAAAATTTAGCTATGCGCAACCAGTGGTACTGTAGTAGTACTGTTACTACTATATGTTCTCTGTTACTACAATTTCATCATGATGTTACTGCAAAAAGTACAGTAACGACATATAAATATTGCAGTAATGGCCTATAAATTTTGCAGTAATGTATTGTGTTACTGCAGTTCTATGATAATGTTACTAACGAATCATAATAACAAGGTATGATTTTCTACAGTGACATAACGGGTTTGTGTTCATAAAATTTGAACAGATATATAGAGAAAGAAAACAATGATCTCAAATCATAAAGTATTGTAAGGTGAATTGGTTAGGAGAGTTTGTTATGAACCATGAGATTATGGGTTCTAGTCTTGAATTCACCAATTTATTTTTATTTTTACTAAAAAAAAGAAAAGAATAGGAGGAAAAATAAGAGAAGGGAGGGAGAAGAAAAAAAAAGAAGGGAGGGAGAGATCGGGGAGAGATCGAGAGGAAGAAGGTTTTCTTAAAAAAAAAAGAAAATAGAAGGAAAAAATAAGAGAAGAGAGGGAGAAGAATAAAAAGAGGAGAAGGGAGGCAGAGATCGAGAGGAAGGAGGTGAGGCGCGTGCGCAGGGAGTGGGTGGGGCTGTGGGGTCACCGGGAACCAGGAGGGAGAGAAGGGAGGGAGGGGGGACGCGCGCCAGGACAGGGTGGGGTCGTCCGGAGGGAGGGGGGCGCGCGAGGGGACTGGGGAGAGGGAGGGAGGGGTGGGCTGGGCTGGATCGGGAGAGGAGGGGTGTAGAATAGTGTATAATAGAGCTGTCCTATATATATATAATTCTGATTTTTTTATTTTTTATTCTGATATTTAATTAATCTCGTATTAGATTCTTTTATGGACTCTTCTTTCAATATTCCTTATTTTCAATTCCGAATTTTAATTATTTTTAAATTGTATTCGTACTTAGACTCTTCTTCTTCTTTTTTTGCTAGTTTTGAATTTTATTTTATTTTTAAATATATATATCTATCAAACTGATTATTTGTATATTTTAAAATGAGTGAGCACGAAAGCACATTTGAGCAACACAACCTTTTATTTGAAAAGGTTGGAACTATACCTCCATTATTTATAAGAAAGGCAGTGATTAATGTAAACTTTTTTCCTTAAAAATCTACTTGCTACGAAACAATTCATGTCTCATTTTTCTACTTTTAGTCTGATTGCATTATTTAAAATTCTGTTATACGTAAGTTATATGCTCTGTATGTATGGATATTGAGGAGGGATCAGCGATTATGTACAGGACGGAGGTGGAGTTGGAAGGGATTTGTGTTTTGAAGGACTGATCTAACGGTTGAAAATAATGGGTTCATCGATTTAAGTTAGAACTGATAGCTAAGTATTTTTTTTGTTATAATTTTTATATGTTTTCCAATTTATTAGTTCCATGTAGCGGTTTAGAAGTGTTCATAGGATGTCATATGGCAATTTAGGAGTATTTTGCATGATTTTAATGGATTTAATTTTTTGTGTGTTTCTTGCATGGTATTGGTAGAAAATGATTTTTTTTTCTTCATAATTGCTATGACATATTCGTGGAATTCCTATGATATATTTGTGGAAACCATAGGATAATATAGTGATGAATCAATAGAAATCCAAATCGCATACTATTTTTTATATCCTATAATCCAAAGGAGCCTTGAATTTTAATTTTAAATCCTAAATATAGCTTTGATCTGAATTCAATTTTTTAATGGTGTATTTATTGTTTTTTTTTAATTTCAGAAAGAAAAGGAAGAGATAAACGTACTTAGGCCTGTTTGGTTGGTGCCCGAGTCCCATGCCTGAAAATTTTGCACGCCTGGGAGGCATAGAAGAAGTAGATGAAAATTGCCTGGTCAGGCTGCTGGGACTACACTTGTTTGGTTGGCACCCTTGCCTGAGAGGAAGAACAAAGTTGGACTGTATATAATTACTGCTAAATTATGTGTTCAAGGTGAAAATCAAATCGGATAACAATAGCTGTCGAACGCGTCGGATCACAATAGCATCGCCTTCCATATATCTACCAACCAGCCTTCTACGTGCAAATTATATGCATCGCTGCATTCATCAAGATGGAAAAAAGAGAGAGAAATCCACAAATCCACGCCATCAAGAAGGGGAGAAAAAGAGTCCCCAAATCCACGCCGCATCCATCAACGAAAGGAAAAAGAAAGAACAGGAGGAAGGAAATCTCAAATCCATGCCACATCCATCAAAGAAAGCAAGATATGGCGGCTTCTTCCCTCTTCACACAACGGCAAGATCCAGCAAAGCGGCAGAGCTCCTTCATGAGGACAATCAGATCTAGCGCAGCAGCAGAGACGATGGGCTTCGAAGTGGCTTCTCACGACGATGGGAGCGGCACTCTGGCAGGCGGCAGCAGGAGCTTCGCGCGACGGCAACGGCTGCAGGCTGCGACGGCTTTGTGTGGAGTCTGACACGACGGTGGCTGTGGCAGCGTCGTGCAGCCTAATAACGACAGGATTACAGTGCTAATTGTGAATCGCTGCTGCGCCTGGAGCTCAGGCGACCAAAATCGGTCGCCTGACTCAGGCTAATCCAGGCCAGGCAAGGGGCAAGGGGACTCAGGGTAGCAACCAAACAACTCACCAGCTAGTCTCAGGCATGTCTTTGGCCAGGCAAGTTTCTCTCAGGGTTGACCCTTTTACATACGGTGCTTATGTGCACGTGTATTTAGGGATTTTTAGAGATAAATTTAATTGGTAGTTTTTTTTATAGATCTAATGGCGTTTAATGGTGTATTTATTTATTTTTATTTAGAACAAAAAAAGAAATAGGGGAGGCATGAGGCCGGCTGCTTACGTATGTAGGATCGAAACACAACAACTAAGTCAACCAGAGGGAAGTAAATGGTTGATTACGTCAGCGGAAGTCAAATAATCGAATCTTAATAGATCAAAACACACCCCAACCTCAAAAACCAATGGAACACACGCCGGGCGGTCTATCCGACCTACTAGGGTCGGTCTGACCGAAACCTACCGGTCTGACCGCAGGTCCTCTCGCGGTCTGACCATCAGACTAAAAACACGACAGCGATTCGGTAAAAACACGATCTCTCTTAAACCAACCGTTGGATCGAGTTGAAAACTTGACAGAATAAACTAGACAAACCAGGGAACAACTCCACCGGAGGGATTTGCAAACTAATAAACATTTTAAGAGAAAACTCCCTCGAAAGTCAGCTGTATCAGAATTTTAGCAAATCTGAGCAAAACCTAAAACTTAAGCAAATTCAAATCTACCAAGAACCAATCAACGAAACTTTCCAGATCTGATCTATGAAGTATTAGAAAGGTTTTGGATGAATTAACTTGAACAAAATCGCAGCAAAACGAACAATCACAAGTTAATACCAAAACCAAATATAAACGTAAAACATACGAAACCGGAATAGATCGTCGATGCCTTGATGATTGAATATGATCTTTATTACTCAAGTGTATTGTTTACGAAGTGCACCAACAGCACTCCTCACCAAAATCTCGAACTAAATTCGAAACCCTAAATTTCTCTCAACTCTAGTCTCTCTAAAAACCGATACTCGGAAGCCTCACGCTCTCTCTCTATTTATAAAAAAAACCACCTATTTAAAATAAGTGTAGAACTCCTATTCGCAGTAGGACTCAATCCCTCAATTTCCTTTTTCTCCAAAATCACAGCCGCACCAGCCATGGAAAATCCAGCCGTCACCATGTCGGACTCGTGCAGTCCTGCGACTCCTCGCGTGAGCCGGCTCGGACCAGGCCGACTGCTGCTGCTCCTTAGCCGACTCGGCTTACTAGCCAACCAATCAGAAGCCATCAACACACATGCATACCGCACGTGAACTGCCCGGCCTGCACACATGCATGCTCACGCATGCATCGATCATCACCATACATATGCATACAGCACGGCACAGTACATACATATGCAACCCATGCTACAGTACCTCGCTGTACTGTAGCACCACGTACTCTTCTCCAATTACTTCCAATCTCCTTCGCGAACACCGGCACTTTCACGCTCACCTCATAAAGCCCGTTACAAAGATCTCTCCCACACGGTGTCCATCCACCATGTGCCATCTCGTATCCAACTTCGTCACCCGGTATCCTCGACCGTCTGGACCTCAACTCCTCCCTAAGTTTAGTCTTGATCCCCACCGTTGACCGAAGTTGACCTCCAAGAATTCTGATTCTAGTCACCTTCTATCCCGACCACAATAGACATCTGCTCCTCCCTGAGCATAGTCCCGGTCCTCACCATTGACCAAGGCTGACCTCAAGTCACCTGCACACAATCAGACAAAACAATCGTTTCTGGACATAGATATCACAACCTGACCTACATTAGTCACACGCGCTCACACCAACATTCACACATACTCTCAAACCAATTCTTTGATTAAATCATTTGCATAGCCAATTGTTCATAACAAATATTAATTATGACAATGATTTCACAACGTAGATAGTACATACGGTGCTTATGTGCACGTGTACGTGCGATTGTTGGAGATAAATTTAATTGCTAGTTTTTTAGATAAATCTAATGGTTGGAAACAATGGGTCCACCAGATTAAATGAAAATCGACGATTAGATGTTTTGCCTTTTTTAGAATTTTTAGAAATTATTATAGCGCCATGTGGCGACCAAAGAGCATTTGTAGGGGTGCTATCTGGCGGCTTATGAGCGTTTGTAGGAAGTTTAATTGACTTTGAGTATATAATAGATAGATAATAGAATAAATAGATATGATTGTTTATGGATGAAAATAAGGGTGTGTTTGGTTGCCGGTCACACTTTACCACAACTAACGTTAGGTATTGTGGCAGCCACAAAAGTGTAGGACAAATTGTTGTTAGCCACAAAGTGTGGCAAAGTTGACAAAAAAATTGACTTTATGACATGTGGGACATGCTATTAAAAAGTGTGGCAAGCTAAAACTGTGGCAAGAAGAGTTATCTTATGACATGATATTCACTCTTTACAAATGGGATATTTTTACAGAAGAGTTATCTTGTTGTTTATGAAAATTGGGAACTGAAAATAATGATTTTAGACTTGGGCGGCAAGTGGTGTGCATATGGTGGTAGTTGCACACCGATAGGGGGAGTGTACGCCCGAGTCGATTAAGGACAGAACTATGTGTCACCCACTAAGATTACCGTGCAACCACATGTGTCGGTTATGGGGCGACCTTGGCTTATTAAGTTGTTTACTGTTTAGCCTTGCATTGGGAGGTCGTTGTCGTAGGGACTAGTCTGAGCGATGGTTCATAGGAGCTACCCATGTGACCCTCTATGGGAACGGTTGTGTTCGCCATATGGCATGGGCGTTTGAGCATATCTAATATAACGGATAGTGCCTCGTTGAGGGAACGGATGTGTTCGCCTCACGGCGTTAGGATTAGGATGGGGCCCACCTTTCCTAGCGGCATTGGTTCATGGCCAATGTAGAGAAACACTCTCCGTGCTCATGCAAGGCTAGACTTTAAGCAATATAATGGCTTCGTTGTGACCTCTAGTCCACATTCAATGTGTAGAGTGTGGGGTATTGACGGGTACCGAAACAACTAGTGTGTAGCCTTTTGGCTTATATCACATCATGTGGGTAAAGTTGTACAAACTCTGCAGAGTCTAAAACTAATCGATTAGCCGTGCTCATAGTCATGAGCGACTTGGTGAAATGATACAAGTATAGTGTTGGTGATTTACTAAATGAATTGTGAAATGGGAATGGTGAATATTGGTGATGGTTTTACCCAGTGTGGGCTAAGAATGAATTTGTTACTTGTTGCCATGGAGGGCACAAGGATGATACCATGATGGTACTTATACTGCTATTATTATGGTCTACTCTCTGTTTTAAAAAAAATATATGTTTCAATCTATTATTATTTGCTATTGCGAAACAAAATTTGCTTTATGCTAAAAATGAGCCACAAATATAGCCATCCTTGATCTCAGTTTGCAATAGTCCTAGGTTTTCCAAGGTTTAGGTAGAACTTGCCAATACCTAGTGTATTGACCCACCTCTTGTTGTTGTTTTTAGACTTGGATGCATGATGTGTGGTGCCTAGTGACGATTATTTTGCACCGTGTACCGGAGTTTTCAAGGATGGTTCTTTCTAGAGTGATTCCTAGTCGGTTGCCTGTGTGGTTTGGTAGATGGGAATACCAGAGAATTTATGTATCTTTATATTTTCTGATGCGTTTAAACTCTTTTATTTGGCCTGTCGGCCTAACTACTGTGTAAGACCTATAAGAGCCACCTTTTCTACTTATGTACCATGTATATTGTATGGATGCGATAACAATGTTGTGGATGCGTGTACTAGCTACTGATCATGGGACTAGTACAGTGTACGCTCCAGGAATTCGGGAATTCCATCCCCGGGTGCCGACAGGATTTCTTATTTATTTACCAAATTTGGCAACAAACTAAACATATATATTTTTTTAGCAACTTTATCAAAAAATGGTATGGTTGAAAATGACATCAATCTGAACAGGCCCATAGTCACGCTATCGCAATTTCCACCTTTTGACATAATTTACAGCAAATTAAGTTGATGTGCGTAGCTGAATTGGCCTCAATTCGCTAATAAAGACAAGTGTCATTGTGTCAATCCGCAGCTCTATTCCTCACCAATAATTTTCTGCAGATGTTGATGATCAGGCGTTCTAGTGTGTGTTTCTCAAATTAATGTTAATTACTTTTCTAAAATTTGACCAATTCCTAGCAGACATAAACGTCTGTACTCATTGTCTTTGATTGATCTTTTTTAGTTTTACTGTCACATGTTAGCCAGTATGGTACGCCTAGTATTTGCTTAAAAATGGAGCGATTGGATGGATACCCCAAGTCATTCCAGCCACTGCGGTGCAGAGCACTTTATGAACAGTGAGCACTATCCATGCATATGCTAGCTAGTTTACTTTGAGTTGGTGGCATTTGCAATGGCACCAAAACATCATCATCTCACGACCTTCCCCAAGACTGCATCTCGGTGCAAGCATAGCAGGGTTAGGAGGCATCGGAGAACACAGTATATGGGCTGCTGCTTGCAAAAGCTCTTTCAAAACCTCCCTCTTTTCGTAGATTGGACCTCATCCTGTTGCGCAATGTAGCACAGGCACACTGCCTCACCGTGATATAGCTGGTAGAGGGGGTTTGGGAGGTGGCCGGTGGTTTTTGTGCCGCTTGGTGAGCTCATTGCACATGACAGGGGGACGGCCATCCTGCGTGATCTCCTGATATCGCAACGCGTGGCGAGGCTACACATAGATAGTTGCGGAGCCTGGAATTTTGTAAGGCCTGGATGGAGCCAGAAAATTTATAATGGATGGTGTGCTAGCGCACCCAAAATCGAATACTTCCTTGTTGGCTGTTCCTTCCTCCAAATCTCACTTTTTCTTCTAATATGATTGTTTGTGGATGAAAATATAAGAGTATATGTGACTGTAAAATAATGCTCTAATGAGTGGCCAGCAATAATTAAATTAAAAAAGTAATTAGTGAACTAATTAATGTCACGTGTTGAAATTAAAATTAAAATGCATAACTCAAAAGTTTATGTCAGATTACAAGATCAAATCGGACTAGAAAATCTCAAACTTGATATTTAAAATATCAATGTTCAAACTATCCATAGTATCGCAAGTCTTCTCTTATAAAAATCTTTTCGTGCCTAAAATTCTAACTCCAGCAAATTAATCTAAAACTAAAACAAACAAATCTATTGGAGTACTAACAAATGTTTGAAATATATTTAACCGTCTTCTACTCACTACTACGAAAACTATATTTCGTGGCGGCGATTTTAGATTTTCGCTGGCGGATATCGGAGCCACCACAAAGCAAAGGCCAGTAAAGATGTAGCATCTACGCTGGCAGCGACAAACCGCTAGAGAAGATCGATTTTTGCTGGCGGCTGGCTTAACGCAACCGCCAGCGAAAATCGTCTTCGCTTGTGAAAACAGAGGATTTTACAAGCAGGGTTCAGCCGCTTGTGAAAATATATTTTAGCGGATGGGTACCTAAAGAGCACCCTCTGCAGCCGGTGATAATCAATTTTCCCATTTGGGAGGCTTAAGCCACCCGCCACGAAAAATATTTTTGGTGCAAAAAAAATCAGTAGAACTGAAACCCTCCACCCCAAATCCAAAATTGTCAACCGCCCTAATCCATTCACAAATCACAAACTCGTCGCAAATCTCATAATCGATTCAACAGATTCATTCACAAACATCAAAATCCATTCAGAATCACAAATTAACATTATAATCCATTCATAAATCGCAAAGACCAGAAAAAAAATCCATCTCCGAAGATCAGCGGGAGATGAGCAAGATTTGGATTGCCGAAGGGGAGGGATGGAGGACATGAGCGGAGCTGGTGCTGGAGCTAGATTTGGATCCTCCTTACCACCCTACCGTGGCCGCCAGTCGAGCTTCGCCGTTGGCCTGCCACCATGCCTGAGCTCTACCACAGGACCTGCGCCCACGAGCCTTGCTGTCACCCGCCCGTCGTTGTCGCTCGAGCTCCGCCACGGGACCGCGCCCTTCAGCCTCACCACAACTGGATCCACCACCCAAAGTGCCTCGCACCGTCGGATCCGCTACCCACGGTGCCTCCCACCGCCCCACGCGCTTTCCTCCGCCACCCGCACCCCTCCAGCCGCCTGCGTGCTTCTCTCCGCTGCCCACGGTGCTCTGGCGGTTCGATCCACCGCTACAATCGCCGCCACGGCCGCTGTTGTAGTCTCTAGTGTCCTCATCATTGTCGCAGTCTCCGCCATGGCCGTTGCAGTAGAAAGGGGAGGTAAGGAGAGGAGGAGAGGCTGGGAGGAAGGGGTGTGTGGGTGAGTGTGTGGGGGAGATAAGATGTACATAGGATTTAATATTGCGAAACGTTTTCTCACTCGGTGCTCCTTACCAGCTGCCAGCGAAAATCCTATTTTCACTGGATGTCACTTAAGAGTAAAAATGCAGGTAATTTTACAAGCGGATCTCTTAAGTGACAGCCAGTGAAAATTAATTTTATCTGGCGGTTGGTGACTGGAATTTCTCTCGAGTATTTCTACTATCATGTGTTCTCTAAATCTGCCAATGAAAATAAAAGGGTGGTGCTGTAAAAAAAATGATTTTTGAAGTAGTAGATGATGTTGCGACAATGAGAACCAATGTTCCGAACATCAGTTTGTCCTGAATAGAGGGCCACCTACCATATTTGGTCATACAGCAGATCAATATCTAGAAACTAAATATATTTGGTATTTTGATACGTACCCTCTACTTAGTAAAATAATCTTAAATTTAAAATTTGTATAGGACATTTTAGTTTTGAGTCTCATTTTAGAGCCTTCAGCCAGACCATAACCGTCGTGGGATCTAGATGGGTTACCAGTTACCAGACAATATTAGGTTTTGAAACCTTGGAATGAATTATGCAGTGAAAAACAGGGAATATCTGAATTTTCCACATATTAGTTATTTTTTTTCAAGCAAAGCAATGGCAGGAGCTCTGCTTTAATATATATTAGCAGGGGAGAAAACACAGTTCATCATTTAGAGAGAAAACAACACTAGGGAAATGAGGAGAAACAGAAAAGCTTCAAGGAGGTTCGAAATCTAAAATTTCTAATGCTTGACAAGAAATATTTGTTACACATTTGAATAGCTTTTTACATACATAACAGCCAGATGGCAGCCTGCAGGAACCGGTTTAGATAGTAGTTATGTTCAAAAGTTCAGTCAATATTGTATTGATTTAGTACTCTTTGACGACATGTGAATGTCTCTATCTAAAAAGAGCTAATCCGTACAGATTCAAATTGGTGGCGCTGCTGGGATATATATACTGCACAGCCGACAAATCAGCAAATTGTCCAGATGGGTAGGGTATACAGTATACACATACGTGTTTATTCAGTGGTACTACACGTTTCTTGTGTACCAAGAGGCTTTAGATTTCGTTTCTGATTCAAGAAGAGAGATTAAATTTTGGATACTCGTGGCATGTTTTTTAAAATGCTACATGGTGTGTTTCGTGCGAAAACTTTCTATATGAAAGTTGCTCTAAAATATCAGATTAATCCATTTTTCAAGTTTGTAATAATTAAAACTCAATTAATCGTACGTTATTACCACCTCGTTTTACGTGAAATACTTAATCTTTATCCTCATCTTCAGGAGATTCAAACACCACCCAAGTATCTAGTTTAAAGCGTGTGTTGGACGCTCACACTTGTGTGTGAATGTCAAACTGCGTGGGTGGTATGTGTGTGCATGTGTTCACGTCCTCCGTTGTACCCTTAAAAAAAGACAACCAAACCACCAAACACGATCAAGGAATTGTAACCTTTATGTAGGATCGAATCACAATAACTAAGCCAACTAGAGGGGGGTGAATGGTTGATATACCCAAAAACCAAAAACTTTTAGCGGAAATAAAAGTTACCCTCGAAATCGACGGAAGTCGGTCTGACCAAGATTGATCTGCCGGTCTGACCGTGTGGATGCCGCCGGTCTGACCGCCGAAGTCACCTGCCGCGCCTGCTGTCGCCGCCGGTCTAACCGGCTCGCTCCCGCCGATCAATAAAGTTTGGTGAGTCATCGGTTAGACCGCTGAAATCTGGTGAAACACAAATCGAAGAACTCTTAAAGTGGATGACGACTTTATTGATTCTCTCTGTGTTTATAAAGTGCATCAACAGCACTCCTTACAAAAATTTCGACTAAACTCGAAACCCTAAATCAAAATTCAACTCAATTGCTCTCAAAAGCGATACAGGGAAGCCTCACGCTCCCCCTTTATTTATACCTGAGGTAGGCAGCCTAAAGCCACGAACCAAACTCATGCTAGGAGTCGTAAACACCTTAGGAAACCCTCTAGTACAAGAAACAAACTTTACATAACCAATCATACCAAATTTGGACTCCTTCCAAATTCGACTCCGCATCCCATACGCACACAATAACTCTATCGTATGCCATATGGAATCTTCACCAACCACGTGCATCAACTCTAGCCTAAGTATCCCGTATGATCTCTGACCACCACGGACGTCGTCTTATCCCCAAGCCGACTCCCGATCCATCACCGCAAATACTCTCCCGAGGCATCGAGTCACCTACACATGAAATAAACAAAGAAACCATATTCCGAGACCAAGCTATCTCCAACTTGACTCATTACTAGCAAACAACAGTATTACATACGTATAGTATCCATCTAGAAGCTATGATCATAAAACAATCACGGATATCCAAACAAACAACCCGAAACCGAAACCGACACAGCGTTGGCTGGTTAAACCGCGGGCTGCGCCGGTCTGACCGCGCGATACACGCCGGTCTGACCGGCAACACCTACCCGGTCTGACCGGACCCAATCCAGCAATACCTGTATATTCACCTGTGAAATCCAATCATCTCCAAAACCACTTCGTGAATAAATTCCAAATAACAAAATCTATAATCTCCGATGCCAATTGTTCATCACAGAATAATAATAAAAAACACCTTTGATTTTACACTTTATGCCTTGTTTGGTTAATCACAATGAGAGAGGAATTGGAGAGATTTATTCCATACCTATTGTGGTGTGAAATTATTTCCCCTCAATTCTCTCTAATCCTTTTTAATCCCCTTCAAACCGAACAAGGCCTGGTGTTGCATGCTTGTCAACTTGCTGTGAAACTTCACGCAACGAATTGATGAAGTTAAGTATATCTAGCCCGAGTGCATACTGCTGCAGCCCCACCAAATATAAGACCGAGAACCAAAACACTTGTTTTCACAACATAATCAGTACTCAAGTAATTTCTTTGTCAGCACTGCCAGTGAAATCTGCTAGATAGAATGACCATGTGCTCTTCTCAGCAATTATTACGTACTTACGATTTTGACACCTCAAGATCAATTTGGGTCCACAAACACACTGATATATCTGTTACTGAAGGGTTAATGGAATTGATGATCTGCACTGCAGCAGCTGGCAGTTAAGATGCATGCCTACCATGTGATAGCTGCATGACTTTGTATTGTTTTTGCGCAAGGAAGAGTTATAAGGTTCTCGCTGCTTCGCTGCTTTCCTTAATGTCAAAATCATAGGATATAAGTGAAATTGCGTAACAGTTTCATGAAAAAAAATGCAGAAGACATAGGAGAGGTGAAGGGTCAATAGACTGATAGATGAAATATAGCATACGATTCCGCGGACACAGCTGAAACTGATTTGATAAAAGCACAACCCGAATGCTACTATCTAGTTGTAGATATTGAAAATTGGAATGAGATGTATTGGGAAATATGGTGTCTTCGATAAGGCAATTAACATTTCTTCTAAGCGAAGAAATAGAAGATGTAGTACTTTTGGTTTTCTTACCAGACATATATGCCCATTGTACTTTTGGTTTTCTTACCTTTTGTTGTGCCACTATGAATTTTTCTAAATGGTGACCTGTACTCGAGTTGGAATTTTTGGAAGGAAATTAGTCACCAGGCAAGAGTTGAACTTCTTCACTGTAGTGAGTGCAACAACTAGGTGGTTCGATTTACCGTCGCCAGCCATGTAGTTGCAGCAGTCCTTAGGACTTGGTGGTATGGTTAATTGTTCCAACAGTCAAAATTGAGAACACTTATCACCCTTCTTTGTAAAAGCATGAGGGACAGAAAATAAAATGTGAGGATTAGGAGCTTGGATATTTTGTATAATCACATTATGCGACTAGTAAGTTTATTTTTATATACTCGAGTAGCAAATTCACACATGATGCTTATATTTAGACTGTGTTTAGTTCACGCTAAAATAGGAAGTTTGAAGAAATTAGAACGATGTGACAGAAAAATTAAAAGTTTATGTATGTAGAAAAATTCAATGTGACAGAAAAGTTAGAAGTTTGTTAATAAAAAGTTGAAATCTAAACAGGGTCTTAGTTCTTTGAACCGATGCCTGTGTTTCGGCCCTACATAAATAAATGAATATGCACTGATTGATAATCACTGGGTTGCACACCTTCTAGTAGTAGCCTTGTAGGGTACATAAATAGTAGCAGCCTCTGTGCACAAACCCGTCATTAGCCTTGGCTAATATATGAAACCAGGTAGCCACCTAGTTTCACACGCTTGGAGACCTAGAATTGGGTGGCATCAGAGAATGAATCAAGCAGGAGACTAGGGCCTATTTGGTGGAGCTTCTAGCTGTTGCAGCTTTTTACAGAATCAAAAGCTTCTCAAATAGTTCTGCTTTTAGTTCAGATTCTAAGAAACTGTAGTTGTAAAATCCAGAAAATGAACTAGAAGACAGAAGCTGGGAAAACCAGCTTTTCTAAATTCTTAAAAGATGGTTACCAGCCAGTTGCTTTTTAGAATCTTAATCTCCCTAAACACAGACCCTATAAATTGTTGCCCAAAAGTTTCTCCCATAAATTGTGTGGAAATGCTAAGAAGCACCCAGCAGAAAGGACAAAATAGTGATTGTAGTATCAATAGCTTTATTGAGCCTATAAGTTTAAGGCATTGTTCGATGCTAGCAAGGGGAACCGTAATGTTCGGTACTCCCTATCTATTTTTTCTCTTATGATCGATCGCTTTTAAGAACTAGTAATTTTGCAACTGTGTTATATATCAAAAAAATTGCACTCACCAACAGAGGCTAGCTAGTCCAAAGCTATTTAGCTGAAAGTCTAAAACAAGTATATGTCTTTGTCAACGTGTTTCAATTGCCTATCATTAACAGAATCGAACTCCGGAGTCCGGAGTGCAGTAAATGCAATAAAAAATAAAAAAAAAAGCTCTGAAGCTGAACTTATGACACCCGCAATGATTATCTATAGACTCTCTACAAAAGATCTATGTCAGTATATTTTCCTACTTGGAAAAGATTAAATGAAGAGAGAGAGCAAAACTATCTACTAACTTAGAGATAGTCTATAGAGAAAAACGAGACAATGTATTAGAGAGCTATAGATACCCATGTAGACATACTATTGAGGTGGTTTACTATTAATCTAGTTTATTGCTAAGATATACATATGTTTTATAGAGAGTACCTTACTTTACCATTGCGGGTGCTCTTACAATTACCAACCCTGCATATGGTGTGCGCGGCTTTCTAGCTCTTGTGTGGTGCTGCTATCCGCGTGCTCCCATGCGTATTGATGGCTCTCGTTTCTTTCAGCATTGGCCCACATCTTCTCTCTCGTTTTCGGGCTGGCCTATTCCTCTCCTCTTCATTGTTTTGTTTCTATAATTATTTACGAATTAGCAGCGAGGAATCTCAAAAGAAAAAAAATTGACCAGGACTCAGAAGTAAACAGATTTCTCTCTCTTTTTTTCTTGAAGGTCTGATGAGCGAGTATTATATATTCCTATATATTTACATCTAATTATACTAGTCAGATAGAGCATTGAGCAATAAATTACAAGTTTTCTACTTTGTTGCACTATTCTCTGAAGCATGGCGGCCAGGTAAGAAGGTTATGCTCCACCGCTCTAGACCTGCAGAGAACGATGGAAGAGTCGCCTTTAGCACTGAGGAAGCTCACTTTGGGGCATGGGCTTGCTAGTTCCATAAGAGAAAGATGGAACCACTGACTGCGCTGTTCTCGTGCACAGGGATTAGGACCGTTGATCACTAGTGATCTAACGTTCTGAAAGAGAAGGTATTAAAACTGTGGAACAGGTATGGAAGGTGGAAGGTTAAAATGGTAATTGAGTATTATAATGGATTTGTACGGTTAAGGGTCAAAACGTCTAATTTTCAATATATGCGTTCCATTCTGTATCCCATCCATTCGTATCGCTGCTTGGTTCGAGGCGTCGATGGAGGTGGCTGATGCGTTGAGGCGTAGGGGGAGAGACGGAGGCACATGGGCTCCCCTTCCGGCGTCGACGACCATGAGCTCGTCTCACAGGACTGCTAGCTCGCGGCGGCCGCCCGCGCCATCGCCGCTTTAGAGCTCTCCTCGTCGAGGCCGGACGCGTCCTGGGGTCGCCGTCGCAGCCGCCGCACGCGTCCATGGCGCCCGCCAGTCGTAGCCGACGCACGCGGCAACCAGTCATCGTCGCGCCGCCGCATGCACCCGTTGCGCCCGCCAATCGCCGTCACCACCGCCACACGCGCCCGCTGGTCACAGTCGCCGCGCACGCTCCCGGCGCCGGTCGACGCCTGTCACAGAAGCTACCACTGCCACTAATATACCCTTGTTAATATAATAATTTTTGTTCCAAAATTAACCTTTATGAATTAACGGTAGATATCAATTGATTAAGTAGGTATATGAGGTACCTTTCAAGTACCGTAAAAGATCTCGAAAAGAAAATAGAAATTACGGAACTTTCGAAACGAGAGAAAAGATGTGGGCCATCAATACACGTGGTAGCACAGATTGGAGCACCATATGGGAGATGGTAAGCCACGTCCGTATACAGTTGCATCCAGCATTTATAAGGTCTTTGCGCCGACCACATAAAGGGTGTGTTTAGTTCACGCTAAAATTGGAAGTTTGGTTGAAATTGAAACGATGTGACGGGAAAGTTGGAAGTTTATGTGTGTAAGAAAAGTTTAAATGTGATGGAAAAGTTGAAAGTTTGAAGAAACAATTTGTAACTAAACACGGCCAAAAGAGCACTCTAGTCACTTTTTATAAACCAGGGGGTACAGAAGCTAGAGAGAGATATTTCATGGAAACACAATGCGGTTACATTACCGGAGTTGAGAGGGATGAGAAGTGAGGAAGATTCATATCTCAATCAATGTGTATGTGTGTGTGAGAGAGAGACTTCAAATGAAGTTTCTTTCGTAGTGCAAGCGAAACTAGATGAGCATTCTAATAGTAAATGATGCGCTTCAGTTGAGTAGGATTAGGCGGCGCTGGAAAATGCAACAGTGGTTTATCAAGCACAACAAGGTCTATATATAACAGAACGTGTAAAATTGGTTGAATCCTTGGCCACCCCATCTGCAAAGACATCACGGAAGGCTCAGTTCAGTCTGGGACATAGCTCCAAGTAGCACTGGTGGGTTTTGCCTTGTTGAAGTTATCAACATTCCTAGTCTCTCTCAGCTCCTCTGCTGTATTTCTGGAAATGAACTTACTAGCTTCCGCTCTGGACAGACAATCTCCCAAATTTTGAAATGAGTTAAATTGTGAAAAAAGGAAATATCTGAGTTTTCTAAAGAATTGTAAATGCTTTTGTTAAATATTCGCCGATTAAGACAAACAATAACCAATTTAGATGCATAAAGAAAAGCATGATTATGTAATGATTGAACATTATGTACTCCCTCCATCCCGATTTGTATGTCGCCACAAGTCAAACATAAATGAGTCAGAATGTATGTTCTACTTGTACTACCATCTTTTCCCCCTGTCCTCCACCCATGGCCTCTGAGGGCGCCATACAAAGCGTCCTGCCCCTGCTTCCCCTGTCCTCCAACGTACGCCAAGCAACTCCAGCCATGGCCTCCGACGAAGACGCCCCCCTTACCGTCCCCATTATTGTCTCTTGATCGCCGCCTGTGGGGACAGATTTCTAATCCGACATGGTCACGGTGGTTCTTTAATTAGAGATACCGATCGAGGGGTGTTCCCTCGTGGATGCCGGCAACCTGGGGCGGAGGCTGCCCTAGCGATGACTGATGGTGGCGTAGGCGCTGCCCAAGGCGTTTGCGCGGCAGCGGGGCTGCAAGGTGGTGCTGCCACCGGAGTTGTTGGGCAAGGAGATGGTCAACCAGACGTGGAGCAACAGGGGCACGTTCAATGTGCAGTCCAAAGCACTGGTTTTGGCACTAGATCCTTCTGAATATGTGCACTCTAGACCTGGAGCTAATTGCTCCTGCATGCCTCTGGTGTTCTTATTGATTTAGGGATTCATACTTCTTACTCATTTTATTTTTCTTGCATGAAAACATGAGCGTTCTCATCATGAAATTGGGCAAGGCAAGGTTAATTATAGTGACATGGATTTGGATTTTGAGGCCGGCTGCTGCTTCCTTCTTGTTTGCTCAGTGTCTGCTGAAGTCAGAAAGGTTCAGGCAGCACAGCAGCAAATGTACTCCAGCAACAGTACTCCCTAATTTGAGCAAAATTCAATCCAGTTTTGGATTAGATTTAGATGATACATAGGGTGCACAAAATTGTGCACAAGTTAGTATCAGTGTGTCAATGCTAGAACTAGCTTAACCAAATCGTCCACAAGTTGTAGGAGTATGAGTATCTTCAAGAAACTCATGTCACAATTTTTGGAAACTAATGCTTGATGAATTTTGGAACTGAACACCATTCAAATGTTTTTTCTTGTGATCAGAAGAAGTACTGACGCAGGCTGATTGATCTGGTATTGCCCTTCCTGTCCTGCTACACTTTCTGCACCTCAACATCAGCAGTACTCCTTAAGACTGTGTTCATGTGGAGATGTGTTGGTGGAGTAGAAGTAGGTGTAGCCAAATTTGCAAATTGTGTTAGCTGGTTTGTAAATAGAGTATTTGGACTTCAGATACACCTTTCTGTACCTGCCTGCTGAAGCAAAAACCATATCATTTCTGTACTTGAACTTGTGTGATCCAATAATAAAGGGTATTCATCATGTCCTATCTAACAACTAGAAAGGTAGCCCGCATGAATACACACGCATGTATTTTAGGGTTGTATTTTTACATACGTTTGATCATTCGTTTTATTTAATACTTTCATATAAATATGTGAAAATGTAAGTCATGTTCAAATCACCTTTAAAGATAAACAAAGTCACAACAAAATAAATAATTATTGTTACTTTTTTAATATAACTAAATGGTACTGTATTACAACGACGTCATCTATTAAAAACCGAAGGTATTACAATTTCTTCAAAATTATTCTTTAGCGTCATTGCTTATTTTTAGATCAATTTGCTAGATATGTATGTTTATAGAACAATCCTCACTCTGTCCTAAAATATACATATTTTTTGATTTTGGAATGGTCTTTCGGATGCTACTTTAGCTAATAATATTTATATTTATAAAAATAAATTGTTCTAGATAAAAGAGTTACATTGTATTTAATATCATTTTTACGTGACTGATCTTTCTATTTATTTTCACTATAAATAGTCAAAGTAAAAATGTTTGATTAAACACTATTCTAAATATATTTATATTTTAGGGCGGAGTAAATGTATGGTAGCATAATCCATGTATTAAATTGTTATAATTTCATGATTGTTTGTAGCATGCAAAGTGTTAAAATATAGATACATATGCCACATGTTTCTTACAATATAAGTCTTAAATTTAGGCTTAATTCTTAATAATAATAAATGTTTTTATATATTTAGTTGTTAGCTAGAAAATAGGAGAGAATAGCTATTTAATTAACGTTTCTTATATATTTAGTTGTTAGCTAGAAAATAGAAGATGAGATGGAGGGCAGAGTCGGAGAGGCAGGGGAGTATACGTAGGTGTGCATATTAGAGGAAAGGGAAAGTACGCTACTTTTTTGTCCCCAAATCCAGTTTATAGTTTTTTAAACATAACAGATCTAATGATTTTTCCCCACGTCCGGTTTATAGTTTTTTAAACATAATAGATCTAATGAATTTAATTAGTGGGTCCATCTTAAAGTGCCACGTGACAACTTAGGATTGTTTATAGAAGTCATATGTGACGGTTTGAGAACGTTTACAGGGAGTTTAATGGACTTTTAATATAAAAAAAAAGATACATGCATTGAGTAGATGGAGTGCATGCATATGCATGGAGTAATTTCTTCCCATATATCAGTAGCATTATAACCGGATGGCCCGTCTATGTATCAAAAGTTAACAGCAGACAAGTGACAGTGTTTTAACAATTGACATTGAAATGCACACTCTTCTGACAGCCAACTGACAAGAAATATGGGTCGTGGTGTAGTGCGAGTTCAGAATATGGAGCAAGAGTAAAAATCCTACTCATTCTTTTTAGGGCCTTCACAATGGACTTACCTGTCATTCGGCCTCGACCGCCCATGACAGAGCGGAGGAGAAAAACAGCGCCACGTGTCAGGGAGGGCCCACCAAAACCAAGCGTGAGTGTCCAAACAAAGCCATTCGTTCTTCGATGCCGCCGAAGCCGTATGAGGCATGGAGAGCGCAAGGCGGCCGCGCTATGGAACGAGTTCCTCGATCTCGTTCCTGCGCTCACGACATCTCCCATCAGTTCCCAAAATCGCCCTCGCCCCTCGTCTGTCGCCCTCCCCTTATTTTTCCCTCCCACGCACACCTAATTTATTTCCCTTGTCTCGCGTTGTTTCTTCGCCCTCGCCCTCTCGTAGCATCTAGGATCATCGCCGGTCGCTGGAGTCCTCGTGGCGGACGGAGGTACGTTGGAACCCTAATTCAGTTGGTCGAATTGATTCTTCAATTTTTGATTTTGTTTTCTCCATCTCAACGTGATTTGAACCTAGGTCATGATGGATCCAAACATAGCTGCTGCATTCGCTCGGTTTTTGCAAGATCTAAACTTCGTGGCTAGTTTATCTCAATCTTCCAGCTAGCCTCCTTCTTTCCCCCACACCTGATGATCCCGTTCCCACCTGCATCGTTTCCCCCCTTCTGCACGCAGCCACCGGCGCCGCCAGCACCACCTCCATCGGCCCCAAGCCCAGCTAAGGCAAAGCCTTCGAGCTCCAGATCTACACACCGGCACCGTGTGACTGCTCCCCCAGAAGTTGTTGTTGATCCCAAGAGGAAAATGTACTACTCAACAGAAGAGGATATAAGGCTGGCATGTCTTTGTTTTTTTTTTCATTTGTTGGCACACAATGGAGATATGGTGATTTTCTGCTACTATTAGTGATTCTTGAGTTGCCTTATAGACAGTACATTTAGGTGCTTATTAATTCTACAGAAGTCGATTTAAGAGGTTTGTGTAGGTGATGCATTATTGCGTCGTATGAAATCGTGGTGTGTGTAGGTGATCCTGCGCCACCGTCGATATGGTTGCCCCTGGCCATGGGCTAGGGCAAGGGTACTGAATGCCACTGCGGAGATTCATCCTCACTATCACACGGAGGAGAGCGAGTGGAGGATGGGAAGCAGAAGAGACGCAAGAGGGGGGGGGGGGGGTAAAACTGAAATTCCGCGCAGACTTGCAGCCATTTGGCCATTTGGGCAACGTGAGCTGTGCCATGCCCACTGTGGGCTGAGTAGCAGTCACATGCATTGTGAATCAAAGTATCTTTTGGTGTTTCTTAGCCCAGTTGGTAGCTTAGGCACAGCAATTTCCAGGACACACTGTGAGTGCCTTTCGGCTATGTTCGGCACCCCTTGTTCCCAACAGGATCTATGCACACGGAAAACGGAGTGGTCCATTACCGCGTGATTAATTAAGTATTAGCTAATATTTTCAAAAATGGATTAATTTGATTTTTTTAAAGCAACTTTCGTACAGAAACTTTTTAAAAGAAACACACCGTTTAGCAATTTGAAAAGCGTGCGCGTGAAAAACGAGGGAGAGGGGTTGGGAACAAGGGGTGCCGAACACAGTCTTATATAGCAGCAGGTGCAGAAGCCAGGGGGAGAACTCCAACTTCCTAAAACGAAGCTTGTTTGGTAGAACAGCTGGATGGCCATTCTAGCAGCAGTTCAAATCACCAGAGTAGGATTAGGAGGCATTGAGAAATGCAACGATACCTTGTTCATTTGAGATACAAGGTCTCTGTAACGCGGCGTTTAACACCGGTTTAGTCATTGGCAACCTAAGCTCCACCAAACGACAGCCCCGTCAGGAACAGCTTAGTTCAGTAGGGGAGCACTTACCTCTGGGTAGCTATTACCCCCCGTGTTCTCTAGGTAAGCAACGGGGGGTTTCTTCCCTGCTTCTCTATCTGAAACTATTTGTTCTACGCTTTATCTGTGGATTCAAAAGAAAAGAACTTAATTTTGTCACATATTTCGTTGACCGTGCAGAATAATTACAGAGTTTGTATATTGTTTGGTTTCCTTGTTTCATATATAGCGTGGGTACGTATACGCGCAGGGGTTTACCACCGATCATATCCACGAAAAGTAAGAGCGTACATGTCATGTTTACAACTCAAAACATTGGTGAGCTAGGGAAAACTACAATAATAGTAACTCAAAACATTATTAATTATTCCCTCCATCTCAAAATGTTTGACGCTGTTGACTTTTTTAAAAATATTTGACCGTTCGTCTTATTCAAAAGAATTTAAGTAATTATTAATTTTTTTTCCTATCATTTGATTTATTGTTAAATATACTTTTATGTATACGTATACTTTTACATATTTCACAAAAATTTTTAAATAAGACAAACAATTAAATATGTTTAAAAAAGTCAACGGCGTGTATGCAGAGAACAAAATATTCGAAGGACAAAGTTACAAGCTGCCGTAGGAGCAGCCAACAAAATAAAGGGTCCCATCGATCACTTCGCCATTAGCTGATTTATAAGCCAACACGATTTATTAACAACTAAAATGTAATTTATAAGTAAAACTTATTTATATATATATATATACACACACGTGTCCTTAGCGAATTAAAAGCCCATGCTAAAACAGAAACTACGTTAAAAACATGCTATCATCGATCAAAAAATAAGTTTCAAAATTTAAATTTCGAAAGCAGTTGATTCCATACCGGAAAAATGATGAAGATGAAAAAAGCTATAAAGCGATCTCTCTCAAAGAAATAGGCATCCACTCCCTGCTAAGAGTTACTCCCTCCGTTTCACAATGTAAGTCATCATAGCATTTCTCATATTTATATTGATGTTAATGAATCTAGACATATATATCTATATAGATTAATTAACATTAATATGAATGTGGGAAATGCTATAATGACTTACATTGTGAAACGGAGGAAGTATCTCGTGATATCTTTTGCACCATGTAATTTCATTGTACACTTGAATCCATGCAAAACTTGTGTAGTCTGCACAGTTTTTTTTAAAAAAATTCCTGGCTTCTTAAACTGACCTAAGTACTTGACAAGATAAAAAGACAACAATCTCTCAACAAGCACCAATACAAATGTTCTTCATGACTTCATCTTCTAGTTGTTGTTCCGGCGATGGTAGTGCAGTGGCAAATGTGTAATGGTTAGAAAAATCAAATATGGACTGTGACTTTAGTAGAGCTGTCCCCAGTGTGGAGATTGTTCTTCAAGCGGTGGCTAGCAAGGGAGCCCTTTGGTGCTCGCCAGGGGTATCGCGGCTACGTGAGCTATATGCTATGGCTATAGTGCTAGCTCCATAGAGAGGTCAGCATGGGTGTGTTTTTTGGCTTTTGTTTTCTTGTAAGACCGTGATGGGGTATTTTTGTTCTCTACCCTTTTTTTCCTCTCTTAATGAAATGATATGCAGATCTCCTATGTATTTGGAAAAACAATTAAATACACTAGCCATCAACCCGTGCGGGCTATATTAAAATTTTAAAAATCTTAATCATATTCTAGAATATCGGTTATTTATTTTCAAAAATATCTCATAAAGGAAATTAGTGGATTCCATATTAGCGGATTTGCGTGGAGATAGAATTTAAAAGAATCTTTATTTTTACACAGAACTCTTACTTTTTATTTCCATATATATATATAATATGTATAAATTATATTTTTTAAACATAGAATTATATCTTTTTTAATTGACAGATAGATTAATAAAAACAAAGTAATTTAATTTTCCTATTAAAAATAATTGTGAATTTTGATAATAATAATATGTACAAAATCTTACTCCACACCGACGTTAGCTTTTAGCATCCAATGCTTCCACAACAAGATACTCTGCTCATGCATGGTGGCCTATGTTGTGTTTAGTTTCTGAAATTGGGGAGAAGTTTGGGGAAAGTTGGTAGTTTGGAAAAAAGTTAGGAGTTTATGTGTTAGGAAAGTTTTGGATGCGATGTGATGTGATGAAAAGTTGGAAGTTGGGAGGAAATTTGGTGTGAAATAAACAGAGCCCTAGGCATCTTCCCCGGAAACTCAAAATGTCAATAATTATGCCATTGCTATAGAAATCACGTCCAAATTTACCTTTTGTTATCTATTTTGTTTATTAATAATTCTACACATTAAAATGTCTTGATTTTATATTTTTATTAAATAATTTTAAATTGTAGAATTGATGATCAATGCAAAGTGCTGGAGTATCAAATGTGTTCTTTATGCTTTTCTATAACCTTGTTCTAGTTTTTTATTTTCTAATTTAATAGTTCTCAAAATGAAAAATCATAGATAATGTGGACTCACTGTTAATAAATAAAAAAATGAACTCGCCTTGGAGTCCAAATTTTTTTATTTAATAATTCTGAAAATTAGAATTGAAAATATGATATTGTCCCTCCTCATAGGGGTCTGAAATTTAGTATTTCATTTATTTATTGATGTAAATTTAACAATTAGGAAGCTCCGCTGTGTCTTGACTGTTCTTTTATATATGTCGCTCCTAATTTGATGATAACACCTAGATAGATGATTTCGGTTTGTTCACTATTCTAAAAACTAATTACAAAATTCGTTAGTAAACCGTGAGATAAATTTATTAAGTCTAATTAATCCATCATTAGCAAACGTTTACTGTAGCACCACATTGTCAAATCATGAAGCAATTAGTCTCAAAAGATTTGTCTCGCAAATTAGTCACAATTTATGCAATTAGTTATTTTTTAGCCTATATTTAATATTTCATGCAGGTGTTCAAACGCTCGATGTGACAGGGTATAAAATTTTAGGGTTGGATCTAAACATGACTTAATGTGAGGATACAGCGAGCAATTAGCAATTTAGCATAGGCATCGATTTGCATGCAAACGCCCACAATCATGATATAGAAATCTAATGTAATTAATTACATATATATACGTGGGATAAGGAGAATAAATAATAATTTGGTCAACAACGAATGAATTGTATTAATTTGACCGGTGTATTAAAAAACTAAAATAGTAGATCTGCTCTGGAAAAAAGGATCGGAGAGGTTAGTAAATTGTACAGATGGGTTGATCCATGCCTTTTCTTCCGCCGTTTAAAGATCCAAACGCACTTCCTGTGCTCTACTCACAATATAATTGATTATCCCTCCTATTCATCGTAATATAATTGAGTAGTACTTCTCAACTTCCATCCTTTTTTCTGTTTGCTGGTCGGTGAACATGCATGCGTGACATGCAAACTCAACAGTAGCCGTACAGATGCAATTCGAATTGCCGTCTGGAGCGAGCGACTCCCGGCTGCGCTGAAGTTTCCGATCGTATTAATGGACAATGGCGAGGCGAAAGTCGCTCGCGTTCGATCTACTCGTGGCCTTCCGTTCCAATATGCTATCTGCCTCTCTCGATTAGATATATTTACATGCCTCTTCCGAATACATTTGACTGAAGATAAGAGCAGAGATGGGCTATGGAAAGAGCCCACAACGTTAATGGTAGATGAGCCCATGACGTTAAAGCATTGTTGCATCTACGGTTCTGATTGAATTACTTACATAATCAATGGTTAGATTTATCTGATTAACGTGGGAGCTCCTGAAAAGTGCCCAATTAGTATAGGTATAGATAGATAGATGGAATATATATGTATTATCAACCATAAAAATATTAAAAAATGACTAAACGAGGAATAGTAATTTTGTGATCCTTGAGAATATACCGGTAGGTGCCTTATTTTTTATTGTTAAATTTGGTACCTCTCAGCACCGGAATTAATATGAGATATCAAATTTTACATTTTTAAGTACATTTAACTACCTCTTAGATACAAAGAGATTTTAAAAATGAGAAATGTTTTGTGGGTTACATTGTTTTGCGGGGTACTACCATGCTGAATTGTATGAGAATACGTACTCCCTCCATCCCTAAATATTTAATACCGTTGACATTTTTAAACATGTTTAACCGTTCGTCTTATTCAAAAACTTTTGTAAAATATGTAAAAATATATGTACACATAAAAGTATATTTAACAATGAATCAAATGATTGGAAAAAAAATTAATAATTACTTAATTTTTTTAATAAGACGAACGGTTAAATATGTTTAAAAAAGTCAGCGGCGTCAAATATTTAGGGACGGAGGGAGTATATGGTTGCTCAAAAATAATGACAGTGCTTGCAGCACATAAATCACTGCACCCCTTTAAAAGTAGCAGGAAAGAAGAGGGACGCTGCACCATTTAAGGCGAGCCAATTTTACCAGAAAGGAGAGCGAACAAAACACTACATGTACTTTGTAGCAGAAATTCAGAAGTTTCAAGCTAGTAAAGGTTGTTTCCAAGAGAAACAGTTCGATCGTCTGGATTATGCCAGTTAATTAATTGAACCGGGTAGCTGAGGACGCGAAGGTGTTGGATCGGGAGGTACCATGGAAAGAAGCAAGTCTGAAATAGATTTGTCACCGGATGGTTTTACACCCACCTAAATCAGCCATGTTTATGAAGTGGTTCTCGGAGACCAGGGCATGCAGGAGATGCTAGTTTGCTGTAGATAAAGTAGTCGTGCCCAAACTTTCAACCATAGGAAGGCAAACATCTGAAAACATTCAGGATAATAATTAGTTGAGGGATCTTCGATTACTCCAAGAACTTATAATTTCTAACTGTTCTTAACTCCCTACCTGGAAAGACATTTTTGGATGGAGTAATAAGTATATAAGCCAAAACAAAGAAAGAGTTTGTCAAAGCTGCAAGAGTATACTGTATAGGGTTAAGTCCGGTTTATCCTCTAAACTATTGCGAAAGTATAATTTAGCCCTGTAAACTATGATACTGAAAAGAATACACCCCTGCCAACTATATATTCAACACACCCCCCAAAAAAACCCCACAATTTCAGTTGGTTTCGGCCTTGGTGTCTGAAATATAATAAAAAATGTACCCTCCCTTTACTTATTCTCTCTCCAATGAAAAATTTCTCCACCCTAATTTCTAATCCGCGATAACAGGGAGACGCTATCGAAATATGGTGAATTGGTGATGCAAGGGGAATAGACAAGGATGAATGTACCAAATAAACCATGTTCGTGAAGTGGTTTTCCAAGTCTAGGCCATGGATCAGGCTAGCTTGTTTGACGTGGCTTGGGTGTACAAGAAACTTACAGCAACACATCTAAAAGCATTAAGGACTACGTAAACCAAGATCAATTTCTTTAAAGATAGAGGTTGTCAAACTTTAAAAATAAACTACGTAAGTGGTAGTTCCTTTCCATTGGCACCTAATACCATCGAACAATGATCCAAGGAAGAATAAGAAGGATGAATAGTACATAATACCAAACAACGCATATGGATGATGATCCACAATACAAAATCTGATGCCATATATATATGCGATGAGGGTGGCGGTAATGAAAAATATGTAAAAGAAAGCTAGGACATGTATTGTATTATTTGTCTCATGCTGTCTAAATCAAGCGTCTTTACTGTCTGAATTGTACTGTTTCTGATGTCATGTAAGTTGACTGGAGATATAGATCAAGTGGTTATGATTTTGGCGCCTGACATTTTCGTGTGAGATAAAAGGCCCGGGGAGCTCATCCATATTTGATCCTCCAAATACCCATTTGGATGATCATCCAAAAAGATTCCTCATTCATATCCCGTTCTACTTCAATAGATCATCCATTTTACATCATCCATATCACACAGCCTCCTATATTTATTTAGTAATATATATCTTTCCAACTAACATATATAGCTATACATAGATTCACTTAGCAAGAAAAATCACAACATAAATAAAATAGATATAAAAGCTCATTTCTACTCTTGTCCTCGTTATCTACAGGAAAAATATAGCAACATAGCAACATAAATCAACCCAAGTTTTTACTCTATTCTTCATTTTCACTACTCTTCTCTATTCTTCTCTACTCTTTTTCTACAGGGGCTAGGGCGGCTGACAGTGCGTGGATCCGCCTAGGCAGCCAGCGGGCGTAGAGGCGCGACGGCTGGTGGGCGACGGGCGGCGGCGGGCAGGCAGACGAGGGGCGGCGGCGGGCAGGCAAACGAGGGCCGACGGGGGGCACAGAAGGGCAGGAGGAGGTAGGCGGTGGCCGCGGAGGTGGACGGGCGGGCGAGGTGCGGCGGCGGGTGAGCAGATGAGGGGCGGCGGCGGGCAAAGGGCGCGGATGTGCTAGGAGGCAGGAGGTAGCCGTGGATGGGCGGAGGCGGCGGCGAGCGGGCGAGTGGCACGGATGGGCGGAGGCGGAGGGCAGGCGCAGGGTGACGGCGGTGGGCGCAGAAGTACGCAGAGGTCACATGGCTACCGCTGCCGGCACTCTCCTTCTAGATCTAGTATGCCTCTCCCCCTCCACCCTCACTCCACGGCAGTGGCATAGCTAGGAGGTAGTTTTGGTGGGCTCTGGACTACCCCAAATTTGGCCCAGGGACCCTCACCCCCAAAAAATTTTTAGCCAGACTCAAGCCCAAGAAGCCAGTCCAATAAGAAACTAGAAATCAGAAAGGCTAGAGTTTGGAGTTCGATGCAAACTGACGCTACTTCGTTTCTCCTCTCCATGCCGCCGCTACTTCGTTGCAAACCGACGACCGCCCCATTGCCACCGCCGTTTCTCCTCTCCCGGCCTCGCATTGGCTCCGCAGCTCCCACCTCTCTCTCTGTCGTTCTTTGTCCGCCTAGGCACTGAGCCGCTGCCGTCGTTTGACCTCCTGTCACGCTGAGGCACCACGCCGAACCGCTAAGGCGCCGCTGGCCGCTGGCGCCGGGAGCCCAAGGCCCCTGGCCGGTTGGCCTGGTTGATTGCCGCTCCTCCCCATCGCCCTGCCCGTGCCAGTGGCTGCCTTAATAGCCTATGATGAGGTGAGTTAAAGTGCTAACCGGTGAATTGAAGCTATGAAATCAAATGGATGTATATTTCTAACTATGATTTGTGAATCAGCGAGTCAGTGAATGACTGAATGTGATGTTGACTTGCTATGAATGAACTGTGATTTGTGGTAGTGCTAATTGGTGCATTAGAACTATGAACTGTGATCTGTGAATCACTGAATGTGTTGTTGACTTGCTGCCATTTTACCAATAGAACGCGTGCGCATACGCTTGCGCACATCACACACGCATGCACGGCGAGGGACAATACTAGTTATGCTTACAGAAATGCGATATCTCGCATTTTAAATCGGTTTAGGTGTCAAAGTACCTAAACCTCACTAAACTTATGTTCTAGCTTCGAAAATAGGCCTTCTCGGTCTTTTTTCTCAATACACGTACCCCCGTACACGTGACACTGGTGTAAACACCACTAACTCTATTTTAGTTTGTAGGATTTTATTGGCAAATGATGAAATGAAGTAGTAGTTTTGATAAGGTTGGTTAAACCTCACTAAACTTATGTTCTAGCTTCGAAAATAGGCCTTCTCGGTCTTTTTTCTCAATACACGTACCCCCGTACACGTGACACTGGTGTAAACACCACTAACTCTATTTTAGTTTGTAGGATTTTATTGGCAAATGATGAAATGAAGTAGTAGTTTTGATAAGGTTGGTTCGAGAAATCGGAACAAATTTGATGCACTTGACAAACATATGTAGTGTTGTAACAAGTAAACACAATAAAAAAGCTCAAAAGAAATTATTTATGAAAGATGCACCAATTGCTATATTTCTAATTTTGTATGGCCTTTTCTCTAAATTTTGATCTGTATATGGGATTTATGGTGTTTGAAAAAATTTAGTATGTGATATGAACTTGTGATCCGTAAAGTAAGACTACCCAACAAAATTTTACTAGCTACGCCACTGTCCACTGTCCACGGCTACACCCTCTCTCCACCCTCCGTTGCAAGAAAAATCAAAAAGGGGCATGGCGTAATCCCCTTCGCCGGCCAGCAACGATGACGATGGAGGGAAGGTCGCGGAACTCCAAATGGGGGCGGGAGCTCGATCCAGACACGGTCGTTGTGATATGGCATGGGGTGAGAGACACGTTATATTTGCCTTTTCTATCTTCGTGTTTGGCACATCCGCTAATTTTGAAAGTCGGATGGTGCATCCGCTGGAGGTGGTTTTTCACTACTATACGCCAAATTCCGGATGGAGTACCGGGTAGCGTATCTCCTGGGGATGCTTTAAGTTACCAAGGGCAGACCAGTATGGCCACTGCCTGAGAAAACATTTTTCGTCACCGAGCTGTGCTGTTGTCCGTACGCATTGAATGTTTACACAAGCGGGTAAGCATTAAATATAGATAAAAAAAACTAATTGCGCAGTTTGCATGTAAATCGCGAGACGAATCTTTTATGCCTAATTAGTCTATGATTAGCCATAAGAGCTACATTAACCCACATGTGCTAATGATAGTTTAATTAGGCTCAAAAGATTCGTCTCGCGGTTTTCAACTGAGTTATGAAGTTAGTTTTTTCATTGTCCAAAAACTCCTTTCGACATTCGGTCAAATATTCGATGTGGCACCTAAAAATTTTTGTTTCACCAACTAAACAGACCCTAAGTTGTTTGCCCTAAGTTGTTTGCCCATGTGAACATATTGAAAGAGCATACTAATACAGGCAGCGTACTTTAGCGGTACGCCTGTGAAAAGAGCTAACACCGGCGGTCATCTTCACTGTGTCCGCCCATGTAAAACATACTTTCCTTTTCTACACTTAATAATATCCGTATATATATACTTTAAAAATTCGTTGAAAATCAAAGAGTAAAATACACGGCCGGTCCTTAAAGTTGAGCGTGGGTGTCACTAAGATCCATAATCTTGTAAATTGCACATATAGATCCACAATCTTGTTTAAGTGACTCATTGAGATCCAAAGGACCTCTGACCGGGTTGACAGGCTTACGTGACGGTCCAGCGTGGCAACATATTTGCATTTTGCCCCCCATTTTGCTTCCCCTCTTCCTAAATCTCTCTCTCTCTCACGGACGCAGGTCGGTAGGTGCGCATGGCGAGGCGTTGGTGGCGAGCGGTGAACAGCGACGCGGAGGGGCGAGTGGCGAACGGTGGCGCACGGGGCCGGCCCCGCTGCCCTCCCGCGCGGCGTCGCTGACTTTGCCCTTCCGCTCCGAGGCTCTGAGAGCGGAGGAGGAGGTAGCGCGAGCGGCCTGCGGGGGAGGCGGGGCTCGCTCGGGCGCTGGTGGCGCGCTCGTGCAGCCAGCAGCTGAGGCGGATGCGAAGGCGGGTAGTGGCGCGCAGGGGCGGGCCGGCAGTCGGCGCGCACAGCGGCAGCCATGGCTGAATGACGGAAGCGTCGGCGAGGCGGGCGTGGCGGAGAGGCGGGCGGCGGTGTCCACTCGATGGGGAAGAGTGGCTTGTGTAGCACCCGGCGCACGTCGTCGGCGCCTCCTCTCTCCCCGCTCTCCACCCCTGAGCCGAAGAAACCGAGAGGGAGAGCTCCATCGTGTCCTCCTCGCCTTCCACTCCATCATCGGCCGCCGGGAAGGATGCATTGCCGATTGTCGTCAAGCCGCGCTCGCCATTATCTCTTTCCCGTTCCATATTCTACTCACCATGCCGAATATTTCTCCTTTTGATTTCATCCTCTATCGTGCAACAAATCAACGGGATGCCACTGTGTCATCGCCGGCCTTGGGACGTGCTCTGCGCAATGCCGTCGTGACCTCGTCGCCGTTCCCGTCGTTCTGGACCAAGTCAAGCCGAGCCACCATGCCACCAGTATCCCCACACCATCACGACCAAAACCCCTCAAGAACCATGGAGAATGAAGCATCATGGATGGAGATCGGCATCATCTTCTCCAACTCCGACTGCCGGCTACCATCATTGATTCCGTCTCCTCCGGTGAGCCATTGTCCGATTCCTTGTGCATACACCATACTTGTGACCTCACTAACCTCGTGGACACACATTCATGCTAGATCTTGGAGTCGTTTGAGCTGTCACCCTCGTTCCGGAGGTTCTTACCGCCGCCGCCAATGTCCATCCATCGCCAAGTCCTCGTCGGGCCTCTCCAAGCCACAGTCAATCTTCAGTTAGCCTCCTGGTACATAATATAACCACATGCATGCACGCATTTAAGCAATACATGGCCGTAGGCGCACATGCACCACCACCCGAAAACGTCTTCCGCTCGGACTCGTAGCCGGCGCTACTCCGATGTCTACTAACCGATAAAAGTAGAGGAATGGAATCGCAATAACATGCTCTTCATTTTGTCTTTTGGTCGCACCCCGAAACGAGCCACCTATCGCCGCCGGCGAGCTCGCCAAGCTCATGGTCTCGAGGTGCTGGTAGAGCGCGGTGGCGAGGAAGAGCGCGAGCGGTGAACTCGGTGAGCGCGTACGCTGGCGACGGTGAGGACGACGCACGGCGGAGCTCCTCCACGCTGGCCTTGAGCTCCCGGATCCGTGCGGCGATGCGGTGGTGCTCGACGAGTCGCCACAGTCGGAGCCAGAGCGGCGCGCAGGCGCAGCTACTGCTGCAGGGGCGGGACGACGATGCTACTGTCGCGGAGGGGCTTGTTTGTAAAATTGGTGCTTGCGTGGCATGCCACGTCGGCGGTCAGACCCGGTCAGAGGTTTTTTGGATCTCAATGAGTCACTTAAACAAGATGGTGGATCTAAATGTGCAATTTACAAGATTATGGACCTAAGTGACACCCGTGCTCAACTTTAAGGATCGGTCGTGTATTTTACTCAAAATCAAATATAGATCCGTTAGCATACCGAGCACATCTACGTCATCCTTAGTATTCCCTTCCAAATGGCATGGTAACAACTTGTAAGGACGACTTATTTTCATTTGGTCATTCACATTAGGCCACCTTATTTCCAGTGAGGGGATGTCAGTATGTCATTCCTTATACAACCATATATATATATAGTATGTGCCAAGCAGGGATATATTTTTTCATTCATGGATAGATGTAGGACCGAATAGCAAGAACTGAGCCCACCAGATGGGGTGAATGGTTGTAGTACCAAAAATCGAAACTTTTAGCGGAATTAAAAATTACCCTCGAATCCGATGTAGATCGGTTTAACCGGAGTTCTGCCGGTCTGACCGCACCTATGCCGCCGGTCTAACCGATGTTGATCTCCTGGTCTAACTGCTCTGTGATCGCCTCTGCCTCCTATCGTCACCGCGGTCTAACCGCCGTATATCCGCCGGTCTGACCGGTGCGATGCCGTCGGTCTAACGGGCGGTGTCTGCCGGTTGGACCACTGAACCCGAGCAAACACAAATTGAAGATCTCTCAAATTAGATTGAAACTTTATTACTTCTCTCTGTGATTATATAGTGCAATAATAGCACTCCTCACAAAAATCTCTACTAAACTCGAAACCCTAACTTTTCTCTCAACTCAACTCTCTCTAAAACGATATCGGGAGGTCACACCTTCCCTCTCTATTTATACCCAAGGTAGACAGCCTAAAGCCATTAACCAACCTTGTACAAGAACTCCTAATCCCCTAGAAAACCTTCCCGTACAAGAAACAAACTTTAAAAACTCCAATTGTACCAAATTTGGACTCCGACCAAATTCGATTCCGCACCCCATACCCACACAATAACTCTATCGGATGCCATTAGAATCTGCACCAACCATGCGCATTGATATTTAGCCTAAGCATCCCGCATGATATTATGATCGTCGGACGTCATCGTCTCCCAAGTTGACTCCCGATCCTTCACCGGCAACACTCTCCCGAAGCATCAAGATCACCTACACATGCATCAACCAAGAAAACCATATCCGAACATAAGTTCTCACCAATTTGACTTATTGTTAGCAAACAACAGTATTACATACGCACATTATCCATCTAGAAGCCATAAACATGAATAATCCACAGATATCCAACAAATCAACCCAAAACCGAAACCGACACAGGGTCGGCTAGTCACGGCTAGTCAGACCCCAGGCTGGTCGGTCTGACCGCTCACACTGCTCCAGTCTGACCGGTAGCACCTGCCCAGTCTGACCGGTCCAAACTCCAAACAGCATGAGTATTTCCTATTTATCACCTGCAAATCAATCATCTCCAAAACCACTTCGCCAATAATCTCAAAATATCAAAACCAATAATTTCATATGCCAATTGTTCATTACAGAATAAGAATCAAATACAATTACAGTAGCCATTGACACATTCCATCGAAATAGTATCTTTTCTTTCTTATTTCGTAGTTTATATTGTGTATAAATTTATCCATCCACATGCATGTGCCCCCAATTTTTGAGAACTTCTAATCAAGAACACCTACCTTGATTTATCATGTGCTCTTTACTATACACAGAAATTTTTAGTTTGTTCAAAACAGTTTCTGAAATAGAGAAATAAATCCTCCAGCTTCTTTATTAATAGTTAATACTATTATTTTGGCACACGGCTAGTCAGCTAGCATGGAACATCTTTCCTGTCACGCTACATACCACGTACGCCATCACCATGTTGTAGTATTGTCTTGCTGTGACTACTAAAATAATTGGCAAAAAAGGTTTTAGATTTTAGTTCTAGGAGTGATGTGAGAAAGTTCACTATATTCCTCCGATGAAAGGCGGAATTCTCTTGATATCACATTTTAATTAAAACGGAAAAGCATCAGGTAATGCAAGTCATATAAGAGGGTTTAAGGGGTTGTTCAGATTGATGTTATTCCAAACCTTACTATTTTTTAAGTAAAGTTATCAAATATGTGCATCTATTTAGTTTTTTACCAAACTCTGGTAAATACGTAAGAAATTCTGTCAAAATTACCAAAATTTTGGCATTGCCAAAATGATAAAATTTGTTAAAGGTTTATTTTCGCTACAATTTGAATAGACGCTAAGACTGTGTTGATGACCACTTTGTTATCGTACGTTATCGGCCAATTCCCACTTAGAAACCACTCAATAAATTGGCTAGGTTCATATAAATTCGATTTTTTTTAATAATTTCAACAATTTATCATGGCTATCAATAAAACAACTAGGATGTGGTTTTCAATGACTAAACGATTTTTGTAAACCCTACTCAAAACTAGTAACTAATAACTAAATGGGCAGCATGTTCATTCAACACAACTTTGTCAAAAAGAAAAAAAATATGTAAATAGATAAAAGATACAACTAATTATCTACTACCTCCGTTGTAAAATATAAGAGATATATTCTTTTTGATAACCGAGGTAGTGAATAACAGTTAAAAGAAAATAAGCCAACCGAAACAATAAAATGGTTGGTCAAAATTAATGACAGTGCAGTAAATGATCACTCTGCTTTACTGCACCCCTCTACTCTAAAAGTAGCAGGAAAGAGAGAGGGACAATTTACAGTTTGATGCAAGCCAAAGCTACTAGACATGAGCAAAGAATCATATAGGAGTATCACTGATCAGTACCACATATTCATTCTGTAGTTTCAAGGATGGTTATGTCTTAGACAGTTCGTGTGGAATATGGCAGTGAAATTGATTAGCACGCAGAGATGGATCGAGAGGCATCACGGAATGAAGCAACTGAAGCAATTTAAGAAATTGCCGGATTTATGAATTCATAGTTAGAGAAATACCATTGTCTATATTATACTGGTATTATTTGATAACTTATTCGTGGCTCTAGAGAAATACAATTGGCCAGGCACTAAGAAAGATAATTAGAATAACAAATCTTCTCTTCTCCAAAATCAGATAGGTATTGTCTCTACCTTAATCTGATAAACCTTTTACTCTTTTTCTTTAACTGCAGATTATGTAACATACACCTGATTAGGATGAACATAAATGAAAATAAATGGAAAGGACAGGGATTTAATTTGTTCATTCTAGTGTCGCGTATAGATTGTGTACTATCGTGGATGTTAGAGTTTATGTCGAATATGTGTACAAAGTCGATTATAGTTTAGGACTTGGAGTTGTAATAGGTGTTAGGACTAAAGTATGAGTCAGATTTTATCTTAGGATCTCTTATAAATAGAGGGACGGACCTATTGTAACCGCAAGGTGACAGTAGCATAGGTGGGGGTACGACTGGCCGGCGGCCTAGCCGGTGGAGGGTCGTGGATACCCAGATACACTGTAATATGCTGGATTGAGGAGGAGCGCCCGTAATCAGTGCCCCAGAATGTAGGCTTCGGCTGAACCTCGTTAACAAATATCATGCCTCTGTGTCATCTTCAGTATTGGATCTTCTATGGCGTTTCTTCCGTGTTTGGTCACCGATGTGATTTCTGTCACAGCCTGAATTTTCGTTTCAGGATTTATAAATTATTTAATAAATTATTAATAGAATTTATATTAAATGTTCATTAATTTACAGGTGAAGTTAAATGTGGGAAATAAAATTTCCTAAATATAAAGCATGGTTGGATTTAATTTTTATTAAATTTCCATGATTAATTATCCTCTCTGAAATTTTCTCGGATTTTTCGGAGCTCAATTCCTAATTTTAATAATACAAAGAACAGTTTAGCAATTATTTAAATAATAAATTAATCATTAAATGATCTGGATATTATTATATTAAATACTTTGAGTGTCCAAGTATGTTCAAGATTTTTTTTGGAATTATTTGAGCATTGGAAGTATTTTTAACGATTGAAAGATCATCTCATTGGTTAATTTATTTGGAAAAGTAAATAAAAGTCCTCCTCATCAGGTTGGGCCGAATCCAGCCCATTGCCTCCCCTTCTCTCTCCCTTCCTCTCAGCCCACATAGAAGTCTGTTTCTCCTCCCTATCGCTACAGTGCTCCTTCTACCTCTAAACAGAGCCCGAGCTCTCCAGCCCGTGCACAGTGCCGCCGCCTCCTCCCACCAATCCGGCCACATCGTTGCTCCTTTTTCCAAATTAGTTGTGAGAATGGAGTCCTCTCAATCTCCTCTTCCTTTTACCCAAGAAATCCCCAAACGTTTCTATGGAAACCCTTTCCAATTTCGCGGTTCAATCTTTCCTTACTCCGGCGAGAACCCTAGACTTTCCCGAGTTTTTTCCCGTCGATTTGGGCCCGGACCCGAGCTCCCGTGCCTATATAAAGGAGCCCCCAGTCGTCCTCTACCCATCCCCTCAAGTCCCGTCCGCCACCGTCGCCGGAAACGCTCTCCCCACGCTCACCTTCTCTCTCCACCGCCGCCACCAATTCCAGCCGCCGTTTGTCGTCGCCTCGGCCGTCGCCCTCCTGCGCCGCCACCTCTCTCGACTCCGCAAGGTCAAGCTCCACCCCGGCCGCTGTTCCCCTTGCACTGAAACCTCGCCGGAAGCCATCCTCGCTATGAACCAGTGGGTTGCCGTCATGTTCCGATCTCCAGCCGCGCCGTTCGTCGTCGTCTATGGTCGCCTTCGGTCGTCGCTGTCGCTGCCACCGTTGTGTTCGCGAGGAGGAGAAGAAGATCGTCCTCCACTTCCCCGAAGCTGAAATCCACCGGAGCTCCATCGTCGCCGTCAACCCGAAGTTCGCCGTCGTGTTTTGATCTCCGGCGAGGCCCTGCTACTCATCCCGTCATCGCCTTCGGTCGCCGTCGTCTCCTTTGGGTTCGCAGGAGCAAGGTGAAGCCCGGCCACCAGGTTTCCTTCGCCGAAGATCGCTGAAACGTCGCCGCCATCGCTGACCCGACCCCGTCGCCACCGTCCCGATCTCATCGCCGGCCATCTCCTTCGCCGTTCATCGCTGCGTAAGTGTTGGTAAGCATCACCATTGCCTCCTCTTTCTCCCGGTGCCCTCCGTTTGCATATTTGTGTCGTGGTTCGCCGGCAAACGCCGCTCCCATGTCATTCACCGGTGTACTTTATCCCTAGGGTCTTAATTCAATCTAATCCGTTGTTTGTCTAGCATCGTCGTCGTCTCCATGTGTTGCCGCCGGGTCACCGTCATCATCTCTCTCTCCGATCGCTTTGGTTCGGTGAGACTTCTATCCGTGTTCCCTCGGTTTAGTTTTTAATCTCTCGTTTTTGTCATCGAGTAGCCGTCGCTGTGCCACTCCCTGCTACAGCCGTGCTGCTGCTGCTCGTGCGTGCCAAGTCGCTACCGTCCCACTACCATAGCCACCGCCTGCCGTCGCTGTGTGTCGTCGTCACTGTGCCATCATCCTAACCCTAGCCGCGTGTCTCCGCCGAGTCACCGCCGCCTAGCCGAGCCAAGTCGCCCTAGTGCCGCCGTGTCGCAGCTGTGTGCCGTTTTAACCTAGCCGCCGCTTTAGCCGTTGCTCGGTAGCCAAGTTGTCTAGCCGTAGGTGCATCCCTAAATTCCTACCGGCCTATCGTTTGCCGTACCGGGGCTTTACCATGAATTGTGTCTAGCTCACCGGTTTAGTCACAGCCGTTGTTGAGTCGTTCGCTCGTTCGTTCGAACGAGGTGTTCCCCGTGCTTCGTTCGTTCGTCCGTGTTGAGTCATCCTTTAGTTTAGAGCTGTTCAGAGCCGCCGGTTCTGTTCGCCAGTTTCGGTTGATCATTTGAGTGATCCCATGTCATGTAGAATTGACTTGTTGAGTTGGTATCTCATGAGGCTCGCTTGCCAGATCAATCCAAGCTATCCGATCTTGGTCGACTCGATCAAGATTAATCTCAGCCGTCCAAAATAGATATAAATCCTTTCCTCTCTTTTCAATGGCATATTAGTCCTTTTTTTATCATATGTCATCTACCAAATATGATCTAATCTTTTCTGGAGGTTGTTTTAATCTTGTCTCAGTTATAAATCATTTGTAAATGGTTTAATTAATTTCGAATAGTCTTTTCTTTTGTAGGTTTAATTGGAATTAAATCTTGTCAAATTCGTAATTAATTCTTATGAAATCAGAATGAGGTCGTTCAAGTCTCATAATTAATCTAAAATCATGATTTACATGTTTGTTTACTTTATATGTACTCTTTATTTGGTGTTCCTTAGTCTTTTTCCTCGTTTTGCATGTTAGCTTGTCGTTTCCGTCGTTTCGAAGGTTCGCGTGTGTGTCGAAAGAGTTCAGGAAGATTATTGAAGACCGATTATTGCAAGGCAAGTCACACAGATCCCAAACACAATTCCTTTGAACATGTTGATCCTATATTTAAATTCTCTATTTATTTCAACTGTGCATTTATTTTCGAATGTCACCGGGTGGTGTGAAACTATACCTTTGTTATGGCCACTTTGCATTGATTACTCTGTCCTTTGATACCTTGGGTTACAATTTGACTAGTTGAGCTTTATATATTGGTTCAGCTAGATGTATTAGATATAATTGCTTAGCCATGCTTAGAAACATTAGCACACGATTGGGATAACTAATGTTTCATTATTACTTAGTGATGGATATTTAATGGTAGCTCACGATGGTTAATCGTGATTGGTTAATTAATTAATGTGCCAACTAAAACTTGATAATGGTGGGTTGTGAGCACATGGTTTTGATGGTTGTGCTCATGATAATTAAGGACCGGTTCACGAGTTTCGGTTGTGAAACATTAACCGTGCCAACCACAAGCCAACATGGGCAACGGCTTTACCTTTTGTATAGCATGGTTCATTGCGGAGCACCAGACTGAGAAGTGGCGGAGATAAGCCCACGGGGGTCGCTGGGGAGTCCATGCCTTGTTTTATAAGGGGGTGATTATGATCCAGGAACGGTGCATTGCTTTGAGTTGTGTTGTGCGAGGGGTACTGTCATAGCTCCTTTCCGAGGTACCGTGGTGGTATTGAGGCGTATGGTGACATATTGTGGAGTTGTGTCTTGTGGGTACAGTGGTACACCTCTGGCCAGAGTAGAACTATTCGAATAGCCGTGCCCGCGGTTATGGGCGGGTCTAACAATGTCTTTCGTGATTAGTCTCACACTTCTCACCATAATACATGATGCTATAACTGGTAATAATTTGATTAGCTCCTGGATTGGAATGGTATATTCCTGGTTTGGAGATAGATCTGTACAGTCAGGTATGGTTGTTCAGGATGGTTGGGCCTGTGCAGCATGAGTGTGCTGTTCAGTGTTTAATTACTCTACTGTTTTACAATTCTCAAATGTTTGCTAAATGTTGCTTTTGCAAATGAGCCCTATATTATGCTATTCTTTGGTATCCTTGTGCACTTGCATACTTGCTGTGTGGCTTGCTGAGTATGTCATATGCTCACCTTGCAATAATCAATCAAATCTCAGTTAAACACAAGTTGCGAAGGAGAAGACGTTTGGCTTATACCCCAGTTGAGCTGCCTGTGGGAGTGGAGCCGGAGCTTTGCTAGACCGTCATTCCGCTGCTTTTTCTTTTCTTTGCAAGTATGTAACGTTATTATTTTGATGAATCTGTATATTAAATTGTCAGTTTGTGTACCTCGGCTGATTTCTGGATGAGGGTTTTATGCACAAACTAGTTTGGAAATTACTAGTGAATTTCTGGGCGTGACAATTTCGGGGCTGGTTTTATAACAGTGGAGATTACATTGTTATAATTATAAGGGGCAGAAAATTCAAAAAAGATTTAGCACGTAGTATGCTTCAGTGGGCTGAAACATTTGTGGGTGCCTCACTAAGAATGAGCTAAAAAGTGAAATCAATGAGAGTACAAACTTCAAAAATTGAATACATGTTTTTGTGCTTTGTACGCTGATCAATCAGATTAGAATACGAAGAAGAACATGGGTATTCTTTTTCTTTCTTTAGCGAAGCACCATCAGATTCTGCCTCATCAGGCCATGCCCTAGACTTCACATTTCTAATGGTGATGAAAAACTTTAGAACAGGGAGGGAAAGTAACTGAACAAAGTGAGTTGTACTTGGTGTTATTTTTTTCTTCAATTCACCGTCAGGATACACCAGTACTTTTCAAAAATTAAGACTATGTTTGTGTCATTGTGCGCATATAGTGTTTGATTTGCTTTTCTTCAGCCAGCATGGGCACACCCATGACAAAAATCCTAGGCCCGCTACTTTAAAATATTATATACTAGTTGAATACTCGTACATTGCAACGGGAATTAAAAAAGACATTGAATTCTCCAACATTTCAATAAAATTATTCCCATTGTAAATCATTCACATCATATTTTTTGTCATTTTGTATCTCACTAATGTTCCTTATTTGATGGCTTTTGTTTGGGGAAAAGATAAAAGTCTGTCTATCTTACCATGATAGTGGTGGTGGGTGGTGATAGATTCACCACTCCTAATCGCCATTTCCACATTCTGATAAAATGTATTGCTAATTAAGCTGATGTGCATAGCTGGTTTGCCCTGAATTTGCTAATAAATACAAGTATTATTGTGTCAAATCCCCAGTTCTGTTCCTTGCCAACAATTTTCTGCATATGTTCATTATATCTGGTGTTGTAGTGTCTCTGTTTCTAAAACTAATGTTACTTTGCTAAAACTATACCAATTTCTATCAAACATATACTCCCTTTGTCCCATAAAAAATCAACCTAGTATCGCTAGTATCGAATGTGACTAATCCTAATACTACAAATCTGGATGTACATTTGTTCAGATTCGTAGTATTAGAATGTGTCACATCATGTTGTAGATTCGTTTTTTATGGCACGGAGGGAGGGAGTACATCACTGCCGGTACTCTTGCCTTCTGATTGAAATTTTACTGTGACATGGTAGCTAGTATGGTACGGCTATTATGTTTTCTTATAAATGGAGAAACCGGATGGATGCCCCAAGTCAAGCCTGCCTCTCTGCAGCATTCTGAACAGTGAACACCATCGAATTTGAGGCTAGCTACCATGTTAGTTATTTTGAGTTATTTTGAGTTTGAGTTTGAGTTGTGAAAAAAAAAACTCATGCTAGTTATTTTGAGTTGAGGCATCTTTTGCACAATGGCACCAGCATCCTCTCATGACCTTGCCCCCTCCATGACTGCATCTGGGGTGCAAACATATAGTAGAGTTAGGAGGCATCGGAGAACACGACGGCCTGCTGCTTACGAAAATTCCTTCAGATATGCACCCTCAAGCTGCATAAAATGAAGCTCATCTTGTGGTGCAGCGTAGCCTAGGCCGAGTGTTACAATCAAGATGCCAGCGGGAGGTATAGGACGTGGCCACCCAATGAAGCGATGAGTCGCACGTCGTGATGTAGCAACGTGGTGTCAGGGTGCCGGACAAGCTGCTGGACCAGGATCAGAAGCAGAGCAAGGCAAAGGCATGGCTTCCAGACCCCAGCTACTGTTGCGTGAGAGAGTGAAATATGTATGAAATCTGTTTCTATCCGCTTGGACTAAGTTGAATGAAGAAGGTGGCGAAGGCGGCGGCGGCACCAATCCAGTTGGATTCGGTGAGGAATTCTTGTGTGTTGGAGTTGTTCTTGAGTGAATCTAGTTAGGTCGCTAACAAATTGGAATCAGAGCCGTGCCGGAAAATCTCCAACCTCTTGATCTTTGCTGTAGTTCTTCCTGGAAGAGGTGGGAATAATCGTCGGTCAGGATATATAGACCAGCGGCAAAATCCATAGCTCTTTAAAATTCTATTAAACGTGCATCTATATCTGCATATTATGTGTTGGCGTCAGTATTCAAATCGCGGTGGCTAGAGTCCATGCTAATATTATATTTATTTATTTAGTATCTTGCTTTTGCAAACAACAATTAGTTTTTTCAAAGTCAATGAGTTGGTAGTATGGAATACAAGATACTCCCTCCTTACTCGTAAAGGAAGTTGTTTAGAACAATATTTAAGTCAAACCTTAGGAATATAAATCATAAATAACTCTCAAGTTGTTGAGTTTAAAAATGTAAAAATTATATATATGAATAGATTTGTCTTAAAAAATATTTTCATAAAAATATACATACATCCTTTTTCAATAAATATTTTTAAAGAAACAAGAAGTCAAAATTATATTTTGGAGACCGTGTCGCTGTTCTAAACGCCTTCATTTATGAGTAGGGAGGGAGTACATCTGCTGGAAGAGATGTATTGGGAACATCGTACTTCTTGTAAGTATTGGAAATTGGGATGAGATGTTTTGGGAAATATTCTTTTCAATAAGGCAAACATTTTCGCTTACTAGAAAAAAAAATGCCCATGCATTGCAACGTGTAAAAATTGATCCAACCCACAATTAAAGCCATAGGCCTAGCTCGCACATCCCACGGCGTCTTCAACCACCAGACAATCTCGTGTCCGTATGTCGAAGCCGATTCTCTCTATCAAATCTAGTTGAATCTTTATTGATCTACCAAAATTAGTTGAGGGCTTTTGATCCACTCGATCTCATCTTTCTCTTTTTTTTTCAAAATCGAAACGAATCCGCAAAATTTTTTTTTCCAAAATCAGAACGAATTCATAAAATTTGGAATAAAGCGAATTAAAGATGAATTGAAAGGCGGAATTATGAGAAAAATGACGAGGGAGGGAGAATCGATTTTTACAATTAATTGGAGGAGAAAACACACGGGAAAAAAGATTGACATGGCGGCGACGCTAGGGTTTGGTCCGTCAGCGGTGGCATGCAATGGATCAGATGAGTTGGAAAAGAATCAGGGGGGGGGGAACCGGATGGAAAAAACCGGCTAGGGAAAAACCGAAGAGGAAAAATAAAGAAAAAACGGCCAGGGAAAAACCGGATGGAAAAAAAAAACCGAAGCGGAAAAAGAAGATGGAAAAGAAATAGTGGAAGCTTTACTTATTTCTTTTCCCGCCATTTTAAGGGAATCGGACTTTTCTTTTGGCATATTTTTTTCTCTTTTTTTTCTTTTTTTAGGGTTTTTTCATCCTTTTTACGGGGAATCGGATTTTTTTCGCCCCTTTTTTTAATTACGGGCGACAGACACTATTGTTCTTTTAAGGCCCAATTAATTCGCATGAATAGAAACATAAAATTAAAACCGATTCAAAGACAGATGACATGCCAAAATTTAGAGGAAACATCTTCAATTTTTATAATAGTAAAGATGCAAAGAAATAGATAGGTGAAGTGGTATGGTGCCTCCAATAATGACATAGTTGTGGGGATCATTTAAAAGATACACTGCTTGTTTTGGAGTACATTATCAAAACCAGGATGATGCACATTTGGTTTAGATCTTTTGTTTTGGTGGAATGATATATTCCAAATCTATTTGAGGTTTTGCCCCCTGTTTCTTCACGGTGTCATCGACTTGGTCTTCTGATTTCCCAGCTTCAAGATCTTGCTGTCTAAGAAAATCAACATACTCATCACTTCAGGGAGCATAAATTTTGCCACAGAATATACACATCTTTTATTTCATACTAGTACGGAACAAAGTCATCTGCGTCAGATGAAAACCTTCATCTGTGTTGACGAGCGATTTGGTCATGGGTTATTGGTTAGTGATGTGATAACTCATATGTGTCAGGCCAGCGGCCATCACCAGCTTACCGCATGCTGTTATTTTTATCGAGCCTAAATAAAAGACCACCACTGATGAGGATTGACCGGTCAAATGAGCCATCCTACAACCCATCATGGACGACTCATCCATGACGGTCTCCTACTATAAACTAACAAAGATAACTAGGTCACCTTTGTCAGTGTACTTTAGAGACCATTACAAATGACTTATCGGTGATGGTCTCTTCCTTAGACCTAATAACTTTGCTGTACACTGATGACGTTATTTTGGTCTAACTCGACACTGATGAGTAATTTACCAAAAAAAATTAAATCCATTTTATTGGCTAGCCTCAAGTCTTTGTTAACCATGCCCGCTACAAATAACAGAAAAAAAAATATATATTCCCATTCCCAGCATGCACGACATCCTAGAATCCCATGCATTTCACACATCCGTTCACATGCCATACATCCATACATTCGCAATAACATATACATACATTTTGAAGCTATGATTTCCGTGTTCTCAAGAAAAAAAAGCTATGATTTCCGCAAGTATGAAGGCAGTTAAATCCTCTTTATGACTTCCAAGTTGTGCGGCGGCCTTTCCTGTTCGGTCTCCCTGTACTATTTGCTTTTACCCCTCTCCCTTCGACTAGCTTTACGTGTGCCACTTCTCACCCACTGCTCGGGTGAGAACTAGCCCATTGGATGGCCTCAAGTGAGTCCCTGATAGCTCTCTGGATATTGTATAGTGCCGTTCTATAACATTTTTTTTTTAGCAACGGTGCCAGAGCATGAATAAAGATACTCCTAAGAGCAAGTTTAATAATATAGACAATTACTAGCTCTAAAAATTAAGCATCATCTATAACCAACCTAATAACTCACTTATACCATAGTTAGTGGCAGATGTATAATGCATCATTATTACCTAATCTACTCATTTCTCTTGCATACTACATCTGTTTTTAATTGATAACATTATTAACTTTTTATCACACGTTTGATCATTCATCATGTTCAAAATAATTACGTTATTGTATTGTGAGTTGCTTTATCACTCAAAGTATTTTAAGCGTTATTTATATCTTATCTAAAATTTTAAAATAAGACGAAAAATCAAACATGTGTTCAAAAGTCAACGGCGTCATCTTTAAAAATGGATGGAGTAGTTTATTGAAGCTCGTTTGCAACTGGCTATAAACTTGTGGACTACTTTTCTTCTCTCTCTCATCTTGCAACTGGCTATAAACTTGTAGACAGCTTTTCTTCTCTCTCTCATCTCTACCTCCATTCATATAAGTACAAATATATATAATATTGTAGCAACTTGTATAGTCCGCTTATATCAATTTATTATACGTGCTGCTTATTTCAACTTATTATACTCGCTTTAACTGGACTCAGTATCCCTCGTAACTGAGGTGATTGGACAACCTGCTCCTTGTGCAGAAGTTTGATAAAAATAAGATGCATGTACATTACATATAAGGCACTGCTACTTATTAAATTAAGAACAATAAAAGAGAAGAACATGTTTGTTTCGATTTCGGCTTAACATATGCAGTCGGTCAGCCTCAGATACCATATCAGGCTATAAACCAGCTGTAAATATCTTTTAAATAGATAAATAAAGAGAGAGAAGAGCAGCGGGCTATAGATTTATAGCCAGCTGTAGCACGGACTTTAAGATACAGTGTGTGTATGACAGGTGCAATCAGGTATTAATAGTTTAGTATGTAACTATTATATAAATGAGCTATTAGATTTGTTATAGATAGATGAATTAAAGCTAGTAGTTGGCTATACTATTAAAATTGCTCTCAGAGCATGGTTGCTCAAAATTAATGACAGTGCATGCGGCACATAAATCACTGCACCTTCTTTAAAAGCAGCAGGAAAGAAGAGCGACGCTGCACTATTTGAGGCGAGACAAATTCACCGCAAAGGAGCGAACAAATTAAACATTCTTACATTTATCAGGTGTTAAATATGTGATGTGAATTTCGGACTCATAATATATTCAGATTAATTATCTAATAGGACTCTTTATAGGATTAGTTTCCTATTAGAACTTCTAGATTTCTCCGATATATATTCCTCGTAAGCCTCACGGGGAGGGTGCGATAGCCTAATGTATCCACTGCGTTTGTATCCAATTTCTCTATAGTAATCGTTACCGGTCGGCACCCGTAGTTTTTTTCTATAGGGGTTTTCCACGTAAAAATTCGTGTCTCCGTTATATATCTATTTTCGTGACATCAGGGATGAGCAGCATATATATCCCATGGTCTTTGTGGCAGAAATTCAGAAATGAAGTTCCAAAACGAAAGACTATTTCCAGGAGAACAATTTGTAGATTAAACCGGGTAGCCGAGCACGCAGAGGTGTAGGATGGGGAGGCCTCACGGAATGAAGCAACAGTTTGGAGGAGAATTTTCGCCGGATGCTTCACCTTATACGTACATGCCATGCTTCGGCGTGCGTACGCCCAGCTAAATTAGCCGTGTTTATTAAGTGGTTTCCGGAGCCCAGGACCGAAGAGTCTAGCTACTTGTCGTGCCCAAACACCTTAATCCACAGTACGGCAAACATCTAAAAAGACATTCAGGATAATCAAAAGTATTTTCTATACCTAAATACCATGGCTTCTAGTTATATGCATGTAATGTAAACAGTTATATAAAAATTTTATAAAATTTAATAAGATAGTCCATGATAATATAAGACACTATGCAAACATGCAAGTCTAAATTCGATCAATATATGAAGAAACAAAAATAACAAATTTTATCTGCACTGTATGGGTACTATTCACTTTCTAATTTATATTATTTTTGTTTCTCTAGTTGTAGATCAAATTTAGTCATGCATGTTTGTGCATAGACTTGTATCATCACAAACAAACGATGTTACTAAATTTTTTCAATTTTTTCTATAACTATTTGAGTCGCGTGCAAATGATAGGTGCTATGGTACCTAGGTGTAGAAAATCCTTTAGTTGAGGCGATCTTCAATTACTCCAAGAACTTCAATTTCTAATTGTTCTTATGATTAACTTCCTTGCTGAGATTTATTATGGATGAGGTATATGAACCAAAGAGAAAAAAGTTTGTCAAAGTTGTAAGAATTAATTAACTACATATATAAGTGGTCATTCTGTTCCACGGGCATCTAATAGACAACGATGAATTCCATGCATATGTTGGAGCTAACTCATAAACTTAGCCTTAGTCCATATACACATGATCACCTAAGCATTAAGCAGAACTGGTGAAATTGGACTGATCGATAGAGCTTGAAGCCATTTTACCCTCTGCGCCAGTCGTCCGCGTGGAGCCATTGTCGCGGCAGCAAAACGCGGTGTGTCGGTGTAGAGGTTCACACTGCGGATAGTCTCCCTTTTGGCCACAAACTGCACTGACCATGGTAGGGATGGAGATCACCCTTCGGTCTTCTTCCAGCGCTTCCTAGGATAGGTGCTTAGGGTTTTGAGAGTGGCTTAACATATATATGTAGTTCGTCAGCTGAGTTAGAGTACAAGCCGGCCTCTCCCTTTTAATATTGCACTACAGGAGATCGGGGGTGAGTCTCTTAGAGAATGGTGCGTCTGATCGTCGCGCATGAGACTCGCTCCTCGTCGCTACCGTGAGTGGGTGTGGGTGGGTCATGCGACTCGTGGCTAGGGTATAACTTTTCGGTTTGGCCGATTCTATTGGAGGTCACTGATATACCAAAGTTTCTGAAATATCAAAAAATTCAGTCCAAAATTTTGAACAAAATTTAGTTAAATTTGAACAAATATTACCAAAATTTAAAAATTTCGACCAAAATAATATCGTATTAGAGAGGTCCAAAATAACCAAAATTTCGGAAATCATGGCTCGTTGCCATGAGATCAACTAACATTCTCCAACTGGATCTTAATGTTAACGAGTGCAGTCTGAGCAAAATTGCAAACCAAAGCAATATGTCATAGTTAGTAGTCAACAGAACGTCAGTGTGATAACAGTCACTAGAACGGATACCATCATCTCAATCGGGCGGCAACCCCCATCTCAATCGAGCATGGCGTCCGTCACAGGCTAGAAGTCACTAATGTAAAAAGTTATCTCAATCGGACAAACGGCCGTCACAGATGAACATATCTCAATCGGGCCATAATTAAAGCCCGTCACCGATAGCTTTGACCCAGACGATCAGTCAAACTATAGCCCGTCACGGATGACCTATCTCAATCGGGCCTAAACTATAGCCCATCACAGATGACCCTTATCTGTGACGGGCATTAACTATAGCCCGTCACAGATGAGTCATCTCAATCGGGCCTAAGTTAGTACCCGTCACAAATAAGTCATCTCAATCGGGCATAAGTTAATGCCCCAATCGGGCCTAAGTTAATACCCGTCACAAATGAGTCATCTCAATCGGGCCTAAGTTAATGCCCGTTACAGATGAGTATAATCCCCAATCAGGCCTAAGTTAATACCCGTCACAAATGAGTCATCTCAATCGGGCCTAAGTTAATGCCCGTTACAGCCTAAGTTAATACCCGTCACAAATAAGTCATCTCAATCGGGCCTAAGTTAATGCCCCAATCGGGCCTAAGTTAATACCCGTCACAAATGAGTCATCTCAATTGGGCCTAAGTTAATGCCCGTTATAGATGAGTATAATAAAAAAAAAAATCTCAGGCCAATCTTTTTTGTCCTTATTCGTGTGCACCTGGGAAGAACTTCCGATCGGTCACCCATCCCAAAATTGCTCCAAGCCAAACAAACTTAACATCAAAATTCTTTGGAGAACGGCTTCCGGAAGAGTAGTTGTAACTTGTTGGTATGAGTATTCTATTAATCCTATTAAGCCTTAGGCCAGGATGTCACACCCCAACATCTCTCATTCATTTACATTCATTCACATACACAACTATCAAAAATCATAAATAATAAAATTGTATAACTCATCGAGATCTACAACTATTGTATCGGTCCTTTGTATAAATAAGTTCATTTGAACAATTCCAATTTTAAATTTTCAAAATTTGACAACTTCGAACAAAAATTAGGGTTAATAAATGATTTCAAATGGAAAAGTCACAAAAACCAAAGTTGTAGAGCTCATCGAGGTGCAAATTTTTTATTTTAGTCATTTCTCCATCTGGCTCTATTTAAACAATTTGAAATTTGAAATTCAAAGTTTGATAAATTCAAATAGAATTTTTTGTTAGTGAACGACTTCAACTGAAAAAGTCATCAACAACAAAGTTGTATAACTCATCAAGATTTATAATTTTTATTTTGGTCATTTTTCTATATAATATTTTTTGAACCGTTTGAATTTGAATTTGAAAATATGATAACTTCAAACAACATATTCAAATACTAAATGATTTCAACTGAAAAAGTTATCAACAACAAAGTTGAATAACTCATCAAAATCTAAAACTTTTATTTTGGTCATTTTTTCATCTAATAAAGTGATAGTAACACTGTTCACAAAATTGACATATCTCTTATCTGATTTTATAAACTATAACACATATATGTAAAATTTGTGAACAATATTACTAATATTTTATCAGATGAAAAAATAACCAAAATAAAAGTTTCAGATCTTGATGAGTTATTCAACTTTGTTGTTGATAACTTTTTCAGTTGAAATCATTTAGTATTTGAAAATGTTGTTTGAAGTTGTCATATTTTTAAATTCAAATTCAAACGGTTCAAAAAATATTATATAGAAAAATGATCAAAATAAAAGTTATAGATCTTGATGAGTTATTCAACTTTGTTGTTGATAACTTTTTTAGTTGAAATTATTTAGTATTTGAAAATGTTGTTTCAAGTCATATTTTCAAATTCAAATTCAAACTGTTCAAAAATTGTTATATAGAAAAATGACCAAAATAAAAGTTATAGATCTTGATGAGTTATACAACTTTGTTGTTGATGACTTTTTCATTTGATATCATTTACTACGCGTAAAATTATTTTGACTCATAAATTGAATTATTATACTACAAGTTAATTATTTTGCTATAGTTCAACTTATAAATATAAACATTTCATATAAAAATGGAAAAATACTCATCGGTGACGGGCTTTAGTTAATGCCCGATAGAGATTAAGTCATGTCAACCGGGGATTAGTATATAGCCCGTCACTGATGAGTCATCTATGACGGGCCTCAAGTTGGTACACGTCATGGATGATGGTCATCTGTGACAGGCACCAACTTAAGGCCCGTTTGAGATATGGAATGTTATTTCAATCGGGCCTAAAGTTGGTGCCCGTCACGAATGATGGTCATCTGTGACGGGGCTCAACTTCAGGCCTGTTTGAGATATGGAATGTTATCTCAATCGGGTCTAAACTACGGCCCGTCACTGATAGGTGTCATCCGTGATGGGCTTAAGTTTTATGCCCTTCTAATATGTCTGTGCGACCATATCTTAATCGGGCACTTTTCTCGGCCCGATTGAGATGACTTCCTTGTGACGGCCCGCTATTTCCAGGCATATTAGAGGCCGTCACAGATAGAAGGATCTGTACTAGTGAGTACCTATAGCCACCATAATATCTCGATAGGAATCAACGTGATTTTATTGGGTGTCGATTTATTCTTTTATCCCCTATTACAAAATCATGCTTATAGGTCACCACTATCTAATCCCATGACGACAATATGCTCATTAAATAAGTTGGATGATACCCCCTCTGTCTCAAAATATACGTATTTTTAGAGTTAGACACGGTTATTAAGAAAATAGGTAGAATTCAATAGTAGAGCGTTGTGATTGGATGAGAAGTGAAGATAGATGGGAAAATTGAATGGTGGATATGGTTGTGATTGGTTGAGGAGAGAATGTTGATGTAGAAGTTGTTATATTTTAGAACAAATTCTGGAGGCTAGAAGTTGTTATATTTTGGGACGGAGGGAGTAGAATTTAAGCAGTGGGCGGATCCGTGAGCATTAACTTAGTGCTTATGTGCTCAAAGTTAATTGTTTGATACTGGATTATATCTTTCATAATATGATACTTTATATCAATGTGTTTGGCAGCAGCATTTGCCTTGTAACTCGAATAGAATAGCGGGACCTTATTATCGTAGTATCTGATGACCACTCTTAGACTGTGTTCGGTACCGGGAGTTCCCAACCTCCCCCTTGTTGACGGTCCTTAAATCATAATATCTAACCGTCAATACATGCATATAATGAAATAAAACGGGGTATCCAACTTAGTGGTAGGTATTATTACTAATCATTTCCACAAGTGTTGGTGAAATATGTGTATGCAGGTATTTTGAGAACAAAACACATCTGTCAAGCAACAAACTGCACCTCCGCGCGTTCAGGACACATTTACACGGATTGGAGGCCCCATAAGTCAATTAAACAACTCCAAATGGGCCCAACTATCATGCCAATGGGTTGAGGGCCTCAAAATTAGTGTCCACGACGAAAAAGGGCCGAACGGAGCCGTCCCGGGTTCGGCCGAACCCTTTTGGTGGCCGTTGATCGCCAAATTTCACGTGGACGGCCCTGATTACTTCCTGATGGCGGTTCCGGGGTAGTTTGGTCATTTCGCATAGGCTGTAACCGTCATACCTGCCTATAAAAGGAGGAGCTCACTCTCATTTCCAACACACAACTTTGAGATGTATTATAGGAAGTCCTATTGTCTCTTTTGTACATTAGAATAAGGTAGAGAGTGAGGGGAAGCTCTGGAGGAATGCCCGGAAGTTTGGCGCTCATCCGACTTCTACCTCGACGAGTGTAGCTTCCTAGGAGGAATTCGGGAGGAGTACCGGAGCTGTCGGTACACTCTGCTCCGGGTTCGGAGAACTTCTTCTATTAAGTAAGCATTCGTGTTCCTTTCTTTTTTTTATTTAATTATTTAGTCTAAGTAAGTTATATTTCCATCTTTGCGGGTTCATTGTTTAGTATTTATACTAAGTGCTCTAGTACTAGGACTCTGGATAGAGAAGGAAGTTCCTGCGCAAGTATTAGAGTAGTAATTAATAGCTTAGACGTGGTATCTAGGTTAGAGATTACCTTTCTTTGCTGTGTATCCCACGGATTTGTCAGAGGAAGGCGGCAGGTGGTGACAGCCCTAAATCCCGTCCTAGTAATCCTGCACGTTCGGATACATCATAGAGCTATAACCGGAACCACGCTGGCAGACCAGCAGGGGTCGGTGCCCAAAGCAACAGATAGGAAATTACCTTTGCTTAGGTTAGATAATTAAAACACATAGAAAGTCCTCTCTAGCCTAGCCTACCTTTCATCAGTTGTTGTCCTTGGATCGTCTTAGCCTTAGGTAGATTACACACGTTCCCTGAGTTCGATATCCTTTTGGGGTCACCCGAAGGTGAAGTCACTAGAACGGGATCGCTTATCTGTGACGGGCTGAAAGCATCATCACTATCGGGTAAGGTCCCCATCACTGGGCAAAGGTCACTGATGTGAGGAAAAATCTCAATCGGGCAAAAGCCCGTCACGGATGGATGTTATCTCAATCGGGCCGAAAACAAAGCCCGTCACAGATGAGTATGACCAGTCAAACCAGCGTAGTTAGGAGCCCGTCACGGATGACTAATCTCAATCGGGCACACCACTAAGCCCGTCACGGATGACTAGTCATCTCAATCGGGCATTTAGATAGAGCCCGTCACCGATTGGTTTGACCCCACGTGTTGAGTCAAACGAGTCCCAGCTCAAATGACTTATCTCTATCGGGCTTACTCTAAAAGCCCGTCACGGATGACTTAGCTCTATCGGGCTTATTCTAAAAGCCCGTCATGGATGACTTATCTATTTCGGGCATTATTAATATGCCCGTCAGGGATGAGTTTGGAACAAAAAAAATAAAATTTTATAATTTGGCTAGCCTCAGGCCTTTGCTAGCCATGCCCGCTGCAAAAATTGACAGAAGCACATATATATAGTCCCATTCCCAGCAACCTCATTCCCAGCATCACAGCATTCACAGCCAATTCACAACATTTATATTCCCAGCATCACAGCATTTACATTCCATCACAAAACATGCATTCACAGCCAATTCACAACTCATTCACATTTGTTTCCATCACAACACATGCATTCACATCACATACATATAGATATGTATAGATTGATTAACATCTAAATGAATGTGGCAATGCTAGAAAGTCTTACATTGTGAAAAGGAGGAAGTATATGTCATTCACATCCTTTTTTCTCTCCAAAACCGCCGACATGCATCAAAACCTGCAAAACTAAGTTATAAATTGGAACAATTTTATATGTAACTAAAAATGCAAGTATATACAGAGACGAGCTACCTAGGACTTTACTCTAAAGAATATAATTGTATTACAAAGAATATTTACAAAAATCAAATGTTTGTCGCATATGCATTGCAAATGTTCTGCCATTCCGAGATGAGCTACCTAGGACTTCACTCTAAACATCCCTTTCGGTGACAAGATATCAGCTAGTATGAATTGTGCTATCTCCTCTCTAATGATTTCGAAGTTGATTTCCGGAATCCTTGAAATAAATTCCTGCATGTTCGGCGCCAAGTTAGTCTACATACTTGTAAATTTGTCGTCCTATATGTGTATAAACAATTGAATTACACACCTCAGGGTCGAGCAATGTCACCTTTTCTGCGAAACTTCTCATGTTATGGCAGACATGGAACCCGCACCCCGCACTAGTCGCCAACTTGTTGATGTATTGGGAAGTCTTTATTGTGACCGAGTTTTGGATGCCCATCCTTATGCCTCCCGCCTCTTGCCACGTATTGGTCTCATGCCTCGTTCAAGGCAGATTCGATGGACGACCAATCGTATATTTCTGGCTTGATATTGGAGTTAAGGTAGTGTACCCGGCTCCACTTCGGCGTTATTACCAGAAGAATCCAATGTCGCCTGCGAAATTATTAAATTGCCAGTTACATACTACAGTTATACGCGTCGAGTATTTGAGTATAAGTATGATACACGCTTACTGTTGATTGTAGGCACACATAATGAAGTCCTTGTCTTGACGGGCAAATAAGCAATCCTTGAAATAGCCCACCATGTTTGCTCGATCGTTTTTCAGCGTTGTCTCGTTGACGACAGCTGGATCGAATAAGGCAACATGGGGTGCTTTACGATGGACATGCTTCCAGGTTAACCTATGAGCAAGACAAGAGTTAGGGTAAGCGTAATTTGTTGACAGTCACTACCATATCGCGTACCAAGAAATACTTACAAGGAGTAGCACTTAAGGAGGTTGGTGTCGATCGCTCGCACCCTGTAGAGGTCCCATAGATCTTTGAAGTCTACGGCGATGAAGGTAGTAGGCCCGAGGAACGGCTGACCATCGTGCTGGCCCAACATGGAGGTCTCTCTATTCTTCCTCCTTGCGTTGGACTTCTCCATGTAGTACCCGTGCAACTCCTTACATGCAGGGCCCATCTTGAATAAGGCATCGTCTCCGACCAATGGCATGCCCAAAGTGAATTCGGCTGGAGGCTTTGGATGAGCTACTGGCGCCTTGCCAAGATCTAATGGCACCTTTACTTTTCCTCTCCCCGTTCCAGCAGCTTTTCTGCGTGTGTCAAGCTTGGGTGGAGAAGATTTTGCCCTCTTGCTCCTTTTGGCAGGAGGGGGGAGGTGCAGCCTGATGTCGACCTCCATACTGTCGTCCCCAAAATCAGTATCATACTGTAATTGGAGATCTTCATCTCTTTGTTCAACGGCAGGAGGGAGAGATACAACAGTTTGATGGGGACGCGTCGGCGGCGGACGAGAACTTGGCGCTGGCCTTGGAGTTATATTGATCTCAATGCTATGCTTGGGCCGTTGAATAAAGGTCTCATGTGCAGCCCCAAGGGTCAGAATCTCGTCATTAGGTGGGTGTGGGATAGTGTAGCCAACCCAATCGGGCTTCACTAACTGCACCTGAACTTTGGCATTACCGGCTAGCAGTTGTGCCCCATGCACTCGGGTCTCCGGGGTAGGCTTGAATGCTTGACCCTCTGCGGCAGGAATTGCAAATCCTGGTGTCACCCTAACGACTAGGGTACACGATGTGGGTTCCTGCGATAGATTCATTAGTGTCCTTAGTATATGTTGCAATGTATTGTGGTGCTAATACAATATATGTGTTATTAAGTTGTTTTTACCGTTAAGTGGTCCACCGCGGCGGGGCCTTCAGGCTGTTCTGCCGGAGCCTCAGTTGATGCGAAGGTGCTACGCCTCTGCGTGGGGCTCACTTGTACTATGGGACCGGGAGTGGCATCGGTCGACCTATCCCTGATGCGTGCCTCCATCCGAGCCTCCATACCTAACAGCTCGGCAGTGAGCTCTTCTCTAAGCTCCTCCTGAAGTTGGGCCTTAGTGCGTGCAGCTTTCTGCACCTTGGAAAGCTTGTGCTTCTTGTACTGCCACGCATATTGGGGAAACCCAAACTTCCATGGAACATTGGAGCCAATGCCCCTTGTTCTCCACGGTGTTCTTTGTTTCCCAACGCTTTCATGAGGATGTCAATCCTCGCGTTTTTGTGAGCAGACCTCTTGGGAGGCCTGTCTCTCAGCATTCAGTTCGACCTGGGGTACAGTTAGGACGCGTTAGACGAATAATACGATACAACATAATGAAACTTATTCTATGTGTTCAACTTACGATTTTCTGGTACACCGCTTGATCTTCGGGATTTGGGAACGAAAGAGTTCCGTCACTATTCTTCTTCACCTTTGCCCTTGCCCAGTTCCTTGCCCGCTGGACCGGGATATCAGCAAGCACTTGCGGGGTGTTAGATTCCGCTACAACTTCATCCTCCTTGTCCCATTCTGCCTGTTTCTCCGCGTAGCCTCCGGTGCCAAGCTGGTGCGGGTGAAGGTTCCTTGCCTGCAGATTACGGTAGGCCTGGCTTTTTGCCCGAGACTCTTTCGTTGATTTGGCAGCATGGAACTCATCCCACACAGGTCGGATGATGAATGGGTATTTCCCAAATGGTTCTGGCTGGGCGGGGTTGAGGACGTACTCCGTGACCAACGTTGTCTTGAAATTTTTCCAACAATTCCCCATCTTGTGGATAGTCTGCCGCTTGAGTCCTGCCTCGGCCTCTGTAGGGTATCGGAAGCTTTCCTTGAACTGCCTCCAGGCCTCTTCTTTTTCTTCTTGAGGGACCAAATCGATGTGCTCCTTCAGAATAGTGAAGTTCCACCTCCCTAGGACTCCGCATATCGTAGGTAACTTTTTGACAGCTTTCGTCGGAGCCGTCGGATATCCAACATCATCCACCTCTGTTATGGTGTAGACTTCCTTAGGAATCTTATTCTGGGTCCTTGGATTCCGGCTCGAAGTAGTCCCAGTAGTGGTCATCGACATTGGTTTGCCTTGCTGTAACATGTCCTATGTCACTGTTCTACGGGGAGAAAGTACTTTTTAAACACAAAATTGCATCTACACACATTCTCTGATGGTTTGATATACCTCTATCTCCTACCTGCGTTCGCCTCATCGACGGAACCATAGCATCCATGCTCAATAGTTCCGGAGCAACCGGGAACTCGACCTCGACATCAGTATCCCACTCGAACTTGCTATCAATGTCACTACCATAAGATAGTGGCAACGGTAGCAAGTTCTAGTGGGATATGGATGTCGAGGTCGAGATCCCGTCTGCTCCGGCCCTAAGGAACATGGATGCTACATATCTGCTGACGAGGCGGACGCAGATAGAACACACAGGCAACCAAAACCCTTCCTATCCAAGATCCCTAACGTTATCATCAGCAAACTCCTAGATTGCGTCCAAGATCATTTCGTTAGGGAACCCTTATTCCCATAGATACAGCAACCATCTTTGGATACTTAATTTATGGGAATGGAGTTCCCTAAAGAAATGACCTTGAAATCAATCTAGGATATTGGTAACGATAACAGTTTTCTAGAAATGTATTTGAACGAAATGTTCTGTTTACCAATTTGTCTTGGTCGGTACCGTGCAGGCAGTAACCCGACCAAACCAGATTTGGCAACCGGGACACTTCGTATTCTCCTAAATGCCATAATTTCAGTAACTTCATTTAATAACATATTTCTATGCATATCCATCCCATTTCCCTCAAAATCACCCAAAACAGCCCATACTACACAAGTCACATATATATTATTTTTGTACCTAAAAAAACACAAGTCATGACCTATAATAAGTTTGGCCTCAGTTTTGCTTAGAAGTTATGCTTCAATTACCATCATTTGCAACTTCCCCCACCCCCAAAAGAAATTAAGAACAAGTGTAGACGATATGTCCTTATGCAAAAAAAGAAACAGCCATATAAAAACAGCCATAATAATTCAACCATCATAGCCCACATCAATTCATCCATCCCATTGGACCAAAAATATCCCAAAAATTTTGCAAAGAACCATAAAAGAACAAGTCTAGAGGGTCTGTCCTTATGCAAAAAAAAACAACCAAATAAAATGATCCCATACTACCACTCCCCCCAAAATAAAATGAAAGTGTAGATGGTCTGTTCTTATTGAAAAAACCCAAAAATCACAAGTGTATATGGTCTGTTCTTATGCATTAAAAACCCACATTTAAACCTAAACAAGAACAAGAGTGAGGCTGGCCCAAAAATGCATCCATTTTGCAAAACATCCCATACTGCCACTCCCCCCCCCCCCCAAATAAAATGAACAAGTGTAGATGGTCTGTTCTTCTTGAAAAAACCCCAAAAATCACAAGTGCATAGGGTCTGTTCTTGAGCAATCATCATTGGCCATTCATCACAAATACATCCATCACAGCCCACAGCATCCCAAGATAGCATTTCCCCAAAAAAATCACAAATTAATTCCATCACAGCCCACTGCATCCCAACATGGCATTTCCCCCAAAAACCACAAATTAATTTCATCACAACCCACTACATCCCAACATGGTATTTCCCCCAAAAATCAAAAATTAATTCCATTACAGCCCACCGTATCCCAACATGGAATTTCCCCCAAAAATCACAAATTAATTCCATCACAGCCCACTGCATCCCAACATGGCAGTTCCCCCAAAAATCATGCAAAATTCATCCACTGCATAGCAATATCTAATTCATCCAACTATACAATGCAAAAAACATCCACTGCATCCACACATCTAATTCATCCATACACTGCATCCACACATCTAATTCATCCATACACTGCATCCACAATGTATCCACAATGCATAAAAAAAACAAGGGAGAGGAAGCGTACCTGGGAGGAGAAGAAGCGGCGGAGAGGAGGCTGGTGGCGGCGGCGAACTTGGAGAGGAGGCCGGCGGCGTCGGGCTTGACGTCGGTCTTGGCGGCGGGCTTGACGTCGGTCGCTGAAGCGGCCGTGGCGTCGGTCTTGACGACTTGCCGGAGAGGAAGCCGGCTGCGGTGGACATGGAGAGGAGGCTGGCGGCGGCGGTCTTAGGCATGGAGGAGGCGCTGGCGGTCGGGGAGGGAGGATCTTGAACCGGGAGGCGGCGGCGTGGAGGGAGGCGGTGGCCGTCGGGGAGGCCGGGTCTTGAGCGGCCCCGGCCTCGGGGACGGCGGTCTTGCGCAACAGCGGCGGTCGGCAATCGGTAGAGGGAGGCAGCGGCGTGGAGGAGGTCGACGCGGCGGCTAGGATGAGGTCGACAGCCGCCGGGCGTTGATCTGGAGGGGAGGATCTGAGGCGGCCGTGGTCGGTGAGGCCGGATCTTCGAGGGAGGAGGAGGCGGCAGCGTTGAGGACGAGGAGGCGGCGGCAGTCGGTGAAACGGCCGCGGCGTCGGTCTTGAGGACTAGGCGGAGAGGAGGCTGGCGGCGGCGGCTGTCGGGGAGGCCGGATCCACGACGAGGGAGGAGGCAGCGGTGGATGTTGAACCGGGAGGCGGTGGCGGCGTCGAGGAGGAGGAGGCGGCGGTGGATCTTGAACCGGGAGACGTGGAGGGAGGCGCCGGCGGTGGTGGATCTGAGAGAGTGAGAGTGTGAGAGAGTGAGAGGCGGCGTCGGCGGTGGATAAAGACCCGTGGATGAGGATTGACTAAGTAAATTGTCACGCCCAGAAATTCCCGAATAGAATTCCAAGCAGAATGTGCATTAAAACCCTTGTCCAGGACCGGCCAGGGTACACAAACGACAAAGTTGACATACAGATCCACGTCTTACAAACATCATAAAAGTCTTACATAAATGCAGCGGAAAAGAAAATGATAACTGGAGCTAATCCTTGACTTGGACTGCAGCGGGAACACCACTCCACAGGCATCCTCGATGGCACGGACGAAGCCTACTCCTCGGGAAAGCCACCATCTGTCGCATACTCAAACTCTGGGGTTGGGAAAAATAGAGCAAGACTGAGTACAACCACCGTACTCAGCAAGTCATACCGGAACAGAGGGTATGATACAGGATAAACTCAAAGAGTAGCTAGAGCAGTTCATTTGCATAAAGCGAGCCGTTATAAACAGTAGTTGAAAGCAGTAAAATAGTTGTAATAATTAATCAATATTTACCATCCACTGTCCAACGCTACACCATGTTGCAACAGGCCCAACCATCCACCTGAGCTAATCAGTTCCATTATGCTAAGCTAGGGTGAGACTAATCACGGTGAATCTGGTTGACCGCCCATAACCGCGGGCACGGCTATTCGAATAGTTTTACTCTGATCAGAGGTGTACAACTGTACCTACAAGACACAGCCCCATGACACGTCACCGTGCGCCGACATGCCACCACGACATACCGGAAAGAGGCCGTGACAGGACCCTTCACATAACCCCCTCTAACCAAGCACACCACACCTCAGGTTTCACCCCCACTCCTCGCGAGGCAGCGGGCAGTACCCTCTCGTGCCTAGGTGAATCCGGAAGCCGCATAGACCGTCGCAGGGCCCATCCAAACTCCATCACGCCAACCTCAGGTTTCACCCCCACTCCTCGCGAGGCAGCGGGCAGTACCCTCTCGTGCCTAGGTGAATCCGGAAGCCGCATAGACCGTCGCAGGGCCCATCCAAACTCCATCACGCCCACCCTTGCCTGGATGCGTCAGCTAGAGGAAAGCTACACTACAAGCCTAGCCGTTGCCCACGCTGGCTTGTGGAAAGTATGAGGATTTCTTCTAAGGTTTCCCGCGAACCGGTCCTTAACTGTCATGGGTGCGACCATCAAAACCATGCACCCATAGCCCACTGTAACGTCCCGCCTTCCCCAGGCCGGGCCCACTTACATCTGATAGCTTTCATAGGTCATAGACTACACTCACAGACCAACACATGTCTTTTCTGCACACTTTGTCCTCACTCATGTGCACCCGGGAAGAATTTCCCGGTCGGTCACCCATCCCAAATTGCTCCAGGCCAAGCACGCTTAACCCTGGAGTTCTTTGGAGATTGGCTTCCGGAAAAGAAGTTGCAACTTGTTGATATGAGTATTCTATTAATCCTATTAAGACCTAGGCCGGGATGTTACACCCTCACCCCCTTAAGAGAGATCGACGCCCCCGTCGATCAACCCCCCAGGCCAGGAACGTCCCCTCTTGGCCACGTCCATGTGTCCAGTGCCAGCGCATGTGCCATGCTGTGTAACCACTCCCGGTCTACACCAGCCATGCGCACCATGCCTGCGCAACTGCGACACACGCGCCCGTGAAACCACGAGACGGCTCTGATACCATTTTGTAACGTCCCGCCTTCCCCCGGTCTACACCAGCCATGCGCACCATGCCTGCGCAACTGCGACACACGCGCCCGTGAAACCACGAGACGGCTCTGATACCATTTTGTAACGTCCCGCCTTCCCCAGGCCGGGCCCACTTACATCTGATAGCTTTCATAGGTCTTTTCTGCACACTTTGTCCTCACTCATGTGCACCCGGGAAGAATTTCCCGGTCGGTCACCCATCCCAAATTGCTCCAGGCCAAGCACGCTTAACCCTGGAGTTCTTTGGAGATTGGCTTCCGGAAAAGAAGTTGCAACTTGTTGATATGAGTATTCTATTAATCCTATTAAGACCTAGGCCGGGATGTTACACCCTCACCCCCTTAAGAGAGATCGACGCCCCCGTCGATCAACCCCCCAGGCCAGGAACGTCCCCTCTTGGCCACGTCCATGTGTCCAGTGCCAGCGCATGTGCCATGCTGTGTAACCACTCCCGGTCTACACCAGCCATGCGCACCATGCCTGCGCAACTGCGACACACGCGCCCGTGAAACCACGAGACGGCTCTGATACCATTTTGTAACGTCCCGCCTTCCCCAGGCCGGGCCCACTTACATCTGATAGCTTTCATAGGTCATAGACTACACTCACAGACCAACACATGTCTTTTCTGCACACTTTGTCCTCACTCATGTGCACCCGGGAAGAATTTCCCGGTCGGTCACCCATCCCAAATTGCTCCAGGCCAAGCACGCTTAACCCTGGAGTTCTTTGGAGATTGGCTTCCGGAAAAGAAGTTGCAACTTGTTGATATGAGTATTCTATTAATCCTATTAAGCCCTAGGCCGGGATGTTACACCAATGATTTGTCACATCCTGATTTTCGTCTTAGGGTTTATAAATTATTTAATAAATTAATAATAGAATTTATATTAAATGTTCATTAATTTACAAGTGAAGTTAAAATGTGGGAAATAAAATTTCCTAAATAAAAAGCATGGATGGATTTAATTTTTATTAAATTCTCCATGATTAATTATACTCTCTGGAATTTTCTCGGATTTTTCGGAGCTCAATTATTAATTTTAATCATACAAAGAGCATTTCAGTAATTACCCACATATTAAATTAATCATTAAATGGTCTAATTATAATTTTGTTAAGTACTTTGAGTGTCCAAGTATTTTCAAGATTTTTCTTGGAATTATTTGAGCATTGGAAGTATTTTTAACAATTGAAAGATCATTTAATTGATTAATTTAATTGGAAAAAGTTCTAAAATCCCCCTCCTAGGCCGTTGGGCCGATTCCGGCCCAACTCTCTCTTTCTCTCTCTCCCCGCGCGCGGCCCATGCCGGCCCAGCCGCCGCCGCCTGCTTCCCCCTCCCGTGGAGGCCGACAGGTGGGGCCCACCTGTCGGATCCATCCCCTACCTCCAGCCGCCGGCCGAGAAGCCGTCGCCCGAGCCGCCTCCTTCTCCTCTCAAATCCGCTCCAATCCGACTCTTTTTCTTCGAGATTTTTGAGGGGATTTTATCCTTACATCCTCTTCTATCTTTCCCCTCAAGAATCGGAGCAAATGGTTGAGTATCTTGCCCGAATCAAACTCGTTTTCGAGTTTATCTCTAAAACCGAGTTTTAATCTTTCCCGAATCGATTCCTCTCGTTTGGAGCTCGATCTCTTCAATCCAATGCTATATAAAGCATCCCCTCGTCGCCCTCTTTCGTTTGCCCCCTCTCCCGTCCTCTCCCGTGCCCCGTAGCGCCGCCGCGACGTGCGCTAAGCTCGCCGCCGCCGCCGGCCGTCTTCGGCATCGTCGCCGCGCCGTCTCCGCCGTCGCCGCCGCTTGCCGTCGTCTCCGTTAGGTGCGCCGTGGTGAGAGGGACCTCGGCCGCCCGTCCTCCTTCGCCGCCGACCACCGGAGCCCCCTCGTCGCCGTCAACCCGAGCCGCCGCGCCGCTTCTTCTCGTCGCCGGCCGCCGTCGTGCACCGTTTGTTGTCGTGGTGAGTACCAACGGGTTCGCCTCGTTGTCCTCTACACGAAGGTGCCCTCCGTTTCCGCGGCCGACCTCCCTAGCTCCGGCGAGCTCTCCAACCCGAGTCGGCCGGCGTTGCTGACGTCATGCTGACGTCATCTTAGGGCTGACGTCATCATCCCCTTTTCCTTTCTTTTTCCCTTTTTCTTTTAATAGTTTAAATCTTCGGAAAATCATATAGATCCGTTTCAGGTGGTTCAAGTTTCTAAATTCTTCTAAAATAAAGATCTACATATTAAAATTGTCCATAAATTGAATTAAATTTATTTAATTCTTTTTAAATGGGCTTTAATTAGATTTGATCTTGTAAAATTCATAATAAATTCATTTGAAGTCAGAATGAGGCCGTTCAAGTCTCATAATTCATCTAAAATTATGATCTACATGTTTGTTTATTTTTTATGTACCGTTTATTTGGTTTTTATTAGTCTTTTTCTTCGTTTTGCGTGTTAGCTTGTCGTTTTCGTCGTTGCGAAGGTTCGTGAGTGCGTCGGAAGTGATCAAGAAGATTAATTGAAGACCGATTATTGCAAGGCAAGTCACACAGATCCTAAACACAATCCTTTGAGCATGTTGATCCTATATTTAAATTCTCTATTTATTTCAACTGTGCATTTATTTTCGAATGTCACCGGGTGGTGTGAACCTACTCCTTTGTTATGGCCAATTTGCATTGAATGCCCTATTCCTTGATACCTTGGGTAATAAATTGATTAGCTTGAACCTTATGTATTGGTTTGGTTCAGCTAAATGTTATATATATATAATTGCTTAGCAATGCTTAGAAGCATTAGCTCACTAATGGGATGAATCGTATATACCACATTATTATTTATGGTTATATTTAATGGTAGCTCACGATGGTTAATCGTGTTATGAAAATTAATTGGTAATTAAAATATGATTAATGGTGGGTTGTGAGCACATGGTTTTGAAGGTCGTGCTCATGGCAATTAAGGACCGGTTCGCGAGCTACTGTTGTGAAACATTTATCGTGCCAACCACAAGCCAGCGTGGGCAACGGCTTTATCCTTTGTATAGCGTGATTCATTATAGTGCGCCAGACTGAGAAGTGGCGAGAAGTCCATGGGGGTCGCTGGGGAGTCCATGCCTTGTTTATAAGGGGGTGATTATGATCCAGGAATGGTGCACTGTGGTGAGTTGTGTTGTGCGAAGGGTATTGTCACGATTTCCCCCTTTGCAATGCCGTGGTGGTATTTCGGGGCATGGCAACATGTGTGGAATCGTGTCTTGTGGGTACAGTGGTACACCTCTGGCCAGAGTAAAACTATTCGAATAGCCGTGCCCGCGGTTATGGGCGAGTTGAGCAATGTTTTTCGTGATTAGTCTCACACCTCTCACAATAATTATAGATGTTATACCTGGTAATAATTTGCTTAGCTCCTGGTTTGGAGTTAGATCTGTACAGCCGGGTATGGTTGTTCAGGATGGTTGGGCCTGAGCAGCATGGGTGTGCTGTTCAGTGTTGGTTAAAAGTTCTGATTAATTACTCCACTGTTTTACTTCTCTTAAATGTTTTGCTAAATGCTGCTTTTGCAAATGAGCCTATATTATGCCATCCTTTGGAATCCTTGTGCACTTGCATATTTGCTGTGTGGCTTGTTGAGTATGTCATATGCTCATTCTTGCAATAATCAATCAACCTCAGTTGAAGAAAAAGGATCCAGAAGGAGAAGACGTTTGGCTTATACCCCAGTTGAGCTGCCTGGGGGAGTGGAGCCGGAGCTTCGCTAGATTTTATTTTTCCGCTGCAGTTTTCTTCTTGGTGAGGACTAAGTGCCTCTTAAGTAAGTATTTATCGTTTTAGTTAATGTGATGAATCTGTATATTAAATTGTCAGTTTGTGTACCTCGGCTGATTCCTGGACGAGGGTTTAATGCACAAATAAGTTCGGAAATTACTAGTGAATTTCCGGGCGTGACAAGTTGGTATCAGAGCCATCTCGACTGTAGGATAAGCCAAATGGTCAAACCTTAGGGACTAATTTTCCGAAAACATGATTTGTGAAAATTTCTCCTTTCTTCCTTGTCTAGAATTCTTTGCAAATCGTTTTGTCGTTCTCTCCTCTTTTCTCTCTTTCAACTTGAGTAGTTGTTAAACTTGATGGAGAAACTCGAAGACGTCGATGTTGTCAACTTCTGCAAGTCAAGTGAGTCGAGGAATAAGAAGATGATAGTTGAATCAAAGTGTTCAGCTGTCAAGATAGAGTGAAGTTTGGAACCTATCTTAGCACCTATACCACCAAAGTGACTTTGAAGAATAGTTAGTAGGGTAGAACGCTGTTGTTTGCTTTGTGTGTAGGTATGGTTGCATTCCCGTCATTGATGTAGTCCAGTGATGAGCGTGCAACTGTACTAGGTTGTTTGCTTAATCAACTTGAACAATATAATGAACTACACACATCAGATCAGTGTTAAACTGGTTAAGGTCTTGTCTTTAGTGTAACCCCTCTCCTTCTATCTTCTCTAATCTGCAACATATGGTGAACACTCGCGCCAGTGGAAGTGGAAACAATAACAATGAAGAGAACCCAACCCTTGCTCAAGTGCTAGCTCAACAAACCCAATTGATCAACATGTTAGTGCAACAAATGCAGAACCAGCAAGGGAACAACAATGTCAATCCTCCGCCGCCGCAGAACAAGTTAGCTGATTTTCTTCGTGTGAGGCCGCCTACCTTCTCTAGCACTACCAACCCAGTGGAAGCAGGTGATTGGCTGCACGCTGTTGAGAAGAAGTTGGAACTGCTCCAGTGCACGGATCAGGAGAAAGTTGTTTTCGCTTCACATCAGTTGCAAGGACCTGCATCAGAATGGTGGGATCATTTCCGGATGAACAGAGCAGAAGGACAACCAATCACTTGGGCGGAATTCACGGAGGCATTCAAGAAGACACACATACCTGCAGGTGTAGTTGCTTTGAAGAAGCGTGAGTTCCGGGCACTTAAGCAAAAGGATCGTACCGTGACGGAATATCTTCATGAGTTCAATCGTCTAGCTCGCTATGCTCCAGAAGATGTGCGTACTGACGAGGAAAGGCAGGAGAAGTTCTTGGAAGGCTTAAAGGATGAGCTGTCAGTTATGTTGATCTCTCATGACTATGAGGATTTTCAGGAGTTGGTTGATAAAGCAATTCGACTGGAAGATAAGAAGAACAGGATGGATAACCGTAAAAGGAAAATGACTGTATTCCAGGAGACACAGGGTAGTAGCCAGAGGCAGCGTATCAAGCCACTCCAAATTGGTGAATCTTTTTCTGCAGGTCAAGAACAGTCACAACAGTTGGGCATCAGTGGTGAGATCGACTCAGAGACTAATGCAAGCAATGAAGACAATGATGAGCAAGCTACTCAATCAGTGTCATTTCAGCAGGACCAGTCTCAAGAAGATAACAGTAATGGAAGGGGGCAGCAGGTATGTTTCAACTGTTACAAGCCAGGTCACTTTGCAAGAGAGTGTCCGAAGCCAAAGCATCAGCAGCCGCAAGGTCAGGTCAACAACATTGTTGTCACAGGAGCCAATGCGGTGCCAGTTGCGTCTTCAAGAGTTGCGTCTTCAAGTGTTACAGCTCAGTCACCAGTTTCAAAGCAGCAGTAGTTTTCTTTAAAGCCTTAGAATAATTATCGGAGTTATGGAATAATAAGATAGACTGCAGTTTACCTATTCCCTTTTTCTTTCTAGCCGTTCCAAATCTCGGGACGAGATTCTTTGTAAGGGGGGGTAGATTTGTCACATCCTGATTTTCGTCTTAGGGTTTATAAATTATTTAATAAATTAATAATAGAATTTATATTAAATGTTCATTAATTTACAAGTGAAGTTAAAATGTGGGAAATAAAATTTCCTAAATAAAAAGCATGGATGGATTTAATTTTTATTAAATTCTCCATGATTAATTATACTCTCTGGAATTTTCTCGGATTTTTCGGAGCTCAATTATTAATTTTAATCATACAAAGAGCATTTCAGTAATTACCCACATATTAAATTAATCATTAAATGGTCTAATTATAATTTTGTTAAGTACTTTGAGTGTCCAAGTATTTTCAAGATTTTTCTTGGAATTATTTGAGCATTGGAAGTATTTTTAACAATTGAAAGATCATTTAATTGATTAATTTAATTGGAAAAAGTTCTAAAATCCCCCTCCTAGGCCGTTGGGCCGATTCCGGCCCAACTCTCTCTTTCTCTCTCTCCCCGCGCGCGGCCCATGCCGGCCCAGCCGCCGCCGCCTGCTTCCCCCTCCCGTGGAGGCCGACAGGTGGGGCCCACCTGTCGGATCCATCCCCTACCTCCAGCCGCCGGCCGAGAAGCCGTCGCCCGAGCCGCCTCCTTCTCCTCTCAAATCCGCTCCAATCCGACTCTTTTTCTTCGAGATTTTTGAGGGGATTTTATCCTTACATCCTCTTCTATCTTTCCCCTCAAGAATCGGAGCAAATGGTTGAGTATCTTGCCCGAATCAAACTCGTTTTCGAGTTTATCTCTAAAACCGAGTTTTAATCTTTCCCGAATCGATTCCTCTCGTTTGGAGCTCGATCTCTTCAATCCAATGCTATATAAAGCATCCCCTCGTCGCCCTCTTTCGTTTGCCCCCTCTCCCGTCCTCTCCCGTGCCCCGTAGCGCCGCCGCGACGTGCGCTAAGCTCGCCGCCGCCGCCGGCCGTCTTCGGCATCGTCGCCGCGCCGTCTCCGCCGTCGCCGCCGCTTGCCGTCGCCTCCGTTAGGTGCGCCGTGGTGAGAGGGACCTCGGCCGCCCGTCCTCCTTCGCCGCCGACCACCGGAGCCCCCTCGTCGCCGTCAACCCGAGCCGCCGCGCCGCTTCTTCTCGTCGCCGGCCGCCGTCGTGCACCGTTTGTTGTCGTGGTGAGTACCAACGGGTTCGCCTCGTTGTCCTCTACGCGAAGGTGCCCTCCGTTTCCGCGGCCGACCTCCCTAGCTCCGGCGAGCTCTCCAACCCGAGTCGGCCGGCGTTGCTGACGTCATGCTGACGTCATCTTAGGGCTGACGTCATCATCCCCTTTTCCTTTCTTTTTCCCTTTTTCTTTTAATAGTTTAAATCTTCGGAAAATCATATAGATCCGTTTCAGGTGGTTCAAGTTTCTAAATTCTTCTAAAATAAAGATCTACATATTAAAATTGTCCATAAATTGAATTAAATTTATTTAATTCTTTTTAAATGGGCTTTAATTAGATTTGATCTTGTAAAATTCATAATAAATTCATTTGAAGTCAGAATGAGGCCGTTCAAGTCTCATAATTCATCTAAAATTATGATCTACATGTTTGTTTATTTTTTATGTACCGTTTATTTGGTTTTTATTAGTCTTTTTCTTCGTTTTGCGTGTTAGCTTGTCGTTTTCGTCGTTGCGAAGGTTCGTGAGTGCGTCGGAAGTGATCAAGAAGATTAATTGAAGACCGATTATTGCAAGGCAAGTCACACAGATCCTAAACACAATCCTTTGAGCATGTTGATCCTATATTTAAATTCTCTATTTATTTCAACTGTGCATTTATTTTCGAATGTCACCGGGTGGTGTGAACCTACTCCTTTGTTATGGCCAATTTGCATTGAATGCCCTATTCCTTGATACCTTGGGTAATAAATTGATTAGCTTGAACCTTATGTATTGGTTTGGTTCAGCTAAATGTTATATATATATAATTGCTTAGCAATGCTTAGAAGCATTAGCTCACTAATGGGATGAATCGTATATACCACATTATTATTTATGGTTATATTTAATGGTAGCTCACGATGGTTAATCGTGTTATGAAAATTAATTGGTAATTAAAATATGATTAATGGTGGGTTGTGAGCACATGGTTTTGAAGGTCGTGCTCATGGCAATTAAGGACCGGTTCGCGAGCTACTGTTGTGAAACATTTATCGTGCCAACCACAAGCCAGCGTGGGCAACGGCTTTATCCTTTGTATAGCGTGATTCATTATAGTGCGCCAGACTGAGAAGTGGCGAGAAGTCCATGGGGGTCGCTGGGGAGTCCATGCCTTGTTTATAAGGGGGTGATTATGATCCAGGAATGGTGCACTGTGGTGAGTTGTGTTGTGCGAAGGGTATTGTCACGATTTCCCCCTTTGCAATGCCGTGGTGGTATTTCGGGGCATGGCAACATGTGTGGAATCGTGTCTTGTGGGTACAGTGGTACACCTCTGGCCAGAGTAAAACTATTTGAATAGCCGTGCCCGCGGTTATGGGCGAGTTGAGCAATGTTTTTCGTGATTAGTCTCACACCTCTCACAATAATTATAGATGTTATACCTGGTAATAATTTGCTTAGCTCCTGGTTTGGAGTTAGATCTGTACAGCCGGGTATGGTTGTTCAGGATGGTTGGGCCTGAGCAGCATGGGTGTGCTGTTCAGTGTTGGTTAAAAGTTCTGATTAATTACTCCACTGTTTTACTTCTCTTAAATGTTTTGCTAAATGCTGCTTTTGCAAATGAGCCTATATTATGCCATCCTTTGGAATCCTTGTGCACTTGCATATTTGCTGTGTGGCTTGTTGAGTATGTCATATGCTCATTCTTGCAATAATCAATCAACCTCAGTTGAAGAAAAAGGATCCAGAAGGAGAAGACGTTTGGCTTATACCCCAGTTGAGCTGCCTGGGGGAGTGGAGCCGGAGCTTCGCTAGATTTTATTTTTCCGCTGCAGTTTTCTTCTTGGTGAGGACTAAGTGCCTCTTAAGTAAGTATTTATCGTTTTAGTTAATGTGATGAATCTGTATATTAAATTGTCAGTTTGTGTACCTCGGCTGATTCCTGGACGAGGGTTTAATGCACAAATAAGTTCGGAAATTACTAGTGAATTTCCGGGCGTGACACCCACCATTTAATATATTTTAATTAACCAACACCAGAGCGGTGGCACTAAACCAACATCAACACTAGAACCTAAAGTCTATGCATTAATGTGATTTCCCCATTGTATGCTAGATGAACTAAGCATGGCTAAGCGAACCCTAATCCAACATCTAATCCTGTTATGCCCCAAGCTAACAAAGGAACAAGGTAACAAATCATATGGCTAAGACAGTAGGTACTCATCCCATAGAATATTATAAAACAATGTAATATTTAAGGGAAAACGAGAGAGCATTTGCAATATAGGTTCAATATGTTCAAGTGACAAGCATGACTTGCCTTGCTCTGCTGCTGGAGGGACCTCGGCGACTATCTCAAAGTACACCGAAGCGTCGGGAGAGCCGGAATCTAAGCGACATACAAAGCAAACAATACAAACAGGGCATAAGACTACTGAAACAGAGAACGAAACCATTTTTAATGGATTCTATGCATTTTTCTAGATTTACTGAGACTTGAATGGGCTTAAACGAAGCTCGGATGAATTAGATATGAATTTTAGAAGATTCACTGTGTTTTTACTATAAACAGAAAAATCCTTAATTGATTTATTGCGCAATAAATAAAACCATGGAGAGAGGGGGGCGGCGCCGACATGCGGGCCCTACAAGGCAGTGACTCGGGGCCATGGCGGTGCTCACCGGCGCACGACGAGGAGTGAATTCCGGCGGCGGATTCCGACGGAGGAGGGGTGGACGGGACGGCCCGGACGACGGCGAATGCGACGGCGTCGACGGCACGGCTCGGCATGGCAGCTAGCGGCGGCCGGAGCAGAGGGCGACGGCGGCAGTGAGGAGGGCGACGGCGCTAGGGCGGTAGAGGGCACGGGAGAGCTCGGTGAAATGGGGAAAAAGAGAGAGGGGAGGGCGGTGGTGCTTAAATAGGGAGAGAGGGGGCCGGACGTGGCCGGGAGTGGCCCGATTTCACCGGCCGACGTGGGGGCAGTGGGAGAGGAGAGAGAGGCGGGATTAGATTTTCGAATCCCGGCCGTCTCGAGCGCGGGCGCGGGCGGGAGAGAGAGGGAGTGGGTGCGGGAGACGCGGGCGCACGCGCGGGCGTAGTCGACGTGGCACGGGGAAGGCGGGCGCGGTGCGCGGCGGCGGTTGCGGGGCGCGGCGGCGCCGGCTGGAGGAGGGAGACGGGCCCGACAGGTGGGCCTCACCTGTCGGCGATCCCGGGAGAGAGGAGGGGGCGCGGGCGGCCGGCTGGGCCGTGGCCTTCGGCCGGCCCAGCGGGGAGGAGAAGGGGGAAGAGAATGGGCCGGCGGCCCATTCGAAAAGGAAAAGGAGGGAAAAAGAAAAAGAAAGAAAAAAGAAAGAAATGATTTTCTAGGGTTTAAATAATGCTTGTGCTAATTTTTAAATGGTTAAAATTATTTCTAAAGCTTTGAAAATTCCACTAAAAATCTTGTTAGCATATTTTGACATTTAGAAGTCAAGAAAAATTCCACATGCCATTTCCGATTATTATTTGCTTTAATTCAATTAGGGTTTCTCTCTTGCTTTTACACCGGTAATTTCTCGAGGCCATTTATAAATTAAATTTAGGCTTGGGAGAAGAACTTCAGGGTGTGACAAACCTACCCCCTTAAACAGAATCTCGACCCCGAGATTCGGAAGAGCTGGCGAAGAGGTGCGGATGGGCGGCCTTCAACTCATCTTCCCTTTCCCAGGTTGCTTCTTCCTCTGAGTGGTGGCTCCACTGAACCCTGCAGAACCTGGTGACTTTGTTTCTGGTTCTCCTTTCACTGGTCTCAAGGATGCGAATTGGCTTCTCCACATAAGTCAGATCTTCTTGAATGTCAAGGTGCTCCGAATCGGCTTGTTCTTCGGGTACCCTCAAACATTTTTTTAACTGTGACACATGGAATACGTCATGGATACCGGCCATGTTGGATGGAAGTTCTAGTTGATATGCAACTTCTCCTCTTCGTTCCAAGATTTTGTATGGTCCTACGAAGCGTGGTGCCAACTTGCCTTTTGTCTGGAAACGGTGTACTCCCCGGAGCGGAGTGACACGGAGGTACACAAAATCCCCTGCTTCAAAAGTGAGCTCCCTCCGGCGGTTGTCTGCGTAGCTCTTCTGTCGAGATTGTGCAATTCTCAGCCTCTCTCTGACGGTTCTAACTTTCTCCTCTGCTTCTGTTACAACTTCTGTTCCGAACAGTTGAGGTTCACCTGTTTGATCCCAGAAGAGAGGTGTGCGGCACTTCCGGCCATACAATGCTTCGAACGGTGCCATTTGGAGACTGGCCTGATAGCTGTTGTTGTAAGAGAATTCCGCATAAGGCAGACTTTTATCCCAAGCTCTGCCAAAATCGAGCGCACAAGCTCGCAACATATCCTCCAAGATCTGATTGACCCTCTCGGTCTGGCCATTTGTCTGCGGATGGTAGGCTGTGCTAAAATTCAAACGAGTCCCCAATTCTTCCTGCAGCTTCTGCCAAAACTTTGAGGTAAACGGACTCCCTCGATCAGACACAATCTTCTTGGATACCCCATGCAGACACATGATCCTTGCTAAGTACAGCTCTGCCAATTTCTTTCCCGTATACGTGGTATGTACTGGAATGAAATGTGCAACTTTAGTGAGTCGATCCACGACTACCCAGATTGAATCATAGCCAGAAGATGTCCTGGGCAGACCTGTTATGAAATCCATTACAATCTCTTCCCATTTCCATTCCGGGATCTAAAGAGGTTGTAACAATCCTGCGGGCCTTTGATGTTTTGCCTTAACTCACTGGCAAACATCGCAGAACGCGACAAACTCCGCTATTTCCCTTCTCATGCTGGCCCACCAAAATTTTTCTTTAAGATCTTGGTACATCTTGGTGCTGCCTGAGTGGATGGAGTATTGAGTCTGATGAGCCTCAGTGAGTATCAAGTCTTTCAGCTCTTTGTCCTCAAGTACGCACAATCTCTCTCCCAACCAGATTGTGCCATGTTCATCTTCATGGAAATCCCGGGCTTTTCTGACCCTCATATTCTTCTTCAGCTCAGCTATTTCAGGATCATTTACTTGAGCTACTCTGACTTGATCCACGAGCGTAGGCCGTGCTTCAAGGGTAGCCACGTACCCGGGTTCTACAATTCCCAAATTGAGATGTTCAAGCTCCTGCTGCAATTCTTCACACATTCCTTCGATACACAAGGCATTGCAGTAGCTTTTTCTACTCAAAGCATCCGCCACAACATTGGCTTTCCCTGGATGGTAGTGAATGCCCATGTCATAATCTTTGATTAACTCCAACCATCTTCACTGTCGGAGATTCAGATCAGGTTGGGTGAAGATATATTTCAAACTCTTGTGATCCATATAGACTTCACAGCGGTTGCCAATAAGATAGTGCCGCCAGATTTTCAGAGCATGAACCACTGCTGCCAACTCCAGATCATGAGTAGGATAATTGCTTTCGTGTGGACGCAACTGCCGCGAAGCATATGCGACCACTCTGCCCTCTTGCATTAGGACAAATCCAAGCCCGTGGCGGGACGCGTCGCAATAAACTTGGAAGTCTTTTGTCTGGTCGGGCAGAATCAGGACTGGAGCAGACACTAATTTCTTCTTGAGTTCCTCAAAACTCTTGTCACACTCGGCTGTCCATTTGAATTTCTCATCTTTCTTAAGCAACTGAGTCATAGGTCTGGCGATCCTGGAGAAATTTTCAATGAACCGACGGTAATAACCTGCAAGTCCAAGAAAACTCCGAATCTGTGACACTGTCTTAGGTGGAGTCCACTTGGTAACTAACTCCACATTCGACGGATCAACGGCCACTCCCTGAGCTGTAATGACGTGGCCCAAGAATTTGACCTCTGATAACCAAAAGTCACACTTGCTGAACTTGGCATAGAGCTGGTGCTCTTGCAATTTCTCGAGTACCAGACGAAGATGTTGCTCATGCTCTTCTTCCGACTTGGAATAGATAAGGATGTCATCAATGAATACCACAACAAACTTATCCAGAAATTCCATGAACAATTTGTTCATCAGGTTCATGAAGAATGCAGGTGCATTGGTGAGTCCAAAAGACATAACCGTGCACTCATACAACCCATACCGAGTAGTAAAGGCTGTCTTGGGAATATCCTGTTCCCGAATCCTCAACTGGTGGTAGCTTGATCGCAGGTCTATCTTGGAAAACACCTTGGCTCCTTTCAGCTGATCAAACAAATCATCAATCCGCGGCAAAGGATATTTGTTCTTGATGGTGACCTCATTGAGTGCGCGATAATCGACACACATTCTCTTCGTCTTATCCTTCTTCTCGACAAAAATGACCGGAGCACCCCAAGGTGAAGTACTCGGTCGAATGTACCCTTTTTGCAGTTGTTCGTCAACCTGCTTCTTAACCTCTGCTAGCTTATTGGCTGCCATTCTGTACGGTCTCTTATAAATTGGAGCAGTCCCTGGAGCCAAATCAATCCGGAATTCGATCTCTCTCTTGGGTGGCATGGTAGTGAGGTCCTCGGGAAAACTTCTGGATACTCACAGACGATGGGAATATCTTCCAATTTCCTCAAACTCTTCTCCTCGGTGACCACCGGAATCCCCACCTCAATCTGATTCAAGGAGACTCCCTACTTTGGTGAGACTGGAGATTTGTACATTACTGTTCCTCCCTTCTCATTAGTCAAGGTGACTGTGCGATTCGCACAATCAATGACACCCTTGAACTTGGTCAGCCAATCCATCCCAAGAATAACATCTAGGTCTTTGGATTCAAGAAGGATGAGGTTGGCTAGAAATTGTGATTGGTGGATTTCTATTAGCACTGAAGGGCTATAACTGACCGATGTTGAACTATTTCCCGGGGTATGAACCCTCATTGGTGTACTAAGCTCTTCTTTTCTTAACCCATGTACCCCAACAAACCTCTTGGAAATGAAAGAATGCGTTGCACCAGAATCGAAAAGTACTGTTGCAGGGATTGAGTTAACAGGAAACGTACCCAGTACGACCTCTAGTGCTGCCTGCGCCTCTTCAACTGACGCATTGTTAACTCGAGCATGGACAAACTTGGATCCAGCGCGCCTGGGCTTCGGGCACTTGTCGGCGAAGTGACCGGGCTCACCACAGTTGAAGCAGGCCCCTGGCTTGCCTCCGGTATCCTTCTTTGGGAGAACGGGTGCAGTTTGCTGAACTAGCGCCATTGGCGGGCATGAAGCTGCGCCGCGGTTGTGCTGACCTTGGCTGTGTTGACTGCCACTGCTGCCGGGGTGGAAGTTGCTTGGGTTGTAAGGGCGGTGCTGGCGGACAATCATGGTGGTAGGTCCACCTTGCTGTCCGGGAGTGAAGCGCGGCCTCTGGTGACTTCCCTGATGTGCCCTGAACTGAGCGGCCTTCCTCTTCCTGTCCATCTTGTTGCGTTGATCCTCCTGGTAGATGGCCTTGTCCACCAGCTTCTCGAAGTCGGCGTAGTCTCCAGAGATCAACTGGATTCTATGCATTTTTCTTGATTTACTGAGACTTGAATGGGCTTAAACGGAGCTCGGATGAATTAGATACGAATTTTAGAAGATTCACTGTGTTTTTACTATAAACAGAAAAATCCTTAATTGATTTATTGCGCAATAAATAAAACCCTGGAGAAAGGGGGGGCGGCGCCGACATGCGGGCCCCACATGGCAGTGACTCGGGGTGGCGGTCCGTGGTGGACCAGGTCCACGGACCGGAAGGGAGACGGCGCACCACATGGCGCTAACGTGGCGCCGACGCGCACACGTGGCGGCCACGTGGCAGCCACGCGGGCAGCCGAACCGACGGTCCCGATCTACCCGAGGGTAGATCGGACGGCGACGGGGCGCGCGGCCGGCGCGCACGGGCGGCTCAAGCCGGCCCGGCGGCCTTACCGCGAGGCGGCGGCGACAAACGGCGGCGACCGACGGCGACCGGCCGGCGGCGGCGTCTCGGCGGCGTGGGCGGTGCTAGCGGCGGCCGAGCGGCTAGGCGGCGGTGCGGCGGCTAAGCGGCGCGGGAGGGAGAGAGGAAGGGGATGAGGTGCCTCACCGATGACGATCGACGACGGCGAGCGATGGCAGGCGATGACGGCGGCGGGACGAGCTCCGGAACCACCTAACGAACAAGAAGAGAAGGGTTAGAGGGAGAGAAGAAAATGCGAGAGGGCGAGGGCGCCGGCCGAAGACGGCGGCCATGGCGGTGCTCACCGGCGCACGGCGAGGAGTGAATTCTGGCGGCGGATTCCGACGGAGGAGGGGTGGACGGGACGGCCCGCACGACGGCGAATGCGACGGCGTCGATGGCGCGGCTCGGCACGGCAGCTAGCGGTGGCTAGCGGCGGCTGGAGTGGAGGACGACGGCGGTGGAGAGGAGGGCGACGGCACTAGGGCAGTAGAGGGCACGGTAGAGCTCGGCGAAATGGGGAAAAAGAGAGAGAGGAGGGCGGTGGTGCTTAAATAGGGAGAGAGGGGGCCGGACATGGCCGAGAGTGGCCCGATTTCGCCAGCCGACGTGGGGGGAGTGGGAGAGGAGAGAGAGGCGGGATTCGAAAATCGAATCCCGGCCGTCTCGAGCGCGGGCGCGGGCGGGAGAGAGAGGGAGTGGGTGCGGGAGATGCGGGCGCACGCGCGGGCGTGGCCGACGTGGCACGGGGAAGGCGGGCGCGGTGCGCGGCGGCAGTTGCGGGGCGCGACGGCGCCAGCTGGAGGAGGGAGACGGGCCCGACAGGTGGGCCCCATTTGTCGGCGACCCCGAGAGAGAGGAGGGGGCGCGGGCGGCCGGCTGGGCCGTGGCCTTCGGCCAGCCCAGCGGGGAGGGGAAGGGGGAAGAGAATGGGCCGGCGGCCCATTCGAAAAGGAAAAGGAGGGAAAAAGAAAAAGAAAGAAAAAAAGAAAGAAATGATTTTCTAGGGTTTAAATAATGCTTGTGCTCATTTTTAAATGGTTAAAATTATTTCTAGAGCTCTGAAAATTCCACTAAAAATCTTGTTAGTATATTTTGACATGTAGAACTCAAGAAAAATTCCACATGCCATTTCCGATTATTATTTGCTTTAATTCAATTAGGGTTTCTCTCTTGCTTTTACACCAGTAATTTCTCGAGGCCATTTATAAATTAAATTTAGGCTTGGGAGAAGAACTTCAGGGTGTGACATAAACCCTAGTCAATCCTCATCTCTATCAGGCAGACCACTATGCCCGATGCGGATGACACTCATCCGTGACGGACGTTAGTACTCTGCCCGATACGGATGATACCTATCCTTGATGGGCATTAGAACTAAGCCCGATAGAGATGGAATAATCTCTATCGAGCATAGTACTAAAGCCCGTCACAGATGACTTATTAAAATATTTTTAAGTTATAAAAATCATTTATAATTAACTTCTACCCGATTTATAATTGCTATTACATTTGATTTATCACATATAATTAACAAATGTCTTATTTACATAGTTTAAATTTCCTATTAATTTTTTAAAATCATATAGTTGACAATTGCCTTTCTCACATATAGTTTAAAATTCCTATTAATTTTTTAAAATCATCTAATTGACAAATGCCTTTCTCACATATAGTTTAAAATTCATATCACTTTTTTAAATTCATATAATTAACAATTGGCTATCTCACGTATAGTTTATAATAACAAGTATAATTTTTTAAAACCACATAATTAACAAATCCATTTCTTCAAAAAGTTTTAACTGGAATGGCATGAAACATATGCAATTCATTCATTAAGGCTCCAATACAAATTAAATACATCATTCACAGTGATATGCCTTCCGAATGGTCTGAACGAACGTATGCCACTTCGTCTTCGGGATCATCGTCAAGGTCGATCTGAGGTCTGACATGAAAATTCTTGTTGTATTCTTCTTCATCGACGACGTTGTCCACCCCCACAATTCTTCGCTTGCCATCCCTAACAACGTGCATCTTCTTGTTTGCGGGGTCTTTTATGTAGAAAATCTGTTCGACCTGCTTCGCTAGTACGAATGGTTCGTCTGCGCATCCAACCTTGGCCAGGTCCACTAATATGAAGCCTTCCTTGTCGACCTTGACACCTGTGCGGATATTCACCCAACTGCAACGAAACAAAGGGACTTTGAAGTTCAGATAGTTCAGCTCCCATATCTGCTCTATGCGGCCGTAGTATGTGCTTGATCCAGCTTGATCCTGATATGCATCTATACGGACTCCACTGTTTTGCACTGTGCTTTTCTCATCTTGTGTGACGGTGTAAAATGTGTATCCATTAATATCGTACCCTTGCCATGTGTCAACATCCCAAGATGGACCCCTTGCCAACCTTTGTAATATCTCACTTGGGCCATCGGTCGACCATACTACACGATCCTTGAACCATTCATTGAAGCGAGCACCATGTTCTCTGTTGATCCAAATATCTGATCGACCAATATTGTCCTGTCGGACCTTCGCTAAATGCTCCTCAAAGTATGGGGTTACTTCAGCCATATGTTGCAGCACTGCGAAATGAGCCTGCGCGTAGGAAGCTTGATCGGGAACAATTCTTTTTCTGCCAATTGTGCCGACACCTGCCAACCTTCCTTCGTGGCGAGATGCAGGAACTCCGATAGGATCAGTCTCGACCATGTAATCGATACAAAACTCAATGGCTTCCTCGGTCGTGTAACCTTCAATGATGCTCCCCTCTGGTTTTGCTCTGTTCGGAACGTAGGACTTCAGACTTCCCATGTACCTCTCGAATGGCCACATTTCTCTCATAAAAGCTGGCCCACATATTTTTGTTTGCTTCACTAGGTGAACAGTGAGATGAACCATGATATCGAAGAAAGCCAGTGGAAAATACATCTCCAAGTGACACAGGGTACTAACAATATCGGCCTACAACCCATCTAGGTCTTCTAGATCTATAATCTTCTGACCGATTGCATTGAAGAAGGCACAAAGCCGTTGGATCGTGTGACGGACTTGTGGTGGTAGAATGCCTCTGATAGCAACTGGCAAGATCTGTGTGATTAGCACGTGACAATCGTGAGACTTCATTCCAACCAGCTTTAGATCCCCCAATTTAACGTACTTATTCTCGCGCAATAGCCCGAAGGAACTTTAATATCTGCCAGACATGATAGCATTGCGATCTTCTCATCCTTCGACAATGTGTGGCAAGCTGGTGGGAGGTACACTCTTCCTATCTTCTCATCTGTAACAGGCTGAAGTTCACTGCGAATGTTTATCTCCTGTAGATCGAGACGCGCATTCAACCCGTCCTTTGTCTTGCCGGGCATATTCAACAATAGCCCCAGCAAGCTATGGCACACATTCTTCTCTACGTGCATCAGATCAATGCAATGACGGACCTCAAGATCTTCCCAGTAAGGTAGCCGCCAAAATATGGATTTTTTCTTCCACATCCTCTTATTGTCCTCCTTGCTACGATTTCTTTGCTTCCCAAACTCATTAGAAATGTCCTTCACCATGTTGTGTACCTGATCTCCGGACAAATCCGCAAGGGCAGACCCAAGTTCTTTCTTACCATTGAAAATTTTTTTCTTTCTTCTAAAGGCGTGCCGTAGGGGGAGCCATCTCCTATGACCCATGTAAACCATCTTTCTTGATTTCTTCAGCCACCTACTGCGTGTATGTTCCATATAGTCAGAGCATGCCTTCTTTCCTTTCACGGTTTGTCCAGAAAGATTACCCAGCGCGGGATAATCATTAATGGTGCAGAACAATATAACTCATAGCGTGAAGTTCTCCTGACCATATGCATCCCAAGTTTCCACACCCTCTTTCCATAGAATCTCAAGGTCATCGATAACAGGCTCCAAGAACACATCGATGTCATTGCCGGGTTGTCTCGGACCTTGGATTAACAAGCACAACATAATACATTTCCTTTTGAAGCACAACCATGGCGGGAGGTTATAGTCCGCGTATTGCTTATGGTACTATATGCAATCGTTTGGACATGCGTGAATTCTCTGGACCTCTAACCCTAGGGGACACAGAACCTGTTTTGCTTCATATGTCGTCTCGGGCAATGTGTTCTCCTGAGGAAGCATGTCCTTCAGTATTCCCAAAAGTTCTGTAAAACTCCTGTCTGACCATCCACTACTAGCCTTCAACTTCATTAGGTCTAATGTTGCTGATAATTTGGTGTGCTTTGGCTTGCATCCTGCGTATAGAGGAGTCTCCGAGTCACTGACCAACCTGCTGAACTTCATGGAATCTCTCTCGTTCATAGCTGGGTCATCAACGTCACGTAACATGTCTTGCAGCATATCAGGGTCCACATCAACCATTTCACCGCCCAATGGAGATGGGACAAACATGTCATACTCTTCTTCATCTCCTTTTTCATGATTGTCTGCACCACTTCCGTCTGTAGCTGCACCATCGGTACCCAGATCTTACTCTCCATGCTTCACCCAGCATGTGTATCTCTCCATGAATCACCGGCGTATCAAGTGAGCGTGTACTTCCTTTTCATCGTCCAACCAATTCTCATTCCTGCTCATTCCTGCAATCGCTACATGGACAACACATGTACTTGTCGTTTCTTCTTATCCTATCCTCCACTGCGGCTTTTGTCACAGCCTGATTTTCGTTTTAGGATTTCTAAATTATTTAATAAATTATTAATAGAATTTATAGTAAATGTTCTTTAATTAACAAGTGAAGTTAAATGTGGGAAATAAAATTTCCTAAATATGAAGCATGGTTGGATTTAATTTTTATTAAATTCTCCATGATTAATTATACTCTCTGAAATTTTCTCGGATTTTTTAGAGCTCAATTCTTAAATGATACAAAGAATAGTTCAGTAATTATTTAATCATTAATGATCTAATTATAAGTGTTAAGTGTTTTTCTTGTTTAAAAATCCTTAAATTATAAATTGTTGTTTAAAAGGAATTATTAGAAATGATCTTAAAAGCCTAAAAGAGAAGATCTAATTTTAATTTGTTAAATCTCAATATAAAAGTGGGCTAGATAAAATTTTGTTAAATACTTCTCTTGATTCTTTAGTTCCTAGATTTTTCTGGGATTTATTTGAGCCAAGGAAGTATTTTTAATAAATGGAATATCATTTCATGAATAACTTAAATAGAAAAATGTTTTTAAATCCCTCTTTTGGCTTTGGGCCGAAAGTCGGCCCAAGTCTCTCTCTCTCCCTCTCCTCGGCCTGCTTGCGTCCGGCCCAAGCCGGCCCAGTCCGCCGTCGCTCCCTTCTCTCTCTCGGTGCCGCTGACAGGTGGGGCCCACCTGTCAGTCGTCTTCCTCCTCGCGCCGCTGCAGCCGCGCCCTAGCCGCGCGAAGCCGCCGCCGCCCCATCCAAATCTGGCCGCCCCTTTCCTCCTCCGGCTGAATTAATTGAGGGGAAATGATCCTCGAGATCTCCTCTTCCTTTTCTCTTTTGGAAACTTCGGCCAATTTCGTTTGGAAACCGACGGATTTGAGCTCGATTCGGATCGACTTTTCTCCCTCCAACCCTAGCTTTCCGTCTCGCCGCCGGTCGCCGTGGGCCTCCGTCGCCGCCTCCTAGCCCCTATAAAAGGATCCCCGGGACCTCCTCTTTCCGCCGCCACCTTCGCCCTAGCTTGCCGCCTTCTCTAGCACCGCCTCCGCTTAGCCCTAGCCGCCGCCGTCGTTATCGTCAGTCCAGCCGCGCCGCGCCGCCGTTGCAGCCGCCGTCTTCGGTCGCCGTCGCGACCATCGGGATCGCGAGGAGGAGGAGAACCTCGTCCACCCCTCCGTTGCTGCCGTTTCCCGCTGGAGCACCGCCGTCACCGTCGACCCGAAGGCCGCCGCCGCCTCAGCCTCGCCGCCGTCGTCATCCGTCGTCGTCCGCCGCCGTACAAGCCACTGGTGAGTTCGCCGAGTCGAGCTCTACCCGTTGGTACCCTCCGTTTGCGCCGTCTCGCCGCCGCTCGCCGTCGAGCATGCGTTGCCGAGCCACCGCCGGTGATGACGTCATCGCCGACGTCATCGTTGCCGTCCGTCGTAGACTGGTCGTGGACCGATAGATCTCGGCCGTTCGTTTTGGATAGGGTAGATCTCGGCCGTCCGTTCCGTAGACCGCCGCTGTGCAACCGGTCCACCGTGAGCCGAGCCCGCTGACACAATAATCCTCTTTTCCTTTTCAAAAATAATTCTTTATTGTGTCATAATTCAATTAAAAATTATCCATAAATAGTTGGTTTAATCTTTAAAAATTCATAACTAATTCATCTTAGCTCGGATTTAGTTGGTTCAAGTCTCTAAAGTTGTATAAAATAAAGATCTACATATTATAATTATCCATAAATAGAATTAAATTTATTTAATTCTTTTTAAATGGGCTTTAATTAGATTAAATCTTGTAAAATTCATATGAAGTCAGAATGAGGCCGTTCAAGTCTCATAATTCATCTAAAATTATGATCTACATGTTTGTTTACTTTTTATGTATTGTTTTTTTTGGAGTTTCTTAGTGTTTCCCTCGTTTTGCGTGTTAGCTTGTCGTTTTTGTCGTTTCGAAGGTTCGTGAGAACACCGAAAGTGTTCAAGAAGATTAATTGAAGACCGATTATTGCAAGGCAAGTCACACAGATCCCAAACACAATTCCTTTGAGCATGTTGATCCTATATTTAAATTCTCTATTTATTTCAACTGTGCATTTATTTTTGAATGTCACCGGGTGGTGTGAACCTATTCCTCTATTATGGCTAGTTTGCATTGATTACCCTATTTCTTGATAACCTTGGGTTAAAATTTGACTAGTTGGATTTATATATTGGTTCAACTAGATATATTAGATATAATTGCTTAGCCATGCTTAGAAACATTAGCACACTATTGGGATAACCAATGTTTCACTACTACTTAATGATGGACATGATAATGGTAGCTCACGATGGTTAATCATGATTGGTTAATTAATCAACTTGCCAATTAAAACTTGATAAAGGTGGGTTGTGAGCACATGGTTTTGATGGTCGTGCTCATGACAATTAAGGACCGGTTCACGAGTTTCGGTTGTGAAACATTAACCGTGCCAACCACAAGTCAGCATGGGCAACGGCTTTACCTTTTGTATAGCATGGTTCATTGCAGAGTACCAGACTGAGAAGTGGCGGAGATAAGCCCACGGGGGTCGCTGGGGAGTCCATGCCTTGTTTATAAGGGGGTGATTATGATCCAGGAACGGTGCACTGCGGTGGATTGTGTTGTGCAAGGGGTACTGTCACAGCTCCTTTCCGAGGTATCGTGGTGGTATTGAGGCACATGGTGACATGTCGTGGGGCTGTGTCTTGTGGGTACAGTGGTACACCTCTGGCCAGAATAAAACTATTCGAATAGCCGTGCCCGCGGTTATGGGCGGGATGAACAATGTCTTTCGTGATTAGTCTCACACTTCTCACCATAATGAAAGATGATATAACTGGTAATAATTTGATTAGCTCCTGGTTTGGAATGGTACATTCCTGGTATGGAGATAGATCTGTACAGCCGGGTATGGTTGTTCAGGATGGTTGGACCTGAGCAGAATGGGTGTGCTGTTCAGTGTTGATTAAAATTGATGATTAATTACTCTACTGTTTTACAATTCTCAAATGTTTGCTAAATGCTGCTTTTGCAAATGAGCCCTATATTATGCCATCCTTTGGTATCCTTGTGCACTTGCATATTTGCTGTGTGGCTTGTTGAGTATGTCATATGCTCACCTTGCAATAATCAATCAAACCTCAGTTGAAGACAAGTTGCGAAGGAGAAGACCTTTGGCTTATACCCCAGTTGAGCTGCCTGTGGGAGTGGAGCCAGAGCTTCGCTAGACCGTAATTCCGCTGCTGTTTTTTTTTCTTTTGTAAGTATTTATGTTATTATTATGATGAATCTGTATATTAAATTGTCAGTTTGTGTACCTCGGCTGATTTCTGGACGAGGATTTTATGCACAAATTAGTTCGGAAATTACTAGTGAATTTCTGGGCGTGACAACTTTCATAAAACTTAATACGCCATCTCTATACTCTACTCCTTGTACTAACGCCTCAAGCCAGTCGTGTACATCCAACTTCGATCCATCGCTGAACAATGAACAAAATATTAGTTAACATCTCATAACATAAGTACTACTAAATTAATAGGAAATGATTAGTACCCTTTTACTTACTTTTATGATTTTCATGTTTTTGTTTGCAAAAAAATTATAAAAATTCGCCCCTTTCAACCTCCCACCAAAATAGTGAACAGTGGGATAACTACAGACAACGGATTGCTGGAGTATATATAGTGTGCAAAGTATATCTCAATCGGGCCAAAAAAAAAAGTCATCTCTAACGGGCGCACACTAATCTCTAACAGGCAGAAATAGAAGCCCGACACCGATAAGAGTCATCGGTGACGGGCATTCAGGCCATCTCAATCGGGCCTTCTTTGGAGCCCGTCACCGATGACACTCATCTGTGACGGACTCAGTATTTGGGCCCGATTGAGATAGTGGAGGTCATCTCAATCGGGCCTAACTTCGAGCCCGTCACAGATGAGTGTCATCGGTAATGGGCTATAGGAATATGCACCCTGACGAGTACATCTACAACGGCAAAAATTTAGACCCGATTGAGATGACTTCGTTCTGACGGCCCACATTGCCCAGGCATGTGATGGGCCGTCACAGATGAGAGGATCTGTACTAGTGAGTGCTACAGCGGTATTTCGTGCGCTTGCGGATTTATCTGTGGTCGTAAGAAATACCAACACCCCTCTCGTTTTTCGTGCGCACGCTTTTCAAACTAATAAACGGTGTGTTTTTTGCAAAAAAGTTTATAGACGAAAGTTGCTTAAAAAATCATATTAATCCATTTTTAAAAAAATTAGCCGATACTTAATTAATCATGCGCTAATAGACTGCTCCATTTTCCGTGGGTGGGTGATGGGTTCCCACCACCCCCACCGAACACAGCCTCAGAATGATTAAACTGTGTAGTTAGTGGTCTTATTATCAAAGTACATGGTGATTGATCACAGTTCAATACTCCTAGTTAACTGCTAGGAAACCGAACTGAGCTGGATGGGAGGATGTAACCATTAGTACTTGGTTCTGGTCAGGTCCTTGCACAACTTGGCGTAAGTATGATCATATTGACTAAACCACTCAATAAATTTATCAAGTTCGTATAAAATTTATTGTTTTTATAATTTCAACAGTTTCGGTCTATAGCCGCACAGCTATCAACAAAACCACTAGGAAGAGGATTTCAGTGACTAAGGGGGTGTTTGGGAGAGAGAGTCTCTCTCAAACACCCCCTAAACGATTCCGTAAACCCTACTTGTAAAACTAAGTGGGCAACGTTTGTAAATAAAAATAAAAAAAGAAAAAATATGCATACTAATTATCTACTGCCTCAATTGCAAAATATAATATAAGGATTTTTTTTTTATAACGGAGGTAATGAAAAACAGTTAAAAGAAAATAAGCCATAGGATCAAGAAAACGGTCGGTCAAAATTAATGTCAGTGACAGTGCAGCAAATGAATCACTCTGCCCTACTGCACTCCGCCCTTTTAAAAGTAGCAGGAAAGAAGAGGGTCGCTTCACGATTTGTTGCAAGCCAAAGCTACCAGATATGAGCTATTTAAGAAATTCAGTACTAGTAGCACGTACTTATTCTGTAGTTTACATGTTCATAGAAACAAACAGTACCAGCGAGTGGCGGAGCTAGAAAATTTATAAAGCCTGGACAAGCCTAACTAAAACGATAAAATCACTACCGCTTATTTAGTGTTTATATGCTCATTTCACACTCAATTGAAAACAGAACAATATTCTAACAAAAAAAAGTTCAATATGCATGTAAAATTTCACTATAGTAAAAAAGCAAGATGATTTTATTATAAAAAGGAAAAAGTACGAATTATCCCTCCCTCCCGAACTATCGTGGTCGTCTGAATTACTCTCCCAAACCATAAAACTGGGCATTCTTCACCCCCCAACTATGCAAACCGGACAAATTACCCCTCTCGACCCAATCCGCGGTGGTTTTGGTCCACGTGGCGTACGCGTGGCAGTCCAGTCAGTACACGTGGCGTACGTGGGCCCCACTTGTCATCTTGTCCCCTCTTCTCTCTCTTCTCACCAAGAACGGGCGCCGATAGCGGACCTCCATCTCTCTGTCACCGAGAGGCAACGGCGGAGAGGGGCGGCGACGGCGACGGGTGGAGGCAGAGCTCGGGCGGCGGAGGAGGATCCTGTAGCTGCCGGCACTCGGGGCGGCGAAGCTCGAGATGCCCGCAACTGCCGGTGCGCGGCTCGTCGAGGCGGCGGAGGGGGCGCTCGCAGCCGCCGGCGCTCGGGTCGGTGAAGGGGGATGCAGAGCGAGCCGATGACGGCGCCGGGCAGAGCTCGGGGCGGCGATGGCGATGGGCGTAGGCAGAGCTCGAGCGGCGGAGGAGGCATCCGCAGCTCGGACGGCTGCGGCAGCCATGGCGGAGAGGCGGAGCGCGGGGAGGACGCGGCGGCGGAGGGCGGCGCCGAGGATCCCCCCGTGCTCTCTCTTGCGCATGCTCTCGGAATGGCAGCCAGCGGCGGGCGGACCTCATCTGGGCAGCCGGTGGCGGAGGCGGACCGGCAGCAGGCGGTGGAGGCGGTCCTCGCCCGGTCGGCAGCAGGCGGTGGAGGCGGACCTCGTCCCGGCGGCCGGCGGCGGAGGTGGACCTCGTCCGGTCGGCGGCCGGCGGCGGAGGCGGACTTCGTCCAGGCGCGAGCCTCCGCGGCGACGCCCTCCACCGCCAGCAGGTGCGGCGCCGCGCCTCCTCCAGCCCACCGCCGCCCAGTGAGAGATAAGAGAGAGGAAGAGAGGATGAGGAGATGACAGGTGGGTCCACTTTTTTTTTTATAAATAGAGTGCTTGGACTGCCACGCGTACGCCACTTGGATCAAAATCACCGTGGATTGGGTCGAGGAGGGTAATTTGTCCAGTTTGCATAGTTAGGGGTGAAGAATGCCCGGTTTTGTGGTTTTGGGGGTAATTCGGACGACCGCGATAATTCAGCTCCGGATACTAGTTGAGTAGGTCACGTCCTCCGATTGCGAGACAGGCAAATCAACAACGGTGTTTAGGCCCTAATTGTATGCTACAGTGCTGCAAGGCTAGCTTCAGCCTGCTCACAACTTTGTCCGAAAGTCAGTGAATTGATAAATTTTAACATATATAAATAACTCCATCTTGATGGGTCAGCACGCGCAGCCTGCTGGCCGAGCGGTGAATCCGCCGCTCCCCATCGCCGGTGCAGCCAGAGACTGGACGGCAGCGGCGGTGTTTAGATGAGCAGGGGCCAACTTTTTGACCTACAGAATGTGAAGGCTGAATAAAAAGGATTGAGCTAAACTTTAGTATTTTTTTACTAAAATTATTTAAGAGTTAAGATGGATTGTGAAAGAACCTACGGACCTTGACCTATTACCACCCTTACTCGTGGCATGCCATGGCGCTGATCATAGCCCACAATGCAAACAGACGCTATACCTGAGTTGAGTTGCCGACGGTAGGAAGCACCGGGACAATTGCAGCTAACCCTGCTCTAGTTTGGGAATCAGTCGACACCCATTGCAAGGTAGATTTGGGTATTTCGCCATTCAGACGGTGATTTTAGGTGTTATAATATCACGTGATTAGTTGGCTATTTGGCTTGGTAAAGGTTTCATTTTCTAGAAGGTTGAGGGCCCTGCAGTTGGAATAGGAGCCGCCTTGTTTCTTCAGATGAGGGACTGCATAAAGAGATGCAGTTCAACAGGAAAAGAAAAAAAATAAAAGAGAAATATATATGACATCTATAAAATGAGCAAACACTAGTGTAACAAATTACTTCACTGGTAAAAGTTTGGGGTTACAACTATTGATCGCACTTTGTATCATGTATACTAATAAATCATATAGTTTGTATATAAATAGATTTTATTTAATTAATTACAAATATAAATACGCTTTGTTTCAACATATTAACTCCACCATAGCTATATTTTATTGTTGGGTCCATCACCGTAAAGGAGGCAACAACAGGCAGAGTAGTGGGACTAGCCTACTCGCATGTGGCTAGCAGAGGAATACCATATACGTGTTGATGTACTATTGTTTGAGAGAATGTTGCTTATTCATTTCTATCTAAGTTGTTACTACACATTTATGAATTCATAGTTAGAGAAATTCCACTGTCTATATTATACCTTCATTGTTTTTTATAACTTATTTGTGGCACAGAAGTTGAACTAGAGAAATACTATTAGACATGCACTTAGTTACATAATCAGAATCAACAAATCTTCTCTTTTCCAGAATCAAATAAATCTTGTATCTACCTTAATCTGATCAATCTCTTACTCCTTTTTTTATTGAGAAGATCATGTAACATACATCAGATTAGGATGAACATAAATGAAAATAGTTGGAAAGGAGAGGGATTTGTTGAATCTGTTTAGTGTTGTATAGGTTGTGTAATATTGTGGCGATTATAAAGTTATCGTTTTTCTTTTCGTTACAAGATCACCACACCTATAATTTATTCATGGATCAACATGTTCAACGCATCGGTGCATACACACAGCTATTTAACAGGACATGTTAATGGAACATTGCTCGGAACCCCGTCAGAAGGAGGCTACTTGCTATCCTAAAAGATCGCATGCCGCTTGCCAGAGCCCTTGGTTATAGGACGGACACCCCATGTGTTGCACGATAACATCATGTACACTGTGATTGCAAAATCGTAATATATGGCTAAATAACAGCCAAAAAGGCTAAGAAATGGCTAAATAACAGCCAAAAAGGCTAAGAAATGGCTAAATAACAGCCAAAAAGGCTAAGAAATGGCTAATCACCAGCAAAAAGAACTCATGCCACCTAGAAAGGATACATATAATATTCTAAACCATTAACACGTGTCTGAGGCTATCGAAGATTAGTGATGTTTTTTTTTAACAACAAAATGTTCATGACCACTTGGGTACCGTGGTTATTAGCCTTATTGAGCTAGTCCACATTTAAAAACCTCTAGATGAATTGGCCAAGTTCATATGAATTCAAATTATGATAAATTCAGCATCTTTTATCGATAACCGCTCGGTTACCATAGATATCAATAAAACCGTTAGGAAGTGGTTTTCAATGACTAAACGATTTTGCAAACCCTACTCATAACTAAGTGTGAAACATGTTCCTTTTTCACACAAGTTTGTTTGAGAAAAATAATGCATGTACATAGTATATATTACTAACTATCTACTATCTTTCCTTCGAAAATTTAAGGATCTATATACTTACTTCTACTTTTAAGATACATAGCAAGAATCCCTTATCTTATATTACCTCTGTTCCAGAATGTAACAACTTTTAGCCATGAATCTGGACACATAGTTGTCTAAATTTATAGCTAAAAATATTTATATTTTGGGATGGATGGAGTATTTAAAAACGATGAAGGCATAAAAAAAACAGCTAAAAAAAATAAGCTAGCAGATTCGAGATAGAACGGTTGGTGAAAACTAATGGCAATATGCAGCAATGAATCACTCGTCATAAATACACCCCCTTTAAAAGTAGTAACAAGAAAGAACAGGGATGCTTCATGCGAAACTAAGCTACTACAGAGATAGGAGTTAAGGTGTGTTTAGTTTCTGAAAAAAGTTGAAAGTTTGGGATAAGTTTGAAAAAAAAGTTAAAAGTTTATGTGTGTAGGAAAGTTTGGATGTGATGTGATGGAAAGTTGAAAGTTTGGGGTAGTTGGGGGTGAACTAAACACAGCCTAAGCAAAGAAACATATAGGCTATGTCTCAGACAAAAACTGTTTGTTTGGATTTAACCCAGCGAAACCAAGCAACACGCGAAGGTAGCTAGTAGGATCGAGAGGCACCACGGAAGAGTGAGGAGAACTTGTGACCGGATGATTCTCCTAGCGCGTTCCATGCCTCGAAACACGTCATGTTCATGGAGCTTACGGATCATCGCTCGGAAGCACGATCCAGAGCCGATGGTGGACGGCAGACATTCCTGGTAGGAACACACACGAGACGGAACTGGTCATCATTGCCGGTAGCCACGATAGCAGCGGCGGTAAGGCGGCATGGAGAAGAGATGACGGAGCCATGGTTGCCAGTGGCGGCAGGGCAACGTGGAGAGAAATGAAGTGAGATGGACGCCTGAAGCTGGCCGCCGACACCACCACAAACAGGAGAAGGAGATGCAGGAGGGATATGAGAGGTCAAACAATGGTGGTGGCTGGCTGTCGTTGGAGGTGCGACGAGGCCCGGCACGACGGTGTCTTGCTGTAGTCAAGCATCTCGCCAGTGAGAACTACATGTGAGTTCCGAGAGATGACTGGGGTAGAAGAAAAACACAAAGTTAGTGTTTTTTTTTTCTCTTGGAGTTAAGCGATTGTTAAAATCCATTGTTTGCTTTTGTTGCACCTAGTTATGCTATGATGTTTCATTGTATTTTTTATTGGATGTTGTACGTGTTAGTTCTCTTGTGTTGCAATCAGTTGTTTTTTAAGTGTTGCATCTAGTTAAAAACTTTTAATCCGATCGATGAAACATTTTTCTCTTTAAAATACAAATAACTAATACATTTTTATTGAAATTTTTATTAGTTAGTGAAACATTTATCTAGATACGCTGTAACACCGTCCAATATTTTACAAAATATCAGACGTCCGACATAGCCCGCAAACGTCCAGCGAGACTGAATACACGTGTTGGTGCAGGTTGTCTCCGTGTGCACTTCAATTGCAAAATCTCTTAACGTATGAATTAGCTGTCGTAAATCTAACTAAGAGAATAACAAATCTAACAGCAAAAAAAAAAAAAAAAAGACTGATGCAACCTATGAAGGTTACATGTGATAGTCCGTCCAAGGATGTCAAAGATACTGATAATATGTTTTCTTGGCAATTAGGCTTCAATTATATAGACTAAAAGAACTTAAATTGCTAATTGTTCTTATCTTCCTTGCTGGACAGACTTATTTTTGTGATGGCCTAATAAGTATATAATCCAAGAGAAAGAAAGAGTTGTCAAAATGATACAGAGAACTACTACATAATTGGCCACCCTGTTCCACTGGCACCAAACAACCGTTATACTATGGACGATGATGTACATTACAAAATCCCACCACATTCTCGTAGCGAAGTGAAAATGGCATTGCATCCTTTGTGACTGACCCCTGGACAAGGTGACACCATTCCCATACAGATCCACCACCTATGTCATTTCAACGCTCATTTTCTACAAATTCGCAATCTTACACAGCCTCTGCTACAGTCTCTCAGGAAATGGCGAGCAACTAATAAAAACGGGCCAGTTTCCATTTGAAGTTATATGAACGCATGCTCAAGGACTAGATGCAGTAATACTGCGGTCGTCACTACTGAATTCTTCTTCATGACGCATCGAGTCAAGTCTTGAATGTGAAAACTTCAGTAGCCCAGACGATCGTTCAATGAAGTGCGGCCATCACCAGTTTGACCTGCAGAATACAATCAGCATACCAGTTTGTCAGGGATAACTAGTGTGCTAGAAATTAGTACCAAATTCTCACCTTCAGGTGGCACCCATGTTTCATGATCTGGACCTGCGTCCAGAAAATCTGGTCTTGCTGGACCCAGTACGCGTTTTTGTTTCGACTTTTTACTTTTTCTCTTGCTAGCTTGTGGTTCATTCTCGTCCTCCATGTCTTCAGAAGTTTGTAAACCACGTTTGTGCTTCAGCAAGAGGGCAACAGCATCAGCAGCAGATGCTTCAGATTCAACTGAAGATGATTCCACCTCATTGGCTGCTGATTGATCAGACTTTCTCTTACGTAAAATAAGCCCAGGAGCAGCTTCTTCAAGGTCTTTTCCACTGGCGGAACCTGAAAGAATAGTTTTTCGATCTTTGTAGTCCACAAAATTATCAGTCTCTTCTTCATTGGCACTTTCTTCTTTTATACAGTTCTCTTCAGGTTCCACGGTCCTCTTGTCACCAAGCCACTGAGGTTTTGGAATGGAGAATGCAGGTTTGCTGCCATTTTCTTGGTTTGTGGAGATACCCTTCTCTTCCTCGGCCGGTTTATCCACTTGTGTTTTTTCAGCACAAGATTCCTTAAGCTTCTCCTCTGTTGAGGCTTTGTTTTGTGCAACTTTGTTTTGCTTTCTGGACTCTGGTCTTAGACTATCATTAGATGCTGGAGATTTTGTTTCTCGTGGCTTGAGATCCCTCTTGCGAGCTGCTTCTCCCATAGGATCAGCTATTTTCAGTAGGTAAACCACCCTGCCCAGCTCAGTTTGAAGATCAGAAAGCTCCTTCTGGATTTGGGCAATCTTGTCATGTACTGCAGAACAGTTCAAACTAGTGAGTTAAGAAAAGTGGCAAGCATAAAACTGAACATAAATATGGAAAACAAGCATACAGAAATGCATCATTTTCAAGCTTTGTTTTTCCATGAGTGAAGTCTAAAACTAATCAGGGGTTAAACAAAGTAAATGTTACAAAAACTGATGCAATATCAGATTGTTCTGTAAATTAAAGTCATATTTCAATGGCATATACTTTAGTAACTTAGCTTGCGGTCATTGAATGCTCTACCCTACACTTCAAAGTCAACAATGTCACCACTTTATTAATGACCAATATTTATTACTATATATTCAGATATGTAATACTACTATGAAAGCATATTGGTAATAACTTTACTCATGTAGTCATGTCATTTTCGTAATAATTTGAGTGTTGGAAGTATTATACTTCCTCCGTTTCACAATGTAAGTCATTCTAGCATTTCTCACATTCATATCGAGGCTAATGAATCTAGATAGATATATGTCTAGATTCATTAACATCAATATGAATGTGAGAAATGCTAGAATGACTTACATTGTGAAACGGAGGGAGTACAAGGGAAAATTAATAATGGAACATATGTATCCTCTGCTCCAACGTCCAATCAGAGTAAAGAATCTCTTCCATGCATCAGTGCTGTAGGATATCTACTCACACATCTATGAATATGTTCAGAAAATAGCACTACAAATATAATTAGAAGGAAATTGTTGCATACCATGAACTTCAAGTGTTGCATGGATTCGTGGTTTATATTAAGTTATCAACTAATGCCAAGTACAATGCAAGAATAAGTAAAGAAGAAAACAAAGAAAAGGGAAATATTTCATAGTTCCCACTATTGCACAGAAGCTAAAAGTATTGCTGGGAAATAACATTGATCATAGTTCCCCAACGCAAACAAGCTAAAAGATCCATACTAATGTGACCATGTTTTTTAGACCAAACCAAAGGATTAACAACTACATTAAAATTGTTCCAGACAGTATGTGTGCATTATGCCAAATCTAAAAACAAACACACCACAAATATGAAGTAAAAAAAATAGTTATCTCTAATCTAATTGATTGCACCCATATTACATACAACTTTATCAAAACAACAGGCAACTAAATACATGTGCAAATAATGGGATTTTTTAGAAAATGGATACTACGATACAAATGATCTAAACTGAGGATGCATAGGCAAACAACCACCATCAACTCCTCTTTTAAGTAGTAGAGAAAATGACAAGACATATTGCTGAAGGGTAATTGTAACTGTATTCAGATGAACTTGATTGTCCCAAAATAGAGTTGATGATTATCAAATCCTACAGAGAGGTTGAGTCACTTCAGTTGCAAATGTTGCTTTGAGGCCAGTGTCGTTACCAAATAGCAAGTCAAGTTTCCAAAAGAGATCACGGGAACTTTCAAACCAGAACTATATGAAGCTCAATTACCTTAATTTCATTCACCACTACTTCCCCAGATGCAATTACAGACCATGGAAAGAACTACATACAAAACTACCACTCAGCAAATTTCAATGATTCAACAATAAACACCGAGGTGAACAGGCAGCAACAGATTCTTAGTGACATGATACCATAGACTACACTCTTAAGGAAAATTGAAGCATGTCAAAATTCTGAGATGATAAACCTTGTAGGCACTACAGCACCATACCTAATTGAGATGATAATCCACTCATGTAAGCATCAAGGTCGTCCCCAACATCCGCATTCTCACTTTTTGCCAACTTATTCTTCTCTTCTTCAACCAATTTCTTTTTACTTTCAATATCGCTGGTTATGGTATCTTTTTTATCAAGAAGACTATCAGCAGTCTCCACTTGCTGCTCACTGGATTTATGACTAGAAGATTTCTTCTTCGTCCGATCATAGAAGTCATCTTCGTCACTAAATTATTTGAGAATCCATTAATAACACGACAATGAGCATATAAAGATAAATTTCTTAAATCATACTTATGAACAATGTACAGCTGTCTAAGCGTCTACCAGCAGACAGGACAAAACTAATGCAATTGGATAAAATATAAATAATTTCATAATAGGTTGCAAGGTAGAAGTTCCTAGTACATTTATCCGTGTTTTAGTTTGCAGTGACTATCTAAAGGAAATTTAGTAGCCAAGCTTGATCAACCAAATTCAGCAGTGCAGTTCATATCTAACTAGCATTTAAATTAAAAGAAAAGGAATATCATTTCAAATAACAACCAACAAATATCGTAAACAAAAAATGCATAACAGGCTAGGCAAAATTTATTAGAAGACAAACCTAAGAATGTCATCTTCTTCCTCAAGACTTGCTTTATGACTACCACGATTTGAGTTTCCAGTGCGAGCACCAAGACTTTCCCGTATACTGTCATTCAAAGTTTCTTCTAAATTTTCCAGCTCCTCCATAAGCTGAGGAAAAAAGGTTTGTTATGATACCCGTTGTTGATGGACTGGTAATATGGTATGAAAAGGTAGTGCAAGAAGGTGTGAAGCATTTGATCCACTAACCTGAGATGTCCTTTGCTCATTCCGTGCAATCTGTGTTTGTTGACCTTGGGTTAACCCACCTTGAGAAATGTCCTTAGCTCTTATTGCATCAATTTCTTTCTTCATGTTGGTAATCTGAAACAAAGACAGAAAGATAAACTTGCAAGACAAGCAGAGGTGCAAACCATATGCATCCATGGGAAGGAAAAAGTCTAGACCACCCCCCAAATTTCAACAACATATCCCCGATTTTCCAGCATCCAGATATTATTAACCAATGGCCTTCAGTACTTGTTGAAGTTACTTTTTAAAGAACAATAGAAATCAGAATTGACAGTCCATGTAACAAGAAGCACACATTTCAGATTCACAAATAACAGTTTTCCAGATAAAATGAAATTATAAATCCACAAGAAAGTTGGTTGAGCTAAGTCACAAAGAACATTGCATAGAGATCAAATCTCAGTTGTCAGCACAAGTAATGTTTACCTTTTCCAATCGCTTTATTATTTTGCTTCGTGTTTTCTCCTGTCTATCAGTGAGTTGACCTTTGTAGGTTTGCCATGTGATCTCATCAGCTTCATCCTAATATAAATGCAACAAATGATGTAATGCTGAAATATAAATATGAACTTTGGAAATTTCAATAAAACACAGTTTACGTGATTACACGCATCACAAATATTTATGTAAATTTATCAATATACAAAATCTAGTTCTTGCAAAAACAACTAACCTCTGCAGAATCTTCGACTGCATCCTCAGACATACCCCATGAGATACCCTCTGCTAAAGCTGCTTGATTTTTTGCACGTAAAAGGGAAGCTTCACGATCAAGCATATCTTGCTGAACTCTAGCATCCCGAAGTTTCTGCATATCTTTTTCCTGCCAAATACGTAAATTCAAGCAACTTTAAACAACAGGATAGGTTAATTTGATTCACTGTACTATTCACTGGATGTGAAATATCCCTTGTAACAACAAAGAACATGATCAAATTATGAGGTTTTTTAACAGTTAAAATTATCAAAGTGAAGTTAGAATGAAGAATAACTAGTTCAACTTCATGTATGTTTGCTTGTTACATGATAATATATCTTCGTATTGAAATGAATTTCTCTGAGAACTATTTCTGGAAAAAAATAAGTATTTTAGAAGCTTTTATAGGTGTGACTCATTGCATAAAGGAACCTCTCAAAAAGAAACAGAGCTCCAAAGAAATCCAACATAAGCACAGATCTGATATAGCATGCTATGATTTTACTAGCCACACTCAATTGACACTACTTCAGAAAGTATTACAAGATCACTGCCAAGAAATCAAACATGCCTAACTGGTAGAAAAAAACCTTCATTTCAATATGACATCCAAAAGCAGAATTTGATAAGAATAAACAGCATACTACATCATCAATAACACTGACAAAATTGTGGATGGTTGAATGATCCAAATAAGGTAACGAAAATATGAAAGAACAGATGAATCTTACAGGGGGCATCAGCTCAGATGGTCCTTGGAATATGTACAAACGTGATGATCTGGCAAATACGACAAGAAGATTAGTCCAATTGTACTAAGTAACAACAGCACCAACTCAATAAAAAAAAAATAGAAACATTTAAGGAAAGAAGGGCCAGTAAGTTCCATAGAATTAGGCAACAAAAAAAATTAAACAATTAATTAACAAGATCACTTACTGCCCAAATCGAATTACATCTCCAACATGAATTTCCACATATATCTTCTTCTTGACCTAGTATTTTCACAAATAACATCAGAGAATATAATATGAACAACAAATTGTAAATATTACTGCAATGTTCCATATAAATAATTAATGTGGCAGGTGATTTTTTAAAATTTACAATGCGATACAATAAGGTTGAGATAAATGATGGAAATAAAACGCAACAGGATAAGAAACTACTGACATAAATCACTGCTTTTTAAATAAAAAAGCACGAGCAACGACAGAATGCACTCATGACAAAAGCTTATGAAGTTTTAAGGTATAAAGATATGTTGAGCTTTGATAAGGGGGAAGCTTTCTCTGAAGTAAGATATATGACAGAAGACTATTACCTGAGTTTTATTGATGAAGGACCCATGTGTGCTTCCAAGATCATAAAGGAAAACCTCCCCATCATTTCTAAACTGCAAAACTAAAATAGCATAAAAGCAGTTCATGAATGTCTTGCTTTAAGAACTAAACAAGAAAATATTCTATATTACAAACTAATAGTACCAATTTTACCTAATCCAGCCATTTCCTTCTCTAGCTAGCAAATAATGTCCACTATGATAGTGACACTGGAGTTGAGAGATTATTCGAATATTAAAGACGGCTACCTCCCAAGATGCTCATACATAAACACTTGAAATAAAATGTCTTTGTAAGTTAAAAATAATAGAGCTCTGCACAAGAAAATCTCATAACCTGGTCTCTCAAATTCTTGAATTTTGTTGTGTTTTTTTTTTCTGCTATTTAGGGCTGAAGGTATCCACAAGTTGTAGAGTTTGAAGTGAAAGTTTAACCTTTCAAGCCAAATTTACTGGGTAAGTTTCATCGGTTCCTCGTGCAATGCTATTTCATATATGTTCACGGAAATCACGGCATCATGAATAGCAATTATGCTTTGTTCTCCTCAATGTGAAAAGAACAAGGACAGGCTGGTTACCAGTTTGTCAACATTTCATATATGATCAATTGGTAAAAAGATGAAGCAGAAAGCTATTGCTGAGACTGAATGCCATTTTCCTTTTCTAACATCAGCAACAAAACCCCTCAAAGACAAGACAACTTTTTAAGAATGCACTACCATTCTGAACTTGCAAGTTAGCCACTAAGTTAAACACCGGGATTTTGAATCTTGATTCTTCTACGGTTTTACCTATGTCATAATTGAAAAGACTGAGGAGAGCATAGTAACATACCAGCATGAAAGCGAGAAATAGTGGGATGCTCCAATACAAAATCGCATAGATCAATTCGACCAAACATGTAAGCCCCTTTCCTGGACCTGTCACATGTAACATCAAACATGAATATAAAAGCAGACACATTCATGCAAGTTTCAATCCATACCCCCGAGCACTAACCAAAATATGAGGCTCAATTGTTCTATAGTAGATAATTAACAACCAAGCTAGGGTGAAGACTGCAGCAACTCACACGTCAAGCTTGTCAACGATGGTGCCGTCCTTGAGAACCTCGAGGAAGAAGGGGTGGCCCGGTGCGGCGCTCCACTCGGGTATGGCGTACGGGGCACGCGGCCTCGGCTGCTGCTGCTGCTGCTGCGATGGCGGTGGCGCCGCCTCCGCCATCTCAACATCCCCGGAGCCCCCACCTGAGTTCCCCGCCGCCTCATCCGCCTCGGAATCGCTAGCGTTGGTGCCCCCTCCCGCCGACGCGTCCGCCCCCTCCACCTCCGGCTGCGGCGGCGCCGTGGGCCGTGGCAGCGGAGGCGGAGGCATAGAGGAGCTAGTGCTTGCCCCCTCCACCGGGCGTGGAGGCGGAGGCGGCGGCATGGATGAGGTAGGGTTAGTGGATTCGGGCTTGGACGCCGGCTCCAACTTGGGCGGCGGTGGGGGCGGCATGGAGGAGGAGGGGTTAGGGTTTCGAGGTGGAGGCGGAGGCATGGAGGGGTCCATGGCTGGTGCACCGAGGGTGTGAGGCGGAAGCGAAGCGGGGATTCGACAGCGAGGTTGGGGGAGGGTGGGGGTCGGCACGGTGAAGGCGAGGCGGAGGCGGCTCCGCGACGGCGAGAAGGGGGAAGAAGGCGGCGAGAGCGCGGCCAAGTCGGCGGGGCGTTGGCTAAGCGGTGCGGGTTGGGCAATCTACGCCGTCCATCTCCCATCCAGCGGTTGGGAATCAAAATTAACGGCCTCCTCTTTTCGCTTATACTTATCGGCCAAATTTTAAATTTTCAATCTTGAAATTTGGAGTTGATTTAAAAAAATATCCTAGTTTATTTTCCAGTCTTTGCTTTTAAATCGTTAAGAACACATATATAAAAGTTTTTTTCACAAACTATTTTTCATTTGCAAATATATAGTTTCGCTTTTTTCCTCAAATCAACCAAACGATGGGGCTGTAAAAAAAAGGCAGCTACTTCCTTTTAGTTTTACTTCATCATCTATTAGTAGTATTTTTATTTCATCAGATAATAGTAAGATTTTGTTGAGAAATGAAATTACACTCTCCACTTCTGTATCTATTAGGATGCACACGGTCAGAAAAAGAAAAGTAATCAAAATAACCGAAACAAATCTAAGAAAAAAAGGTCCACAACTACTCCAAAACAATGTCTCAGGAAGCATACGACGAATGTGTGCCGTTGTCGTATAAAGTCTGCTAGTACCTTTGATGTTTCATCTCCATCTCCAAAACAATGTCTTAAGAGCAAGTTTAATAGTATAGCCCACTGTTACCTCCAAATCATCTATAGCAAATGTAATAGCTAATTCATATAATAGTTGCTTACTATACAATTAGTATCTGGTCCCACATGTTATATACACATTATGTCTGTAGCCCGCTACTCTTCTCTCTCTTCCTTTATATCTTTAAAATATGTTTATAGTTGGCTTATAGTCAGCTATTGTACTTGCTCTAAGAAAGAAGAAGATTCAAAAGATAGCAAATGAGCTATTAGTGTATAATTAATTGAGTACCGATTATTTTAAATTTAAGAAATAGATAAATATGATTAGTTTTTTTAATCTGCTGCAACGAAACGCAGCGTTAGCGGATAAGGCTTTTTCTGCTAAGCCAAGGGCTACAGCTGGAATGACACCTTCAACAAGAAACAACAAAAAGCACCAATTTTATCGTATCCAAGAAACCAGATTAGTATCATGTTTATACAGATGTGCAAATGTATGAACAGAGTTGCCATTTCAGTGATTTACATTCGAAAAAATAATTGTTTATCTTTTGTTACAATAATAACTCCATAATTCATATTTGATTCAAATTGATCTTGAATTGTACATTGGACTAAAACACTTCGGACCAAAGGTTACACACCCATCCTATAGATACATCCAACTCAACATAATTGAGTCAAGGGTTGTTTGCCAATTAAACCGTAAAATAAATCCCGTAAATACTTGCCTAAATAATGATTTTATTTGCTAGCTAATGTACAAGCCATCTTTCAGATAAAGAATCCACTGACTCGCCAATAGGATTTTGGAATATCAGGCTATGGAAGGGGAACTTTTCCTGTGGAACATTGAATATGCATCGCTATACACAGCTACTACGTTTGATACAATTGCAAGAACAATCATGAAGATGCACAGGATTTTGTCCCACTTCTTTGCTATACTGTGTGGATCCCTGCAAAATTAGAAGCAAAATAAATTAGGCAGCCATAACATCACATTGAAAAGGTGATATCAAAACAAGCAATTACTACAGTGTGGAAATCTGCAAATGTAGAATTCTTCACTTCTCTTCGTGCATGTTAGCAGAAGTACTATAACACATTTTTTTTAGATAACGGAATAAATATCCCAGCCATTTTTTCATAATATATGTAGAGGTGGAACAAAATAAAAGCATCACAATGAACATTAATCCATTAACTTACCTTAGAGTGATCGCGGCTGGAAAAATGAAGGCGATACACACAGCAGCAGTTGCACCAGTAAATTGGAAGGCATCCCAGATGCTAGGAATGAAATTTGCTGATAGGAAAATAACTAGGAGAAGTACCGCTGTCATTACAGAAAATCTTCGGTTGTCGGAAGACAGAGGACTTGCTGAGGAAAAGAGAAGCCCATCCAAATTAAGCCGTAGTGCATGGAATATCATGGGGAACACAAGCATAAGGTGGACAGCATAGCTCACTCTAACAGCATCATTTAGCATCGGACTGTATGGAATACCAAGATTGGAGTCAAAGTTGGCGAGCACATCAGACAGCGTAGATTCACCGAAGAGGAGATATCCAAAGAAACTTGTTGTGATATAGACAGTTGAGCATAGAACCAATGATGTGTGTACTATTGGCTTAATCTGAGAAGGGTCCTTCAGCTCGTTATGAATTGGGTGGACTGCAAAATATCAATCAAATATCTTTAGAAAACTTAGAAGTAAGCAACCCTATTCGGGCTTTAGAAGACATCAGGACATTATCTAAAAGAAAATCGAAAGAAAGCCTGCCCTACCAAAATAAAATTTTATAATGCAAAAATAAGTCAAAACTTCAATTGGCTCATACCATTATAATGGCAAACATAGGCAGTGACAAGAACTGGCACTGCTGTGAAAAGGTCCCAAACAGATGCCAAGTCAGGAACATCAGGAAACAACTTAGGCATTGGAATTTGTCCCTTTATCAACTTGACAATAGCAATTCCTGCAGTAATAATAACAAATACAACTGCCAGAGCAACGGATATAGCAGATGTGTAACTCAGTGAATCTGCAAGAAACAAACAAAAACATAGCAATGTCAGGACGACAAAATGGTACACAATAAAATCTCACAAAAGCATAAGGCTAGTGAAGAGACTACTTACCGACACGCTTCAAACATGCCAGTGGAGTAAATACAACAAGAGTTGTAACCAGGAGGACAAAGAAACGCCCGTTCCACCATTGTGGCCCAAACCATCCTTCTAAAACACCATAATGGTGCTCACCACCAGAGGAGGTTCCAGACAGCACATCACCTAGAGTGAAGTATCGCAATGTGTATGTCAGATTCACTGCCATGCCTCAGCACGAAATTATGGCCTCAAATAAACAGTTACGATTATCTACAGCACAATGCAGAACGCAACTTAAATCTCACATGTAAGCAAAACTGCTGAGTTTATTCAGAAGGCATCATATCCACACAATTAGCATTCCAAACTTCCTCAATCGATTACTCAATTGCATTTGAGTTAGTTCAGAATTTGCAATCTATTCTACATTCTACACGAACCAATACTGATGATATAACTTTTAGAAATGGTTGTGTCGAAAAGAAAATGAAATATTCAGCAATTCTAGAGATGCCAAACCACTGAGTCACATAAGCAACTAAACAGTGAAGGCAATATTGAAGTCAAAATTCAGGTTGTCTGTATCGAATTTTTCTTACCGATGATGATCATGTAGACGATCATGACGCCGATGTTGTTGACGACGACGCAGACCTGGAGCAGCCTCCTCCCCCACCACCCGAACGCGTCCCCCATGACGGCGCCGTACGATGGCGCGCCGGCGGCGCGGCTGGACCGGACGAGCAGCTCGATGGAGGCGTCGGTGAGGAGCGCGGCGAGCACGATCGTGACGAGCCCCGGGGCGAGGCCCAGCACCTTCATCGTGGCCGGCAGCGCCATGATTCCGGCCCCGACGATGGTGGTCGACAGGTTGAACACCGCGCCGGCGAACGAGGCGCCGGCGAACTCGCCGCCCTCCCGCTTCGTAGGGAGCAGCGGCTCGCTGCTGCCCTCCGGGAGCCGCTCCGTGACGCCTCCACCCATCGCAGGAAAAAAAAAATACAATCTTTGCACCAACGCTAACAAAAAGGCTTCAATCTTTGTATCAAAAACCCATTCCTAGAACTCCAAGAAAGAGATTCCAAAGCGGAACACTTCAAACAGCTCGTGGTTTCGCTCCAAAAAATCTGACAAAATTGGGGGTAAAACACCACAAAGAGATTGGCTTGCGGTGGCGTCCAACCGACGGAAGTTGAAGGGATTAAGAGCTGACCCAGAGTAGGAGGAGGATTACACACAAGTCTTTGCTCCTCGTGTATTGCAGGACAATGACATGAGAGGAGAGGAGGAGGAGCAAGCAGATCAATTAATTTGTGGGGAGAGTTTCTGCGATATTTTAGCTAGAGTAGTTAGGAAGTTGTTTACTCTGCCAGTCTTTCTTTGATTTGGGAGTGGGGGTGATATTTTTGTTCCTTTTTCTCCGTGTTTTTGTGCACTTATTATTTGTTAAGGACTTAGTTTTCTTTAACGGTACAAACGCAGGCGCTCACAACGTGCGCACACTCATCCATATAGACGCACACACACCCTACCTCTATGAGCATCTCCGAAAGACTGGGCCGGCCGGCATATCTTGAGATTGACGAAGTCACCTGCGCACTCATCCATATAGACGCACACACACCCTACCTCTATGAGCATCTCCGAAAGACTGGGCCGGCCGGCATATCTTGAGATTGACGAAGTCACCACAGGCGCCTCGCTGTCGACGGGTACGTCGCCTACCACTGAAAGAATAATTAGCCGTAAATGCGAGCACCCGTGTCAAATCTAGAATTTGAATCCGGGTGGACTGGTTCCACCACAAGTAACCTAACCAGTTGAGCTATGCTCGACTTAGTTATTTGTTATTATTTGTTAGGTGCATGATGTAGTGCTAATAATATATTGATGTGACTGTCATGATGGCCATTTGTTCCAAGTCATGGAACGATTATCATCTCGTTAACCCAGTCCAAGTGTATCCAGGGTTTCAGCATGTTTTCACTCTAACTTGATGGCAAAAATTGATTAACTGAACTTGGTTTGCTGAGCTCAGAGAAATTAACCTCTGTCACCACATGATCAGAAGGATCACGGATTCATACGGGGTGTGTTTTTACGTCAAAATTAAAAGTTTGGTTGAAATTAGAACGATACGATGGAAAAGTTGAAAGTTTATGTGTTTAGGAAACTTTTGATGTGATGAAAAAATTGAAAGTTTAAAAAAAAAGTTTAAAACTAAACTCAGCCACGATTTGATTAACTTCATTTCATTTGAGAACAAAATTTATAGATTTTCTTTTTGGTTTTCATCCCAAGCAATAGCCAACGCCAACAACTTCTCGTGGGGGCCAGCTCATGGCTCCTGCTTCTCGATGGCCACTCTCCTTGATTTTCGCACATCAGCCAGGACGCCAATGACTGGTGGGCCCGAGCGTGGGCCCACATGTCAGTGAGCGACGAGATAATAGAGGAGAGTAGCAAAACCTCATCAGAGCCAGTTAATAGTATAGCCAACTATTAGCTCTAATTTATCTATAGCCAATCTAATAGCCAATTTATACAATAGTACTATTAGTGTATGGTCACACCTGTCATACACATATTGTGTCTTAGAGTCCGTGCTGCAGCTGGCTACAGATCTGTAGCCCGCTGCTCTTCTCTCTCTTTTTTTTATCTTTTTAAAATATGTTTATAGCTGACTTATAACCTTATTGTACATGCTCTCAGGTCACATCTGGCGTACGTTCCTGGGCCCCACTGGTGACGTGGACGCTGCCACGCGCTCTCTCCAACTGCAGGTGGGGCCGGGCCGGATTGATGGATAGAGATTGAGATGCCCTCGAGGGGGTGGCCCCACAGGGCAGCGACGTGGCGCGCGGATCTCCTGGCGATGAAGCGGTCCACGTGGCTGGCTCCTCCTTCGTGGTCACCACGATGTGTGTACCGATCGCTTTTCTTGCTTGGCAAGTTTGGCATGATGCCAGACGGGTGCCACGGGGATCACGCTCAGCTACCTTCAAAGTCTCGAAGATAGGTTTGTTGTGGGACCGATGAATCATGGGCTCACCTATCATTGATAAAAGGCATATGGTATATTTAAAGATAGAGGATCTCAATCCGTGCCACGGAGGCTCATACTCTCTCATATCAAATCAAGATACACACAACATAGATTAGGATTATCCCTATATAAAAGCCATATTTAATTGAACCGTGTATCTTTACCCTACCAATCTATATGACCTTATGAGTATGTTGTCGTAATTGTATCGTACATCGCTCACTACTAAATAAATAATTAATCACAAATACAACCACAGATATTAAGTTTAGAACTTAAACTTTGGTGGGCAAGTTTTATTACAAGAGAACTGTTTGACCTGCCCTACTTTGTTAATTTTGAGTTTTACTTCCATTCGATTTTAAAGATAATATCACATTAGCCTGCCTCCCCTCACGTGTAGCGGTAAAAAAAAATACTCCCTTCGTATTTTAATATATGACGCTGTTGATTTTTTGATCAATGTATGACCATTCGTTTTATTAAAAAAAATATGTTAATATCGTTTATTTTATTGTGACTTGATTTATCTTCAAATGTTCTTTAAACATGTCATAAATATTTTTATATTTGCAAAAAAATATTGAATAAGACAGATAATCAAACATTATTAAAAAGTCAATGAAGTCATTCATTAAAATACGGAGAGAGTAATCATTATATGAGTTTGTGCACCTATTCACAGCGATATAGTCATATGAATCCGTTGCAGTCGAGTATATACCTAATTGAATTTAAATTTTAGGTCTTCTAAAGAAATTCAAATTTTACGTTACTACGAGCACGCCTTATAACAGATAACCCCTAGTAGAGAAAAATGGATGGAGTAGCAGCATTTATTTATTTATTCTATGTCAGATTCTACGTTCTAAATGAGCACGATATTAAGAGGTCAGTTTTTTAGTACATATCCACCTCCTCTCCAAGACTCCAACACACAGCACCGCTTCAGAAAGCAACAGCCTAATTTGCCAGTGATACCACGTGCTGCATAAGAATATGTTTAATTTTGCGTAAAAAAAGAATATGTTTAATTTTGATGCTGACAGGCAGTTGCGTGTCAGTATGACGAAACGTGCCGAGTCAATTTCTGCCCTCTTGATCCTGCGTTAATTTGATCTATATCATTATAAAATATTATAACTTTTGAGGTTTTAAAATCTATTACTCCATCCGTACTTAAATAAGTGCAGTTTTTCACTATTCACATTTAACATTTGACCATTTATCTTATTTGAAAATTTTTTATGATTAGTATTTTTATTGCTATTAGATGATAAAGCATGAATAGTACTTTATGTGTGACTAAATATTTTTAAATTTTTCACAAATTTTTTAAATAAGACGGACGGTCAAACGTTGGACACGAATATCCACGGCTACACTTATTTTGGGACGGATGTAGTACTATTTATATAACTGAAACCATACCATCATAAGAAGCACAAAATTTGATCCATACCACACTGTATGCCTGAAACAAGTTTCAAATAATTTTTAGGCAATATTTTCGTATGTACTAAAATGTCCCTGCCCCCATCCCTTAGCTGTCCTCGCCATCACCAATGTCCAAGCAAATCAAGTGGGTTGTCAGCCTTGGGACGATGTCACGCCTAAAAATTTAGCCCAAATTTTTAGACTATTTTGTGTATTAAATCCCTGTCCAAGCATCAGCCAGGGTACACAAAACGACACATTAATATACAGATCCAAACGTAAATAAAGCGTAAATACTTACAGAAGAGGCACTTAGTCCTCCCACCGAAACGAAAGCAGCAGCAACGAAAAAATACGATCCTAGCGGGGCTTCGGCTCCACTCCACAGGCAAAACTCAAAAACTGGGGTCTGAGCCTTGGTCTTCTAACTTCGTCTTCAGCTCAGAAGCACTACACTTCTGAAAAGGGAGAAGGGGATGGGCCGCGGGGAGGAAGGAGGAGGATTGGGCCGGGAGCAGCCCAAAGACGAAGAGGGGAGTTTTAATTTGTTTTCCATTTAATTTAATTGGTTAAATGAACTTTGTATTATTATAATTACTTCTTGAGCTCCGAAAATTCACGGGAAAATTTTAGAGAATATTTAGGGCACAAAGAATATTAAAAAAATATTCTCGGCCACGATTTTTAAGGGAAAATTTTAATTCTCCCGTTATTTCACTTGATTAATTTGCTTTAACTTTTATTTAATTTCTAGAAAATACATTATTTAATGATTTTTTATTCTCGAAAGAAAATCGGGGCGTTACAGACGAGGACATCACGAGGATGGTGGCAGCCAAATGCGATGCGAGAATGAAGACTGATTCTAGCAACGCAAGGAGAATGAGCAGAGGATGTCGGCTACGCGAGGGCAAGTGGAGGATGGTAAGACGCCAATGATGCAAGGACGACGGCCAAACAACGGCAATGCCACTAGGGCTCGAATCTTGTTCCAGCGCTAGGGTTCGGCCCTAGAAAATCCGGCGGCCCCCTCTCTCGCTCTCTCCAAATCTGGGCGAAGCCACTTGTGGCGGTGCTCGAGCCAAGAGGCACCACCACTCCGGTAGAAATGGCCCTGGTGTATCCCTGGCGGGTAGGCTTAGGCATAGTTGTGCACAACCGGTGGTAGAGCTCTGTCACGGTTGACTCAACAGTTCTATGCTGATGGTTGAGGCAACAACTAGTCTTCGTTTGTTACGGCGCCGAAACTAGCGAAGCAGGAGGATCCGTGGGTGGTGATCGATGCAGCTATCCCGAAGGTGGTAGCGGCGACCGACAAGGAAAGGGCCACCATCCCTGCCAATTCTGCGTTCTACCTTACCTTCGTCGACCCTTGGTGTGACTCCCTCCTCACCATGTGCATGTCTTGGTCCCCAGTCACTGTCATCTTTCCGCCATCGCCGCCGGTCAGTGTTTCCACTAGCGCTATCCATGTGGGTCATCCATTAAAGCAAAGAGACAGGGGCATTAGATTTGTTGTGATGGCATGATTTTAATTACATGAATAATAATAGTAGAATTTAAAATTTTGAAATTTACGGTGACATGAATTCAATCAACCCTTAATTCTTCCCATAGCAGCAACATTTGTTGTAGCCATCAAAGGAATAAGTTCACTTTAGGTCCCTCGTCTTGGTGGCGATGAACTACATCCTCGAATAACAATACTAGATATAACGCATTTCTCAACTTATAAAATCGATGTACTCGAGGTCCCAGGCAGTATAGTGCCTGATTTTGCCGCCCCGCCCCGCAATTTGAGCATCTCCTTCCCGTCCCCCAACATCCTCTTATCGGCGGCGAGGAAAGCCAAATCAAGATAGGAAGAACCAAGCAAATATTAGGTTTTTTTTTTTCTCGTACCGCCCAGATCTCGTACCACAAAAATTGAACCCGCATAGGAGCAAGAAATCAAGAGAGGAAGATGGATCGGGGCGAGTAGGCTGCCTATATAGCTCGAAGACATAGGATTTTACTCCCTCCATCTTTGACGCCGTTGACTTTTTAAAATATGTTTGACCGTTCGTCTTATTCAAAAATTTTAAGTAATTATTAAATTTTTTCTATCATTTGATTCAATGTTAAATATACTTTTATGTATACATATAGTTTTACATATTTCATAAAAGTTTTTGAATAATACGAATGGTCAAACATGTTTTAAAAAGTCAACGGCGTCAAACATTTAGGGAAGGAGGGAGTATTTGTGCTTGCTTAGCGGCAAAGGATGTAGGTGGGAAGCACATGGAAGAAGAGGTGGTCAACGACGAGGTAGGGGAGGAGAAGGGTCAGCTCTGGTGGGCAGCACAAGTCATCCGAAACCACTGTCCAAATCATCTTGGGATCTTATTAGCACTGGTTCGAAGAGTTGAGGGACACGCCATATCCGATGTTGCGGTTCAGGGACGTATATCAGATTCGGCAACAAATCAAGGGACCTAAAGTGAACTTAATTCATGGCTTAACTCCATCCTGTGCAGTCACGCACGCGTGTGCGGCACCAAGAAAGCCCATGCCGCCGCCTGCCTCTATGAAAACTCAAAAGCGCGGCGTTTTAGGCCTCCTCCTCGACTGCTGTGCTCGGTGAGAACCGGTGGTCGGGTCGGTCGGTCGGTGGCGTTGCCTGCGCCGTTGACCGGTGGCTTCTGCCTGGAGGCTGGCTGGAGCAGCGGCCACGACCGGACGAGACAAGCGAAGCACGCCTTTTTCCCGGCGCCGATGTTTATCGAACGCAGAGGGTCTCCACGCACTCAAACGGTTGCGAAAGCTGGTGTTGTGTGTTTGTGTGATTGTGCTGTGCGCCTGTGCGGCTGAGAGAGAGAAACGAACACCCCGGTTTGGTAGTGTACACAAAAGGCCACACCGCTAGTACTCCCTCCCTCCGCTAATATAACGGATTTTAACATTTTACTTGCACCGTTTGATAAATCATCTTATTTAAAAAATTTTAGAATCATTATTTAATTTTTTACTTACTTTATTATCCAAAGTACTTTTAAGCATAACTTTTCATTTTTTATATTTGCACAAAAATTTTTTAAATAAAATAAGTGGTCAAATAATATAAATAATATGTTAAAATTTATTATAGTAGGGGATAGAGGGACTACGTCTGTAGCCGAAGGAGTAGGTTGTGTGTGGCCCAACGCACACGCGTGGCCTGCGCCGAACGGAACGCGGCTGATTAATTTTCTTCATTTCGTCGTCTTCTTGTCCCATATGCTGCTGTATTGTTGTACATATGTGCGGTACAGTACGTGCTTGTCTTGTATCGTGTTTGTCTCTCTGTTTCTGACGGTGCCATGGTAGGCGCTAGGCAGACAGGACGACACCCAAGATACGACGCACGAAACCGGCTGTAATGTGGTAATAAGCCTGTAACTAACGCAGCGTGTACTAACTAGGGACGAAAACGGAGCGGATAATTTCCGTTCGCTCCGGGCAAAAAGAATACGGATACCTTTTGGATCGGATAGTTCTCGGATAGTTTGGATACGGATGCGGATATGGTATCGGAGTTTTCATCGGATATGGATAATAATTCGGATATTCGGTGAACAGTGCTATTCGGATATCCGCAGAAGCCATGAGACATACCTTATTTCTTTCAAACTCTATAACCTTCAATATACCTTTATAGATTTTAATAGTAGTTTATCTCTTAACACTAGTCCATACTATTAATATTATTTAAATTTTAAAAAATATTTATAAATTATACTTCATTTTATATAAAATGAGCTAATTATATATGTTGATATTTGTTTCTATTAGAAGTTGAGTTGGTTTTCGTGTTCCGAGAAAAAATTGTTTCCGTATTCGTGTCCGATCATATTCGATTCTTATTCATATTCGAGATAATCCGTATTTGTTTCAGTATTCGAGCTATTCGTATTCGTTTTCATATCCGGTAAAAAACTATGAAAATGAATATGGTATGAGCATTATTCGTCCGTATCTGCTCTGTTTTCATCCCTAGTACTAACATGCAGGATCCCTCCCTCGTGTTCGTCCTACTGAAAATCTGTTTTGTCATAATGAAAATCTGTTTGTCACAATTACAGCTTCAGCTTCAGGCTCTGGTTTCAGGCTCTGGCCGTGTTTAGTTCACCCCCAACTATCCCAAACTTCCAACTTTCTATCACATCACATCATATCCAAAACTTTCCTACACACATAAACTTCTAACTTTTTTTTCAAACTTCCAACTTTTTTCAGAAGTAAACACAACCTCTATCTAGAAATAAAACAGAGCAGACTGAAGTGCTATTATAAAATGAACTGAATCAAGTGAGCGGGCTTGAGGCTGCTCCGCAACCCCATACCAGACATAAATCTTCAAGTTAAATTTAGAAGTTAGGCTGTGTTCGGCAGCCTGTATTGGGAAGACATTTTCTGTGCACGGAAAACGGAGCGGTTCATTAGCGTGTGATTAATTAAGTATTAGCTAATTTTTTTCAAAAATAGATCAATATGATCTTTTTAAGCAACTTTCGTATAGCAAACTTAAAAAAAACATACCGTTTAACAGTTTGAAAAGCGTGCGCATGAAACACGAGGAAGGTGATTTGGAAAAGTTGGGGAAATAACTCAACCTTAGAACTTTACCGAACAAACCCTAAGCTATAGTCTAATGTCTAGCATAGCGTTTTACCTAGATGTCATGTAGTATTGAATGCCCATGTGGAGGAGAGAGAGTGGGCTAATAATACTAGTAGCCAACTGCACACGAGCTAGTAGCCAACTGCACACGAGCTCTACGAAAGTGAGATCCAATAGTAGCACATAATAAGTCATGGGATAGAGGGTGTGTTTAGTTCCTGAAAAAAGTTGGAAGTTTAAAGAAAGTTGGGAGTTTGGAAAAAAAGTTGAAAATTTATATATGTAGGAAAGTTTTTGATGTGATATGATGTGATGGAAAGTTACGAATAGAAGGGAAACTAAACACGGCCAGAGTATTTTGTGTATGGAAAGAGAGATTTTGTTTAAAATGTATTAGTAAAATATGTCTACTGCTTATTGTGTTAATAGTTAACTGTTATATGCTTTATTTTTGTGTACATTTTTAAAATGATATGACACGATTTATAGTCAACAGTTGACTATGCTATTAAACTTTGACGGAGCTGCTTCAAATCTTAGAGAATCTGGGACGAGTTCCCAAACAAAAAAGGTACGCCGTCGTTCGCTGTGCTCGTCGCCTCGCGCTGGTCCAGTACATTGCGGCGCTGTGCTGGCCGGCGGCGGTAGCTCGTCCTTTGTATTTTTCCCGGTGTCTCCACTCTCCGGCCATCTTCTTCTCCGTCTACTTCTTGTTCTTGTCTCGACTTAATTTGGGTAAACCTGATAATAAAGTACCCTCCGCTCTGTTTCTAGCTAGTCAAATTCGAATGAACGCTTTCAGATAGAGAATTTGCAACGGTCAGCTCCGATCCATGACAAACGAATTTCAGCTCTGTTCAATATATATTTCGCTTCCAATGATCCGATTTATTAGTCAAACTTTTTATAGCTTTAACCATCAATTTTATATTGAAACGTGTTTACAAAATCTACTCCCTTTGTTAAAAATATAACCATTTCTACGATTTTTAGCAAAAACTAAGATAGAGAAAAAAATATTATCTTTTGATCGATTAGTGGTCAAATTGAAATGTTTAAATTCCCTTCCTAAGCATATCATTGGCTGAAAATGTATAGATTCTCGTGTATATTACAATCGGTGCCTAAAAATACTTATGTACTAATATATTTTTTTAATTTATATTTTGAAACGGATGTAGCAATAAATTTATGTCATTATGTTAGTATTTTTTAGGCAAATCTATACATACATATTTTTTTTAATTAAACTGAGTGTTTGGGAAATTGTTAATGGGTCAAATATTTAAAAGTTTTACCAAATCTTATCCTAAGGTCAAATATTTATGACCGTATAGAGTTTGGCGCAATGCTGATTTGATTTAACACCAAAACATATGTTGCTAAAAATATACTCCATCATTTTATATTATAAAATGTTTTTTTTATTTTAAGTCAAACTTCGTTGACTAAATTCATAAAAAGTATATATAGCAATATCTATAACGCTAAATTAGTTTTATTAAATCCACCATTTAATATATTTTATAGTATATTTGTTTTGTATTAGAAATGCTGCTAAAAGAATTATAAGCCTGATCAAACTTAAAATTTCTGACTTGAGACAAACCCAAAACATCTAGTAATAAACTACGGAACAGTGAACAGTTGGTAATTTCAATAGTACCTCTAGTATTGACTTAATATAGTTGAGGAAACCTTAAAAATGGCAGTGCCAAAATTTATTAGAGCATAAATCGACATGCCAGTAATATTTTAAAATTACTACCATATTGTGCATGTGTTACAATCGGTCATTAATCCGTTATTCGTATCATTTTATCAATTTCTGTATATGTATATATCATCTCTTAGTTCCGACATTTATTTGTGAGCCATATAATCTTAGGCAATCATTTTTCCTTTCCACAAAAGTAAAGAATTTGTCGTGCAATGACATGTGAGCCCTCTAGCTTCATGTTTTTTTCCCTTTTCACAAAAATAAGGAGTTGGTGATGAGAGTGGCGATAGATTCGCCGCTCATCACCACGATTATTTACTTTTAAAAGAGTACAGACAACATATGAGATCTGTCGACGTTTGTTGTCGCGATTCCGGTATTTGCATAGTATGGGGATCATTGGTACTAGGATATACACGAGATTAAGGTAAAAAAGATGGAGACAGGGATTTTTATACAGGTTCGGGCCCCTGAATTGTCAGGTAATAATCCTACATCCTGTTGGCCGAAGCCGGTATTGCTCTTATTCACCATAATCACACCAGTACAATATTTGGGGTAGCTTATCTAACTTTTGTCGACATGGCGGTCTGAAGGTCTGACTCGTAGTCGATAACAGGGTAGTTTTTCTCCTCGAATCCGTGCCCGGCGAGATCAGAAATAGCGCTTTCGTCTCTTCTGACAGTATCCAGAGACACCGTAGGGAACTAGCCATGCTTATCCCTGAAGTCGATATCCGGCGTCTTGTCTTGGCGTATGTTAGCTTGTATGTTGATCTTTGTGTCTTGATCTATTGTTCCGTGTATGTTGATTGTGTCCTCTCCTCTTAGGGGTCTTGTATTTATATCCATAGGTGTCTCCTTGTCCAAGTAGAACTAGAGAAACCAATATGGATACAATCCGAGTAGTCCTTGTCGTTTTCATGTAGAACTCTGGTCGTCTTTCCTTATCCGGAACTCCCTCCATATCCGAAGTCAGTTCCCGTATAAGACATGGTATGTGGTGGGTCCTACCGAGATTTAGTCGACTATTATTAGGTATGTGGTATCCATAATCCTGACAAGATCAATTTTCAACTGGATTGTTGAACTTGCACCCACAAATTTTGGAGAAATCGACAAGATTTTACATGGAAATTAAATCTCCTATTCCGCCATAATTAACAAGAGTTCCAGTCCTGCATAAATCTTTATTTTGGGTTTTGAAATGCTAACAATATATACTCCGGGCCCTTGGACAGAAAATTTGCTCGATGAGTTAATAAACCACCGACCATTGCATTAGTTTCAGATGAAATGGTACGGTTTGAGTCATTTTTGGCGACAAGGCCATTACTTGTACTACTATTCATTCATTCATATTCATGTGTTCCAAACATGCATGCTTTCCGTGCTCCCCAAACATCATTTTAAGATCACATACAGGCACAGTACTCCATTTCTTCGTGACCCCATTGATTCATTAAATGTCTTGCCAGGGTCCAGAGATTAGATGACCACATTGCTAATTTGATTTATTTTAAATTCTGTACCGGCCTGCGGTTGATTAAACCCCTGTTAGCTAGATATCTACACGGTTATATGGATTGCTATCAGATCATCAATTGCATGTGGTTCCCATGTTCCAACAACGAACAATCATGCCAACGATTTTAATTTGCCCCCAATCAGATTAATTAACTCCTCCGTACGTATCTAGGAGTAGCTATCTATCTCCATCGATATATGATGTCTAGTTTATATATAGTACGTGTACACTGCATTTCGAGTTGAGAACTTACACATTAATTTGTGCTTACAGAAATCTGAATGATTCTACCATGCAATTATGCTTTAATTTGTTTATTTTATGGACATATTAGAATGATTCTACGGTTTTATTTTGAATGATTCTACCAGCTGCTAAGAATGATCTGTGCTGAGTTGTATCAATCAGTGCAAGGTTTAGTGCATTCTAGCTAGCATGGTAATGGATGAGCTTGCTGGACAGGGTCAAGATCAAGCTTGCCAATTGTATTTCGGAGGCCGGTTCTGCCCTTGAAACAGCTCTATTAGGTTCGGAGATATACATTAAGATTTGAGAAATTCAATCCTAAGCAAGAAAGCACACACACACAAAAAAGAAAAAAGGCAATTAACCTCAAACTCGGGGCTGCTGGTTAAACCGTATTGATCAACTGCAGTAGGCAACAGGTCAGATCACAAAGGTGTCCAGTCAGACCGTGGTATGAATTGTTGTCTGACCGACCTTTGCGAAAAGGCTCTGATCCCTTTCTAATTTTGTACCAAATCTAATTGTCAACAGTAGTTATATTTTAAAGAACATAGGTGGTGTTTGAATCTCCTGAAGATGATCTTCAGATGAAGATTAAGTGTTTTACGCAAAACGAGATGGTAATGATGTGTGATTAATTGAGTTTTAATTATTACAAACTTGAAAAATGGATTAATCTGATATTTTAGAACAACTTTCATATAGAAAGTTTTCGTACGAAATATACCATTTAGTAGTTTGAAAAACATGCCATTTTAATCCAAAAGTTTATCCTCAAATTCCATAGGAAACTAACAGGGCCATAGTAGTCATTTGTAATGGTAAGAGCAAATATATCATTTTTATTTGTAATTTGCTTATATTCTAGTTAAAATAAAAATAGGAGCGTTCATCTTTCAGAGCACGTTATATATTATACTATCTCTATCATTTAATATATAACGATGGTTAGTTCAATACAAGAAAAGAACAGAGGGAGTATTCTTTTATAACGCGTTAAAGAATCGTGATAGCATGCAAATAATCTAGTGGGTTTTTTTTTGATTTTTCAAGTACACATCTGAATGTAGAGGCCTGAATGTTTCTATTATACAAAAAGTGTTGATTTATTTTATTGCAAGTCAAAATATATTTTGAGCCACTATAGATATAATTAACAAGTTGATATCATATTTAACGTACTCTGCGTTAACCGGGAGACCTAGGGTCCGGTACATGCTATTGTACTTCTACCACTACCAAGAAGTACAGCTAATGAAGTACTGTTTGTTAAGAATTAATGGAGTGGAATTCTAACACAATGCAAAAGAAATCTCAGCAACATTTTGTTGCCCCGACAACTGGTACTACCAAGGTGCCCTCGATCACTGGCTTTCTTAATTAGTAGTAGTACCACCTAAGAGCACCCGCAATGGTAAAGTAAGATGTTCTCTATAAAACATGTACATCTCAACAGACTAGATTAATAGTAAACCATCTCAATAGTATGTCTACATAGGTATCTATAGCTCTCTAATGTATTGCCTCGTTTTTCTCTATAGATTATCTCTAGGTTAGTAGATAGCTTTGCTCTCTCTATTCATTTAATCTCTTTCAAGTAGGAAAATATGCTGACATAGATCTTTTGTAGAGAGCCTATAGATAACCATTGCGGGTGTCCTAACTATATTCAGACCAAGATCAGAAAACTTATTAATGAGCTTCCACTGGACCAGTTCTTGATTATCTTGTTTTTTTTTTTTTTTGAGTGATTTAGCAGCTGCAGCCTGAGGCCATCAATGCCTAGACGCCTTCATGATGAGGGAAATGAAGCAGAATTAAAAGACCGAGACGTGATATTGAAGAACTCATGAACAATCAGGGTGAGTGACAACTCAAAAAATACTACTGCTATAATTTTGTCTCTACTCGATCTCTAGTATAGTAGCTAGCCTTTTCCTTCAACCTCCATCATATTTTGATCAGGTCAAGGGTAGAGCTAATGATGAATAATGTGCAAACAGTTATCATGCTGTTTTGGTGCATGACATCTTGCATAAATTTCATAGAAAGGGAAGTGTCGGCTCTCAATTTCAAAGAAAACGTGGACCATTTCCTGCATGGAGTTACAAAATTTCAATAAATCGTTTGTTACTCAATCATTTCCCACTTTTTGAGAGACCATGTAGGTACTATGACCATATAGGATTCTTAAAATTCTCTCCCAAGTCCCAAATGTAGTGGTTTTTCTTATGCAACCACTCCTGCAGCAGTACCTTGACTAACTCAAGGCCCAAAGAAGGAATTTTGACAATTTGACCCTTTTAAAAAACTTATTTGAAAATTAGTCAGTGTCAAAAACTTATTGTAAAGATAGGCCAAAACCTCAGCGCCAACAGATTTGGCATTGAGCTATAATGTCTCAGCGCCACTAAAACCTATCTGAGCTGGACGCCACATCATTGATGGTCAGCGCCAACTCTACTGGCGCTGAGCTCCCATAGATCATGGGTTCGAGCCCTTGTACCTGCACCTTGTTTTGTTCTCTTTTGTCTTAACTACTCCAATGACGTAGCAAACACTGCCACCTCCGATAGATTTTTAGCGCTAAAATATGTGACGCTGAAGTTTTTGACACGGCCTATTTTTCAAATAAGTTTTTCAAAAGGGTCAAATTGTCAAAATTTTAGGGAAGACCTACAGCTAATCAGTAGCAATAATGGTCACAAATAAGTGACGATTTGAAATGTGTGTAGTAAACATAACTACATAGTTCACGCGTACTTCCTCTGTCCCAAAACATAAAAATAAACTTAGAATTGAATGTGACATAACACATTTAATTCTAGATTTGATTTTTTACAGAGGAAGGATGTAACTTCTTAAACGGTAAAAAGTTTCACGTTGAAAATATTGGTTGCCTTGGACTCGTGGTAAGAACAACGTTCTCGACGATGACATGCATTGAGCAGCTCAATGATGATTGCAACGAAGGGCAATGGCAATGACGAGGGTTACCTTGTGATCTTTAGGCATTCCCCCCTCCGGTCACAAATAAGTGATGATTTGGAATGTGTGCGGTATACACGGTTAAATTTTAATCATTATTCTCTTTAAATATTTCGATCTAACTTTTGAAAGTGATACCGTTAGATTTATCTTAAAAATAGTTTCAAAATATTATAACTTTCCCATAGCTTTTATAAAATACTACTCCCTCCGTTTTATATTATAAAATGTTCTAGCATTCACCACATCCATATATATGTTAATGAATCTAAACATATATATATGTTAATGAATCTAAACATATATATATGTTTAGATTCATTAACATATATATGGATGTGGACAATGCTAAAAAGTCTTATAATATAAGACGAATGAAGTACTCCATATATTGGTAACCATATCGTAATCCATACTGTCTCACACATTTGTGACTGGAAGGAGTACTTGTTTGCATGCAAATAGACTACACTATCTCACATTATATTTAGAGTGTTGCGGATATATATATATATATATATATATATATATATATATATATATATATATATATATATATATATATATATATATATATATATATATATATATATATATATATATATATATATATATATATATATATAGAAATGACAAGATAGGAATGCAGTATCTATATGCAATCTTGGATGTGAGATTAGTATGTGACAATTGGATGGCAATCCAGGTTGTTAATGTTTTTATTTTTATTTTTTTTTATTTTTATATTATTATGCAAACATAAATGCGGTACAGGAAATAAAGACAAGCTGTAAATACGAATTATGTACAAGATATAAAATTAGATATTTAGAACATAGTAGGTTTATATAGAACGGTCCAGATGTTCATTTATATACCTTGATAGGTTGAAGGTAGATCCTTCTGAAGATTACACCAAGGACTTGATACAACACGTTCGTAATTATAGAGGTACAGGACTCTCACAAGGACTCTTACATAGACTCTCACACTTAGACTCTCATAAGTCTTTTATTTAGGTTATACTATGGTACTAACACTTAGATGGAGTGGAGTGGAGTGTGATGGCTGGTGGAGAGGTGAGAGGAATGATTGAGTGAGATGTGTTGTGTGTGAAATGCGATGCCTGTGAAATGTGATGGTGAGCCCCTTATATAGCGCTCGGTAGAGAATCTTCATAATATCTCTTCTTGACCTCAAAGAGTTTATGATACCCCTTTAGACTTCATGGAGAGAATCTTTGGTGATGACGCTTTTGACCTTCAATAAAGATGTCATAATATCGTCTTTTGACCATGGACTTATCTTATCTGGAATAGTGTAGATTCCTTATCTTGAATAGTGATCTTTGTCGGGAATGACAAGATCTTTACTCATTTTCTTGGTGACAAGATCTGTCGTCATATCTCGACTAAATGTGTGTTGGATTGAAATCTGATATTCCTTCATCTGAATCATTATCTTGCTTAATTGAGTAATAAGGAGGTATTGGCGAAGATGGCTTGATTTGGCTGCATTGTACCATATCTTCGTCTAAACTTCTGCATGTAGAACTAGATATTGGGGATTCTTCCAATCTTTTAAACATAGTTTCATGTACTTGAAGTTGCAATTCTCCCTTTGTCAACTCGGGTCTTGCCTTTAATAATTCTCTTGTTATATCTTCTTTTAATTGAGCCTCATGAGATTTCTTGTTTTTGGCTTGAAACTTTCTTCCTTCAATTACTGGTGTGATTGCAAACTTATCCCACCATCTTGCATAATAGTTTCGCTTTAAGGTTGCTGGGAACTCCATTCTTTGAATATTGAGGTCCCATTTTAGTATCCAAGGCATCCCTGTTTCAGCACAAAATTGCATAAGGATAAAAGGATATTCCTTGAGATCCTTTTTTGATTCTTGTGTAATAACTTTGATGATTTCTTGTGGTAGGATTTCAGGAATGGCCCCTGCTTTCAGCCACCAATTACTGAAAAACCACAGTGGTATCTCCTCACATCCTTCTTTGAAGCGAATAAACCATGAATGCTTCATCTGGGAATTTTGTACGAGGAGTACTCTTTCCCAGGCCTTCTGATAATCCCAATAGTTATATCTTTTATTTGCACAGGATGTAGAATATATAGTCCTGGCTACATAAGGATTTGATGATTTATCCCAATCATCGATACTTATAATTTTTTGGATCAATAATTTTGTGAATCCCAATTCATCACTATTCCTTGTATGGAATATCTGTGCACTTCTTGTCTCGCATAATATGGTCTCATAATAATTTTGATCTTTCCCTGGATATTCAGGGATAAAATATTGGTGTTGTGGGAAATACTTTCCCATAATCTTGATAATATTGAGATCAGAGTCTCCAAATTCTAATGGCAGAATTACTTCCTCTATATTGAGGATATAAGATGAATTATTCCCATAATTTTCTTGAACTGTAGGGGTTCTAGGAATAATATTTCCTAGTTCATTATATTTATGCTTATTTGGTGAACTTTCTGTAGTTCTCCCTTGGGCTGATAAGTCCCTTTTAGGTGCCATAGCCCTGTAAAAATTCACGAGATAAGAAATCTGGTAGGGAGTTTAATTCTCCCTTGATATGTTCTATTTCAAAGTCAAAGCATGATAATATTGCTTGCCATCTGGCAAAAATTTGTTTGGAGACTAAGTTCTCCACATCCTTTTGGAGGACATCTTTTGCTGCCTTACAATCTATACGCAGCAAGAATCTTTGATTCAATAATTCTCCTTGGAATTTTGATATGACCTTTACTATGGCCAATATTTCTTTTTTGATGGTTAAATAATTTTTTGGAGCCTCATTCCAGGTCCCAGAGGTGAACCTGACCATCTGCTCTCTGGAATCCTTTTTTTGTTTAAGAATTCCTCCATAACCATGATCTGAGGCATCTGATTCGATAATTTTGAAGGCATCTTGATCTAGGATATAAAAACAGGGCAGGGTTTTGACCTTACCTTTGATCTTCTTAACAGCTTGAGTATGTTTAGCTGTCCAAGCTGGAGGCTTTTTCTTCAACCTCTCGGTTACAATCTTTCTGTCTTTTGCAATATCTTTATAAAAATCAGAGACATAGTTTAAACACCCTAGAAATCTTTGCAACTGTGTTTTATCTTTTATCTCATCTGGAAATTTTTCTGCAAATTCTATTACTCTTGCTACTGGTTGGACTCGATCATATTGAATTTTATAACCCAGAAACTGAACATTAGTTTGGAAAAGTTTCATTTTCTTAGCAGAGACTACTAAACCATTTTGAACTATGATTTTATAAAATATATTAAGGTGTTTCCAATGTTGGTCAACATCTTGGGAAAATATTAAAACGTCATCTATATAAACTATAATAAAGGATGTAAAGGGAAGGAAAATCTCATTCATGATTTTTTGAAACTCAGAAGGAGCATTTTTTAAACCAAACGGCATTATGTTCCACTCATAATGACCAAAAGGAGTGGTAAAGGCAGTTTTATATCTATCTTCTTCTTTTATTTGGACTTGCCAAAACCCAGACTTCATATTAAATTTAGAATATATCTTTGAACCCTGAATCCTTCATATTAAGTCATGCTTATAAGGTATTGGATACCGTATCCATTGTAGAACTTTATTGAGGGGTTTGTAATTAATAACTAGCCGAGGAACTCCTCGTTCTTTTTCAGCAGCATTTTCTACATAGAAGGCTGCACAACTCCAAGGAGAGGAACTTTTCCTTATTAAGCCTTTATCTAGCAGGTTTTTTATTTCTTGCTTGCAAATTTCTAAAAGTCGACTATTCATCTGAATGGGCCTTGCTTTAGTGGGAATTTTATCTTCATTAAAATTAGAGATATAAGGAAGACCTACAACATGCTTTTTCCTATGCCAAAAAGCTGATGGGAAATCAGAACATATATCTTTTATGAACTTTTTTTCTAACAGTATAATTTTTTTTTTGAAACCTTGGATCATTAAGGGTTTGGGAAATCCTAGCATTTTTTATTTCAGAAGATATGTCACTCACAAATTGCTCTTTTTGTGTGATAATCTCCTTTAAATAGTTTAAAATGGTTTGCTCGGGTTTAGAAGAAAATTTTAACTTAACATTTTTGTCTCTGATTCTAAACTGGATACCTTTTTCGGTAACAATAAAGGGTTTTATTAGGGATAAGAACGGCGTTCCCAAAATAACTCCTTGCTTTAGATCTTTTATAAGCAAAAAGGAAGTTTTAATGCAGACTCCATTTATGCAAACATGAATAGAAGGGATTTTGTAATTGACTTTTAGTAAATTTCCATCTGCAGCATGAATTTTATGGGAGGATTTTTCAAAGTATTTGAATGGGATAATACCTTCACGAATGCAGTTCACATCAGCTCCTGAATCAATTAAAGTCTTATAGCTGAATTGGAATCCATCATTGAATTTGTACCTTACTTCTGCATACCATTTCTGCTTAACATAACTGTTGATGGAGTTGACAACCTCTTCATCTTGGCCCATGCAACTATTATTTTGTAATTTTAGACTTTGAATTTTACCCTTTAAGTCTCTTAATTCCTTTTTAGTATAATTTTGTTCTTGGAAGAGGTCATTAATCTTAAGTTTTCTTTTGGTCCTTTCTTCCTCAGGGTTAAAAGTGCCAAATTGATTTGTATCAGAAATAACAAATATGCTTTCAAAAAGATCGTGCTTATGGAGTAGGATTTCATTATTTGTGCATAAGGCTTCAGTCGAGATTTGGTTTTGAGATTTTCTTTCAAAGGAGTTTTTGGTTTGAGAATGGTAACAAAGTGTTTTATTTGGATTGGGTTGGATATAGATCTTGGAGAAGAGAACATTATGGAACAATCTAAATTTTGATCTGGTAATACCTTTAGGATCATTGATGATTCTGGTAATATAACTCTCGAGGTTTCTGTTTACCGAAGAGTCGATTTTGTTATAAAAGGAAGAAACTTCTTTTTGGAGCGTCAATTTATCGTAAGATGACGCTTGGATTCTTGTCAAGGAATTGGACATCTGGTCATTAGTATTAGGAAAATTGTTGGGAATACCAAAGAATTTGGCTACCTTATCTTTAAGAGTGGCAGTTGGAATAAGTATACTTGTAATAGGATAAGAATAAGACAAAAGATAGGTTTCAGATTGAGGTATAGATACCTCAAATTGAGAGTGGGAAGAAGGCTCTTCATGGCTTCTTAGAATAATGGGTTCCATAGGAATTATTTTGGAATCTTGTTGTTCAGGGGATAGATCTTGAGTTTTCTGTTGTTCTACTAAATATCCTAGGAAATTATTCTCTATGGATTTCTCATAAGTGCTTTCTGGAAAACAATTTTTTCCTCTGATATCCTGAGATTGTTGAGTAAGTTTAAAAGGAGAATAAGTAATATACGTTTTACTGGTTGACCCATAATCTGAAAAGACCTTAATTACTGACTTGTCATGTTCTTGTTTTCTCTCTTCATTACATACCCCTTTTCCTTTCTTATGGGTCTTAAAAAATTCTTCAAAATATATAATCTGGCTATTCTCGTACCAGTCAAAGAAGAAAATATTCCTCCTCTGTTCTCTCATTTCGTTATGCCAAACTTCTCTTATCTTCATTCTGAATGATTTGTCAACCTCTTCAAGATATCTTTTAGTTTTAGTTCTATTTTTGGGGAGTCTTATTTCTCTCCTAAGCAATTCTTTGTCAATTTCAAATTCTTCTTCTTCTAAAGCAATAACAAAGTCATCATCAAGCTCGATAACATTGATGTTGAAGTCTGAGATTGAGGGTTCGTCGAAGTTGTCTTCATAGGTAGCATAGACAACATTTTGGGGTTTTGTCCCAGCCTAGAATCTAGACTGACAGAAGGTCTAGACTGGAGAAAGGCTTTTTGTTTTGAAGCAAATGTTATCTCAACAGCTCCGTCTGGTGTTTCAATCAAGGATTCGACTTCTGATTGATCCATAGACTTAGGTTCAACAGCTTGAGATAAAACCCATTTCTCAGGCAGGGTGATCTTCCCATTTCAGGGTTTTGGGGGTAGTACATCTGTTATTAGAAAGGGTTTGAACGTATCTGTTCTAGCTTGTCTAAGAGATTGCAGGAATAAAAGGTTCAAAGATTCCTTACTTGGCATGGTGGAAGCCAGCCTCAGTAATGGTCCTGTTTATTTTAACACCTTTCCTGATTTTTCTGTATCCCTCTCAGACACAGATATCCATAAAGTTCTCACTCTCAACTTACAAACATCTGGTTATGAACTAGAACCAGGGAGTGAAAACATCTCCGTTACCTACAGAGTTTACTACAAAGCCATGACAACTTTAGCACCTTGTGCCAAACATTATACACCAAAAGGCCTAACCACTCTCCTTCAAACCAATCCTAATAACATATATATATATATATATATATATATATATATATATATATATATATATATATATATATATATATATATATATATATATATATATATATATATTAGGTGTAGGAGTAACCACACCATTCAAATAAAGAGATAAATAAGCTCAAAATTTATACAACCAATTAATCAAACAAAATCTTGTACCTGAACTATCTTCTAGGGCTGAGTTCTTCCTTCTACTTTTCAAACGGCTAAACGGAGTATTTTTAAAAAATATATAAAAAAGTTATTTTAAACAATTATATTTCTTTAAAAAAATAATATTTAATTAATCATGTATTAATGCATGCATTGTTTTGCGTACCGGAAAGGAGGCCTCCCGAACACACAGCCTAACCTTCGCATAGGAGTCCCCTAAACAGTACCCAGGCTATCCACATATACAACAACCAAAAATATATTTTACATCCTCCTATCTAACCAAAATTTGACCGAATATTGCATACCAGCTAGAAACTGTTTGGAAATAGGGAAGAAACCATCAGTTTATAGTTTAAAAAAAATTATGACAGTTGGCACATAGCTAACCACCTTCTTTAAACAAAACATCTGCTTAAGCTTGCCGTAAAAAACAATCTTTGGGCCAAGTTTAAAAAATTTTAAACGCCTAGTCTGTGGTTTGACACATACATCGGTGTGCACTTCAAGTCTTGACTCCTGCAGCTAAGCTAAGCACCATCACTGTAAAAACAAAAAAGAAAAAAAAGAAAAAGAAAAAGTCAACATCTCCCAAGGTAAAACGCCATTAGAAAGGTTGTTGTTAAAAGAAAGGTCGCTTTATCGGTTTATCCATCCAAAAAGAAAACGTCGCTTTATTACCGATCTCTAAAGTCTAAAACAGGAGGTTTACATTTTTCAAGAAAAAAAAACAAAAAAGGATTAGGGAGAGGTTGCTTATAACGATTAATATAAACTGACCTCTCTTGACTGGGTCTCCATGCTGCGCTGCCACTGCGCGTTCTTCCGTAATTCCTCCGTATTTTTTTTTCCGTCTCCCTCTCTCCCTCTTTTGTTCTCGTCTCTTCCTCCCTACGCGAGCGAGGTGGTATTATTCCTCGGCTCGAGCGGTGGTGGGGTGGTGGTGGCGCTGTAAGTTCGAGGAGTGGGAGGCCATGGCGAGGGCGGTGGTGGAGGAGGGGAGAATGCTACCCCGGTCGTAGCGTCTCCGTCCTCTCAGTCTCGGGAGGAGGAGGAGGAGGAGGAGGAGGTTGGAGCGGAAGGTGAGGAGGAGAAGCAGCGGCGAGGTCGAGTTCTTGGAGTTCTTGGATGCAGGTAAGCGTGGGGGAGTTGAGCTTTGCTGTTTGCTGCATCTCTCTTTTGCGGGGGACGAAGCTGGCTTGCTCGCTTGCTGCTAATTCGTAGTGCTGCCATAAATTTGGGTAGATTTCGTGGATGTTTTTTTTAAAAGGTGGGTAGTGAGGCTGTGATTCGCAAATTCCTCGGTTCTTGTGCCATTTCTGTTTGTATTTCGTGATTTGGTAAGGCGAGGAATCATGGATTCATGGGGGTCTTTGCGCTAGAGATGGTGAACCCTGCTCGAAGTGAGCAAATTTATGGTGGTGGTAGTACGTTTTGCCACTTTGGTTAGATGGAACGGAGAAACGGTGTTGATTTCCAGGTAGGATGTGCAATCGAGCTGTCCTTGATGTACTTTTTCCCCCCTTGTGTTACTTGTGTCCTCTATTCAACTTTCCTGGTGATTTTTCACTGTACAGTAGATAAGATGTTAGTAGTTCTTGGAACAAACTGTTAAAAATTAGGAATTGGGGGAAGTCAATTTGCTTGTGTAGAACTCAACCCCTTGGGTCAACCTCAGATTGATTGCAGCCAAGGGAGCCTGTATTATTGCTTTATAATTGCACTGTATGAATTTTGGACTGTAGTTGTCAATTTGTCATCACAACAGTCTGTGTGCTATCTGTGTTTTTGGATGCTTTTGCTTGGGTGCCTGATTGACATGTACTCTTGTTCAGCGAAGCGGAGCGCAGGCGAGGAAGGCGTCACTCGTTGAGTCCATAGAGGCCGCGATCTCTGAGCTCATGCCGCCAGAGGCGGCAGCCGATGCCGAGCATGAGAACTTCATGGATGTAGGCAGCCACCTCTACCATGCGCCCCTGGCCACAATGGACCTGCAGAGAGCGCAGAATTCGACGGTTAATGTGATGCACGTCATGGAGTATCTGGCTGCCAATGTCGACCTCGCCAAGGACCTCGTCATGAGGTGCAGCGCTGTTGCGCGGGAGCTCAAGAACGATGACCTCCTGGGCATGACCGAGGACCTTGACAGTGTCATAAAGAACATTGGGCATGAGCTCAGCAGGATACCTGCTTCAACATTTGGTAGCAGCAGGTTTCCAGATGGCAGAGCAGATGCAAACCTTCAGGTTGCAGGACATCGGCCGCGTTATTGTGAGCAGAATTCCTGCGATGGTTACTCTGAGGCCGATATGTCGGTAATCCCGGCGAACAGCAGGCCCAGGAGAAGAACATTGCACAATAGTGACATGCCAAGGCTGGTGGACTTCCTGCAGGGAATGTACCATGAATCACATGATATCGGTGCACATTCATTCAATTCACTCCCTGAAGTTGCAGAATATGTCGAGCCATTATATGATTCGTTCTTCTGTCCATTGACAAACAAGGTCATGGTTGATCCAGTGACAACAGAAAGTGGTGTAACATATGATAGGAAAGCCATTGAGGAGTACTTTGAGAAATTTGCTGATGGTTCTGAACCTGTGGTATGCCCTGTGACAAAGATGTCGATGCAAAGCAAGGCACTGAGGAGCAATGTTCCACTGAAGAGCACAATTGCAGAATGGATTATGAGAAATGAAGCCACAAGGGTCAGGATTGCACGAACCGCGCTCTCCATGGCTTCCACGGAGGCAATGTTGCTTGAGGCCATACAAGAGCTGAAGCTGCTGGCCAAGATAAGGAGAAAGAACAGGGAACAGATGCACAAAATTGGGATAACTAAGTTCCTCCCTCGTTTGTTGGAGCACAAGGATGGTCTGATACGCTGTGATTCGCTGGATCTCCTTTGCTTATTGGCTGAGGATGAAACAGGAAAGGTAAGGAAGCCTGAAACGTTTTGACCCTTATCATGTTCAATGTTTTCGCTGGCCTGGTTGTATGAAACTTATTTAAATGCTGAAACAATTACCCTGCGTGTTTGTTCAAAACTGAAATTCTTCTTCATGCCTTCATGACATACAGGAAGTCATAGCAAATACCAGAGCCATTACAAGGACAATAAAGCTGCTTTCTAGTAATAGTCCTGATGAAAGACATGCAGCCATCTCTTTCTTGCTAGAGCTTTCGAAATCGGAGTTATTGTTGGAAAACATCGGATCAACTGCTGGAAGCATACTGATGCTTACCACAATGAAATTCAATGATTCAGATGATCCGGTTGCTGCAGAGAAGGCTGGGGAGGTTCTCAAGAACCTGGAGAACTGCCCAAAGAACATTAAGTACATGGCTGAAAGTGGTTACCTGGATCCTCTCCAAAGACATTTAGTGGAAGGTAAAGATTATGCCTATGCAGAAAGATACATGACTTTCTTTGATGCGTTAATTATCATATATAATGTCAAATAAGGAAGTTTATATTGCCAAAAGTCAACATCGTGGACTATTAATAGAGAACTTATTTATTTGCGTAAATAAGTGTGCTTAACATTTGATCAATCAATTTCTGAATACATGTACTTCAGTACAGGGTGAACATTAACAAAGAACAAGCAGTTGTAACTAGATATAGTAATATTGTTCTGATGACTAATATGAAATTCGCTAGCGTGGACTTAACACCATGACACTACCATTAGTCCATTAACTGACATGAAACACCATATAAAACAGGGTCTGAAGATGTTCAAATGGAGATGGTGAGCTACCTCGGCGAGCTGGTCCAGAAGCAGGAAATGACCATCAACATTGCTGGGAGTGCTTCAGAGATCCTCATCAAGATGGTGCATAGCGGCAACACCGTGATCCGCAAGGCGGCCCTTGATGTCCTTGTCCAGATCTCCTCAGATGGCCCCAACAGCAAGACTCTTGTCGACGCCGGTGCTGTTCCGGTCATGGTGGAGGAGCTCTTCATCCGCAAGATCGACGATGAGCCTATGGGGTCCAAGACAGAGGCTGCTGCAGTGCTCGCCAACATTGTCGAGTCCGGTCTCGATCCCGACACCATCGTCGTCAACAAGGAAGGCCATGTCATCACTTCAAAGTATTCGGTGTACAACTTCACCCACATGCTCAAGTGCTCCATGCCTGATGATCTCAACCTGAGCATCATACGCGTGCTGCTCGCGCTCACCGCGCTCCCAAAGCCGCTCATGACGGTGGTGTCCGTCATGAAGGAGCAGGACAGCAGCCTGACCGTGATCGAGTTCATGGGCTCGAAGACGGAGGCGTTAGGCATCAGCGCGACGAGGCTGCTCATTGCATTGTCTCCTCAGATGGGGCACACCATTGCCGAGAAGCTCTGCAAGGCGCCAGGGCAGTCGGGAAGGCTGGTGAAGAGCATCGGCCAGCCCGGGCGTGTCACCGAACGGCCCGCCGTGGCGGCGACGCTGCTGGCGAGGCTGCCGTACCAGAACATCACGCTCAACCTGGCGCTGCTGGAGCAGGGAGCAGTGCCGACGTTGCTGGGCAAGATAGAGGAGATGCAGCGCGGCGAAATGCGAGTGAGCCGCCATGCCAAGACGTACATGGAGGGCCTCGTGGGCGCTCTCGTCCGGATGACGACGACGCTGTACGACCCCGACGTGCTCCTGGCGGCCATGGATCACAACTTCACGGCGGTGCTCACCGATCTGCTCGTGCGGTCGGCGGGCAGCGACGAGGTGCAGCGGCTCGCGGCGGTCGGCCTCGAGAACCTTAGCCACCAGTCGGTGAACCTCTCACAGCCGCCATCAGAGGAGCAGCGGCGCCCCAAGAAGAAAAACATCCTCCGGCGCCTGCGCGACGCGCACACCGGGCGGGTGCACGACAACAACCGGAAGCCGCCGCCGGCGGCACAGGGACGCCTCTGCCCGGTGCACCGCGGCGTGTGCTCCCCGGCCACCACGTTCTGCTTGGTGGAGGCCGGCGCGGTGGAGGCCCTCGTCGGCGTCCTCGAAAGCAACGAGAACGGCCGCGTGGTCGATGCCGTGCTGGGCGCGCTCTGCACGCTCATTGATGACGCCGTCGACGTGGAACGCGGCGTGGCCGTGCTCACCGAGCACGACGCGGCGCGGCACGTCCTGCGCGCGCTGCGGCAGCACCGCGACGTCGGCGGTGGCGGCCATCACGACAGCGGCGACACCGCCGGCGCGGTGTCGCGGCGCTGCTTCTGGGCCGTGGAGAGGTTCCTGGCGCACGGCGGCGAGCGGTGCGTGCGCGACGTGACGGCGGACCGCGCGCTGCCGAACGCGCTGGTGAGCGCGTTCCACAAGGGCGACGCCGCGACGAAGCAGGTCGCCGAGAGCGTGCTCCGGAGCCTGCACCGGATGCCGGACTACTCCGCCACCTACGTCTCCGTCGAGTTGTAGCATATCATCTTCATCTTCATCTTCATAGTTTCTTGCCATGTTCTTGGCTGTAACTACTAGAACTACATCATGGGGCTTGGTGTATTTGGTTTGGGTCTTGTAACTATACTGAACAAGTACACAGGGAAAAGAGAAGAAGAAAAGAAAGAACACTGCAGATGCAATGTAACTACATGTTGTTATAGCAGGGGGAGATTATATGCTGTCTTGACATAGGTAGTAGTTTCTTTTTCTTCATGTATGTATAATTTGTTTCAGAAAAGTGTCCTTTGTGGATTGGTGTTTTTGCTTGGAGAAAGAAATATTTGCATATAGATGCAGCAAAAATGTAGTGTTCAGACCTCAGATTGCTTCAGAAACGTGCCATGTCATGTTTTATCAGATTCAGTGAAACAATGATCAAGAGTTTGATGAGATTAATTTCCTTGGCTGCTTTTGCCATGACCATCAGCATCAGATCAGATGATTATCGCTTCACAAGGTTACTAACAACAGTGTGTAGTGAATTACTCCCTCCTTCCAAAAATCTGAGACCTATTTCATTTTTTGGTTTCTCTAAAAATCTGAGTCATATTTGTAGTCACCTATTTAGTACTTATTGGTTGTATTGGTTGTATGTTCATTGGTTTGCCACATGGTGAGTGAGTTAATTGCTTTTTGGTTTTGATGAAAAAGAAATATTTTTAGATTTTTGGAAGGAGGAAGTATGTCTTAACAAGGACACAAGGTCACCAGTAACACTAGATCACAGTTCTCTTTTCTTCTCTTTCAGAATTCACAGCTTTGCTGGAATAAAAACATCTGTGCCAATTGCACCCGTTGCAAAATTCAAATGCTTGCTACATCAGGCCAAGCCGATTTATTTTTTTTCAACAAATACAAAATCAGTGACTGCATTTCTGCCTATGTTGCTTGTCAGATGGAACATAGTGCTAAGCAAGTACAACAAAGAACAATTTCTGTAGCCTCACAATGCTAGCTAGTGTATGTAATAATCCTGGGGTTGACAAGGCCACAGAAAAATCACCTCCTTGCAAAATGAAGCTTCTCGCCATTTCAAGACTGTAGACTACTTCAGTGGAGAACAAATTGCTTGAGATCTCACGTGAACATCCTTTTTTTTTAATCTTCCAACTTTATATAACAGCAAATGGAACATCCAAAGAGAGGCTTCCACAGGAGGTCAATTGCTGCTATGAACATGAGAAAAATAGCACTAACTAAGCATTTTGGATGCTTATACTTCAGTGATCAGCTGTGAGCTAGTACCATGATATCAACATGCTCATATATCACAGTTTTGCTGAAAGCCCATGGCACATATTGATCTCTTGCTTCAGTTGTGGAATCAATCTCAGGGTTGATCATTTGATCCATGATGGTCATGAGTAAAAGGCATCTCGATGACGTCCTGGAACTCTCCATTCAAATTGTTGGGCATCTGTCCAATGCACAAGTAATAAGAGGATTGCAAAATACTAAAACAGTGCTTTGGTACTCCGCTTTCCAAAAAAATGTTTATGAATATGAAAGCATATGTTTTAGATAACTGTGAAGGCAAATATGTAGTGATGAAGATACAATTAGATATATAACAAGCAGCATTTGTACATTATTAGTTGGTTTATTAGTGAAATGGTTAGTGTTACTGAGGTTACAATGTCAGTTAGGTTAATATCAACAATGCTCTCTCCACCAAAATCAGGTTGAAGAGGGTTAATGAGTCAGAAGCTAAAGAGACTGATTGATGGACTAGGTTCAAACAGCTTGCATGGCCAAAAGAATCAGGCACAATCTGGCTAGTTATGAAAAACAGATAGTAGGAATTTTGTTTGTTGTCTAAAATGTCTCAGTTTAGTTATGTTATCTAGTTTACTTTGCTTTTAAGACCCACGAACTTTTCGGAAAGATGGGTAGTGAAGCAAGACCCAGCAAAAGGATATAAAGGGGACTAGCTTTTCTTGGTTTAAAATATTATGTGGACATTCTTTTCAACGACTATCTGTGGAGCAGTATTCTTGAAACACCAAGCCATATAACACTAAATTAGGTCTTGGAACATCTTGCAGAAACTTGTCCTATTTTTCATGAACACAGTATTTGGTATAAAGAGCATGAAATGAAAATGGCCATTTAGCCAAATGCAAGTGATGGTACAAACCTGATGTTTAGGTTCTTTGAATGCACTGTTAGTTCCTAATGGAGCATGGATTACTCTTCCAAATGCATCAGTGGGGTTCACAGTGCTGGGCATCCCAACTTGTGTATATTTTGGTGGGTGTAATCGGGGATGAACAATGTCTGGGAAGAAGCCAAAGGCAGATGATGCAGTAGTGCCTCGAGATTGAAAAATCTGTGTGGATGAAACAATCATCATGAGAAAGACAAATCTAAAGGGTCAAAATCTATAAAGACAGATGAGAAGTATCTTACATCTTTAGATAAAATGCGTTCTATGTTGAAGTCCAGTGTTGGATTGACACTTGCTAGCTTCATCGACAAAAACTGCCCAACATGCACACATTGGGTATACCAGATTACATCGCAGCAGGACTATGCAAGTAAAACTGAAAATGGCACTACAAGTTTTATAAACATCATACCTCAACCTGCCTCTGTAATGATTGAACATAGTTAATTATCTCATCCAGCATAACAGCCTTACCAGTTACCTAGATTACATTTCACAAGTGATGTCATGCCAGTCATTCAGTATGGAGGCAGGGGACAGTTAGGAAGCACTTACTTTACTACAACCAGGAACAAGATCCTGAAGATATTTCATCCTTTCACTGATCTTCTCCCTCCTAACCTGCATCCCGAACAATAACAGTCAAACCAGATGGCTAGATACACCATTTTATGAAGAGATCATTAGAGAGAAGAAAAAAAGGACCTACCCTTTCGGCAAGACTATGGCTGTTTGTAGCCTGACCACGCCGTGCTCTTACATGTATGTAGTCTTCCTTTGGTGAACCTGCATTATCCTTTGTTTGTTTCCCACTGGATTTCCCGGACGCCACAGAAGACCTCTTTGGTTCACCCTTTTCATCATCCTCATTCTTCTGCGCTGAACCAACAGTTGCTAATTGCTCACCACCTTCTGCATGCTTCACCCCACCATCCTTCAAGAATCAAGAAAATTTCATATTCTTAGCTCCACCTAAATATGCAGAGATTCAGCTCTGTAAATATGTGTACATCAAGCAAATACCTGTCCTGATCTTTTCCTCTTCTTGGAACAAGACACCCTAGTCCCCTCATCATGGCCAGCGCCACCATTGCGCCCCGGCATGCTTAGCTCCTTGGAGGAGGAATCGACGGCATGCATCGTCTCACCATCTCCTTGCTGCTTCTCACCGGTTTGTGACAAATTCTTGGATCCTTCAATCTCAATATCCTCAATCTCCCTACATGGCTCGACGCCGTTTTGGAAATCACCCAAAGGCTGGTGGATACTAGGGAAAGGGTGATTGATCATGGCTCCAAGATTGCCTCCATTGTAGCAAGGGAACCCCGCCGCGGAATCTACAAACCCAGGAATAGCCGCAAACGGTGGCGGCGCACTGGCCGACAGCATCACCAACAAGGATGAAAAACTGGTTTCGCCTAATCCCATGTTATGTGAAGGTGGATTCCACAACCCAGGAGGGATAGGGAACGGATTCGCCATGGCGGTCAATGCATTACTTGCAGCTGCAGGAGAAGCAATCTGAGCCTCTTGCAAGAACATGGCACCACCATGGAAACTCAGAGCTTGGCTTTGCTCACTGGCCTCACTCCTCTCCTCCAAATCAGTGGCGTCCTTCTCATTCATCTCCTTTTCTCTCCCTGAAGACCAAAATCTGGGTGGTCAACAAAAGCTTCTAGGGTGAGAAAGTAGCACGGATGAGCCACCAAATCCACCTAACTCCACAAAAGATGGTTCTTTTGAGGGAATCCTACTAATTTATTCGACCTAATCTCACTTAAACAAATGGAAGTACAGTCAGTCAGTGAAAGCAGCAAGAGCTGAGCTGAGCTGACTAACACAGATACACATAAACCTAATCCACTGACACCATTAAATAACAAAGGGAAGGAAAATAAAAATCCTCGGAAGGCGCACACAAAGAACAAGAAGATGACGGACACGCGTACTAGCATCCAAGAACCAAGAACTACTAGGCTAGAACCTTTTTCTTGGAACCTCACCTCCGATCACACGGCGAAATCAACGGCATCCAGCAAGAACAACCTCCCCCCAAAACCCGCACCTTTTCTTGCCCCCCCCCCCCCCCCCCAATGGCCTGATCCAGAGACCAACCTAGAAGAAAAATGGCGAGAGAGATGCAATAAAGGAAAAAAAGGATCAGAGAGGACACCGCTCTCCTTCAATTCGTCGCCGTGTCCTTCCCCTTGCACAGTAGCAGTAGGAGGAGGAGGAGTTGAAGAAACGGAGGAAAAGAAAGGGGAAATGTTTTGAGGGTAGGAGGAGGGGGTGTCTGAAGTTGAAGACACAAGCAGAGCAAGCCAGCGCTCTGTTTGACTGTAGTCTGAAGTGTGTGTGATCTGATCAGTTCGGCACCGCACCGTTAGGTCATTCCCAACTCAATGACTAGGATGATATCTATAGCATTAAATAAGCTACCACATAGAATAAAAAAATAATGTGGCAAGTGAATAAATGAGAAAAGAGAAGGAAACCATGTCTCATGCAAGACATGGTTTCTACACAACATCCAATACATCATGTGAGATAAGTAGCATTAAACTTAAGTATGGATAGTGGTGTTTGCATTGAAAGGGTAGTGTCTAGTACTAGTTTCTTGATGATGTAGAGTTTATGAAAACTATGTCTAGTGTCTTAGGTTGGGAATGGCTCTTACTCTGATCGAAGTATTCAGAGGTCTCAGGGAGGGTAGGGTGTACCCCCACTGCTACTGTTCTGTAACTTCTGTTCATATATCATGGGGGCCAAGAGAGAGATGATGGGGGGTTGCTTTGGCTGCATTAATGTCCTGTTAGTGTCCATACGCCGCTATATCACACAACTAGTAAGATTTATTAGTGAGAAATATCCATTTTACGCTCTTAAAATAGTGTGGTGGTCTAAAATATACTTAGAAATTATAAAACCGGATATGATACGCCAATTATCAGTATCAAATGATTTGCCACCTTCGAGCTATTTTACAGTGATTGTACTACACGTGGATGCCACCTATTGACCTATACAATAGATCCACATCGGTTGCATAAGAGAGAGGGTCCACCTGTCATTGCTACTCACAGTGAGTGACTCTTCTTCTTTCTGCGCTGTTTCCCCTCTTTCCATCTTCCCATGGTACTCACAGTGAGTGACTCTTCTTCTTTCTGCTCTGTTTCCCCTCTTTCCATCTTCCCATGGTGTGGCCTCCGTCGCTATTCTTCTTTCTGCTCTGTTTCCCCTCTTTCCATCTTCCCATGGTGTGGCCTCCATCATTAAGCCGAAGCCGATAGATGTAACGTACCGTCTCTCCCAGGCCGGGCCTTACATCTGGTACCGTCTCTCCCAGGCCGGGCCTTACATCTGGCAGCTTTCATAGGTCACCCGGGAAGAATTTTCCGATCGGTCACCCATCCCTAAATTGCTCCAAGCCAAGCACGCTTAACCCTGGAGTTCTTTGCAGATCGGCTTCCGGAAAAGAAGTTGCAACTTGTAGATATAAGTATTCTATTAATCCTATTCGCATCCTCACCCCCTTAGGAGAACGTTTAACCCTGGAGTTCTTTGCAAATCGGCTTAATTTTCCGATCGGTTACCCATCCCTAAATTGCTCTAGACCAAGCACGCTTAACCCTAGAGTTCTTTGCAGATCGGCTTCCGGAAAAGAACTTGCAACTTGTTGATATAAGTATTCTATCAATCCTATTAATCCCAGGCTGGGATGTCACAATAGAGGCGAAGCTTTAGAGCGGCGTTGGTGAGAGAGCTCGATGAGGCTTCAATGGCGGTGTTGGTGAAAGGCGGGCCTTGGCAAGGCTTCAAGGACGGCGCCAACAAGAGGCAGAGCTCCATAAGGCTTCAAGGGTAACGGATCTCACTAGAATTCAACGAGTTCGCTCTCCATGGGATCTCGTCGGACTGCCACCGAGCTCCGCCTTCCTCGCGAGCCCCGTGCTTTGTTGCCTCGACATCTAGGAGCTCTGCCTAGGCTATGTCGAAGCCAATGAGATCTAAATAAGATGGAGGTTGGTGGCAGAAGAGGTGGTCCATTCGGAGGCAAAGGAGGCGGTCAACATTGACTGAGCGGTAGTGAGAAGGGTTGGGGGCAAGGAGGAGCTGAGCATCGATAAAGTGAGAGAGGTTTCCCCTACCGAGGCTAGTTGCACGTGGAGGAGCTCGAGCCCTACGTCTGCTGCGAGCACCTTGCTCCTTCTCCAATCCATGTCAAGGGAGCGGAGGGAGGGAAGGAGCTGGGGATGGAGGGACAGAAAGTAGTGGTGGCCGGGGAAGGAGGGATATAATTCACAGGCTACAACTTTGGCTCCTTTGTTCATCGAGGAAGGAAGGCCAGAGAAGAGGAGGAGGAGGAGGAAGAGAAAAAGGAGCTCCTTCACCGGCGTGCGGTGTGGCTACTCACCCTTGCACCTTCCCGCACCATCATAGGGGGTCGATCTATGGAGAGTCCATCTGCCATCACTTGGAGCTCCTCGCCACCCTGACCGTGTCGAGTTCGTGCATTACAGCGAATGTTTCATAATAAGTTCATGTATTATACCCACCTAATTAAATTTGTGTACAACAAATGTAATATACTCTTTATTCCTTCCATTTTATATTATAAGACGATTTAACTTTAATTTAAGCCACTTCGTGAAGTTTGACCAAATTTATAAACAAACATTATAATATTTTAAACATAAAATAATCATACTATCAAAATATATTTAATGTTAAATTTAATTAAACTAATTTGATATTAAGATGTTAATTTTTTACAAAGATCTAACTTAAAAAGGTTTGAAAAAAATCAAAGCGTTTTATAATACAAAACGGAGTGTTAGTTTTGTTGTATAGATCTTTTGAAACAACGCCTCACAATAGGCCGGACGCAGATAGCCCATTGACCCTACCCATGCCTGCTACTGCTAGACGAGATAAACAAGCCTCGCAGCAAGCTTGCCTCTAAGGGCGGCGTTTGCACGGTGTATGGTATGTGTGCCCTTGGCAACAACGCCACCACGCCATTCCCAGCCATCGCTGGCTTCCAGCTCTCGCCGACTTTTCACGAAGGAAACAACTCGGTAATCTCCTCCGTTAACCTTATTCAAAACATTTGATCATTTATTTTATTAAAAAATATAAATATCATTTATTTTGTTATGATTTGTTTTATCAATAAAAAAATTATTTATACTTTTATATATTTATATAAGATGAATGGGTCAAAAATTATATGAAAAGTTAACGGTGTCATGCATTTTAGATGGTGATAGTATTTTCGAAAAGTAACACATAAGAAAACAACAACTGATCCAGAACCAGAAAAATCTTTTGAAGTTGAACTGGCAACAGGTGCAGCAGTTACAGAATCCAGGGAAAATCAACGAATCGAATCGAGGGGGCCAACGAATGGCAGGAATCGTTTTCCTTACGGCGCTAATCACCGTCAGAGTTCTCGGTCCCCCTCACCAATAACGAAAGAATCAACCAAGACAACAAAAGAATCAACGGCTGATCTTCTTCTTCTTCTTCTTCAGTGGGCAAGCTTCTTTGCTCTCCCGGTGGAAGGCTGGGCGTCGTCCTTGGCACCGGGCCCCTCGGGCTTGCGAGCCCACGCCGGGGCCCGGTCGGGCTCGTAGCGGTAGTCGTAGAACAGCTCCTCGCCCGCGCTGATCCGCTCTTTGGCGAAGATCCCCACCCTGTGATCGCCTGCTACCATGATGACCTTGGCGTAGCAGTTTGGATCAGGGGAATGGTTGGCGAACTTCAGCTTGTCGCCCATTCTGTAGGCATCAAGAACGTACTGCATTCATCGAGAGGGTAAAGTGAGTGAGTGAGCATCCGGTACTGGCGAAAACAGCGAAAACACTGCAGCAGATCATAAAACGCGCGATATTGAACAAGAGTGGGTTGAGGATGTAAACAACTCGGTTCACGCAAAAGGATGATATTAGGCTAGTCAAATCAGTACAGTATGCAATCCTGAATGCTTGCAGACTGTAATTTGCGGGGTGTCTTTGCACTCACCTCATTGTTCAAGTTGAAAAGGAACGATGAATTCTCACGGTCATATATCTTTCCGCGCTTGTCAGCTTCTTTATGGGAGATAAGCTCCCCAGTGTACTCGCCAAGATACTCGTGCTTCCCAACACTATTCTGAAGATTTAGGAAAAGGACTAGTTAGATGAGGGTACGTCCTATGAGGGAGGAAAAGGGTCAATAGAGAAATCTTACCTTGAGGAAAGCTCCCCAGCCAGAAACATCAGATCTCCCAAGTAAGACCTGAAGAGTGCACATAGAAGTCAATACTATTTACAGATATTTAGAGATGGAATAGGACCTGTAATAGAAAATGAAGTAACACCCCCTGGTGTTTCATAAATTCACCAACATAATCGATAGATACTTTATGCAATTCTTTTCCTGCTAATGGGAAGTTTTTTGGTTCATAGTTCATTGCCTGTTTTGGAATATAGTTACACTAACTAGTTTCTTTGGTATTAAACTTAAGCTCTTTTGTATTTAGACAATTAGAATTTGAACTCACGTGAAAAATATTAAAAAAAAGAATAAAACTATTGAGAAGTACTGCTGGGTAATTAATTTAGACCTCTAGCCTCCTCACACAAAAATATCAAAGTATCGAATAAAGGCAAATGGAAGGGCCAAGCAGGCATAAAAAATCGATAGGCTTGACGAAATTATAACCAAGGTGCAATAGCATGAATAAATCAAAGTGCAAAAGGTTTACCCTTTGTTGCTGTTTAAGCAGCAGTTTCATGTTCCGGCATTCATAATTATCACCTCTTTGGTTAGGGACTCCCAATGTACCATCACCGCACCTGCACGATAGAAAGTACAAGTAGAAAAATAGCAGTTCAATGTACTGGCGCTTTGTTCTAGAAAAATTAAGGATGAAGAAACAATAATTGAAATTGAATAACAGACTATTTCAACAACGAATAACCGAAAGCATATTTAAGGTTCCATGGAGTGAAAAAGGATCATGATTGGATTTACACATTGGCTGGATAATATACTCATCTTTGGTGTTTGCCTAACAACTTACAGTATCTAAAATTTCATTTCCTATCATTAGATGCCCGTTCATAACAAATTCAAATTAAACTCCCCCATCATTGATACATTTTTCATGGTTTAACTCCTGGTAAACACTCCTATAAAACTCAGATATTGTTATAAATAATTTAGATATAGAATATCAATTGTCAATGTGCTGGCACACACTATCAAGTATGCTATCAAATGGTATGAGAAGGAAATGTCAAATTATTATTATTGCACCATTTTTTAATTGTGGAATGTAGCTATTGCCTATTGGGACTGTTGGGCAAGCAATTGATATGATTATATTAATTAAATTCAATTCTACCATTAAGATATTTTACTGCAGAACTTCGTATCTTCAGATACTGGGATATACATATGCAAGATTCTTTCTGCACTTAAGGATAAATCCATCATCCATCAAAATTCCATCCTTCAAGTGCAGGCATAGGTGGTAATTTCTCAACTTTCAAGGTAGATGTAAGGTTGGAGAAGTGCAAAGAATGAAAAGCACATTATAGTTGGTGCCTTTCTCTAAGATATACAAATGTGCATTAACTAGCAAAATCATTCAAAGGGTCATCAGAATTTAAAATACATACCCTACCCAGCAGTTTCTACACACATCAGGATCACATTCCCTGTCAGCAGCAAAGCATGGACACTGCCGGCTGCGACACTGACTCTTTGCGCAATGGCAACCTCGGAAGCGATTCTTGCACATTTTCGGGCACCTGCAACGCAGAAAGGATTACTTCAACTTGCATCAGCAGGATGCGGACAGCAAACATTTGCACTCCATGTGTTTGCATCATTTATTCCAATTAAATTTATAAATTATCAAAATAAGTAATAGCTAATAGCCAAAAGAGCACACAGAACAAAAGAGAAGCATGTGTTTGATTCACCATTTGGGTGAGAAATGCGGAGTTTACACCCTCACTCTCCCACCATCAAGGTTCAAGTCCTCTTCAACTAGAAATTTGGTGCCTGTTTTCCTCTTAATTGAAAAGGTGCCTAGTTCCTCCTAGGTTTTATTTTCCTTTCCTTTTCAGTAAGCAGCAATGATTGCAAAACTAAGATGTGATCATACGACATAAATTGGTCAGCACTAACCAAACAATATTGAATTTGTATACATCTACACAGTTTTGTTTTCATAAGCAACATTATTAATATCTAGAAGAAAAAATGTTCTCGGAGTCTGCAATATGAATAATTGAAGTAGCTCACCCACAGTATTTCTCACAGCAGGTACCATTTGTGAGACATGGACATTGCTTCCCACATGCAGACTGGCAACCACAAGGAGTGTATTGTCGACAAGGCTGATCCTTCCTTTCTGTAATCCTTTTCCTTATAAAATGGTAGCCTGCAGTTTTCCAGGTGTACTTCAAACGGCGGACCCTTCCTCGCCTTCTCACAAATCTTGATCTTGTCCGTAATTCATTACCCTGGGAGTTCAAACATTAAAGTAAGATGAAACCTTGGGAAAATACAAGTAAATGAGCTTTATGATGAATCCTACCTTCATATATCCTTTAACAAGAGAATCAACACCACTAAGAGCTCCAGATGCACTGCTGTTTTCAATGTAATTCATATACTGAAAAACATCTGTGCATGTTTTCATCCCACCCAGAAGGTTCCGAGCAATTAAACAACTTCAACATAGGAAAAACAAGGGCTCAGTATGACTATTCAAATTAGGGAAAACAAGGTATTCTACTCATTATAGAAAGGATAAAGAACATTTCCAATATGCTTGCAAGACATCCAAAGAAAACAGGAATGAGTTTTTAAGGCATTTGAAATGAACATACGTCAGAATTTCTTGTCCATGAAACGCTATAATTAACACAACTAGATACTAAATGATGCAGACATTAGAAATTCCAGTTAATTCCGCATTCCAATACGTTATGCATGACAAATTGTAGATTGTATCTTCATGTTACAGCTTTTACTTGAAATGTAGTAGTATAAGAATATAGTTTCGGGGATGTCTAATTATGATGCGAGAGCATTTGCTTTAAATATAGACATTTATGTTGAATACTTTTAGTAATACAGATATATTAAAAGAAAGCATAGTCAGTTTCTTGTGCTGAACTGAAAGGTTAATCCCTCCACCCCAAAATATAAGGTGTGCACGCATTTTAAAATTCAAATTTTACAAATCTTGACTCACAACTAGTCTAACAATATATAGGTTTAGTGATATAAAAATGGTATTGTCAGATTCATATTTGAATGTACTTTCATATGATGTTAGTTCCACTATAGAGTATAGACAGTATACTTGTGAGAAATTGAAAAGTAAAAGTCAAAGCACGCCTTATATTTTGGGACGGAGGGATTAGACACATTAACGTTTACTCTGTCCTGAACAGATACAGCAGTTAGTTGTGCAATAGTATACAAATATTAAGATGAAGTAGAAGGTAGTGAAATAATTCATATGAAGCTGATCATTACAAGGGACCAACCTGTTCTTTCCAAAAATCTCTAATCCTTTCAATAGAAGCCCTTGCTCAATCACCTTCCAGGACCTGCCATGAGCTTCTTGCCTGCATATACTCTCATCAACACATTCCTCTTTCCTTGAACTATCACAACCATCTGTTGCTGAATGTTCATTATTTGTATCCTCCATTGAATCACTCTGAGCATCCACAAAAGATGAGTTATTCTCCATTTGAAGTGTGCCCTTCTTTCTAAAACTCCTTGTGCTTGGAGAATTACACTGTGAGGATGCAACAGAATCCTTAATTCCACTCCTAGTATCAGATCTAAGCTTCATATCCCTAGGCCAAAGGCATCCATTAACAATAGAATTAGAGTCCGGTGACATTTCCTGTTGCCCCTTTTTCACACTCATTAGAATTCTCTCAGCAATTCTTCTGTTAGTACTTTTCTTGATTCCACCTTTTGCGCCAAGCTTATTTTTTGAGAGGCCAGGAGAGTGTTGCGGGGATTTATTGCTTAACAGTTGTACTTCAGACTCACTGCTTTCTGAGGAAACCCTTGCAGTTGAAGAACTTTCACTTTGTTGAGATTTTGTTTTCTGTCCACTAGAACCAAGCTTTTTCTTATTTGACCCTATCTGATCCTTTGCATTGTCCGATGTTGGCTCCTCAACATCAACAAGCAAGTGAGAATCAATCTCCATGATAGCATCTGGTTTAGAGACCTGACAAAAAGATTATAAATGAGGGAGAGATCAGCAAAACGGCATATGCTTATGTTTCGGATATCTAAATCATCATAAAAGAAGAGCTGCTTTTCCACAAGTCATATGCCTATAAAATACAGACCAGTTTGTAACAGTGAATACCACATGGTGTACCATCACCCGAGCTGCACAATGGTGCCTGCTTTTCAGTCTATACGAAAAGGACACTAATTAGAACAACACACAAGTTTAGGAAATAACTCATTTGTTCGAAAATTACCGGAAATACTAAATCTTGAGAACACCCATGTAGCTTGCAATCAAAAACCTTCCAACATCAAAATGAGCAGAATGTTTCATCAGTAAACCAGAGATATTATGTAAAACACACATGACAATTAACAGAAAACGTACCAAACATCGGCGACAAAAGAGATTGTCAAAGGAATCCAATGCTGCATCCAGATCTTTATCACCGTACACGTCTTCCATTTTGACATTAAGTTCAGACACTTTCTTGGAAGAACCCTCAGGTTTCTCCCCTTGTAGGATCTCATACCTGGCCTGGAAAATAGACACGTAATTTAATTTTTCAGAAATGAAACAATTAGTTGGAAGAGGAAAATCCCAAATGGATCAAATGCAAATGTGACGTGAGATTGAATAAATGTTGTATGAACCTTTATATCATCAGGAGCCCTTTCGATATCTCGAGCTAGAGTTTCAAGCACAGCATCAGACATGCCACATTCTTGAATGGTCATCCTGGCAATCATTGCACAAAATCACCCTTAAGTGGAAAAATTCCATACAGGAGAAACCAAATTATTGTGATCTATGATGTTTAAGGTCTAAATTAATCCACAAACAACTCAGATTAATGCTGTAACCATACTTTTCTTGCTTGTGCAAGGGTTGCACAAAACAAAACCAGGTCAAATATGCAGTGTGACCAGCTCAAGGTTTTCCCCTGGAACAATGTAGATAAAACTGGTAATGCCCATTTCATTTAATGATATAAGACATATGCCCCAAAACCAAACCCTTTTTCTTACAAGTTTTTAATAATGCAGTTTTACTAAATAATCTCTTGGGAATATTTCATACCAAATGTTACTTGATCAGTTTATTTAATATCATTTCTCTATTGCTTCTGTACTATGTTATATTGTGACTTCAAAAAGAGAATATTACTATTTTTTATTCTTTAATGAAATTACACTGCTAGGCAAAGTCCTGGTAGTTTTCCCAGTCAAAAGAAAAACAGAGAATATGACAAAATGCTTACAGAAGAAAGCATTTCTCCATGAAACTATTACTACAGAGTCATCAGATCTGTTATCCTATGGACTGAGCCCAAGCTCCAGGTGCTATGGTAACTGCACCTGTATCTTGGTCCCATGAGCCTGTAACGGTCAAACAAGTTGAGCATCCTTAGTGAATGTTCAAGGCAAAAGAAAACAAATGCATGTCCAAAGCATATTTACTGAATTATGCAATCTTCAGAATCCTTGAACTCCTTTTTCTCTTCCTCGTCCTCAACAGCTTCATCTTCACTATCACTGCAAATTAAAGCTTCGCCACAGTTTGTATCATAGTAAATCCTTCGACGACCAAGTACAGATTGGTCTTCTTGCATCCGCTGGTTCCTGCACAAAAGATTGTAAAATCTTATGTTTCAACAAACCTTAAGATGCCCTACCTCTCCAAACTAAAAGTATGCTGGAATGTAACTGTGACCATGCATGTTTTACATTACTTATTTAGAAAAATAGAAGTTTGTCATATGAGATATACTGTTAAATCCATATCAACAAACAATTCATCAAAAACATGTTTCAGTCTGATTTTTTGCTTGCTGCTCTACAAAATCACGCAATAGCAAAGAGAACACCAAGAAGCATAAAGCGGATGAAACAGCAAAAGCAAAAGAAACACTGCAGCAGGCAAAGCCAATGGTTCTGGCACAATAGCTTTGCTACCAAAGCCAAGAAGATGAATCCAAGGCAGTCAATGTGGCATTTGCTGCTCTTGTTTTAACACACACTCCCAGCCTGCAAGTCTGCAACTGCATGTGATTAAGAGAGAGGTGGGGCATGCAGCGAGGGGCCGCATAAGGACTTGTTCCATTTTTATACTATACCATTTCCCAAGCTTATAGCAAGAACGAAAGGCAATATCTCCATTACACATTTACACATGAAGAGAAAAAAAAATCACCAGAGACATAAAGCATTAGGTCGGAAAAACTATGTTTGACTGAATAGATTGTTGCACAAAAAACTAAAGACCACAAATGAGCGTGTGTTTACTGTTTAGCAAGAGAAATGAAATAGTATTGCTATGTTGTTGCTAATGGATAATAAAGTGTATATGCTATAACTTTCCATGATAACTATGTATATGATATAACTTTCCATGATAACTATGTAATTTAAGCAGGGATCTTAGGGATGTCAAGAAAATGCACCTGTCTAAAAATATCCAAGTTGTATATGGAGGGAGTGTTGCCACTTCTGGTAGTCTAATCGGACGGACAGAATTCCTCGTGGATAGATTTCCACCCACAATAACAGTCGATGAACACTCATCTTGGCAATTGACACCTTCACTTTCATCAGGAGATGACTCACGACTATTCACAGCACACAGGGCATCTTCTTTCCTCTTTGTGAGCAAATTCGAGACTAAATCTGTACTGTTGGATGTACTAGTTTGCCTATTTCTTGACAAATTGTGAGAGTGCAGTGTAATCGGGCTGAGCTTAATGCTATTCTCCTCTACCCTTTTCTGGAAAAAATGATCACGGGGAAGAAAACTAATCAGCTGGTAAATAAAGAAAATACAAGAAAATGACCCAGATTTGCAGCTCCAAACAATCAAATCAAATCAAATCACCTGGATGTAAACAAAGCGGTCCGATGTGATTTTCTTCTTCAGCGAATCAATAACACAGAGAACATAGCCCGATTCACTGCTCCCTTCCTCGGAAAACATCGGCTGCGGGGACAGAACAAGCTAAATTCCATCACAACCACAAGCATATACAGATTCAAATTTCATCCGAGCAGTAAAAAAGGCAAAGGAGAAAGAACCCGCCTCATTTCGGGAATCGCCAGCCATCAGGGGCGGGAGAAGTCGGCGGCCGCCACGGGGCCGCGACGCCGCTTCGGGAGGCGGTCGGCGTGCTCTCGGGGAAGAGGCGCGCCGCGGAGAAAGAGTCAGAAATGGCGGCGGCGGCGGCCGGGGGGGAGTCGGGGGATTGCAGGCGTCGGGGAGCCGAGATAGCGGGCGGTGTGGGGAGGAGGGCGGAAGGCCGGAGCTCCGTCACGGCGGGCGGCGGGCCGCCGGAGACCTGGTCGCCGGCGAGGCCGCGGCGGCGACTCGTCGTCGCGGCGTGGGTGGAGGAAAGGGAAGGGGGGATGGGGACTGGAGACGAAGGGCTTATATATGGCTGGAACGTGTTCACACTGTACCCGGCCCATACCCGAGGTACCAAAATATGGGCCTAAGTTTGGGCTTTCTGGGCCAAAATATGACACATACCAATTGATTGGAATAAGTTCATTCGAGGTCCTTAACTTTACACTGAATCCGATTTTCGTTGGAATAAGCTCATTGGAATAAGTTTATTTTATCTCCATCATCTTTTCCCTTGGTCGAATCGCATCCCTCAACCGCAAAACTAGTACAATGTATCCCCCACCTAGTTCACTTCAGGACATATTATGAAGACTCCCTTGTCGCTCGGGAGGTGACCGTTGCTGAGGCCCGCTCCCCCTACGTGCACACCACCTCGCCACCGCTGGCGGTGCCGACGGTGGCGCCTCCCTCCCTCCCACCAAGACCTCCCTTCATCCTCACCTTCTTCCTTTCTCTCTTTTCCTTTTTCAGTTCCAAAACTCTTTTTCTTGGCAACTCGTCTGTCGACCCTGTTGCAGCCATAGGCAACGGCAACCGGCCATGGTGGTGGGCAGCCGATAGATCTGCCTCCTACCATGCCCCTCCTCTCCTTCGGTCCCGTCGGAGTTGGACCTATCAATAGTTTGCTGCTTTCACCCTATATCAGATACAACGGGTCCCTCAACTGATAAAATCGGTGCTAATAAGGTCCAAAGGCGGTTTCGGTCGATGTGACATCTACATGGCTGGTTTGACTTGATCCTTGTCGTACGTGGCCACGACATGGCACTGGAAGCAAAATGTAATAATTAAAACTTAAAAAAAATGTGGAACCCACATATCATCGAGTGTTTGGTTAAAAATAAAAGAATTATAATGGGACCCATGGCCACCCCTCTCTTTCCCCTCTTCTCTCCCCTCTCTCTCTCCCCCTTTCCTCGTCTTCATAACCGAAGAGCTAGGACAGTGCCTGCGACCGCCACTGCAAGCGAGGAGACAACGTTCACGGCGAGTAAGCTCGCGGCGCCGGAGACTCGTTCGCGGGGCTGGTCGAAGGGAGCGGCGAGGGAGGCGATGTTGAGGCCCGCTCGTCACGGTCGGCAAGCCACAAGCACGGCGTGCGGGCGATAGACCAAGGAAGGCAATGATGAGAGGAGATGGACCACGAACCGGCACAATGAGCGGCGGCGGTGGAGCCGGTCAAGGCGAGCGGTGATGGCGTTGCAGGCGTCGAGCAGCGCGACCTCTCTTCCCCTTCGCCGTAGCAACCTCCCCCGCCGCCGTTGTAGCTAGGGCTGGATCCGATGGAGAGTGTACTACCGCTAGGCACGGTGACATCAATGCCCTTTGTGTGGCCGTCGTTGCTAGATCCGACAGAGAACTCGACGGCCCTCCTTCTTCGCACGTACTCGTCGGCCTCCTCGCCTCCCCCCTCTCTGCGCACTCGTCGGCCTCATCGCCGCCTCCCTCTCCGCGCGCGCTCGCTGGCCTGACCGCCCTGCTCGCCGGCCTCCCCGCGTCCTCCCTCTCCTCTCGCTCGGACCGGCCGCTCCACCCTCGACGGTCGTCGCGCCCCGCTCCTTTCCCGCCCTGTCGCTAAAGAAGGAGATGAAGCAGGCTTAGCGGGTGATTGGGAATGCAGCGTGCAAAGAGGCCGCTCCTCCTCGAAGCAACGGTCATCGACATTGGAGCCCCCTCCTCGTCAGTCGCCAACAGTAGCCACCGACGGCCACCACCACTGCCGTGCACGGGGTAGAGAGAGGTTGGGGACATGTGCCGCCGGCTGCATCTAGCGTTCATCCGCTATTTGGGCTAGCTCCTCCAATCTATCCTCCATCGCTGTGGGGAAGGAGGAGGGGAAGAGAGAAGGAGAAGGGAGGAGATAGAGAAGAGGGAGGATGAGGTGGAGGAAGTAGACCCATTGACATGGATCCCACTATTTTTTAATCTTACTGTTTCATTGATATATGGCCCATATATTTTGTTTTAATTTTTAATTGTTAAAATTTGCTTCATGTGCCACGTCAATGGCTCGTCAGATGGACCGAGTCAAATTAGCCATGTAGGCGTCACGTTAGCTAAAATCATTGTCCAAATCGCCTTGATACCTATATTGCATTGTTTTTGTAAGTTGGGGGACTGGTTGTGACATATTTTCCTGTTTAAGGATGACGATAAGGACCTACAATAAACTTATTCCAATAGAAAAAAAATGGAAAAAGACGACCCATCTGCATCCAAAACAAAAGTAAGGAACAAAGGGACCTAAATTGAACTTATTGCTATAGAAAAAATTGAAAAAGGCGACCCATCTGCAAAAAAATTGAAAAAGGCGACCCATCTGCATCCAAAACGAAAAGAATAAAGGGACCTCAAATGAACTTATTGCTATAGAAAAAATTGAAAAAGACGATCCATCTGCATCCAAAACGAAAGTAGGCAAAATATAAATATCAGAGCCAGGTTTCGATCCTGGGACCTGTGGGTTATGGGCCCACCACGCTTCCGCTGCGCCACTCTGATGGCTGTGATGTTATCTCAATTCTTAATTTTAAGTATATGATTACCACGTGTCCAGTAAGAAAGTTGCTTCGACCTATCAAATAAATGCATTTTTAAAATTTATAATAATTAAATTTAATTAATTATGTGCTAATAGCATTTTTTTCCATGTTCTACCTTTATGTTCAATTCATTGGAAAAGAACATCACCTTTTTTTCTCCAGGATAAACACTCCAACGGAACCAGAAATTTTTAGTAAACTTATGCAATACACTTTCATAATATGAAATTAGTGTTTATAATTTTTTAAAAAAATATATACTCCCTCCCTAATAAGTTCTAAATAAAAAAATCATACACATAAAACACACACACAAAAATCACAAATCGACTATCTAGTACTTCCTCCGTTTCATATTATAAGATGTTTTGACTTTTTTTTTAGTTAAACTTTTTTAAGTTTGACTAAATTTATAGAAAAATCTAGTAGCATTTTTAACACAAACAAACTTATTGTCGAACTATATTCAATGCTAGATTTAGTTTAACTAATTTGATAATTGAGATGTTGCTAATTTTTTCTATAAACTTAGTCAAACTTAAAAATAATTTTTAAGTTTGACTAGGAAAAAACTCAAAACGTCTTATAATATGAAACGGAGGGAGTAGTACTGGAGTTAGGCCTAGAGTAGTGTTCGGTTCTATAGTCTTCTTGGAGATTCCATTATGTCTTTAGTACTTTACTCTTCTTGTAAGACTATAGTTGTGATAAAAGAATTATCTCCTTTATTATATTGTGTTCATATTTCATATACTAGTTCACTAGTTATGTGTTCTAGGAATAGATTATACTTCATTAATACAATACTTGATTAGACTAGTCAATCTACGTGGTAACGGTCTAATGATCTTAACGGGTTGCGCTTGTTCTAACTTGTTCATCCGAAGCGTTAGAGTCGAAGGGGAATTAGTGATATTATTTATTAACATAAGTATGATGCTTAGGTTAGATAAATGTAGTTGGATGCGGGTATGTCCCATAGAAAATGAGATAGGCGGTAGGTGGTGACAGCCTTGTCTGTCCTTTATACTCCTCCACGTCCGGTATGATGAAAGAGTGTAAAATGTCATAACCATATTGGCAGACCGACAGGGAGTGGTCTCTAGGTATTAAATGGGTACATAGAATTAAGTCCTAGCATTGTAAGCACGTATGTGTTAAGTGTACACTAAACATTAGCAATATAGAAGAACATATGAATCTTAGCTTTCTATAATTCTTCTCCACTGCCAGTGTATCATTATTAGATGAATCTTCGTCGTCTTCCCTATAGAAATATAAATACAATACATTTGGAATACTCCTGGATAAAATGTTACAGCAGTATTCGTGCGCTTACGGATTTATATGTGACTGTAAGAAATACCAACATTAAGTTTGCCAATGAAAGGAAAGGGCAATGAGATTGGAGCAGCGATAGGAAGGGGCCCCACTCCACCACTGCCACCATTGTGGGTCCTGAGTTCCACCTCTGTCGGCACCGAGCTATGTTGCCGTCCAACTTATCTTTCTCTAGGAGAGGGGGGGGGAGAAGAAGGTGATGGGAGACATTTGAAGAGTGGCTATCCGTAAGAGTGGCATACTATTAAATTTGAGGCTCATGGAATTAGGTTTAGGGGTTAGAGCTTTGGCAAACGGGCCCAAAAAGAACATAAATTTCCCTAGTACTTTGCATTTCAGGATATAGCCGCATTCCTCGTAAGGGTGAAAATGGTCACGAAAATTCCCTGTGGATCAAGCGCCATTTCTATATACTCCCTCCGTTTTATGTTATAAGACGTTTTGACTTTGGTCAAAGTTAAACTGTTTTAAGTTTGACCAAGTTTATAAAAAAAATAGTAACATTTTCAACACAAGATAAATTTATTATGAAAATATATTCAATTATTAATTTGCTGACACTAATTTAGTTTATAAATATTATTATATCTGTCTATAAACTTAATCAAATTTGAAACTTATAACCTGAATCAGAGGTAGTAAAAGTTACCATTTCCAACCGTCATCATTTCGATATAAAATGGTCACGGAGGATAAATTTAATTTTTTTATTTTTTCTTTCTGCTTAGTATTGATGCCTATCGATACCGATGAGTACTACCTCTGTTAAAAAAAACTCAATTCTTCGGTTTCCATGTCCAATATTTGATGGTCCGTCTTATATGAATTTTTTTTTATGATTAGTATTTTTATTATTGTTAGATGATAAAATATGAATAATACTCCTGACATATCTTTTTAAATTTTTTTATAAATTTTTTAAATAAAATAGACGGTCAAATGTTGCACATGAAAACTCTGGAATTAAGTTTTTTTTAACGGTGGAGTGAGTACTAGTTTAATGTTTAATGATCGTCGTTTCATGCTACCGATCCCGACGTTTTCGACCGTTTTCACCCCTAGCGGGCGGCGTGCATAACGATGTGAAATATCGCCGCCGATCCGGCTCGCCGCGCGGCAATGCGGTCGAATTGCGGCCGGGTGCGCGCCCGGCGGACGGCCCGCTCGCCACCGGCGCCGGCGGCTTGGTTTTCGAGGTGGCTCACGCGCGTCTTCGCTCTCCGCCGCGCCGCGCCGCTCCTCGATCGCTTCTTCGTCCGCGCCGGAGAAGAGGTACGCCGCACCGCCCCCGCGCCTTTTACATCGTTGGTTTCCGAGGAAAAGCACGAATTAGTGCCAAAATTCTCGCCAATCTCGCGTTTCCGCTCTCCCCAGGTTTAATTAGGTTTCCGCCGCTGCATTTTTTGTTGCGTAAGGGTTAGGTTAAAATTCAAGGTGGAGTGGAGAATTTCATTTTTATCTTGCTGTACAGTAAGGGCGCCCCAATTTAGAACTTCTTATCCCCAATTTAGAACATCGTGGAAAATTTGGTAGGAAACCCGTATGGGAAGAGCAGGTAGTATTTCTTTTGCTGTAAAATTCACGCGTTTTCAAACAAGCGTAAGGAGAACACCCGAAATTAGTGTGTGTTCTAGCATTTCATATTTGAATATGGAGGGATTGGATTGGGATTTAGACATTTAGTTACTACTCTGTTCCTTGCTTAATCCAATCCCCCTTCACCACCAAACAAGAAGTTGCCTCCACCGGTCGAATCCTCATTTCTCATCCTCGCAAAAGAAAAGAAAACCTTCATTTTCTTATCCAAATATCTACCGAGATACTGTGTCCTTGTTCATTTGATCCTATCAATTTGGCCATGTTGTGGTATGGATAGCAATGGTCAACTGGGCAAAGGTTAAGTACAAACGCCGCAACTTGATTCTTTCCCCTCCCCCCAAAAAAATGCAATGGTATTATGGGATGTAGATTGTAGAATTGAAGAGGAAATTATCCGATTCACCTCTAGGACAATGGTGTTTACTGTTTTACCATTTCCCTCCTTTATCTAGTATTGCTCAAGATTTACCCCTAAAGCCTTTATCTGAACTTTTTATGGATAATATAAGCCTAAATTTATTGTTTTTTCGATTCCTCGAAAAAAAAGAACTATTATTCTTCTAAATCATTTCATTGGCCTGATTAAAAGGATGCAGCTATATTATTTTGTTACATTCACTAAGTATAACAAAGGATTCTGATGCTTGATTAATTCCACGTTAATCAGGTATTCTGATGCATCAAACAAGAACTGTTGCCAGAAAAATACCTTCATCATACTTCCATGATTACTAAATATTACTCCCTCCGTTTCAGATTGTAAGACTTTCTAGCATTGCTCATATTCATTTAGAAGTTAATGAATCTAGACATATATATATATGCCCAGATTCATTAACATTTTTATGAAAGTGGGCAATGCTAGAAAGTCTTACATTGTGAAACGGAGGAAGTACTTCATAATTAATATGATGATGTGCTAGGAGCTCCCTCCACCACAATCAAACTGCTTGCTGTTCTGTTATCAGTGCTGATGTGGATGAAATATCACCACGAGTTTTATCTATTTGCTTGATAGTTTCAGTGAGAAAGTTCAGGAATCTCTTTTGTTACTAGTCAACTATGTCTAGTTTTATCTTCTGCAGAACTTTGATTTGTTCTCTCTATCCATACTAGAGTGGTATATGTCGTCAGTTTCGGTCAAAATATGGATTTATCTCCCGTGTGCTTTATTTCCAAACAGGAATCACAAACAAAAACCTCACAAGCTTACTTTTTCTACTTCTCTTTGTTGATATTTGAAATGAAAAATTCACTTTCCAGTTTCCAATTACCATCCCTTAGGGCTTAATTCCTAACTCTGTTTTTTGTGCAATATCTAATCGATGAAAAAAAATGTCCCTGCGCGTATCTGATTGGTGTCTTAGCAAAATTGTCAGTGACTGATACAGTCAAGCTTAGCCAAAAATGATTAGATGTATCCTGTATTCCTGTATATGCGGTTGGTGCCCTGAGATGCCTTAGATATTTGATGAATGCTCCATCTCAAAACAAAAGGCAATAAGATCCATGCCACTAGTTGCTAGTGAAAGGGAAGAGGAATGCACTGAGAATGAGAAAGAGCTTCCTTATTTATGCTCTCTTGATTCACAAAATAATAGGGAGGCTTTTCTGTGAGTTTGTTGTTCTTATATCACTCAACCACAATGGTGTACCTATCAGTATCAGACAATGTCCCTATTTTCCCTACAACTATTATTCGAGTTACTGATCACCGATAGCTCATGGTTTAGTGAGAAAATAGGCCGTGCTGGAAAGATATGATTCTCATGGTTAAAGCAAGAGTAAATTCTTTGTCACTGCTTTTCTTTTCATCCAGAATGATCTGGAGGGCTGTAAGGATAATGGATATTTAAAAGCGGAGTGAACACCATCACCTTCACCTCTGCTGAAATTCCAATCTGATACAACGATAGCCCATCATTAAGCAACTATCTAATATTAGAGAGATCCTATTTCATTAAGAAAATAGCACTGAGATCCAAGTGGAATAAAAGACTTGAACTCAGCAACTGATTTAAGTTCAGTTCATTACTATGCTACTATCTGGCCAGTGGACACACTTAATCAGGGTTCCATCTTTTATTTTGTAATGGAACGAGCTTTGTTTTCAGTCAACATAGGCTGGTTAGGCAGCAGTTATATGACATGATGGAACGAAAATAGGAATATATGTTCCACCATTTTGGTGCTACTTTATAGTAAACAACTAAACCCCCCAATTCATCACCTAAACCCCTAAAGCATTGTTGCTACTGTGATTGTTGGCCAAGGTACCCTAGGAATTATCTATATACAGTTATGCACATACTCATTTCATCTCATCACTGCTCTTTGCTTACTTCAAAAACTTAAAGCTACTGAGCAAGTACCAACAATATATATCTGCTATCCGAAAATTACAAAGCAAAACTTTAAAAAGCTAAGGTACCTGATCAAATTTTAAGTCGCAAACAACACACTATTATTCATAACACAGATTGTCTAGAACTACTCCCACTGGATGTTATTGCTACTACTCAGTAAGTCCACATATGCCTATAAGATAGCGTCTCATGAGTCCCATCAGAACCATGGAACAGTACCATAGCTACCGTCAGATAGAGCTGCAGTGGAGAACATCTGGTCCACTTCGATCTCCACATCTGATCTCTTGGCGAAACGGCCCTTGATCCTGGGTCGCGCTTCTGCATACGCCTTTCTTGTTGCATAACGTATTGTCTTCTCAAACTTCCTGGCCTTCTTCTTCTCCCTGTACCTGAGCACCCTGGCCTCCCTGTCCATGGAGCTGAAGTGAAGGGACATCTGAAGCGAAGGACCTGAGAAGAGATTGATTGCTCCAGCAGGTGTCAGGATGCTGGAATTTGGCATATCTATCACCGTGCTGTCTGGTACTATACCCACCTCCATTGATGAGAAAGATATCTGAGATGGAATCGGCAAATGGTCACTGAAATATGCGAATCATAAGGAGATTGCAGGTGTCAGAGACCCTGCAATGATATATAGATGGGCTTAATTTAATTTTACATACATAAAAAAAAACTTCCAAGCTTTTTTACTGTCGCAAAAGTAAGATATTTTAAAATTATGCACTGGGATAAAATATGAATTACACTTACACTTATCCTACTTTTCATGAGGTCTTTCGTGTGGTGATTGCTGTATACATAAAAGGTTAACAAGCTCACTTCTTTTCAATTAGTGAGTTAGCATGGATGGTATATACTTAGAAATACAGGAACTAGTCAACTGGTTTGCTTAAAGATCAATTGTGTACTTTTCTTTAAAGTATCTTTTTTTTTATCAGTTCCATTCAATCAGCCTAAATATCGCAGCTTGAAGTAGAAAGTATCTTCGTTTTCCTGTTGAGATCTGTTTATTTATCCCTTCATTTTATTAGGTAGTAGTATGAACTCTAAAACATTGACTACGTGGCATGTAGTAAGTAGTAACAACTAACTAACAGCAGTAATAGATGTTCTCTGAAAAAAATACTTGTAGCTAGTAATAGATGAACTCACGCTGTTGCTGATGGAATCTGTGTAAGCGCTGACGCCGGCGGTCATGGAGGCGGCCTGGTCTGCTCCCACAACTCCATAACCACTATGCTGCTGCTCACTCAGCATTGTGATCTGTGAAGGTACCACACACTCGCTCCCTTCCTTCTCTGCAAACTCCTTTTGCATCTCCTGCTGCTGCTCTTGCTGTTCATGCATCCCATACTGCTGATCTTGGTTGTTTTCGATGCGGCTGCCGTAGTACGAATTGTACCCGACAAGATCGAAGTACTCATCGACTTCACCAAAATACATGCCGTTGTTGTTGTTGTCGTCGTCGTTGTTGTTGTTGTGGGGATCTTTGGTGAGCAGCAGCCAAGAGTCCACCTCCTCGTCCTTGTCGCCGAGGACGGTGGCGGTGGCCACCACCGCCTCAGCGAGCACGGAGGTGGCCGGGATGGCGACGGCCGGGAGCGGCACGACGGGCACGCGCTGGTGGCGCCTGGCGAGCGGGTTCGCGGAGTGCACCTGCACGTCGCACGCCACGCACAGCGCCGCGGCGTCGGCGCGGCACGCCAGCGCGGCCGGGGCGCGCTCGCAGGCCTCGCACACCCGCACGCGCTCGTGGCGCGACGCCACGCGGTTGGCCGCGTGCACCCGCGCGTCGCACGACGCGCACAGGTACGCCGCGTCCGCGCGGCAGTACACCACGCTCGGCGCCGCGCGGCACCCGTCGCACGGCCGCGCCCATGGGCAGCCGCTCCCCTCTCCTCCTCCTCCTTCGCCTCCTCCTCCAACCTCCTGGTCGAACACGTTGCCACCAAAATTATAATTCATGAACGAAGTAGCCTTGCTTGTAGTAGTAGTAGCTTTAGCTTGCACCACATGGACAAGTCTATCGATCCAAGCTATTGTGTTTTTCCTCTCTATCTATCTCTCTCTATGTGTCGTGTGTGTATGCGTCTTCTCCCGTTCCTCTACCTCGCATGGCTCTTGTGGAATTTTGTGTGTGTTTTTGGAAGGAGAGGAGGGGAAAGTCACGGTGTTTTTGTCCTGGGGAGTTTGAGTGTAGAGTATACTAATAGTAAGGGGGTGTCAAGTCGAATCCAGCGAGTGACACTTGGCGCGATCTCGGGGGGGTGAGCGGCGGCTGCAATGCCTGTCTTGTGGTTGCCTTTGGATGTTGCTGCTTCAGCGTTTCTCTTCTCGCGCCCTGATGCCAATCCTCAATGGAGGAGTCGTTTTCAGATAAAGATTTTGTGCACTTTGGCGGGTCCTCTGGAGAATTGCCGCCCTTGAGCTAAATCTAAGTATCTAACCTGAACTGATGTCAATACCTTTTAAGCCAAAGCAATCGCGCTTTTGCGCAAAAAGCTTTGCGTTTTAGTGATGAGTACACTGATTCTCTTTTGTCGTAATCATGTTCCATTTTAACTTAGGACTGTCCCTAAACAAATTTTACAGGGATCAATAGAATCCTCCCATATGCATTCCTAGGATTGTCCCTAAACAAATCAATGGACATCTCTTAGATGGAACTAAGCCCAAAGGTCGAGAATTGGAAGCCACTGTGATGTATGTATAAATAAAGGAAAAACAAAAAAGAGCAGAGGAAAGATGCTGCCTCTCTCTCTCTCTTTATGCACAATCTTTTGCAAAAGAGAAAAGGATGGTGGGTTCTCTGGGATTCCAAAGCATGCGGTTTTGTGCCAGTCATTGGCACTCCCCCTTAGCCGTTCCGCCTTTACGAACCTCCGGTGTGAGGTAGCCAGTGCAGAGAAAAGTTCCAAAGCGGCCTGCCATGTCACTAGATAGTTTCTTTGCCGGCCTCCCTCATCCAAAAATATCTATTCTAGTGGAGAAGTCAAATTATTACCAATGTGTTTTTTTTTCTCTTATAAGATTTCTCAACTGCTGAAGGAACTATTATTTCCTTGCATATCTGTTTTTTTTGTTTGTTTGCAAGGCCTATCTATATATGACATGGGTCCTTTATGGGTTATTTGTTGCTTACCATTTTCTTTGAGCCATCTGTTTCTTATTATAGGCCTGCTATAACGTTAAATATGGCTCTCCATAGAGAATCTACCTTTTTTTTGCAATAAATTTTTAAGGAAAACAGTCCACCTCTGTTCTTCTTTGCTTTTGTTGTTATCTAGTATTTTGGTAGAATCTAGCTACATGGTTTGATATATGTCTTGTTAGTACCAAGTTCAATGCAACCATGCATATATCTATCGTGTTGATGAATTGAGTTTGTTATGCTGTGGTTGAATTAAGTGTTATGAAAAACATTAGAGTAACTAACAAAAAAAAGGTGGTGCTATTAGGGCAATTCTCCTATAAAACTATGCCATATGCTACACAAATTTTATCTGCAAACTTGTACTACACTAAACAAACTTCCTTGGTAAGTTGGCATATTAACATCATTTGTTTTTACTGTATGTTCAAAATTGATCTTCTTACCCACAAGTGATTATTTACTAGTGAAAGCACAAGATATATTTTTCTCCAGCAGTCCTCTTTATTCCATTTGATGAGTGCGTATATATACAGCAGTTCCGTAGAGGCAGTGACTGGTGAGCTTATGGCAGCCTATGTGACTGAAGAGTGGGCCCCACGGCCCAGGAATTGTTGAAGATGGTGACAACTAAAGTTAACTCTTCAGGTAAGGACTGTGACTGAGATGGCATATTTGGCTTTCACACCTGGCATATACATCTTCCAGAATTATTGGCTTTTACTATATTCTAAAGGGAGAAATGCCCTTGTTTCTTCAAACAGTTCGATGGACACGTAGAGTTAAATGCACAAAATGTCTTCGTTGGAAGTTGACCTAACAATAACAAGAGGCTTTGCAGTACCACGAGCCAAAATGTAAGTTCTTAGTTCGAAATAGTGAGGTGCTGAGTATGGTACAACGTTTTGAAATGCTGCAGTGCGCTCCACCCCAACCACCGTCAGCGCCCCAACCAATGGCACCCACTCTCCTCCGCCACCCACAGCCCTAGGCGCCTCCCTCCGCTGCTTCCGGCCACCGACCGCCTCCCCATCAGCCAACACGGTGAACCCAAGCCACGGTAAGTTTTGGGCGGACTTGCCGCCTCCTCCACCACCTAGATCTGGAGCGCCCCGATCGATGGCTAGTGTCACCCACGTCTCTGCGACCCCGAAGCCACCGCTGCCACGACCCCGTTTGTCGCTTGCGAGGCTCCCCCGACGCCGATTTCAATTCGAAAATTGCTCAACCACCGCCGCTCCCAAAATTGAAGTATGCAATTACCATGCCGTCGCCATGACGTGACGCCTACCAGCACGCCTATGAGCCAAGAGCAAGGGGATGGATAACGTCTCCTCTAGGCGTACGATGCCACATCGTGCCTTCAAGCTGCCTGAGCCACGCGTCGGCTCCATCGCCCTTGCCACTAACACACCGCCGACAAGGGCCTGAGTCCCTTCCGCCTCCGCCATAGGCCACAGGCGTTATGGCGCAACTTGGAGATCCGGAAACAAGGCCAGTGGAGGGCGTCGTCTTCATCTCGACGTCACACATCATTGATGGAGAGCTACGCGAAACGGAAAGCACAGCTGCTGTCACCTGGGCGATGCGCGCCCCGTCGTCGGTCACGGCAAAGGACGTCGAGTGTGTTATCGCCTATGAGTTCGGTCTACGCATCGGCGAGCTGACGGTGTCGCTGCACTTCCCGGAGGCTTTCCTCCTCAAGTTCAAGCACCACTGCCACTGCGAGGAGACGGTGAAGCAGGGCTTCGCCAAAGGCCACGGGATCGAGGTCCACTTTATCCAATGGTGTAGCTTGAAAAACGCCACCGGCTCGGCCCTCATGTACAGAGTCAAGCTCTGTCTCGACGGCGTGCCGATGCACCTGTGGGCACTGGACATCAACATTCAAGAGAGTAATTGGATACGGGACATTGACATTCTCCGAATCACAATGGCTGAACATATCCAACAATTTGTGCATTTATGGTCAATGATCAGAAGAATGAACCCGCTGAATGATGAACAAGACGGCATACGGTGGAACCTAACGGCAAACAGGCAATACTCGGCAAGATCGGCCAATAGACTCCAATTCCTCGGGGCGGCGAGATCCGCTTTCAATCAATCGATCTAGAAAGAGTGGACGCTTGTGACATCCCAGCCCAGAGCTTAATAGGATTAATAGAATACCCATATCAACAAGTTGCAACTTCTTTTCTGGAAGCCGATCTCCAAAGAACTCCAGGGTTAAGCGAAGTTGCAACTTCTTTTCCGGAAGCCGATCTCTAAAGAACTCCAGGGTTAAGCGTGCTTGGCCTGGAGCAATTTGGGATGGGTGACCGACCGGGAAATTCTTCCCGGGTGCGCACGAGTGAGGACAAAGTATGCAGAAAAGACTTGTGTTGGTCTGTGAGGGCAGTCTATGACCTATGGAAGCTGCCAGATGTAAGCGGGCCCGGCCTGGGAGAGGCAGGTCGTTACAAAATGGTATCAGCGCCGACTCTCGCGGTTTCATGGGCGCGTGTGTCGCAGTTGTGCAGGCATGGTGTGCATGGCTGGTGTGGACCCGGAGTGGTCACACAGCTTGGCACATGCGCTGGCACTGGACACATGGACGTGGCCAAGAGGGGACGTTCTTGGCCTGGGGTTGATCGACGGGGGCGTCGATCTCTCTTAAGGGGGTGAGGGTGTGACATCCCAGCCCAGGGCTTAATAGGATTAATAGAATACTCATATCAACAAGTTTGCAACTTCTTTTCCGGAAGCCGATCTCCAAAGAACTCCAGGGTTAAGCGTGCTTGGCCTGGAGCAATTTGGGATGAGTGACCGACCGGGAAATTCTTTCCGGGTGCGCACGAGTGAGGACAAAGTGTGCAGAAAAGACTTATGTTGGTCTGTGAGGACAGTCTATGACCTATGGAAGCTGCCAGATGTAAGCGGGCCCGGCCTGGGAGAGGCGGGTCGTTACAACGCTTCTGAAATGCAAATTCTTCTCTGGGCTTATTTCCCAGAATAGAGTTTGGACGGCGAATAGATTGGAGCGGAGAGGATGGCTAAACCAGAAGATCTGCTGTCATGAGGGGACTTAGGTACGAAAGACGGTGCAACAGGCCACGGCGGCAACAACCTTAAGAGGAATAGTAATATAGTTGGTTTTGATTTAGAATTTGTTGTTGGATCTTATCTCTTTGAGTTTGTTAGGATTACATCTCTGTAAGAGCTACTTAAGCAGATTAGCAGCAAAAGCAATAGAATCATGCAATTGAGATCAATCTAGTCTATTTTCCCCTGCCTCGTTGGTGTGTCGCCGATCACAGCTCCGCCGCCGACGAGATCCAAGGCCGCGTCCTGCCACCGCCTTCAAATATAATCTTTGATGTATTTCTCCTTCCAATTCTCTAGTTCGTGACATCTGCCCGCTATGCTATGTACAAGATGAGACAGTGATCCACCTATTGGCGAAATGTAGAGTCACAAAGAGGATATGGGCCGAGATCCAAAGATGGACCAGCAATGACTTACAAATGAACAAATGGGACAACTGCCACTCTTACTGAGCTTTGGTGGAATCTCGTGCTTGAAGCCCCCAATAACCCCCATCGACCACTCCAAACAATGGTGATCCTAGTTTTCTGGGAAATATGGTGCGAGTGTAACGCAAGAATCTTCTGCAATACCACCTCAACGACAACATCAATCTTAGCTAAGATTAAGGAGGAAGCAAGAGCATGGGTAAAAGTAGGAGCAATAAAGCTCCATGAGTTTGGAATGTTGGGAGATATCACCTAGTTTTGTTCTCTTCCAAGCGTGTCGTTGTTGACTAGCCCTGTACATATTGTTGTATAATTTTCTCCTTCTCTATCTCTACTATTATAAAAATTGAAGATGTTTTTGCCGGCATTTTGGTACGTCACCCGTATTTAAGTCGGTTTTTAAGTTCGTTCGCTTTTGGAAATACAAATCCATGTTTGAGTCGGATTTTAAATTCGTTTGCTTTTGGAAATATAAAAAGGAGTCGCATAAGAAATCTCTATAAAAAAAACTCGCATGCTAAGTTGAGATGAAAGTCAGAGTCCTAATTGCAGCTCATGATTTTATAAAAAAATATCCAAGTAAATTCCCACAGCGAATTTCATCCTAACTAAACCGTATAACAATAATAAGATTAAAATAACATTCACCAGTTGTAATGTACGGGCATTTTTTCTAGTTAATATACAAGGCAAAGCTTTTGCGCTCCTTTAAAAAAAACTAAGTTCTTAAGCTGCAATTTCTGGGTCCGTGACTCAGTGTTGAAGGTCTGAATTTCTCTGCCAAAGACAGCACCAGGAACGTCCAGAAACGATTAATAAAATGCATGGGAGAAGAATAATTTGATGCACCTGATCTTTCTCTGAACATTTTTCCAAGATTGGTGAACCTGAAGCCACCAAACACTGCTACTACTGCACACACACACACACAGAGAGAGAGAGAGAGAGAGAGAGAGAGAGAGAGATGCTTGCTTACTCTACCAACCACATCAGAGTTAGTTCATCTCCTCCTTGACCGCGTTTCCATCACTGATCACCATGGAGGCCTCACCTCGCTTTGCTATAAAGCCCATTCAGAGTGTGAGAATCTACCCACAACAACATCTGGATCATCCAAAGAAAGGAACAGCTGCAACTTTTTTGGTCAGAAAATGGCTACAGGTGTTCTGTGCTCCAGGGAATTTGCTCTGTGTCTGGCCTGTGTGCTCCTGGCCGTGCCATTGCTAGTGGCTCAGGACCCTTCGAGCCTGAGCTTGGAGCACTACTCAAAGACCTGCCCGAATTATGAGCATGTCGTCCGGACTGAGATGGAATGCGCGGTGCGTGCGGATTCCCGCAATGCTGCTCTGATGCTTCGTCTCCATTTCCATGACTGTTTCGTTCAGGTTAGCATTCAATCCATTTTCTCTCTCTTTTACTTTGCACAGATGCTAATCTTGTTCATCTGAACTTCAATGTGCGTACTGGGAGTTGCATAGAGTTTTTCTCTGAAAAATGTGAATATATCTGTTGCAGGGTTGCGATGGATCAGTGCTGCTTGACGACACTGCGACCTTGATTGGAGAGAAGAAGGCAGAACAGAATGTCAACTCGCTGAAGGGGTTCGAGCTGGTTGACAAGATCAAGCAGAAGCTGGAAGCTGAGTGCCCTGGAACAGTTTCCTGTGCAGACTTGCTTGCCATTGCAGCGAGGGACGCAGTTGTGCTGGTAAACCTAACGATACCTATGTTCAGAGTTGTGATTCATAAGCAGTAACTTACATCGAAACAATTTCTCACACAGAGTTTGTCTTGTGTTGTGCAACACATTAGCTCATTTTTGCTACTATCGTCAGGTTCATATTAGACTTTCTATTCAAGAAAACATGAACAAGCAGACATACATTTCAGGAATAACTCAATACACCATTGAGTTTCAGAATAACTATCTATTACCTCATAAAATCATTGTCTCCATTAGCATATTGTTATGCCTGCAATCATGCCAGCATGTAGAACTTGCAAGCAATCAAAGAACGGTGCATATTCCACATCAATGTTATTACAGAATGGAAATTTGTGTTGCAGGTTGGTGGGCCTTACTGGGATGTCCCAGTTGGAAGATTGGACTCCAAGAAGGCAAGCCTGGACCTAGCAAACAGGGACATTCCCACTGCTCAACAGGGCCTTGTCACCCTCATTGCCAAGTTCTGGGAGAAGGGCCTCGATGCCACTGACATGGTAGCCCTTGTCGGTATGTTCTTCTCTCTTAAATACTACTCCGTATAATTTTATCATTAGTTCAATTCAAATTAGCACCTGCCAATGGTCTTCTACATGAAAAATACTTGCAAAAGTTGACATTATATCCAGGGTGAAATTTGATCATAGACCCTCCTGCCCCCTCCTTTTAGTTTGAAATTGAGAATTCACCCTCCTGACTTTACATGTCAGTGAAATTAGATGACTCCCAAGTGTCAATCATGCAGGAGGGCAATTTATTATTATTATTATTATTATTATTATTATTATTATTATGTTTTGGGTATATGATCAAATCCTCAATTTGTGAACTGAGCCTTGCTGAATTTGTGAATTTGATCAAAGGATCCCACACAATCGGATTCGCCCGGTGCGCCAACTTCCGGGACAGGATCTACGGCGACTACGAGATGACGACCAAGTACAGCCCGATCTCCCAGCCCTACCTGAGCAAGCTCAAGGACATCTGCCCCCTGGACGGCGGCGACGACAACATCAGCGCCATGGACAGCCACACCGCCGCCGCCTTCGACAACGCCTACTTCGGGACCCTCGTCAACGGCGAGGGCCTCCTCAACTCCGACCAGGAGATGTGGTCCAGCGTCCTCGGCTACTCCACGGCCGACACCGTCAGCAAGTACTGGGCCGACGCCGCCGCCTTCTTCAAGCAGTTCTCCGACTCCATGGTCAAGATGGGCAACATCACCAACCCTGCAGGTGGTGAGGTCAGGAAGAACTGCAGATTTGTCAACACATGATCATGCTTGCTCAATCAAAAGGACTGCAGATTTGTTCTTTTAATTTGATGATGGCTTGTCCTACAATAAGAACTGCTTTGATGATGAGGCCGTTGTACTGGTATATATATATATAATACGCGTTGTTGTCATTTTGGCATCACTCTACAAGTATGTTACATGGAGATACACATGATATATGGTACTCCTGGGTTTTGCACAAACTTTTTATTTATATACATGAGGAATGGATTAAGAATTGTGATGAGGTTTTAGCAACATCTTTGGTTGGTGCACCAATTATTGTGTACGTTGACAAGAAAAAAAAACACTAATCTTCAAGCAAGCTGGATAGTACTATATATTACTCCTAGATGGTTAAGGTTGTCATCTCTTCTATTGTTTAATATAAACTTGTCATGTTTTAGAAAAGAGTGAAATACATAGTCAGTCCCTAAACTTGTGTGGTGTTGTTACTTAGGTCCATGAACTTAAAAATTGCACGTTTAGATCCGTGAATTTAGTTTAGTGTACCACCCTAGTCCAAACTTACTTTGATTACATTTGACCGCCAACGTGGTTTGGCATGCCACGTAGACAACACTTTTGCTCTCAGCCCCCTCGACGTCACAATATCGCATATATCTCCTTGTAGCTATATAGTGACACGAGAATCCCAAAAAACAAATCCTCAAATCGTTCTTCACTCTCATTCTTCTCCTTCCATGTATGAAAAATATGGTCCCGATTAGCAATTGCCATTGCTCTGCGCTCTAAAATGATCTTATCCTTACGCAACGAGTACTTGATCAACAACACCTTCTTCCGGTGACTTTAAGACGAGGACGAGCTTGGAGAATCCATAGGGATGCCTAGCGTGCAAGCCGCGTTGCGCTACCTCCCGCCGCTAATCTGGCCGCACTGTGCCACCGCTAACCTCGCTGCACTGCGTTGCCTCCTGCCGCTAATCGCACCGTCGAGGCCGCCACAGCCATGTGCGAAGATATATGTAGATGGGGCTAAACACAAAAGTGTTACCTACGTGGCATGCCATGTTGGCGGTCAAACGTGGTCAAAAGACAATTGAACTGGGGGTGGTACATTAAACCAAGTTCACGGATCTAAACGTGTAATTTTCAAGTTCACGGACCTAAGTGATACCACCCCACAAATTTAAGGACTGTCCATGTATTTCGCTCTTTAGAAAAATAAAAAAGGACTACTAGAGTATGGAATGCCATCCAGAAGAGACAATTAATGAATCTAATCCCCACCTCCCATCTCCGCACATTCGAGCTCCCATGCATGTGGAAGTAGCAGCAATTCCTTAGCTCCTTGTGCTCGTTGGTTACAGCAGCAGGAAGAGGAGGCACCGGCGGTATGTGGCTCCTTGGTCGGCCAAACAACAACAACGTGGTGTGCCTTGATCTAGTACTTGATAGTTGATATCTGCATGTACCAGATAGGGGTGAAAACGAGCCGAGCCGAGCATGTACCAGATAGGGGTGAAAACAAGCCGAGCCAAGCTCGGCTCGGCTCGGCTTGCAGTAGCTTGTAACAAACTAAGCTTGGCTTGGCTCGGCTCAGTTAGGAAAACAAGCTAAAACTTAAGCTCGGTTCGGCTCGTTTCCTGGCTCGAGCCAGCTTGAGCTGGCTTGCAAGCCTTCCTGTTGAAACACCTCTTTATATATATTTTGTAATTATTAGAAAAAGTAAAAACAAATTATCAACATGTAAAATTTTAAATAAGTTTATATATTCAATTCTTCAAAATCTTAATGATAAATTTCAAGTTAACAAATAATAATGCTATAAAAAGTAAAATAAACGACATAAACACATGATGACCTAGGCTTGCGAGCCAAAACAAGTGGCTCGCAAGCTAGCTCGGCTCAGTTGGCTTACGAGCCGAGCCAAGCTAACGAAGCTCGAGCCAAGCCCGAGCTAAGCTCATGAGCCCAAGCTTTTTTTTCCACCCCTAGTACCAGACTAGGTACTTGACGCTAGACATCTTATACTCACAAGTATTAGAGCTCACCCTCCCCATGCCTTGACCCGGTAACTAATATCAGGCATTAATTTGATACTCACAAGTACTTGTTATCTTATATCCGATACCTATAGGTACCGGCTGTTACCACTGTACCAAGCCTGATACCCATGTACCAGACCCTAAGCTGATACCTATTAGTTATGACGTACATGCATACAACACTAGCGAGCATAGCGATGGGCTGGCAAGGAGCATGACAGCTTTCAGCGTCAACGGTATGATAATCTCAAGGTTTGCACATAGAACTCGATGACTCTCCTATCCACTTCGTCAACTCCGAGCCCTCCACGCCAAGACCGGCCGCCTCCACCTTCTCGTTGGTGCCCCGGACCTTGTCCCCCTCCGCTTCGCCACCTCCCTTTCCTTTCTCCTCGCACATGACAACACCAATCTCACCACCATAGCTGACTCCCTCCTTGCCGACCCGCTGATTCTGTTGATCCCCGATGCCCTCGCCAGTCTCCACTCTCTCCTATGCCCTTAGATTTGGATTAGTATGGAAGAAAGAGGATAGGGGATGCCATCGATGTTGGTAAGATGGTTGAGGAGTCGAGAGAGGGAGGAGAAAGACGACAGTTGGTCCTCTAGTGACTAGGGAGGAGGATGATGGAGTGGATGGCTGGCTCGGTGGTGAACATAAAAGGAATCGGTGGGAGAGAAACAGATCTAAGAGATAAACAGATCCAAATCACTTAAATAGTGTTCACCCCTTAATTTATCATGTGGCGCCGAGGGGATCCTGTCTTCTAAATTTTCTATATAAAAGGAAGATTGAAGAAGAATTCAGTAATACAAACCTGCAGGAGAAAAAACCTCAAAAGCTTCAAGAGGTGGAAGCTTGTTACTACATCTCACTTACAATCAATCATATATATTGTTTCAACTAATAACTAAACCTACAATAATAACACTCTACTATTATTAACATCAAGTATATATGGAGACACGGAAAAGTACAAGCCCTTGTCCTCTCCTCTTGTGTTTGTACAGTTCATCTAAGATGATATAAATATATACGCATCACTAATTAGTAATTACCTCAGTAATTATACTATCTCTGTTTCAGGTTATAAGATTTTCTAGCATTGTCCATATTTATATAGATGTTAATAAATCTAGGTACATATATATGTCTAAATTCATTAATATATATATGAATGTGGGTAATGCTAAAAAGTTTTATAATATGAAAAAAGGGAAGTATTTCCCAATCTAGCTAGCTAGCTACATTAATATTCAGACAGACATAAAGACAGAGAGCTTCGATGCATGCATGCTGTACAGTACAAGAAGAGCCACTAACACATGGTGGTGGTGTTATCTGGGGCCGGAGAGCTCGACGGCCTGGACGAGGAGGGAGGAGTCGTCGGTGAGGTCGGAGAAGCAGCGGCCGAAGGCGGCGGCGAAGTCGGCGGCGGGCGGCGGGTCCGAGCTGGTGCGGTGAGAGTGGGAGTGGGAGTCGTCGGCGGCGGCGGAGTGGTGGGAGTGGGAGGCCTTCTCCCAGCGGTCGGCGAGGCCGTCGCCCTCGAGCATGCGGACGACGTCGGACATGCGGGGGCGGTGGGCGGGGAGGTACTGGGTGCAGAGGAGCGCCACCTGCACCATCTCCTCCACCTCCACCCGGTCGTACCGTCCGCCTAACCCCTTGTCCACCAGCACCTCCACCTTCTTCTCCGATTGCATCTTCTTCACCTGCATTTTTTTTTTCTTTGCATCATCTTCGCAGTTCCTCTTTTTATAATAATAATAATAATAATAATAATAATAATAATGCACTCCAAATTGTGCCCTCAACAATACACAATTACATTTGGTCGTGTTCGGATTAAGATGCAGATTTTACTTTGATTTTTGTTAGCACGTTTTTGAAACTGTTAAATGGCGTGCTTGGTGTAAAATTTTCTATATAGGAGTTGCTTTAAAATATCAAATAATTAAAGTTAATAGTATTTGAAACTTCATTAATCATGTGCTAATGGTTTTTTATTTTGCGTACTGTAAATTCACCATTTATCTTCAATCAATAGAAAAGAACACCACAATCTTAATTTTGTGATTGATTGGTTTACATGGGGATTATTTGAATATTTATGAAAAAATCCAATGAATATTTATTTTACAAAATTTCCCTATAAAAATGAGTAAAGCAATCTAAAAAAATTAAGTGCATATATTGTGGTGCTGAACTTCAGTCTAGAAAAATGTAATGAAAATGTGAGGCTAAATTCATTATATGCACGGAGGAAAAAAAACAAAATCAAGTTGCGAATAGTTTCGCATTTTTCCTAGCTAAGATTTTATTTTTCTCTATGCCTAGATTGAATTTAATTGTGCAGGTCTCTAGAATGAAATAAGGTATAATACTTGAATAGCTACATTTGAAAGTTTCTTAACAAAAAGAACTTGTAACAGTCTTTTAGCAATTCCCTAATATATTCACATTCTCAATTTTTTTTAGAACTTTCGAAAGTATTAGCGTCATCTCTAACTTTTAATTACTTCATCCGTTTTGTATTATAATTCGCTTTGACTCTTTTTCTAGTCAAATTTTGTTATGTTTGATTAAATTAATAAAAAAATAGTAATATCTAAAATATCAAATCAATTTTATTAAATCTAACATTGCATATAATTTGACAGATGTATTTGTTCAGTGTTCAAAATGCTACTTTGTTCTCTTATAAACCTGATCAAATTGAAGTTCGACTTAAAAAAGGTCAAAGTGATTTACAATATGAAACGGTCCAAACGGAGGGAGTAATGTTAAGGTGTTTCTACCGATTAGAAATTATACTACTCCAGATTGCACAAGCTAATCAATCAATCAAACGAATTGACGAATGAATTAATAGTATAAATACTACTTACCCAGTCCAGCATGGCGCCCTTGTGGTTGGACGACTTGCCGAACTCGAGCGCGGTCTGCCCGGTGACGAGCTCCAGCAGCAGGATGCCGAAGCCGAAGACGTCGGTCCGGTCCGACGACTGCCCCGTCGACAGGTACTCCGGCGCGATGTGGCCGACGGTGCCCCTCACCGCCGTGGTGACGTGCGACTCCCGGTGGTCCAGCAGCTTGGCCAGGCCGAAGTCCCCGACGACGGCCTCGCACGCCTCGTCCAGCAGCACGTTGGCGGCCTTGACGTCGCGGTGGATGATCTTGGGGTCGCACTGCTCGTGCAGGTACACCAGGCCCCTCGCCGCCCCCACCGCGATCCTCCTCCTCGTCCCCCACTCCAACGCCGGCTTCGCTGCATGCGATTTAGTTGCATGTTTCATTAAATTTCACAAAACTATACATTTTGTGATCTAAGTTGCAGAAAACCACACACACTTTGCCCAGGTTAGTTTTGGAACCACATCGTCAGTTCATCATCATCATTCATCATTTGGTCAGAGTTTCAGAGTGAGTGAGTGAGTGAAAGGTATAAAGCAAAGAGTTTTTGTGTTAGTTTGTGTCTAATTAGGTGTCACATTCTACTTCAGGGATTGAAACTGGCGGTTTCGCTGTTCATGCAACCCGATCACCATTATTTGGTCAGAGAATTCAGAGTTTCAGATTGAGTGAGTGATTCGGACAGAAAGGTATAAAGGAAAGAGTTTTTTTGTGTTTGTTTGTGTCTGATTGAGAATCACATTCTCCTTCAGGGATTGAAACCGGCGGCTTCGCTGTTCATGCACCGATCACCGTCATTTGGTCAGAGAATTCAGAGTTTCAGAGTGAGTGAGTCGGACAGGAAGGAATAAAGCAAAGATTTTTCTTCCCCGCGAAAAAAAAAAAAGCAAAGATTTTTCTTTTTTTGGTTGTGTCTAATTGAGAATCACATCCTCCCTCAGGGAACGGAAGCACATTAATGGCGTCGTCGTCGTCACAATTTGTTTGCAAGTTAATTTTAAAAGGAAACCACATCAATTCATCATCATCATTTGGTCAGAGATTCAAAGTGGGTGAGTGCAGTCGGAAAGGAAGGAATAAAGCTGGAGTTTTTTGTGTCTGATTGGGAACCACATTCTCCTCCTCTTCGCTTCTCGTCATGATAGATAAATTTAGGGACTGTTTAGATTCATTTAGAATAGCAAATGGTAAATGGCAAAAGTTTTGGTGGTAAAAGTTTTGGTATTGCAAACATACTAATTGGTGTTTAGATGCATCCTAAACTTTTGCCATTCTAGCACTAAAGTGAGAGAGAGAAAGAGAGAGAGAGTGGTCCCAAAGCACTTTTTGGCACAATTTGCTACTATGGACTAGCAAATGCCAAATGCCAAATGCCAAATTAACAAGTTTTGCTATTAGTGTTTAGATCCAAAATGATAAAAAGTGCTTCAAAATGGCAAAACTTTTACTATTTTAGAGGATCTAGACAGGGCCTTAGTCTCTCTTTTTTATTTTTCAGGGCAATGGAATCCAATTCCGAGCTCTTATCATGCTCCACTTGTTTCTTTGCCGGCCTGATCTGAAAGCTTCAGTCTTTCGATTCTGCACCTCTCTTTTAGGTCCGGTATGATATGAAAAATCCAGCAAAGAACATATGCTGCTGCTGCTGTTCCACTCAGATTTCTGCTGTCATATCGAGAAAAGAACATTCGAGCTGTTGCATGTTGGAGGAATTCTACTTGACTCTGTCCGTGGTCATTGTTTGAATCTTGAACTACCTCTTTCTCAAAATGAGTGATTTTACTGTTCTTAATAAGATATTGAGATGTACCATATTTTTCAGTGTAAAATTTGGTATATATACTAGGAGTTACGGAATTTGCAATAAATTTTGGTACATTTTCATACCTCTCAAAAATGGTAAAATTTATCTCTTAAAATATAGAATTCTAGTACTAGATATGATATATCATAATACTTCGAATCTGAACATGAGATCTGTTTCAATTCATAGTACTATAATGTATCATATCTCGTACTAAATTACTTTGTTTTAAAATAGAAAGAGTAAAATATAACGAGCTAGTACTGAGATGACATATCCTAACATCACGAATCTAAACAGAAAATCTGTTTGAATTTATATTACTATGACATATCACATCTCGTACTAGATTGTTAATGTTTTAGGAAAAAAGAGAGTAATTCATGATCTTGAGAAGAAAAATAGATACTACTAGGATTAATAATTTGTACGTATTTGGTTACCTTTGAGGCGGGAGGCGACGCTGCCGTTGGACATGAAGGGGTAGACGAGGAGGCGCTCGGTGGCGGTCATGCAGAAGCCGTAGAGGCGGAGGAGGTTGCGGTGGAGGGCGAGGCTGATCATCTCCACCTCCGTCTGGAACTGGGCCTCGCCGCCGGCCGCGTTGCCGTCCTTGAGCCGCTTCACCGCCACCAGCGTCCCGTCGGGGAGCTGCCCCCTGTACACGTTCCCGAACCCTCCTTTCCCCAGGATGTTCTTCCCGCTGAACCCCTCCGTCGCCGCCTGCAGCTCCCTGAAGCTGAACCTCTTCACGTTCCCCAGGTTCACGTTCTCAATCTGCTGCTCTGCAATTTTTTATTTTTCCCAACCAAAACCAACAACACTAGTCTATTAAGATTAATACTCAAATTTATTAGAGATGTAATAAGAAAAACTTGTCATAATTCAGAATGCGAGTGATTTTACGGTCCTTTTTGGAAAGGTACCACTAGCGTAAATATTGGTGGGTTTGCATTATTAAGATGTTATGAGATATCAAATTTTACAATAAAATATTGTGTACACCTATTTGAAATACAATTTTTTGCACGAATTATTGAGGCGGATTGTTTACTTATTTAACACAATAAATCAATATTTTGAGAAATAAACTTCACCATAGTTTAGAACAGGTGAATATGACAACAGATTTTTTTTTTTAGAATTCTAAGAAGCATGGAACGAATAATCCGTACCAAAAATCTTAGACAAAAGCTTATAATAATCTCTCTTGGAATTAATGACGGAATTAATACAGGCTGTTTTGGAAAAAGATTGAGGTTACCACCGACTTCGAAGAAGGTACTAGCCTAAAATTCAGGTATTACAAGGTAGTACCAAAAAGCTTAGAACAAATTCAGGTATTTTTTTTAAAGAAGCGTGGCGCAAATAATCCACAATAAAACTCTAGACAAAAGCCTGAAAATAATTTCTTTAAGAATTATGGATGATGAAATGCAGGTAGGCTAGCTGCGAGAAAAGACTGAGGTTTACCGTCGACGTCGAAGAGGATCTGCCGGTTGCGGCGGTGGCGCCACCAGAAGAGGAAACCGGCGGCGAGGAGGAGGAGGCCCATGCAGCCGGCGGTGGAGCCGAACGCGACGGCGAACTTGTGCCCCCTGTCTCTCGTCGCCGGCGGCAGCGCGCCGCCCCGCGAGCCGTTCAGGCTGTAGCTCATCGGCATCGGCGCCGTCCCGTAGCAATCCTGCTCCCTGTTGGCGTCGCAGATGAGGGGATTCCCCACTATGCTGCAAGAAAAAAAACCATATGCAATTGTTCATGAACCCAACAAAAAAAAAAGAAAATTCTTCTTGTTGGAAGAATTGATGAACTTGAAACTGCAGCCTTACTTGTAAGTTCTTGCCAATGATCCTGGAATTGGGCCACTCAGGTTGTTATATGACAAATCTCTGAAGAAGAACACGAGTGTATGCAGAGTGATGAGACAAACCACTTAAAAAAAATAAGTTAATATAGCTCAAGAAAGAGCAGGGCAAGACAAAGCATGTCTGAATAAATGACATAAGTAAGCAGGTTGAGACAAAATCAAACTGATTAATTGCAACAACCCAAAACTGAGATGAATTTACTCACAGGAAAACAAGGTGTGACAGGTTAGCTGATGCAGAAGGGAATGGACCAGACAGTGTGTTGTTGTTGAGCCTCCTGATCAAATTTCGCAGCAACAGAGTTAACTGATCCGACAAGCTCCAAACTTAGTAATTAACATGGCAACAAAAAAAAAAGAACAACAACAACAATAACTATGTGTAGATATGATATGATTACTACTACATATCTAGATATCATAATCAGGAACAGTGTGCATATAATTATCTTTACTACAAAAGAAATGGAACAGTATTCAGAGGCTTTGAACAGTGGAGCTCTCGACTCACAAGTACTGGAGGCTCTCGAGGTGGCCCACAGAGCTGGGGATTTCCCCATAGAAGCTGTTGCTGGAGAGATCAAGCGTCTTGAGGTTCTCCAGCCTGCCAATCTCTGCTGGGATTGGCCCGGTTATGTTGTTGTTTTGCAGGAGACTGCACCCACCAGCACATCAAAGGAAGGAAACACTCCTTTTAAGTACAAGAACTGACCATGATAAGGCTATGGATTCATGTGAAGAAGAAGAAGAAGAAGAAGAAGAATACTGACACAGTCTCAAGATTGGTCAGGTTGCCGATGCTTGGTGCGAGCAGGCCAGAGAGATGCTGGCTTGGAGCTTCCCTGAAAAAACATTCAGAGTATTCAGACAAGCAGCAGAGAAGAGAAGAGAACAATGGTGAGAGGTGAGATTGAGATTGTGAAGCAATGGAAGGTGAGAGCTCACATACAGGCCAGTGACGAGGAAATCCGGGGAGCAGGTGATCATGGCCCAGCTGCAGGGGTCGACGGAGTTCTGATCCCAGCTCTTGAGCACGCCATGGGGGTCCTTGAGCAGGTTCTTGATCACAATCAGAGCTTGCACTGCCAACCAATCAATCAATCAGCACACACCAAATGCAAGAAACGAACAGAGGAAACAAGAGAGAGGAAGGGATGAACTGAACCTTACCTTCGTTGTTGACGCCCTTGGCGGAGAGGAGGGCGGCGGAAGGGGAGGAGGAGGAGACCACGAGCAGCAGCAGGAGGAGGAGGAAGAAGAAGGGCGGCTCCATTGCTAAGTTCAGGTAGGAGGAGACGACGAAGCTAGCAAGCAAGCAACCCAGCAACTACAACTACAACTACAACATCAGGTGGTCAGGTCAGGTGAGCTCTTTCTTGGGAGAAGAGGAAGGAAGAAGAAGCAGTGGCTGCGTCGTCTGCGCGTGCAATGTGTGTGTGCGCTCGCTCGAACTAACATGGAACAAGCGTGAGGCCAAGAAAAGCAAAGCAGCATGCAGCTTGGCATTGGCAGTGGCAGGTTGCCTCTCACTTTCTCTCTCTAGAGTCTAGTCTCTCTCTTTCTCTCTCTCTGGCTTGGCCGCGCGCGCGCGCACAGTCACACCACACGCGGGGGCAAAGCCAAAATGGCAGAGGGCCGGGGGATGGGGCCGTGTCAGAGGGGGGGCAAATGACACAAAAGGCAGAGAAGGGGAGAGAGATGCTGATGCTCGCTCGCGCGCGAAATGGAGGGATGGAACAAACATGCCTGCGATGCGATGCCATTGCCACCCGAGCTGAGCGAGACCTGACTGCTGTAGCCTACTAGGATAGTAGTAGCAGCAGCAAACGGGATCAGTAAACCATGGGTGTTTTTCTTCTACAGTTCTACTCTTCTTTCTCTCTCTCTCTCTCTCTCTCTCTATCCTCCTTTCTATCCCAGGAGCTTGGCCGTTTGTGTGATGAAGTCGCAAGGTCTGTTAGATTTTTTTACACAATATTATTTTTTCTTTTGCGATTATACAGTACACGCACATGCATATATCACTACACTTGTAATACCACACTCACATACTCGTGAATGTGTCTCCACTCAAAGAGGCGAAAACCGTTGGATTTTTGTACTTACATCTTTTTTCCAAAAAAAAATCTTAGTCGACTAGATTTTGATCCAATGGCCAGATTGTCAACCTCCAGCTAGGTGTTGGCAAAGAGGGAGAGAATGCCATGGCAGCGAGGACTCACCAACGATACTGGCAACAACTTCCTCAGCAAGCCCTAGACAGGGACATCTTTCATAGTAAAGGCGACACGTTGTAACTTTGCCAAGGACCGCCGCACTAGGTTTTCGGGGTTAGGAGGTGGTAGGGGATGGTGAGGGTGGATTTAGAGGGAAGGCCGAGTAGTAGTGGGAAGCGGAGATGGGAGAGGCGGCAATGTCTGAGCTGTGCAGATGGACGACACTGGGTGGGGTCGATGGTAAGGGCGAGAGAGTACACGTGGTTGGAAGGCAGGGGCACGGCACAAGTCGCTGAAAGATAACGGAGGAGAGGTGAAACAGGGGAAATACACACAGGAGCTGATGAAGACGGGTGATGGCTTCGACGCAAAGGAGGAAAGGTAGAGGAAGGGCAAGATCAATGGGCATCATTGGTGCTAGCAAAGCAGGGACAATGCACAGAGGGTCGGGGAGAGGAGTACATGCAGCGTTTCGTAGTCGCAAACTCATGACACATATAGGGGATTTCTTCGGGGTGAAAGAAGATGTGTGCATTATGGTTATGCGCTAGCATGAATCGTGAAGTAATGCAAGCCGTCCAAAAGATACGAATAGTTAGCCAAAAACAAGGTGATTGGTTGATAGACAATCCCTTCTATACATATTTTCAGGTTGTTTATTCTTTTTTACTATTTGTTGATCGTTTTGAAGACACCATATACTGCTCCTAGATTCGTGCAACATTTCAAAACTCTACTTTGTCCCACACTCTCTCTTCCTGGCACGGTTTTCCTCCTAGTTGGTACTGCCATTCGTCAAACCTTGTATTCCACCTCTTGCCACCCCTACCACCAGGAGCGAAGCTAGCATCAAAACAAGAGGGGTGCACTACCATTGAAAATTTTAAAAAAAAATTTACAACATTGTACATTCTAGTGTTTTTAAGTGAGAAATTAGGAATTTGGGGGTTCATGTGCACCCCTAAGCACAATGTAGCTTCGCCACTGCTTGCCACTATTGGTCATCTGAACCCTTGCCAATCCAGTGATGAAGCCAGGATTAAGTATTATGGCAATTTTATAAGTGATTTCAATTAAAAATAGCATCAAAAATTGTGTGAATTCAAGGTTTCCAATAGGTAATATATCATATCAATGCAAAGAACACATGGTAATTTAAAAGATTGACTGATATATTTACTTATTTTAATTTAGCCTTATTAGCAGACAGATAATAAGCAGCGATAATACCATTCGAGCTAAAAGCAGACAAAAGGATAATACACAAAAAGCTAGATTACTGCAAAATGAGCAACAAACAATATATCTTTTGCAAGTATTAACTAGTATTTTAGAAATTCCAATTTTGAAATTGAAATGTTAGCCCCTAATGATGTAAAAATTAAATACACATGATTATCAAATAAAACTCAGTACTGAAAAAGGAGAAGAAAAGTGTGGTTGATATGGGCTTATGGCTACGGTAACAAATCTTTGCTGCTTTTGATCTGGGATTAGTTACCATATCGTTCTTGCTAAACATATGTACGTGTCATCTGAAACTAACTTAGCTTAACCAACTAATCCATTGGAAGTTTTTCCTTTTTGAGTTGGGGGGGGGGGGGGAGGAGGGGGTGTTGTGTGTGTGTTGGAGGGGGTTTCGCTATTGGTGTCCTTCCAATCATATCACTCCCAGGTTAACATTTTTACATAAAGCGAGGATAAAAGTATAAGTGGAGTGCTATATGTAAGTGGGCCCACCCATCAGATAGGTTGTGCGGTTCGGGAGGACAGGCTGTTACACTCTGCCCCTTCATTCTTTTCATTTACCTCCATGGTGACGTCTCCGTGATTCATCCCCGGTGGTGATAGATGTCGGATCCACTAGCCGCCACCTGACCACGTAGTCCTCTACATTCTCCTCTACCTGTTGTCCTCATCTAGATATATGGCGTCAATGTCGCCTTGCTATCCATCCGCTCTCTTGTTAAGATAGATAGTTGCATAAATTATATGATGAGGCGATTAGATCCCCATAGACAAAGTATTTGTGGTGGTGGTTCGAAGATGACTGACTCATTTAACTCCGTTTTAATTGTAGATTTTCATTAGTGAATCGATTTGCGAATCACTTATATGCATGGAGCATCTTGTAACTCACCTTGCCTATGCGATCGGACTACCAAATCTGCCGTGCAAGATCAAACTGATCAACCATATAATCGAATTTTTAGTCACGACCGTGATGAAAAGTTGGCGGACCATATCATTTCTCATTAATTTGGCCAAAAGTAACATGAGTTGACCGTACGCATAAAGACCTTATTTGGTTGGCCCAAGATGGCAATATAATATCCCCGTATTTAAATCCAAAACATCATTTGCCCCATAAAAAAGGCAAATTTTACTAGCAGATGTCCAAAATTTATGTAGTTTATTGGTAGACGTCGCAAAATATGGTATGGTTAGAAGACACCTTAAAGATTAATAATTTACTGGATGACACTTTCAGCCAAATTAAAGAGAGAAAAATTCAAATATGTGAGAACATGCTTCTAACATAGTGTTATAGTGAAAATTTAGAAACTATACAATTATAAATCTGCAATTACCCGAAGTATATTGCTAGCATACATCATATTTCATGATCTCTTCAGCCTTAGGTTACAAGATTTTGGCTCAAAGGACATTCTTACCTCTCTTTTTAAGAATTTCTCTTTTTTAATTGGGCTAAAATATACATTAGCAAATCACCATTTTTCTTAATATACCATTCAACTATAACATGTTCTTACGATATATACCAGTAAATTAAATAAACTTCTCAAAAGTGTCTTGAAAAGAAAAAAAAGGCACAACTTTATTGGATTGGGCATGTAGCCATGCCCACGTACCGTTTGAAGCCCTATAATTGAGGGTTCTCTTTGCAACAAAAGGATCGCCAAAGGTGAGTCGCTGTTGAGACACTTGCCTCGAGAAAAAGCTTGACACAAACTCGATCACAGTTTCTACGGAAATGGAGGGGGCTAGGAAGAAAAGCCATCATCCATCATCAAAGGGTGAAGCAAAAAGCGTCTTTTTAGAGGGCCGGCCGGCATGGATGATGACTGCCGCTGGCCCCGGTGCCCTCACCCTGAGAGCTCAAGAAGCCGAAATGGAGAAAGATATCAAGGGGAGAATTTTGGTCTGTGTATTTGGCTACTACTCCCTCTGTAATATACGTTTCATCATTCATCCTTTTTTAAAAAAATTATATAATTATTATCTATTTTATTGTGATTTGATTTATCATCGAATATTCTTTAAATATGACTTAATTTTTTTTATATTTGCACAAAATTTTTAAATAAAACGAATGGTCAAACATATGTTAAAAAGCCAACAGTATCATATATTAAAAAATGAAGGTAGTAGATGTGTTCCTAGTGGATGGAGAATCCAAGCGAAAAAGGCCTTGTAATCATCTCCAATAGAGAAAAATGCCCAGCTCTCAAGGAAAAAAACGATCTCGCCACGTAACTGGTGCATATGGTGCTATTTGAAATAGGATTGTATATATTTGTTGTATACCTCATCGGCAGGCCTTTAGCTTATAAGCCGCAGCCAAATTCTTAAGCTGCTCTTCTTCTTCTTCTTCTTCTTCTTCTTCTTCTTCTTCTTCTTCTTCTTCTTCTTCTTCTTCTTCTTCTTCTTCTTCTTCTTCTTCCTTCCCATTTTCTAGGTTTTTTTTAAGATTGTTAAGAGTACAAGTTAAACGTCTTACCCTAAAATCCTTTTTTTTTTGCCTAGAAGCCGTATCCTAATTTCTGAACACGCATTGTATTTTCTATTTCCTCCGTTTCACAATGTAAGTCATTCTAGTATTTTCCACATTTGTATTGATATTAAACATTTGTATTGATATTAATAAATCTAGATAGATATATATGTCTCTAGATTCATTAACATCAATATGAATGTGGGAAATGCTAGAATGACTTACATTGTGAAACGGAGGGAGTAGATGTTTGTAGCTAGCTATTGATCTACTAGTATTTTGTTGCAGTTTGATCCCATTCTCTGTTTGTGGTGATGAGCTGAAAATGACTGCTGGATTGTGGGCTGAGAATCGTGCACTCGTTTGTAGTACAAACTCTTTTGTTTGCAACTTGGCTCCTTATCCTCCCATGATCCTGCTTCTCACCCCTCTTTGATAGACACCTGCAGCCCTACTGCAGGCACTAGTACCTGCAAAAATATGTTAAAAGTTTTTGTGAAGCATATAATGATTTGTCCACATGCTACGCACTTTGAGTTGGTGGTTTTGCTTTTTTTCTGATTCTCCATGCGAGCTCGCCGAATTTGATTCTGCGAGGTCAAGTCTTGTTCATCTTTTGTAAAAAAAAAAAAAAAAGAACTGGATTTTTTTTTTCACCAAAGTGCCCGTAGCCACTGTGAGTTGTCTCCGAATCACGAAATAGAACGGAATAATCGTAAAGGAGGTAGCTCAATTCTCATAGACGTAATATTACCAAACTTACGCATTTCACAATGATTCTTATTAAAGTTTAGAGGCAATAATCATGGTGATGGGGTTTTAAAAGACTTCTTTTTGGATGCAGGATTTTAAAAGGAATAAAACATAGTAGAATGTCACACCGTGTGCCGGTTCGTTACAAAAAATAGAAAGCACATGCTCCAAATAGCCATTTCGATGGCACACACAAAAAACATATAAATCTGGACATAGAAGAGAAAAAGAAACATGAGACATGACCACATGTTTGTCTCTCCAAAACTCCTATTGAATGTCCATTCTGTAATATTTTTAAAGGAATTTTTAGAGCAAATTCTTTCTTTTAAAGGGCTCTAAGGAATTTTATCTATATGATTGAAGTCCTCCAGAAACCCATCAATTTTTCTTCGTTCCAAAGTCAAGGAAAGCCCTTTTTTTTTACCCGCCAAAGGCCCCAAACAAACCAATATCAAATTTTGCGCTTTTAGTTTTCTTAGGCTTTTAGTTTTCTTAGGTTGTGTTCTTTCCAATGAGTTCTCAGCGCACCTCTCTTGTTTTTTACGCACACGCTTTTCAAATTTTGCCAAAAAAATTCTATACGAGAGTTGCTTTAAAAAATCATATTAATCTATTTTTTAAAAAATAAATACTTAATTAATCATAAGAAAATACGTCGCTCTGTTTTGCGTGCGAGGGAGGTGAGTTCCCAATCTCACCTTCCGAAAACAGCCAAGGCCACTTGCTGCAACAGTTGACCAAATTGGATTAGGGTGACCATAATCTGGAACTTCATGTATTCCTCTTCTAGAACCATAACCTGAACATATGCACTCAAAGTTGTCCTTATTCCATTAATTATTTTAAAACATGCAAAAAATGAAACTTTGTTGAATCGATTACTAGTAATAACTTCACTCACAAAGATTGATTCTGAATTGATTTTAATATTTTCAGCCTTTCTTTTTTTGGGTGGGGGAGGGTGGGGGGGGGGCTTTTTCCACCCATTGAAAGCACACTCTCACTTCCTCTATCAATTTTCCAATTCTCTCTTTTGCCCCTATTCAATTCTCTTTTGCCATTACCATAATACCATTGCTCAAAGTTAGTTCACCATTAGAGTAGCCCCAAAAAGACTATTATACCCTTAATCCGTTATGTAACTAAAATTATAAGAAATTCCAAAAAAATCAAGGAAAATGTAATTATATATTTAGTTTTTAAAGGTTGAGTAAACAATTTATGATGGACCATTTCAGTTAGTTCAAAAGTTTTATAGTTACAGCTAAAAAACTATTTAAATATAAATTATTTTTGCTTATCCACATGTAATGTAAGCATGGCATACCTCACAATATTTGGGACAAAAAATGAAATAGCCATGCACATCCCAGGTACAATTATTTCGTGAAACATTTAAGAATCATATCAATCCCATGATGCATTTTTTAAAGAGGTAGTAAATATAATTATCCTTTTTAGTTATTTTTCTGAAAATTTAATACATTTTAAGTTCCCATAATTTTTTTAATGTTTTGCGTTCGCAAAAAAAATTTCCCACTGTTTTATGGTATTTGCTAAAATTTGAAGTGTTTTTTTATTTTTGAAATCCTTTAGGCCTAGTAAATAAACCGGACTGGGCTGATGGTTGAACCCGAAAAAACCAGAACCACCATCCTTGTGGGGTCGGTTTGCTACAAAGACTAGACATGCAATTGGACTGTTGCGAACCGCGTGAACCAAACCAAGCACCGCTACCAACCAGCTAGCTTGCTCATGCCAACAAAGGGGATATATGCATGATAAATAAACCTCTTCTGGTTCAGCACTTGGACCGGACGAACCGGCGGTAGGACCGATGACCCGGTGAACCAGGTGCTCGAGTGGTTCGAATGACCAGTCTGTTTTTTTTTTTTTACTATGCTTTTAGTGCCAAACTTAATGGTCAATTTTCATGGACTAGATGGCGATGGCAAAACAAAAACACACACTAATAGAATAGTCATAAAGGAGAGAAGTGTAAATTTTCGATAGCCAAAGAGATCATACGGTTGCAACAGTGGCAAATGAAATTTCACCCTTTTTTAATGCTAACTATGCTAAACTTTCAAACTATGGTAAAAAAAATCACAGCAAGATGTATTCAGTATTCACACCAACACACCAGACTTACAACTGACTGAATCTACCGTTTGCTCTCTAGCTTATCAGCTGCTACCAAAAATTTAAGTTTTAAAACATAATTATAGAGTTAATTTTCATTCTTCTATCGTAATTTTTTCAGTATTGGTTTTGAAGTCGCTAAGAACACGCGTATAAAAGCTTTATTCATAATTTTTTTTCGCTATTAAGCGTTACGGCTTATAGTTAGTTGTAGATGAAATGATGGGAATTCTTCAGAAAATATATTTGCGATTTTCACATATATATATATATATATATATATATATATATATATATATATAAGCGCTTCCAATATACTCACTGCAAACTTCCAAGCACAGGCATCGATATACCTTGCCAGTATCGATGCAGTCATGCAGAGATTTGGCCAGACCATCAGAATTCAGGGGGATTCAGAAGCCATTGCTGAGGTAGGAGAGTATATGCATCAGACAGACAGACAGCCGGCGATATCCCGATATCCAAAGACAGCTTGGACAAACATACAAACCAGCTGTGAAATCCGAACCAACAATTTCCTGCCTTCACGTACGAATTCGGGACATATTCCTGCACCTGACGACAAGGTACTACTACTAACGCAAACAAGAACAAAACAGCTCGTAAGCAAGCGAAGCAAGCCTCGCCAGAAGAGGATAAAATTCAGCCACAGTGCAGCCCTTGACATGTCCCAATCATACACGCTGCCTGCCGATCTCGCATTCAGTGTTTTTTCTTTTTCCATCTGTTCACCTTTTTCTCAGCTAGCTGCTGGGTGCAACATCCAGATACAGTAATTCAGCATATTTTGGCCAGAAAACAAATGCAACGTTCCAAGATCTGGTAGGTTCCCACAAAGCACAAAACGGGTTGTACAGAGGTGCTAATTATATAATCCAAGGTACAGGCAATCATTAGTCCAGAAAGAGACTCTTATTCAGTAGAGTTACATAATACTCCTTTCGTTCCAAAATAAACCAATGTCCTAATATAATAAATCTGGACATACTATGATAACAATAGGAGGTTGGTTATTTTAGGTCATCCAGTACATTTCAAGCTAAGCTCACTCTAGGAGCTCACATCAGACTAATAAAAGCAACGTCAAATAACAAGTAGCTAGTCCCTCTGTTTTTTAATGTTTGACGTTGCTTAGTTCGAAATTGAGCTAACCAACATCAAATATTAAGGACTGAAGCAGTAATTATTTAGAGACGGTGTTCTCCATTTGCTCTTTCAGTAAGCAGCATTTGAAGAACAGACTGAACAGTAAAATCTTCTTGATCTAATGGAACATCGCCATCGACGCCATCCTGTAGCAATCTTGCTCGCAGATGAGGGGATTCCCCACTACGCTGCAAGAGAAGAGAAAGCATGCAATTGTTGAACAACACTGAATAAAAAAAAAAGTTCTTTTTTTTTGTTCCAAAGGATGAACTTGAAACTGCAAACTTACTTGTATCTTCTTGCCAATGATGCCGGTATCGGACCACTCAGGTTGTTGTATGACAAATCTCTGAATCACCAGTTGCAGAGCGAGACAAAGCAAACTGATTAATTACAACAAACCAAAGCAAGAGCAGGGGAAACTGGTGACGAATTTACTCACAGGAAAACAAGGTGCGACAGGTTAGCTGATGCAGAAGGAATTGGACCAGACAGGGTGTTGTTGTTCAGCCTCCTGATTCAAAGTTACAAGAGAGAAATAGATAGACAGGCTCCCAACTTAGCATGGCAACAAAGAAATAACTATAACTATGTATACGTTCATATTATATGGTAAAGTCAATTTGCCCGTTAAAATGATGTCCCCTCGTTTCATGCATGACATTTAAATAGATATGAATCTTTTGAATGTTGAAAAAAATTTAAAAATATATATTAGTTAAGAGTTTGATTTGTTATTTTCTTTTGAATTTATATGGGTTGAATTCGAACTTATATGTTTTAAAAGTGATATATCACATGATGATTTATTTTGCTTTTTTATAAAAAAAACATAAATATTTGGATGTGTAAGAAACGAGAAGAGCATCCACTCGAAGGGAAAAAAACCACCTCGGTACATAATTCCAAATCATTATGAACAGTGCAGCAGTGCTTGAAAATTGTCTAAAAAGGGGAGCAGGCAGCATTCAAAGGCTTTGCAGTTTGCAGTTTGCACTGTGGAGCTGCACTCACAAGTACTGGAGGCTCTCAAGGTGGCCCACAGAGCAGGGGATTTCACCATGGAATTGGTTGCTGGAGAGATCAAGTCTCTTGAGGTTTGCCAGCTTGCCAATCTCTGCCGGGATTGGCCCACTTATGTTGTTGTTCTGCAGGAGACTGCACCATCAAAAGATCAAAAAAGGAAAAAAATCACTTTCAACTCGAACAAAAACTGGTCATGACAAGGCTATAGTACCAATGCACATCCATGGACTGATGTGAGGAAGAAACACTACTCACACAGTCTCAAGATTGGTCAGGTCGCCGATGCTTGGCGCGAGCAGGCCAGAGAGATGCTGGCCTGGAGCTTCCCTGAAAAATATTCAGATAATATTCAGACAACTAGCAGAGGAGAGGACGGACAATGGTGAATTGGTGACTATGCATTGCTTGCTTAATAGGTGCTTAATTACATGGTAATGACGAGGGAGTCCGGTGAGCAGGTAATCAAGGCCCAGCTGCAGGGGTCGACGGAGTTCTGATCCCAGCTCTTGAGCACGCCATGGGGGTCCTCGAGCAGGTTCTTGATCTCGATCAGAGCTTGCACTGCAAATCACCGCCAATTCACCACCACTAATCACTAATTCAGCACAGGCACTCTCATACCATACCAAATGCAAGAATTGGAGCAGAGACAATCGCCAACTGGCCTTCGGTGTTGACGCCGTAGGAGGAGAGGCGGGCGGTGGAAGGGGAGGAGGAGACCAGGAGGAGGAGGAGGAGGAAGAAGAAGAAGAAAGGCGCCTCCATTGCTGATGAAGGTAGCTAGGAGACGAGCTAGCAAGTTTGCGTGATTAGGGGAGGAGGGTAAGGGTAATCAAGGTGAGCTCTTTCTTTGGGTGGAAGAGGAGAGGACTGCCTGTGCTGTGCCTGCGTCAAAGAAGTACTCCATCTATTTCATATTATAAGTCGTTTGACTTTTTTTGTCTAATTAAATTTTATTAAGTTTGGTTAAGTTTGTAAAAAAATTTAACATTTAAAATATCAAGTTGGTTTCATTCAGCATTGAATATATTTTGACAATATATTTGTTGTGTGTTGAAAATACAAATACATTTTCTATAAATTTAGTCAAATTTGAAGTTTGACTAGGAAAAAAGTAAAACGACTTATAATACAATACGAAACGAAGGGAATAGGAAAATTTGATATCTTGGTACTCCCTCCGTCCAACAATATACGGGATTATTTGCACAAATTAAGGAAGAGAAGAGAGTACATACATTAGATCTGATTGTGTGAAAAAATGTCTATTTGACACATTGAATGTTCTGCATAGAGTACACATTAGAAAATAAACTGGTAAAGTTTGGCATGAAGGAACGAATTTAAAAATGCACCCACAGGTTAGCATTAATGAGTTTGTCAGGGCCTTATTCTTATTTGCTGAAATCAATTTGTTGCTGTCCTTGCTGCCTCGATACAAGAAAAACCCTCTATATTTTTGGACAAATAAAGAGGAGATTATCCCATATATTCCTGGACAGAGTACTTTATAAACTTGGGTTTGATTATTTGACATTTTAACCTAGCTGGCATTGACTCAGCTGGTTCCAAGTGCCCATGTAATCAAAGTTACAACAAATAGAGTGTCAAAATATCAAATCTCTCGTCAAAGAAATCCACAGCTTTATTAGATAGTGTCATTTCTTAATTAGAATTTTTAGGTTGTTTGGTAAAGATTAAATTTATGGGAGGAAAGGTTTCTTTTCATTCATCTTATTAGTTAAATTTTAAAATTTAAATTGCTTGAGTCCCCTTTTAAGCATCTGATTGATATCTATGTTGCGTGAGATTGTTCGAAACAGGAAAGTATTTGCTATATATATATATATATATATATGCTTCTAAACATGAATTTTAGTTTTTTATATAATTGTAGCTATTGATCTTTGATCCCATCCATCTATTAGGTGATGACCCAGAAAGGCTGGTGGCTTAGGCCCTGTTTAGGGAGCTGAAAATTCTAATTAGTATAGTTGGTGAGAATTTAAAGAAGCTCGAGCTTGTGTATTAATTGGTCCATTTCTTAATTCTATAGCTGCCAAGTCTCAAGATTTGGAGTGAGAATGTCAACTGTTTAGAAGAAATGGAGTGCCTATTCAGATTGTAACCAAAATAAATTTTACCAAATTTTGGTATTGCCAATATTGCAAAACGATAATATCATAAAAATTTTGGCAGGATTTTTTATGTATTTGTCAAATTTGGCAACAAACTAAATATAGATATTTTTTTAGTAACTTTGCTAAAAAATGGTATGGTTGAAAATGGCATCAATCTGAACAGCCCTAGAGTTTCTGATTATAACTGTAGCTTTATTAGTATGTGTTTAATTTCTTTGTTTTGCAACTTTGGCTCCCATGATCCAGCTTCTGACCCCTCTTTCACGGACACCAGCAGTCCTGCTGCCAGCACTGAAATAATTAACTATTGGCCACTCTTACGAGTGGTTATAAAAGATTTGTCACTGAACCCACATGTCATAGACACATGAGGATCTACATGTCATAGACAGCGAGTGACAAATTATTAATTAGCATATTTTAAAAGTGAAAAATAATTAAATGTTCCGCTAGCACTAGTACTGCAAAATATGTTCAGTTCTTGTGAAGCATATAATGATTAATTTGTCCAGGTGCTCCACACTTGAGTTGGTGGTTTTGCTTTTCTTTTTTAATTATTATTCTCTCTATGCGAGCTCGCCGAATTTGATTCTGCAAGGTCAAGGTCATGTTCATCTTTTAAAAAAAAGGACTGGAATTTTTTTTTTTAACCAAAGTGCCTGTAGCTATTGTGATTTGTCAGTTGTCTCAGAATCACAGAATAATATGGATGGACCGTAAAGGAAATAGCACAATTCTCATAGTAAACTTATGCTTTTCAAAGGGTTCTTTAGTAAAGTTTAGAGGCAGCTAACTTAAGGATTCTTTTGTAACACAATATTTCAATAACATAGAAATAGAAAAAAAACATAATCCTTATCCCAAAATATAACAACATAGTATAATCTATCTAGATTCGTAGTATTATAATGTGTCTAATTCGGTCGGTACTAGATTGTTATATTTTAAAATAGTGAGAGTAGTAGAATGTTGCACCTTGTATAGCTGTGTATTCCTACAAAACTTTTTTTTTTCTGAGAGAGAGGCTCCAACGAGACAAAGGAAACACATGAAAGCTCCAAATAGCTATTTCCATGGCATACATAACACTATAAGAGAAAAAACTTGAGACCCTTAACTTATTCATTGTTTCAAAGGGCTCTAAAAAGGAATTCTATCCATATGATTCAAATCCTACAGAAACCCTTAACTTTTGCTTTGTTCCAAAATCCTATTCTTTCACCACCAAAGGGATCAGCTTCCACTTTGTGCAATTTGCAGTTGTGTTGACGTGTGGGCCATAGCAAAGTGAGTCTCACATAATCAGTGACTCAACTGTAAACTACACAAAGTCAATCCATTTCCCCCACCAAAGGCCTCAAATAATTCAATATCAGATTTCTCGCTTTTAGTTTATTGTAGGCCACTTGCTGCAACAGTTGACCGAATATGATTAGGGTCACACAAAATGGAATTTCTTGTATTCCTCTTCTAGAATCAGAACCTAAAATTTTCCTTTCAGAGTTACTTGTCCTTATTTGACAAATGGTTCCACTCATTTCAAAACACTAGTTTATATCCTATGTTTTGTTGCGGGATATGTGGATTAATGGATGCTATACATTGTAGGAATGGTAGATGTATATGTTTAAATAATATAAAAATGATATGGAGATAATGATTTGATATTTCTTGCATATTGAGTCCTAAAAATACGACAAAATTATAAATGATATGTCATTTTTGCATGATATTAAAAATACTCTAGATAATAATTGCTAGTAGGTAATGATGTGTCATACTTGTATGTTAAGCTTTAGGAGTTAGTGGGCATTAACTTTATAGTAAGATAGGATAAGCTAACGTATATTAGCAATAAAAATTAATTTATGGGTAAAACTTTTTTCCATATGTAGTTTTAACGGCTCAAAAGCCAATGTTGAAAACAAACTATGATTAAAAAAGTATCAAAATCAACTGATTAAGTTTAAAACTTCAAAATTGTAGAACAAACGATGGAGCTATAGAAAAATGTAAATTTGTCGAATCTAGTAAGAGTAACATTTTTATTCAAAGAGAGTGGTTGATTCAGAATTGATTTTAACATTGCCATCATTTTTATATACTAATTTCTATTGTACTTTCAATGGTAAAAAGATCAATTGCAAGTGATCTTCGATATCTTATCTTCTAAAGCCGTCAGAACCGCCCTAATTTGATTGGTACATGTGGTGCAGTAATTTACGATTGATTTAGCACGACTCATAAAGTAATCGTCGCGGCTGGTTCGGCTTCTCAATTAATCTGGAGTTCTGGATAGTACGCCAAAAAAAAAAGAAAAGATAGAAAGGAAAACGTACCCTGATGCATGCGCTGGTTAGGCACAAAGATGGGCTGTATAGCTCAATTACGGGCGCTTCGGCCGAACAGACAAGGAGGAAATTAAATAAAAATATAAGAAAGAAGTACAAATAATTTTAAAATATCTTCAAACAAATACAATACATTATGATTGAACCAGATATTGAAACAATGCAAGTATCCTGGCCACATTGATGTCCTACATTACTATATAAAAATATTAATTAGAGAAAACTGAATGGACTCCCACCATCGAAAAATATAAGAAATATTTAATTTGCTTCATTGGGACAAGGCTTTGATCAAGAATTATTCTATGAGGATATAATTTTCTGACACAAATTGACGTCATTATTTCGATATTTAAAAGTACTTATAGTCATGATTATATTTTTTATCACCTAAATAAATATATTAATAAAGTAATTATTGGTCAAAATCTTGTCTAAGAGTACGAAATATTGGATCAAACTTTGTAATCCTCACAAAGATTTTTTTTTAGAATATATACTTTTTGCTAATATTGCAATTTCTAAGTAATCATATGCAAAACTTTTAGGTTTTATGAAATCATTGCAATTTTCCCCCAAAAATACCCTTTTTTTCATAATAGAATCCACAGTCATTTGTCAAAGTTAAATAACGCATCTTCCACTCAACAAAATTATTTACAAATAATAAATTACCATCCTACTGAGATTTGTCTAAAAACTCGACAAGCACAAAATTAAAATCCACTAATACGTCCCTTTGAAAGTATAATTTCTATTGGCATTAAATCAACTTGTGTAAAAATTATAAAAGTATTTTAATCTCCTATATATGAGCTCTAAAAAATATGCATAGGCTATAAACTAGCTGCGTGCCAAGTGGCAAGTTTGTTTTCTAGTTTATACCAAATAACACACCAAACTTACAACTGGCTTCCGGACTAAACAAACTGAAGATCTTACCAGCATAGTAAATCAAATTCATAATCAATCAAAAGGAGAATTCAGAATCTGTATTTACTTGGCAATTCGCACTGCCAACTTCCAAGAACAGGCATCAATATACCTTCCCAGTATCGATATACTCCCTCCGTACTCGTAAAAGAAGTCGTTTAGAATAATATTTAAGTCAAACCTTAAAAATATAAATCATTAATAACTCTCAAGTTGTTGAGTTTTAAAATGAAAAAAATTATATAAATAGATTTGTCTTGAAAAATACTTTCATAAAGTATACATATATCACTTTTCAATAAATATGTTTATAAAAATAAGAAGTCAAAGTTGTATTTTGGAGACCGACCGTGTTGCTATCCAAAACGACTTCCTTTACGAGTATAGAGGGAGAACATCAGTGTATCGATGTACGACAAAAGTCAGAAGCAATTGCTGAGGGACAGATTTGCCGATATCAAACATCCAAAGACAGCTTGCACGACCAGATGCAAAATATGAACCATTTCCTGCCTGCACGTACGAATTCGGACATATTCCTGCAAGGACAAGCACCTGAAGACAAGGTACTACGCAAACAAGAACAAAGAACACGTAAGCAAGCAAAACAGCCTCGCCATAAGAGGATAAATTCAGTCGCAGTGCAGCCCTAGACAAGTCCCAATCAAACACGCTGCAAATTTCGCATTCAATGCTTTGATCTGCACCTCTCAGCTGCTGCACCTGCGCAGGACCGACCCATCGATCCATGATCTGTGAGCGCGCCCACCAAATACAGGAATACAGCATATTTTCGTTAGAAACAAATGCAACATGCCAAGATCTGGTAGTTTCACACAAAATGATTTATAGAGGAGCTAATTATATATGATCCAGGTAGGGAATCAATTAGTCCAAAAAGACAATATCCGATAGACAATCTAGCAGAGGAACTATATTGTCTCCTACAGGCACTCGAAAAACATCCGCCACAGGTTGATGTCATGCTGACATAGTACAAAACAGGGCTGTGTGCTGGAAGTGGATGTTGATTCTGATTTTGTAGTTACAAGTACAAGTAGGAACTTCAGAACATTGAAGACGTGACCTCAGCAACTTCAGACATAACTTGATCGTAGTCCGTCTTAAGTTTCTCCTTGACATCTTCCTCAAGCTCGCCCTTGGCTGGCTTGGTCAGAACCAATACACAACAGGTAGGCCTCTTGGTAGTCCCAGCTGTTGCCAGATCCTAACACAATGAGGGGAAAAGAACATCAATATCTCAAGTTACTCTTGGCTTCGTGGGCATCATAGGTGGTCACTAACTATAGCTGTGCAAATATAACCAAAAAAAAAATTCTAGATTATTTAATTCCTTTCCCCTTTTTGGTGGCACAAGATGTCAATGGCTTTATTGGACAATACAGGTCTTGTTAGGAGCTGCATTGATCAAATTAATCAACATTTGTATTTTATAGGGGGACACTTGAAGCAACAAATGCTTTTAATCTGGGGTTGATATCAGAATAATTTCGTTCCAGACCTTCTCAGGCAGGGGATCCTAGTGCCAGTGCAGGGAGGGAGCAAATATATTATTGTTTTAGAAGTAGATAATTTCAAAATAAGACTTCACGATACTCTAGATAATCATATTAGAAACTAGTCAAAATGTAAATCCGATACTCATGGAAGTATTTTCTAACTACCTTTCATGGTGGTTGGTCTGTTTTTGGAGATCCCATGTATCCATAAACACTTCTCAACTCCTATCTATTAATCCCTGTATGGTGTACTGTGCTACATGTAGTGATTACACAAATAATGTTTTATATTCTTAAAAGAAAACAAGAATTTCAGTATATAATGTGCGAATGGGCAAAAAGGTAAGTCTTCACTCATTCCTAGGTGTTCATGGAATTTTATGAAGTACCGTTTCATTTCAAGCTAAGCTCACTCAGGGGAGCTCACTGTAAAGCACCAGCAAATCTATATTCCCCATTGCTCTTTCAATAATCAACATGTGAAATGCTGCCGTAACAGCACAGTCATCTTAATATAATTGAACATGAGTTGTTTCACTTATAAAATAACCAATGGGAAATATGCTGCTGCTAGGGCCATCTGTGCTGTTCCCAGCCAAAAGATTACAAGGGATTGATGTTGAGAGAAGTCTGAAGTTAAAGGGCAGCATAAAAATACCTCTTTCGACGGAACATATACATAAGGAATGTTGGCTTCTTCGCAAAGGATGGGAACATGTGTTATCACATCAATGGGAGAAATGTTGCCAGCAATGATGCACAATCTGCAAACCCAAGCCATAAACAAAGTGGTTAGTGAACTTGCCGATAAAACTAATGATATAGTCCACTCATACCGAGCAAGTGAACTTGTGGGAAACAAACAACATCATAGTGCATTCATATCGAGAATTCGATTAACAGCAAGGTTCCTCTGCAATTACATTTCACCCATAGTATATTTAGCCAAACTACTCGCTCTATTGTACCATTAAGCTACAAATCGATGAGTAAAAACGAGAGGAATAGCAATCAGAGCCCACGCACCCTTTCTGCCCGCGGCGGATGCTCTTGACGACCTCCTTGACTCCTCGCTTCAAGCATTTGGCCTCAGACGCTGCAAAGAGAGGGAAAAAAAAGAAAAAAAAATGTAACAAAATCCGCAGAATCGTTCGGAGAAAAAAAAACAGCAGCAAACAGAGCAGGAAAAGGAAGAGGATTCGGGACCTCGGCGGACGAGCTTGAGGGTTCGCTTGCAGAGCTTCTTGCCGGCGAGCGGCTTCGCGATGGGCGCCAGCGCCACCGGCGTCTTCTTCTTCTCCGCCTCCGTGTCGCTCCCCATCTCCCTACTCTCCGGCTACTTCCTCCTCCTCCTCGCCGCCGCCGCCGCCGCCGCCGCCCGAGATTGCTGGCTCGCGCGCTTCTTCTCCGCAAGCTGGAACGGCGGCTAGGGTTTTTTGCGGCTCGAGCAAGCGAGGGGTTTAAGGCCGAGGGGCTTATAAAGCAAGGCCCTGCTCTCACCGACTTGTGGGGCCACTGATTGGTGGGTTTTAGCTCTGGGCTTGGGCTTTGTATAGATGGGCCTTATTTCCGGCGGATTAGCAAAAGTCCACATGGACTCCCTCCAAAATACATTCGATCTAATTCGTATCCACAACCGTAAAACTGGTATAGTGGTTCCTCCAGCTATTTAAAACTGTACAAGATAAGGCTTAGCACAGTATTGATGGAGTCGATCAATTCCTTCTCTACCCCTCTCCCTCCTCTTGACGACAACAAGATAATGATAGGGCTGTCGGAGGTTGAGTAGAGGCCACGGAGTGGCGGCGGGGTGACAGTACGATGATGGCAAGAGGTTGCAAGTGGCGCACACATCAACAGCAGAGGGGTAGTGGTACAGCTTCCGCCTTGTTGTCATCGTCCACTGGGAGAATGACCCATGGCTAGTAGCGAGCGCGAAGGAGGCCCATGGGATGGAGGTCAAGGTAAACCGATCATCGGCGTGTGGAGAATGCCCCAAGGGGTCAGTGGTCGCTAGCCATGGGTCATTGATTTTCCAAATTGTTCGAGCTTCTCCCTCTCACCATTGTCGGCCTCCCAGCTCGTCTCCGCCCAGCTTCTTCTCTGCCGCCAACCCCTCAACGACGGGTGACGAGATCGGACGGCCACCTTCCCGATGACAAGGCAAATCAAGGGGCTGAAGCATGGAGGTGGAGCTGCTACTCGTTGTGTTAGATCGAGCACCTTCTTCCTTGGCAAGGCCTTGGGTGAGGCGAAGATGGTTTGATTGAGCCACTGTGTCGCGTCGCCTAAAGCCCATCCCCTCCAATTATCATCTCTGTCACGGCACACTGGTGTTCTTCATTTCTTCTGCTCAACTGAAACACTGCTAGAGCTCGCATAGCCATGCGCAATACTGACTCCTTCTATTGTTCATTACTGCTAGAGCTATTCGATCCATGGTTGAGTAGTGGAGAGAGAGACGAAGGAGAAGGAAGGAGGCAGGTGAGCTCGAGCTCGAAGGGGCTCGTTGGCTAGTACCGTGTGCCAAGCGAATACTAGCACGAGATCACCATGGAAAGAAAGATAAGAGAGGAACATGTCGGTCCCTTTTGTTCTCATTTTTTCCTCCTATCACTTATGTGTGGGTCACATAACTATTTTTTTTTACCTTTTCTTATATAACTGTCACGTCAGTGTAGGAGGATTAAGTCAATTTGACAACGTCAATAAAACCATCCTCAAAACAGTCGAGAGAGTCATTTTACAATACTTTAAGGAGTCGATATACCCAGTTTTGTGGTTTTGTGATTGAGAGACACGAATTAGAGGGACCATAACTAGACTTTTTCCCTTAGCAGTCCTACCCGTATGGTGCCTAGGCCCATTAAGGCTGTACCTGACCTGCCGCCAGCCTGTGATGGGCCCCACCGGCCATGGAACACCGGAGCGGTGGGCCCACACAAAACCTTCTTTCCTCCCGACACTTGACTCTCTCGCTAGTCGCTACCTCCTCTTCTCGGCCGCCACCACCTCGTTTCCCCATCTCCTATAAAAACCCTAGCCAAAACCCGCGCGGATCCCGCCGCCTCGCCGCGTGATCCCTCCCATTCGAAACCAAAATCCATCCCCACGACCGCGAAGGCGCGCGGGAAGCAAGCCAGCGAAACGGGGGAGCGCGCGCGAATCCTAGGCGGCGGCGGGCAGGTGGGTCGGTGGGCGATATGGCGGCGGGCGCGGGGGACGGCGACCAGAGGTGGCTGGTGGAGTGCCTGACGGCGACGCTCGACACCGCCCGCGACGTCCGGGCCTTCGCCGAGGAGTCGCTCCGCCAGGCCTCCCTGCTCCCCGGTTCGCCACCTCTCCCCCCCTCCCCCTCCACTCCCCTCTCCGTGTGTGTCTGGGCGTTTGATTATCGGGCTGAAGAAGATGAGTTTTGTTTCGAGTTGTTTCGGCCATCTCCTTCTCTTGAACTGTGTGCGCCTAACGGGATGCTTTGGTAGACGATTATTTAGTCCTAAGTTTGGCTGTGATGTGTTTGGCTGGCGTCCTTGGGCGCCGGCTACGTGGTTGACGCTACTATTGCTCCAAAAAATCAGTTGGCAGATTGACATGCCCATAAAAAAAGGGAGATGAGCTCAATTTTAACTGTGACCGTTGTAGCTGTCCGCGCCATGATGTTTGCGGGCCTTAATTGCTTTAGAGGATGTCAAAATGTTGTTTCTTTGTGGCAACGTGAAGGAATACATCCGCCTTCCTTTTTAAACCTGAAATGATCACTGGTGTTCTTGTTGCTCTGTTGTCCTGGTTAGGCTTCACTCTCTTTAGTGAAAGAACTATAGAGAGCTTCTGTTTTCCTTGCTGGATAAACTGAAAACATTTTTTTAACATAAACATTGTAAACTTGTTGGCTTACTGTACATGTTAAAAGGTTCATGCAACTTATAATTGCACTAAACATCAATCTCATTGTAGCCTCTAACTATTTAGTACCCAATGCCAGTTTTTTTTTCGCTGGCCCTGTGAATATGCCAGCTGAACTTTTACTAAGAAGGAAGAGATAGTTTACAACAGGCCACCATACACACGCCTGGGTAAAGGAGCCCCTGGCGCCCACTACTGCTACAAGGGCCGAGTTACAGGGACAGAAACGTCGATACTCACAATGTACTTAGCAACTCTGCCGACTTCCATGAACTTAGCCACCATTCCTCTTTGATGGCTGCGCACAGGCGCACGGAGTGATTGATGCTATTTTAGTTTTGGCGAAATTGGTTCTAGAGCATTGAAAGTTCACGTTTTTTTGTTCTATAGCACCAAAAGTTACCGGTTCACTTTAATAGTACCGTAAGTTTTCGCTGTTCACCCTTTTTAGCACTTCCGTCAATTTTGTGCCGTTCTGCTGTTCGCTTTGACCGGGATTGATTCTGCAAACTACGCCAATTTTCAGTCCTTGCCCTTATGTGTGGCCTTCTTCCCTCCCAGTCCCAGCCTGTCCCCTCTGCTTGCTGCGATGCAGCCCTCGTCTACGTTGCCACTGCCGCCGCTGCTCTATCGCGCCGAAGCCGTGGACGGCGGGAGGGTGTCTCTGGCGGCCTCACTCGCCCCGTCGACGCTACTGCCCCGTTCGTCGCTTCAGCCTCACGCTGTTGCCGCCACCCAGTCCATCAGCAGCACGTACGTCTCCGGCAACCTTGCCCTATCAACACGGCTCCTGCGTCCATGCCTAGCACGAGCCCCTCTTCCAACCAACAGCAATCTGGCGACATCATCCGTCAGTCGACAACGTGCACCTCCTGCTAGCTAGCACCCCATCGATCACCAAACTCTTTTTTGAAATGTTTATTTCCTTCCTGCAACAGAATATAATTGCTGTTCAAATTGATAATTTGCTGGCCGCAAAAGAATGCCCTTATTGATTTTCCATGTGAGAGGAGATTAGACTAACTATATGTGCCAAGACTTGAAAGTTGAAACCAGCACCGACGATTCAGGTGTACGGGCAGGCGGCGGTGCACACAAGCAATGCCAGAACGAATAGATGGTGATAGAAACAGAAGCTTGCTCGATTAACTCCCTCCGTTTTCCGCTTGCATGCGTGGCTGAGTCAATTGTGGTCAAAGCGAATGGCAAACGACAGAAAAGTGACGAATGTGCTAAAAAAGGAACGAAGGGAACTTTCGGTGCTATTAAAGTGAACCGGTAACTTTCAGTGCTAGAGAACCAAAAACGTGAACTTTCGATGCTCTGAAACCAATTTTTCCTAGTTTTGGCCACATCAAAAGTGATTGATCAGACCATTTTATTACATGTATGACAAAAACAGAACCATATAGTCTGGCTCTATAGCATCCAGTCCACATGCTCAATCTTGGTAGCGTCTTATGGGTTTTGCTCTATTGGTAATTGGCTATCAGTTTAAAGCAAGTAAACTTTTGACCACCCAGCTGTTGCGCTTTAAATTGTTTGTTACTCTTCCATTTTTTTAATGGATAAAGTGCCTATTCCCACAGATTAATCTTGTACAGTCAGTTAACAAGGCCTGCTTTTATTGTAATTTTTACTCAGGATATGGAGCTGCCCTCACAAAAGTCACAACCAACAAGGAAATCCCATTTGGGTTACGTCAGATATCCTTAAACCATTTAATGAAGTTATTTTATGCCCAAAATTTGTAGCGCATACCCTTTCTCTGTTAGACTTAGCTTTCACACATTCTACTTCCAATTGTTGTTTGTTCGTCCTTTACTCCTCGGTACCTTGCTGCTGTCTTGCTAAAGCAGTTCATCAAACAGCATTGGCAGGAAGACGAAGAGAATTTCATGCCTCCTGTTGTTTCTGCCTCGGAAAAGGTACCATCATGCTCTTTCAATCCTCTTGATAACACTAATTAGACTCAGTCCGTAACAGGCCCATGGTGCCATTCTTTTCTTTTCTCCCTTGGATTGTCAATACAAAATGTAATTGATGGGCGTGGTGTTATCTTCTCACAGCAAGCACTATTTTCATGCTTGAAAACTTTTCATGTCAGAAGATTGTGAAAAATGATTAATGAGACACGGGGTCCACATTATTACAACAAATATTCAACATGCATAGCTTGAATTGCTCATGTTTTTTGACGCATGGTATCCTTACTGTTCTAATCAATGAAAAAAATTTAAATAATGGTATAAATTGCAAGGACCATGGTGTCATGGCAATAGGGTGCCGCATGTTGTACAGCCAGCCTGCATGTCAGGCCCAGGAGCTTATGGACGGGGAGTTCCTACTTGCTATTTGTTTAGCTTGTTTCTTAGGCCTTAAGCCATTTCTGGATATGATCAGTTATTTGATTAATTAAGCATAATACTGTTTGGTAGGGCCATTCCATCTCTATTTCAGGTTGCTGACAGATCATTGTATGACAAACAAGAATTAACCGAAGACACATTAATCTGGCTATCTCCCTACCCTAGTAGTTCACTGCAATCTAGGGCCTGTTTGGGGGAGCTTCTAGCTGCTGCAGCTTCTCCCAGAATCAGAAGCTCTCCCAAACAGTCCAGCTTTTGGTCTAGATTCTGAGAAGTTGTAGTTGTAAAATCCAGAAAATGAACTAGATGCCAAAAGCTGGGAAACCTACCTTTTCCAGAGTCTTAGAAGCTGGCTACCAGCTAGCCGCTTCTCAGAATCTTAAGCTCCCCCAAACAGGCCCCTAATTCTAGCACGTGACACTGACACATGGGCTTACTATGTAAATTATTGTTTTCTAATATGATATATTCTTATCGCATTATTTTGCTTCTCATTATTTATTATTAGGTGGTTATACGGCAACTCCTCCTTACATCGTTGGATGATTCACACGGGAAGATTCGTACTGCTATTGGCATGGCTGTAGCAGCTATTGGGCAGCAAGATTGGCCTGAAGACTGGCCTGAGTTACTTCCCTATCTCTTAAAGTTAATTTCTGATCAAAGCAATGGTTGTGGAGGTATAGAGAATTCTTTTGCTTCCCAATATTTTTGAAACCAGGGTGTGCAGCTATTCTAGAGGCCTTTTTAGAGTCATTGAGCTTAAACTTAGAGCTGCTGGATTCCTTCCAGCATAAGCTCTTCCAAATAGGCTGTTTTTGTCACAATTTCCTGGACAAGCTGTAGGCCCTGGCTGAGATTTCAGCAGGTTTAATTTCTTTAAATAGCTAGCTTCTAAGAGAAACTGGTGGAGAGGTGTAAGATTCCTTAAGAAACTGCCCCTTTTATGAGGGTTTTGTCTTGCTATGTCTTTCATCTGAAGCTTAAGCAATAGGAAACAGCCACAAACTTATTTGTCTAAAGAAGTTCAAATAGCATCCCTTAAAGTGAACTATTCTATGTTGTATGGTACAAACATGGGTATGGTACGCAACAGGCCACTACATATATGTAGGATTGACAATAGTATGGGAATTCTTGTTTCTGGATTGACTTATATAAATGGTGTTCTATTCAACACTATCAGGAAAGGTTGTAATTTTTTAACAGTTTTGTCCCTCCACCCAAAACTACAGGTGTTTAATAAAATGAAAATTGCACTCTTCTACTTGTTTCGTTGTTATAGTGTTTCCTTCCTTGAAAAGGATGGTTACGAATCGAACAAAAAGATCCACTTCTGGCATCTCCTTTAAGCTCTCCTGTTTTATGCTTCGCCATGTTGGTGGCTGTGTCAGTGTCAGTGTCTTGACACTAGTACCTAGTTTACACTTCTAGAATTCTAGTTTTAGTGTTACAGTCTAAATAAGAAAAAAACATCCTAGGATGCTCATATGGCCCTAACACTGACTACAAAGATGATGAAAATATTCTAATTTTGGAATTTGTACATTCTTTTTTTCTCTCTGAAATCAGTTACATGAATTTAGTAATTACCTATTACAACTTTCAACTTACTGTCTGTAGTTCGTGGAGCATTAAGATGCCTAGCTCTTTTATCGGATGATTTGGATGATACATGCATTCCAAAATTGGTGCCAGAACTTTTCCCTTCATTGTACAGTATAATATCATCTCCTCATGTAAGTCTCATACTGTTTAATGTCTGTTAAATTTCTTTTATCTAACTGCTATGGAGGCATTTATTTGTTTATCCAATTTTGAAAAGCAGCTGTACGAAAATTCTCTTCGTGCGAAGGCCCTTGCAATAGTCCATTCATGTATTTCCATGCTTGGATCAATGACCGGTGTTTATAAGGTGGATTGTCTTGTTTATTACTCTTTCTGCTGTTTCTACATATTAGTAGGAAACAAACTAAGGTGATCTGTTGGCGCAGAAAGAAACAGTCAGTTTGATAAGTTCGATGCTTGATCCACTCATGGAGCGATTCTCTGCAATTTTGAATTCACCGGTGCAGTCCCATAATCCTGATGACTGGAACATGCAGATGGAGGTATACATCATATAATCTGTGTTGTGAGGTTGTAAGCATGCATTGTTAATAGTCACTGAAGCTTTTTGCTTGTCTTGTGACCAGGTTCTTAAATGTTTACTTCAGCTTGTCCAGAACTTTCCTGGGCTGCCTGAAGCCAAAATTTCTGGCAAGTGCAAATGACTTGTTATGATTTGTTACTCCCTCTCCCTTTTTTATGACGAATGGGGCAATTTTTTGCAGCTGTTCTTGCCCCATTATGGCAGACCTTTGTCTCATCCTTCAAGGTCTATCAATTGTCAATGATTCAAGCCTCAGAAAATGTGGATTCTGTTGGGTATGATTCTGATGGTAGTGAAAGAAGTCTGGAGTCTTTTGGGATTCAGGTAATATCTTGCATTTCCGTTTTGTTGATACTTCCTTTTCCTGTTGTTATGTTTTTAGATAATTGATAATCAAGCCTTTTCTCCAAAAGAAGCTACAACCACTTATTACAATGTTCATAACTGAAGCAAAAGCAAATGTGCATACTAATAATGAAAGGTGACAAGAAGGCAATCCTGTTATTACTTATCACCGAATTTCAGATTCTAGATTTCTTTCACTGCCATCATTCCTGTTATTTTAGGGAATATGCACAAGACTTGCACACCTTTGTATTAAGATAGAAAAAAAAAGCCAGATGCGACGGTCGAACTTATGGGGATCGACCCGCCCAATAGCTATTATAGACTATGCATCACGGCAACAATGACATAATTCCCTTTATTGTGCTCCATTGTTTCATTTGCTTTCATATCTCAATATGTTCTTGTCCTTTTCAGTTATTTGAGCTATGGATATCAATTGTGGGGAATTCACGGTTAGCAAAGGTATGCCATTTCAATGAATATTATGTTCATTTTTTTTAAAAAAAAACAAATACTACCTCTGTCCCAAAATATAAGGAGTTTTAGGGTTGGACACGGGTATTAAGAAAGTAGGTGAAATTAAATGTGTGAAGGTTGTGATTGGTTGAGAAGAGAATAAGTTATATTTTGGGACAAATGTTGAAGGCTAAAAGTTATATTTTTGGACAGAGGGAGTACTAACTATTTTTTGTGCTGTTCTGCTAGGTCATCGCTGGGAACATTAAAGAGCTAGCATATTATACTATAGCATATCAACAGATAACTGAAGAACAGGTATGAGCTGGCTGAATCATCATTAATTCATCTTACTTTTGGAAAATTGTGTTTTTGGTTGTTTTTGCTTGCAAATGCTTATGTGTTTTCTATTCTTTTTGTTTCTAGTTGCAAAACTGGTCACGTGATGCTAACCAATATGTTGCTGATGAGGACGATGTAACTTATAGCTGTCGCGTGTCTGGTATGAACTATAACATTGTTTAATTTTTCTTAACTTGGTTGGATTGATTTTAACAGTGCGATGTGCCGACCGGTATGTTGCTGTGTAAAGTCTAAAGGAACATAAGATTCATAAACAGAACAGGTTAAACTAAGCAAATAACAAAATAGAGTACCGTTACTGTAGTACTGCATATATTCCTTCAGTCCCAAAATAAGTTCATTTTCACCTATCTCACACATACCAATACAAACCAAAAAGACTTGCATACCCCTACTTTATCAAACCCAATGCAATTATTCTCCATTTTATCTACTCCCAATGCAATTATTCCCTATTTTCACAAACTCCGATGCAATGATTACTTAAAAATGAACTTATTTTGGAACAAATGGGAGGAGCCAAAAATGAACTTATTATGAGACGGAGGGAGTATTAAGCTATATGCTCTGAGCCTCCGATCAGGTACTTGGGAAATATTCTCTTGATGTATTTGCAAGACTCGCATTCTTCTTTACAGTTTACTCTTCCAACAGATATTTTTTTTTTTCGAAATGTAACATGTTTTCCTTGTCTTGGTTTTCAGGATCTCTTTTGCTGGAAGAGATAGTTACTGCTTACGATGAATACGGAATAGAGTCAGTTTTGGAGGCTTCACAGATGCGTTTTCATGAATCGCGTGAACTAAAGAAAGCGGGTTCTACTGACTGGTGGAGAGTAAGTTTTTGATTTTTTAAATTACTAAGAAATCAAAACTTTGGACTTGCTGCTTATAAACAATGTTACTCTGCTTATCATGTTCCTCGGTACTTTTACCTTCTGGGTTATGTGCCTTGATTTTAGATTATTGCACTTTCAAAAAACAGAAGAAACACCTTCAATGATTCTTCTTTAATTATTTCTTGTTTGGCAATCGGCCATATTTGAATTTATTTCCTAACAAAATTTTAAATCCCAAGTATGTTCATAGTGTCCTTAATTAACTTATCTGATTTACCCCTTTTTTTTTTTGTTCCAGCTGCATGAAGCATCATTTTTCGCTCTAGGTTCACTTTCCGAACAGCTCTGTGAAGCACAGGTTGGTTTTTAATTTTATAATAATGAGCAATTTCATTGACTCACTCCTTTTCTTTTGGCAAATGTGCCCTATAATTTTCTCTACTCTGCATATATAAAGAACTGTGCCATTTGGACCAGGCATCACATTCCTACTTGTTATCTAAGAGCTTAACATATCGTAATTCAGCTATTCCATTAGTTTGACTACTGTAGGTATGATTTGGATTTTGGAGTGTTCCAATGTGGTATAATGGTATTGTTTGCAGCTTTGCACTAGAGCTGAAAAAAAGAGTGGGGGCAGACATCCTGAATCTGTGGGAAATACTAACAAATCACTTGATTCAGTTCAGTATATACTGCCAACTTTGAGTATCCTATCGCATTGTCATGCTAACTAACATCAAGCCAAAGTTAATACACAGTAGACAACCTCAGATCTGACTGTATTTAAGCAAAGCAACTTGTGCTCATGGCAGATAGTTGATAGGGTTGGAGGACGAAGCATGCTTGCAGCAAAGAAACTTTGCACCATATGTCCATGCTCCTTCAGTTCACACGAGTGGGTTGTTTTCTATATGATTTATCTTTTTGATGGAATCGTTAGGATTGACGCACTGACTTAGAATTAAGCAACAATAATGAATTAATATAGGCCCTCCAAATGTTCAACCTCCAAGCCTGCTGTCTCGCAGGATTACTATTCGTGCACTTTTCACCCGTGCATACAGTACCCACACATTACTGTAAGCTGAAACTTAGGTTTCTTGTTTTAGAGATAAGGGAAGAATGGATTTTGGATTGTAATTTATTTACTTGTTTTGAGGGTCAAGTTATCCGTCTATATAAGGATCCATGGTATTTCTCCTGAGATGCCTCCATTTCCACCATGTAGCTTGGGTTCTTGGCCCCACCCCTTCTCCCCCTTGTCATGAACTACTCCCTCCGTTTTTAGCACATGTTTGACCGTTTGTCTTATTAAAAAAAATTGTGAAATATGTAAAACTATATGTGTACATGAAAGTATATTTAACAATGAATCAAATGATACGAAAAGAATAAATAATTACTTAAATTTTTTGAATAAGACGAATGGTCAAACACGTACGAAAAAGTCAACGGTGTCAAACATTTTGAAACGGAGGGAGTATCTTCATAACAAACATTACATGAAGTGGCTAATGGGGACAACTTTGGATCATGGAATGCTTTATGTTGACCATTTTCTTAACATAAGTCAATATATGTTTTACTACCTCATATGGCAGTCCAAGCTGATGTATTTAACAAGCAGCCATGATTTCCTAACTTAAACAATATTCCCCTTGCAACATACTTACATATTGAGAAAACACATTGATAGGATTTATGGCATTTTATTATTCACGATGTGAATTCTGATTGTTTAGGATTCTGGTTACAACGTGCGAGATTTACTTGAGCAGATGGTAACTGACACTGTGGGAACAGGTATCTTTCTTTAGTCTGAAATGAAGAATTGTTTGTTCATGTGCTATTACTAATATTATGACTTTTAGAGGTGCACCAGTACCCGTTTCTTCATGCACGTGCATTCTCCATTCTGTCTAAGTTCTCTTCAGTGGTAAGTTTCCTTTTTTTATGTATTTATTTTCCTATATGTCCAGCAAGCTGATTTGGGAAAACGTATCAGATAAGTAAGGAAATCTGCGAACAGTATCTATGCAGTGCTGCTCATGCAATTGCCTCAGATGTGTAAGGCCATGAATTTATTCGTCTTATATTTCTTGACTCAAGGACGAATGATATTTGTCTGACATATTTGTTTGGCAGACCTCCCCCAGTTAAAGTTGGTGCTTGTAGGGCACTGGCGCAACTTTTGCCAGAATCTAACCAGAGCTTGAATGTGCCCAACATTATGGGCATACTCTCATCTCTTGTTGATCTTCTGGGGAAGGTAAATTTTAATTTAAAATTGAAAACATTACCTGCCTTGAGTTTTTTGAAATGAAGACATGCTATTTTGTGGCAGGCATCTGATGAAACGCTGCATCTTGTTCTAGAAACCCTCCAATCAGCCATCAAATCTTGTATGTCAGCATGTGTTCCAATGTATCTCGTGGCAAACTATGTTTTGTGTTGCACATTTTGCCTTTTTCTTGGTTGATAATTATCTACTCGGTATGTAGGTGGTGAACAGTCAACATTAATTGAGCCAGTCATCTCTCCTATCATCCTAGATGTTTGGGCCCAACATATTGCTGATCCATTCATCAGCATCGATGCTGTAGAAGTGCTAGAGGTAAGTTATCGTCAGACTTGGGCAGTACAACACATGACTTTTCTTGAATGCATGAATCGATGCTTTTAGTTCATGTTGAAATTTTACACCATTTTACTTCATTTTCTGAACACATGATAACTGATGTACAACAGAAAACATTTAGATTTTTATTTCTGTGTATCAATATAGGTCTGGCATATATTTGTTTTTTCCAGAGGTATTCAAGATTGCGAAAGATGATGAAAATAATATTTTATTGGATGAATGAATGTTTCTTTAAAGCAACCAAAAATAATTTTAGGGTAGGCTGAGTTTGAAACAGATTATTGAGTGGATTGTTCTGCGGATTATTTACTTGATTTTAGGGGTAAATTAAATATTTTTACCTTTTGACAGCCGAAGTTTGGATTTGGAACTTTTTTGTTAATGTTCTTGATTACCTTAAAAGTTACAACCCACTAAACAGGATTCTAGTTTTTAGGCCATCAAGAATGCTCCTGGATGTTTAGAACCACTTGTATCACGGATTCTGCCAACAATTGGGTCCATTTTAGAAAAGGTAAGACACTTAATTCCAGTTTCACATTATTATTACCTTCCTTCCTTCATTTACCAGTGTTATGCAAATCCAATTTATGGCTCATATCCTAGCCCAAGATCCAGCAGAACGGTCTTGCTGCAGGCTCACTGGACCTGTTGACGATGATATTGAAAGTATGTCGACACATTATTAAGTTCCATGAAGTTCAACACCAAATATTTCTTATAAGCAGTGCCTGAAGCTTCTAATCGGCATCTTGCAATTCATATTTCAGAATGCTCCAACTACTGTGGTTAAGGCGATCTTTGATACATGTTTTACATCTATTATTCAAATCGTTCTTGAAAGTGATGACCATGGAGAGATGCAGGTAAATGCTTACATGTGCTTCAATCATTGAAGTCATAATTGATGGTACTTTTGTGGAGATATACCTTTAATATGGCAATTTTTTGCCAATTTAGAATGCGACAGAATGTTTGGCAGCATTTATATCGGGTGGGCGGCAAGAGTTGCTTCTCTGGGGTGGTGGACAAGGACGTACACTGAAGATGCTACTCGATGCAGCTTCAAGGTAACGTCAAGACTATAGATATTTGATTCATTTCTGTCATCAAATTTAGCATTATAGAGTACATAAGAATCAAATGGCTTCAATCTGTACAGCCTGACAAACTTCACCATCTGTCAAAAGGAATGCATAAAAAATTAACATGGCATCAATCTTTGTCCAGAGCTAGGAGCTCATATATGCTTCTCTCTGAAATTTGATCTGCATGTTGACAGCCAAGCATAATTTCAAGCTGAATCAAAACGTGCCATTAGGCGAATGCAAACAATTAAGCGCTTCCTACACTAAAATGTAGTTCCCCAGTAAACGTACCTGCATCTTTGTGGACTTGACAAAGATGTACTAAAAGGAGCAGCAATCAGGATTTTTCATGTGCCTTGTTTGGATACATTGCTTCCTTTTGATGAACCAATCAACCCCTTTTGTTGAATATTTCCATGCTATCCCTATAATAGGAGGTGCAACACCATCTCTCTATCATACACACAGAGAAAGAAGGGGGTAAATAGTTGGAGTTCACCCCTGCTTTATGCCTTAAAATTTGTTTTGGTACTTGGAAGGCATAACCATACAAACACCTCTTCAATGTCTTTGCAGGCTTTTAGATCCTGTGTTGGAAAGTTCAGTATCACTATTTGTCGGGAGTTATATTTTACAACTTATTGTACATCTGCCTTCACACCTGTCTCCCCACTTTCCTGAGCTTATTGCTGCTATTGTGAGACGTATGCAATCCAGCAGCATTACCGGATTGAAGAGCTCTCTTGTTGTTATAGTAGCGAGACTTGTGAGTTGCATCTCTCTCTCTCTCCCCTGGTTAAGTTGTTTGGATTTCTTACTACTCATGGTGGATTACAATTCGCTGTATTCACTTTAGACTAAGTTTTAATTAGTGTTTTGGTTATCTTAGTATCTTACATGGTTATTATTTTAGTTATTATTTGTTTTAGTCCTGGGTCTCTTTTCTACCCAAGCGCAGTAGGATTATGTTCCTATCATCATTACTTAATAACTGTCACCCTATGTTTTCTAGTAAAGTGCATTACCAGTCCCTTAACTTGTCCCATGTGTCATCTTGGCCCCTAAACTCTGATAATTCAGTTCCAGACCACCTGAACTTGTTATATGTTTCACAAAATGTCTAAACCTCCCAGTCAATATCCCCTCTCACCCATGTGGCACGTTTGACTGTGCTTGTGTGTCCATCTAACATCTCCAGGCCCGATCCCGTGTTGCACCTCCTTGGAATTGACCTGGTACAAATCTGAATGTGTACTGGGTATGAGTGAACTGCTAAGTCTAATACTGTGGCTCTAGGACCAGCAGTCATCGCCTCTTGGTGCTGTGCCAGTGGTGGGTCCTTGAGCTTAGGACAGTCGTGCTATGCTGAACTCCTAGAGCTCAATGTGCTTGGGCAAAACTGATGTGTGCAAAACATCCTAGAGAGGTCAACGATGGTCACTTTTTAGTTGCACAGAGATGGTGGAGATGGTGCATGGAGGAAGCGGTGGCAGTGGGGTTTGGGAGATAGGAGAGCGGGTGGTCAGAGATGTTATAGTGAAAGACTCGGGCAAACATGTATTGGGTATGCCACATCGGCATCTGAAGCTATTTTTATTTGGATTCTGGTGAATTACTTACCAAATTTGGGGTCATTAGAATATGCATCTTCGGAGTTCATGGACATAATGACGCCGTGGGACAAGTTTTTAAGGATTGCTAGTGAAATTTACTCTTGTATTTTGAGTGAAGGGGAGGGAGGTGGTGCTTCAGGAAATTCTAACATTAATCACCTGCTACAGGTACATCTGAGTGCACCAAATGTTGATCAGTTTATCAACCTCTTACTTGCAATTCCTGCTCAGGGTTATAACAATTCACTTGCTTATATCATGTCTGAATGGTCACAGTTACAAAGTAAGAGCTCATAAAACAGAATATCATCGAATCAAACAAATGTGACCTTTTTATTTTGTTCGTATAGTAAGAGCTTTTCAACATCCTGTGTAGGTGAAATTCAAGGAGCCTATCAGATAAAGGTTACAACCACTGCATTAGCTCTTCTCATATCTACTCGTCATCCTGAGTTATCTAGGATTGAAGTCCAAGGGCATATTATTAAGGTAATACCATAAAAGTTTTGTTTGCAACAGTTCCTACCTTGCTTATTAGCAGTTCCATGGGTGTCTTACGTACAAAAATTCAGACTAGCGCAGGTATAACTACACGGTCAAAAGCTAGGGTGGCTCCTGATCACTGGACCAAGATTCCACTCCCAACTAAGGTAAACAATTATTATTTGCCATAATAATTCCTCCGAAGTCCAAAATTATTCTTCTTAAAGAGCTTTCAAAGCAATTTTCAATTCCAGAAGGAGATGAATCTGCACAAATATCGTTTTAATATATTTTGTTTGTACATAATGTCTACTGTTGAGTCAGACCTCAATTTTCTTTTCGCATGGTACTGTAGCATTGGCTAGAGTCCATTAGTTAGTTTAGAGACAAGGTAAGATTTAGTTGTTCCTTTATTTTTGGTATAAACTACTAAGGGTCAAGTCATTGCCATCTATGTATAAGGATGGGGTTGTATTTCTTTTCATCGAGCAAGAATGAAAATATTTACCTAAGCATACCTGAACATGGATTATGCAGATCTTCTCATTGTTAGCAGATACCTTAGCTGAAATTCAGGAACAAGTTGTTGGTGATGAAGACGATTGTGAAGAGGTTGCTATACTTCTCTTGACACTGAAAATTTTAAACTGGACTGTGTTTTTTTTTTTGTTAACATTGATTGTAAATACAGGATAGTGACTGGGAAGAGATTCAGAATGGTGATTCTAGTATTCCACATGATATGATATACTCAGCATCAGTTCCTTCAAATGCTAAGCCATCAGTTGAGCATCTAAATGCAATGGCGAAAGTTTTTGATGAGGTAAGTCAGTGGCTTGTCATGCTACTTCGTAATGTTTTGTTGTATTAATTCCTTTATATTTACCCCTAATTACATACAATAGGATGACGACGGAAGTTATGATGATGACCTGGCAAAAGCTGACTCTCTTAATGAGGTTTGCCTTCGCAGCAAAGTCCATCTAATATAAATAAAGACAATACACATACAATCAAGTAAAGGAATTCTTTTTTTCCCCTTACAGGTGAAGCTGTCGGACTTTCTAACAAACATCTTTGTCAAACTGTGGGAGAGTGATCGGCCGCTTTTTGAATATCTTTGCCAGGTAACACTCCTTTGCTGTTTTCTTTCATTATCTTTGAAAACTAATGTTAAATGGCTGTTTTATTTCCATTATCAACGAAAACATAACATTTCATGGGTGTATTATTTTCTTCTTTTGCTTTGCTGAATGCTAATTGCTATAAATCCATATATGAATTCTACATTAATGTTGTACTGTATTATCCTTTGCAGGCCCTAACAGATTCACAGAGGACTGCTGTGGACAAAGTTTTGAGGAAATAAAGCGCATACATGATACATTTGGTCCTTCTATTCCACATTAGCCATTGGGTGAGCTTTGATGCTTAGTGTAGGTTTATTGATTAAGAGTTCTGTGTACAATGTGAGGCGAGTCCTCGAAGGCAGGAGTTGGTGGTGTGTGGTTTTGTTAGTGTAAGTTTATTTATCCAAATTTGTCTAAGATCCGAAAGGGAACCAACTTAGAAAGTACAAGCACAAATTTGCCATTTGTGTGTTCATTTACGTGTTGGATGGTGTATTGTTTGTATCCATATGTTTGGTTCGTGAAAGAAGGCAAGGAAATTTTTTCACAGCGGTCCACCCGTTCAGTGCTTTCAGGTCAATTGGAGTTTTGTTTCATAAAATTTATAAACCTTGTGTTTTGGTTTTGATGAGCTGCTCCCAAGATCCAGTCGACATGAGTGCTGGTCATTTGTTTTGTTTCACTTCGTACCGGGTTTAGTACATAGTATATCAAAACATAGATTGCGTCATATAACTGAAGGGAAATCTTATTAGGCTGCGTTCGTAACCAGCCGTTCCTAACTCCCCCTCCTTGTTTTCCACGCGCACACTTTTCAAACTGTTAAACGGTGTGTTTTTTAAAAAAAGTTTTTATATAAAAGTTGTATTAAAAAATCATATTAATCTATTTTTAAAAAAATAGCTAAAACTTAATTAATCATGTGCTAAATGCTGCTTCGTTTTGCGTGCCGGGAGTGAGCAACACTCAATCCCGAACACACCCTTATCATGAGTCGAACTTCTAATTTTTTTGTTTTGAATTTAGATCATGTTTCAAAGTTTTATCCATATTTTATCAAATTTAATGAAATATTTATAGGTTTGACAATGTATATCCTGGTGTATGTAACTTATTTGAAGGCAACCTGGTGTAAACTGAAAAAAATGTGTTAAACCTAATGCAAAGTACAATTTACTCATTTGATAAATGACCATGCAAGACTAGATCCCGAGCTCATCACGGATGGGTGCTCAGGAAAGTGAAGATAACTTAATCGATATTTAGGATTGCCACGAATCTTAAGAAATAAGCACATCACAGCTCACAAGGCACATCATGCTATATCCTATGCTCGTAACATTAGTTAGGAAATTAGGAACCAATAAATGACAGGTAGCAACCAGCTACAGAAAGTCCATGGTTTCATCTGGAAAACACGCCATCCATCTGGTGATCAGCAAACGAAGAAGCAAGCGCATGAATCTAAACAAACCTATTATGATCATTGCTCTGAGCAGTACCGTACAATATCCACAGAGAAGTTCACAGTAAAACATGCAACATCTATAAGAGAGATTCTCAACTGCTACCACAAATCTCAGATGCATAAAAGAAGTGCCCTGCTAAGATCTTACAGCATGTAATTTGTCAGTGATGAATGGCTGGAGATGTCGATAGGGAAATCAAATCTAGAATGGCACGCTACCATTTCAACTGCTTATGTTTCTTTCATTCAGCAGAGCTATCCGCCGGCTTCGATTCTTCGTCCTTTGGCTTCGTTGGGGTAATACCTTCAGTGCCCATCTCAACCTTGAGGTCATTGATGCTCTGCTCCAACTCATCAATTCTTGCGCCCATTTCATCTAGTGGGTACTAGTTAAGGACTATGTACAAAAGCAGGTAGATATGTTGATGGTACGACCTTGTTTACATCAGGAATTCAACGAAAAAGGGCAAAGCCTCAGGACCTCCCAAACCCAGCAATTTCTTTCCACAGTTATATGTATTTAAACTGTTTCAGATACTCGATCAGAACTGTTCCAGTGTACTGATCGAATGCACAACTATCATACTTTTTAAGGATTTTAAGTTACTACCAAAATCAGGAACTTTTTGGACTTGTGCCTCTTTTGTGTAGTGACTAATGGACAGATGTCACACATCAATAATCTAGGGCAGTACAAGTAAATATATGCCCAAGAGTATTCTTACACACTCAGAACTAAAGGTTTACTATGTTAATATTCTTCCTTATAAATGAATGTATTCTTCCTCTTAAAAGAATGTATTTAAAGAAGTAAAGTGCATAAGAGAACTGGTTTAGAAGGATATTCTTTGAAATGATGTTCTCTGACATAGATTGGAACCTGGTTTGCTGCAAAAAAGTTACAATTCAGTAAAAGTGAAGAGATTGCATGAAATTCGCATCGCCCCGCCATGTGAACAAAGATACTCACCATCTGCATCAGAAGATTTTGCACCTGCAAAATAAATAGTGGGCAAAACAAAAATAAATAAGTTGTCAAGAAATGCACTAGTAAGTACAGCAGCAACAACAACAAAAAACTCAATTTATACAGATGAAGAAATGTGAACTCAGGGCAAGATCTTAATGCTCACGAAAGCGGTCATATCAGCAGTGCTTTGCGCCGAGCCATCCGAGTCCTGATCAGCCTGCGTTAGAATAGGGAATGGGATGAAATGAGCAAACTCGGCAAGCCTAACCACAATCATCAGCGCAAGTATACCACCATACGCACCACAATTCACAATCATACCATCCCACGAACAACACAAACAAACAGCTGATCCATCCCCTAGTCCTTCACAGATTACAGCTACGCACTATGTATACAGATGCAATCTGCTTGCGTACACCAAATCTTCGGTAGCCAAGAATCGCCAGCACGAGGAAACCTAAAACTGCCCACGCCGCATTCGCCAAAAGCAGAAACTAACCACAGCCCGAGCAGCTATCACACGATGCGGAGGAGGAATTAATTTAATCCCGCAGTCCGCAGAGGCAGGCGGGCAGGTCGTAATTCAAGCAAGAACCAGCCGGAGGGTGTGATGCCAGCCCCATTTCCTAGAAATTTGGGCGAAAATCTTCTTCCAGTGAGGAAGCGAAGCGAGCCCGCCCTCGAGCGCTCGGCGACGGCAACGGTCGGGGGGAGGGTGGCAGCGGGGAGGGAGAGGTGTACCTTGATGGGGATGCCGCCGGAGCCGGAGCTGGAGCCGGGAGCCGCCATAGCCTTGCCGCCGGCGAGGGGGGGAGAGAGCGCAGGCGCAGATCCGCTCGTGGCGAGATGGGAGTGGGAAGTGCGCGATGGGGTTGGGGTTTTCGAAAGTGGGCCTGCGGCACATGGGCCCAGAAGGCGCGTTGCAACGGATATTATAAGAGATAAAAATAAAAGCAAAAACTTATAAGTTTATGATATAGTCAGTTGATTAGACATATAATGTTATGCTCAAAGCAAAAGCATTTAACTTGTGGTGTTGGAGATAGACTCAAACACCACCACTAACTGTATATTTACTCTTAAAATTACAATATAATCGTGGTAATACAATATAATCATAGTGTAGTTACGTTGAAATTCACAGGTAACCTGAATGTAACTTTTACAAAATTTTGAACTATTATATTTGTTTTAAGATTCATACAAACGAGAAAAAAATACAGCACATGCATATGTAAGGGGATTTGGTTTTATGATATCTACTTTACAGAACTGGCTTATTACTGTGGTATTTTTAAAAGTTACATACAAGTTATATAATATAAGTTATAATATAATTACATTATAATTTTAATATCTAATATAATTATATTATGATTGTAAAATACATCTCATAAATTTTCACGAGGAAATTTGTGAAGAAATGCATAGGCAATCCCTATTTATAACTATTAATCTCTTGAAGAGATTCATTTTTTTAATAGTATCATACCATTATAAATTTGCTGGATGATGCCATCACATCACTTAAAAAATAAATCCATGCAATGCTATCTATCTGATACGTGTTTTGAATCTATTTTATCTAATGTATTTTTATGTCGCATAACCCTAGCCCTAAATCCAACACCACTATCCCAAATCGATCCTCCCAATCTTACCCCATGCGAGTGCCTAGCAGTAGTGGCGACAACTGCTAAGCAAGCTACAATGACTACGTCGACGGCGGGAGTGAGATCTGGCAGCAGCAACTTGTGGTCCGACGATGGTGATGAACTTAGCGCAAGCTTGTTCTCGGCATAAGAAAATCCAGTTGCGGCGGTGGTGGCGGTGAGGTGCAATGTGTGGTGACCTGTTGTCTAGCGACGGTGACGAGCTCAACACAAGCTCGCTCTCAACGCTAGCATATCCAGTTGCGGCGGTGAGATTCTGGCCTAAGAAACGGTGTGTCTGGTTGACGTGCGATCTGACGAGCTCCACACTGCCCGTGACAGTGGGAGCTGCTAATGCCGACGATGGAGGGGATGGGTGACAGCTGACCGAAACGAGCGGTCATCATGGATGATGATCCCTCCTTTCAGCTCCATTCACCACCGTGGATGCACTCAACATGGCTAGGGACGATAGATCTAGTGGCAAAAAGTGAGCATATTTGGATGATAGCACCAATGAGCAATGCTGAGGGAGTCGATTGCCGGTGGTCGTGAATAATAACCCGACTCCTCCATCGTCTTTGTTTTTATTTTTTCAAGTGTATTTTTTCGTACTCGAGGTTCAACCATTTTGTACAACAATTTGTTGGAGCAACAATTTCATACTTTAGATTTGAAATTTTGCTTGGATCTGAAGCATCAAATTGTGAAGTCTATAGGAGTAAGGTTGTGTTGTTGTTCAATGCTTGAGTTGTAAGAGATAAGGGTATTTTGGTCTATACGAAAATACGGTAACAATGAAACAATTCAGAATGGGGGTCTCAGATGTATAAATTGGCATAGATCTGATTTTGGATGTTTGACATTTGCATGATTCTAATTACATTAATACTCTCTACATTTTATATTATAAATCGTTTGACTTTTTTTCTAGTCAAATTTTATTAAGTTTGATAAAGTTTATAGAAAAATTAGCAATATACTCCCTCCGATTTGATAATACTTGGCGTATTGGACAAGGGCACGGTCTCCAAAAAAACAACCTTGACCATTATTTTTTATTATAATATGTATAAAAGTGTTAACAAATATATGATTTTATTAAAATGCTTTTTAAGACTAATCGATACATGTAGTCACCATATTTGAGTGATAAATATTTTACAAATGATTCATAATCAAAGATTCTAAAATTTGACCTCACCCTTATCTAAAACGACAAGTATTATCAGCCTAAAGGGAGTACAAAATATCAAATTAATTTTATTAAATCTAGCATTGAATATATTTTAATAATATATATTTTTTTAAAAAATATTGCTATATTTTTCTATAAATTTGATCAACCTTAAAAAAAATTTAACTAACAAAAAAAATCAAAAAACTTAAACTTATAATATGAGACAGAGTAACCAGTAGAAATAATACTTTTCAAAACCAGCAAATTTATAATAATGTCAATTAACCTTTTCTTTTGGATACAAGCGAAGCATTTCCTCCGTCTTCTCCCCGCCCGGGTGTCGCTTTCCTCTTCGTCGCCGTCGCCGGTCGTCGCCGGGAGATTCACGAGTCATCGCCGGTCGCGGGTGGCGCGCAACCCGGAGTCTATCTCTCTCTCCCTCTACCTCTGCCGGCTGCTTACTCGCCGTGGGCTTCAGCTTCCTCCTCGATCTCCGGCGCGCCTCCAAGCTGCAGATCGGCCGGCCCTCCCAGGTGCGCCCCCTCCCCCCCGACCCCGCAACCCCCCCTCCTCCGCAGCCTACCGGATTCTCCCTCACCGGCCGACGCCACCGACGACGAGCGCCACTGCCAAAACCCTAGATCGAAGCGAAGCAGGGCCTTGCCTCGCCCTCTCCACTCTGGATTTGTACCACTCGCATTCGCATCGCGCGCTCATGACCTGGAATTCATGTTTGTGGAAGTAGACGCATCGTAGCAAGCACCCACCCGTTGGCTTTGCCCCCGTATCTGCGGTTGATTGATTCCAGTTGGGCTCGGTTTGGTGTTTGCTCAGATTCGAGGTGACAACGTACCAGCAGTGAAAAAAACATTGCAAACAAGTGATCCTCATTGCAAACAATAATCACATGTGTTAGTCCCATGGGCAGAACTCGAAAATCAATCCAACCAAGATGAGCTCATGATTGCTCATGCTTTCGTGCGTCAGATAAATCAAGCTGCATACTTGGTAGAAGAAGATCATGTGCTCAACATCTTATTGTTCTGCTAGCACTTGTGTTGAATCTTCCTATGATTGGCTGAAACGTATTATGAAGCTCCTGATGCTTCTGCTCTCCCAGTTGTTGGTAATGAAACTGATGCTGTTGGTTTGGCTAGCTGTCTAGTCAGCAATCATATCAAAATTAGATGAAATGCTTGTTACTTGTTGAAGACATTGAGATATAATGGATTATGGAGATATTACTCCATATGACATAAATACATATTAATTATGGACTTCTATTTCCAGTTTTCTCTAATTCTTTTCGTTTTTCTGCAGTGTGTTGAAGCCTGCCCTTGACACTTAGGAACTGCAGAGTCCTGTTGGAGAGAGATGGGGTTCATCGGCGACACGATAGAGTCGATCCGCTCGATGCAGGTCCGCCAGGTGCTGGCGCAAATCATCAGCTTAGGTGCAACCTTGCCTCTTTTGCCTCACTGATTATTTTGCTCACAGATAAGTGGATTGGGTCCACTCTACTTCTTGATTTAGGCTTGGGTATTTACCTTGTGATTCCAGGAGAGTTTCTTTGGGAGTGGTCTATTCTTAGTTCTGGTGGGTTTGATTTCGCTGGTAACGCTGGGGTAGGGAAATCTTTTGGGATTCTTGATCTAGTTCTATGAGCTCTATTAACTATTCCCTCTGATCCATATTATAAGACTTTTGGGTTTGTCCCAAGTCAAACTACTTTAAGTTTGACTAAACTTTTATAAAAATGTAGCAACATTTATAACACCAAATTAATTTAATTAAATCCACTATTGAATTGTGTTGGAAATGCTGCTATACTTTTCTATGAAGTTGGTAAAACTTAAAGAAGTTTGTCTTAGGACAAACCCAAAACATCTTATAATATGGAATGGAGGGAGTAGATTTTTCTAAGGAATCGTATGGATCTGGGTAACAAAAATGGATTCGGGAAACAACTCTTGTTTAATGTTGACTGTAAATATACATGTTCTATAGAGGAATCTTTTCACATATGAGTGGGTTTTAACCTTAGAAACTTGTTATTCCTTTTTTTTAAAGCTAGGGCATCAGGGCCCCCATTTCCATTACCAGAAATGAGATAGTGCTACAAGTTCTTGCTGAGTTACTTAAGCCTAGAAAACAGAAAGCGAAAGGAAGATAAAGAAGGAAAAACAAAAGGGTCTGGGGTTACAGTTTAAGATCTGAAGGATCTCCCGGCATGACAGCAAAATATTCAGCAAAACACACAACTATCCTTATTCAGCAGTGCACACCACAGGACCCATCTTTCACTTGATGTCTTTAGCCCTAGTCTTCTGATCCCCGTCCCCCAGCTGAATTTGGAGTTGAAAATGTCACTTGTCACTTGCCTTATTAATCTAGCCCCCAGCAGAAGTTTTTCTTGATTTGCCTCCAATGTCTGCAACACAGCCCAGGTTTCAATCCAGTGACAAGTCAGAAAAACTACCTCAGTAGGGTCTTTTGGGAGTTTATTCTCAAAACAAGCATTGTTCCTAAATTTCCAGATGGCCCAAATAACTGCAGCCACCCCTACAACCACTGAGTGTTTCATGTTCTTCTCAGAACCATTCAACCATTGCGGCATTGCCCAAACAGGTGTTGTATACTCACACCAAGTTTCAGATTGAGTGCATAAATTACTACATTCCAAATCAATTTGGCCATTGGACAGTTAAAGAACAAGTGTTGACTTGATTCCTCCTCATTACAAAACTGACAAAAGATTGAGTTACAAAATGTGATATTAGGCAAAAGGAGCACATAGAATTTACTCACTCTGTCCCACAAAGCTTCACCTTTTGCCTTCTTCACTTGTCCCACAAAGACTTCATCTTTGAAGCAATCAGTGCATTTTGGAGTTTGAGAAAAAATGAGGGACATATGCATTGAAGTTTGACAAAGTGCGGAACGAATACAGTAGAGTTTTGAGAAAGTGAAGGGTATTATGGTCTTTTTGGTTTTATATTGGTATGTGTGAGATAGGCTAAAAATGAATTCTTTTTGGGACGGAGGTAGTACTGCTTAGTATGTTTTTATCAGTTAGGTTAGACTTCTGCTGCTCTTATGTTAGATACATTTATTGTTGATGCAACAGCATATATGATAGCTTCAAATGTTTCTCTTGGCAGGTATGATTGTTACCTCTGCATTGATCATATGGAAGGGTTTAATAGTTGTAACAGGTAGTGAATCTCCAGTGGTGGTGGTTCTTTCTGGTAGCATGGAACCTGGATTTAAAAGGGTAAGTTGCTTCCTTAGACAATATAAGAGCCATATTATACTTATATTTGTGCATTCGCAATCTTTGGTCTTTACATACGGGGATTTACAGTAATATTTCTTTTTTGTGCATACGCTGAATTTCTCAGTTATAAGGGACAAATCTAAATTTCAGAAGTTCCATCTGCAACAAATAAAAAAGGGAATTTCCTTTTTTTTAATAAGATAGGACGATATATGGTTTCCTGTAATTTATATTGGTTTGCAAATGGTGAACAAATGCCTTGTTGCCTTATTTTACATTCCTTAAAACTTCGGGTTCATTCATTTCCCAAAATTTTCTTTAAACAGCAATTTATTCCCATCTATTTTCAACTTTCACCAAGAAGTCACTTTTTACCCTTTAATGCACTGTATGCATTTAGCATTGGTGTTCATGAATGAATTGTTATCTGCTTTCAGGGTGACATCTTGTTTTTGCACATGAGCAAAGACCCTATCCGCACTGGAGAAATAGTTGTTTTTAATGTTGATGTAAGTCTTACTGAAACATTGTACATCATGAATTTACTGGATTTCTATATCTCATTGTATTGTATTTGGCTGTTGTCTGCTTTCTATGTAGGGCCGTGAAATTCCAATTGTTCACCGTGTTATCAAGGTAATAAATTTCAAGTCATTATATTATCCCATTTGTTTCAGATGTCTTTTATGATCTTTCCCCTATACAATGGAGCTTATCATTCTCTTGGTATAGGTTCATGAACGCCAGGAGAGTGCAGAAGTTGACATCCTCACAAAAGGTATCCATCATTTTCTATTTGAACACCATAATTTTCTCACCAGTGGTTATAGTGGTGACTGGTAAAGCATTGGCAGTAGTAATCACCTGCTAACAATGTATAACATACCGTGGATACAGCAATGTTTGTTTGTAACTGATGAGCTGCCTTTCAGGTGATAACAATTTTGGGGATGACCGACTTCTGTATGCACATGGGCAGCTTTGGCTTCAGCAACATCATATTATGGGACGAGCTGTTGGGTGAGTATCCTCGACTTTGACAACACTTATGTGCCTTCACACTTGGTGAAATATATTTTGCCTGATCTTATGTTTTGTTATGCGAGAACAGTTTTCTGCCATATGTTGGATGGGTTACAATTATCATGACTGAGAAGCCAATTATTAAGGTATGCTCATCCTTTCTCAGTATACTGATTGGCCTTGAGATTAAACAATGAATGCCTGTTCATAGGCGACAATTTGTTCCGTCATATAACTCCTTGCTCATTTTTCCTATCAATGAGAGCACGCAAATTAAGCAGTACCATTGCAGGTCGATAGGTCTCTTAAAACTTGGAAGCATTTCTGACTGACTGATATATGATGTCTCTTGCTGCAGTACCTTCTGATTGGCGCACTGGGCCTACTGGTCATAACATCAAAGGAGTAATAAAGATGTGGCTTTTCAGTAGAGTAGTGGCCTCTGCGGTCACATTGGAGAAGCTGTATTTGTTTCATCATGTTTCCGATGGAAGATGCGAGGGGTTTATTTTTAGGGTAACTGTGCGACAATTGGCATTGTATTTTCCAGCGGTTTATCATGTGGCATCCATCTTTCAGAGGTTTACAGTTAATTGCGCAAGAAAATTTAACGTAACTTTTGGTTCGGCAACTGGTTATTGGATGCTGACTTGGATACAATATAAGATGAATTCATAACGCAATCCTCTGAGGCAAGTAGAACCGAACCTGGCTAAGCCTTTTTCCATGGATTTGTTGGAGTCTTGACTCTTGAGTGCTAAATCCCTTTCTGCTATTCAGCGGCAGTTCTTTTCACTACTGTATCTGTCTTCTCAATCCAAACTATGCTGAAGTCTGATCACTGAATAGCAGCGCGGCTGTGATGGTTGGTGAGGGTTATTGGGGGACTCGAGCACAAGATTCCACTAGTGTTTGACTGAGTGACAATCATTCCACTTGTCCATTTGTAGGTCCATGCTAGTCCATCTCTGAATCTCTACCCATATTCTCTTTGTGGCCCTACATTTTGCCGGTAGGTGAACTACAGATTTGTCGACCATACAACACAACGGGTTGATCTTTAGATTTTGCCACCCTCTTCGCTCCAACCTGTCCGCTGTCCACACTCTATTTTGGATAACGAGCTAGAAGAAGAACTTGCACTTCGAAGGGGCCCATGATTTCTAGATTGATTGGTTGAAAGCAGTTCTCGTGGCCCCGAGGAACTGAAGTCTGTTAGCCGATTTTGCCCAGTATTGTCCATTTGCCATGAGGTTTCACCGAATGCCATTCCGTTCGTCATTTAGAGGGGTCATTATCCTGACCATAGATCAAAGTCGCACGAATTGTTGCAAATGTTCCTTCTCTGTGATTCGTAGGATGTCAATGTCTCGAATCCAATTGCTTTCTTGCATGGCGTCATGCACCGTTCTTTTTTTTTAGGCTGCGAAAATAGCAGGTGTAATCCTCTATGGGGTTTGATTTTCTAGCCACTTCGAGCTCTAAAAGCACACTGTTTGCCATCCCCAACATTATGATTGCTGTTGCCGCAAATAGTTCCTTGTTGAGATGATTGCACGGGACCGTAGTCCCTGCACATGGCTTCTCAGGTGCCACCCACTCATTCCAATCTACTCCCTCCGTCCCACAAATAGTCAAATTCTGAAGGGGAGAGTTTCTCCTAGAAAAAACCGACTCTTGTGCAGAAAACCAGGAAAGTCATATCGGTGGAGTACATCCATGGGCCCACGACCTCTCTTTCCTCAAGTTACCACCATCGAGCCTTATCCCTTCCCAGGCGTTTCTCTCGCTCTCTCCCATCTCTCTCTCTCTCTCTCTCTCTCTCTCGCGAGTTCGCACCCCAAAATCCCCAATTGAATCCTATTCGTCGCTGGATGTGAGGCACCACCGGTCCCCCTCCCCGCTCCGCCCCTCTCTACCGCTCCTCCCCGCAGCTCCCTCCCCGCTCCATGCCGCTCCCCCTCGCTCCTGCTTCTCTGCATCCACCAGGCCGCGGCCATGCAGATGCGGCGGCGGAAGGGTTTGGCTCTCCAGCGGCGTTGGCGGCGGCGAGTGGAGGCAGCTCGGATGCGGCAGCGGCTTTGAAGGTATGTAAGGAGGCGGATGCGATGCACAAGGTGGTGGGGGCGCCATCGAAGGCATGCAAGACGACGGATCTGTCACTAGAGGGTACGGCGGCACGGCATCGGCGATGCGCTGTTCGGTGTTTGTATGTGGATGGCTGGTAGTGACGGAGGGATCGAGGGAATCTCCTTGCCTATTGTTGCTTTTTTTATTTGAAAGATGAATTGAATGTAGTACTTATGCAAGGGTATTTTGGTCTTCAGCAGACATCGCTAAAACTGCCTCGGGCATAAGGAATCGGCATTTTTTGGGGCGGAGGGAGTAAACCATAGTGCCGAAGCAAAACGATGTAAATCCATGACTCCGAGTCCTCCAAGATCATAAACTGAAAAATCTATACTCAGATCAATATATCTAAGCATCTGATACCGCAACTCAACGAGGCAAAGACAAAAAAAGAAAAAAAAGCAATTCAAATCCGAGGGAAATTTTCATCTACACTCAATTTTTGTCGGTGCTTTGCTCAGATTCAAGAACAAGAGCAGCCCTGAAAATTGAAATACAAGTGCCACGTCAGGTAGCGTGTCATGAGGATGTGATTATGTGAAGCAGCAGGTCGTTCCACACGTCGATCGCTCCGGGCAAGCACCAGTGCAGGCAGTCGATCTCGAATCCGTCGTGCTCGCCGCCGCCGCCGTGCCCGTGCCGGTCCGGGTGCCCGTCCGGCCGGAGCAGCATCATCCGCGTCACGTCCATCAGCCTCAGCCGCGCCCGCGCGCCGCCGCCGTTCCCCGCCGCCGCGGCGAACTCCTCGACCTGCGCCCGGTAGAACTCCGCCTCCGTCGCCGCCATCTCCGGCGCCGCCCCGTCCTCGCTCTCGCTGGCCGGCCGCGTCGCGGTGCACTCCCCGCCGTCGAACCACCCGCCGTTCTCGTAGTGCGTCGGCGCCACCGTGCGCAGGATCGCCGTGCCGTTGAACCCGTCCAGCCTCGCCAGTGCCCCGAGCACGGTGCGGAACGCCGCCCGCTGCGCGTGCTCCGGCTGCTTGAGGATGGCCGTGGTGGTGGCGTTGTCGTCGCCGCGGCCGCAGTCGTGGCAGCCGACGACGCGGCCGTGCTGGTAGTACACGGCGGGGCGCGCGAACCAGTGCGACGCGGAGAGGACGACGTAATCGTGGCTCTTGGCGGCGGACGTCCACCGCTCGTCGGGCTCGTCGAGGTGGAGGTCGCTCGGGCCGGCGAACACCTCGCCCTGCCGTTCCGGACCGACCGCCTCCGGCGGGCCGCGCGTCAGGCGCCACCGGACCTGGAACGGCGTCCAGAAGTAGGCGACGGCGAAGCCGTGCGCCGGGAAGCGCCAGTGCTCGAGCCCCGCCGCCGCGTCGCGCGACCTCGCCGGCGCCTCCACCTGCGACAGGGCGCACACGAGGGACGTCACGTGGCTGCTCGCCAGCGAGTCGCCGACGAACAGCATCGACCTCCCGCGCACGAGCCGGAAGAACCGCGCCGCGTCGAACCGGCCGAGCGGCTCGCACCCCTCGCCGCCGGCGCCGGAGCCGGGACGCCACCTCCACCGCAAGAACTCCATGCTGGGCCTCCCGTGCTTCATGCAGTTCTGGTACTCCTGGATGAACCCGCACGTCGCGTTGGTGTAGTACGGCGCCGCGCCGGCGTCGCGCACCCACTCGCCCCGCCCCCGCGCCAGCGCGGCGTCGCAGGCGGCTGCGCCGGGCGAACGGAAGGAGCCGAGGGAGAAGACCGAGAACGTGGCAGCGGCGGCGGCGAAGAAGAAGAAGAGGAGCGCGACGAGAGCCGGGACGGACGTGGTGGCCTTGGCGGCTATGGCGTGTCGGCTCCGGCGAGCCCCGGCGAGGAGGCCGCGGATGGAGAGGCGCTTCATGGGTGAGTTCTTCTATAGCTGCCGACGAGCGAGGCCTCGCCGGTGGCGTCGCCATGTCGCCGTCTAAGTAAGTAGTGGGAGGTCGCCGATCCACTGACACAGATGTGCAAGTCAACGGCGGGGGAAAGTGGACGAGACGTGGTTGATCGATCCGGACGTGGCGACCATGTGAGCGCGCGTGCGTACATTCTCTCCAAGTGCCCTGGTCAATCCAGCATTTTTTGTACAAGTATACGGGCGATGCTATCTCGTGCATACGAACCAGCAACTGAGATGGCGGCATGGCGCCCCCTCCCCGGCAGACAAGTTTTCTTCTCTTTTTCTTCTTCCTTTTTTTCTGATTTTCCTCCTATTTTGGCACCCCCTTCCCTCGGAGCGTTTTTTCTTTTTTTTTTCATCTTCAGCGTACGTGTTTTTAAGAAGGTGTTTGGTTCCCACCACACACATTGCCACGCCTAAAGTTAGACTTACCATGACTTCTTTGGAAGGTGTTTGGTTGACTACTAAAGCTAGGCTCGTCACATGCCAAACCTCCTCCCACCACAATATTTTCCAGCAGAAGTGTGGTAGGCTTTTTCCCCGCCACAGCCATCCGTAGCGCGCCATACCGGCGAAAAAAATCACCAACTACCACGATAAATTCACCCCCTCACCTTGTTTAACACCACAAACCCTATCCACACCGTCGTGCTCGTTGAGCTCACGGGCAGAGGTACTGCCTTCTCCCAAAGGCAGTCTTCCTTTGACCTTCTGCCTTCCGATCTCCTGTCACCACCAATAGATGGCACATGTTGATCTCTGGTTTTCGTTGTGTGTGTGTGTGCATATCTGAGTAGTTTCTAAGCCCTGTAGAAACAACGGAGGCAGTGGAGGCAAAGGGACGCCAGGTACATCTAAATTGGTAACTCCTATTTCCAATAAAATTTAGGTGTAATGTTCATTTATCATTTTTTCAAAAAAATTCTCTATTTTCATAGGGATGCATAGGAGCACAATAGTACTATACTATTCTCACAACTACAGTATTGAGGTATTTCTATCAACCTGCGAGAGGAATCCAAACAGCTACCACAACTTCTTGCCATACATTCGTGGCAACGATCCAAACAGCAGCCACATTGATTTTGCCACACCTTAGTCATAAATCAAACAGTCTAATTTTGCCACAAACTCTGGCTAGCCACAAGTGTGGCTTGTACTTAAGCTTAAGCATGGCAATGTGTGGCCTAGAACCAAACACACCCTAAATCTTTAAGTTGAAAGTTTTCAAATCTTGACTTGAAAATCTTCTAATCTAAATTGGAAGTTTCAAATATGGAGTTGAAAGTTTTTAAATTTTGAGTTGAAAGTTTTAAAATTTGAGTTGGAAGTTTTCAAATATCAGTTAAACTTTTTCAAAATTGAGATGAAAAGTTTTGAAAGTTTTGAAAATTTGACTTAAAAATTTAAATTTTGAGTTGAGAGTTACGAATTTTGACTTCAAAGTTTAAATGTTGAGTTGAAAGTTTTCAAATTTTAACATGAACGTTCATATCTGGACTTGAAATTTTTCAAAATTTGGGTTTATAGTTTGAAATTTTAAGTTGAATGTTTTAAATTTTTTGTATGACTTTTAATTTTTAATAGAAAGTTTTAGATTTTATTTGAATGTTTCTTTCACGTATAGATTTCTCTTCAATCTGTTACTCCTAGTAAAAAAAACCTTCAAAAAAAGAAAATCTTACCTTAATTACCGTTATATCCAAAACTAATACGATTAGTTACAATAAGATTTAGCGCCTCCTGGAAAAGATAAGGTTGTTGCTGGCTAAAAAAAGAAAAGTCAAAAACAAAATGTGTGGCTATACTGGGCCTTATGAGCCTGAAACGCGTATCGCCAGTTAGCTTTGTCGCAAGTATACTCCTACCGATCCCTCTAAAAAAAAGTATACTCCTATTGATAGTTCATAAGGACTCAGGACACTGACTCCATCATTTCGGAGTTTACTCTCCCTATCCCATAAAAAAAAATGTTCCTACTATGTCAAATGAAATTAGTGAAGAATAAAAATAAACAAAATACCTCTTATTACTGAGAAAAGTAATAATAGTGATATGTAGGTTAAGGATATTGAATGGAGAAAACTTCTCGTTTTATGTACAAGGATAAATATAATGGCAGAAGTTGGTTTTTATGTGACAAGATTTAAACTTTAGAAGTTGAGTTTTTTTAAAAAAAAATTGGAACGGAGGTAGTATAGATTTTGATTTGGAAAGATCAAACTAGATATGTCTTTTCTGACTTTAGGAACTTTAGGAAAATTGGAGGATTCAGTTCCTATAGGATTTAAGTACTATTCACTCATTCAGTTCAGAGGAATGGGGCATGAAAATATTGGAGGATTTTTTTCCCTTCGCCTATGATTTTATATGAATTCCATAGGAAACTGAACATTCACAATGAACTCCTTTTCATTTTCCTTTGAGAACTTCAAGACAAATCAATGCATATGACCTCAAAATGAGCCTATTCCAACACTTGTCAAGCAAAAAAATAGTTACATATCGTAATCTTGAAATAACGGTTATACAACTTTGGATGGAAGTTTATAAATATGGATTCAATAATCGTACATTCTTTATCTTGTATTGACAGGTTTTTATTTTAAAGTTTGTTTCTGCTTTAATGGTTGTATTAGCCTTTATAAGTTTCATTGGTCTGCATTCATGTTGAGTGTTTCATTGTAATATAATTGGCTGTAAATCTCGGAGCAAAGGCCGGGATGGTTTTATTCTATTCCATTATCTTAAAAAAACTATTTGTTATACTCAAATAGTGAAAATCTTATGTTTTGCTTTACTCCTGTGTTCCGAACAATGTGTGTGCATTTTTTTCTATGTTTTTTAATTCTATGTTTTTCATATACAATTCTTATGATTTTTAATTCCGATTTTTGCATTTTTTTTTATGATTTTGTATTCCTACATTACAAATAAGCCCCTAAACCGGAACTAGGATCCATCATCCAATCCTAGCGTCTCCGTGGGTCGCGGCGCGCGAGAGCACCCCGCGCCGTGCCAGTCCAACTAAAGCGCCCGACACGTCCACGAGGAAGTCGGGGAAGTACTCCGCGTTTCACGGCTAGCCGAGGCCACTGGGCAAGTGGGCACGAAATCTAAGGCCCCAAAGCCAGTGATTATTGGACGTGACAAGGAAGTAAACAGGTTCTTGGTGCACTGTTTCTCTGTTCCTACAAGAAAAAAAGATGATTCTAGTAGAGTGTAGTAGTATTACTCCATCCATCCTAGTACTTACTTTCGTGTTTAACTTTAATCGTCTGTCTTATTTAAAAAAAAATAAGTTACGCATAAAATACTATTCACGTTTTGTCATCTAATAACAATAAAAATATTAATCATAAATATTTTCAAATAAGACGGATGATCAAAATTAGACATGTAAACTTATGACTGCTTTTAAAATGGAACTCATGGTTGCTCGCACGTCATAGGGAGTTGTGTTGCTTTTCAGATTGGTTCGCAGTTCGCACACCAGGCCAGGCCTACTGGACTGTCATTGGGAGGTGCTCGATGAGGGCGTTCACAATGCACTGAGGTGGCATTCTGTTCCAACCATCCACGTCAGATATTCCTCCCCATATGCATGCGTAGCGTTCCCAATCCAAGTCCGTGGAGCCAAATTAAGCCCCATTCTTCGTCAGAACTTGTAGGCGCGGGGCAAGGCGTGGGTGGAGGGGCGTGTTGGTAGAGGCCATGGCCCCGTGCGACGCTCCCACATCCCGTACGAGGCGGCGGCGGTTGCCAGCAAGGCCACCATCGTTATCAGCTGTGTCGTCCTCAAAGCGGTGCCGTGTCGGATCTGGCGAGCTCGACGGGGCGGCGGCGGCAACGGCCTAGGGAGGAAAGGGAAGATGGCGACGGCAACGGCCTATCGAGAAAAGGGAAGATGAAGACGACAATCTAGGAGAAGGGAATATGGTGACTGCGGCGGAAGTTGTGATGACCTAACCTCACTCGTCGTCATTCCACCGATGATGACCACAACAGCGGCAACTTGACGGAGAGGGCCATGCTGCCAGATCCGCCGACGACGTCTCCCGCTCACGCCCGCTGGTCGGAGGAGGAGAGGTGGAGCCCTTCTGGTTGCCGCAGCACTACTCGAGTCCGTTGCGATAGACGCTCTGCGCAGCCGCCTCATTTCCTCCGTGATGGAAAAGATGATGAAAAGCAAAGGAGTGAAAAGTAAAGAAGAGAGAGTTATGAGACCCACAACAAATGACCTTCACTGTAGAGCGAGTGAATAGTAAAGGAGAGAGAGTTGTGAGACCCACGACGAGTGACCTTCACTATAGAGTAGTATGTAGCTAATGCTGTTCATGGCCTAGGTGACAAGTGAGCTTGGGCCAAAATGTGTGACGCACTGCTACTGCCCTGGTACTCCAGGTGATACTAGTCAGCGCTGGCATATGACAAAACTGGTGCCATCCATCCACTGCAAACCGGCCGCACGCCGGCGCACGCCATCCATCCATGCGTGCGTGCGTGCGTGCGTTCCGTTTGTTGCTCATCCTCTCCCGTCCTGTTCCGCCTTTGCACGATACGACGGAACTGCCGGGTTTCACTCGTCGGTAGCCATCGTACCGTGCATTCCTTTCCGAGAAACAACATTTCAAAAAAAAAAAAACCGACCCCATCCTAGAAAAAGAGTTGGTCCCACTGAAAAACTCACCCATTAGAGAAACTGGATAGAAAAAAAAAGTACTAAATTCTAGCGCACCGGCAGTGCACTTGTCTGTGAATATTGCAGGGTATATCATAGTTAAACACCATATATAGAATCTAAGGGGTTAAATAAACTTATTTCTATATGAAAATTTTGAGAGAGAAAAATTACAAAGATGAATCAGAAAACTCTCTTCACGACTGATGACGCAGCAGCATCTGGAGCAGCATCTCGTTCCACACATCGACGGGTCCGGGCAGGCACCAGTGCACGCAGTCGTTGTACAGCGTCACGTTCTCGTGCGCCCAGTGCCCGTACCTGCTCGGGTGCCCGTCCGCCCGCGCCACCATCGCCGCCGTCGCGTCCATCAGCAGCATCCTCACCGCGCTCCCGCTCGCCGCCGCCGCCGCCTCCGCCCTCCTGAACTCCTCCACCTGCGCCGCGTGGAAGTCCAGGTCCAGCCCGGACATCCGCGCCGCGGTCGGCCGCGTGCGCCGGCAGTCGCCGCCCTTGTCCCACTCCCCGCCCTCGAAGTGCGACGTCGGCGACAGCGTGCGCACGATCACCGTGCCGTTGAACACGCCGCCGCCGGCGGTGAGCGCGCGCAGCGCGGTGCGGAGCGCCGCGGGGAGGGAGTAACGGAGGGTGAGGTCGGGGACGCCCGGGAGGCGGCAGCTGTAGCAGCCGACGAGGCGGCCGCGCTCGTAGAACATGGTCGGGCGGTTGAACCAGATCCCCGTGGAGACGACGACGTAGTCAAAGCCCGCCACGGCGGTGGCCCAGGCGGCGTCCGGCTCGTCCAGGTAGAGGTCCCACATCCCGCCGGCGGGGTCCGACTGGTTCGCCGTCACGAGGTACGGCGACCGGAAGACGGCGACGGTGAAGTTGTGGGACTCGTAGCGCACCGCCCTGAACTCTGGATCCGCCGTCTTGGGCACTTCTTTGGGATTCTCCACCTTCAAAAAGAGAAAAAAAAACAAATCAAATTTCGACGCGAATTAAACCTGAAATGTGTCAAAATGTTTTTTGATTTACCTTGGAGAGGAGGCACAGGAGAGACTGCATATGGTTCCTGGCGAGCGAGTCGCCGACGAACGCCATGGACTTGCCCCTGAGGAGGTCCAGGAACGCCGCCGCGTCGAACCGTGGGAGCTCGCAGCGCTCCGGCCGCCACCGCCACCGGAGGAAGCCGAGGTCGGGGCGGCCGTACTTCATGCAGTTCTGGTGCTCCTGGATCTCCCCGCAGGTGGCGTTCGTGTAGTACGGCGCCGCGCCGTCGTCGGCGGCGGTGGCGGGCACCCACTCGCCGCGGAAGATGTCGCAGTCCGCCGGCGCGGCCCTCGGGGAGGGGCTCCGCGGCAGCGGCAGCGACGCGATGCTGGGCTCGAACCTCCGGAGGAACGAAGGGCGGCTCGCCGACGCCGTGAGCAGCACGACGACGGCGAGCGCCGTGAGCGACGCCGCCGCCGTGGGGTTGACGAGCTGAGGCAACTTCATCGGCGACAACCAGCAATGTGCAAGCAAGCAAGCAGCTCAGAGCAGCTCCAGCAGTAGAGACGCCGCTCCGCCGCCGCCGCCGGTCGCGCCGCCGGCCGCGGGAGAGAGAAGGGGATCGGGGGATTTTCTTTCTTTGCTTTTTTTTTCGGGTTTGTTTCGACCGACGCAGTTGAATTTAAAGGGGACAGAGCACGAGCAGAACCAGTTTGTCAATTGTTAAATGTATCAGATTCTGCTCATTCGAAAACATTTGATTTATATAATATATGGTCATTTTCATAGCAGGTTTGGTAAGAATTTTAATCTCACTAGATGACATACAATATAAATAACTCGATGAATTATCAAGAGATTTATATAAAAATTTGACTTAAATAAAACATGAGATATACACATTGGGCTTGTTCGGCTGCAAGGTACAACGCTGCTTTGCAAACTAACCGCAGCTAGCCTATGGCTATGTTTAGATCCAAAGTTTGGATCCAAACTTCAGTCCTTTTCAATCACATCAATCTGTCATACACACACAACTTTTCAATCACATCATTTTCAATTTCAACTAAAATCTAAACTTTACGGTGAACTAAACACTAAACACAGCCTATGGCTGCTTTGTTTGGTGTGTATGATGTAATAGCCGGCTGACTGTATGTCAGCATTGTACTATGCAGCGGAACGAACCCCACCATCGTCGTAACTAAATTGTTTCGCAACATACTCCCTCCGTCCTAAAAAAAGACAAAATCTGGTTTCCGTGTCCAATGTTTGACCGTCCGTCTTATTTAAAAAAATTATGAAAATAATTAAAAAGATAAGTCACGCATAAAGTATTAATCATGTTTTATCATCTAACAACAATGAAAATATTAATTATAAAAAAATTTCATATAAGACGGATAGTCAAACGTTGGCACGGGAACCCATAGTTTGCCTTTTTTTGGGACGGAGGGAGTAGTTCGGTAATTAAATGTTATGGTTAGCATATGAAACATGAAATAAAACTTTGTGTCAGCGGAATAAAATTTCCCATTAAAAATACGCTAAATGTTAAAAAAATAATAATGAGTGGAAAAGATAAAATTTTAGAGATATAGAAAGATATGACTTGTTTAATACTTCTTGATTTATGGGCCAACATAAATAAGGACAGTCCAAACCCTCCATCTCAACTAATTTCCATAGCATTAATTATAATGTCAAATAAAAAGCTGAGGTGGAAAAAAGTTTTAATGTGAAGAGAGAACATTTCTCATGAAAAAAAATAGCTCTACACATAAACAAGAATGAAAATAAGAGGATAGCTGAATAAAAGGAGAAAGAATAGAGATAATTAATGAAAATTTATTCCGAAGAAACCACCCATTAGATATATAGATGTCTCACATGATGTCTATATATATATATATATATATATATATATATATATATATATATATATATATATATATATATATATATATATATATAGACATGTCGAGCATGAAAACTATTTGATACTCCCTCCGTACCATTTTAAGTGCAGTTATGGGTTTCTATGTCCAACGTTTGCCCATCCGTTTTATTTCAAAAATTTATGAAAAACTAAAAAAAATATGTCACGCATGAAGTAATATTCATATTTTATCATCTAATAACAATAAAAATACTAATCATACAAAAATTTTTAAATAAGACGAATGATCAAATGTTGGACATAGAAACCCATAACTGCACTTAAAATGAGAAGGAGAGAGAGAGAGAGTAGTTTTTTTTGGGTTGGGTTGTCCTAATGGGCAATAAATTACTTTTCAGATATTTTTTTAATGTTTTAAGACAACTCCTCTATCAGATAAAGGTAGTAGCGTAGAGTTAACAAGAACGATTTTTTTCATAACAAAATGAATGTGTATACTATTTTTGAACTTTAAAAGTTACAAACATAGTGGTAATCTGAAAGTTTCTACATACCTTTAATGACCCATAATAAGAATGATGAGTAATAAATATACCATCACACACTAGCACTACAATGTTGATCTCGCAAATAATGAAGTAGTTGGGCTTTTGTTACTTTCCAAACCGAAGCCATCAAATAATGAAAAAAAATCATAATGAGGTACAAGATAATGACAAATATAACATGGAAATTTTATAACGGGAATAATTTATTTTATTTTTTGAGGCTTTAAAGTGTATGGTGGGGATTAACTTTTTTTAATTTCCATTGCAATGTACATGTATTCAGCTGATATTACTAGTATGATAATAGCATCAGATGGATATTTTATCAGGGTGTGAAGTAAATTATGGAGAGGGAATTTTTTAATGCCCCTTTACATGGAGGAGCTAGCTCCTTTTCTTTTAAGACCAAAGATGCATAAGTCTAAAGGCTATGTTTGGCGGTCCCTCTTCCCATCTTCTATCCAGTTGAGCTAAACACACTTTGTATTTTTTATAAAACATAATTAATAGAGGATTAGGGATATAGGTCTAGTAGGACTACCCGCCACGCATGAGACATGATATAGAGTCGGTCTAACTAAAAGTATTAACTTTATTAGACACAGTATTTGGGTCGGACAAGATCTTATTTTGTACCCTTTTTTGCGAGGAATTTTATACTTAATTGGGTGCATATGCGCCGGCCGGCACTTGAATGCAACTTAAATGTTAAAAAAGTGGGGGGGGGGGGGGGGGGGGGGCGAATAGACTAGTATTACATATATCATGATGATATAATCTAGATACAAACAATATTAAACTCGATCTACGTGTATATTGTATGTTCTAAATAACGTTTATACTGTGTGATTAAAAAAAATGGGTCTACAATTGGAGAAACCATAATGAAAAAAAAATGAAGCAAATAATTGAATTGTGCCCGCACAACATAAATAGATATTTTTTTTCTCTAGTTCAAATGTGCAAGTTTGTGTAGTAACTTATTGGTCCAATTACTAAATATACTAGTTGATTCCCCGTGCGTTGCTGCGGGCTTATTGAGTTGTTTCAAACCTGAAAAGTTAGTATGAACCAACTGCTTTTTATCACTATCAATGGTGTCAAAAGAGACTCGTACATTTATGTATTAAAGCCTTTTGGTTTATGCTAAATACTGAATTCAAAATGACAAATTAGTGTAAATTGGATTTCATGATAGTCCTGGAAAAGAACTACCACGGCACACAACATACTGTAGATATAAAAAAAATGACAAATGAATTATTTGAATATAATTGAGATAGAACATGAATTGTTGCAAATGGAAAGATGTATAACCTGCAATAGTGCAATTTCATCTTGAATATAATCTGTAAACAATTTCTGTTAACTGAATTAGCCGATTGAAATCCCCATCAATGCATGGCATCGTTCGTGGTGTGTGTCCAGCAGAGGTTTGCAGGAATTCGGACAGAGGAATGGAAAAGCGTAGGAATAGGAAAAACGTAGGATTCTAATAGGAATGCATGTGTAAAACAGAGGATTGGAAAATACAGGAAAAACACAAAAATGACCGTTTGATTGGACCACAGGAAAAACATAGGAATCGGATGAGAGAGATAGACTCAAAAGAATTTTTCCAAGAGATTGGACCTCTTGCTAACTTTCCTCCAAAATCTCTGTAGGATTACTCATTCCATAGGAATTTTAAAGGATAGTATATGATTCAATCCTTTGTTTCAAAGGGTTTCATAGGAAATTTTTCCATAGGATTAAAATCCTTCGAATTTTCTACACTTTTCCTGCAAATCAAAGGGCCCTTAACAGGGCCGGCTCACCAACTTGGGCCTTATTTCTGTGCCCAGCAAGGAAGAAGATCTAACGGTGTCTTGCATCTGACAATTGATTGATCAGACGGCTCTAAAATCCTGATGACGTGGCTTAACCTGGTGCTTTTTTTATAGGAGTTAATGTTGTAGTGGGTACCAACTATACAAGAAGAAGGGATTTATTGGTCTCAGCGTCAGCGCTCTTAAAAAACTTATCGGTTGGATTGTTTCATTTCATCATAAAAAAAAGATAATTATACATAAACCGTAACACTTATTAGAAATAAAAAATAATTCATAAATTATATGAATTAAATAATTAATGGATAAGATATACATTAATATATATTTTTTAGTGACTGAATAAACAATATAAAAATAAAGTATTATAAAAATAATAAATTTAAAATTTATCATCGTAGTCATTCTTATCAAATTTTGCTTTTTTTTCTACAACTATTAATTGGATCGCGTGCATTTGCGCGGGTGCATATACGCAGCTTGGTGTAAAAAATGCTTTTGCGTTTGGATCCTGTGTCCACTGTCCACAGATGAATACTGTAGATCGGCCACGTGAAGGCAAGGGGATCGATGATGGTGTCAGACTATCAGTACAAGTCTAGTACTATTAGTATTTTGATTAGTGCCTTTGGGGAACATTATTTTGAATTGAGAGCTACTAGTAAGCAAAGTATATATAAGGGCAAATAGGGCAGTAAAAGAGTAAATTTTAGGAAACTGTAACTATAGTGACAAAACTATCAATTTACTGCAATAATAGTGACCTGTTTCAGTTTGGTACAATAATAGTGTAAGAAATTATCATAAAACTGTAACTTTTACGTAATATGTTGCTACAGGACATATATGTGACAACTGTAGCAGCATATCACGTAAAAATTGTAGTTATGTGATAATTTCCCACGTTATTGTTGTAGCACTGAAATAGATATCTAATGTTTCAGCAAACTGATAGTTTCGTCACTATAGTTATAGTTATCTGACATTTACTCCAAATAAAATGTACATGGCGTAATGCAAAAGATAATTTTGTCCCTTTGATCGAAGGGGAAAAAATAGTATGGTTATTTAAGCAAGTTTAATACTGTAGTCAACCACTAACGCAAATCATATATAACCAATCTAATAACATATTCATTCAATAATTAACTATAAATGTATACTACACCACTAATATTTGGTCCCACCTCTTACACACACAACGTCTTAAAATCTGTGTTACATTTGGCTACAAATTCCCTCCTCCCTTATCTCTTTTATTCTCCCTCTGTCCCATAGTACAAGGAATTTTGGATGAATGTGAACATATCAGGTCTGCCCAGATTTATTGTATTAGGATATATCATATCTGTTCAAAATCTCTTATATTATAGGACAGAAGGAGTATATGCTTATACCTGATTTACAGCTTGCTATTCTACTTGCTCTTAATGAACTAATACAAGTACAGCTATCTACTCCCACTAGTAAAGCATTAAGAAAACAATTTAAATGGTCTCATCTCGCAACAGTAGCACCACTGCACCAACACCCCGACACCAAAAACGTACCGGAAAGAACCTCAAAGAGTGGACCTAGTAGTAGTAACACCATTGGTGCACCCAGAAAGCCAGAACACCAAAAGCACCTAATTAACTACTTAACAAAAGAAAAAAGAATTCCATCGCACTAGCTACAGTTCAATTTTCTGTCAACTCGGTTTAAACTTTGTCCCTTTTCCCATCTTCTCTCTCCCTAAACCGTCTTTAAAAAGTCTCTCTCTCCCTCGTGTCACCCCCTCGCACAGGCGGCTCGGGGCAAACCCTAACCGTCGTCGCCGCCCACACTCCCACCCTCTCTTTGCCTTGCCGCCGCCGGACAACCTTGCAGGGAGCTGGGATGGTGGCGGGGCCAAAATGCGGCGCCGCACTATCTCCGGCACAAGGGAGACGGGGTGACGCGCAGCGAGCCGGTAGCCGTGGGGGACGCTTGCCGGTGAGGAAGGGCGGGGATCTAGCCACGAGGCGTGGCAGGTGGTGGCGTGTGGAGAGCTGCGGCGCAGGCGAGCGGTGTGTCCAAGCGGCAGGGTAGAGGGTGTGCGGCGGCGGGAGGCAGTGGGGAGGGTTGCTACGCGGGCGACAACGTGTCGAGTGCAGGTGGTGGGGCAGAGGGCACGTGGAGCGCGTGAAGTAGCCGGAGGTCGTGGATCCGACGTCCCGCCCGCCACGGAGAAGAGCCGGCGACAACAGGTAACCGATGCGAGGGATGACGCCGTACTCGTACTGCGTCCAGTGCAAAGCATGGTGGAGTCAATAGGTATTAGCTAGTACCAACTGACATCAATGGGGTACTAGATCTGGTACTAACGAGTGTTAGACCTGGTACAAATATGTATTATTCCCTCCGTCTCATTTTAAGTGCAACTATGAGTTTTCGCGCTCAACTTTAATCGTCCATCTTATTTGAAATTTTTTTGTAATTAGTATTCTTGTTGTTATGAGATGATAAAACATGAATAGTACTTTATTTGTGACTTATGTTTTTAAATTTTCTCAAAAATTTTTCAAATAAGACGGATAATTAAAGTTAGACACGAAAACTCATGGCTGCACTTAAAATGAGACGGAATGAGACGGAGGGAGTAGGATCGATATCTTCTCTTCATCCCAAATAAATTAAATCGTGTACAGAAGTTGGTATTTTTGACAGAGGAAGTGTATTTTACATTCGTATCTCATAGGGTAGGTATAAGATCGGATACCAATGTGTGTCATATTATGTGAAACTCCATCATATACCACTACTAGAAAAAACATTTTTCCCAACGTGGGAGTCTTGTTTTCGCAGGCGGACACGACCCTTGGAGCCAAATGATCGCCTAAAAAAATATAAATCGGGGTGAAGTTCGCTGTCCGCCTGTGAGATTTTCGTGGGCGAACCACTTAAGCGGCGCCTGTGAAAATCTATTTTAACAGCCGAACCTTAGGTGGTCCGCCAGCAAAAATCGTACATACCCAAAAAAGTCTAAGTACTTGTCTTCTCCTCCACCCCCTCCCCACCACTTATTTCCCTCTCTCAACTCTCTCTCTCTCTCCTGATGCGGCGGCGGTGGCTCCCCTCCCCTCTGAGATCCGGCCAGAGGGAGGCCGGAGAGGGCGGCGGCGGCAGCTCCCCTCTCCTCCCCTCACAGATCTGGCCGGAGGGAGGCCGAGGGAGGGCAGCGGCAAGGCACGTGGCTGGCGGGGGCGCGGGGCGGCGACGACGACACGCGGGGTGGCGGCGGCGGCTCCCGGTGTGGCTCCTCTCCCCTCCCCTGCCAGATCCGGCCGGTGGAGGGCAGCGGCGACGAGGCGTGTCCCACGATTTTTTTTCGTTCGTTCATTGGATTTTCGCAGGCGGGCTAGTCTGCAGGCGGTCCTTCCTCCCCCGCCTGGAAAAATTGCTTTTGGCCGCCTGCAAAAATGTTTTTTCCAGTAGTGTACCAATGCATAGATATTATAGTGTTTGGTTGCTACTCCCTCCGTCCGTAAATATTTAACGCCGTTGACTTTTTTAAATATGTTTGACCGTTCGTCCTATTCAAAAACTTTTATGAAATATGTAAAACTATATGTATACATACAAGTATATTTAATAATAAATTAAATGATAGAAAAAAATTAATAATTACTTAAATGTTTTAAATAAGACGAACGATCAAACATGTTTAAAAAAATCAACGGCGTCAGATATTTAGGGACGGAGAGAGTATTTGTTAACACAAAGTTGAGGGAAAGTTCGAAGAGCCAAAAATAAGAAAATTACACTGTCTGTTTCCATTCTTTAATCTCGGCAGCAGCATATGTACTCAAAGATATCAACAAGATCAAACAGAAAACTCTCCTGACTGGTGATGACGCAGCAGCATCTGGAGCAGCATCTCGTTCCACACATCGACGGGTCCGGGCAGGCACCAGTGCACGCAGTCGTTGTACAGCGTCACGTTCTCGTGCGCCCAGTGCCCGTACCTGCTCGGGTGCCCGTCCGCCCGCGCCACCATCGCCGCCGTCGTGTCCATCAGCAGCAGCCTCGCCGCGCCCCGGCCGCTCGCCATGGCGGCCGCCTCCGCCCTCCTGAACTCCTCCACCTGCACCGTGTGGAAGTCGAGGTCCAGCCCAGCCATCCGCGCCGCGGTCGGCCGCGTGCGCCGGCAGTCGCCGCCCTTGTTCCACTCCCCGCCCTCGAAGTGCGACGTCGGCGACAGCGTGCGCACGATCGCCGTGCCGTTGAACACGCCGCCGCCGGCGGTGAGCGCGCGCAGCGCGGTGCGGAGCGCGGCGCGCAGGGAGTAGGTGCGCTTGAGGTCGGCGACGCCGGGGACGAGGCAGTGGTGGCAGCCGACGAGGTGGCCGGACTCGTGGAACATGGTCGGCCGGTTGAACCAGTTGGCCGCGGAGACGACGGCGTAGTCGAAGCCCGCCACGGCGGTGGCCCAGGCGGCGTCCGGCTCGTCGAGGTAGAGGTCCCACATCCCGCCGCCGGCGGGGTCCGACTGGTTCGCCGTCACGAGATACGGCGACCGGAAGGCGGCGACGGTGAAGTTGTGGGACTCGTAGCGCACCGTCCTGAACTCTGGGTCCGTCGTCGTCGAGACGTCTTTGGGGTTCTCCACCTGCAAACAAAAACGGTGATATTTTTAGGCAGATTAATCCAGTAATTTGTGCAAACGTCATTTTTTTCTCTTCGATTACACCATAGACGCATATGCACGTATGTCACGACACACGTAACACAACACTCATACTTACATTTTCACAAATACGTCTCCTACCATATATACATTTTCACAAATACGTCTCCTACCATAAACTTAGGAGATAAAATCAACGAAACATCCCAACTCTCAATAAATTATTTGAAAGTTACCTACATTTACATAATATCCGTAGATACTATAATTTAAAATCTAATGGGTGCATGTGAAGTGAGTATAACTTAACTGATTAGGTTTCTTGTCCAGATTTAAATCTTCGATTTGATATGGGTGTTTGTATTTACGACTAATTATTTTTTCAGTAAAAAATCTAATGGGTGTGTGAAGTCATGTATCCACCACACTTTACTTGTGCTTTCCCACAAAGCATCACATTTTTACGCGGATTAATCCCGTAATTTGTGCCAACAAATGTGTCAAAATGTTTTGGTTACCTTGGAGAGGAGGCACATGAGAGACTGCATATGGTTCCTGGCGAGCGAATCGCCGACGAACGCCATCGACCTGCCCCTCACCACCTCCATGAACGCCGCCGCGTCGAACCGCGGCAGCTCGCACCGCTCCGGCCGCCACCGCCACCGGAGGAACCCGAGGTCAGGCCGCCCGTACTTCATGCAGTTCTGGTGCTCCTGGATCTCCCCGCACGTCGCGTTCGTGTAGTACGGCGCCGCGCCGTCGTCGTCGCCGTCGGCGGCGGGCACCCACTCGCCGCGGAAGATGTCGCAGTCCCTCGGCACCCGCGCCACGACGGCGGTGGGTGTCGGCGGCGGCGCGCTCCTGGAATAAGGAGACGCCGCGGACGGCAGCGACGTCGCGACGACGGTGGGCTCGTACCTTCGGAGGAAAGAAGGGCGGCGCGAGCGCGACGACGCCGTGAGTAGCACGACGACGGCGAGCGCCGCCGTGAGGGACAAGGCGGCGCGGCTAGCGAACTGGAGCATCTTCATCGGCGATGACCAGCAACGTGGGAGAGATTACAGAAGCAAAACCAAAGCTGCTTTAAGCTAGCAGCAGCAGCAGCAGCAGCAGCATTGCAGCAATGGCGTCTGCGCCGCGGGTGAGCAAAGGGAGTGAAACTGATGAAAGTGTCGAGTGGGAGTAAAAGATTAGTAGAGATGGACGGAGCAGGTCATGTCGTTGCTGCATCTTCACTCTTGTCGCATTGTGGCCATTGGTTCCTGGGGGCAGTTGAGTTGGGTGCATGTGAGTGTACTGGGCGTGTTTCACGGCTACACTGTGCCGGTAAGCTTTTATGGTAAAAAGTTAGATCCCAAATTACTCAAAGCCATGATTAGATTGATGGTCAAAGTATGAGTAATGTAGTACCTCTATTTTTTATTTTTTAATACACGATATAGTTAACTTTTAAATATGTGTTTGACAATTCGACTTATTTCAAAAGTTATATAAATGTATAGGATATAATTATGCTTATTATAATTACATAATTCTTTTTAATACGACGAATGATCAAATATATAACAAATTTAATGGCATCATTTATTAAAAAAGGAGATAGTGTAGGCTTTCATCGTTTCTTTTTTTTTCTTTCCGAAAACATTAGGGAATTACCTCCATTTCATTAAAAAGAAAAGAAAAGAAAATCTAAAGTAGTGAAAGTAATATCTCTGTCCCATAATAATTGTATTTGTGGGACTCAAATTTGTCCCAAAATAATTATCACAATAAAGTACTAATTGTCCTATCAATTACTTCTCATTCAAATTTCTTACTATTATATCCTCACCAACCCTCCTATTTTTATCTATACACCATTTAATGATTGACATCATAGTCTCGCTTTTTAAACCTTAATATATGCCAAAATTATAATTATTTTGGGACGAGGGTAGTACTGAACGTTATCTAACAAATATGGGTCGTTCGATTTCGATTCCGGATGATGCAAACCATCTGATCCTTCAACTGATGGAACCTTCTCGTGATCCTTCACGAAACTTCTTTTTTCAAGGAAGTCCTTCCACGTCCCTGCTGGGGAAAAAATCGCATTTTGTCGTTCGCGGTGGTGCTGGGCTACGACCCCTCCTCTCCTCGCAGGCGCCACGCCGCCTTTCCATCCCGGGCGGCACTGCACCGCCGTCTCCACATCCTTGGAGCCCCGCCGCCGTATCCTCTCCCACCCCATCCCCTCGTCCTCCTCCACCCCTGCCACAGCCTCCTCCTCCCCATCCTCACTGCCGTTTCCTCGCCATCCCCATCGATGTCTTCTCTTCCCCATCTTCAGTGGCACTGCCATGACCTCCTCCTATCCATCTTCAACAGAAGTTGCAGATCTGGTGTCCTTCCATCTTCTCTGCTCCTTATTCCTCGCAATGGGGAAGGTCAACACCTCTGCCTCCTTTCGTGCCGGTGACTCCAATGCTTCTACCTGTCTCCATCCCTAATTCGCCACTAGGAGGCACGGTGAAGCAAAGACAAAAGGGAGACGCGGAGGGGAATACGGCGGCAGATTGGGAGGTGAGATGGAGATGGAGGCGGAAAGGGCCTCTTCGTCACGTATAGCAACTTGTGCTTCCACTCCACTTCCACTAACGGCCTCTTCCTGACCGTGAGTACATTTTATAGAACTTGTCTAGCCTCATGTTCAACTTTGGTGGATAACCATATTTTGTTCATCTGAGGTGCGGCGGCCGCCGGCGTTAGGCCCATGGGGGCAGGAGTGGAGGAGGCTGCGCCTCTCCACGTCGTCCTTAACTGCGCCGGCGAGAGGAGGGAGCAGAGGGGAGATGGGGAGAGAGGGGAAGAAGAGGGGACTGAGAATGACAGGTGGGGCCCATGTTGGCGCCACCATTTTTTTTATTATTGTGTGTGTGAAACTGACATGTGGGTCCCATAGGTTTTATTATTATTTTGGATCGAATTGCCATGTAAGCGCCACGTCATTGCCACATCAGATGAAGACCGAGTCAAATTAGCCACACGTAGGCGCTACGTCAGCTAAAACCGCCATGGGACCTATAGTGTACGAGGGTTGACAGTTGAGGGACCCGTTGTATCTGGTTTTTCGGTTGAAGAATGAAAATTGGATTCGTTGACAAGTTAAGGGATCTCAGATGAATTTATTCTTAACTCCCTATCATTGCAATCAATCATTGATTGATGCTTATACAAAACATTTAAGTAAAAACCATGTTGAACTGGTGATAATTCCATAAATTATACAAATTGAATAGGCTGCCGCATTTCCAAATTAAATGGTTAATCTAATTTATCTCCTCGGTTAATTAATTTCAGGTATACCGCAGCAACGATGTTTTAGTGCTGCTGTAAAGAATATAACAATGGACATAATTGTAGTTGGTGCAACTGGAGGATAGAATAAATTAACATGAAGTTTCAACTAGAGTTGCAGTTAGTAACATAGGAGTATTATGTTCATTGCCTCATTACTTTTGGAGAGGTTCATACCGATTTACTTTGTTTTTATACTATTTCTGAAGCAATGGTTTGTTCTATTAACATGTTGTAACCTCGGAATAATTCCTTTCGTGGATGGTCACCACCATAGTCTTTGTCTCTATTGAGCTACTCCCTCCGTTTCACTATGTAAGTCATTCTAGCATTTCCCACATTTATATTGTCTAACTTCTCTTAGTAACATTCATGTAAGTGGCACGATGTGATGGTTTCTCTTAGTGTAGATTCTTTCTCCCTTTCTTTATATATATATATATATATATATATATATATATATATATATATATATATATATATATATATATATTGTGTCTAACTTCGTTAGACAATATGAATGTGGGAAATGTTAGAATGACTTACATGGTGAAACGGAGGAAGTAGTACTGATTTCTACGGAAGAACTGTCAAGGTCTCATTCCCAGCTGCTTAATTCTATTGTGTCATGTCTCTTGTCATCCTTTCCTGTCTACTGATTTGGATTTTAGCCTTTCAAATATATATGCACATTATAAATTCTAACGTTTGCTAACTTCTCCTTTATTTCATAAGCCCAAAAGACCAAAATGATTTGGCTCCATGATCGCCTAGAGAGTTACTCTAGGTTCTTTACCATCTATTAGATGTACACAACTCAACATTTAGTCTTAACAAAGTTTGGAACATATGTTCCTTATTCTGCATTGGCATTGGAAAATAAATGTTGTACTCTTTGTACTATGAGCACTACAGATACAAGTAGTTGTTGAGGTTGGATTTGCAATGTTGGCTGTGTTTAGTTCCCTTCAAATTTCTAACTTTTCCATCACATCAAATGTTTGGACACAGCATGGAACATTAAATGTGAATGAAAAAAAAACAAATACATAGTTTACATGTAAATTGTCAGACGAATCTTTTGAACCTAATTACGCCATGATTTGACAATGTGGTATTATAGTAAACATTTGCTAATGACGGATTAGTTAGGCTTAATAGATTTATCTCGCAGTTTACAGGCGCAATCTGTAATTTGTTTTGTTATTAGTCTATGTTTAATACTTCAAATGTGTGTCTGTATACGCTAATTTTTTTTTTGCCAAAACAACTAAACACGGCCTATAGTCTTTAAATGAAGTAAGATTTCAAAATTTGTAACCACCTTATGCGGGGTTGTTATACGGGCATTTAAAGTCGCGTAAAGCGTGACAATATGGCTAGTTATGTTAGTAAATCAAGAGAAAAAAACTTCAGAAGTTCAGAACTCACGACACTAACAAGTAACAACCACTGTGTCAACACTAAAGACCACACCGGAAAGTAACTCAATCACTGCACCTAACAACACATTTGGTGCACCCAAAGCAACATGTTGTATCATTATAAAGTGCTTTTAACGTAAATATGGTAGTAAGTAGAGGAACTAGAAATGTATGTAAACAATAAAAATGAGTCAAACCACGTAATAACTCCACTTAAGGTGATTCTAATACTGAAATCGTCTCAGGTACAACTCTGTCATAATTTTATCATAATTTAGGCTATTTACTAACAACCTAAACATATATATCTATCAAGTTCATCCCCACTAAATGTTAATGCTAATTCTTTCTTCTCTTGTAAAACCATATCATCTCAATTGATTTTTGTCTTTGGATGATTCATCAAGGGTACAAATTACACCCTTTTCTCCCCAAAAGCCTCATCATACAACACACTCATTTGTATCCTTTGGATAATTTATCAAGGTACAACATATATAAGCACATAAAAGAAAAAACGTATAATAATTAAGTAAGAAAGAAAATTTTACAACTCATATATACTATTTTATTAGAAAAATTGTACAATATTTGGAAAAGTACCTAGAGGTATCTAAACTTTACGCTAAAATTTTTGCTAACTTAGTTACTTAGTACCTGAAGGTGCCAAACTTTAAACTAGAAAATATGGTACCTCCAGATATCCTTTTAAGGATGATAAAATTATATATTTTATTACACAATTCTCTCCCGTAGTAATGCACGGGTATCCATCTAGATTACTTAACAAAAGAAGATTTCCACATCTTGGGTGGAAATCATTAGAAGACGGCATATGTCACAACCCAAACTGTTAAGTACAGTAATTAACCATTAATCCTTCCTATGTAAGTTAATTAAGCCTTGATAATCCTAATGATTAAATATGTTTATCAGACCTTAATCCAATTATAGTAGTTCCTAATTACAATATTTAACCCTTAATCTGGTTTTAAGTATAGTGATTAAGTGCTATATATATGTACGTGCTAACGCTACTGTGGTAATTGATGGCTAGTTATGTTGGCTTAACGAAATAAATAATTGAAACTGAACTCTTACAAGGGAAATACGCTTGTATTAGTACGTCTGTTTGCGTCACAGTACCCCATGACTACAGAAAATCGGATTTGTGCCGGTTGGGAAGCCCACTTAATGCCGGATTTGCTTTGAATGCAAATTAAAATAATAGGTTTATTATATCTCATGAGTTAAACACTATGTTGTTCCCACTTGCAAGAGAGCTAAATATATATTTTACATCTTGGTGTGTACTTAACATTGTATTTCTTTCCAAAACCTATATAGCAATCTTTGTTTTCCAAGTCTATAGGCTATAGTTGTTTTAGCTTAATGTTTTACACCTATATATTTGTCCTCAACAAATAAAAAATATTATGTTATTTGTGTAAAATTGGACTTATCCAGATATGTTATACCTTTATACATATTTTAATTAGGAAACCTCACGTCTTATGGTCAGAGTTACAGAAAATCACATGTATTATGACTTGTAACACGTAACCACGGGTTTTATAGTGTAAGCCCCCTTTGATTCAAAGGAAATTCATAGGAATTTTAGAGGATTTCATTTCTATAGAAATTTTTCCTATATAGCCCTTTGAATCAAAGTTATGGATCTTATGGAATCCTATGAAATTCCTATGGAATGCCTAATGCCATGCAAGTTTTGGAGGAATTCTAACATGAAGGTAGAACCTAATGGAAACTTTCCTTTGTATCTTTATCTCTTCTAATTCTTGTGTTTTTCCTGCGGTCCAATCAAACGGCAATTCCTGTGTTTTTCCTATATTTTTCAATCCTTTGTTTTACACTTATATTCCTATCAAAATCCTACGTTTTTCCTATTCCTATGTTTTCTGATTCCTGCGATTCAAAGGGGCCCTAAATGTTTTATAAAACCAACACACTCTATGTTTTGTGAATCTTTTGAACCATAATAGATGGGGTCAGGTGGCACTAATCGTAATACCAGGTTTTTATGCAATTAACCACAAAACATCAGGTATTTTGAAATTTGCTCAATATATTTTAAGACATCCATGGTCAAATTTAATCTTGAAGACTTTTCAAAATAAAATACTCTAATAATCCAGATAGAAAATAAAATTATACATAACTATACATACATAACGCTCGGACTATATTTGCATTAGTCACTAGTGGTGTGGTGGTGAGTTATGCATGGATTAACCTAGTATATGCATTGCACTTTCCATAGAAATTTAGTGGCCTTAGAGATTTACTGTTGGTATTCATCTATATGAGTATGTGTTAGATGGTACATCCATGTAATCGGAGAAAAAAAATTAACATAACGTATACGACGCTGGGTTGAGGAATATCGTGTGATAGGGAAAAATAAGATAGAGGAAGATCTAACACGTGTTAGGGAAGAAAGGATTTAGACATAAAAGATGCTGGATACAGAAGAGAAGAGCCAGCCAATGTGCTTGTCTGCATGTGTGTTGACAGCAGGGTTTCCCTTACCAGCGGTAACCGCGCGGTTATCACGGTTACCGGGTTTACCGCAGGGAATGGTAATATAAATATCACGGTAACATCCTTAAATTCAAATAAATTTAAAAAATAATTTACATTTTTGATAAATTTTGCACGATTTTATACGTTTTTTCACGGTTACCGCAGTTACCGCGCGGTAACCGTGCTTACCGCCGGGGCCGGTTTGAGAAACCCTGGTTGACAGACGCTTTGTGTAATTTGGAAAAAAAAATGCACGCGACACTGATCTGACTAGATAAAACCGGCATCATTTCGGGTTAGGAGGGCCGTAAATCGGACGACAACCAAACCTGTGGGCGGGTTGATCAGCACGACGTCCGCCCACGGGCCGAAGCAGATGCGGAGCTGTCGGGAGAAAAACTAGGCCGAGCGCTCCATGTGGATTAGTCAGTAGTGGGCCTTATTGGGGTTGACTATGTCAGTCAAACTTTGTAGGCAAAGGATTAGGAGAAAAAAAAAAGCAGCAAATCCACGCATGAATCATGTCCTTTTTTATTAACAGCAAAAACGCATGATGCTCGTACTTGACATGCGGCTTGCCTTTGTTCCCGCGCGTTGGTTCGCACGCTAAAACTGATACTCTCTCTCAAAATATAACAACAACGTGGTGTTACATGAGACATCATCTAATACTACGCATAGAGATTTTAGAAGTGCTTCGAATCATCACGGTTGTGCGGAGGTGCTCGATTCCGCTTTGCATGACACATTGATGCCATCTCCATCCATGGCCTCCTGCACAACAAACCGCACGCGCACGGCCGGCACCCACGATCTGCCGGCCCGTTTTGGCGTATTTTCCCTTTGCATTCTGAGCGTTTTCTTCGCCTCTCCATCTACACAAAAGTATCTCTCAATTCAAAACTCTTCTTTTCATCGATTGCTCAGATTGATTCTGTTCCCCAAAGCTAGCGCTTATCAAAATCGACTGGTACTGACACCATCATCCACTTGCCCGTCACGTGAACCATCATCTATACACGCTCATCGCTAATTAAACAGGACCAAAGTGACCACTTTTTGCCTTAAACCCAGTACAACACACCGCTGTCACATGCGCTCAACCGGACATTGCCTCCAAACCCCTGGAATAATAATAATACCCGACCACACGGCCGTCCCGTTCTCCACCGTTTTCGTTAACACGTTTTCAAACGGTTAAATGGTATTGTTCGCACGAAAATCTTTTATATCGAAACTTCTTTGAAGTACTAAATAAATTTATTTTTAGGTTTAAAATAAATAAAATTTAATTAATCGTGCGCTAATAATTTTGTTTTGTTTTCAGTGTTCAGACTTAATTTTTGTCCGCTGGATTCTCGAATGCGGTCAAAGTGCAACGACGACGTGACCACCCGAGGTCAGATATAGCTGCAGCGATCGAACTCGCCGTCTCACCTGCGACGCAGTCAAATCGATCGCCATTGCCGCTGCCTGGCAGCTTCTGTAGATAGATACCACGTTGCCAATGACGAAGAAGAAGCTTCAGGTCGTCAGGCCCAGAGCGGTGTCGCCGCTCCCGGCGCTCGCCGCCGCCGCCGCCGTCGCCGTCGTCGTCCTCCTCCTCCTCACGGCGGCGGGCCGCCCTTCTTTCCTAGGAAGATACGAGGCTATTACCATCAGCGGCGTCGCGTCGCTGCCGTCCGGTTACTCCTCGGAGAGCGCGCGGCGCGCGCCGGCCGCCGTCGTGGCGCCAGCGCGGGTGCCGAGCGACTGCGACATCTTCCGCGGCGAGTGGGTGCCGGACGACGGCGGCGATGGCGGCGGCGGCGCGGCGCCGTACTACACGAACGAGAGCTGCCCGTTGATCCAGGAGCACCAGAACTGCATGAAGTACGGGCGGCCTGACCTCGGGTTCCTCCGGTGGCGGTGGCGGCCGGAGCGGTGCGAGCTGCCGCGGTTCGACGCGGCGGCGTTCATGGAGGTGGTGAGGGGCAGGTCGATGGCGTTCGTCGGCGACTCGCTCGCCAGGAACCATATGCAGTCGCTCATGTGCCTCCTCTCCAAGGTAACCAAAACATTTTGGTACTACATTTTTTTTCTTACATAATTTTTCGTCAGGATTAATCCGCGAAAAGAAATGTGATCTTTTTGCACAAAAGGTACAGGATTAATTAATCCGCGTAAATTGTGATCTTTTGTACAAAGTACAGGATTAATATTGCGCGTTAAAATTTCGATATTTTTGCACAAAGTACAGGATGAATCCGCGCAAAATTAAATTGTGATGTTTTTTTTTTTTTGAAGGTGGAGTACCCGAAGGACGTGTCGAAGACGACGGATCCGGGGTTCAGGACGATGCAGTACGAGTCCCACAACTTCACCATCGCCGTCTTCTGGTCGCCGTACCTCGTGACGGCGAACCAGTCGACGGACCCCGCCGCCGGCGGGCTGTGGGACCTCTACCTCGACGAGCCGGACGCCGCCTGGGCGGCCGCCGTGTCGGGCTTCGACTACGCCGTTGTCTCCGCGGCGAACTGGTTCACCCGCCCGTCCATGTTCCACGAGTCCGGCCGCCTCGTCGGCTGCCACTACTGCCTCGTCCCGGGCGTCCCCGACGTCACGCTCCGCTACTCCCTCCGCGTCGCGTTCCGCACCGCGCTGCGCGCGCTCACCGCCGGCGGCGTGTTCGACGGCACGACGATCGTGCGCACGCTGTCGCCGACGTCGCACTTCGAGGGCGGGGAGTGGAACAAGGGCGGAGACTGCCGGCGCACGCGGCCGTCCGCGGCGAGCGAGGCGCGGATGTCCGGGCTGGACCTCGACTTCCACACGGCGCAGGTGGAGGAGTTCAGGAGGGCGGTGGCGACGGCGAGCGGCCGTGGCGCGGCGAGGCTGCTGCTGATGGACGCGACGGCGGCGATGGTGGCGCGGGCGGACGGGCACCCGAGCAGGTACGGGCACTGGGCGCACGAGAACGTGACGCTGTACAACGACTGCGTACACTGGTGCTTGCCTGGACCCATCGACGTGTGGAACGAGATGCTGCTCCAGATGCTGCTGCTCCATCAATCAGGAGCTGTTTCAGTTTGATCTTTGTAGTTTGTTCTTGACTGCTACTACTTGTTGCTGAGATTAAAGAATGGGAACGGATGACGATAGGTTAAATTCACCATTTCGACCATCAATTTTACAAGTGCACAATGTGTAGAATTCCACTCTGACCACTTATGTGCCTAATGACGTATCAACAATTGCAGTTTTCAAGCTTTAGCAATCGAGTAATAAGCCAATCAGATCAGCTTCATACGGCCGTCGGGCTGGATAGGTATAAGCTTCTCGCCGATGATAACATTTTTGGTTTTATCACAAGTGGATCAAGTTGGGATATGTGCGCAATCCGGGAAGTGGGTTTCTTGTGTCATCGTCAATTCTCTGCATACGGCTTTAACGGGGAAACTGTTTTAAACCTTTAGGGGATGTCCCGTCATTTGTCTATAAACCATTTTAAATAGTTATGAAAATAGAAAAAATGACAACATTCATAAATCATATATAACACTACAAAAGTTTAGGTCCAACTTAACTCATACAATGAGATATAAAAAAGACAAATTCGGATAGGAATAATAGTGACAGTATTCATATTCTAATATGTCATTTTTGTTTCTCAATGTGTATATGAAATTTGTAACTTGATTTTTGGTGAAGTGTTATATGTTAGTACACTCTACATTATCAAATTTTTGTATAACTATTTACATTGAATTTGAAAGAAAAGATACACGAGGGGACATCCTCTCGAGGGACAAAAAAAAAAACTATCCTAAGGCCCTCTTTGAAATGTAGGATAGGAAAAACACAGGAATATGAGAAACGTAGGAATTGAAGTTGTATGTTTTTCCAATCTTACAGGAATTGAAAACACAGGAAATGGAGAGAAGAGCCATTTGATTATACCACAGGATACACTTAACAAAGGAAAGTTTCACAAGAGATCTAACCTCTTGCTTATTTTCCTATGGAATTGATCATAGGAATGCAATCCTATGGAAGTTTTCCTATCCTCTTCCTACGAATTAAAGGGTTCTATAGGAAAAAATCCTTAGGAAAATGAATCCTCCAAAATTTCTTTGCTAATCCTCCATTTCAAAGGGGCCCTAAATATCAATTATCTATGGCAGAAGAAAATATATATCCCTCCGCGAAACATAAAAGGACAAATTCGTCCCACATACGCATATACGAAGATAGCAGAATAGCAAGTTTAACTACGAATGAGGATGCTTTTTTTTTGTCTGATATGTTATTTTTATCGTTTTGTATTTGTGATTTGTGGAGGGACATGTAACACGACAAGCAATGTTATAATAAGATTTTCAGAATTTGTTCAAACTATTTAGAACGTTTGCAACAACTAGCACGCGAGTTTTTCAGATTTTTTTTTACTTGAAACCATTTAATGCATGAAGGTTTAAAACATTTTTCTTGCAAATGGCCTCCCCCTAACCGAACTGGATAGCTACGGAGCACGCCGATGATAACATTTGGGTTTCATGGCAAGTGGATGAAGTGGGATATGATGCACAATTCGCTTCCCAGTCACCTTCCAAATACTCTGGATATTCATGACCCAATGAGCAATTGTATGTGCAGTGCAAGGAGCTGAGAACTAACTGCAACGCACAAATATATATACACCTGAATGGACTCTACTATTGCAGCTGTTTCACACACAATTCTTGAGATAGATATAGATTCTTAGTTTCCTCCCAGTGCCAATGACGCCTCTTAATAATCTCTGTAATTTTCGTCGTGTCAAGAAGCAGTACTACAACCCCAGGTGCTTGATCCCCGCCGTCTCTCTCCTCCTACTCGTTGTCATTCTCACCGTCTCTAACACATACTTTCCCTTCCCGATGACTAAGTCGCGAACACTGTCCACCTGGCTGTCTTATTCTTCCTTCTCCTCCTCCCCTGGTGGGCGGAAGGCCGACGACGAGGCCTGCAACATATTTAGGGGAGAGTGGGTTCCGGATCCTGATGCACCTTACTACACCAACGACACCTGCTCGGTCATCCACGAGCACTATGACTGTATGAAGTATGGCAAGCCGGACCTTGGCTTCGTGAAGTGGCGGTGGCGTCCCGACGGTTGTGATCTCCCCCGCCTCGGCCCGGAGCGCTTCCTCTCCTCCATGAGGGGCAAGACCTTGGCCTTCATTGGGGATTCCCTTGCCAGAAACCACATGAACTCCCTCATCTGTCTCCTGACCAGGGTAAGAAGTAAAAAACGTGCCGGATTTGCTACAGTTCTAACTTTGATCTGAACCATCGATCACTTGATCGGACGGTCAGAAATGGGCCAGCAGCAAAGGGTGTGACGTTTTGTTGGCTGGCCTGCAGGTTGCCGAGCCGACGACGAGCTGGCCAAGCAGCGAGCACACGGTGTACCACTACGGCGGCGGCTACAACTTCACCGTCCTCAACTTCTGGGCGCCGTTCCTGGTCCGGAGCGAGCTCGTCGACGCTGACGGGCCGGCGCACACGGGCCTGTGGAACCTCTACCTCGACGAGCCCGACGCCGTGTGGGCGCCGCACGTCCCGGCGTTCGACTACGCCGTCGTGTCGGCGTCGAGCTGGTTCTACCGGCCGTCGATGCTGTACGAGGCCGGCCGGCTCGTTGGCTGCCACCACTGCCTCCTCCCCAACGTCACCGACCTCACCCTGCGGTACGCGCTCCGCATGGCCACCCGCGCGGCGCTCCGCGCCGTGGTGGGCGGTGGCGGCGGCGTGACCACCGTGCTGCGGACCGTGTCGCCGTCGCAGTACGAGGGCGGGGAGTGGAACAAGGACGGCAACTGCGTCCGGACGCGGCCGTACCGGCGCGGCGAGAAGACGCTGCAGGGCGTCGAGCTCGACTTCCACACGCTGCAGGTCAATTTCTTGATTTTTTTTCTCCATTGATCTAGTGATCAATTATCTTGTTCTTTCTAGGAACGTGCGTTCTGAGCTTCGTAGGTGGAGGAGTTCGAGGCGGCGAAGAGGGTGGCGAGCGGCGGCGGGGCGAGGATGATGCTGATGGACACGACGCAGGCGATGATACTGCGGGCGGACGCGCACCCGAGCAGGTACAGGGGGTGGACGCGGCGCAAGGGATGGATGAAGGAGTACTTCAGCATCTCCAACGACTGCGTTCACTGGTGCGTCCCCGGCGCCGTCGACGCCTGGAACGACATGCTCTCACACATGTTGCTCACATCGCAAAGCTAGTTAGGTTATTGATCAAACGAATGTAGCAGCCAAAAAAAAGAGAGAAAAAAAAAATTCACTCCTGAATTCAGGCTAGAATTTCAAAATCACCGTCCATGATCCATGTGAATTTCTAGCACGTTGCACAAGCTGAACTCAAACATTTTGGTCCTGTTTGCTGCATTCGCAAAGGGTTATTGTGATTCCGTCTGTATAGGCCAAAATCGACCTGAGGCCCAATATTGCCAAAAATTTCAGAACAAACTTTCGTAATCGATTTGGATACTATATTGATATTTTGTGACAAATCTGGAAGAATTAGGAATAATCTAGCCGATTCAAAAGCAGTGGTTGAACTCAAGTTGGCTGATCTCGACATGCAGTCAAAAGATTATCAAACAGAAAGGGAGAGCTGCTGCTAGGTTAGCTCATACAGGTGGCCAGTGCCCCTGGTCTCAAACAATCACACCTGTTTAGCACTTTGATTCTTCCCATTTCGCCAAGACTTAGTAATAAACAGGTGGTTATCTCATACTACACGCGTGGAATCCACCATTCCAAGTGTACGCTGAATGCTAATTTATCACGTAATCAAATGAATATTCGTGACAAAAACTGCAGAAAAAATTCGATGTATATACAGCAAGCTCATCTCATTTCATATCCATGAGCTAAGCTAGCTGTAGTGTGGACGTTGACCACCCAGGTCGATGATGAAGTTTCACGAGGTGATCAAGCTGCCATCCATTGCTCATTACGGCCTACGCTATGTGCTTCCCGCCGCCGCCGTCGCCGCGTGCGTTCTGGTGCTCGCCGCCGTCAGCCTACCGGGCCGCGTGCCGCTAACGCCGGTGCTGGCGCCGGAGGTGTTGATGAACACGGCGGATGGCGTGGGCGGCGACCGGTCTGGTTGTGATATTTTCAAGGGCGAGTGGGTGCCGGACATGTCCGGCGAGCCGCCGCCGTACACCGGCGAGAGCTGTCCGGTGATCCATGGGCACTACGATTGCATGCGGTACGGACGGCCGGATCTTGGGTACGTCCGGTGGCGGTGGCGGCCGGACGGCGGCGGGTGCGAGCTGCGGCGGTTCGACACGGCGAGGTTCCTCGCCGCGATGAGGGGCAGGTCGGTGGCGTTCGTCGGGGACTCGCTGGCGAGGAACCAGATGCACTCGCTGGTGTGCCTCCTGTCGCGCGCCGAGCGGCCGGCGCCGTGGACGAACGGCAGCTACGCGTACCGCTTCGAGCGCCACGGCCTCACCGTCGCGGCGTTCTGGTCGCCGTTCCTCGTCCGCGCCGTCGAGACGGACCCCGACGGCCCGACGGGGAGCGGCGCCGGCCTGTGGAGCCTCCACCTCGACGAGCCCGACGCCGGGTGGGCGGCGCACGTCGGCGCGTTCGACCACGTCGTCGTCTCCGCCGGGAGCTGGTTCTACCGGCCGTCCATGTTCTACGACCGCCGCGGCCGCCTCGTCGGGTGCAACACCTGCCTGTCCCCGAACGTCACCGACCTCACCCTCCGTTACTCCCTCCGGATGGCGTTCCGGAGCGCGCTCCGGGCGGCGGCGACGGGGGGCGCGCGCCGCCGCGGCGGGCGCGCCGCGAGGAGGACGGTGATCGTGCGGACGATCTCGCCGTCGCACTACGAGAACGGGACGTGGAACGGGGACGGGGACTGCCTCCGGACGCGGCCGGCGCGGCGCGGCGAGTGGGAGTTGAACGCCATGGAGAAGGACATGCGCCGGATACAGGTCGAGGAGTTCGCGGCGGCGGCGAAGACGGAGAGGAAGAGGGGGAAAGATGCGGCGAGGATGATGCTGATGGACGCGACGGAGGCCATGGCGCAGCGGCCGGACGCCCACCCGAGCAAGTACAGGCTGTGGCAGCCGGACAAGTTCAAGGTGTCGCGGGACTGCGTGCACTGGTGCCTTCCCGGCGCCATGGACGCCTGCAACGACATGCTGTTCCACATGCTCATCGGGTGATGGCTGATGCCCGTTCTTCTCATTATGGCTGGTCGATGATTATGTGCGGTTTATTCGCTCCACGATTTTAAATGTACGATTCGTTTTTTTTTCTTAAAAAAAATACATCAGCATTGTTTAGATAGCTTGGGAGCCTGCTATATGGATCGGATGTCTGATTTTTTTTTTAAATCGTTGGACAATGTTGCACCTTATTATTGGAAAATGTTTCACCTCTCGATAAAAATTGTTTCAACGAAAATATTTTAGATGTTTCACAATATATAAGAGAAAAATGTTTCCACGCTTGAGCATAATTGTTTCAACTATGTACTCTATTCAAACATATCAATTGCAACACCAATAAATCAATGTATGTAATGTTGAGTCAAAACGGAATGAAACATCTTAATAAAGTGTAACAAAAAAAATACAAATAAGCTGCAACATCACTAAAATTTTCAACAAAACCCACCTATGACTTCTTCTATTCCAGCCACCAGAACCAAGTTCCCGGATCGACGGAGTCGAAAAACATGATACACTACTACTTGTAAGATGTTTCTATAAGGTGGAGAATGAAAATGACATGTGTTTCCCTCCTCGTGGAGTGTAGATATACCAGGAGAATTTGGGGGGCCACTGCGGACTGGATCGCTTGCCGCAACCTAAACCCCGCGCAATGGAACCAAGCCGCTACAGTGGAGGACTGGGAGATGATCACAAACACGAGAGAGGCGCCAAAGCAAGCTGCCTATACCCTAACTCTTTTGATCCACTGGGAGATTTGAAAGGAGAGAAACCAACAGATCTCCTAGCATTGGGAGATGTCGGCAAGCGGGCTTATCTATAAAATTAAGGAGGTAGCCAAGACGTGGGCCTTGACAGGGGCAAAGAAGTTAGCATCATGGTTGCCTAGCCGGTAGCGTGTTGTAGGGTCTTTTGTACATTCCCTACCCTCCCCCCCTTTTTTTTAAAAAAATTGTCTCCTCTATTCGACGAAATTGGCGCTCGTCGATTCGTTAAAAAAAATGACATGTGTTTCTAAGACGGGGGATGGCAATCCCGGGTTAAGGAACGCTGAATTCGGTGAGTGTTGGGCCGAATTCAACTGGGCCAAGCTAAGGGTGTGTTCATCGGGGCTTCCTAGTTGGCGCGTGCGCACCGGCATCTTTTTTCTTTTTCCTTTCCGTTGCTTTTTTCACTTTCGGATTTTCATTTTCGTGGTTTTTTTATCACGTATGCCATTGGATTTTTTTCCGTGGTTTTTTTTTTTCTGACGAGTATATCCAACCCAATTAACATGTTAGTTTTAGATAAGGACAGTAATTAAGATAATACTTTTTCTCTAGAAGATTTTTTTATAACAGATTGAAAACAAATCTATACGTGAAGTTAAATTTTGAAAACTTTCAATCTAGATTTAAAAACTTTTCCACTCGAAATTTGAATTTTTGAAGTCAAAATTTAAAAACTTTCAACTTTTCATCTCAAATTTGAAAAAACTTTCTACTCCAAATTTTAAAAACTTTCAACTCGGGTTTAAAAAATTTCAACTCGGGATTGAAAACTTTCAACTCGGATTTTAAAACTTTCAACTCGAGATTTAAAAACTTTCAACTCAAGATTTAAAAATTTTTAAGGTAAGATTTGAAAATTTTCAAGTCAATATTTAAAAACTTTTCAACACAAAACATTTGAAAAACACGTGTTGTTGGAAGATTAAAAAAGTAATCAGAAAAAAGCAAAAAAATCATGGAAAAAAGAAAGCGAAAAAAAGATTAAAAAAGTAATCAGAAAAGATGAAGAAAGGAAATGAAAAAAATCACGGAAAAAAAGAATACGAAAAAAATAGCGACAAAAAACAACGTGGGGAAGGGAGGGGAGGGAGGCAGGGAGCGCTGCGCCGCCGCCTCGCGCACGCCAATTAGCGTTTCCGGTGTTCACCTGCTGCCGATGAAGGCACAGTGACGCGCAGATTGATCTTTTGGACAAACTGGTGAATGAACATAAGCTAAACTACCATCTGATCGATTTCGCAAACTGATACCGACGTATACATGAAATTAAATTGGGGTTTGCATGCATGATCATACGTGCGTGCAGTGGGGAGGTGAAAGAGCACTTTTTTCTTATTATTGACCCGGGTTTTGGAGAAAGCCGAAGGAGCATGAACGAAGTCTTTACAAAAACAAAACATTCCTAAGAGTAAGAAGAGCATCACAACTACCAAGACAAATTTTCATTCCAGCTGATAATAAGTCGGCACAGCATCACCAGAGAAACTTGCACAAACTTTCCAGGTAAACAAAAACATTCAAAAGGTCCAAAAGACAACAGCATCACGAACTTCCATATTACAGGTCCAAAAGACAACAGCATCACATCTTCACGCTGTCACGCAAAACAGACCTGACAGCTGTATGATAACTACACAACTGAACAGGCCGTGTATCCTGTCTTGATAAGGCGGAAAAATATGTAGTTGTAAATCCTATATATACATGTAGAACAAACCTAAAAACTATCGTTGGATATTCAAATAGATGTTTGAGATTTGTTCATGTTTTCAAAGTAAAAAGATTACTCCCAGATAAGTCTAGGAGTAACAAATTTGGAGTAAAAAAAAAACTACTCGTGATGACGTGGACAAATCTCAGACATCTATTATGTGCCCGACAATAGTTTCCAAATATGCACTATACATAGAGTTCACACACTACGTATTTTTCCTGATAAGGCCCGCCACTAACCACCCAATCAACAAAGACTAAGATGGCTGAGAGAGAGAGAGAGAGAGAGAGACAGCTCTCATATCTAGCATGTCGTGCACGCTGATCGGTTGAATATATAGTCTGCGATGACTTTATTTTCCAGCAAGTTTGTGGTACTATCATACCAAATTATCAAAAGTGTTATAGTTTCTTGCACTTTCTGACTTCTGAGTCAAGGTCTTCGTCCTAGAAGTTGAAAGCACCGAGTTGCTAAATAAAACCACAACTTGTTCGTCCAGTGAAGGTACTTCACTCCTTGCCAATGCATCACACACACCCAGAAATGGCGCTCGGATTGCCAGTATGGATTTCCATTGCGTTGTTGATCATTGCTGCGTCCATTGTGGCTTCTGCGTCTTCTCTAGATCCGAGCAAGAGCAATGGCAGCGACACCGACCTCGCCGCGCTTCTGGCTTTTAAAGCGCACTTCTCCGATCCTGACAACATCCTCGCCGGCAACTGGACCGCTGGCACGCCGTTCTGCCAGTGGGTGGGCGTCTCGTGCAGCTGCCACCGGCAGCGCGTCACCGCCCTGGAGCTGCCGGGCATTCCTCTCCAAGGAGAGCTCGGGCCTCACCTCGGTAACATTTCTTTCCTCTCCATCCTCAACCTCACCGGCACCGGCCTCACGGGGTCGGTGCCGGATGATATAGGAAGGCTACGCCGCCTGCCCTTTCAGGTGGCATCCCAGCCACCATAGGGAACCTCATGAGGCTTCAACTACACCACCTCCCGTCGAACCAGCTATCCGGTCCAATCCCAATAGAACTACAGGCCTTGCGCCGCCTTCGCAGCATTGATCTCATTGGAAATTACCTTACTGGCTCGATACCGGACAGTCTATTCAACAACACGCCTTTGTTAGCTTATCTCAGTATTGGCAACAACAGCCTGTCAGGACCTATACCAGGTTGCATCGGCTCCTTGCCAATGCTCGAGGTGCTCGAGCTGCAGTACAATAATCTCACTGGGCCGGTGCCACAAGCCATCTTCAACATGTCTAGGTTAAGTGTTGTTGCTCTTGGCTTTAATAGCTTAACCGGCTCCATCCCGGGCAACACAAGTTTCAGCCTCCCGGTTCTGCAGTGGTTCTCAATCTCCCATAATAACCAGTCAAAAAAAAAAAAATCTCCCATAATAGATTCACCGGCCAAATTCCACCAGGACTCGCGGCATGTCCGTACCTCCAAGTTCTTCGCGTCGGTGACAATCTATTTGAGGGTGCTTTCCCTTCATGGCTGGCCAAGCTGACGAATCTCAGTGTCGTTTCTTTGAGTAGGAATCACCTTGATGCTGGCCCAATCCCTGCTGCACTTAGCAACCTCACCATGCTCACTAGACTAGGCCTTGAAATGTGCAACCTAATAGGATCCATCCCTGTGGGTATTGGACAACTAGGCCAACTTTCAGTGCTGGATCTTACAACCAATCAACTAACAGGTCCCATTCCTGCTTGTCTTGGTAACCTATCAGCATTGACAATCCTTTCATTGGCAGAGAACCAGTTGAATGGCTCAGTACCAGCAACAATTGGTAACATGAACTCGTTGAGGCAACTCATTATTTCACAAAACAGCCTACAGGGAGATATCGGTTACTTTCTATCCATACTTTCCAACTGTATAAATCTGTCTACCCTGTACATCTACTCGAATCATTTCACCGGGAGCCTCCCAGGCAGTGTAGGAAATCTGTCAAGTCAGTTGCGAGTATTCTCTGCATTTGAGAACAGCTTTACTGGTGAACTTCCAGCTATGATTTCGAATTTAACTGGGCTTCAGCGGCTAGATCTCGGGGAAAACCAACAGCATGGTAAAATTCCAGAATCAATCATGATGATGAGGAATCTTCAAGTCCTTGTCATGGAGGCAAATAGCTTGTCTGGTTCCATCCCATTAAATACTGGCATGCTAAATAATGTTGAATTAATATACATTGGAACCAACAAGTTCTCTGGCTTACAATTGGACCCCAGTAATTTGACCAAGTTAGAGCACCTAGCATTAGGTCATAACCAATTATCATCAACTTTACCACCAAGCTTATTTCATCTTGATAGGCTCATCCTGCTAGATCTATCTCAAAATTTCTTCAGTGGTGAATTGCCAGTTGATATAGGCAATATAAAACAAATTAACTACATGGATATCTCTATGAACCGCTTTGTCGGTAGCCTCCCTGATTCAATTGGACACCTCAGATGTTAGAATACCTGAACTTATCTGTCAATGAATTCCATGATTCCATTCCAGACTCTTTTGGTAACCTATCTGGCTTGCAAATTTTGGATATATCCCATAACAACATTTCTGGTACCATCCCAAAATACCTGGCCAATTTTACCAGCCTTGCTAACCTGAATCTGTCTTTTAATAAGCTTGAAGGTCAGATACCAGAAGGAGGTGTCTTCTCAAACATCACGTTACAATCCTTGGCGGGGAACTCAGGGTTATGTGGTGTTGTCCGTTTAGGATTTTCACCATGCCGAACAACCTCTCCCAAAAGAAATCGACACATACTAAAGTATATTTTACTCCCTGGTACGATCATAGTAGTTGCAGCGGTAACTTGTTGCCTATATGGAATAACTAGAAAGAAAGTTAAACATCAAAATATGTCTTCTGGTATGCTTGACATGATCAGCCACCAATTACTCTCCTACCATGAGCTTGTTCGTGCTACCAATGATTTCAGTGATGATAATATGTTGGGATCTGGAAGCTTCGGAAAAGTTTTTAAGGGCCAGTTGAATAGCGGTTTGGTGGTTGCCATAAAAGTTATACACCACCATCTGGAACATGCCATGAGAAGCTTTGATACTGAGTGTCGTGTGCATCGAATGGCTCGACATCGCAACTTGATAAAGATACTGAACACATGCTCCAACCTGGAGTTCAGAGCATTGGTTCTTCAGTACATGCCTCAGGGTAGCTTAGAAGCGCTCCTACACTCGGAAGAAAGGATGCAGTTAGGCTTTCTCGAGAGATTGGATATTATGCTAGATGTGTCAATGGCAATGGAATACCTGCACCATGAGCACTATGAGGTGGTTGTACACTGTGATTTGAAGCCTAGTAATGTGCTATTCGATGATGAAATGACGGCACATGTGGCAGACTTTGGCACTGTGAGGTTGTTATTAGGCGATGATAACTCTGATCTCTGCAAGCATGCCAGGAACAGTTGGTTACATGGTACCAGGTACTTAGTAGCTTTTGTACTCTTGCTAAACCCAATTGATCTTTTTACAACCATTGAGTGGTGCAATCAGTTGTCATTAATCTATTTCTCTTGTGCAGAGTATGGGATTCTTGGAAAAGCGTCACGGAAGAGCGATGTGTTCAGCTATGGGATCATGCTACTTGAAGTGTTCACTAGGAAGAGACCCACAGATGCCATGTTTGTGGGAGATCTGAGCATCAGGCAGTGGGTTCACCGGGCATTTCCTATAGATCTTGTCCATGTTGTCGATGGCCAGCTTGTACAGGACACCTCTTGTTCTACCAGTAGCATTGATGGATTCCTTAAGCCAGTCTTCGAGCTGGGCTTGCTCTGCTCGGCCGACTCCCCAGAGCAAAGGATGGAAATGAGGGATGTGGTCGTGATGCTGAAGAAGATTAGGAAGGACTATGTCAAATCGACAGCAAAGACAGGCAGCACTGCCCAGCAGTGAACCATAGCCCTCATCGCTGTACACAGAAGAATGAATTATTCTCGGCATCCTTATCTACATCCGGCGTTAAGAATAACAAGAATAGCACCAGCAACAAGCCTAGTGACCGATTACTCTTCACCTCTTTGCATATATGTTGCATATGAATATATTTCTTCTGTTACACAATATTTAATTGGTGTACATGTATGATTAATCTTCTGGTTCATGAATTTGCGGACATGAAAATGGGAGTAAAACATCTGGTGCTTAAATGTGCACCAAGGCCAAAATAAAACAGCATACTCTAACCTAGGAAAGAAATGGGGTTTGAGAGCAAACATTGGGCATAAGACATGGACTTCACCGGTTGTCTGACATCCCGGCTCTGCTCATAGGCCGTAGGATAGTTTTCCTCCATCCTCATAATTTTTTATGTCTATAATTTGCACAATGTTTGATTTATAGCGCTGAAACGGAGATAACATGAACACTACCTAATGGAAGATGAAAATTATACGAGTAGCCATTATTTAGGACGGCTCGATGATATAAAAAATCGACGAGTAGGCAACAATCCAATCGATGATATTTACTAAGAATAAATATATATCTAGATGAATTAACGAACCAATTGGTAGATAGAAAAGTGAGGAACTAAGCCAATTAACTACTTTATTATTTTGGATGCGACGAAACAAGGGGATTGTTAATAAAGTGATCACAGGAGTTTTAAAAAAAAAGCATGCAGTTTCAAGGAATTGCAGAGATCACTACCTGAAATCCTTGGATAGGTGAGGAGTTTACGAGCCCTGGATCTCGACGCCGACTTGGATCTAGCCGGAGCCCGGAGAGAAGAGAGGATTGGAGGCGGCGTTAGCGAATAGGTGAGGAGGTGGAGATGGATTCAACGGAAGAGGCGCCGGCGGTGGCACGGAGGACGAGGAGATGGGAACGGCGGCGGAGGCTTGGGTAGGAAGGGAGGCCCCGCCGGCGGCTGGAGAAGAGGCACTGGCGGCGGCGCGGGGAGCTCCTCGCCGGCGAGTCGAACCAACGGCTCAGATGATACCAAACTAACCGATCCTGATCCTGACATTTCCTAGAAAGCCCCTTAGGTTTGACAGGTAATTAATTGTGGTCCTGAAATTTGCAAAACGAACAAGAATTGGATCGCGGTGAATAATAATATAGTATATTTCCAAAATGGCCATTTCTTCACGTCTCAGCCTTTGTACACCATGAATTTGAATCCGACGTAAAAGTTTAAGGACCAAACTAACTATTCAATCTTAATTAAATGATAGTGTAGAATGATATAAAAATTAACAAAAGTACGTATATATAAGTGCTTGATGTTGAGACTTGAGAGCATGATGAGTTTAGTTGATATAGTGACATATATGGAACACCGGCATCGACTGAGCCAGGATGAGAGGGACGTAAGAGATATTGAGAGTGCCTACGGCTTGTTTGGTAACTCAAGGGAAGGGGATTGGGAGTTTACACGAGGAAATTGATGATGAGATTAAGATGAGATGAGAATTTGATTTTTAATCCCAATATCTTGTTTGGTAGAGGTGATGAAAATTGATTGGGAGTTTAGTTGGAGATTAGATCATTAATAAAAACGGATGGCTGAGATTTGCTTAGACAAAGTAAAGGAGGAATTCCCTCCCAATTACCTGCCCCTACCCGGTATTGAAAAGGAGGGAGTTCCTTCCTCAATGCCCATCCCCATCCCACCAAAATTCACATGTCTCCCAACCAAACAAAATATTTTATAGCCTTATCCCTCTAAACTCCCAATCCCTCCTGAAAACTCTCTCCAACCAAATGGGCCGCTAATACACTATTTAGGTTAATTATTGATTTAATTAAATAATCCTACATAAAAAGAATTTGTTGGAGGGGGGCTAGCCTCTCAATTTCAATCTCAGTCTTCAGTCGTTGAGGAAATTTGGTCATCTCAAACTTAAGATTGACTTACATTAAGAAAAAAGTTAGGACCAAGCAATACGGTCTCGATCATGACCAAAATCATCTAGAGATATCCAAAAAAGATCATCTAGAGTTCTAGAGATATCCAAAAAAAATCATCTAGAGTTGTAAGCATCACACAGAGTCCAAGATTATCAAAAACCAAACAAACACACAATCATCAAAAATCATAAAAAAAACACATACCCATCTCTAGCCATTGCTCCTGGATCTCCGCTGCTGCAAGCACATGTGCAAACATCGAAGGCTCAGAGCGGCGTCCCGCAGACACACTGTTGTAAGGGAGCACGCGATGCGGAGGAGTGGAGGAGGAAGGTTGGATATGTGGTTAGTGGCCTACCGCACTGGTGCTAGATGGGGACAGCGAGGTGGTGCAGGTGCTTGACAGAGGCAGTGAGGTGATGTGGGATAGGGAACAGCTCATATGCATAACAACACGGTAGGAGGAGTCATCTACTCAGTAGTTATGATGAGGACCTAGGAGAAGTTAGTGTATTACGGTTTCCTTTCTCATATATTGGGCTGAATGGGTTGATATACATGCCATTTATCGAGTTATAGATAAATTTTGGTCACTTCAGTCGTTTATTTGCTTAACCTAGGGTACTAGCCAAATAGACCAAATTCAGTATTTTTATACACACCCATACTACCAACTAGAGAAGTAACTTTTTTAGATAATGGTATATTCTGAAAGTCCATATAACCAACCAAATAACTCTTCTACATCTAGTATTTTTAATGCAACCAACCAAACAACACCAAACAACATCTGATTGTATCTAGGTTCGTTCGATGTGAATAACCCAATAGCTGAATGTGTATGTCCTTAACTAAGCTAAACTTTGCGAGGATGAGACAGATAGATAGGCCTGGAGGATATGAGCAACCAAATATACTCATAGTGACCATATCCATTCAAAAGTGACACTGATCTTGCAATAACCAGGTGATTAACAAATAGCCAGGCCTAGTAAGTAAGTAAATTCAACCTGAGGATTAGGTAGCTTGCATAGCTCATGATTAATCCCTGATTAACCAGGAAGTTATTGACAGTAGCCCTGATCATAGAGATTAAAAAAAATATGAGCTAGCTTTCTGCCTTTCTCCCGTCGCACCTAATTAACCATTTTAGGTTATAAAACTTTCTAGTATTGCCCACATTTATATAGATGTTAATGAATCTAGACGTCTTGTAATATGAAACGGAGGAAGTAATTAACTAGCTTGACCGTGCTTTGCATCTCAGCTCATCAATTTTGTACGGCTGCAAATGCGATGTAGCATAGTCCCACTGTTTTGTGTGACAAAACCATGCACCGTTGAAGTGCGACTGTCATGGGCTGGGCACATCCTTTCATATCGTGCTGACGAAAGGAGGTCCGTCTAATGTCACAAACTTTCACATATAAAATTTGGACTAGCAGTCCATTTCCTAGGTAGCTACTACTCCATACATATCCATTATCCATCGGTAGCAAGACAAGTAGTAGCGAATCAAAAAGAAGATCATAATAAAGAAAATGTAGTAGTGAATCAAATTGGAACAATGCACACAACACGTCGCTTTTGAACACAATATCTTTCACCTTTTCCAATGGCATTATCCGATTAAGAACTGAAATATACTCCCTCCGTCCATAAATATTTGACGCCGTTAACTTTTTTAAACATATTTAACCGTTTGTCTTATTCAAAAAATTTAAGTAATTTTTAATTCTTTTCCTATCATTTGATTTATTGTTAAATATACTTTTATGTATACGTATAGTTTTACATATTTACAAAAGTTTTGAATAAAACGAACGGTCAAACATGTTTAAAAAAATCAATGGCGTCAAATATTTAGGGACGGAGGGAGTATATACCCTGGCTCCTACTGCCCTACTTTGTCGTCTATCTTTCCCCTTTTCTTAAAGGAATTCTATCTGCAATTTGGTATGACAATTTAATTCAGCATGCATCATGGATGCATCTTCTCAAAACAATTAATTAGTAGTATGCAGAATGAGATAGGCATGAGAGAGACGATTATTATGGCTCAATTCGCGGTTGTTGTGTTCCTCCATGTTTGGCCACCTTTTATAGTCATGACAAAATTAAATCTATAATCATTATAACTAGTTTTGCAAATCAAATTAAGGTTAGAAAAAAATACGTTATATCGAGTTGGCATGTCTATCTCTACGCAATAATATCATCCTTTAGTACATAGGTTAAAAATATAATGTTGTTTATCAAATATTAAAATGTTAAAGGCAATTACATCAAACAAGTAACTATAATCCATCTCAATATACTCCCTCAGTTCCATATTGTTAGACATTTTAATTTAATTTTATCTTAAATATTTCTTTTTCTATTTTTACCGAATTTATGTAAAAAGATAATTAACATCTATAGTAATCTACCAAATAAATACACTATCAAGACATATTTCAAGGTAGATTTCAATGAAACTAAGTTGATTTTATATGTTGATATATTTTTCTATAAACTTATCGAAGTTAGAAAATTTTAACTAATAAGAAAACCAAAACACCTTACTTTTGGTATAGGGTGAGTACAGATTATTAACTAAGAGTATCACCAACAGTTCCCAACACAAAAATTATGTGATTTTAGGTAAAAATCATGCCCCAACAGTCCCCCCTAATCAATTCCCGAAAATTTCAATATCCCATATCCAATTTTTGAGCTCTCCACAAGTTGGGAGCGCACAACCACTTCCAATCTTTGATAGCATGAAGCAGAGGGGGAGGGACCGATCACTCGGATGGAGAGGACAATAGCACCGGAGGGGGTTGAAGGTGGGCATACTTCTTTTTTTTTGTTTTAGGGAGCTAATTTTACGCACTCTATTAAAAATAAGAGTTTTTTTTTTAAAAAAATCCTAACTCCTGATTAGAGATTCCTAAAAAGATTTCTGGGATTTGGAATTTGGGGTAAGTGTTGGTGATGCTCTAAGCTCACATTTAAAACACCCCTATTAACAGGCATGCACATTTGGGCTTGCAACCAGGGTTTACGATTATGACAAAATCTGATCGGATTTCACGAAATTTTGACGTTTCGACGAGGCTCGAAAGTAGAAATCGTCTGGGATTTCGAGGAGTTTCATCGAAATTCAAATTTGAATTGAAAAAAGAAAAAAATTAAAAAAAAATCTTATAAATACTATGATATTCATATAACCTATTGGGATATAAATTTTTGAAAAAAATGATGTATTGTCAATGTTTTAAATAGTGGGCTAAGGCATTTAGCGATTAGCTTCTCAAACAGCTATAGCGGGCTAAATGGAGCTATAGCGGCTAAATTGTACATGAGAGTAAATAGCTAGTACCATTCTCAAACAGCTATAGCGGGAGATAGCGGTAGCTATAGCGGGAGATTTAAAACCCTGTGTATTGTGTGTATTTACTGTAACTTACATTAAGAAAGAAAAGAATACAGAATTAAAAAAAGGAAACAAACTACCGATCGAAATTTTGCCAAAATCGACCGGTTTTTGAGAACTTGTCGGCAAACTCAGGGATTTGTATTCAAATTTTGATTTATGAAATTTGTTCGGGATTTACCGGTTTTTCACTGGATTTCGCGAAATTCCGAATTTCGCCGGTGCCCGAAACAGAAGGGCCTGTCGGAATCGTAAACCCTGCTTGCAACACTGAACTGTTATGTTTGTCCCTTCTGTTTCGGTCACTCCTGGCTTGAATTATCAGCAGTGACGATGAGTGTGTTAACTACTTCACTTAATGCATGCCTAGCTTCCTCCTCAACTAGCTTAATTTGCATGCTGATCTGGTAGAGTAATTAACAGTTACAGTCGTGGTCGTCGTCGTCGTCGTCATCTCCTCTTTGGTTTCTCCTGAACAATCCAACGCTAGCTATATATCTAGCTATCTGTCTCCACATCCAAAGCAAGAGCAGCGGAAGAAGCACAGACGATGCATCCATGGCTGCAGCACATGGAGGTCCACGAGCTGCGTACTTAGTTATTAGCTAGAATATAATTAATGGCGTCGCCGTCGTCGTCGTCGGTGATTTCCATCTTCCTCCTGGTGGCCGGCGTCGCGCTGATGCTGGTCGTCCACATCGTCGTCGTCTTCTGGGCGCTGCGGCGCGGGCGCGGGGCGTCGCAGGGCGAGGAGGAGGAGGCCGGGCGCGCGGCGGAGGGGAACGGCGGCGGAGCCGGAGGAGGAGGAGCGAAGGGCCTGTCCGCCGACGAGATCGCCGGGCTGCCGTGCCACGACGTCGTCAAGGGCGGCGGCGGCGGGGACTGCGCGGTGTGCCTGGAGGCGCTGGAGGCCGGAGACCGGTGCCGGCGGCTGCCGCGGTGCGAGCACAGCTTCCACGCGCCGTGCGTGGACTCGTGGCTGAGGAAGAGCCGGTGGTGCCCCGTGTGCCGCGCCGACGTGGTTGGCCGGGCACCGGAGGGCGAGCGGAAGATGGCGGCGGCGGCTGGGCCTGCCGTGGAGACCACCGTGGCAGGGAGGAGTAGTAGCCCCGCCACGGTGGAGATCGTCGCCGAAAGATAGATGGTTTGCTAGGTTTCGTGTGGGCGTGGACAGTGGATTTTCAACTGGACGGGACGTTTTCTGGTTGTTCGTATGTTAGTCAAACAGTTATGAAGAAATTTAAAAAGATTTGAGATGATGTATTAACATGTGTTATATCGTTATAAAAAAGTAAATTAAATTTTAACTTTTACAAGTTATAAAAAAACAAATTAAACTACAACTAGTTTACCATCAAGTTTAATTTAAATGACTAGTCGTCTACCCGTGCGTTGCACGGGCTATAGTTACCGCTATATGTTGTTAAAAAAATGATGTGTTTTATTGAAACTTAATTTAAGTGATATGGGGACATAAATAAAAAGTGTCTGGGTTTATTTCTATCTCATCAAAGTTCTAAAGTGTGTGCGTGCGTGTGGAGGGGGGGGGGGGGCATTTTGGAACCAACATCTTGAAGCTGTCAGAGAAATATGTCAATTCTATTTAAGTACCGACACCTTTGAGACCTTCACCATCGGAAGTAGTTATTGGAGGGTCCACTATAATATCTGGCACCTATATAGCTTCAAATATACGTGCCGGTTCTAGTTAAGAACCGATACCTATGAGCTCAGTATATAGCTCATCCTCTTCCTCTTGAGCTGATCAAGCAAAGAATAGAGCGACACCTCTTGTTCCTTTTGGACTAGCTAAAGGAGGGGAGGTTTTACTCTTAATTTATTGGTGTTGTTGGATGTTGATTTCTACATGAATAGTTTTCATTATTTCTCACTCCGTTTCACTATTGCTTATTGAATTGAACCGTTTGATACAAACTGGCATATTGGTGTCGGTTTTTATTACAAACCGACATCTATAGTCTTACCAAGTATCCTTGCCGGTGAACAATTGGTGCCTATATGGTACATATAGGTGCTGGTTGTTCTAAATAACCAGTGCCTATAAGGCAGCCACATGACAATTGCTTTAAGAACCGGCACCTATAATTCCATATAGGTGTCTTTTTTACTAAAAACCAGTATATATATGTACTATAGTTACTGGTTCAATAATTGGCACCGATGACCTAAGTCATGGGTGCTGCATGCTGAGTGCTGGCTGGGATATACGACACATATAGTTAGTTCCTAACCGTACAGAAGTGTTTTTCTGTAGTAGTGATCGAATGAGCACTCGCGTGTGTATGATATTGGTAGTCCCTACCTATATTACTTGGATATGTCTCACATGCAATATATCCGTATATGATACGGTGATGGATACGGATACCTATCGGATACGCTCCGATACGTATCCCGTACATATCCTGTATTTTCATGATTTTGAGATAACTAAAACAATTCCTGATACTCCGACACGCACGGTCTAACCCTATCCCGGTACCCCCACCAACACCGAGTCAAACCCACCCACGCCGAACGAGAAATTTGGGATTATACTATCATAAAAGAATGGTTTCACCGAAATACCATCGCTTCAAATTGATTCGCTACAATACCATCCTAAACTGAGAGGTGTTCAACAAAATACCATTTTCGTTATTTTTGGTTGATAGAAATTCTTTTGCTCAATTTTATTTATTTCCCGGACCAAAATACCTCTGCCTTAATTTGGCTCTTTCTAATCTTATCTCCTCCATCTTTTCTGCTATGCAACGGCAATGCATCCTCACCTCGTCACCTCTCTAAGTCAAGCCGGCCGTCCTCTCCGCGGCCACGCCAAGGCAGCAGCCTGCCTCTCCCCGGCGATGCGACGGCAGCGGCCGTCCTCTTCGCGGTGACGCGAAGGCAGTAGCCGCCTCTCCTCGATCGGTCGGTGATGGTGCGACCGCCTGGTGAAGCTTGGCTGAGGCTTCGTGCGGCCAGTAGCTGCGTCGATGCATACAGGCAGTGAGGCGTGCGATGACTTTGTGCCTTCTTGCTACATGGAAGCTAGTTCTCGAGCATGAATCTGAATCGAGCGAGCTAATTCTTGGTTCTTAATTGATGATTTCCTTTCCTGTGAGATTTTCAATTTTTATGTTCCCATACTTGCCTGTTGCCTCCTCCTTCCCTCTCTTATCCTATCTTACTATAAAGTTATCCCCCACTAACTCTTTAAACTTAGTATGCAAAGATACCACATTATCATCCACTAACAAGATGCCACATCATCATCCACTAATCTACTAATTAACAAGATATCATATCATCATCCACTAACAATTATCACATTTAAACATTATGCAAATAAGTTATATTGTCTATAATTTTATAGTTTTTATAATTTAAGAGTTTTTAAAATACAACCATGTTAAATTATCATCCCACATAATTCACATAATGTTTCAACGTATATCTTTACTATGTTTTATAATATTCTACATACTTATATAGTTCATCCTCACTTAGTGCTTAAATGATTAATCTATGGTCCAAATTATCTTACTCCTCTAATTAAGTCATATCACATCAATTGTTTTTAGCCTTTAGATGATTAATCTACGGTCCAAACTATCTCCCTACTTTTCTTCTTCCATAAAGTCACACCACCTTACTTTTTACGTTTAAATCACTATTCTACATACTATTTAAATTTAAATTATCATAAACCATATTAATTTACTTAATCTGATGTTATCTAGCTATCTTACACGTCATTTTTTTATTGTTATCATACTAAATTCTCGCGGCAATGCGTGGGGTTTCACCTAGTTACAAAAGATGTAAACCCCTGGGAGAGAGATAGGGACAGAGGTATTTTGGTCTGGGAAAAAAATAAAATTGAGCAAAAGCATTACTATTAACAAAAAGAATGACATTTTGGTGAACACCTCCAGTTTATGATGGCATTATACGGAACACATTTGAAACGAAGGAATTCCAGCGAAACCACTCTTTTGCAATGGTATAATTCCATATTTCTCCGCTTCCACAGCGCCGCCGCCCCCAACTCTGCTTGGCTGCTCGCTCTCCTCGATCCTGGTGCTGTCGCAGCTCCGCCGTCCGCCATCACAGCGTCCGCCTCGCCGCTGCGCATAGCCGCTATTTGTGGGGTGCAGCGCCACCCCCTCCCAGCCCGATGCATCTTGCGCACGTTGCTGCTATTTATAACAGCACTACCCAAAAAACCGAATTAGACAAGTTAAGCAAGTCAAAGAACATTTTGGTAAAATTAAGAAAAAAGTTGTCAATTTTTGTTGCTCTTGAAAGGAGGCTAATTCGTTATATGCTAGTGGGGAGTCTAAACTTGACCTGATGGACAAGGCATCGAAGATATATGATAATGACTTCAAGGATGGGCCATATATGTTAATGCATTGTTGGAATGAACTAAAAAACCAACCAAAATGGCATGCACATTTGGACCAGCTTGACAAGTCTTAAAAAAAAAAGGCTAGATATCAATGACAAGTCAAGGATCATTTTGGTAAAATCAAGAAAAAGAAAGCTAGATATCAATCATGCTAGCTTGTGTGATTCTCCACAATATGATTGTTGAAGATGAGAGAGAGGATGCGATAAGTGACCTTAATCTCAGTAGAGTTCCTAGGACATCAATAGTTCTGCCTCCTGAAGTAACTACCGGTGATAACCCATGTTTTACCGATGTGCTACATAGAAAATCTGCTATTCGTGCTCGTTCAGTGCATACCCAGCTAAAAAAATATTTAATTGAGCACATTTGGAATCGGTTTGGAAATATGCAACTGACGTAATCATGGTAGGGTAATAAACATATCAGCACTTTATTTTTTTTGTCATATATGAGCATTTTAAAATTTACCTTTGTATCTGTTTTTTTTTCAGGAACACATGTGCTCTGTTGTCTACTGAATGATGATACACTTCTTTCAGGTAACCATCCTAAACTCATAGAAAAGGGGTTAAACAATCCAAATCCAATGATCTGTTTTAAAACCTGAGAACTATGATCCAAACAAGTAGCTTTCTTACTTTGTCCACTTCCTGAATCATCTAAAGTTCTGTGCATCATTGCCCCAAGCAACAAATTGTTGTGGTTTGGACTATTTATTTCCAACGTCTATACTCCAAGCATTTCCTTTAACTTTCTTGTTTGAGCATCTTTATTTATTCAACTCTATATTTCAGTTGGATGCTATGTCCTAGATGCTGATTTTGGTTGTATTATTTGCAGGTATGCATTTGTAAATGTTGATTTTATTAGTTGTGCACTGAATCAAATTCTTAGCAATTCATGACTTCTTCCATCAAATTAGTAGTACTGGATTATCATATATAATGGCGACCTGGACAACCAGTGTGTCATTGTTGCAAGAATTTGTCCTACATTTGAACTGTAGCTGTGTAGATCATTCACTTGTTCATACAAAGTTATTGCTATGTTGCACAATAGAGTTATTAATTTCACAAATACCTTACTGGAATTAGCAGAACAGTACTACTACCATGCACATAAAAAATGACCAAGATATTAACTTCCTAGAATTAGAAGTACACTTGTATTTATTTTTACATATATAATCTTATATTCTGCACAATTATTCCCTACAGAGATGGTAGTTATTAGAGTCGTTGGCGGCAATAGAGCAAGATGGTACTTGTTCAATGGAGACCAAGAGCTTTTATCTCATTTTAGTTGTCCTTTTGTTAAATGTGATGTTGTCAGTATTCCTGCAAAATTGCCCGGTGTGGATTTTTAGTCTTTAATTAGATCAAGAACTTTCATCTAAGTGTGACTTGTTTTCAGTATTCCTTACAATATCAATTTTGTTAGGAATCACCTCTCCCAGGCTATATATGTGGCTCTGGAAAACAAAGTGTGTCACAAAAATCAAGGTTATTATGGGTTGTGTTTAGTGCCTCCAAAAATTTGGCCTTCCATGTAAATATCACAATCACTTGACAGTGCAATAGCAAAGGGTGTGTGGTTTCAACCCTAAGATTCCGTGTTTAATTCCTAACACGCTCATAATTTATTCTTAAAAGGTGTTTGGAGGGACATCTCTATCTTCAAATCTTTTTTTTTTCACAGTCGACTAAGTTCTCACTGCACCAATGTTTTAAATTGCATTCCCAAGCTCAACAATAATAGTAGTTGCGATAAACGCTCGGCCCACTAAATTATTTTGCTTTACTAGTTAAAAACATGTCTATCATCTTGCTAAAGTTCCATGCAAGAATTACTTAGGGATGTCACTCTGAATAATTATATTTCGAGTGCTTTTGACCGCTCGTGTCGCTCCCGTCGCGGGCGACCGAGCGGGCGAAACCCTAGCCGCCGCCACTTTCCCCCTCCACCCTCCACCCTCCACCCTCCACCTCGCCGCCGCCAGAGCGAGCTGGGCTGGGCCACGGCTCGGCGAGCAAGGACGGCGACGGTGGGGAAATCGGCCGTGAGGCGGCGAGCTCTTTCCTGCACGGGGGATGAGGGACGACGCCCAGCGGCGGCTGCGGTGGTCCGGCGGCGAGATGTACCAGCAGCGGCGGCGGGGTGGAGGCGGCGAGAAGCAGCAGCAGCAAGGTGGAGGCGGCGCAAAGCGGCAGCGGCAAGCAGCAGCCGGTGCGTTTGTGGAGGGAGCGGTCCACCGGCCAACCGGATCTGGCCGCCTCCGTCCTCGATGCGGAAGGGGAAGGCCGGCGGAAGGAGAGGCGCTGGAGGAGGAGTTGGCCAGCAATGGTTGGACGGAGCTGGAGGGGGCGGTCAAGCCGGCCCCAAGCCGGATTTGGTCATCTCCATCATTGGTACTGGAAGAAGAAGGCTGGCGGAAATGGAGTTAGGGGAAGTCAGCGGAAGTGTTGGTCGGTGAAGTTGAGGAAGTCCGGCAAAGTTGGCTGGCCAAGATGGGGTGGCTAGTAGTTGGGGTGTGGAGGTGCAGGCGGTCGAGAGTTGGCCGGAGGGCCGCAGCAGATGCCGATAGGTGGAATCGCCGCATGGAGGGGTCGTTCGTTGTTGCAGATCTGCTTGTTGGACAGCCGCGGGACATGAAGATCAGCGGTGTGGTCAGCGACCTGGTTGACGGCAAGGGTTCTTCCCGACTAGCTGTTCCCTCCTCCTGTCCCTTGGAGCCCCTTCCCTTCTTAGACTGGTCTGCTCCTAGATTCTAGTCGTGGGGTGCCCCATGTTAAGGAGTGAGACGCAGGTTTGGTTGGAAGGTTCTGCTTGGTGAAGATCGGGAGATTGTTCACTCTGTCAGCGCTTTGAAAGTCCTTGCAGCAGTGAGGCGTGTGGTGCATGAAGCTCCTGTGGCGCATCCGTCGGGGTTTGAGTTGGGGTGGAGTCGGAGCTGCTTGCAGTGGCAAACTCGGCAACAATAACCCCCTTCTTTCTCCTTGGACGCATCTAAGGTGTTGTGTAGCCTTGTGGCGGCTTTGGTTTCGTGGTTGGCAGGGAACGAGAGCCTGGGTGAAAGCCCTGCTTGGTCTTTGACTATAGCTGATAACGTCGACGCCTGTGGGCGTCATTCTCTTCTTGAAGGCGTTGTCGCTTTGCTCTCCTTTTTTTCGGGTGAAAACTTTGTTCCGATTCTCGGACAGACGTTGCTTGCATCTCGGACACTTTTCCTTGGTAGCTTCGTCTAGAAGACCCTGCTCTACGTTATCATTTTGGTCCCCTAGTCGTGCTGTTGCTTGTGTCATGTTATGTTCCTCGTGTCGGTTTTTGGCCGGTTTTCCCTAATTAACCGTGCATTTGTGAGGTTTTCGGGCCCGGTTTTCCCTAAAAACTGTACCAACTCTCTTCTTTTTAAATGAAAACAGGCTCTCCCTGTCCTCTTTTGAGGTTTTCCTTAAAAAAAAGAATTACTTAGGGATCTTTCTGATGCCAAGCCCTGATGCCACGGTACTAAAGATGGTACCACCTGATGCCACGTGGCAGATGCTATTATCTTTAATATTGGTTGGTGTTACCATGGTATCTTTAGTAACGGTTGGTGTTAATTATCAACTGATATTAAAGATGGATATCTTTAGTCCCGGATTATTCGAAAAGAGGTACAAACTAGGACTAAAGATGGTTTCCCCAACAGTGGATAAACGATCAACCCAGTGGATTATTGGCTTTACTAGTTAAAGACATGTCTGCCATCTTGCTAAAATGTTCCACGCAAGAACTTAGGGGGTTTTCTGACCTTGGTAGCTTGCTCAAATGCATAAGCCATCTCAATTAGCCTCGGTTCATAGCCCTTCAATCCACCAAAGCAAATTCCGAAGGGGACTCCCCTCTTACCGTATCCAGCTGGTACGGTGATTGCCGGCATGCCGCCAATGGCGAGAACGGTGGAAACTGAGTCGTTGGGCGTGATAATTGCATCCAGCTGCTCATCCTTCATTAGCTTCTCCAGTCCGTCAGCTGAAAGCTTGTTTAGTTGATGGATCATGGCTCTCTCGAGTGCACCGATGCCAGTAGTGTTCTCAGCTACCAGGAAGATGAGCTGCCCAAAATCCTTTAGTCTCTCCTGTTATACACATATTTTTGGCAATATGATTTAGCGATCTGTTTTAACATTTTCGAAATTTTAAGCTGGTTAGTTTGCATACCAAGATTCATAATCTTGAAAAGAAGAAGATGAAATGCAATACACTATAGTAATAAAAGTAATATTGACTTCGTAACCTGCAACAACATAAATATACCGTGATGCACAGAAAGTTTAGTATGCAAGAATAGTAAGTAACTACTGCCCCGTTCATATTATAATTAAGTCGTTTTGACTTTTTTCTTAATCAAACTTTTTTAACTTTAACTAAGTTTATAGACACTACTAAGAAAAACGATTTTTCATGACGTTGGCATATTATTTTCGCTAGCGGCCATATGCGAAAACCGCCAGCAAAAATATATCGAGGGGTGAGGGGCCATGAACCGCCAGCGAAAACCTATTTTCGCTGGCGGCCATGCTAAGAGGTCCGCCATAAAAAAAACTCTATTTTTTGAGGCGAACCTCTTAGGTGTCCGCCAGCGAAAATCACGTTTTCGCTAGCGGCAGGTAGTGAAGACCGCTAAAAAAAATTTGAGGCCAATAAAATCCACCGCCCGCGCCCACGATCGAGTCTGCCCTTATCCACTTATCTCTCCGCCTCTCTCCCTTCTTTGTCTCTCCTCCCTCCCTTCTCCCTTCTCCTCCCTCGCCTCCACACCACCGCTGCTGCCGTCGCCGCAGCTCCACCGCAACGGGGAGGGCCTCGGGAGCGGCGGCGGGGCGCGGCCTCCACTTCTCCGCCGCGAGCTCTCCACCTCTCTCCCTTCTCCGTCTCTCGTCCCTCCCTTCTCCACCGCCGCGGGCCTTCGTGACGACGGGGGAGGCCGGATCCAGCCACCACGACGATGGGGGAGGCCAGATCCGGCCGCTGCGACGACGGGGGAGGCCGACGGGCGACGACGACGAAGAAGGGGGTGGCGGCGGCTGGGGGAGGCCGGAGCCATCGCCGCCACGACAGGGGAGGCCGAATCCGGCCGCCGCGACGACGGGGGTGGCCAGATCTGCCGCCCCGACGACCGGGGAGGCTGGATCGGCCGCCAACACCGATGAGGCCAAGGCAGCAGCACGGGCAAGGGGGTGGTGGCGGCAGCGGCGCGGGGAGGGGGCGGCGGCTGCAGTGGCGCGGGGAAGGGGGCGGCGGGGAGTGGATCCGGTGCCTCCTCCCTCCCCACCGGCGGCGGTGAGGTGGTGACGACGAGAGACCGGCGGCGGCACGAATCCGATGAGCTCGGCTAGGAATTTTTTTGCATGTTTCCTGATGATGCAGATGTTTTGTGCATGTTGTGATGTTTGATCTGTGTACATCTTTGCTAATGATGTTTTTGTATTGTGTTTGAATTTGGAAAAGAGCAGCCATATGTATATGAATTGGATTTGAATTTTGAAAATGAATCAATTGGCTTTTCTCTAAGTCTTCGCTGGCGGCTGGGCAGCTGCATGCGTGCTTTTTTTTTCCCCAAATAGATTTTCGCTGGCGACCGATTTAACACAGCCGCCAGCGAAAATGATTTTTTGCTGGCGGCTGGTGTAAGACGACCGCAAGCAAAGATCCATTTTTGCTGGCGGCTAGCGTAAGACGACCGCCAGCGAAAATGAATTATCGCTGGCGTTCCATAACCACTAGCGAAGATCTACATTTTCACTGTCCTTTGCTTTGTGGCGGCTGCGATTTCCGTTAGCGAAAACCCAAAATAATCGCCACGAAAGATGGTTTTTGTAGTAGTGAGAAACCCAAAACAAACATATTATCAAAATATATTGAATGATGTAATGAAACTAATTTGGTGTTTTAAATATTGCTAATTAAATTTATCTATAAATTTGGTCAAACTTAATAAAATTTGATTAGAAAAAAATCGAAGCGACTTATAAATATAAAACGGAGGGAGTATCAGTTACGCACTTTTAGAATGTTTGAAGTCTATGTTTTTTTTTGTTTGTCATTTTAGACACCATTTCATAGTGCCTCTTCAGAACAGAAAATTTTCTAATCATATGTCGTCTTAAATATTTCTCCTAACAAAATCTAACAGTACCTTTTGTGCCGATGGAAAGAATATATAAATGGTTTTACGTATGTTTTGATGAAAGGATCAACTTCAACAAGTACTAGATTCTGTGTATCATCTGATAACAAATAACGGATGGTTTCTTCAGATTTGAAGAAAAATATACAATATAACCTTTTCTCGTAATATGTAGGCATGTAAAACTGTGGAACTGCGAAAGAATACACACAGAAAAAAAAAGGTTATGAATTAGAGCAGACCTCAATAGGATGTGCATCGTTGAAAGCAATTATTTCCGCAAGTGAACGAACAGGGGAGTAGGATAAGTCTGACAGATAAGTGTTAAGGCTTGACTTGAACTCTGCTGGTAACACAATCTGCTCCCCATTGTTAAGGACATCTTGTATAACAGTCAAGTTTGCTATGTCCAGGTTCTCAATCACAACTGCCCCTTGTTTCCTTAAAAAAAGGATGTAAATGTCAGATATCAAGGACATTGGCTTTTCCATATTGCCACACGTAAAGTGGAAGGCATATTACCTAAACTGGTTCATATCTGCGATAATTTAGAATACCGATGCTCCAAAAAGTCCAATAACCATTAGATTAGATTCCACAAAATAACTCTCGCTTTAAATGACAATAATAAAAAACGATGTTTCAATTTGTTTCCAAATAATTGCCATGGTCAAGATAACGTATCATCGCATAGGCACGCCGGCTCAGCAGGATGCGGTAGCACGGAGCGCAGCACGTCGTGTCTGATTAGCCGTGCCGGATGTACGGTGCGAGACGAAAAATCGGATGTATCACGCAACAGTCCGATCCATGTACGTGCGCCAGTCACCTATCATGTATGGATCAAACGAATTTTAAACTATTTTTTCTCTTAAAATATTTATCTAAATCATGATCCGACTGCACCATTAAATCCGTTATAGTAAATCTTTAAAACAAGACCACACATGAATATAATCCGAGAAAAAAATTAGCTTATTATTGAATTATTTTTAAATGTTGCACGCTGTTGCGTCAATTATATCGGAATTGTTTCAAGATCGAAAATGTTTTATCGGACGCTATTTCACCTTATATGAAAATAATGTTTCAATAAGTAGCGAAAGGATGTTTCAATTCACTGTAACATTTGATCCATACATAGTGAAACATCATGAGTACGAAACATTTTTATATTAAAAAAATAGACGGTCAAATGTTGCAGTTGACCAACAAGAAACATTAAGTTATATATGGTGAAACAAAAAAAATCAGCAACTGGAACATTTAAATATTTTATGAAACATGGTAAAGATACACGTTGAAACATGTCACTGTCACACATGAAACAACAAGTATTAACGGATTGAAACACATGTTTTTCTTTTATCAAAATATAATCAAGCGATATCTTGTTGTAAAGATTTAATTACAACGAATACAACGATGTGATCAGATCATAGATTGAATAGGTAATTTAAGAGAAAAATCATTTTGAAGCTTACTAAAATACATACATGTATGCATGCATGAGGTTGAGAGAGAGTAGTAGCAGGAAGTTTCAGGAATTTTGTGAAACATACTGAAGACACATATTGAAACATATCACTATCACGTATAAAACATTTTGTTTAAACGGTTTGAAACATATGTTTTTCTTTTGACACAATATAATCATATGATATCTTGTTGTAAAGATTTAATTGCAACGAATACAACTGTGTGGTCGGTTCGTAGATCGGATAAGTAATTTAGGAGAAAAAATATTTAAAGAGAGGAGGAAATAATTAAAAGAAACAACTAGGCATGTATGTTACATTACGATAAGGGTTCGTCCAATCCACCAGGCTGCCGATTTGCAGCATTTTCTTGACGTCAACAGAGATAAAGGAGAAATTAGTAAGTAAGGACTGAGCTGGCCGTAGGCGTCCGACGTTTTTCATCTGATTGGATGTTCGAAGAGAAGCATTTTCGCAACAATTCTATCCGCTTGTAAATTAGATAAAGTTTGTTAGTTGTTTTCCTTATCAATTTTTTAGCTATTTCTTAGCAATTCGGTTGCCAATTGGGAAATGATTCCCGTCGGGCGATCGAGCGGGGGGAGCAGAAATCGGGCGCTCCCCTGGCCCACCACGTGTCCACACACACAACTCTATTGCAACAAATTACCCACATATTTTGGAAACCCTCTATTAAGGGAATTTGGTTTATTTTTTGTTCCACAGAAAATGTTTCATCTTGTGTACCCACAATGTTTCACTATGTATATATCTAATGTTGCAGTGAATTGAAATACTTCATTGCAACAAATCACCCACATATCTTGGAAACCCTCTATTAAGAGAATTCGTTTCATTTTGTATTCCCCCAAAAAATGTTTCATCTAGTGTACTTATAATATTTCACTATGTATGGATCTAATGTTGCATTGAACTGAAACATTCTTTCGCTATTTGCTGAAACATTGTTTTTATATAAGGTGAAATAACACCCGATTTTAACGATTGAGACATTTTCAATCTACTTAATGAAACAATTGCGATATACTTAGTGAAACATCGTGCAACATTTTTTAAAAAATTCAATAATAAGCTAATTTTTTTTTCATCGGAATATATCCATGTGTGGTCTTGTTTTGAAGATTTAATTATAACGAATTTAATGGTGCAATCGGATCATGATTTGGATAAATAATTTAAGAGAAAAATTAGTTTAAAATGGTTTTACACATATAGGGTGACGCTGACATCATACTGACGTCAGCGCCCGATTTTTGGAGATTTGGTTCGGGTGACCGATCCCTAGTCACCTCCTACCAATTATAACCCTATTTAGAGACTGCATTCGGATGAATAAAGCAAGCAGATTCAGGTGGTGTTTGGGAGGGGAGGGTCTCACAAAAACATAAGTCCCTCTCCTAGGGACTTTTACTTTTGTGGGACCCAAACACCACCTCAATCAACAATTCTCATTCCCAATTATCTGTTTTCTCATCTCTTGCTGCTGCCGCCACGGGTCGATGTTCAACCAAGACTCACATATAGAATCTCCGTTTCATATAATTTTAGGGTCTTACATCATTAATTTTTAAACCAGATGATAGGAATTATGTAATTTTTATTTCTGTGAAACGCAAATTGAACTCTCAATTTTTCTTATATCCTATACCAATGTATATAATTTCGTGAAAATTCTGGTAAATACATACCTCACTGTGTCGAGAAGTTGCTGGTAAACAATCTGCTGCAGTGTCCCACTTGGGAAGTTGAAAAATCCATTTGGGATGCCTATTCTCTTGCCTTTTAATCCATCAGGTTTCAAAAACTGCATATATCCACCAGGTGGGATATACTTGGATGCTGCCCTTGTGGCTTTCGCATCACGGCTGTCATAACCGACAACAGCATCTAGTACTTGGACTGCATCTGCTACTGTCCGACAAATTGGCCTGCATTTTAAAATGATAAGATTCATACTAGGAATTTGATGATTTTACAGTATGATCATTTTCTATCGATTTGTTGTGTCTGATTAACATATTTTAGAGCAGTAGATTCAGTTTTCCTATAACTATTTAATGCTATTAAATTTATATTCTTGTTATTTTTAATTTTTGAATTTTCAAAATTGAGAGCATCCAGCTTCCAAACTATTCTTTTCTTCATACAAGGACTTTGTCGTGATGAATGCAGTTAGGTTGTAAACAGAGGTCAGTGATATTAATTATTTGTTAACTGGTAAAATGATCTAAATGACCATAAACAATTTGAAGATTAATAATAGCAAGATATACAAAGAGAAAAAAAACCTTGTCTTATAAAGCCATGTCATTATCCAAGTAAAATCATGGGTATACATTTGACAACTGGTGCCAACAAAACAAGTGAAGTATATGGACTTAATTTGTTCATTGCCACCAAAACAGAATAGGCAATACCATCACGAAGATCCTTTATAGAAAAATGCCATTAAATACATAACTAGTTATACCGCGCGCTCTCATTCTCATGGGCAAATAAGGGATCTTGCGAATTTGCCAGTGATGAATTTGCAAGTGGCAAACAAGGAATAATCCACTTTTCATTGCCATCACATTTTCCATCCAAAGATTATAAAATGATATATTGCCCATGCCCTTTTTTCGTTTTCTTAAACTTTTCCAACCATAGCAATCCTCTATCAAGCAAATAAAATTAACTCTAGACTCTAAATCAAATAGTAGATATATAAAAACATTTTTTTGGCTTGTAGTAAGTATTTGAAAGTCCACCTCTGAATTTTATTTAGGAAAATAATATCATGCAACTAGAAAATAGTTTCATAATATCAGGGAAATAAATCAAATTTTAGACCCTAAATCAAATAGTACATATAAAAAACATTGAGTAAATTTCACAAAACTACAGATACTATGACCAAATTATCACAAAACTACAGATTTAACTCAGTGTATCACAAAACTACACATTTAACACCAAATTTTTCACAAAACTACACATTTAAGATGAAGTGTCACAAAACTACATGTTTAGTAACTAAATTATCATAAAACTACAGGTTGAGAACCAATTTAATCATAAAGTAATTAGTTTATAGCTCCACCATAACAATAGTGCTAGGGATTTAAACTCCAAAAGTTGTAGTTTTGTGATAAGTTCAATATTAAATAATCATTTTTGTGATACTTAACCTAAAATCTACAGTTTTGTGATAAATTTGGTGCTAAATGTGTAGTTTTGTGATAAAACTCCTTAAATCTGTAGTTTTGTGATAATTTGGTCAAAATATATGTAGTTTTGTGAAATTTACTCAAAAACATTTTTGCTTGTAGTAAATATCTGAATGTCCATCTCTGAATTTTTTTTATTACCATTATTTGCTACAAGTTTTTTTATTTCCGTTATTTGCAATTTGAAATTTTGTAAAATATGTTCAAATTCATCAAATGTGTTTAAATTTTAATCTTGCAAGCTTGTCCAATTTTAAAATCATTTTTGTAAAGTTTTATCTCTCTAGTGGAAGAGGATATAATAAAATAATGGTTGGAATGTCTAGAGTGGTTTATAGCAAAGCCATAAAACTAGATTATTCTAGAGCAAAATAATTTCGAATTTTCCCTATGTTGGGAAAGAAAGAAGGGCAAAACTATCATTTACTACATTTTCTAACTAGTTTGATGTTAATGGACCTCACGATGGAAAAAAATTGACAGCTTGATCTAAATGCCATGTCAATATATTTTTCATATTTTTGAACATTTCAAATGACATTTTTCTATACAATATATTTGGGATGGCAATTTTCAAACCAAGCTCATGTCTGATGGCATTTCTCAAGTTAGTCAAAGTCCCTTTTAAGGGTGAACATCAGATATGCTATTTGAAAATTTCGTCTAATAGCTTTGACATTGACTTGATAGGATTGAGTTTACCAAGTCAATTGTCCAATTGGTACATTATACTACCTCCGTTTTCTAATAGATGACGCCGTTAACTTTTTCTCACATATTTGACCATTTGTCTTATTCAAAAATTTTATGCAAATTTATAAGATATAAATCACACTTAAAGTACTATGAGTAATAATTTTTTAAATAAGACGAATGATCAAACATGTGAGAAAAAGTCAACGGCGTCATCTATTAAAAAACGGAGGGAGTAAGAAATTAAAATAGAGTACTTTGGATCTCGTGCATACACAAGAACACAACTGGATTGTGAGTTTGTGACAGTAAAAATTAAATCAACACGTCCATTGGTATGTATATACATCTACATAGTTGTCACCGTTGACCACCACAGTTGCAATTTTGATCACTAAAAATATTTAAATGATTAGACTATCAAGAGCGAAAGCATAATGCTTATGTTAAAGATGTAACGCACTTTACTAACGTGTAGTATCTTAATTTAGGTATTTTATAAAATTTTCGTAAAAAAGATAAACATTCCAATTTTAAATATGAATAACATCTGGCTCAACAAGTACTTAAAATACGGAACAACTAGTACAGTGTATTTTAAATTTTCGTTGCTTAATATAATTAGACATACACTTTGCCAGATGTTATTCATATTTAAAATACGGAGGGAGTATTTAGCAACGAAGTGTATGTCTAGATTACCCGATAGTGTCCTGCCTAGGGGAGATAGGAACAACACCAGCCCGACTTGTCAATCCAACGGTTGGTTTGATCCCAACCACTGAATTCAACGATGATGGGCAGAGTGTTGCTGCCCATCAGTCTCAGTCCCAAGTGTTGCTGCCGCCATGTTGGCTGCAGCTGCAATGGCTGATCCTGTGCTTGAACCGCATGGAGCCGCTGATAGAACATATGGATTCTACATATGCATGCCAAATATTTAGTAATGTACTGACACAAGAGCTCGAATTTTGAATTATTTTGCAGCGACAAAAATTTGCTTTCTTGTCCGCAAAATACCAAGGTAATAAGTGATAAGTTTATAAGGATATGTCAAATAACTCATGTTTTAGAGTAAGCTATGTTTTGATAAGCTAAAGAAAAATTAACAGCTATGGTCATTTTGACACTAATGTAGTAATGAGCCAATGGCGTCAATTGTCATTTTTCTAAGAGTAAATTTCATAAAACCTCATATATTATAGTCCAAATTATATAAAACCACGGAGATTTGATCTTGTGACAATAATCTCAGATATTATGTTTCTAAAGTTTTCTAAAATTACACTACTGATCATTTTGACTTCAATATATCACACTTTAGAGTTCTACAGCCACATCTCAAACTTACAAGGATTTTATCCATCTATAAATGTGACAATCGCTTTTCAAAATTTTAGGGCTAGTTTGGTTTGCTGCCATATTAAAATCTTGGTAGTGCCAAAGTTTGGGCAACTTTTGGTACTACGAAATTTGGATGGGCAAAATTTTACTATCTAAGAGATGTGTTGTTAAAATTTGACACCAATCCAAACAACTAGAAACACTATTGAAAATTGCCAATAAATTGGTAGGACATAATTTGAAACCAAAGCCCTTAATATCTGAATATGTCAAAATAACTAACAGCATGGTTTTATGAAACTTTACTACCATAATACCTAGCGTTATGTACCACGTAGAGTTTTATATAATTTGGACCATAATAGGTGGGATTTAAGAAATTTACGAAGAAAAAAGAACTCTGCAACAAATTGGCATAGAATATACAAGCTCATTGCTCCAGACGTTGAACGTTGACTTTGTGATGGAAGAAACCAAGACCGACGAGCTTACCCGGCCCTGGCCACCACGCGCGCTCCAGCGGCCGGTGCCTTGGATGGTGCGGAAGTTGGCCCACTCGTCGAGGTTGGCCTTGCCGAGCACCAGCGCGCCGGCACGCCGGAGCCGCCGCACCACGCCGGCGTCCCGCCTGGCGACGGAGCCCAGCAGCGCCAGCGACCCGGCCGTCGTGTTGAGCCGGTCGCGCGTCGCGATGTTGTCCTTGAGCAAGACGGGGACGCCGTGGAGCGGGCCACCGCAGCGGGACGGCGGCGGCGCGCGTCGGGGTTGACCTCGATGACGGCGTGGAGAAGCGGGTTGAGGCGCGCGATGCGGTCGAGGTAGAAGAGGACGAGCCGCCTGGAGGAGAGGCTGCCGTTCCTGAAGCCGAGCTGGATGTCGTCGACGGTGGCCTCCTCGATCCGGAACGCTCGGCAGCCGGCGGCGGCGGCGTGGACGAGCACGACGGCGGCGAGAAGCAGCAGCTGCAGACGGCGGCGAGACATCCTGTGGACTGTGGTGAGTGTCAACTAGCGTGGGTGTTGTTGGAGCATCGCTAGTTATGCACAGCATGACAGCACACTAGGGGGCCAACCAAAAACAATTGGCGAGACAACAGGGTCGTGTGCATTTGGGAACTTGGGCTGGGCTGCTATGGGCATATATGTCCAGTTGGGATGTGCAGGGTTGAATACTGTGTGTCGACCGTGAGATGTGGAATACGTTCATTTTGTATTCCTTAACGACCATGAAATTGGATACAATGCATCTACAAAACCACTGTAAACAAGGTCCCTCAGCAATATTATTTCCGGATTTGGCTAACGTGATATCTACATGGCTCCTTTGACTAGGCTTCGTCCGATATGGTACTAACGTGGCGTTTAAGTGGCGGTTTGATAAAAAAATAAAAGGAGCAAAATTGAAAACTAAAAAAGATTAAAACAAAATATGAGAGGCCCATATGTCAATCAAATCTATATATATAACTAATTAAAAAATACGTAAGGCTTTCGCCACCCCTTTCGTCCGTCAACCCCCCCCCCCCCTCCCCCCTCTGCTTCCGCCTCTCTCCCCCCTACCGGTGCCTTGATCTCCACACGCTCCCCCTACCCGCAGCCCCTCTTCTCCTGATGGCCCTCCTCTCCTGCCTCCCTCCTCCTTCACGGCACCCCACATCTCTCCCTCACCGCACGTCCTCTTCCTCTCCCGCGACATCTTTTCTCCTTGGCATCCCTCCTCTCCCCTGCATTCCCTCTCTCTTGCGTGTTCAAGAAAAACGGAATCTCCTCGTTTGGGAACACGTTTTGACGTACTCACATGGCCGTGTTCACTACAAGAGCTCGCCTTTGTCGTTTCTCTCTCTATCGGGACCATGTTGTTGCCAGCCCGTTCCCATTGTTCCTGTTCTCTTTGTTGCCAACCGCCACCATCTATAGACGAGTTACATCGTGGGATACGTCCGGCCACCGTACTCACCGCCGTGGTCACTAGAGCACCATCGCCCATCTTCCCTCCTCGTCTGTTTCTTGTGTTGGCTAGGGAAGATGATGAACAATATTAGTCGTTTTTTCTCCATCTTTTGTTCTTTCTGTGAGTTCAAGGAAAACGAATCCTCTCGTCCAGGAATGTGTTTTGATGCACTCATCCGGTCATGTTCACCACCAGAGCTCATCGTTGTCGTTTCTCCCTCTATGAGGACCATGTCATTGCTCACCCCGTTCTTGTTGTTCTGGTTTTCTTCATTGCCGACCACCACCATCTATGGACGAGTCACATCGTGGGACACGTCCAGACCTCCAGCTTCGACGCCGTCCTCTGCACCGTTAGCGTTCAGCACCGTCAGTTCCCTGAGAAAGTATGCCCGCCATTACTGCCATTGCTGCATTCTCTGCAGCCATCAGCGTCCAGTACCTTCTGCGGCCGCATGGGTGGCGAGGTGGGCGGTGAAGGAGTTGCTACCCGCTCTTTTTGCAGGTCGACGGCAGAAGTGGGGCGCAGGTGCAGCCACAGGGAGGAAGAGGGTGGGGGCACGGCCGGAGCGCCAGCGAGCTGGCGGCGCAGCTGAGGAAGGCGCTGGAGCCACGCGCCCGCCCACGTGGTCGACGCCGGCTCCGCGACGAGGCCGACGCTCGCATGGGCCGCGTCGAGGGAGTCGCCGCGACGACAGCCTCCATGGCTGCAATGCAGTCCTCCTTGCCCCGTCCGCCATGTCCCTCACCTGTGCACTTCCACTGCCACCGACACCGAAGGCCATGGCTATGGGGATGGAGGTGGACTTCGCGGAGGAAGAGGAGGAGCCTGGAGGAGGCGACGGCGAGCGGCGGGAGGGCGGCCGGTGTCAAGGCGGCGCTGCTTGCCGTTGGCCGGTGTCAACGCGTACAGGGTGTGGATGCGGAGGTGCTGGGCGGTCGTGGACGCTAGGTGGCAGGTCGTCACCGACGACGAGGGGCTCTCGCCGGGGCCGTACAAGTACCTGAGGTCCTTCAGCTCTGACGAAGACGCCGGTGAGGGCATTTCTGTCTCATCACCCGATGTTCCAACAAAAATGGTTTCGAAAATACACAAAACTGCCAAAATAGTAAAGTGGCGGTGAGCGCGTTCCATATTTGTCATTTTAACGAAGCGTGTTTTCGGGATGGCATTTTAGCGAAACCACTTTTTGAACGTGGCCAAATGTCCATTTCTCTAATTTTTCATAAAGTTTTTTTAAAAAATATAATAGCTCTGTAGCGTTAGCACGGGTATAATAAAAGAAAGTAAGTCCTAAAATAAGCAATCTGCTGTGTTAAGCACCTCGATCCAATGGATGAAAATAAAAGGTGACGTGGCTAACTGAGGATAGGAAAATAGTTAATTAGTGGGGATAGATGTATAGGATGACTGGATAAAAGAAGGTTGTGAAGTGCAAACACATCCACTTCAATCTTCTTGCAGGAAGTAGGAAATTGATCGTTACTTGTGCTGCAAATTCTGGAAACTGGTTACTAACAAATTAAGGCGATTGAAGAGCCCACCTTGACGAGCATGCTAAACCCAGCTCCACCTCCCAGCTCCACCTCGGATCTAAGTTGCATGCATATATTAACTAATTTAACCTAAACGACTAGTAATTTGCCCGTGCTAACGCTACAGTGTCATAATAATTTTTTAACGAATTATATGCTAGTAAAAGTTATTTTTCTATAATCCATCCAATTGAGCCTTTCGGTCTGTCACATAATAAGGCAAAGTACAATAATTATATTGCCTAAAAATATTAATTCAAGACCGTCAATTATCTAATCACTTCAATACCAATATATGAGAAAATATGCATCGACACAAAAAAGTTGAGGATAAATTACATATTACAAGCAATTCCACAGCTTCAAAATCATGGTACCGATAATTCACAATATGTTAACACACATAGATCTAGTATCATGGAACTGGCAAAATCTAGAATAACTACCACACAGACACCACTACAGTACAATGAGCACATTGAGTTATGGAAGCAACAGTCATCACTTCTTCTGTTTTTTTTTTCCCATATCTCTCATTCAGTGAACCATGAACCCTTTTAATTTGTAGATCTTTATAGACTTTTATTTTGTTATCATCTCCTGCAGTAAGATGTGTGCATTTTTACAAGAACAGTAAAGAACAGTGTTTCCAGAGTCACTTGCTTTCGTAAGACGTAATTTATCTACACACGTCTTAGAGTGATTGTCAAAATAAAACAGTTTAATAAAAAAATAATTAGTTTTGTAAAGAAAAACAGTTGTCTTATAGAGTAACTCACCTGCTTCATTCTCAAAATTACTTTTAAAAAGCTACAGGGATATATATATATATATATATATTTGTAGTACTTAGCAAGTGGCAGTGCAGAACACGATCAAGAGAATCAGGATAGGAGAGCCACTGGTTCGAAATGTGCCATCAATGGGGCTCTCCTATATTTCCCTAAACAATCATTCACTCTTTTTTCTCCTATATTTTGTCGTCAATGACACAACGACAAAAATATTTTGTTGAAGGAATCAAGCAACTGCAAGTAATACAGAAGGCAAGAAAACTGCTTAATTCGGTCACTGCATTATACAACTTACACAACTTGTGGCATTTTTGCACTGCACTGAATATCACTAAAGCAAAATATTGTTAAAAAGGAAGCTTAACGTAAACTTGTTAGTTCTTATTTTTAAAGAATATAAACTTGTTAGTTCTTACGTACGTACCAACGATAATTAAGTAGAACCATATGTGCATTCAGTGATGGTGGCAGTGTAGTGTAGGAGCCTGTTGTGTAGTAGGCGGCTGACCGTCTGTCTTCTCATTGTGGCAGGTAGCCATCTCCTGATTTCGACCATCCCAGCAAAATGCATTGATTAATTTGACCCCCATAAAACACAGCTTTGAACAAAACTCTATTCAGTAAAGGAAACACATGAAGAATCAATAAAGTTAGAACAAGAAAGAAATTAGTTTCAGGCTAGGAAATTTATGTACAAGGTGTGGTGCACTGTTAGGATGACAGCAAAGAACCAAGAAATATAGATAGCTTCAGAACCACCAAAATATGGGATAGCATGAACCTAAGCAGTTTAAAAATAAAAATTGCACATGGTACAAAAGTAGAAATTGATTAATTTCTGGGAGATACCATGAACATTGCACAAAGCAATGGTTGAAAGGCATTATGATCATACGGTCCATATTTTCAGACATTGTTTAAACATACACGTATTTGTCTATACAATACAAGATATAGTTCTAATCTTATAAGTTGCCTATATGCATAATAGTTAACATGAACATCACAAGAGAAATTACCTGCTTGGGGGTCAATACAATCACCATCACCTGCAAGTCCATTTTGATCTTCGTATTGTATGAATAAACTCTACAAAAATTATCATGACACACTGAAGGAGAATATGAAAAGGAAGAGAGGAAATTCGTTGTAACTTGCAGGGGTGGAACAGAGGATGGGGGCCAGCTTTTCGCCTAGGATCGTCACCAGGGGTGTGGACTGTGGAGTCGACAGCGAGGACGCGCTCTTGAAGAATCAATTCATGAAGAATCAAATAATACACTTATAAACCTGATCAACCTACATAAAGATGAGGCAACGTAACAACCGTTGCAGCAGAGCACGAGCCATCATAATCACACCAAACTAATCGACGTAAGAGCAAGAAAAAAAACACCTTCCAAACTGTGGCACTCAGTTTGGGGGCACTCAGTTTGGGGGCGCTAGACCTGTCGATGGATGGGGACTCCACCTCAAAACCACGTCATGGGCAAAGCAAGAGATCTTCATTTTGCCGATAATCACAGTAGGCAGCGCGTCGAGGCAGGTCGCTGCAGCGGCACATGGGAGGGAATGCAAGGAGTTGCCATGGTGGATATCGTGGCATGATTTTTGGGTGAGTGCGAGAGAGAGGATGTGAAAGGGGTCAGGTCTGAGGGGTGTGTGTGATGGTTAATTGAATAGGCATTTCATAACAGAATAACAGGTCTGAGGGGTATTTTAGTCTTTCAAAACAATCCTTAGATGGGAGCATAAGGCTGGAATTAATAATAACATACATAATTTGACATGTCACAGGCTCCTGAATCTAAGGTCTATGTGAATTATCAATTACTTTAAAATCTTGAATCCAGCTGTACTCAGAATATTGAAGGGACGTTATGCAGAGACATACCCACACTGGAGATGAAGACAAAATCTCACAAGATTAGAAGAGAGGAGAAAAATAAATTAGGATGGAAAAACTGTTGGATTATACCATGAAGTGAGGAACCATAGCCTATGATTCCTGAAATAAGATAGCCCATTGATTAGGACAAGGGGCAACAAGTTTTCAGGCTGAATATTTTATCCCAATCTTTGAAATACAAGGAATACATGCAACAATTTTGTATTCTCTCCCTGAGATGATTAAATATATATAAATAGGGGGGAGAAGTGCATTATTACATGAGAACTTTGTGAGTCCAATTACAAATTCAATGTAATAATTTGATCTGCAGGGCTGGGAAAGAAAGGGGATCCATTACTATTGTAAACAATCCCCTGAAAAAAACGTATATAACTTTTTGCCTGGCACATAGTACATCAAGATTTCCACCCTACCCAAACAAAGAAAAAAAAATTATACCCAAAGACATGGTAAAACATGTAGGGCATCCTATATAAATGACATGCATATCAGTTTACTTTATTCAACATGAAATCAGTTAAATAAGTCAATAAATGATTCACAAATCATCACACATCTCAAAACTGCATTGTTTCCCTACCCTACTCAAAATTTGCATTCAAGAGAAAAAGAATGTCTGGGAAAGTTTCTAAAATAAATTTCCAGGTCATATATAGTACCAGATGAATAACAGAACAAGGAAAAGGAAGAAACGCCATTCAATGTTCTATCAACAAACAAAAATCTTACCTCAACTGCCAAAGAAGATGCAGCCCAACTGCCAATGCTGCATATGTCCACGCAATTAACCCTTTTCTCCCTAGGATCTATGAGGTACAGTTATAATTCAGTGACAACCAGTGATTTTTAAGTCTCATGTATACTTGCATCAGCTATCCTACTATTCCTAAAAAGCTTCTATCCATGTGTTAGGTTATATAAGCCGCCCCCAAATTATTCACTATGCATCACTAAAAGTCCCCTATAGTTCAAGAATCAAGATAAGAGAGGCATAACTGAATCCAAACTGACCTTGGCCAAAGATCTTGATAAAAAATTTTCTTAACCAAAACAAGGGGACTGGGTTAAGAGGAATTCTCACGGTTAGCAACATCGTGTTTTCCTACGCTACAAACATGCTAGGAATACACAAAAGCAATCTCCGTGGTAGACAATTTTGCAGATCTGCAATATGTATATAGTTAAATGACAATCTGAGAATGTATCGAAGACAGAAATCTGCACCATGTAAATTGCTAATATATATTAGCCAAACAAATTAAGCTCAAAAAACTTAATTTTGAAAGATAACATAATATTACCCTCCAGAACCTCAGTAGTGTACCTGCTCAATCACACTTAAGGATGGAGCTTTATCCCTGCAGCTTGATTCCGGTTCTTTGCACATATTCTGTTGTCAGTGTTTGCGGCCATAGAAACAGACAAAGTGTTGATCTCCAAAACGTTGGTCCATATCACCTGCATATTTTGTGGTCACTATAACATTTTTCGCTTTTAGCATAAGCCCACGAAAAAAGGCGTAAAAAATCATCTCATAATAAACTTTTTGAAAATTTCTACAATATTAAATGATTGGCATTCTAACATCGATGATTGGGCTAAAAACGGTATAACTCATAAAAGGAAGCAACAACTGACAAACAAATGGTCATTATCTGAATTGGCAAATGTGTTTAGTGAGCATATCAGTGCAGCATTGCAAGAATGAAACTGTTACTTGCAAAAAGCAAATAATTTCACTGTCGAATATGCACACGGTACCATGATCTTATTCAAGCACACCTGCGAATGCACGCCCAGCACCAGCTGGCACTGCTTACGAGTTCCGACCAGGTCGCCCCTGGCCGGGATCGATTCGCATCCGCCGGGGAGAGAGCGGAGAGGCGATGCAGCATTCGACGGCGGTGGAGGTGGTCAAGGGGGAGAGAGCGGAGCGGAGATGTGGAGGGAAGCGTCTGCCTGCTGCCACTACCAAGGTCGCCTCCTCCCGCTGCCAGCCGGAGTCGTGCGATGGCCGGCCGGCGGAGGGGAGAGCGGAGCATATCTCGAGCTGCACAGGAGAGGAGACGAAGGGGAGCAGACCGGCACCGGATGTTTGGTGTCGATTTACGGAGGTTGTGCTGTCAATTTCTTGGGAGAGACCCGAGACATCAGCGACGGCGGCAGCGACGTCGACTGGAGACGACGACAGCGATTTGGGAAACGGCGGCGACGACGTTGACTGCGGTGATGTCGACTGGAGATGGCGGCAGTGATTTGGAAGCGGCAGCGACGATGTCTCGACTGGAGATGTCGGCGGCGCGGGAGGGGTCACGGGCGAAGAGAGAGGAGATGGCGTCGGCGGCAGAAATTACGGGCGGAGGGTTTCGGCTTTTCAGGAGGTGGGAGCGATTTCGGACGTTGGATCTGAGAGAGATGATCTGGACCTTTCTCGAATGAAAGAACGAAAGATGAGTCAAACGATTCGTTGAATTATAGGACAGATTCAGCTGAGTATAAGTTTTAGTTTTGATGAATTTCCTTCTTATTTAGTGCCATCTCCCTATATATTCTTTTTTGCTTTTGTCTGCACAAAACTCCGCACCAATTCGCAGGTTCCATCTACTAGAGTTTATGAGTGGTCCGTCACATTTTGTTCCATCTTCTTTTGTTAGCTCGGAATTGGAATTACATGCCTAAGCCAGCACGCCAGAAAATTTAATACCCCAACGGGGATGTTATGTAAGTACTTTAATTAGTTGTACTACAGATTTAAATATGTGAAGTTTTGCATATCATGGATGCTGTTTCGGTTTAAGCCATTCAATTTATATATTAATTAAAGCATCTCTTTGAAAGCTGCAAGAACGCAACCTTTGCTAAAGTTGAGAATATGTATGTATGATAACGGTGACAATGTGACATCACAGGATTCGAACACAGAACCAAGAGAACGGTCGGTGTAGCATCCGCCATAAAAGTCGGAGTAAAAAAAAACAACAACTTATATATACATGAACATGGATTTATATAGGCTACGTACATATTCATATATATACAAAAGATTATCATTTTTGACAGATGGAGTATGTAATATCCATTTATTTTATGGGTGAAAATTAAGCCCGAGAACCAATTTATAAATTCACAAAACTAGAAAAGTAGCCCGCGTGATGCGCGGGCATATGTATTAGTTTGTTAAAAATTGGTCAAAACAAATTAAATTCAAATTAAAAGTAAGATGTATGGAGCTTATGTTATGTAACAACATAAGTATGCATGTATGGAGGTGGTGGTGAGGGTGCAGGTATTAGATTTTCTTTTTAGATGAAGATCTAACGGTTAAAATTAATCGGTCCATCAATTTTTAAAAAACAATGGCTAAACATTTATTAGGATTTTTATGATTTTTATTAATCTGTTAGCTCGAAAATTAAAAGAATGAAGGAAGCAAAGAGGGAGAGATGTTTGAACCACGAGGAGAGGAGGCCCGGGAGGAAGGGGCAGTGGAGATGGGTTTTGGATTTTTTTTTCTAAAGATAGATCTTATTAAGTGAAAATCGAGGGTTAGTTGTTTTTTTTTTCTCAAAATTTCTTTGATTTCTAATTTGTTAACATTTTTCTGACATTGTAGATCTATTTTAGTTACATGCTAGTGAACTTATTATATAGCATGAAACAATATATAATGTCACTTTCTTTTCATAATTTTTACAACTTAAATTATAGTCAACAGGTGTATTAAATTCTAATTTGTCATTTTAATCATAATAACATAATGACACAAATAGAACGTATAATTTGATCCGATAGCAAAAAAAAAATCCTTGAAAGAGAAATGGGGAGTAGGTATGTACATGCGTATGGTTTGCACACATGCTGCTTTCACCGGAAGAGGGGACGTCTCTTTGTAAGAAAGTGAAAAATCAATCTAATCCAATGGCTTGGAGTTAAGTTATACTTCCTCCATTTCACAATGTAAGTCATTCTAGCATTTCCCAGATTGATATTAATGTTAATGAATCTAGATAGATATTTATGTCTAGATTCATTAACATCAAAATGAATATGGAAAATGCTAGAATGACTTACATTGTGAAATAGAGGGAGTAATCATTTACAATATTAAGTTATGGTGCATATCTCGTAATAACTACCTTAATTAGCAAAAAAAAAAGAAAAAAGAAAGAGAAAATGAGGGGAGGATAGGCTTATCATACGTAAGAGGGATTTTATTTTGGTATGATGTTTTAAATTATTGGGTCCAACTATTTTAAATGAAAATCGACTGTTAGATATTTTTGTTTTTTTCATAATTTCTATATTTTATTAGAGCGTCATATAGCAGCCCTACATTTTTTTGTAGGAGTGCCACGTGGCGGATTAGGAACATTTGTAGGAAGTTTAATAGATATTTAGTATAGATTAAAGGTATCGGCTTTTTAATTAATCAACACTTGTAGTCTATTAAATGTGCCGGTTTTATTGTGTTTTCAACCTGTAGAGGTGGGAAATGATTTATAGGTGCTGATTTTATCACTTTCGGCACCCATAACACCAATCTCTATGTGCCTTTTTTAACTACTGTGATCAAAACATTTATGTATTATTTAGTTACTTTTTTGATTTTAAATGTTTTTACATAAATTTTGCTTTCTATTAAAAGAAGGAAATAGGAGAGATAAAAATATAATAGAATGAAAAGAGAATAATGGGAATAGAAGCGTACGGAGTATATACGTCGGTACGTGTACGTACATCCGCAGGAATAGAGTGGGCCAGGTGGATTAGGATGGGTGGATTACTTTTATCTGTACATCTAATCTAATGGTCGAAAATAATGGGTCCACCAATTTAAATAAATATCTAGGGTTAGATGTTTCTTTGCCACGTGACAGCTTAAAAACGTTTGTAGAGTGCCACGTGGCGATCTAGGAGCGTTTGTAGAAAGTTTAATGGACTTTTAGTATATAATAGATAGTAGTCGAGTAATTATATTTATAACATCATATTTAAAAAAATAAAAACGTTTTTATATTGTAAATTTACTACATTTGCATTATAATTAAATTGTAAATTTCAAAACTTATTTTGTAATTACAATTACATTGCAATCACAGTTTTCAACTTGTTAGGAAACAATAAAAAACAAAAAATCAATCAAAGAAGACACGAGATTTAACGTGGAAAACCCTTCCAAAGCAGGAGAAAAAAACACGGGCACCAGCTAGCAAAATATCTTCACTATATCGGGGTGAGGTTACAACACCGAACGCCGGCTTAAAAGAAGTATATATGAAGGTGAAACCCTAAAAGAATAACGATCCGTACTTGGTGCACAACGTTTCGTTTCGTCTGAAGCTGACCTTTATTCATGTACAAATGAATTTAGATCATAACTCAACACAATTTGTTGTATATATAGAAAAGTATATATGAGAGATAGAAGGCATGCTTACGCGTATTGAAGATAAAGCAATCACACAAGAAAAAAAGTCTATTGAAATTAAGTGAAAAATGTGACATTTAGTAAAACCGAAATACTAGCAAACACCGATAACCATAGTTACATACTCTTATCACGAGTTAGCTCACTGATCTCATGGACCATCTCCTCTAGTTTTTTATACGATGACCCACCAATCTCCATGGCCTTCTTAGAAAGCACTGCGAGTTCACTTACTCTAGTAGATGCCCGTTTTCCTTCCTCTCCAAATATCAACTCCTTTGCCATCACCTGCACTTCTTCCCTTGCAACCAATCCATTTTCCATGTCATCTTCTCTTTTCTTTGGCCAAACCCTGAGCCCAACTCTTAGCATATCAACCACAAATTTTGCATTCAGTTTCTGCTCAGCTGCCATTGGGAATGCAAGTATTGGCACACCCATAGAGATGCTCTCCAACACCGAATTCCACCCGCAGTGGCTGAAAAACCCTTTGATAGACTTATGGCTTAGAACCCCAATTTGATCGATGAAACCTTGATAAACCTTCCCCTTGTCCCCAAACCTATTCTTGAAACGGTCCTCAGAATCAAACCATTTGGACCTGACCACCCATAAGAAATCTAGACCAGACTGATCCAACCCGAGTGCTATCTCCTCTAGCTGAGTCCGACTTACTTCAGCCTGTGAACCAAATGCAACATACAGAACCGGCCGGCCCATAGCGAGCCATAAATCGAACCAATCCAATACGTCCCGGTCCATATTCCGAGCCGGTTCGGATGCAATACACAAAGGACCGACTGGCCACAGCTTCACAGGGGACATCCGCCTCCAACTGTCGAAGCATAGCGTCTCGAGCTCCATGAAGGAATTGACGATAATGCCCTCGCTGGAGTCCATGCTTGCCTTGGTCTCGCACGCGAGGTCCCAAAGCGGGCCGGTCGGCTCCGGCTCGTCGAAGGGCGGGTTCAGGTCGGCTCGGGTGAACCAGAGCCCGGGCAAGCCGTCGACCTCGAACGGCTCGGACGGCGAGCCGACGCGCGCGTGCGGCTTGTGCGCCGTGACCGCGCCGGCGACGTACGTGGCGAAGGCGCTCATGCCGTAGGAGACGAGCCGCGGCACGCCGCCGGCGTCGGCGGCGGCGCGCTCGGCCCACGGGAGGAAGCCGTCGTGGACGAGCACGTCGGGCCTCGGCTCGAGCCGGGCGAACGCGGCCGCGAACGCCGGCCGGAGCGCGGCGGACGCGGCGACCACGTCGGCGAGCTGGGACGGGGACGCCAGCTCGTCGTCCATGCTCTGCGGCGGCCGCGCGCCGTCGTTGATGTCGTCGGTGGGGAAGGGGAGCTCGACGACGACGGCTGCTCCGGCTCCGGCTCCGGCGAGGCTCGCGCGGATGAAGGGGGAGTCGCGCGGGGTGGTGAAGAAGGTGACCTTGGACGCGAGGCCGCGGGCGAGGAGGAGGCGCGTGAGGTGGAGGAGCGGCATGGCGTGGCCCTTCGCCATGAACGGCAGCATGGCCACGTGACGGAGCTCCGGCGAAGCAGCTGCCATCGATCGGCTACCGACGACACTATCCGTGAGAGGCTCGCGAATTGGTTATTTGGGGCGTTTGTGTGCGTCCGTCTTCGCATTTGCGCTCGCTATATAAGTTCAGAATATCGTTTTTTAGACCGTCCCAACCCATAACACTAGACATGGTTTTTATAAACTCCACATCATCGAGAAACTAGTACTAGACACTACTCTTCTAATGCAAACACCACTATTCCATACTTCAATTTAATGATACTTATCTCACATGATGTCTTGGATGTTGTGTAGAAACCATGTCTCATGCAAGATGGTTTCCTTCTCTTTCCTCATTTATTCACTTGACACATCAGTTTTTGTCCTAGGTGACAACTTATTTAATGCTATGGACATCATCCTAATCATTGGGTCGGTATCATCTTACGTAAGCACCAGCCCACTACGCGCAACAATAAGTGCGCTGTCCAACTAACATGAGAAGTACATGGGACTTGTTTGAAAAACTTAAGATCAGGAGAAGCACCTAGTTGGTTGTCAGATTCTAAAAAGCTACTCCCTCTGTCCAAGATTATAAGGGAGTTTTTTCCTTTGATTTATCCACTAATATAGTGTATTTTGAATTAACAAGGAGTAAAGTACAGCAGCAGCCATCAGCTTTGTCCATCTGCCTGACTCTGCTATGCAGAGAAAAGATTCTCCACCACCCATCCACTCGATGCCTACTACTCTACTTCCAGACTCCTATGTCCAGAGATATACTTCTTCTTTCTTAATTAGTGCTAAAAAGGGAATACTCCCTTATAATCCTGCACGGAGGGAGTAGTTGGTAGTCGGATTCTGAGGATCTAAAGAAGCTACAAAACTAACTTCTAATTTTATTTTCTGAATTCTATAACTATATATTCTTATAATCTAGATAGGAATCAGGATTGTTTGGAAAAGCTGAAGTTTCTGAAAACAGCTGCAGCAGATAGAAAATTTTCCAAATATAATCGTAGAGGCCAATAATAAATTCCTGATCTTGCAATTCAAAACACTCCCGTATTTAATATTTACAACCTAGATTTAAACTTGGTATATAGTATATGGAGTCTCACGCCAATATATATTACATAATTGATTTTTACGGACTAGACCCCTTCTAATCTCTAGACTGACCGTAACTTTGTCCGCATGTGATAATGTCGATCCCCAATGGGGAAAAACAAACCCATATGAAAAATCATATTTCAGATAGGTCTCTTAACATGGTCACTTGTGAAAATAAACATATTTTCGCAAGTGGACCTGTTAAGTGGCCGGCCTGCCACCAACCCACAAAGATGGCTGCCCACTATCTATCTCACCTCTCCTCTCCTCGACTTTCCCCACTCCACCTCATCTCCTCCACTTCACAAACCAGTGAAGGCTGCCGCGGTGGCTAGCACATCAAGAGGTGGCGAAGGTGGCGGCGACGTCAATGGCTCCCTCATGCGGGCACTGCAGCGGCGGCGGCGGCTTCGTCGAGACTCACGGTGGCCGAATCCGATGATGGCTCCCTCACGCTGGCACGGGGTTAACGACAGCGGCTTGGTCAGGTCCGTGGTGGCTAGATCAGGCGACGACTCCCACGCGTGGGCACGGGAGCGACAGCAGCGGCCTTGGACTGGTCGGATTTGCCACCGACGCCCACGGGAGCTGCAGGCTCACCCAGTCCGAGAGGCAGTGTTGGTCTCGGGCGGTGGGACTGGCGCGGCGCACTGGTGGCGGCGGCCTCAGACTGGGTTGATCCGCTGCACCCCGGTGCCCATGGGAGCGGCAGATCCACCCGCCCGGGGACATCGGGAGTGGCGGTAGCAACTGGAGCAGCAACCTGTCTGTATAGAAAGGTGTTTGATTTTGGCAAACACCTAGATACAGGCGGCTGCTTCGCCCACCTATGAAAACGGGTTCTTGGCTGCCTGCTGTTGGTATTTCTTACGATCACAGATAGAATCCGCAAGCGCATGGATATACCGATGTAGCACTTCCCCTACGGAGTATTCCAAGGGTATTGAATCCAAGGGAATGTGTGTGGTCAGATCTTCCTCCGGTTCATCTAAGGACACCAAACAAATGATAGGCCAGGATAGAGAGGATTTACTAGTGAGAAACAGTGTATAGGGAAAACTTTACTTTAATCCTAATGTAATACTTCAGGCACTGGCAACTCGTTGTTCCTAGATGTCGCTCTACTACGTATCCAGACAGGGAGGACTTAAGTGATCTCGAGGGCCGTCACCACCTCTACACCCACCTCAAACATACTGTGGGATACGCAGCAATTACTGGATAACAATTACCTAAACACCACGTCTAAGCAATTAATATCTACTTTAGTGTTTATAACTCACCAAAGCAATCACTATATTTTAGTTGATTATAGTGAACAATAATCCCGTATGCTATTTAGGAACTAACCAAGAGATAATTCTCACAAGATAAATCTAAATTACTCAGGAAGAATATTATATTGAATTCAAAGTAATAAACAGAATAAAAGAAATAGGAGAAGATTACCGACAACTCCAGAATTCTTCCGACTCCTTCTACTCTACTCTCTTCCTATTCTAGTATATATAGTACAATTGAGCCTCTTATAATTCAGCTCAAGCTTGGAAGTGTGTGTTGAAGTGAGTGAGATGATGTCCTTATATAGGGGTAGGTATGACGGTTGGCGAAGGGGAAATGTCCGAAGTGCCCCGCAACTGCCATCAGGGAGTGATCTGGGACGTCCATGCCAAAACCTGGGATCAACGGTGATCACCAGGGGGGTTCGGCCGAACCTGGGTTGGCCCCTCCTGGCCTGGCCTTTGGCCTGGCTCCTCCTCTGATCCTCCGCTATCCATTCTTCGATGTTTTGGGCTGATTCTCTGGTGTTTCTATGAAGTTTACAACCCATCCTTGTATGGATACATATTTCTCATCACTTTAGTCTAGATTTCCTCCCAACATCGGGGTTTATCACCTGTATATAAATATACACCAACACTGTGGAATATGTGAGTTTAAGCACCTAACATTATATTGGATGTTTTATTATCTGAACTTTATGCAGATGTTGGCGGTATAGAATTGGCATTTAACAGCCGCCAACACCTGCGAAAATCATTTTTTTAAGTAGTGCAGTCTATCAGAACATTACTACATCATAATTGGTACTTCCTCTTAATCTCTATCTTATTATATCCTCCAGTCCTTAACGTCAAAAAAATTATGGAAAGGAATAGTTCTTAATTTTCTTTTCAAAGAAAAACCTAATAACCCAAGCTAGAGCGTGATCAAGTTTCATTTAGAATTGACTGGTTTTAGTTATATTAAAGAAAATAAATTTAACATGAGCAATTTTAAACCAAACTAAACATTTTTCGAATTGACCGAGGTCCATCCACGTTTGTGAACAAAAAGAGGAGGGAACTACAGATCAGGCGTCTTTCCCTTCAAGAAAATCAGACAGTCAAATATTTCAGTTGACAATCAGGTGAAACATTAAGTTATAGATGATGAAACACAAAAAGTACCAATTGAAACATTTGAAAAAAAAATTGTGAAACACAGTGAAAACACATGTTGAAACATATCGTTATCACATATGAAACAATGAGTTTTAGCACTTTGAAACATATGAATTTTTTTATCAGAATATAGTCGTATGATATCTTGTCATAAAGTTTTAAATACAACAAATTTAACGGGGTGATCAGATCATAGATTAGATAAGTAGTTTAGAAGAAAAATTTATTTTGAAGATTGCGATATGCTTGCATGTTGTAACGCCCCGATTTTCGTTCGGGATTAAAAATCATTTAATAATGCATTTTCTAGAAATTAAATAAAATTTAAATCAATTTAATCAAGTGAAAATATGGACGAAAAAAAATTCCTTTAAAAATCATTGGCCGGGAATATTTTGTAATATTCTTTGTGCCCTAATGTACTCTCCGGAATTTTCCGTGAATTTTCGGAGCTCGAGAAATAGTTTTAATAGCACAAAGATCATTGCATCAATTAAAATAAAAAGAAAACAATTAAAATTCCCCTTCCTCTCTTTGGGCCATTTTCGGCCCAAGTCTCCCTTCTCTCCCGCGGCCCGCGTGCCCCTTTTCTCTCCCTCTCGGGCCGGCCTTCTCCCTCGGCCCGCTCGGCTCTCTCTCTCCCTCAAGTCTGCTTTACCTCCCTCGCCCGTTTTCCCCTCTCTCTCTCCCCGACAGGTGGGACCCGAGGCCCCACCTGTCATCCCCAACCTCCGGCCAGCTCCAACCGTCGGCCACGCCGCCCACTCCCTCCGCCGATCCCGCACCTCCCCTCGTCCCAACCGGCGTGGACCCGAGTCCCCTTCCACCTCGCGACCACATCCCGCCCCACTCCCCCTCTCTCCCCGCGGGAATCGACGCCACGCCGAGCCGCCACACCCGCCACGATGCCGCCCCACTCCGTCGCCGGTTGCCGCCTCTCCCGGGCTCGATCCCGCCTTCCCTAACCTATAAAAAGCATCCCCGTGCTCCCTTCGTCCGTTCCCCCATTTTTCCCGAGCCCGGCATACTCTCCCTCGCTCTCCCCACGCCGCACCCACGCGCTGCCACACTCCGGCGAACTCCGGTCGCCGTTTCCCGCCGCCACAGCCGTCGCCGCGCCGAGCCGCCGCCACCGCCAGCTTCGCCACCGCAAGGGGAAATCCGGCCGCCTCTTATTTTCCCCTCTCCACCTCCGTAGCGCCGTAGCCACGCGAACCACCTCTCTCCGCCGCCGCCGCCGACTCCAGCCGCGCCGCGCCGCCGCTTCGGTCGACGCCGACCCGCGCCGTTGCCTCCCTCAGCTCCGCAAGGACGAGGAGGACCTCGGCCGCCGCCCCTCTTCGCCGGAAATCCGCCGGAGCTCCTCCTTCCTCGGTCGTCGGTGAGATCCTTCTCATATTGTCGCGGTCGACCGTCCTTACCGGTCACCCCGCATCGGTCCTCCCCTCCCTAACTCCCTCTTCTCCTTCTGAAGGTCAAGGGCGACCCCGTCCGCCCTCCGTCCTCGCAAGCCGCCATCGGGCAATCGTCGTCGCCGTCATCTTCCTTCGCGCCGGCCGCCGCTTCCGGTGAGGACCTCTCCTCCCTTCCTTTTTTTTCCCGTTCCCCTTTATTGCCGACCTCCGCCTCTTGGGGTGTGTCGCCGTCCCCGTGCGCGCCGCTGTCCTCCGGCCGCCCGCCGCCGTTCCACGTCACCGGCTGCTGCCGCCGGTGGCTGCATGCCGCCGCCGCGCTTGGCTCGGCCGGGCCGGCTTCGTGCCGCGCCTGTGCCCCTGGCTGCCGCTCCCCTCGGCCGCCCGATCGGCTCAGGCCGATCTGGGCCGTCCACGTGGTGGACGCGCACCCGAGGCCACGTGTGGACCATGTCCACCGTGCGCCCTCCCCCTTTGACTCGCTGACGTGTGGGGCCCGCGTGTCGGCGCCGGCCGCCCCTTGCTGACGTCAGCGAGGTCCATTTTCCTTTGTAAAAATAAATAATAATTGCGCAATAATTCGTGAATAATTCTAGAAATTCATTTAAATGGCTCAAAACTTGTAAAATTCATATCTAATTCATTCGAACTCCAAATTGAGCCATTCAACTTGTAAAATTCATCTAAAATTGAGCTCTACATGTTTGTTTACTTTTTATGTACTGTTTCCTTGGTTTTTATTAGAGTTTTTCCTCGTTTTACGTGCCAGCGTGTAGAATCCGTCGTTTCGGAAGTCCGCGGTCGCGAGGAAAAGAGTTCGGAAGATCAAAGTGAAGAAGCAAGGCAAGTCACACATTCCCCTTGAGCATGTTGATCCCAATTTACAAATGTTTTACTATTTGCAAATAAATATGCATGTTTTGCTAATTACATGGGGTCAGGGTTTTACCTATCTGCTCGCTTGTGCCATGTTTACTTGATATCTGTCCTTTGTCAACAATGGGTAATAAATCACCTAGCTTGTGTTACTTTGATGACCTAGCTAGAACTATATGCTTAGCCATGCTTGATTACCACTAGCTCAGTTGATGGTATAATTACAGTATTAGACCTTTTTAGTATCAGAATGAGCTGCGTGCTCGAGACATCTGGCCATGTTTCATGGTCGTAATTATCCAACTAAAATGCGACTGAATGGTGGGCTGTGGGTGCATGGTTTTGCTAGTCGCACCCATGGCAATTAAGGACCGGTTCGCGGGAAACCCTAGAAGAATTTATCGTGCTTACCACAAGCCAGCGTGGGCAACGGCTGGGCTTGTAGTGTAGCTTTCCTCTAGCTGACGCATCCAGGCAAGGGTGGGCGTGATGGAGCGGGGCGGGCCCTGCGACGGCCTCTGTCGCTTCTGGATTCACCAAGGCACGAGAGGGGACTGCCCGTTACCCGCTGGGGACGGGGGTGAAACCTGAGGTGTGGTGTGCTTGGCTAGAGGGGGTTATGCGAAGGGTCCTGTCACGGCCTCTTTCCGGTATGTCGTGGTGGCATGTCGGCACACGGTAACGTGTCGTGGGGCTGTGTCTTGTGGGTACAGTTGTACACCTCTGATCAGAGTAAAACTATTCGAATAGCCGTGCCCGCGGTTATGGGCGGTCGACCAGATTCACCGTGATTAGTCCCACCTTAATAAATCGACTCAATGCACTGTAGTGCAGGTGGGTTGGTTGGGCCTGTTCAACGTGGGGTAGCGTTGATCAGTGGAGATTTAATGTTACTTTAATTGCTCAACAGTTTTACTGCTTTGCTCAATAAAATGTTTTACAACCGCCTTTATGCAAATAGCCACAAACCGTCCTTGTATCCCTTTGCACGTCTGCATCATTGGTGTGGCTTGCTGAGTACGGTGGTTGTACTCAGCCTTGCTATTATTTCCCCCTTTTCAGAAGTGTAGTGCTTCTGAGCTGAAGACGAAGTTAGAAGACCAAGACTCAGACCCCAGTTGAGTTTTGCCTGTGGAGTGGAGCTGAAGCCCCGCTAGGATCGTCTTTTTCCGCTGCTGCTGCTTTTGTTTCGGTGTGAGGACTAAGTGCCTCTTCTGTAAGTATTTTACGCTTTATTTACGTTTGGAACTGTATATTACTTGTCATTTTGTGTACCCTGGCTGGTCCTGGACAGGGATTTAATACACAAAATAGTCTGGAAATTTGGGCTAAATTTCTGGGCGTGACACATGTATAGATAGAGTAGGAAGAGATAGTAGGGGCAAGTAGTTTGTAAATTTTGTGAAACACGGTAAACATACACGTTGAAACATATCACTATATCATATGAAACATTAAGTTTTAACGCTTTGAAACATATGTTTTTGTTTCATCAGAATATAATCATGTGATATCTTGTTATAAAGATATAATTACAACAAATATAACCGTATACCCGGATAAGTAGTTTAGGAGAAAAAAATTTCGAAGATTGACATGTATGCATGGATGAAATGAATAAAGCAAGAAAGTAGTATGGGTAATTTGTTGTTGAGTTGAAGCACCTCATAAAATCTTCTTTGTAGGTCTACCGATCTATAGCTTTCTCCAAAAAAGATGGCTAAACGAGATCTTCTCCCACCTGTTACTTAGGCCTAGTTTAGTTGGCAATTTTTTTTGTTTTGGGGTATCACATCAGATATACAGACACGTATTAAACGTTGTCTAATAACAAAACAAATTACAGATTCCGTTAGGAAACTGCGAGACGATTTTATTAAGCATAATTAATCCATCATTAGCAAATGTTTACTGTAGCATCACATTGTCAAATCATGACGCAATTAGGCTTAAAAGATTCGTCTCGCAATTTACACGCAAACTGTGTAATTGGTTTTTTTTGTCCACATTTAATACTCCATGCATGTGTCCAAACATTCGATGTGATGGGTGAAAAGTTTTTGTTTTGGGAATTAAACAAGGCCTTAGCTGTCACTCCCAGAAATTTAGCCCAAATTTCCAGACTATTTTGTGTATTCAATCCCTGATTAGGAATCAGTTAGGGTACACAAAACGACAAGTAAATACAGATTCAAACGTAAATAAAGCGTAAATACTTACAGAAGAGGCACTTAGTCTTCACACCGAAAAAAGCAGCAGCAGTGGAAAATGCGATCCTAGCGGGGCTTCAACTCCACTCCACATGTAAAACTCAATTGGAGTATGAGCCTTGGTCCTCTAACTTCGTCTTCAACTCAGAAGTACTATACTTCTGAAAAAGGGAATAATAGCAAGACTGAGTACAACCACCGTACTCAGCAAGCCACACCAACGATGCATTCGTGCAAGGGGAGACAAGGAGGGGTTTGTGTCTATTTGCATAAAGACGGTTGAAAACATTTATAGTTGGAAAATAGTAAAATTGTTGATTAATTAAGGCAATATTAAATATTCACTGAACAATGCTACACCACGTTAAACAGACCCAACCGAACCACCTGAACTACACCAGTTTATTATGTCAAATTATTAATAAAGTGGGACTAATCACGGTGAATCTGGTCGATCGCCCATAACCGCGGGCATGGCTATTCGAATAGTTTTAGTCTAGCCAGACGTGAGCAACTGTACCCACAAGACACAATCCACCGGCATGTTACCACGTCTGACCAGACACGTCACCATGTCGAGTGATTGTGACAAGACCCTTCGCATAACTCCCCTGACCAATCGTACCCACTTCAGGTTTCGCCCCTACCTTTACAACCAAGGTAGGTAGCTGTCACGCCCAGAAATTCCCGAATAGAATTCCAAGCAGAATGTGCATTAAAATCCCCGTCCATGACCAGCCGGGGTACACAAACGACAATGTTGACATTCAGATCCATGTCTTACAAACATCATAAAAGTCTTACATAAATGCAGCGGAAAAACGAAAGATAACAGAAGCTGAGCCTTGACTTGAACTGCAACGCGAACACCACTCCACAGGCATCCTCGACGGCACGGACGAAGCCTACTCCTCAGAGAAACCACCATCGGACACATACTCGCACTCTGGGGTTAGGGAAAATAGAGCAAGACTGAGTACTACCCACTGTACTCAGCAAGTCATACCGGAATAGGGGTATGATGCAGGGATTTATCAAAGGGGAGCTAGACTGGTTCATTTGCATAAAGCGAGCATTTATAAACAGGAGTTGAAAGAAGAAAACAGTGGTAATAATTACTCAATATTAATCATCCACTGTTCAACACTATCCCACGTTGCAACAGGCCCAACCATCCACCTAAACTATCCAATTACATTAGACTAAACTAGGGTGAAACTAATCACGGTGAATCTGGTTGACCGCCCATAACCGTGGGCACGGCTATTCGAATAGTTTTACTCTGATCAGAGGTGTACAACTGTACCCACAAGACACAGCCCCACGACACGTTTCCGTGCGCCGACATGCCACCACGACATACCGGAAAGAGGCCGTGACTGGACCCTTCGCATAACCCCCTCTAACCAAGCACACCACACCTCAGGTTTCACCCCCACTCCTCGCAAGGCAGTGGGCAGTCCCCTCTCGTGCCTAGGTGAATCCGGAAGCGACAGAGGCCGTCGCAGGGCCCGCCCCGCTCCATCACACCCACCCTTGCCTGGATGCGTCAGCTAGAGGAAAGCTACACTACAAGCCCAGCCGTTGCCCACGCTGGCTTGTGGTAAGCACGATAAATTCTTCCAGGGTTTCCCGCGAACCGGTCCTTAATTGCCATGGGTGCGACTAGCAAAACCATGCACCCACAGCCCACCATGTGATTCCTTTTAATTAATCAACACCAAAGCGGTGATACTAATCCAACATTACCATTAGGACCTACAGTCTAAACAATAATAGGATTCCCCTCATTGTGCGCTAGTTGAACTAAGCATGGCTAAGCATTCTCTAGTCCAATCTCTAGTCAAGTTATATCCCAAGTTAACAAAGGAACATGGTACAAAATAGTACAGCTATGACACTAGGTAACCATCCCATCGTGATATTATAAAACAATGTAATATTTAGGAGAAAACGAGAGAGTATTTGCAATATAGGTTCAATATGATCAAGTGACAAGCATGACTTGCCTTGCTCTGCTGCTGGAGGAACCTCGGCGACAATCTCGAAGTACACCGAGCGTCGGAAGAACCGGAATCTAAACGACATACAAGGCAAACAATGCAAACAGGCTATAAGACTACTAAAACAGAGAACAAAACCATTTTTAATGGATTCTACACATTTTTCTTGATTTACTAAGACTTGAATGGGCTTAAACGGAGTACGGATGAATTAGTTATGAATTTTAGAAGATTCACTGTGTTTTTACTATAAACAGAAAAATCCTTAATTGAATTATTGCGCAATAAATAAATCCCGGAGAGAGAGAGGGCGGCGCCGACATGCGGGCCCCACATGGCAGTGACACGGGGAGGGTGGCTCACGGTGGACCGAGTCCACGGACCGGGGAAAACGGCGTACCACGTGGCACACACGTGGCGCCGACGCGGCGGCCACGCGGCGGCCACGCGGGCGGCCGAACGGACGGCCCCGATCTACCCGAGGGTAGATCGGACGGCGACGGGGGCGCGAGGCCGGCGCGCGCGGGCGGCTCAAGCCGGCCCGGCGGCCATGGCGCGCGGCGGCGCGGCGGACATGCGGCGGCGGCGGCGCGAGACGGCGATCGGCGGCGACCGGCCGGCGGCGTCGCGGCGGCGCGGGCGGCGCTAGCGGCGACCGAGCGGCTAAGCGGTGGCACGGCGGCTAAGCGGCGCGGGAGAGAGAGGGAGAAAGGGGAGGAGGGCCTCACCGACGATGATCGGCGACGGCGAGCGACAGAGGGAGGTGACGGCGGCGGGACGAGCACCGGGACCACCTAGCGAACACGATCGAAGGAGTTAGAGAGGGAGAGGAAAATGAGAGAGGGCGAGAACGCCGGCCGAAGGCGGCGGCCATGGCGGTGCTCACCGGCGCACGATGCGGAGGGGGTTCCGGCGACGGGATCCGATGGAGGAGAGGTAGACGGGACGGCCCACACGACAGCGAACGCGGCGGCGTCGACGGCGCGGCTCGGCACGGCGGCTAGCGGCAGCTAACGGCGACCGGAGCGGCGGCGGCGGCGGCGAGAGGAGGGCGACGGCGCTAGGGCGGTAGAGGGCACGGGAGAGCTCGGCGGGATGGGGAAAAAGGGAGAAGGGGTGATGGTGGCGCTTAAATAGGGCGAGAGGGGGCCGGACGTGGCCGGGAAAGGCGGGGATCGCCGGCTGACGTGGGCGGAGCGGGGAGGAGAGAGAGGCGGGATTCGAAAATCGAATCCCGGCCATCTCGGGAGCGTGGACGAGCGGGAGAGAGGGGGAAGTGGTCGCGGCAGGTGCGGGCGCGAGGGCGACGTGGGCGGCGTGGCCCGGGAGACGCGGGAGCGTGGGCGCGGCGGCGGTTGCGGGCGCGGCGGCGGCAGGCGGAGGAAGGAGACGGGCCCGACAGGTGGGCCCCACCTGTCGGTGACCCCGAGAGAGAGGAGGCGGGCGGCCGGCTCGCGCGGGCTGGGCTGGGCCTTGGCCTTCGGCCGGCCCAGCGGGAGAGAGTGGGGGAAAAAGGAAATGGGCCGACGGCCCAAGAAGAGGAAAAAGGAGGGAAAAGAAAAAAAAAGAAAAAGAAAAAGGATTTTCCTGGGATTTAAAATTGCATGTGCTCAATTTTAATTGGTTAAAATTATTTCTAGGGCTCTGAAAATTCCACTAAAAATCTTGTTAGCGACTTTCGACATGTAGAACTCAAGAAAAATTCTACATGCCAATTTCGATTGTTATTTGCATTAATTTATTAAGGTTTACTCTTGCTTTTCCTGGGTATTTTCTTGAGACCATTTAAAATTTCAATTAAGGCTTGGGAAGGAACTTCAGGGTGTGACAGCAGCCCCCTCTTGAGCCTAGGTGAATCTGGAAGCAGCAAAGGCCGTCGCAGGGCCCATCCATATTCCATCACGCCCACCCTTGCCTTGGTACGTCAGAAAGGGAAAGCTATACTACAAGTCCAGCAATTGCCCATTCTTGCTTGTGGTAAGCACTGTTAGTCTTCTAGGGTTTCCCGAGAACCCGGTCCTTGATTGCCATGGGTGTAACCACATCCACAGCCCACCATTAAGCCATATTTTAGTTGGGTAATTAAGACCAATGAAACACGGCCAAATATCTCGAGCTCGTAGCTCATCAAGATACTAAATGTATATAATGTAATTATCCCATTAAGTGAGCTAGTGGTAATTAGGCATGACAAAGCATATGTAATTCTAGCTAGGTCAACATAAGTAACTCAAGCTAGTCAAATTATCACCCAAGTTTGGCAAAGGATGGATATCAAGTAACATGGCACAAGCGAACAGATAGGTAAACCCTATTCCCATGTAATTAGCAACACATGCAATTTTATTTGCAAACAGTAAAACATTTATAAAGTAGGCTCAATATGCTCAAGGTGAAATGTGTTACTTGCCTTGCTTCTTCAAAAGGTCTTCCGAACACTTTCCTCGTGATCGCGATCTTTCGAAACTACGTAATCTACGCGCTGTCACGCAAAACGAGGAAAAACTCTAATAAAAACCAAATAAACAGTATATAAAAAGTAAGCCAACATGTAGAGCTCCATTTTAGATGAATTTTGCAAGTTGAATGGCTCAATATGGAGTTCATATGAATTAGATATGAATTTTAGAAGTTTTCAGCCATTTAAATCAATTTCTAGAATTAAAATTGATTTATTGCGCAATTATTATTTATTTTTGAGTAAAGTGCATTGGTGGTTCTTGATCTTGTAGGGTTGTGTCATATAGGTCCCTAAACTCTCAAAATTCATATGTAGGTCTCAGAACTTATCAAAGTATATCATTTAGGTTCCAAATCGACACATCCCCTCTAGGTTCCTACGTGGCGCTGACATGACATACCACATGGACGTGACATGTCCTTTTATTTTTTATCTTCTTTTACTTTCCTTTTTCTTTTTCGTTTTCTTCTCATTCTTCGTTTTTTCCTTTCTTCTGCTCGGTCACAGAGAAAGGACAATACAGGGAAAAAAGAGAAGAAAAAAAGAAAAAGGAAAAAAATTAAATGGGTCCCGTTTGTCAGTCAAAATAATGACTCATCATGTCCGTGTGGCATGCCACATCAACGCCACATAGGATTCTGAAGGGGTTGTGGCGATTTGGAACTTAGATGATACACTATGATAAGTTCTAGAACTTAGATATGTAATTTGAGAGTTTAGGGACCTAGATGACACACGCATACAAGTTTAAGGGCCGCCCGTACACTTTACTCTTTATTTTTCCAAAGGAAAAGGAACACGCTGACACCATCAAGGGAGACCGGCGCCGACGGGCGGGCCCCACACGTCAGCGGCACAAGGGAGGCGGTCCACCGTGTACCGGGACCACAAAGGCGGTCCACCGCCGGTCCATGGGAACTGATGGCCCAGATCGGCCCATGCCAATCAGGTGGCCACAAGGACGGCCGGGCGGCGCGGCCAGGGCACGGGCACGACTCAGGCCGGCCCGGCCGAGCGATGGCGCAGGGTGGCGCGGCCACCGGCGGCGACGGCCGGCGACGCGGGGAGCGGCGGCACGTGGCGCGGGAGGCGGTGCTAGGAGATGGGAGAGAGGAATCTCACCGAGGGGCACGGCAACGGAGGGAGGTGGCGGCATTCCTTGGGTCGACGACAAGGAGGGGCTCCCGGTGGATTTCCGGCGAAGTTGGAGGGCAGCTGAGGAGCGGAAAGCCCTAGGGAAGGTGGTAAAGGGGTTAGGATGGGGAAAGGAGGCTCGCGGTGGTGTGAATCGCCGGCTGGAGGAGGTGGTGGTGGTGAGGCTCACCAGCGCGCGAGGGGAACCGGCTTCCGGTAGTGGCAAGTGACGACCGGGAGGAAGCCGAGGTACTCCTCGCCCGTGTGAAGCCAATGGTTGAAATGGCACGGCCCGACGTGGCGCTGAGCGTCGACGGCGAGCGGCTGGAGGTAGCGCGGGCGGTGGCGGCTCGGGTGTGGTGGTGGAATGGTGGTTCTGGCGGTGGAGGAGGGAAATGGAGTGGCGGCCAGGGTGCCGCACGACGCGACGAAGCCGGTGGTGCAAGCGGCGGAACGCGACGATGGCGGGAGTGGCGGTGGGGCGCGGCTGGAGAGGGCCAGCGAGCGGCGGAGCTCGGGCTCACGGCGAGGGAGCGGCTAGATGCTGCGGCGGCTTGGGGAAAATGAGGGAAACAGACAAGGGGAGCGCGGGGAGGAGTTTTATAGCACTCGGGGTGGAGATCCTGGCCGACGGGGCGGCAATGGCTGGCGAAGTAGGGCGTCGACGTGGGGGAAGGTTGGCGCCGGAATCGGCAGAGGGAGTGGGGGAGGAAAGCGGGGATGTGGAGCGACGCGGTCCCACGATCAGGTGCGAGCGCGCTGGGTGGAGGAAGTGGGCAGGGTCGTGCGGAACCGGCGGCGATGTGGGCGGCGGCCATGGCGGCTTGGTGGCTAGAGGTTGGGGATGTGGCTGACAGGGTGGGGCCTTGGGTCACACCTGTCGCCCAGAGGGAGAGAGAGATGGCCGGTTGGGGGACGCGATGTAGACTTCACGAGGGGGAAGGAAAACGGCCGACGGCCCAAGGAGGAGGGAGGAGGGGACGGCCGGCCTGAGAGAGAGGGAGAACACCCGGGCCGCGAGGAGAAAAGGAGACTTGGGTCGGAACCGGCCCAAGGGAAAGAAGGGGATTTTAATTTGTTTTTCATTTTAATTTACTGATTTAATGAACTTTGTTGTATTAAAATTACTTCTTGAGCTCCAAAAATTCACGGGAAATTTTAGAGAGTATTTTAGAGCACAGAGAATATTACAAAAATATTTCCGGCCATGATTTTTAAAGGAAATTTTAATTCCCTCATTAATTCACTTGATTAAATTGCTTTAACTTTTAGTTTAATTTCTAGAAATGCATTACTAAATGTTTTTTAATCCCGAACGAAAATCGGGGTGTGATATTAGCTAAGAATAAGAACATTAAGCACAGATCTTAAGATATCTCATGTAAAATTAAATGATCGTGATATTAAATAAGGTACTTTGTAAAAAACTGTTGCATGGTTTTTTTAGTGAAAATCTTTTAAATCTAACCTAATGCATAGTTGTAATACAATTTCACCATAACAATACTATAACCACATTATATTATAAAGTATTTAAATGATTTTAAGAAAATAGGATAAATCTGACCTCTACATCCAATCGGATGTGCATAACCAATATAAGTATTAAAATAATATCTGCAACTTTATACCTAAATTATACAGAGATTATACTGTAGTTACACTGAAACTTTACTACATTTATGTAAAAAATTTCCGATAGTTCTTTTAAGCTAATCCCTTAGATAAAGAAGTGGATGAGAGAAAGGAGACATCTCTGGTGTAAACGACAATCTCTGCGTGAACTTGAAGTAATTGAGAGGAATTTATAGCAATCAATCGTGCATTGATGACGTGCCATGACCAGACAATAGACTTTTAATGTTCATTGACCCAACGTGTTCTCAAGGTTGAGATACAAAAGCACAGACTGCACAGTCGGACCTTAATGTTGACCTTAACTTCGGTGAACAACTATTGGCGTATTTTCGGTCCCAACACGAGACTCACTCGAAGATTTGTGGTGTTAACGGAGTCACCAACCACCTCGATTTAGACAACTCTAAATTAAGATGGGTTTTGAGATCAAAACCAATCACGAGGCCAATTTACATTGATTTAAAGATAACCACCCATCTCGTGAGTGAACAGAAGGTTTACGGGGCAAACCTACAGTGGGATAATCGCACTCTAACAACGAAGACGGACAATTATTACGGCGCAAATCGATAAAGATGGACAAAATTACGGTAAAGTAAAAGACATGGCTGAGAAGTAAAGGTAATTGAACGATTCAATTGTGTAGGGATTGAGATATTGGAGTTTAGAATCGAACCGGCTTTGGCCCTTATAAAGGGATTGGTCTTACCTTCTCAAGTCCTCCACGTCAAACTCGGGATAGAAATCAATGGAATCTCGAAACATACCTTCCCGAGTAAGAAAACCCGAGACCGATGAAAATCGGCTCTGAATAGGACTCTGTCGGTTTGACCGGCCATACATCGCTGGTCAGACTGGTCCCACACATCGGTTAGATCAGTCCGTTGGCAACGGTTAGACCGAACCCTTAAAGGAAACTTGTCGCCTTCCACATCTTGGTAATATTTCCCTATTTCAACTCTAGATGTCAAATTTAACTTCCCGAACAAGGAAAACCCGAGACCCGATGAAAATCGGCTCGGAATAGGATTGTCACTCCGACCGGCCATATACCACCGGTCAGACTAGTCCCACACAGCGGTCAGACTAGCCTGTAGGCAGCGTTCAGACCGGCCCCGTGAAGAAAACCCACCGCCTTTCAAATCTTGGCAATATTTCCCTATTTCAACTCTAGATGCCAAATTTAAATGTAAACAACAATCTTACCACCGCTTTCATGACCCAACATTATTTTCTTCAACAACCAAGGAAGCATTCTAAACCTCTTCTCGAAACGTCTTTTTTTTTTCATTATTCATTACCATGTTTTTCTAATAGCTAAACAATACGATTCGTAAAAACTATATTTAGAGGAGTTTCTAAAAAAAATCAAAAAAATTAATTTTTTAAGTTTATAATAATTAATACTTGATTCTGATTAATCATGTTTTAATGTTTTTTTTCTTGTTTTGCATGCACCAAAAATTTTAATGCAAACGCTGAAAAGTAGCTTCATAAGTAGCTTGTGAGAAAATTGTGAGAGCAGCACAAACTGTAGCATTATCCCAAACAAGCGATACATATTTCATAATGAACATAAATCTGCTTCTACAATATACTCCATCAGTAACATGAGCACCAATCACAAGGTTTATTAGGGACTATGCCAGCCCCATGCTAGGACAAGCTTATTTCAGCTGTTCTTCCTCTTCATCTTCTTCATCATCATCCTCTTATCGCCATTTTCGCATCCGTCCATAAGATTATACCTATTTCTTTCCCCAGTTCTGAAATGTCCAAGCATCTATGTTTTACAACCACGCGGCGTTCTTGATTGGCGTGACGACGGCCTTGACCTGCAGGTAGTTCTTCAGGCTGTCGATGCCTTTCTCCCTACCGATGCCGCTCTGCTTGTATCCGCCGAACGGGATCGCGGCGTCGAAGACGTCGAAGCAGTTCACCCACACGGTCCCGACCCTGAGGGCGCGGGTCAGGGTGTTGGCCGTGTTCAGGTTGTTGGTGAAGACCCCAGCAGCCAGCCCGTACTGGCTTGCATTTGCTCTCTTGATGACCTCGTTCAGATCACTGTCGACATAGCATAAATTGCGTTATGGTTTTGTTAGTTATGTACATCCTAGTTATGTAGAGGCCAGAAATGTTCTTAGTATGGTTCTATTAACTTGATGTAATTGTCTGAGATCAATAAAAGCTTCCTTTATCTTAAAAAATATATATAGTCTTCAGTTCAGTTCTTGATTAATTTGGGCTGTGTTTAGTTGGTGGAAAATTGGGAGGTTTGAAGAAAGTTGGAAGTTTATGTGTGTAGGAAAGTTTTTGATGTGATGGAAAGTTGGAAGTTTGAAGTCGGTGGAGAGGAACTAAACACGGCCTTGGTTACTGCTAAGAGTTTGGGACAGGATGCATGTGAAATGGAGTGTTTACTCACTTGAACTTCAGAATTGACTGCACAGGGCCAAATATCTCTTCTTGAGCAATCCTCATGTTATCCTGAAGCAATCACCATACAATAAGTTTTAAGAAGATGAGGCAACAAAGGATATGGACAATATGTGCTGACATTCTTTGATGTTATCCTAAGCTTAATTACCTGTACATCCGAGAAAATTGTTGGCTGGATGTAGTAACCTTTGTCACCTAATCTGTCGCCACCAGTCACAAGGTTGGCTCCACTGTCAACACCATACTTGATATAGCGCAAGATCTTGTTGAATTGCTCGTCATCAATCTAGAAGTATTAAAACAAAATTTGCAAGGTTATCATCAGTCCAAAACCTGAATGTGTTATGATGACTGGATACTTGACAATAAGATTGAAGGTAATTAATGTAAAGCCTGCATGATTATATCACATCAATGTATGGCCATGTGATGGATAACTGAAGGACAGGCAGTATGAAGGCTGAATGTGCTAGACAGTACTATGTACCTGAGGGCCCTGTTCAACACCATTCTTGAATGGATCACCAACCACACGCTTGAGAGCACGAGCCTTGGCCTTCTCCACGAACTCATCATAGATACGCTCATGCACAAATGTACGAGACCCAGCACAGCAACATTGTCCCTTGAAATTTTAAGTCAAGAAAATAATTTAGAGATTTCAAACTAATGAACAAAGTTATTGTGCCTGCTTTGACATAATTTATCATGTGGTACCTGGTTAAAGAACAGTGCAAAATGCGCAAGCTCAACAGCATGGTCAACATCAGCATCATCCATGATGATGAAAGGAGACTTGCCTCCTAGCTCCAGTGTCACTGACTTAAGGTTGCTCCTCGCAGCCAACTCAAGGACGATTTTTCCAGTATCGGTCGATCCAGTGAATGCAATCTATATTGAGAGTGAAAGTAAAATCTTAGAATACAACTGAATTTATTTTTTTAATACTATAAATCTAAATATTGAACTGTTTTCTAGCCATTATCTGTAAAATACAGGAATTACAAGAAAATCACAAGTTTACCTTATCGACATCCATGTGACTAGCAAGAGCAGCACCAGCAGTAGGTCCAAAACCAGATACCACATTAACAACACCGTCTGGGAGTCCAGCCTATTTAATCATTTAAGATGATCAGTTCTGATTCAATTATGTGTAGCTGATATAGAACATTGTTCACTGTAGACTAGAAAATATAAAGAATGCTTCAGCTGGTCAGACTTAGTCAAAAATGCACTCTTTCTTTGCACTGAAGCAAGCCAGAATTGATGGCTGCATTGACAAGAACTAAACAAACAGATCATGCAATGAAATTTGAATCATTTCACTCTAGGTCTTGGATATTAGACCTAAAAGGATTATTGACACTAGAATGGGTTGTTTCTATCCCTTCCTTTTGGGAAGATCTGAACTTGCAGTTGCTTCTTGATCACTAGACTGCAGGACAAGAAATTCTGTAAAATGCAATTCTCAGTAACCATATTTTGCAAAATGGTTGCTTTAGAACTAATTATAATATTTTGCAATCCCAAAACTACACAAGCCAACAACAGGCCATTCTCAGTAATCATAATAAATGTCCAAATAGCATGGAGCAATTAAAAATGGATTCCTCTCATTGAACAAAAATTACGAAAATGATCACTGCACCAACCTCATGCAACAGCTTAGAAGCAAATAGAGCAGACAGAGGAGTTTGCTCAGCCGTCTTGAGCACAACAGTGTTTCCACAAGCCAAAGCAGGGCCAACTTTCCACGCAAACATCAGAAGCGGAAAGTTCCATGGGATGATCTGACCTGCGACACCAATGGGCTCGTGCAGCACCTGTACATGGTGTGGGCCGTCAGCCGGCACGACAAGCCCATGGATCTTGTCAGCCCAACCTGCAAACATTTCAGCACGAATGGAACAATATTAGCCACCTACATAGGCACCTTGTTGATCATTTCTGTTGATGTCAGAAGGAAGCTTACTCACCAGCATAGTACCGCATCAGCCGTGCCACCATTGGCACTTCAATGTTGGCAGCTTGCGCATACGGCTTGCCATTGTCCCATGTCTCCAATGCAGCAATTTCATCGTTGTGCTTCTCAATCAAGTCAGCAAACCGCAACAGAATCCGGGATCTCTCCTGTAGAAGAAAATAAATTGTGTACTTCTATGAGCATGACTTCAGAACAATAGAACAGTAGCAGCTAGCAACAGAAGTGTCAGTAAGTGTTTACATAGGCAGTCATCTTTGGCCATGGCCCTTCATCGAAAGCCTTGCGGGCCGCATGAACTGCACGGTTAATGTCCTCCGCATCGCCTTCAGCCACATGGGCAATCAGCTCCCCGGTACGAGGGTCCAGAGTTGGGAAAGTTTTGCCTAATGAAATTGCAATGCACAATTTGAATTATGAGCTCAACTTACTGTCACAAAAAGAAATTTAAAACCAATCTATTTTTCTCAGTTCATGGGCCTTGTGGTGTTCAATGCCTATAGAACAGCTGAAGCCCACCAAACTAGCCTTATGAATCCAATCTCATTACTACTAGTTGAGTTGAAATAGTTTCATAGGAAGGGCTGAGCTGAAGAAGTGTACCAGATGCTGAATCAACGAATTTTCCATCAATGAGGAGCTGAGTGTAGTTCACTTGGACTGGGGGTGATATGGGCTCCTCTGCTACTGCTGCAGTGCTGAACCTCTGAAGGATTCCTGGCAACAATCCTTGAGTCCCATCTGCAAGCAGAAAATGCATAGTCAGGAATAGTACGAGTACTACAGTAGTAGCAGTGGTACGGAGTAAATCCATTTCCTAAGATCATGTATTCAATGAAGTCTGAATGAATGGGGCAGTAAATGCCCCTCAAAAATGGTAAAAAAATGTTATATGGTCCCTAGATCAAATGCCTCCACACATGGTGGAACAAAGGAACATTTAAACATAGGCCAAGTTTAGTTCCAAACTTTTTTTTTCAAAGTTCCAACTTTTTCATCACATCAAAACTTTCCTACATACACAAACTTCCAACTTTTCCGTCACATCGTTCCAATTTCGACCAAACTTCCAATTTTGACGTGAACTAAACACACCCATACTTAAACATTATTTTTCGAAACTGGTGTTTCAAGAAAAAATTTGCCTAAGCCCTTGTTTAGTTCCCAACTTTTTCTTCAAACTTCCAATTTTAGTCAAACTTCCAATTTTGGCGTGGAACTAAACACACCCTAAGTGGTAAATTTGTCCCCAGGAAAATAACCTGAAAAACAAGCACACAGGACTGAAAAGTATAATACATCGCCAATACTGTCCTACATGTGTTTACCCCGTCTGTCTGTAATTCTAGGGGAGTAAATTTATTTCATGTTTCTTATAGGTACCAACTAGTTTATATCTTGACCGGCCTGAAGGATGATGGAAAAAACAAGGGTTTAAAATTGTGCCTCAGTGTAGCGCAGATAAGAAAGCCGATTACAACTTGTCCCTTTCTTTTTGACTGAATGACCACTCAATAATGTCCAGGAGTGTTACAGTGCTGCCCGGCAACTAGTAAACTAGTACTAATCAGTAATTTCAGATAAAGAATAGTGTTTTGAATTTTTATGGTATCTGCTTGTCATTTCATAGTCAGATAAAGAATAGTGTATGGAATTTTTATGGTATCTGCTTGTCATTTCATACTCGAGGCAATTCACATCGGTTTCGCTGTATATATGGTGACATTAGCAAACAAGAACGGTTTGGAACCAAAAACCTAAGATTTTCTATGGCACTGATAAGGACTGAAGAAAAACTGGTATCCTATCATGTCAAGGAAAGAAAATATCATAGCCCACCGAAGAAAAGAGGAAAGGTCCAATCTGCCGCTCATGCTCATGACTCATATCTGACGCCAAAAATCCTAGAAACCCCATATTTTCCGGGTCAAGATAAGGCAGGGATTTCTCACTACAACCAGATTAGCTGACAAATAGGTATACTACACAGAAAGTAGTGGAGGACAGCAACGTTCAATGAAGGATATTTTCCCAAAAGATGAGGACACAACCTGATCTAAAAGATCAACTTTAGAGGCTGAATTTTTGGGTGAAAAAGCAAATTCAAGAATCATTACAAGCTACTACAACAATACCATTTTTTTTCATATAAAAATGGCAGAGTTCTAGAACAAAATTGAATCTTGCCATCAGAGCAGTCACCCATACAGCAAGAGATAATCTTTTTTAAGCACCCAATAATTAAACCCTGTCATGAACCAATAATTAAACAGTGGCACTAGTGACAACAACACACCAACCCTGGAATTCAGATCAGTCAGGTCTGGCCAATCCTCCAAGATCCAAAACCCCACCACCACCACCCAAAAAGAGACAAACAGAAGCCGCCCTACAACGGTGTGGCATCAACCAAAGGTGGGAAAAGTAATTCCAAGACACCCCCCAACAACATTGGGGAAAAAATAATTTTACCCACCAAGAAACACAAATAACACATGAACTTTTTTATTTTATTTTTTTGCTAGAACACATGAACTTGGCCACGAATACATACTTCTAGTACCAACCAAGATTCTGTACAACCAAAAAAAAGTACGGTGGAATTAACAGGGGTCCAGGGGATGATGAATCAATCAATCAGTATACCTGCCCTGCGGAGCGCAGAGGGGACAGCAGGCGAGGCGGCGGCGGCGGGCCTGGACAGCAGGCAGCGAGAGAGCAGCGATGAGCCCCTCCTTGCAGCAGCAGCGGCAGCCATGATCGATCGAATTTATGGCTAGAAATCAACCGCACCACCAAACCCCCTCTGCAGCGCAGCCGCAGCAGCCAAGGTCAGTAATGGAATGGAAGGGATGCGCAGAGCTCGTACGTCCCCAGTGGAATGGAAGGAGGGAGAGTGGAGGGGGAGCAGTAATGGCGGCTGTGCTAGGATTTGGCCGAGTTGTTGGGGGAGGAAAGCCAGGGCTTTACCCCCTCCTCTTTAATAGGAGTAGGGGAATGGATGGATCATGTATGATTAGATGTGGGGCCCACTTGCTAGCGGGCGATAATTATTTTTGGTTTTTGGTTTAAAGAGGTAGGAGGGATCTTCTGTGCCTTATGTTTTGCTCCAGCTCCAAACAGTTTCAGCCCCACGTAAAATAATAGTAGAGTTGGGTGAAGCGCTCTCACAAAAATGAACTAGATAGATGGAGCTTATGGTCTATTTGGTAGTGCTCCAAATTCTAAATTTAGCTTCAAGAGTTGAGTCTGGAGTGGAATTGTGGAGCTGCCTAAACTCTCTAGTTCATTTTGTGAGAGAGCTCCACCCAGGTCTGCTACTATTTTAGGTGGAGCTAAAACTACTTGGCTGAGTTCCAGCTCCAGGAGAGGTGGAGCTGTACACAACAGGCTCTGAGTTTAGGCTGCTTCGTACAATTCCACTCCAGACCCAACTCCTATAGTTAAATAGGAGTTAGAACTCTATCAAATTGGCCTGTAGTATAGCCTCATGGTTAAGGGGTCAATATATTTTTTTACGGGGAAAAGGATCAATGTTTTAGCCTACAAAATTTTGTAAGCAGGGTTTAAAATGAGGGGGGCTGAATTTCTATTTATTTTGGAGGGATAGGTAAGATTGTGAAAAAAAAAAACCCCATAGGTCATCCATAAGTATATAGGAGCGAAGTGGCTGCACGTGCGTGTGTAATTCCCCTTAGGGTGAAAAATCTGGTTGAGGTTTACTATGTGATTCTTTACTGCCCTCTTCTATGATTGGAGAAATTTTCGATGGTTTTATGTAGTTTGGAAATAGTTGTATGAAATACTATAAAATCGCTATTAGAGTATGTTTCAAGAAAAGCCTTAAATAGAGTTGGGTTAAGTGCATACTCAAAAACCAACTTTTTCTGATGATGAATTTGAACAAATGCTAATATAGGTTTATCATTAGAAGTTGATTTTTTTTGGAAGGGATATGTTATTGGCAAACTTTTTTATATAAGTTATTTCATCCAATCAAAGAATATTTTATATCGATGTCTCTATTTATAGCAGTGTAGACGTCAAATATTCCTAACTAGTTGTGGTATATATAGGTTCTATTTAGGAGAGCATTTTTCACAATCGGAAGTTCTTAGAAACAATGTAGCTTTTCGTTCAAATTCTAGAAAACTATAGTTGTGAAATCCTGAAAATGAACTACAAACTTGAAGTTATGAAACCTAACTTTTTCAGATTCTTAGAATCTTAAGCTCATCAAACAGATCCATAGATTTTTTTTCTGGATGATTGTGCTGAACTTTATCCATACCATGTTTACCTTGGCTAGAAGCAATTACTACCTCCATCCAAAACTAACTTTATTTTTTACTCATCTCACACATACTAATACAAAAGCAAAAAAAAAACTAGAATACACTCCATTTTATTAAATCTCATTGCAATTGTGTCTTATTTTATCTAGTCCCAATTCATTTGTCCCTCACATTTTCATAAACTCTAATGCAATGATTGCTTCATGTATAAAGTTGTTTTGGAGCAAATAAGATGGTAAAAAATAAAGTTATTTTGAACTGATACAATATACATAAATACTCACTCCATTTCAAAATATAGCAACATAGAACCGAATTAGGTATATCATAACACTACGAATCTACGTATACAAGAACCCATAGAGGATTGAACATATCTTAGTAATATGAATCTAAACAGGAGGTTATCTAAATTTGCAATGCCCTTGTCTAGTTTCATAATATAGGATATATCTAATTGGATTATAAATTAATATATATATTTTAGATTTTAGAACAGAGAAAATATATAACACGAACATGAGAGAGAAAACCACAGTGACTCTATACATTTGTGCAACGCTCAGCTACATCAGGGACCATAGCGTTGTCGAACGTCCTAATCACATGAGGCGCCACCTGCAGCAGTTTTTGGAACCTTCTTACGGGTGTTTCAAACAATAATCTACACGGGCCTCACGTAAGATAACAATCACAGTCAAATGGGGCTACCCGAGGAGTACTGGTTTATCCGATTCACTAGTTCTTACGGCAACTAGTATTTTGGTAACTACTGCCTCAGTAAACGTAGAGCATATTTACTATTAGTAACGTTGTTCAAACATCATGGTAAATAAATCAACATCGTCATATATTTTAGTAAATTTTATGAAACCAAGTTTTGAGAAACATGTAAACCAAAATCCCAGGTTTTATGATTTATCTTAAAGAAATCTCAGGTTTTATGGTAAAATGTTCTAAGAAACCCTATGTTTACGCCAAATACTCATTATTTCATTAGTATATAGTTATGAGTATTAAATCGGCTGGTGGCATTTTGATGAGGAAATTAAAGATCAACGAATTTTCTGGCCTTTTTTTTCTAGAAGGTAAAAAAGAGAGTAAAAAAGACGTGTTCATTCTGATTAGGTGACCCACGCAATGGGGACGCCACAAGGCAGAAGGCAGCTGCACAGTCGCACATGATGCATTCATATTTCATATGCCGGCCAACAGTCGAGATGCCGGGTCATGGTGCACGAGTGGAACTTTTTAATCTTTAAATCTTTTTGTTGTAAAAAAAATAAAAGTAATGCTTCTGGCCAATCACAGAAGATCGAACTGTCCGCCAAAGTATGGCATCAGAAAATAATAATTTAAATTCGTGTTTAAGTTATGCTAGAGTAGTGTGCGAAAAGGAGTACTAGTACTCCGTAGCAATTAGCTCTTCAACTGGTGGTACATCGTCAACCACATCAACTACTCTCATATACAAATCCAAAAAGATATACAAACTCATAGCCGTAATGTTGTTTCGGGATTGCTAAATTTTTTTCCCTATTTGATTGATCTCTCTCATGTATAATTTACAGTACAGTAAGTATGTAAAAATGTAGGTAATTTATATTACAAAAGGATATTATAAAATATGATGAAACATAGCTGTTCCCTCGTCGTTTTCCGATGATGAACCATGGAAAGCTACTGCATTCGTACTGTGTCACTGTAGCAAAAATGAAAGGGCACTACTAGCTAGCACCACATGATGGCAGATGGAGCATAATTAACCTGCCATTTCAATCTCCAACAATAGAGCCAGCTAAAGCTTTCGCTTGCCTTTCAAAGCTCCGATGGGTTGCGAAAGAAGGAAATTAAGATACATCTAATTACTCCTCCCTCCTTTTCATATAATAAGACATATAATAAGACGTTTATCTTTTTTTTTCTAATCAAACTTGTTTGATCAAGTTAATAGAAAAGTTCAACATCTAAAATATAAAATTAGCACTATTAAATTTAACATTGAATATATTTTCATAATATATTTATTTTGTGTTAAAAATACTAAAATATTTTCTAAAAAGTTAGTCATAACTTTAAAAAAAATTAAACAACTTATAATATGAAATAATATGAAATAGAGGAAGAACTAATTAAAAATCAAGATCACACCATGCATGCAGCAGAGGCTTAGCTTTTGGTACAGCCGATGCATGTGAGGATATCTGAGCCAGTAGATAACAAAATCTTAAAGAACCAAATTAAACGCAGATCGAATCATCGGATTAGGATGATAATATAACTAGCTATGTGCCGCCCTGGCCAGTTATTAATCTAGTAAGCATCTCTTTCGTATGCTTTGCATAAACAAACAGTTTTTGTTGCGAGGCGATTTGCATAATTAAACAACATTATATATGTTCCCCAACAATCTTTGATGCAATCACATGAACAGAACTCGCCAGCTTTAAGCAATGACGTCCTGCAGCCGCAAGTTGACCTAGCTCTTTCTGTATCCATGTTACCTGGATATATATCGATCTGCTGCTCGATCTCTCTGGTGTTGATTTTACAAATGGAGACACGCGAATTGCGAGCTCAATTTCTTTGGACCGACATTTGTAAATCTTAGTAGAAATAAAGGAAGCCATCGCTTGGCTAATTTTAAGCCTAAGCGAAACAACATATTTACAAATAAAAAATAATTTATGAATAAAACTTTTATATACGTATTTTTAGTATTCTAAAAGTAAAGACTAAAAAATAAACTTCGATAAAAAAAATCTTAAAATCAACTTCAGATTTAAGGTTAAAAATTTAAATTTTGGCTGATAAGTATAAGTATAATCGAAAAGATAAGGCCGAAAGCTCTTTAGGTGTTATATGCCGATAAGATTACTGTGTGTGGATCGACGTACCCATGGGCATTTCTTAATTAATCCGTCAATATTCAACTAAATAAATTGAGGTTTTACTTTTAGCTCCTTATTTATTTACCTTGTTGGAGTATGATGGATCAAGGAATACCTTGTGGAGTTTAATCCACTTAATTAATTTGAGTTCTTAGCCTAGACATAATCAAATTTCTTATGTGGAGAATAAATCGATTCACTGACCTTGATGTGAAGCCATTTAATCCGATGATCTAATCCTTCGATTTTCTTCTTCTTCTCCTTTGTTTCTTCTTCTTCTTGCGAGATACCTTACGAACCTCTTCCGGTGCTAAATCGATCGGGTGATTGAAATAGGGTTTTAGGGTTAGAGATAGTTCGGCCGTGACATATGCCTCTCTCCTTTTTCTTATAGAGCGACACGCCGACACTGTTAGGGCTCGGGGGCTTTATCTCTAATTAAATTCGAATCCAATTTGTAACGATCAAACAAAACAGATTTTACCACTTAGTTTGTCTCTTGTTAGGAAAGGAAAACCGGTGGAATTTTATCCCTTCCCTAACTAACCGGCATTAGCTGATAAAATCAACAACATACCTACGAATCAACACTCAATACACCCTTTGCGACGAAAGGGAGAGAACGATGGGGCTAAACAAAGGACAAAGCTAGTAAGTGGTAACGAGAGGGAGTCTACTAGAGTTCAATGATTTATCAATTGTTTCTATAATATATTATTAGACCAAATATTTTTAAAGAAAAAAAATCCAAATTACCCCCTGAACTATTCAATGAGTACGAATTACCCCCTCATCTCGAAAATCATATATCTTTTACCCTCAACTATTAATACCAGACGGGTAACCCCCTAAACATTGTTTTGGGTGATTTTGACTGAGATTGCACACGTGGCGTTAATGTGGCAATCCAATCAGCAAAGAAAGTAGAAAAAAAATCTATGGGCCCACTTGTCATCTCTCTCCCTCAAGCCATCCCCTCCCCTACTCTCTCTCTCTTAGCAAAGGCTGCAACCAAGTAGCGACAAATCCCCTCAACCAAACCGCCGATGACCGACTGAAGGAGCACCGAATCGGAGGTGGCATGGTCCACATTCTTGGCTTGATGCCCCCACCACCAACGACATCCCTGCACCACTTCCTCCGAAGCTCCAAGCCGGCCAAAAGGAGGCAGCGCGGATCCAACGGGGCACAGATCCGAGGTGCGAAATGGAGGCAGATCTTAGCGGGGCAGAGGTCGAGCTCCAGTGGTGAAGCCAGGATTTAGTGATAGGGGGTGCTAGCCACAAGATGTAAGAACTCACCAGTGCCTCGGTAGACAATGGTTTGAATCTTGGTGGCTCAGTTCCTGCAGAGTGGCAGATTGGCCTCACCTCAGCTCTTGTTCGCTCTAATATGCGTAGTCATCCCTTGTATAATTATATTTTGAATTTTGTTGTTATTTTGCACTAATATATAAATAAAATGATTGTTGATATGACTTTGGATATATTTCAACACATTCTTCTAGATTCATGTAAAAATTGAACTCATTTTAGGATGGAGGGTGTATGTCCGAAAGTACATTAATATAACATAAAAGAATCATTTTTAAAAAAATTAGGAAACTAAATAGCACCAACTTTATTGAATACATTAATGACAAGACTTCATTTTTATTCATCCTTTTTAGTTTTGGAGACTTGCAACTACATTGCTTAGTTACATTAATTAACTCAGGTAATCACGTAAAGCTAAAATCTATTGGACAGTTATGTATAGGCTCAACTTGCAACTAATTAATGAGTTAATTGTATGGATAAGATGGCTAATCACCCGGGGGGTTTTGCAGCGCATGAGGATGGGGCCTGGGGGTGCCATGCCCACCCCGACACCCCCGGTGGCTTCACCACTGTCGAGCTCACTCTGGAAGGGCTAGATCCAATTGTTGTGATCTCATCACCACCATCTGTCGCCGCCCTTCCACCTTTGACATCTCACTGCGGGCTTCACCTTCACTCACCGCATGCTTCACCTCGACTGGCTCGGTAGCAAGTTCGGCAAGGGCAGTCAAGCATGCGCCGGTGGAGGCCGAGGAGGAGGCACACGCTGGCAGAGATCGAGGAGGAGCCACCTTCGTCGCTTGTTGGTATTTCTTACGATCACAGATAAATTCGCAAGCGCACGGATACCGATGAGCACTTTACTCATGAGTATTCCCAAGGGTATTGTATTTATATTGAGAAAATTCCCTGTTTACCCTGAAAGTTTGCCTAATCCTTTCTATACCTCTAAGATTTGCTCATTCCCTTCCATACCTCTAAATTTCAGCTTGGATACCTTCCATACTCCTTCCATCAGTTGACCGTTAATTGACAGTTAAATTCATATCATAAAGTCCATTTTACCCTTTGGTATCAAGAAAATATAAATTTATGAAGTATATTTATGGAGTGTATAAATTTATTATATGCGACTATTATATTTATGAGTTAATTTTGTGAGATATTATTTAACAAAAAAAATTTTATCTCGCATAACAAGATTTATCTAATAAAAAATTTCGTACTACTATAACAAAATATGCGATATATATAGTTTTTAATGGTAAAAATATTATTTTTTGCTTTATATAAAATATTTTTTATAGATAAAAGTTATTTTTGTTTTCCCTTGGCGAGGCGAAACTAAAATATTACTTTTGTTAAATAATATCTCACAAAAATAAACTCATACATATAATAGTCGCATATAATAAATTTATACACTTCATCAATATACTTTATAAATTTATATTTTCTTGATACCAAAGGGCAAAATGGACTTTATAATAGAAATTTAGCGATCAACTAACGGTCAACTGACGGAAGGGGTATAGAAGGGATCTAAACTGAAATTTAGAGGTATAAAAGGGAATGAGCAAATCTTAGGAGCATAGAAGGGATTGGGTAAAGTTCCAGGGGTACACAGGGAATTTTCTCATTTATATTCCAGAAGGAAGGCGGCGGCGTAAAGATAATAATTATCCATCATTAATTAATCTATAATTAATGCACCATAGTCTAAATAGGGGTTAAGATAATATGAATTAGGTAGTGGACACATAGGAGATTCACCTGGATTATTGAAAAGAGTACTAGGAAACTATGATACAACTGTACTTCTATATTAATCATGTTTAGTATACATTTATCATATACATGCTTACGACATAGGATTTAGCGGCTAAGTTTACTATAATTAAGATTAGGGAACCGCTATAGTTTGATATTGCAATCATATGAAACATCAATATCAATCACTGTAGTTTCATATGATTACTGAGTTGGTGGATTATATTATATCAACCTTATAGAACTACTATTGTCAGAGAATAATAGTAATATACACTAGTAAACAAACCAGAATATATAATCCACATGATTAGCCGGCCTATAAATGCACATATACCATCGGCAAGTAGAGCAATCACATGTACAATTTTAAAACTGATCTGAAGCTGTTGACAATAATACTAATCTATACGTTGCAATTTAAAGAATACTTATATATATATATATATATATATATATATATATATATATATATATATATATATATATATATATATATATATTCCTCTTGACATTATCTAAAAAAAATTATAGATTCTTCTTGACGATACATCTAGTTACACGACAGAAAACGAGATATGAACACATGCTTATTGTTTTTCAACTTTTGCCGGCGCTCTTGCATTGCAAGTCGATCAGAATCACCTGCTGCTCAAAGACGCCGTATGTCGTGTTGAGAAGAAGGGAATAGAAGGTGGGCCATCAGCTTGGATTCGTCCTGTGTAACGTCCTGAGTTTTCCCCTAACCTATCTTAAATTCTTAATGTACTAAAATTATATTAAACTTCATATAAATATTCTCAAGCCGTCACATGGGATTCCTACAAACGTTTATAAGCCATCATGTGACACTCTAATAAATCTCTACTATTATAAAAGTTGAAGATGTTTTTGCCGTAACTTTGGTACGCCATTCGTGTATGAGTTGATTTTTTAAGTTCATATTATTTTGAAAATACATATCCGTATTTGAGTTGGGTTTTAAGTTCGTTCATTTTAGAAAATACAAGGAGTCGTATAAGATATCTCTTAAAAAAACTCGCATACTAACTTGAGATGGTCGGACTCCTATTTGCAGCTCATGATTTTCTAGAAAAATATATATCCAAGCGAATTCCCACTATGAATTTCATCTTAACTAAACCGTATAACAATAATAAGATTAAAATAACCTTCTCGTATTACAACGCACGTGTATTTTTCTAGTTAGAGAAAATCCAAAGAATTCTGAGGAAAAAAAAATCTATGCTTGATTTTCATTTAAATCTATGGGTCTAACATTGTAAACCGTTGGATTAGATTATATTGATTAAAATAAACCGGACAATTAACCCCACCGCACTCAGTGAAATCTTGAATATTGAGATAGATGTTGCACGTCTGTTAGAGGGAGATAGCGTTGCAATTTGCGAAATAGAGGTTCACTGCTAGGGAGGGCCATCCATGTTACTACCCCGTAAAAAAAAGATCAATATTAGCAATGAACCTGGGCACGCGTGTGTCCAGGTTCGTAGCTAGGATTATGTTTTTTTTTTACGGAGGGGTATCTGTGAAGGGACCACCTATACATTTATTTACAAATTTTCTTCTAAAAATTTGACAGATGTAATTATAGTACAATCGTAATGTAATTATATTGTAACTTGTATGTAATTACACTGTAACTTGTATGTAACTATAGTGTAACTTGTATATAAGTTTCACGTAATTTTGAATCGTTAGATCTATTACAAAATTTGTTCTGGTGAGGAAGAAAAAAAATCACATCACACACATATGTGAAAGAATTTGTTCTCACAACCTCCATTTTACCGAAATAAATGTTATGGAGAGATTTTTGAAAGTTGCATACATGTTATATTATAGTTACAGTGTAATTACATGTAAGTTATGGTGTAATTACACTATGATTATACTATAATTACGTCTGCCAAATTTTTGGTGAAAAATTTGTCGACAAATATATAGCAAATTCGATCTGTGAATGTTTACTTTGCTAAATTGATCAGCTCTAAAAATACTATTGCTGTGAATGTAATTAATGCAAATAATTTGTTGATGGACGTGTAGCCACGTAAGGATGTGTAACTAACATGTGCATCAAAACTAAATAAGCGGTGCCGAACAAATAATTAGGAGAAACATAGATTTCGCTGAACTTACAAAGGATTATATCCGACCGTACAGATGCATAAAAAACAAAGAATCAAGTATCGCATCAACAATATATGTGAGCGATCACATCGGTGTTCTCCTATTTCAGTATAAAAAAGTTCTATAACATATGGGACCTCTACCATATATAATCATAGTTTATAGACTATATGTTTAACCCTTCAATTTCATAGCCATTATAGTACACAGTTGGATATATAAAGTATAATATTCCTTAGTCTATTTAAAGTTTTAAATTTTCATGGTAAAAAAATTGTGAAATTTAAATAAGATTTATGAAGATTTCAAAAATATGCTCCTCATTTCTTACCAAATAGACGACAGCTTCAATCCTTATCCTATGGCAAAAAAATTTGCACAACAGGTAAACCCCCCCCCCCCCCCCCCCCCCCCCCGTCCCCCCTAAAAAAGAAAAGAAAAAAAACCTAACTCAGAGATCACATATATACCATATGGGCTCCGTATGGCCGTACCACATCACCAAGCAGCATCCGTGGCAAGCCGCCCACCTTACAATTTCACGCCGTCTATGCAATTGTGAACACAAGGACACCTTACCTCCGAAGAAGCCGCCGCTTTCATTTGTCATGGCTTTTTTTGGGCGGACATTGCTCGAGTCACTTCCTCTCCTATAATCTCCTAATCACTCAAAGCTAATATTGAAATCTACACTATAAATTATATAAACTACATGCTCAACCCTTATAGATTTCACACCCATTATAGTTCATAGTTTGATATAAAAAAAATTATCAAATAATATTCCAAGTAAAAGTTAACGAAACTTAATTATTAAAATTTTAGTGGTAATAGAATTTATGATATTTTAGGTGCCCATGTATCTGCGCGGGCTACTTTCCTGGTTAATTTCAAGAAATTGCTTATAAACCCTAAAAGCCTTGAATAATAACTATAAACCCCAACCTAGGAAACCACCACCGGCTGAAACCACCCTTTCTGTCCGATTTTGCACCTTCTCCCTTCATTCAAAATGTCGGATCAGTTGTCACCAACTCCTCCTCTTACCCTCCCCAACTCATGTGCAGAACCAACATGGATACATGCACTTCGGTCTCATCATCGTGATCCCTCTCTCATTGACAATGTTGCCTTGTTAGCCACATTCTTCCCTTCCTAGCCTATATGACCCCTCCCCATGCTCATCTTCTCCTTTTTCCGCATTCGCCTGAGCCCTCTGTGCACTCCATCGCCTCTCCACCGCGACCATCGTAGCACTTCTCTTGTTATCCACCTCCACCCGTTGCTCGACGCTGCTCTAACTGCTATTGAGTTGTGCCCTCGCCACCACTAGCTTTGCCACAACGAGGAGTGACTCGATCGGAGTCTTCTCGAAGCCTGTTCACCCTAGAGCATCACCACCTCGTGCGAGGTAATTTCGTTGGGCACTACCTTCCTCATGTCATATTTTGCTATCGTTCCAGACTGCGCTACTCCTCCCAAACACTCCTCTACCTTTCCTAGGTCCTAGAGATGCTCAGTCACTATTGTTTCCTCAATGAGTGCCACTGGAACATATTGTGAGACATTCCGTACTTACCACAAGCTAGCGTACGCAACGACTAGGCTTGTAGTGTAGCTTGTCTCTCTCCTAGGAACAATTGACAAGGGTAGGTGTTATAAAGTCATGTCAGCTTGGTATCTAGCTGAGCAGATGTCAGATCTACCGTGTCGCAAGGGGTATAGCCTTCCTGGTAGGTCAGGTGCAACATATGCGGAAGGTGCAATCTCAGCATGATGAGAACATCCTCCACTATTACCCGCTGGCAAAGACACAATAAGTGGCCAAGTGGTGCAGTTGTAGTCAGGCGGTGACCGTGTGAACCTCCAAATAATCCCACCTTGCTTAGCTTGGGAGGAGGAAGCCACCTTAAAAAAGAGAGCCACCCTTCCTTTATTGAACTAGTCTTTTAGGGAGATTGAGCCTTTCCCCGAGTGGGTGTGCATAAGAACTGTTGGGGTCCGGGCAACCTTAATTTGTTGGGCCTCAGCCAACCCCCGAGTGGGTGTGCGTAAGAACTGTTGGGGTCCAGGCCCTTGTTTAAGGGGTGGGAATGATGTTTAAGGAGTGGAATGATGTTTAAGGGGTGGGAATGATGAGGACATCCTTCACTATTACCCGCTGGCATGCTTAGCTTGGGAGAGGAAGCCACCTTAAAAGGGAGATGCTTAGCTTGGGAGAGGAAGCCACCTTAAAAGGGAGAGCCACATTTCTCATATTGGACTAGTCAGCTTGGGAGAGGAAGCCACCTTAAAAGGGAGATGCTTAGCTTGGGAGAGGAAGCCACCTTAAAAGGGAGAGCCACATTTCTCATATTGGACTAGTCTTTTAGGTAGATTGGGTCTTTCCCCTAGTTTTTGAGGGAGATTGGGTCTTTCCCCGAGTGGGTGTGCCTAAAAACTGTTGGGGTCCGAGCAACCTTAATTGTTGGGCCTCGAGCAACCTTAATTGTTGGGCCTCGGCCAACAAAACCTGGGCCAGATGCATCATAGCATGACGTGAATGGTTTAGGGTGGGTTATGCGAAGGATTATGTCACAATCTCTCTTATCATGTTGCGTGGTGTTACACCTTTGATCAAAGTAAATATATTCAAACAACCATATCTACGGTTATGGATGGCTGATCGAATTTCACCACGATTGATATCAGTATTAAATAACTTGACTTGTTGGAAATGGTAATAGTTTAGATGGTGCTTTGGGTTGAGCAACACGGTGTAACATTGTTAAGTATTGATTAATCTCGGCTTGAATAATAATGAACCATTTTACTGTTTTGAAATGTAAATGTCTAACACAAACCTTTATTTGTTCCCTTTACACGATGCATCATTATATGACTTTGCTAAGCACGGTGAGTGGTTCTCAATCTTGCAATATTTTTCTTTTTCTCAGAGTAGGACACCTAGGTGGCATAGGCTTCCTCGCTACCGTCATGATTCCCATGAAATTGAAGCCGTCTCGTTATCTCGTTTTAGCCTTTACCTTTTCACTATTAGACTGTGGTTTATGCCTCTGCATATCTCTTTATAGTTATGTAAGACATGGATTTATTTGTCAACTTTGTCTCTATGTATTTTGATTGGTCCTTATAAACACTATGCCTAGAATTCTGGTTTTGTGAAATTCGAGGCGTTGACACTGTACAGGCGAACGGCTCCGGCCGGCCGGTTTGGTGCCCCTTTTCTTTTATACTTGAGGGACTGAGAGAGATGGCGAGCAGAGTACGGGAAGCAACCGATCAAAGCAATCGTCGAGAGAATACTACTACGAAATAGGAACACTCCATGCTTATAGTGTTTTTAATTAATACTTTTAACACATTTGCCGGCGATCTTGCATAGTTTGCATTGCAAAACCGAATCAGTTACTGCCCGAAGACGCCGCGTTCAGAAGAAGGGGAATAGAAGGGCGAGCCGTCGGCTTAGATTCCCCCTGTACATGAGAACAGCTAAGCTCCGGCCGGCCGGTTTGGTGCCCCTTTAATTTCTTGTGTACTGTACTAGTTTATGAAGAGGAGATTGAGATGGCGAGCAGAGTACGGCAAGCAACCAACAAAATCGCCGAGTTGGATTGGTCAACAATGATCATGGATGACAATTTTGGTGCCTCGTCGGTGTAGCGCGCGGTGGCCACCGAACAGAATGAGCGAGCTACTAACTCCGTTTCCACGCACGTTTTGGTTCTCTCATCCACACGTACCGTACTAGAGTGTGTTTATATTTTTATCGTACGTGCAGCTCACTCGTGGCGTGCAGCGGGGTGTGGCGGTGTGGCACAGCCGCACAGCACATCCGCGCCAACCAATCAACCACACGCACCCGAGTTCCGATCCGCGGGATGGGCGCACGTTGCCCGCGTGCGTCGTCCGCGAGCGACCGCGGGAACGCGGCCCCGGCGCCCTCCGGGGGCGGCACGGTAGGCAGCAGCACGTGAGAATATCGGTCTAGGCCTTACCAAACCGTTTTACGTGGGGCTATCGTCACCCCACGGTTTTGGTGGTTATCGCGGTAACCCAGCGGTTATCGTGAGGTATAATACCGTGGTTTAAAAAACTGAGAAAAGTTTACAGCACGTAATAACCACGTTAATCTTACGATAACCACGTGATTTTGTAAACCTTGTTTGGTGCCAACCAGTGTTATGCTACCGTGTTACGCTTAGGCTGCATTGTGAAAGACGAATAAGGGGTTGCTTATTAGCACGTGATTAATTAAAGTATTAACAAAAACTTTAATATATTTTTTAAAAATAACTTTCCTATAGAATTTTTTTTTTTTAAAAAATACAATGTTTAGTAGTTGAAAAATTGTGTGCTCGGAAAACGAAATATGTGAGTTGGGAAAGTGAAAGTAAAAACTCAGCCTTAAAACTGTATCCGAAAAGTACAAGAAAATGCAAGAAATATCCGACGTGTGTAACAGACATGTTGTAACACACAAAAAAAATCAACTCAAGATTTAATGTACAAATTGAGGGAAAAAAACCAAATCTAATGTGAACTGTTTGAGCACTATTTTCAGCACAAATTTATCTAGAACAGGCCAAGCCCACGTGATCGACAGAGAAAAATGGACCAGTGGCCGACCGGTTACGGGCACGGCTAGGCTGGTACGTAGCTATATTTGGTGGCTAGCCCACAACATAGACGAGCTAACTCGTGCGGTTCTTTTCAAGGAATACGTTCAAAACATCGAGTTTGAATTACATCCATAACTTGTAATGCTGAATATAACATATCGCTGATATTTTAAAACTGGACCAAATATAGTCCCAAAACAATATTGTAGGTGTTTTCGCTGACGTGGTGTTCAGTGGCGTATCTATGATTTCTATATGGGTAGTCCAACCTATATATATATATATATATATATATATATATATATATATATATATTTAAAATACCCTAAATACAACAAAGCTTGGAGTATAATTGTATAATTTGATCAAATGTGCATTATAATATATGTATATATATACATTATGCTACGATTTTTTTATCCTGGGACCACCCCTGGATCCACCTGTGGTGGTGCTGACATGGCACCAGAAACAAAAATAAATAATAAAAAATCTTGTGTGGTCCACATGTCAGTCAAAATGTCTTCCTCCTCTCCCCATGTCCCTTCTCCTTCCTCATCTCTGTCTAGGGTGCGGGACTAATGGGGAGAAGGGCAACGATCGGTGCAGAAGAGCAAGAGTTGGGTAGCGTCGGCGATGTCACTATACTCGATCGCCGTGGGGAGGTCCAGGCAGCTCCCCTCCCTCTTGGCCAACACGAGGGTGAAAGACATCAGCGCCCTCTTGAAGGAGATCTCGACGACCGCGTCAAACGTTGTGAAGAGGGCCTCGTGCTAGGGGTCCAACATCGTCTCGAGGAGCGATGAGCTCTCGACGCTGAACGCGGCCATACTCCCGAGCTCAGACCCTAACAATTGTTGGTGGCACACGGAGCTCTGCCTAACTACGCTGTTGAGCTTCTTTTGCTGATGTTAGTTTGCTCCTCTTCCCTCTCCCCATGCCATGGCAGCCATCGAGGAGGCTGTGGAGGGAGTGAGGATACTAGTGAGCTGGACCTAGGCGCACTAGTAATGTGTCTGCCTCCACGTGATCCTCGCCGCCGCCTCCTCTTCCCTCTCCCCACACCATAGCGACCGTTGAGGAGGCCGCCGAGGAAGTGAGGAGGCCCAGGTGAGCAGGACCTCGTGCTTCCGTGATGCGTCTGCTACGAGAGACAAGAAGACAGCATCGATGTAGGCTTACAGACGAAGCGTGTCATCCCTCTCCTCGTCGGGAGCAGAAAGAGGTAGTAGCGGAGGAGGCCGGGCGGAGGATGAGGATGGGAGCGAAGGAGACCGCAGCAGCAGACGAGAGCGAAGGTCCCTAGATCCCCCCGCGGCAGTCGAGCTTGGTGATGTCGTCGCCGCTGCCCAGGTCCTCTCCGTCCGCTGCCGCACTTCCTCCCCGCCAGTTTCTGTTCTCCCCGCTAGTTCCGCGACCTAGAGAGCTAGACAGAGATGGGGAAGAGAAGGCAGAGGGAGAGAAGAGGAAGAAATTGTTTCATTGACATATGAGGCCCGCCAGATTTTTTATATTTCTCTTTCTTCTGATGCCACATCAGCCAAAATAGTCTACAATAATACAACCTTGGGACTATATTTATACATGTTTTGAAAGATGATGAACGTGCTATATCAGGTATTGCAATTCAAGGGCGTAATTCAAGCTCGATGTTATTCCTTTTTCCCAATGAGACCGACGATGGAGCATTGTGGCCTAATGTGCTAACGCGTGCTGCAGATGGCTACTTGCAGTAGTCGTGTAAGAGCAGGAACAATAGCAGACTATTAGCCAACTATAAACATATTTTAATGAGATAAAATATGAGAGAGAAAAACAGCGGGCTACATATCTGTAGCCAGCTGCAGCACGGACTCCAAGATATAGTGTGTGTATGACAGGTGGGACCATATTAATTATATGAATTGGCTATTAGATTGAATATAGGTGAATTGGAGCTAATAGTGACAGAGCACAACCGTAGTGAAGTGAGATGGAGCAATGTCGTACACGAAAGAAACTATGGGGAAAATCTGGGAGCTTGTGCCTAAAGTGCAGCTTATAATCCTTTTCTTTCTCTGGAGGTTGTTGTCAGCTCGAAACAAAGCCAAACGCTGTGGAGAAGCTAATGCAAATTGGAATGAAGTTGAGGTCACCTCGAATCAAACCAAATTCTGCTCGAGTTTGAAATTAATTAAAGGGGATGATGGCTAATTTGTGCGCGCGAAGCGCTTCCGAGTCCAACAGCTCACGAAGTAATTTTCCGTTGGAATAAGTCTATTTTGCCTCCCTCAACTTATGCCCCTAGTTAAATAACCCATCCCCCAAGTTTTAAAACCGTTGCAAATAGACAGGGGTCGCTAATGGGCGGGTGATCACCCTAATCCCCGTCCCCCTTAACACGCTCCTCTCCCCCCTCCTCCTCCCCTTCTTCTCTTCTTACTACACCATAAATTTAAAAAAATAAAAAAACAAAGTTAGAAAAATTTATGAATAAAAATACTATATATAAAAAATATCTGAATTCAAATTCACATTTGAATCGGGTATATAAACTTTTGACTTATAAATTTTGGGTCTATAAACTTTAGGTGTATAAACTTTAGATGTGTAAATTTGAGGTGTACAAACTTTAAGTGCATAAATTTACTAAAATAACTTTAAGTGCATAAATCTACTAAAATAAGAAAGTAATGTGGTGCCAAAAAAAGGAGGGGGTGATCGCTCGGGGCGATCGATCGCCCATTATGCTTTTCACAAATAGACTCCTCCGGCGGTTTCATTCTACGTGGCACTTGCGTGGCGGATTGACTTGGTCTTTATCCTACGTAGCATCGACGTGGCGTTTACGTGACATTAAAATAAAAACAAATCTAAATGGGACCAACATGTAAGTGTGTGAAACAATAAAAATGAAACAATAAAAATAAATTTTGGGCCCATGTGTCAGCTACCCTTTCTCCTCCCTCTAGCCTCTCTCTCTCTCCAGCTGGATGCAATTGGCAGTGACGGTGGATGGCGGAGGCACGTGAGCCCAATATTTACTTTTGTTATTGTACTCACTATTTAAGGTTTGTTTTTATTTTAATGCCACGTAGTGTCACATTGATGCCACATAAGATGAAAACCAAGTCAACCCGCCATGTAAGCGCCACGTAGGATGAAACCGTTATTAAAACCACCGAGGAACTCTATTTACACTGGTTTTTTAACTTGGAGGAGATGTTATACCCGATTTTTAGGGTTGAGGGATGCAATTCAACCAAGGTCAAGAGATGAGGGATGGAAAATAGACTTATTCATTATCCGTTTCAATAATTTCGCTGCGAGAGCGTGTGCATGGAGTTCTTTTTCTTCCAAACAAATTGTTGGGCCAGATAATGGGCCACTAGCGCATATGGTTAATTGTTTCGCTTTTCTGTTTTAGCAATTTTTGGTTGAAAGTCATCTCTGCATACTTTTTAAATTCGAGCAAACAGACTTCTTCAACAAAAAGTTTCCAATCAATATTGAAAAAGTTGACTACAGTTTCTTCTGAAAATTTTAAAACTTTCAATTTGACAATAATATAAAGTCAACAGTTGGCTAACTGCAAAGTGGGCTCTTGGTGTATATTTGGGAGGGAGTGAGCCATCTAATCTAAAGTAATGAAAGAAACAATCTTTCTCGAAAGCACATTGGGCCACGTAATGTGAAAATCAGTGACCATCGGATGGATGTTTCGATGAATGATGGCCATCCGATTATTGGCATTCATGCGGTAAAAAAAAACATACACTAGGCACTTTCCTCCCGATTCTTGTAGTGTCTCCACTTGACATGTGGCATGGGCTATTGGTTTGTATGGCAATTAATGGGCTGCACTAAGATGTATTGCTGATTAATTTTGAGACGTCCAATAAGTAAAATAAACCTGAATGGTTGTTATGAAAAAAATATTATAGCAATATATATTACGGTAATACTATATGTAACTAATGGACTATACTTCGTAATAGAAACAATTATGAGAAAAACCACTACAGTTACAAGGAAAAAAGCAATCCTAATATATTTTAATTAATAAAGATAGCATCTTATGGGTGCGGGGACGCGCGACTCTAGGGGCTAGTATAGATGAAATCACCATTGAGGATAAGTACATCCCAAATCGCAATGCATAGTGGCCTCACAGTGAGTCTGTTTGACAGTCAGGCTACTGCAGCCAGTTGCTTCTTCGGTTGTGTGAAACATTATTTGCACGCTGCTATAGCCAAGCAGCCGAACAAACCCAATATATCTTTAGAAGAGAGTGAGCCATATAGATGAAACCACTGCTGCTGAGGACACCTACTTTCCAAATCACAAATTCACAATACCCAGTAGTTTGAATAGGCCAAATGAAATATTTGCATTTCAACCCATACCTTTTGTTTTACTCTAGAATGATAAGATATCCAATCTTATGACATAAATTTGCATTTAGACCGTCATGTCATAAAACAAGTTAAAACTATGTCCAACTAACATGTTATTAGAACAAATAAACTACTCCTGCTTCATCCCCTCCCCACCGTTTTCTCCACTCTTCACACTGAACTACTAAAGTCACTACCACCATTAGCGCCCTTCCAAGTGGTAATTATTACAAATATGAGAAATAGATATTTATAAAAAATACACCGTTTAACTATTTGAGAAATATGTTTACGAAAAATGAAATAGTCACCGTTATAAATTGTTCTCTGTAACTCCGCGTTAGATTTGTGAAGCCATAAGTTATTGTAAAAGAGCACCCTTATTAGCCTTTCCTCTTGTAGCCATGGCCGTAATCAAGACTTAGTCCCTCGCATCTTTGGATTCGCATCGTCTGCCATTAAGAGCAAATGGCAGACATGAACAGTAAAACAGTAAAGCCCGTTGTGACAATTCACAGTTTACCCCGTATTGTAGCAATTAATCTCGTTCGTTCGCTGTGGATCGAACGGCTAAGATTACCCCAATGTCATGGACACTCTACTTCTCTGCCATTAATTCCAGTTGGAATGGCAGACGATACGCACCCCACATCCTTGGCTCTCACGCGGCTAGTCGGTTGTTATATAGTACTACGTACGTGTCGATCGATGGATGCATATACCGTTGATATATCGGTTCAGTAGGACTACCGATTTCAGCCGCGCCGCGCAATGGGTCGTGCCCAATCCCATCTGTAATAAGCCGAGGAACCACGCAATGGGTCGTAACCAATTTGGACCGGAGATCAAACCGACCGAGTAATAAGCTAGCCGATAAAAAAAAATTCACAAGGAAAAGATTTTTAGGACAAAATTGTCAGCAATATAGTATGTAACATTCTCAACAGCCACTTGTATGTCTGAATCTATAGCCTTCACCGTCGCCATATAGCTTTCCTTCGGACGCGTCTGAACTTTGTGCAACAACCTATATATGCAAACGTACAACAGATTGGTCTCCCAGCACAGTATATCTATCTATCAGCATATGCCTGACCTGACCGGCAACAGGGACACACAGATAGCAACTCGTTGTACTGACACGTTGCCACTGATCAATTAAGTAGGTGGAGCGTTTTAATTGTCGTCAGGGAGTTCGAGTATGTGACGTCTCGAGATCAAATGGAAAACACAAAACTAATCCAGTTTAATGTTTTCTCATTGCCAAAGCTATATAGAGTACAATACAGAGTAACAGCTGTCGTTCTGACTCGTCCACTGCTACAGAACCGGTCAGCAGTGGCCTTCTCTGACGGGTCAATGCAACTGTTTTGGATGATTTTATCTCTGACGAATATAAAAGAACCTCCCTTTAAGATATGGCAATGTTGACAATAGGGAGGATACAATGCAATTCATGGGCATTCTCTTCGACCCGTTAGAGATGACACGCTTACCGGTGCCGATGAAACTAAGAAGGCGGTACTTCTCACTGGGAATGGGATGACAATTGAACGGTGGCGACGACTTAAGCCCGGATGGGATGATTATGTGATAGCCATGACGGCAACCCTTGACCCTAGTAATAGTAGATCTAAGGCCTCCCTCCGAGCTCATGCTATTGTTCTCTCTCGACGACCCTAGTAATAGTAGATCTAAGGCCTCCCTCCGAGCTCATGCTATTGTTCTCTCTCGACAATCAACATCGTGCCTCCCCCTCCACCTCCCAAACGCAACTGTCTGCCCCTTCAAACTCAGTCTCCTCGAGATCGTTGCCACCCGAGGGCTTGCCGCCCTTTGTCTGTAGGGTGCCCTAGTCCGATGCCGTTGGGGATGGGAGAAGGCTATATTTGAACTCTATAGGTTAAGGTTGTCTAGGTTATCTCCTAACTCACCGTCCTATTTAGCGGGCCAAACCATGCTGCCTATTCTCTTTCTCAGCGCCTCCTTCATTGTTGGCTCAGTGGTCTTGTGGAGCTACCCTTACTCGACCTTGTTTGCCTTATTTTGATTTGGTGGACCTTAAGGTGGGCCGGATAAGGCGTTCCCCAAGCTCCCGCCATCTCGAGCTTGGGGGTCGCCAGATCCAACCGCCTCGAGGTTAAAGCATGGCATGACAATGAAGACGATATGGTGATGGCAAGGTTCCCTCAACTATGATAACAGGACCATGACGGTAACGTGTAACCATACGAGCATGATGATGATGCGCGAGCATCTACTACGATGGTGTCATGGTGATAGCGGCGGCGGCGGCGACGACGACGACATTGAGCTGGACAGTGATGGGCAGCTCGCAAAGCGATGGCCATTTTTTTCCCTTTTGATATCACCATTTCTACCTGTTATAGATGTGTAAATCAGTAACGAGTAGTAAATTATCACAAATGTGTCTCACTCCTAAGCGACCAATTGTCTAGAATAGGTGATCCATTGGCACTGTTAAACTTTTTTCAACCGTCATATATGTCCTTATCTATGATAGTGATAAAAAAAAAAGAGTACATGTATATATACATGCCAGAAAAAAGGGATAGGAGAGAGAAGTGCGAAGGGTAGGGCACCATTAATTTTGAGATGGACTTGTGTGGTTCCTCTAGATGACTTTCCATGTCAAAACCTTGGAAAACCAATTTGGGCCACTCATCAGAGATCTAACCGAGTAACCGGTCAAAACAAGAGATTTTTCATTAATTAGGACAAATTTGTCAGCACAGTAGTATATGACATGTCAACAGCCCCCTTTTGTGTCTGAATCTTCAGTGTCGCCATAGCTTTCTTTTGGACGTCTGAACTTGGTGCAACACACATACAAACAATACAACAACAGATTTGTCTCCCAGCACAGTATATCCATCGAGATGCCTGACCGGCAACAGGGACAGAGATTGCAACACGGTTGGCTTTGGCTGCCCAGCAAGACAGTGCCAAGATGTGACCGTAGCCGAATTTTGCCTACGTCGCCCCGTCTTTTCCATGGAATTTTTTTAACCATATATAGGATTGGTGGACTAATAGGCCAGGTTTACCTACCCAGCCGTCCATTAATATTACCACCTTTTGTTTTGTCAAAAGGAGAAGAAGACGAACGTGCAATACAAATCTGTCTCCAATAGTGTTCAATTCAAGTCCCAAGTCATCGCAGCTAGTATATGTTTACACGAGGCAATTCGTAGAATTTTCTTTCAAGATGCCTCGGAAAGTTTTATGCTAGCTATAGCTGTTGAAGTTATTAATTGCCTGTTGAATTGGGTGGTTATGTGTACAAATAAAACTAGTGGCTTGCAGGCTACATCAGGGGAAAAAGTGAGACAAAAATCACTGGAGAAACCTGCCTCTAATTTCCATGGAAATTATATATATATCTTGCATGCATGGTAGGCGACAGACAAGCTAGTACAGACATGATAATACGCTGAATTTCTAAGCTTCGTCTCTAAAGATTAATTAATCATGAGGTACGGCGACCTTCTAGTTCTACTCTTAAACAAGAACGCATCATCAGCATGATCAGCAAACGATATATGATTAAATTAATTACCACATGATCGTTTACTTCTGCCACACCACATATATAGACGCATCGATCGATCATATCCATCGTTGACACAGCAACAGTATAGTAGAGCGATTCGATCAAAAGGGGAGATAAATGAATGAACTGGGAAAAGGAGCCGCGATGTAGGTTTGTTCTTCAGCCAGACATACACCTCATTTTAATTAATTTGTTGCTTGTTTAATTAATCCGGGAACCAAACCGGCGTCGCGTTTTGTTTATATTTTGATTTTGCGATTTGATTAATCCGGGAACCGGATGCGTAAACAGCAGACCACACTTACCTAATACCTAACAAGCTGATCGATCAATGTATCGACCGATCCACTAATATAATGACTAATTAAGCCGTATCTATCCATACCGTCGTGCTGACGATGCAATGGCCACTGCCATTGGAGTATATGTGTGTATCGTTCTCAATTCACGCATGCATGATCCAACCATTTCACCGATAGTAATCACTCTCTCTCCGTACCTAAATATTGAACGCCATTGACTTTTTTAAATATATTTGACCGTTCGTCTTATTAAAAAATTAAATAATTATATATTAATTCGTTTCCTATCATTTGAATATATTTTTATGTATATTTATAGTTTTACATATTTCACAAAAGTTTTTAATAAGATAAACGGTTAAATATGTTTAAAAAAGTCAACAACGTTAAATATTTAGGGACAGAGGGAGTAATTAATTATCGCTGATCCATTATGTGGTTTTGATTGTTTGGTCGATCTGCTTTGTTGTTAATATATAAATATATATATGGTCACCGCCAATAATTCGTTATATCTTACATTGTCTCCGTATGTATATGTGGACATGTGGTCTCCCTCAAGGCCACACCCATGATTTGTACACTGTGCACACGTCGTCATCTCTGCTTAATTATCAAGCTTCGGCCACACTCCAGCAAGCGCCGTACAGGGAGAGCAATTGCTATGATGGGGAGAGATGGCAACTTAATGTCACAAGTGCCTAGTGTTTGTTGAAATTGTCTGCTCTAAATACTCGTAGGCTAGCTTTTTGAATAAAATCTGCACAGTGGATTCAATCCAATATAGGATCTGTTTGGAGAGCTTAAGATTCTAATAAGCAGCTGGTTGGTAGCTAGCTTCTGAGAATCTGGAAAAACTGGGTATAATTTCCTAGCTTCTGGTTTCTAGTTTATTTTATGTATTCTACAACTATAGTTTCTTAGAATCTGAACCAAAAGATGTACTGTTTAGGGAAACTTCTGATTCTGAGAGAAGCTGCAGCAGCTAGAAAACTTCCCCAAACAGACCCTATAGTATTAGAGTCAGAGTTCGTGAGTTTAAATCATGTCGCCTTTATCGAGTTAAAACTTTTAGCTTGGTGAAATGACGACTCATCTGTGTCAACTTAAACTTTTTGGATGAATTGCGGAGTGAAGTTTAGACGGGGACATCTTATGTTGTGTTTAGAGTTGTCACTTCATCGTTTGAAAAATCACTAATGAAATCGTTGGCTCATTTCATCTTTGACTTTTGTCGGAAGAACGCAAAGATGTGGAGTGCTACGCGTGTAAATTACCATGAACTTGCACAATGGTGATCTACGTGTTATTAGGTGGCACCACATGAGTTCCACCCTAATACTTCCTCCGTCTCTAAATATTTATCGCCATTGACTTTTTTAAATATGTTTGACCGTTCGTATTATTTAAAAACTTTTGTGAAATATATAAAACTATATGTATACATAAAAGTATATTTAACAATAAATCAAATGATAGGAAAAGAATTAATAATTACTTAAATTTTTTTTAATAAGACGAACGGTCAAACATGTTTAAAAAAGTCAACGGCGTCAAATATTTAGGGACGGAGGGTGTATATATAATCGTCTCCATATAAGATTATTTGTAGTGGTACTTTTCTTTTATTGGTTGGTTATGTAGTTACCAAATACTATTTGGTATTTTCTGTATTTTTAGGCTAGTTATTTTCTGTATTTGGTTAAACTTTTTTAAAAACTTTCAACATGTACGATATGATATTTTTTAAAAAAAGTTCTAATGATCTTGTAAATATTTAACTATAAAATCTAGTTTTTTTAAAAAAAATATATAACGATTTTTTCATCGATGAAAGTTATATTTAAAGAGGACCACATCAACGACGAAGGTTTTACGTGTTAGGCACATGTTACTGCATATGCCACTCAAATTGGGATGAAAGGCTTAATTAGCGGCAGACATCAGCAGTTCACCAATGATGACTTCTACCAAGAAACGTCAATTTCCTTTTGAAGAATCAGATCCCATGATCTGACCAGAAAGAAGGCAGAAAAAGAAGTAGCCGCAGCAGTGTAGAAGCAAAATGGAAGCAGAGGGGTAAATGAGAGCCAATAGATGGTCCTTCTTTCCCTTCAGATACATAAAAACGCGTACTCTACCTATTTCTTTTAAAGATTCGTTTGATCATTTATTTTATTTAAAAATTATGTAATTATTATTTACTTTATTGTGATTTAATTTATCGTCAATTTTTTTTAGTATGGCTTCAATTTTTTATATTTACATAATATTTTTAAATAAAATAAATAGTCGAACGTTTATAAAAAATCAACAACATCATATATTAAAGGGATAATTTTATTTTTGCCCTCACTTTGATCTCTAATATTGATTTTGCCCCTACTTTTTAGGGTTTTCGTTTTTGCTCCCACTTTTTTTTAACCGAAAGATACTTTTGCCCTTGTTTTGGATGGAGGAGTTAACGGTTTTAAATAGGACATTTATACCTTCTCCCATAGCTATTCATTAATTGTGTTTTGCCCCATTATGCAATGGCTTTGGAAATTTATTTTTGTGAATATGTTTAAAATTAAATGACAGATTTTGACATTACAATTTGGACAAAATTTGAGTTTGATGGAATTTTGACAAAATTTTGGTAGCATTTTGACAGAAATTGAACAAAAATTTTGACAAAATTTCAACAACACTTTACACAATCATATAAAGTCATATTGTACCTCACAAGTATCACAAAGCATGATAACATAATCTGTAAGGTTTGACTATGTAGCAAGAGGAGAGGAGAGAGAGCCTGGAAGGGTAAAAAAAGGTAAATCACTAATTCAAAAAATCTTTATTTCCTGCCATAAACCCGATCCCACTAACTTTCATCCAAACCAGGGGTAAACACCTCTTTCGGTTTAAAAAAGTAGGGGTAAACACAAAAACCCTAAAAAATAGGGGCAAAATTAATATTAGAGATCAAAGTGGGGGTAAAAACAAATTTGTCCCTATATTAAAAAACAGATGATGTAGTATTTTGTTACTTTTAGATACAACGTTAATAATTTATCGTCTGGATTTATATGTCATTAAAACATGTTCACACATTATAGATATATAATAAGTGATAAATTATTAAACGCCGTATCTAAAAGTAGTATAAATAGTTAAAAGCAGCCTATCTTTTCTGGTAATGATAGCCACAGCCGGTGATCCCACCCACGGCAGGAAACGCCTGCTTCCCAAAATGAGCAACCACCTATCAACTTCTCCCTGATACGGTTATCTTGCCAAATCATCTTTACGCCTCTGCTGCTATCATAAGTACTAGCCAGCAGTAGAAAGTCTCACTCTTGCAAAAAAAAAAAGAGAGAAGGAAACGATCCTTTGGATTGATTTGTGAAAGATTGCAATAGGATTGAGTTCTTGTGTCTCTTCTCTAGATCTCTCCATTTTTCTCTCTCCCAGTAGGTGTGCTGTGTTTATCTGATTAGGATTTGTTAAATACGGTGATAAGTACAGAGTAGACAAGAAGATTTGAAGCAAGAGGATTAGTAGAGTAGTTCTTGCAGGGAAAGGAATTTACTAGAAGGAAGTGAGAGCTTGCTTGGCTAATCTTTTTGCTTCTGCCGCTTGTCCTCTCATCCGAGAGAAATCTTGCCAATTATTTATATCCGAGTAGTTGCGTGGCAAAAACCAAATCAAATCTTTTCTCCTCTGCGCTCTCGATTCGACAGCCGCGCGGCGACGTCGCAATGGGAGAGACAGAGTTGGCAAGCTGAGCGAGCGAGTTTGGCGGGAATGGATGTCGAGGGCGGCGGCGCGGCGGCGCGGAGGAAGGTGAGGCGGCGCGGCGCCATTTTTCTTCTTCTTTTCTTTTTGGTTGGATTCTTGGTTTGATGTTTGATGGGTGTTTGTGGTTTGGATTGGAAGGGGTGGTGGCGGTGGCGGGAGGAGGCGGTGCTGGCGTACCAGAGCCTCGGGGTGGTGTACGGCGAGGTGGCGGCGGCGCCGCTGTACGTGTACAGGAGCGCGTTCGCCGGCGGCGACATCGAGCACTCGGCGGGGAACGAGGAGATCTACGGCGCCCTCTCGCTCGTGTTCTGGACGCTCACCCTCGTCCCGCTCGCCAAGTACGTCCTCCTCGTGCTCCGCGCCGACGACGCCGGCGAGGGCGGCACCTTCGCGCTCTACTCCCTCATCTGCCGCCGCGTCCGCGCCGGCCTCCTCCCCCCCTGCGCCACCGCCGCCGCCGCCGCCGCCGCCGGCGAGGAGCTCGACGGTGCGGGCGCCGCGGCGGCGCCCGTGTCGGCCGCGCGCGCCGCGCTGGAGAGGCACCGTGTCCTGCAGAGGCTGCTGCTGCTGCTCGCGCTGCTCGGGACGTGCATGGTCATCGGCGACGGCGTGCTCACCCCCGCTGTCTCCGGTCGGACACTTCCCCCTACTCGTCTGGGATTTCAAATTTTTTCAATTTGGGTGAATTTTGGCTATGCAAATGGCAAATTGCGTTGATTTTGGTATAATCTGATGTTCTATGTTACTCCCTTTTGCAGTGTTCTCAGCAGTTTCCGGGCTGGAGTTGTCCATGGACAAGGACCAACACAAATGTAGGTTCAATTGCTTCTTCAACTTCCATTTCGATATCGCGCAACGGCGATTGTTGAGTCTGATTGAATTGAAACTAAAAACTTGTTCATTTTTTTTTCTGAATACCTAGTTGATGATTAGTGTTTCTGATGCTGATTTTTGCAGATATATTGCTTCCAATAACATGTGTGATACTGGTGTGCTTATTTGCCTTGCAACACTACGGCACACACAGGGTTGGGTTTCTTTTTGCGCCTATTGTTTGCTTATGGCTTCTCTGCATCAGCATCATAGGGGTGTACAACATCGTCCATTGGAACCCCCATGTGTATCAAGCCCTTTCACCATACTACATGTATAAATTTCTCCGAAAGACTCAAACAGGAGGTTGGATGTCGCTGGGTGGAATCCTTTTATGCGTAACCGGTAAGGAAAAAAAATTGGGGTGTTTTACATCATTCAGTTCCACCCGTTTTGCATAAACGATGATATGCTGGATCTTTTGTGACAATTTTGATATTCTTAGGCTCTGAAGCTATGTATGCGGACCTTGGACATTTCACACAGAACTCAATAAAGGTATGACATGATCATTTTATAACATTGACCAGACCATAACATGATCATATTACATAATTTTTTTGATACTTGTCCTGTCATTTCTTTGCCACTAAGAGTGGAAAGTGAATTACGTTCTAACAGGTAGCAGGAATCGAACCCGCATCATTAGACTAAAATAGAAAAACACACCAATTTCATATTTCCTTACATATTGCATCAAAGCTAAAGTTGAAGAATGGATTTAAAACAGTTCTTTAAGAAATTCATATATAGAAAGTTTTTTTTTTCTGTTTTGCTAAAATCACACCGTTTAGCAGCTCGGGAAGCGTTTTGCGTTAATCCATTCTTTCATTCCTTCAAAAAGAACATTAAAGATCTTTGGAGTCTATATATAAATTAGATGGGTTATACAAGGAAAATAACAAATATTTTTGTTTTGACTTGGATAGACGAAGCAGGTGAATTTAAAGTGAGAAAAATATTTTCAATATTGAACTATATATGGCGAATATTTATATGATGAACATCTATAAAATGTTTAAATAATGTGTAGTTCTGTTCAGTATAAAGTATAAAGTACCCATCTTTCTTTTTATAAAACTCTTGCAAACAACATATAAATTTGTGCATGTATGGACTCACAGAAGATCCTCTAGAGTGGAGGGTGGGTCTAGAACACACCATCACCATCAACTACTCCTTTATAACAAGTAAATAAAAATCCTGACCACCCCTTTTTTTCTGCTACTGCCAACAGATGGCTTTCACACTATTGGTTTACCCAGCGCTTGTGCTGGCCTATATGGGTCAAGCTGCTTACATTTCACGCCATCACAATTTTGAGGATGGCAGTTATATTGGATTCTACGTATCAGTGCCAGGTACTCTTTCTATTTGCCTACTTAATCCTCATGGACTAAAGTTTAGTTGGCATAGCCAAATTCTCTTTTGGTATTTACTTATGCAATAATCTCTTTCTAGAAAAAATCAGATGGCCTGTTCTGGGGATTGCAATACTGGCATCTGTAGTTGGCAGCCAAGCAATTATCACTGGGACTTTCTCAATTATCAAGCAGTGTTCGTCCTTAAACTGCTTCCCTAGGGTGAAGATTGTGCATACATCCTCTACAGTGCATGGTCAGATATACATACCAGAGATCAATTGGATATTAATGATACTATGCCTTTCTGTAACTATAGGCTTCAGAGACACAAAGCACTTGACAAACGCACAAGGTAAAGGTCAACTTGTACAAGTATACGATTTTGTTATCTTAAAACAGGATACTTTCTTTTACCATATTATGTTTTCCTTGTATGTTCGTATGTAATTTGACATGTTTGACTGTTTTCTTCTTGGTTCAGGGCTTGCAGTTATAACTGTTATGCTCGTCACGACATGTTTGATGTCACTGGTTATTCTTCTTTGCTGGAACAAGAGCATTGTCTATGCTCTCAGCTTCCTTATTTTCTTTGGTGCAATCGAAGTAATCTACTTCGCGGCTTCACTTGTGAAGTTTCACGAAGGGGCTTGGGTACCTGTCACTCTTTCCTTCATTTTCATGATGGTGATGTGTGTGTGGCATTATGGAACTAAAAAGAAGTATGAGTTTGATGTGCAAAACAAGGTCTCAATAAGTTGGCTCTTGAATATTGGCCCTTCCTTGGGAATTGTTCGTGTACGAGGAATTGGTCTGATACACACAGAGCTTATGTCAGGGATTCCAGCCATTTTCTCCCACTTTGTGACCAACCTGCCTGCGTTTCATCAGGTAAATTATTGTAATTGTTTCATTATTATAACGTCAAAGCTATATTATTTTTATTTCCATGAAACAAATGTTGCAGAATAATCTTAATGAACCAGTACACGCATCTACCTGAATCCAATTTCCTACAATAATCAAAAAATATTTTTTCCTTAGGTTCTGGTCTTTCTATGCATTAAATCAGTATCCGTGCCACATGTTCAGCCTGAGGAGCGATTTTTGGTTGGCCGCATTGGCCCAAAAAAGTATAGGATATACAGAGTGATTGTCCGGTATGGTTACCGTGATGTACAAAAGGATGATGTAGAGTTTGAGAAGGATCTAGTCAGCAGTATTGCAGAGTTCATCCGCTGTGCGGACTCTAACCAAAACGGTTTTATGGACGGCGCAAGCCATTCATGTGAGGGGCTATCTTTCATCAGTAAAGGCCTTCCACTTGAGGAGGAGGAAGGTGAGTTTGATGGATCAGATTCAACAGGATCATCTGCTCATAAGGAGATAAATCCAAACACGACGGCACCGAAGCCAAAGAGGGTGAGGTTTGCACTTCCAAAGGACACAAAGATAGACCAGGAGGTGCGCGACGAGCTGCAGGAGCTGATGGAGGCAAGGGAGGCAGGCATGTCCTTCATAACGGGCCGCTCCCATATGAAGGCGAAAAGCGGGTCTGGTCTGATAAAGAAGATTGTGATAAACTTTGGCTACGAGTTCTTGAGAAGGAACAGCCGGGGCCCTGCGTTCGCAGTAAACTTACCTCATGTTTCAACTGTAGAGGTAGGAATGATCTGCCTAGTATGATATGGTCCATCATCACGTTTGGTTGTAGAAATTTAGAAATAGCCCATGTTCATATATCTTCATGTATATATATATCCTGACAAAAGATGTAGATGATTGATGAATCAGGGTACATTGGCCAACAAGTGCAGAGAACACTGCACAGAAGAAGTGTGCATTGGTTTTCTGAGCAGTCTTGTGTTGAGCTGATCTTTCTATCGGCCTGTCGATCTGTTGCTGTCACAATTCCTGTGTATATATTGGTGATAGAGCTGTAGTAGTGGCAATTTTGTGCATGAGTTGGATCTTTATTGACTCTAGTCCATTGTGTTCATCACACTGTATCAGAATCTGAATAAGGTTGCGTGCTGAAATTGTTTGTTGAGCATCTTTTTTTTTTTCGAGGAACCGACGGCAGGAGTTTCTCCTGCCAGAATTTATAGAAGAAGAGAATTGGTCCAGTTAATAAGGGAAATCGGGCCCAAAAACCGAACAAGCACGGTTAATTAAACGGGAAACCGGCGAAAACCTATACAGAAAAGATGCGGAAAATTATCCGCTTGCCGCCATGAAAAAGATTTACCAAACTGAAAGTAATGCATGATAAAGTTCAAGAATATTTAGACACTGGAACTAGTCTCGTCTTCGCAATGGCTGAACTGGAGGTAATTAATTTATATTCTGCTAGTGTTAAAGAGAAAGGGCTAAGGGAAATCATTTGTTTCTACCAAACATTCCCATTGTTGCTTTCCCAAAGCTATTGCGTTCTTTTTAAGAATAAAACTACTACCTAACAAAATTTACTAATGGATAAAGTTGATTCTCTCTTCTTCTCTTTTAACCTTTATGCCACAGAGCATAACCAAAATTGCCGTTTTATTTTTTTTTAAAAAAAACTAGTACTACATCCTATTAAACATTATGGCTTAACCTTTCGAGATGTAATTTTGTCCATAATTTTTTTATTAAAATACATATATAAAGTTATAAAAATAATTTTCAAGACAAACCTACACATAAATCTTTATATTTTAATCTAAGTATTTCAAGGTTTAATAGCTAAAGTTTCTACAGTTTGAACGGAGAAAGTAAAACAAATATATATATTTTTATCAGAGGGAGTAAGTATTTCCATTTACCATTATTGGATTTACTAAATTTGCTAAATCTTACAGATTCTGGTCCATCGGATATGTGCCAAGTTTTGTGCTAGCTCCTTTTTTCTCCAGCTTTGTCAAGCTTCTCCTCTGCTCAGGTATCGGCGATACCCTAACTTCAGCAGAGGACCTACATATTAGGGTTTAGGGTTGAGATTAGGTAAGAAGGGAGTTGGGAAGGGGGAAGAGAGGATTTTCCCTAGCTTAAAAATGGATGGCCATGGGTAACAGTCACTAACAGTCAGACTATCAATAGGCAAAATCAGCAGCAAAGGCTTTAGATGTAAACTTGTAAAGTGGTTAGGAGACAAGGATGGTGGAGGCGTCTCCAATGGCGATGAGAGAAAAACCGGCTGGTTCACCCGGTTCTTACCGAGTCAAATGCACGAGCAGTCTTCTATTGAACCGAACCGGTGAGAGTCCTGGTTCTGGTTTTTTCTGGTTCAACCGCCGGTCCGGTCCGGTTTTTTATACTAGGATGTAAAGTGGTTAGGAGACAAGGATGGTGGAGGCGTCTCCAATGACAATGAGAGAGAAGACAAAGGCACAGGAATACCTTATACCATCCGACTTGGGAGAAGGAAAGAGAGAGAGAGAGAGAGAGAGGAGGACAGCTAACGGGGCCTTGATAACAAGGTACGGGGGTGGCGCGCTAGGCGGAGAAGACTGTGACACGGGTTGAGGAAGAGGCATGTGGCTCAGCGGAGCGTTGCTACTCACAAGGGGAATGAGAGGAGGAGAGGGAAAAAAAGTAGAGGTGGTGTGCTGTAGCTATACACAATCTTGGCATATGAACTGGACCATCTAAAAGTGATTGAGACGAGGGAGTTTTCTTAAAAATGTTATATGGACATTCCCTACATTTATTAACTTTCTAGTTTTTAGGCGTTCACAGTGTACTGAGGTGGCGTTCTGCCCCAACCATGCATCCACTTAGAAGATTCCTCACCAGATGTGTGCGTGGTGTTCCCAACTCAAGACCGTGGAGCCAAAATAAGTCACGCGTCTTCGTTATAAGTTGCAGGCACGGGGCGAGGCGCGGGTGGAGTAGTGCATTTAGTGAGGAAGTAGCCCCATGCAACGGTCCCACATCTCGTGCGAGGCGGCGGCGGCCGCCGGCGAGGCCACCACCCTGAGCAGGTGCGTTGCCCTCAAAGTGGTGTCGCTTGCCAGATCCGGCGAACCCAAGGCCGGATCTGGCAAAGCTCGACAAGGCGGCGGTGGCCTAGGGAGGAGAATGAAGATGGCGGTGGTGGCATACGGAGAAGGGAAGATGGCGGCGGCGGAGGAAGTCAGGAAGAGGAGGCGACGGATTTGATGACCTAACCTCGTTGTCTTTGTTGCTTCGCGCCGCCGAGGACCACAGCAGCGGCAACTCGATGAAGAGGGCCACGCCGTCCCCAGTTCGTGCCCTGCTAAGCTCCCGCCACGCCATCTCCACTCACACGCCGGCGAGCTCTTGCCGTGCCGTCCCCCACTTGGGCTGCCAGTCAGAAGAGGAGAGGTGGAGCCCCACCGGCGCCGTCGCTGCTTCGGCCACGCTGTCGCCTCGCTTCCTCTCCACTAGGGAAAAGGCGCTAAGAGAGGAGAGGACGAAGAAAAGTGAAGGAGAGATAGTGGTGGGACCCACCACAAGTGACCTGCATTGTGGAGCATGTAGCAAATACAGTTCTTAGTTTACGTGGCATGTGAGGACAGGTAAAAATATGTGCCGCGCTGCTATTGCCCTTACTAGCATCCACATCGGCTTTGCATGAAATATTCCAATCTATACATTTTCCCCTTTTACTTTCCATTTGATGGGCCTATTGATTGCAAGTCCAATCCACGTTAGTTTCTTCCTCCACTGGGCCCAAAAACAAAAGAAGAGCGAAAACCGGAGATGTTTAATCATATCCTGTCCTGGGGGCCCATCCATCAAACTGAACGAGGTTGCATTGAGACGCCCGGAGGCGAGTCAATCATCATCCACAGGCCAATCACATCTCCACAGGTTTGCATTGCGACGCCCTGTGAATTGGCTCGATGCGATGAGATGCGATGCTTGGCGCCTTTTTTTCCGGGCCTTTTGTCCGGTCCGGTATTATCCTGTCTAAGCTTACCCCTATAGCTCTAGTTCTTTTCTGTGTGATCTCATATTCTTCTGATCTGATCTCTCTCTCCACCGTGCTCCTATGATTGCATATCTATGGTCCTCAAAAAGAGAATAGGAAACACTATGAGATTGACCATTAGATTCTTCTCGAGTGTATTTTGCAAAGCAGGGTGAACAGAGTCCCTCTTCTTCTCGGCTTTCTCCGTCCTAAAATATATAACAGCTTTGAATATTTAACATTTGTTCTAAATTATAATAATTTCTTCGCATATATTTTCTTCTAAACCAATAATAACCTTCACACATTTAATTCTACATATTTTCTTAATAGTAATACTTGTGTTCAACCGTAAAACTCCTTATATTATACTCCTTCCATTTCAAAATATAAGAGATTTTGTGAGATGTGACACATCCTTACTATGAATCTGGACACTAGGATGTGTTACATCCCTCTAAAATCCCTTATATTTTGGGACGGATAGAGTATGACGGTGTTAGTAGATTTTAGATGGTAGGGGTTTTATTCAACTAGAGCGGTTACTTAATCCAAAATTCACATAGAAATTTTAATAAAAAGTTTAAAAATTCATAGAAATTTGTTCGGTTTCTATATAAGAACCTAGTCTAGAATAATTCTGAAGTTGAAACGGGCTATGATGTTCTTTGTCATGCAGACGAGCATATTTTGTTAGACAATAGTCTAGAACTATAATAGTCATAAGCTATTTTCAATCATATACTCATATAAGTGTGTGATTAGAAACATAGAAAACTACAACTTAGTATTAAGACCAAATTATTATTTTGCAGATTATTCACCGAATTATAAAACCAGATTGTTTTCTCTATGCCCCGAAACATATATATTTTTCTTAAAAAGCTTTCTTCTACTACATTGCTAAGTCCAATTTGTTTTAGGTTGTTTGCTATAAGTTTATTTATTAAAACATTTAATTTATCCGTATAATAAAGTATATAATTCATGGCAATAATCTGCTTGATAATCTTAAATCAAATTAGGCCTAACTAGCTGTAAGAAAGAAACCAATACCCTTAACCAATTGATCCCAAGTATATTCCTACCACACATAAGAAGAATTTAGAACAAAGTCATTAAATAGCTTTTGTTCTTAGGAGAAGAACTATAGAGTGTTCTTTCTGGTCAAGATCTACAAAGACAGGAACTAATGACATCCCAAGTGCTTTAACTAAAGAAAGCCCCCTCATTGGGCCGAGCTATTAAGCACTAGTACACAACTATTTAACTAAACTATCCCACAGAAGAATTAAATATACATGGAAGCATCAAAACATGCCACTTTGCTCTTTGCTCTTTGGAGTTTCTCAGAATCGGGTGAGTTGGTGTGATGGTGAAGGCATCAGGAAAGCTAGATAGAAGCAGGTGACCAGTAGAACAAACTCCATTGTACATCTCCTAAAGAAGAGAAGGTGTCACATGCATGCTACAATGCCTGCCCTAGAGGCTAGAGAAAGAAAGGAAAAGGTTGAAAGGAATTGGAGAATAAAGGGTGCATAAGCATGGAGAGAGACATATCATATCGACATATATATGGATGTGAACCTTGTGACGTTTCATGCAACATAGCAATGCATCGTGTGGAAGAGAATGTTGGAAGATTGGATTGAGATGAGCCTGGATCTCCAGTTAGTTAGTTGTTAGGTTCAATACTAGCTACTCTCCCTCGTTCCTCAAATTAACAAGTTTATTTTCATCATCTTACACGTATCAACACAAAACCAAAAAAAAAAAACACTATAATATCCATCAATTTATCAAATCACGATTTATCCTCTACTTTCACAAACATTAATACAATGATTGCTAAAATAAACTTATTTTGAAACAAATGGAAGAAATAAAAATAATCTTATCTAGGACAGATAAAGTAACTGCACAACATAAGTCCTTTTTGTAAGGAAAAAAAAAGAAAGAAAGAAAGAAAGAAAGAAAAGGAGCTAGGCGCCAACTAGCACAACGTAAGTAAGAGGCTTAGTGTTAGCTCTAGTATCATGTTTTAGGAGCTTAAGAAATAGCTGGTGAGAATTTTTAGAAAGGAAAAATTATAAATTACCCCCGGAACTATCGCGGTTGACCGAATTATCCCCTGAACCCGAAAATCATACATTACTCACCCTGAACTTTTAATATCAGACGCGAACTTTTAATACCGAACGAATTACCCCCTCAACACGGTTTTCAGCGGTTTTGACTTGAGTTTGCACACATGGCGTCTGTGTGGCAATCCAGTCAGCAAATAAAAATAAAAATACCTCCCTTGGGCCCACATGTCAAACCTCTCTCTCCCCGGTCGCACTCTCTCTCTCTCCCGTGTGCGCGCTCAAGCAGGCGGCTCCGCAGGCGGAAGCGGACCAGTCGGTCGACGGCGGAGGCGGAGCTCGCCCGGGCAACAGCTTGGATGATCTCTAGGTCGTGACTGCTCCATCCGCCGGCGGTGTCGTGGGGAGGAAGCAGCACTAGGATGGTGTAGCTCCCCTCGGTCACCTCCGGCGTCCCACCTCCATCGTAGATGGACTCCCTGAGGATGGGGATTCGAACGACGGCCACTGCCCGCGCCGACGCTGTCGCCATGGCTGTTGATATTTCTTAACGACATTACTAGAAATATAATTCCCAGCAATAGCGCAGAAATACTCTTGGTATATTATAGTTACAGAGTTCATCCGCAAGCGTACGGATATACCATTGTAGCATTTCACCCGAGAGTATTCCAAGGATATCGTATTTATTTAATCCCGTGGGAAGATCATAGTAGAGAGAACCGGACTAATAATTTATACTTCCTCCGTTTCACAATGTAAGTCATTCTAGCATTTCCCATATTCATATTATTGTTAATGAATCTAGATAGATATATACGTCTAGATTCATTAATATCAATATGAATGTATGGAAATGCTAGAATGACTTACATTGTGAAACAGAGGGAGTATGTTACTTGTAATATTCATAGTCTAAGTAGGGGGTTAAGATAAATCAACGGTAGAGTGACACACAAGTAGGGAGCTACTCATTCTCATACTAAAATATCTAAGCTAAGTGGAAAGAAAATAGAAAGAGAATCTATTCCTATACTTATAATATACATAGTATACATACATTCTAGCTATACGATTAACTAGCTAATACCCTCTTTCCGATGCCCTCCTGTTACTTCGAGAAGCCACCCCTGACTGCCGAGTTCCTTACGACAGCCCGTCATGACTAAACAACCGGGGCTAAATACGGAGGAGTACCCTCCCCAGGAAATTAACTTAGGACTATATACACGTGCGGAGGAATACCCGTACTGAGCTGTCACCATCAGCGACCCACCTCTCATTTGCAGCATATAACCCCAAATAATCATATCCCGTAATCTAGACATCACGCCTAAACTACCATATACTACTCTAATATCATCGTCATGACATAGAGTAATTGCAAAAGCAAACATTATACCCGTACCTATGCATCTCCCAGATAAGCTAGCAGTATAATCAGTATAACATGAACATAAAGTAAAGTTGGTATTCATATACTCGGAAAGCATAAATGTATAAAGAAGAGTATTCTAATAAAAGTACAAAGCTTATGAAAGAGGAAAGAAAAGCTACTAGAGCCATACCCGAACTCTTCCGAAGGCTTCCGGACTCCGATTTCTATTATATTCCTACTCCACTAGCTTAAAAATACTAAACTAAACTTGAGAGAATATGAGAGAGCTTTGCTTGGAGTTTGTGAGTGAAGTGAGAAGAGGAGCTCCTTAAATAGGCTGCCAATAACGGCTGTGGCAGTTGGAATGGTCAGAATTGTCCTCCAACCGTCATTAGGGAGTGATCCACGCCGTCTAGAAGAAACCCTGCATCCAACGGTGCCAGGGGGATTCGGTCGAACCACCTATTTCAGCCGAACCAGGGGCCGGCCCAACTAGCCCAGTTTTTGGCTGGCGGCCTCCTCTGTTGCTTCTCTTCGCAGACTTGTGAATTTTGGCCCAAATCATTGTGTCAATTCTGAGTTCTTGGCCCATTCATACGTAAGTCTGATTCTCGACATCGTCCGATTGATTTATCGTCTGATTTGATGTCGATTCTCCTCCACTTTATAGTTATTCTCTGCAAAAGGTTAGTGAACCAAACACTAGTGGAATATTATTATCCTAACATGAATATGCATTGCAAGCATAACTAGTTCTCCTCTATTCTGGTAATATTGACGGTCGAAACTGATTGCTAACGACCGTCAACAATGGCAAGCGTCGTGTCCGGTTCGAGCACCTTGGCGACCTTGCTCGGCATTACGTCGACCACATCGGGGTCATCGGTGGCGACGGTGCACGCGTCACCAATCTCCAGCAGCAAGTCAGCCGCGTCAGGCCGGGTGGTGAGGTGATGCATCAGCACGAGGTCATGAGGCCGGCCGGCGGCGGGCATCCAGACGGCGTAGGCGTGGATCCGAGAGCGTCAACGAGCTGGAGCGCGGTGGTGCGGAGGATGGCATGCGGGTCGGGCGGGGAGCCGCGGATCCGGCCCGTGAGCTCCCGCACGACGCGGGAGGTGGCCTTCTCGTGGCGGCGGATGAGGCTGAGGCCGAGGTCACGGTAGTGGAGCCGGTTGGCCTTGTCACGGAGCAGCTTGGGGATGTAGGTGGGGAGCGAGACCGTGACTGCCGACGACGCGACCACGGCGAGCACCTTGGCGGTGGTGAGCGCCCTGAGCAGCGGTGCAGAGTGCGGGTGGGCGTGGGTGAACGCGGCGAGGAGGTTGGTGGCGCTGCAGAGGACGATGAAGGCGCAGAAGTGGAGCACCGCGCACTTGACCTCCGACAGGTCGGCGCAAGTGGCGAAGTAGAAGAGCTCGAGCGGGAAGGAAAGGAAGGACGCCATGATGAGCAGGTCACTCACGCGCTGGCACTGCATCAGCGCCTCCTGTGGTCGATGCAGCTGGCGGCGAAGGTGAGGTGGGAGACGCACGGCGTGCAGCCGCGGCGCGGCGACATCCTCCACCGCCCTCCAGCCCACTGCCCGTCCCCGCGCCGCCGCCCACCTCCCTGCCCTTGCACGTTGCCCGTGACAGAGAGAGGAGAGAGAGGAAGAGGAGTATGACAGGTAGGACCCATATTACTTTAATAAATAAAATGCTAACTGGATTGCTACGCGTACGCCACGTAGGACAAAACCACTTTGGATTAGGTCGAGGGAGGTAATTCGTGCGGTATTGAAAGTTCGGGGGTGAGTAATGCCTGGTTTTCGGGTTTAGAAGGGTAATTCGGTCGACCGCGACAGTTTATGGGGTAATTCGTACTTATTCTTTTTCAAACTAGATGTCTATATTTTTGCTTATTTTTAAAATTTTATAATTACATATTCTTAAAAATTATATATATGAGAATTTAGACTATTTAAAAAACCAGGGCCTCTAGAAGAAGCTGTAATTGCTTTGTAAATTAAAATGTAGTCACGCGTCACCATTGGTGATGTACGTGCACGGCCGGGGCACGGCTTTGTACATACGGAAAGTAGATTGATCAGTGGCAGGTTGCATGTACCGACTCAGGCCTTTATCGGGCTTCAAAATTTGTTCATTTCACTCCATTCATATCGAGCTATGAGGTGCGAGTACGATCGAGCTATTCCGTGCATCACTTGCAGGCCGGTACGTTAGTTCTTACTGCCTCCATTGGCTTCAACTTATCGTCGGCCCTGGCCAGCGCCACGGGTCTTCCCGTCACCGGTGGCCTCTCTCATGCCTCACAATACTAAGGGCATCCAAAATATGTATAAAACTGAAAAATATGTAATGCAAATCACATATATAATAAAAACCTGAAAAACTATAGTTGGATAAAAAAATAAACGTCTGAGATTCGTCCACGTTATAATAAATTCATGAGTAAATCTACAAGTAAAGTTTTTACGGCGTGAACGAATTTTAGACGTCCATTCGGTAGTTTTCAGGTTTCCAACTGCATATATAGTTTCCATATAAAAAATGGATAGTTAGATATCTTACTAGTATTTTTATTATGGAGGTGGATAGTAGAGAAGGTAGTAACTTCATCTAACAACAACATTATTACATGATAAGAAAGCACTAAAAAAATTGAACTCTCCCCTCTCTCATCCCCTCTCTCTTTTATTTTTTTTTGCGAGGCCTCTCTCTCTTTTCTACTCTACCATTGCTCTAGATGTGGACCTTATATATGGGTTTGGATTTTTATTTTATATAATTTTTCAACACACTTCATGAATATTTTTTTAAAAAAAATACTCAAATTGTTTCATCGTTTTTATATATTTTATTCTAGTATTTTTGAGTTTGTTTCTAAAAATATTTTTATTTATTTTCCATTTCTTTTTTTCAATTTTAATTCTTTTTATATCAAAGTAGATGAGTGGGAAATGCGCCTACACTTATAATGGATTATAGATATGATGTGATTGAAAGCCATCTTGCAAAATCGACAAATAATAGTTATCTATCAAGCCAATTGCTCGTCAAAAAATAATAATCAAACACGTTTTGATTTTACAACTACAATAATCACCTTTTGTTAACCCCAAAAAGACAAATGCAGCGAAAGGGCCTGTAGCCTAGTGGTTACAAGACACTCAGTAGCACCTTAAGTCTTGGGTTTGACTCTTCATGGGAACGAATTTTTTTAGGATTTAACAGCATTGTGCTTTCAGTGGTAAGCGACGTACCCGTCGATAGTGAGGAGACTGTGGGGATTTGCCGTGCATGCATAAGTGTTTCTCGTGATGAACCATCAGGTTATTTTAAAAGGTTAATCGCATTTGACATCTCTAGGTAAGCAGCATTATTATTACAATTTTCACCACCACCTTCAAGCTCATTTTGGGTTAATCGATCGTCAGTTCATCAGCCGCATGCACCATGAGTTGAGCAGCTCCACAATACATGATGGCCATTATAGATTCGTATTAACATCATATCATGAAGGTAACGAATAATATAGAACCAATAAACTTGCCGTTACACATTAATTGGTCATTGACAAATCATACACACTCGGGGGCGGATCTACCCATTAGACGAGGTGGGTCGACCGACTCAACTACGACTCGTATTACCCCATACTCTCAAGACCCCCTTATCCCCTTATAATAGTCATGTGCCATCAAAATTAGGTATAACAAGCTATAAACACCTAATAGATTGAGACACATATACGAATGAATTATTAATACGATATGTGTTGTGTTCGATTGCTCTTATCGAGTGAATATTTTTAGTCTCCATCCCATTTATATTTTAAAGCTGCGTCCGCTATTGTACACACTCATAGTCTGTAATAGATCTGCTCTAGCTACAACCAGTGGGTGAGCCCGAGGAGTTGCCTAGGATGCCAAGCCTTAAGGCTGTTGATGGCTCTGCCTTTTCTTCTCTAATCATGCTCACTTTTTAACTACATATTTGTCCACATTGTAAGGGAGGATGACATGGAGTGAAACTCACTCACTTGTTCCATACTAGCCAAAAGCCCATGCGTTGCTACAGAAAAACTAAATGAGTTTTTAGTTAAATCAAATTCAGCACATATTTAGTTTAAGTAGGACTTTTATGATTTTCCTTATTGAACAAGTAGGTGATTTTAAAATTTGAGGAGTAGCAGCAGTGAAACGGGAGAGGACTCGTTGAAGGGGTTTAAGTAGTATAGATATAGTCTAAACACTTACTGTTTATTCACGTTATACAAATATATCGTTCAAGATTCTTCTCCGTCAGGGAGAAGCACCAGTGGAGCAATGGGAGTGTGTTTTCAAAAAAATTTTAGTGATGCACCTAGAGAATTGTCACTTAGCATTTATTTCCTTAAGTCTGTTACAAAGTACATTCGTGGGAGTGTGTTTTCAATAAAATTTTAGTGAAGTACCTAGAGAATTGTCACTTAGCCTTTATTTCCTTAAGTCTATTACAAAGTACATTCGTAAGGTGTAAGTGTGGTGTGCATGTATAGTGGTATGTGTATGTATTTGTCTTTAATATAACTATAAAAACATATTGGTGCACGTTACACATATATATTTTGTTCAAGATTGCTATATGTCCTACATACATATCCTTCAAGTAGGGCTCTCTTATATTTAGGTTGTGTTCGAACGAGTGGATTGGTGTCGCACGTAAAAGAGATGGGTTATTAGTGAGTGATTAAGAGTGTGTTTTGTTCGTGCTCAAAGTTAGATAGGATATGGTTATTAGAATATAATGGTCCTATTATTTTTTTTAGAAATTGGAACCATGCCATTATAATTTTGCAAATTTTAAGATATGCCATTCTGACCCACATGTCATTGACTCATGTGGATTATACATGTCATTGAAATACGAATGGCATATCTTAAACTTTGCAAAATTATTTTTTTTGGTGGATATAGCCATGCAGTTTCTTGTCAATTGGATAAATAGGAATGGATAAATTGAAAATAAAATCATATTAATTAATAATAAAATATATTAATTGTTAGAAATGTAGCCGTAACCTATACTGATTAACAACAAAACATATTAATTACTGATAATCAATTACTAATGATCAAGAATAGTAAAGTTGTGCGCTTATGTAGCATATTCGTGGAATATTCTCTCTCCGGACCATCTTATCCACCATTGTCTATCAACCAAACACACTCAAAAGTTAGATCACCATTTCCTATTCAGGAATATCCCTTCAATCAAACACATCCTAAGTATTAACTATTATAACTTAAAAATGACTTCTTGACTTTCAAGGAAACATTTTTATATAATTTTTTTCACAAAATATATCGTTTAGCTATTTAGAAAATGTGCCAAAAAAGAGAAAATAGGCTAGCCGAGAAGCTAATTCTATTCTTTTCTGATTCGATTTTAGACTTCCATTTACACGTTTCTCAAGCTTCTAAACAGTGCATTCGTGTAAAATTTTTTTTATTAAAATAATTTTGTTAAGCAATTTTTTTAGCTTTTAAATTTTTTTATTAAAATAATTTTGTTAAGCAATTTTTTTAGCCTTGTAGTAGTTAATTCATCGTTTATACCTCAAATAGAAAAAAAAAGATAATCTATCAATCTTTCAATTTCAGCTATCTCAAATGGGGCCTCACTAGCTAGCATCATTTCAGGAAAAAGCCATGCAATATTTTCCACATCATCATCCCATCAAAACATGATCTGTTATTTTCCATTTCTCTGCCTGTTCGATCTAACATACATGTGAATACATGTTGTTCGTCCATTGTTTCAAAGAAACCAGATAAAATGGGTTATAGTTATTTTTTCTTCTAGCATCCCCAACCAATCATTTCACTAATATTTTGCTAAGCTCACTCCATAGGAAAGGTATATGGACACTCCTAAGTGAACACTCCATTTTTTAATATACATATACTCCTTCCGTTTTTTTAATGTACGACGCCGTTAAATTTTTAAGATATGTTTAACTATTCATCTTATTAAAAAAATTATGTAACTATTATTTATTTTACTGTGATTTGATTTATCATCAAATATTCTTTAAGCATGATTTAAATATTTTTATATTTATAAAATTTTTTGAATAAGATGAATGGTCAAACATTGATAAAAAGTTAACGGCATCATACAATAAAAAATACAATAAAAAACAGAGGTGGTATTAAATATAGTGTATCAGTTCTGAGCTTTCTTTGATGTTAAACTATAACAACGATCTCTCCACTTGATACTGCCAGTTATTGAGGAAAAATGCTAATTTTAGTGAAATGGCCACGGGAAACATAGATGTATATAAAAACCATTACAGATCATTCTTGTCGTTCCGATATTATTTAGTGACCTATGCACGTATATGATTAGAATTTTAACCCATTGAACATCATATTTACTCGTTAACACACTGTACAGTATATTAGACGTACCCATATATAGAACATAAACGAGTACCTTTACGATACTCTCCACTAGTATTATTCTACTTTCAGTATTATCTCAGTTGAAGTGATCTTAACTATAAATTAATTTATGAGTCCTACCGCTAGTAGAAAAAAATACCAGTAGTTAATGTGATAGTGTAAATAGATATTATTTATTGAATTAGAAAAAATAAATGGCTTACGTACATCTTAAGATAAACATACCTCCATTCAACAAGACTAACAGTTTATGAAAAATGAATATCGATCCTATTTTTAAAAAAAAAAATTATGAAAAAATCTAATCTAGCAATATCCATGCTCACATGCCTAATCCATCTTACTATAAAATAATAACCAACTAATCTTAAATCTCAATATGCAAACATACCATCTCATCATCCACTAGTAATAATTATATATAAAACTTATGGAAGCATGCAACATCAGGCTGAGTTTGTATGCTGTAGTTGGGAACTAATCTCGTGCGCACGTAAAACGGAGTAACTCATAGCACACAATTAATTAAGTATTAGTTAATTTTTTTAAAAAAATTGATTAATATGATTTTTTAAAGCAACTTTCTTATAGAAAATTTTTTTAAAAAAAAGTAAGCGTGCACGTGAAAAACGAGAGGGTGAGATGGGAATACAAACAAAAGAACACAGCCCTATAATTCATTGAATTCTACAAATCAATATCCAATCATCTTCTTCATATTATTTTTCACAATATTTTTAACATATATACATCCATCATTTTTATAATACTTAACATATATTAATCCATATAATCAAAGTGCGGGATATCATATTTTATCTACAATCTCATACAGAGTATAATAAATTTATTTCTCTCTGAACATAGTTTGACAAACCAGTTTTATTTATTGTTAATAACTAATATAATTTTTACTTTTAGCTCGTTATTAAAAAATATTAAAAATAGTAATTTTCGTAGCAAAGCGCATAAATCACCTAGTATCATAAAATCCTAAGTCTGATTTTTTTTCTCATTCTCCGCATCTAGAGGCGAGGTTTGGCTCCTAATTACAACGTGCAGCTCGTTCGTGCGCTAGAAGGAGGTGGAGTCTCACGCTAGAGTAGGAGTGAAGAGGATTGATTCTATTTGATGTGTTTTTATATGGTCTACTTTTTTGTTTTGAGAAGTCAAATTAATCTGTAAAAACATCTCCAAGAGTCTCTCCATTTGCCTCTCTAAGCCAAAATTTAATCAACTTTAGAAAAAAAAAAGTAACCCTGCAACATTGCCATGAGGCTGGCATGAGGCATTTGGCCAGCCAACCAGCAATTGTCGTGGTCCACTTCCACTTATTTTGCCCCATCCACCGTCGATGAGAGGGCGGCGAGCCAGACCAAGCACCAACGGCAACGACGACACGGAGGAAGCCCACGATGGTTGATGCGGCGGCGAAGGCTGCGGAGCACTTCAAGTAGGGGCACCGGACCTTGCCTATAATAGCCCGTCCTCTACGACTGCGCAACCCAGCATATCCGACAAGCAAACCCATTTACACATAGTATCTCACTTATACTTTTATATACTCGCTTTATATATATTGATTACCATGAGCGGTATATGGTTGCAGGGAAAAATAACTTATAAATTGGTTTCACTCTTGCTCAACTCGTAAGGTGATACTAATAAAATGCACACGACACTTAATTATGAGCCACATAGGCTCAACTCGTAAGGTGATACTAATAAAATGCATACAACACTTAATTATGAGCCACATAGGCCACATCCTAATTGAGTTAGGATGTCACAATGCCAAAAGCCTACCGCCGTCCACCGCCTTCATTACTTGTCATTGTTTACTCGAGCTCCACTCTATCTCCTTCCTTTCCCACCCTCGTTGCCAGTGATGTGATGTGGTGGCCATGGTGTGGGTGGGAAGGGAAAAGATGTGGAGAGGAAGAAAATATATATAAAGATTGACATGTGAAGTCCACTATTGGATTGGAGAGGATAAATAGAGAGGATGTTAGAGTGAAAGGTAAATTTCGCTCTCTAATTTTTTTTAACAAGCTAACTAAATAGACATTTAGAGTCATATTTAAAGATGTTGTTAGAGACACTTCATGGAAGGATATTTTCATGCTCTTAGGGCAATAGCAGTGAGCTAGACCAGGAACGGTGTAAGAAACACCCTCCATAGTGCATGTGGTATTAAATAGGGTCCTTCACAGTACATGTTACTTATTATAGTGGGTCTCAACCGTCTCTCTCTTCTCACTTTTCATCTCCCCCTCTCCTTTGCCTTTTCCCACCGGCCACCGAGCAAAGGAAGTGAGACGCTAGGCGGCCCAAGCGGCGACGCGTCAGGCGGGGAACGGAGAGGCGGCGGGACGGCACCACCTCTCCAGGCGACGGCGCCACCGAGCTCACCGGATCTGAAGTCGGCTAGCGGCGGTGTGGCACCACCTCTCCGGACGACGGCGCCACTGAGCTCGCCGAACCCCGCAATAGCTTTGGCCTAAGCCGCCACCGAGCTTCACCCCCCTGTCTCGAATCCGGCGGTTATGTTTTTGGTTCATGCCGACGGGGCCCGCAACGCCGACGGTTGAGGTGAGCTCCAACGAGGGTTGCGGCGCCGACAAAGGCGAGCTCCGACGAGGTCTGTGGCGCACGTGCTTTTGCCTCCCGGCCCAGTCCCCGCATCTCGCGACCATCGGTGGGTGGATCGAGCACCGGAGATGGAGCTCGGTGGTGCAAGCCGGAGGGAGGGTCGCAAGGGGTTGCCACCGCCGTTGAGCTCCTCGGCTGCGTTCGATGCGGCCTCCTCTCTCGACAGATCTGGCCACTTCCTTCTCATTATCCTCCTCGCTGCCTCTCCTTCGATCCTCTCACTCTTTTACCTGGTAGAGCTAGAGCACGGGACACAAATGTGTGGGTCTAGACCTGCGAAATCTCGAGGAACCTATGGCAATATTTGGCTCTGCATTCTTCATGTAGCAACGCAATAGGTGGACATGGAGTGGAATCTCCAACGTGGCTAGCTCGGGCTAAATTCCACTTCAGTGCACTATGAAAACCCTTAGACACCCCTCCGGAAGAAAATTCTATGCGGCAGCGTCACACGACACTTCTCGTGCGATACCGTGCGAACTGGCGATGCGTGTCCAGCTGCCGCCCGTGTGAGAGTTTCCTGGCCTGCTAGCTGCTGCTGCTCCCTCCAGACCTGCTCGCTCTCGCGGCGCTGCCGACCTGCGCATTGTTGCTTCTGCTCGCGTGCTCCCGCGGCGCCGCGCTGCCGCCGGCCTGCGGCTCACAGCTTGCGAGAGGCTGCGCTCCGACGCTCCGCTTCCCATCTCCACTGGATCTCTTCCCGAGGGTACCCCAAAAGGAACTCAGCCATTTCATTTCGGGTTAAGAAGATAGGAAAGCCCCTTTCTATCTATAAGAACAGTGCGTTCCGAGGTGTGAAGTGGGAGAGAGGGGATGTGATGATTGAGGTTTTGAATAAGACGACCCCCGCCTGCCTGCCGACTGCCGCAGGGGAGCAGTAGGGCCCTTACAGAAGTAGCAGCAACCGCTGCCGTCGTCGCAGCTTTGACTCGTCCCAATAGGCGTCGACTCGGCTCCAACAAAAATCGCGATAGGCATCAGCTCGGCTCAAAGAAAAGTCTTGTGCGGTCGGTAGCTGGACATGCGTCACCAGTTCGCACGGTATCGCACGAGAAGCGTCGTGAGACACTACCGCATAGAATTGTTTTTCCCACCCATCTCCCCTACTCCTACCCCTGAAATCACCCACAGGAAAAACCACTCGGAAACCGTAGCTAAAGCCCGGAAAGGAGGATAGGAAAACCGTGCAAACGGGGCCAGCAAGCAGTAATAACAGCGGCGGCACTGCAGCAGCATTGCCAGCGAGCTCCTCCACTCCACCTCTCTCTCTTGTCTCTTTCACGCTCTCCCTCTCTTCCTCACTCTCACTGTCTCACTGTCACACTCTCTCTTGCCCACATTTTTCCCCCCGGAGAGCGAGAACTGCAGGGCCCAAAAAGAGGCCGGATTCTTTGGTGTTTTCTGAACCTTCTTTACTTGTCCTCAAATGGCCACCTCCTCCTCCTTGCATTTCCTCCCATAGCTCGCATTCGCATCGCACTCACCCTCTCCTGCAAGCAAAGCTAAAGCTTCGGTTTGGTTTTTTCCTTTCCTCGCCGCTTTTTTCTTTGCTTCTTGCGGTGGCCATGGCAGTAAGGAGGAGGAGGAGTAGAGCCGCGGCGGTTCTGGTGGCCGCGCTGCTGCTCGCCGCCTCCGCCGCCACCGCCTCCGCCGCGTCGTCTTACCCCGCGAGTGAGCGAGCGAGCAAGCTCCGGTTTCTTCTTGGTTTCTGGTGTTCTACTGTTTCTTGGCTGAATTCGTGCGTTGTTTGGCATGGTTGGTGGCAGAGGTGGTGACCGGGTTGCTGTCCAGCACGGCGTCGGCGGTGGTGAAGCAGCTCTGGTCGCTCAAATCGACCGCCACAAGGACGGGTAATTCGTCTGCTCCTCCTCCTCCTCCTCCGGGGAGAAGAGAAATTTCAGTTCTTGTGTGTGTGTGCTTCATCCGGTTTCTTGAGCGGATTGGTCGGCGGCGGCGGCAGGGTCGTCGGCGGCGGGGAGGTCGATGGTGAAGTACGAGGGCGGGTACGCGGTGGAGACGGTGTTCGACGGCAGCAAGCTGGGGATCGAGCCGCACGACGTCGAGGTCACCCCCTCCGGCGAGCTCCTCGTGCTCGACTCCATGAACAGCAACGTCTACAGGGTCCAGCTGCCTCTGTCGCGATGTGAGCATTACTAGCTCTTCTTCCTTCCTTCCTTCCTACTACTAGCTTTTCAGCTCTGACTCACAGTCTTCTTCTTCATGGGATTCTGCTAACTAGTACTACTTTATGATGATTGTCAACTCGATGATGTGAGGCTGTTTGTTTGGTTTGGTAGTACTACTTTGGTTTGGTTGGTCAGTTTGTGATTGATGATGTTTGCATGCTAGATTTTGGTCCAGGCTAGTTTGTTTGTTGATTGCGAAATGTTTGTTAGTTTCTTGTTTGCAATTATAGGTTATGATGTGATTGTGCTTTGCTACTTGGTCACTTTCACTCCCATTGTTTAGGGAAAGATGACACTGGAGTTGTCCTCTATCTTAGGATTTGACTAAACAGGAACCTGAAAAATCATTGGTGAAATGAAATACAGCGTAATTTGTTTGTCCAAATTAGTACAAAAGCTTCACTATCTGATGTTTTTTTTTAAGGCACTGTATGAAAAATCGGTGTCGACATTTTACTTATCAATAGACACATTTGAGATCACCAGATTCTGATGTATCTTGTAAAAAATGGATCAAACATTACAGATAGTAGACCGAAGCTTGTTGCTGGTTCGCCAGAAGGATTATCCGGCCATGTCGACGGGAGGCTGCGGGAGGCGAAGATGAACCATCCGAAGGGATTTACAGTGGACGATAGGGGAAACATTTATGTTGCAGATGCTATGAATATGGCAATAAGAAAGATCAGTGATACAGGTAAGCTAAAGTGTCTCTTATATGGGGTTGTTGCACATGATACTGTCTGGTCCCCAAGCATCCTATGTTTGCTATTTGGTTCTCATTGTAACTCTTCAGCACTTGTGTCCAAAGGTGCATTTGAAACAAGTTGTCAGAGTGCATGGAAAGGTCATACCCACAGTTTTAAATGCCAAAATGATAGTCTAAGTGGGGTGTGATCCATGGAAGTGTTTGTGGAATCGTGGTTATAAAATTTTCTAATCAGCATTTGTCTTATTTACAATGTCCCCGAGTTTTCAGAAATCATGACATCCTAACAGTTATGTGACTATTGATGTCAGAACATTGAGTATCACTTGCTTTTGCAAGTTGCAACAGTGGAAGAGATGTCACACATTGAAATAAACCTCAAAGTGGACAGGAAGATTACATGATTGGACTTTAGTTACTAGAATGATCTCACTCTTGAAATATAGTGATGTCTGGAATATCAAAGATAGAAATTAGTAACCCATGACATCATATTTACTCATTGAGATTGGGCATGTTATGAGTGTGTTATAGACTTGTAGTTGTAGTGCACTTATAATGCACATGCAGCCATGCACAAAACATTTTGTATATTTGTAAGGCTGATTTCTTTTTCGTATGAAAATTTATTTATATGCTTGCTTTTAATATCTCTATCCATTTTAATAGTTAAATTATTATCAAATTCTTCAAGTATACATTTTTTTCTTTTAATTAATTAATTTATCTGTTCTGAAGGAACTTAATATTTGAGTTTTCCTTCTGATGAACTTTGTTTGGACTTCTGGAAGGGCCTAGCATGCATATTATTCACTTAGTCATGTAAATCAAAATGTCTCTGACAAACCGCTGTTATATGCAGGGGTTACAACCATTGCTGGGGGGAAATCAATGAGAGGTGGGCACCTAGATGGGCCAAGTGATGATGCAAAATTTTCTACTGATTTTGAAATACGCTACATCAGCAGTAGCTGTTCCCTTTTGGTTATTGATAGAGGAAACCAAGCAATTCGTGAGATTGCACTCCACAATGATGATTGTGAATATCAGTATGAAGCTGGTTTTCCACTAGGTACATCTACATTACAATAAGCTTTCCATTAGTACTTCTTGACCAAACAATATTGTTGTCCCATTTTTTTAAAAAAAAAATCGTTTCAGATCCACACATTTAGTCGAATGACCTACAATTTATGTAGATAAGGGCCTGTTAAAACTGTAGACATTAACAATTTGAGTTTGAATTCGCAGGTATTGCGTTGCTTTTTGCTGCTGGTTTCTTTGGGTACATGCTTGCATTGCTTCAGCGACAGGTTTTAGGGATGGTATCAACAGCAGATGTAAGTGCTTCATTTTGTTGCGTTATTATGAGAAAAAAAAACAATTTTACGTTTTTTTTGGAAGCACAAGATATGTAAGGCCAAGAACTATAAGAGCACAGCCCACAGTTGTCCTATAAACAATGAATACAGACCTCAAGTGGATCACAGTACAGCTTTAAAATGAAATAAGTAGTTCCATTTACTCTGAATAGGTGCATTGTTTCAAGGACACTCAAAAGGTAACATACAAAATAAAGTAATACAATCAATTTTGTTGTACCTCAAAAGTGTAGACCAATGGTAAAGCAAAGACGAATACCATACATGTTCTCTTGCCCGCTTTGTTTTTATTTCTAATTTCACCGCCACCTTCTTTTGTATGGAAATTTGACCATACAGGAACCTCAGACTCCTCCAAGACCCAGCATTGCAAGCATCCCTCCATATCAGAAGCCACTAAAGCCTTCGCTTCGGCCTCCACTGATCCCAACCGAAGATCAAGCTGGGAAACAGGAGGCTGAAGAGGGGTTCTTCACCTCAATCGGCAAGCTTATCGGAGGAGCAAAATCATCTGCTGTAGAGATATTCTCACGAAAGAAACGCCCAACCCATCAGCATCATCACCTTCAGCAGCAAAGAGCCAACCCTTGGCCGGTGCAAGAAAGTTACGCCATCCCACATGATGAGACACCGCCACCATTGGACATGAGAGCAGCTACTCCTCGGAAGAACTATGCCTTCATGACGAAGGAGCCTGAAAAAGTTCACCATGTCCGCCATGGCCGGCCTTACTTCAACGGCTGGGACATGCAGCATGCCCCTCAGCAACAGCCAGAGCAGCAGATGTACCACCAGCAGCACCTGCAGCAGCACAGGCAGTACTCCGCAGGCCCGCAAACTTTCTACGAGCAGAGCTGCGAGACGACAAATGAGATCGTCTTTGGTGCCGTCCAGGAGGTGGACACCAAGCGGCGAATGGTGGAGATCAAGGCCGTGAACTATGGGGACACATTCTATGAGCAGTACGGGATGCGGTATCGCAACAATTACATTGGCTACAACAACAGCAGCAACGGCAACAACAACTACTATTAAACAACCAACCCTTTTGCCCTCAATTTTCCCCCTTTCTCTTTATCCATGTTTCTTTCCTATATGATTAGATTTACTGCTCCCGTTTTCGCTTCTCCTGACCTCCGCGACGCCTGTAACAAAAGAAAGAAAAAGCGGGTGGAAGTAGAGGCACTAATCTTCTTCAGTCCTGACCTGTGCAATGCAATGGCAAACACCTGGGGAGGGGTTTTTGTACTACACCCTGATGATGATCTGACACTCTTACACTACCATCCTGTACATATATTTTGTTGTTCACCAGCTCGGCTGTTCCTCAATCCATGTTGGTTGCAGCACCAATCAGTCATGCTGTGATGATCTCTTGCACTACTGCTGTATCCTGTATGGCTGTATGTTGTGTTGCCGCACCCACCACCTGATGAGCAGCTCAGCTGCATCAGTGGAGCAGGCAGGCAGCGGCCGAGACCACCACCACCACCACCACTGCCAAAGAAAGCTCTGCGAGTTTAGTGGCCGCATCATGTAGCGTTCGACCTCGACACAGGAAACTTGCGAAAAGCACCGCCCTTTTTCAGTCGATCTTTGCACATGCCGATGCGCAGCGAGACGAAGCTGAATGCAGATTGGTTGCTGTTTGCAAAAACAAAAAAACGCACGGCAAACAGCGTTACAGCAACAGTAGCTTCTCACTCACTCACTCACTCACTCACTTACCTTGCCTCGTGACGCCAGTGAATGCACTCACCGATATCACCGTCTCTTCAGTGGAGGACGGCCGAGGGGACACACAGTCCTATGTGACCGTGGTCAGATCAGAAGTTTTCAGATGTATGTATGTAGGTATGTGTGTGTGACCAGTTTTATTGCGATGAGGGGTCGGCACACCGCTGACATGTATGTGGACCTGACATGTCGGATCATGGTGAAATGAAATTCAAGAGTGAGGACAAAGCAATGAAGCGATGAAAATAAATCAGATTGTCCATATCTGAAAAAAAAAATTGAGAAGTTTGTGAGAGGAGAGGTTTACTATGGCACACAGGTGATGATAGATGCTGTCGTTGTAGCAATGGATAATGTTTGCAGGGATATGTTGCTGAGAAGCCTTGGAGGGCAGAGGGCACCATTGCTGGAGGACAGAGTCGTACGCTTGTGCAGGCTCTGGGGGTGTGTCTGATGTCCATGAAAGATAGACATGTTTCTGGCAGGTTGCTGCGAGACAAGCTTGACGATGAGCGATGACATGTTTTCTGATCCTCTGCTGCGAGACAAGCTCGATGACGATGAAAGACGACAGGGCCTGAAGGAAAGACACACGATACTGCAACTGCCCATTCATTATCATGTGGTTGAATTTACACTCAAAACAAATGTTGTCGATATAAAAAAAAACACCCTACTACATCCGTCACAAGAGAGTTCACTTTTCAACACGAATCTGACAGGCACTTGTCCAGATTCGTGTATAAAAGTGAATTAATTCTTTTGAGGACAGGGGTAATACATTATATCTTATCCCACCCGATTAGTCGAATGAAGCCTCGGCATGTTCAAGTCAAGCTATGCATACCAAAATTTTGCTTATCTCCAGCCAACAGGTAGTTAATCCAAGGCACCTTCTTGCTGCTGTCACTACTAAGCCACCTTTATCTTCGTTGAGGCAGCGAACTTTGATTCCTCTGTCATGCTAGCTATTTACTTTCTTATTAGGTAGCAACACTTCAATCATCACTAATAAGAGTTCGCTGAGTTATTTATGAAAAAATGGTCATCATCTGCTTCTTCAATTTTCATGTCAACTGTCCCCTCTAGATACATCAGGAAATGATCCCAGTATCTGAACCATAAAGCTACCAGCTGAAAAAGAAAATAAAAACAAGAAAAAAACATATCATCTTCTTGTTTTGAGATCTTCCCCAACGAATGATCCTTCCATTCCTTGGATCATGGCTAATAACTATTTTTTTGGTAGATAACATTTCTAGTCCAGAATGTCAGAGACCATCATGAGTAACAACATAAAAAGATTAGTAGTAAGATGTACCTATGATGAAGATAGCTCCAACAAATCCTGTCATGCCCCATCTCTCACCAAGCATAGCCCATGCAAAAGCTGCACCCCATACAGGTTCCAGACCATAAATTATTGCAGTTTCCGTAGCTGATACATCACGCATAGCAGCCACCTAAGACAATGAAAAGGTCCACACAATTAACACTTCAAAATGTTGTCCTCAACTGAAGAGAATTGATGCAGTGAGGATAAAATGTTACCTCTGCCCATAAACAAAAGGTAGTTGAGAATATGCCTGTGTATAGTATTGACAACCAGGGAAACTGTATCATCACACCAAATAACTTCATCGGTGACTGTAATTGTGAAGTCCACTGGTGCACATTCTTGGCGAAGCATTTAATAAAGAATGAGACTGCAGATACAAATGCTACAACAAGCACCTGGGTTTACATTTCCTATTTAGCACCTCATCTGTAACAGAGTAAAAAAAAATATCATGATATAAATTGCAAAAATGGAGAACAAACCTGGCATCCAACAAGAGCTGGAAAATTCTCTTTCTTCATATTTCGGGAAATATGCTCAGTCCTGAGCATATGAATTGCAAAACCAAAGGCACTAAGGAGGTTCAGAAGATCACCGACCTAATGATATTACCAAGAAAACATCAGTACTCTAGAGGACCGAAGGACCAAATTCTAACAAGAACGATATTTGACAGAGAGGAATATTGTAGTCATAAGCAAAATAGACAAAAAGTGCAGACAAATTTGTTAACCTGTTCATGTGGATAATTTGACTTACACATGGCGGTGAACCACTTAACTCCAGAATACCAACCCCAATAAGGGATAAAAGTGCTCCAATCCATGTATAGGCAGGTATTTCTGCTCCAAGGATCCCATCCAAGAAAGGGACAATGATCACCTGAACATATTTGAGTAAAGAACCATGAAAATCTATATATTCTAGGGAGGACCTTATCGGACTAAGCTTGAGAAACATGTTACCGTGAGGGACGAAATGAAAGCCGTGCGACCAGCATCAGCTGTGACTAAACCAATAGCCTGAGCAAGGTAACCAATGGCTACCCAAATGCCCAGCTCTACTCCTCTAATGAAGACTTGAACATCATTGAGTGCCTTCAACAAGAGCGGTACAAAAGGGATGGCTGAGATAGTGAAGCGCAATACGTTGAAAAGATCAGGATCTAACATAGTCTCCGCCTCTTTAACAACAGAAATGTTGCTTGCTGCAATAAATAAAAATCAAACTCAAACATTATTGACAAGAGAATTGTTTCAATACAAAATATGAAAAAAAAATTGGATAACTGTTTCACTATAAACCAAACTGTTCATTATACATGATAAACTATACCAATGAAACAAAGGCCTACCAAGTACCAACCATGAACACTCTCTCTCGCAACTCTAAACATATCCCAAATGCAAACATACAAATAGCCTAGCAGCGTAGAAGACATCTCAAGAGAAAACCACTTGTTCCATGAAGTTTGCAATTAAACAGAGAAGGATCAAATATTGTTCTAGTACTATCCATTTCTCTCAGTAATAACATCGAACAGGTGATGTGCAAGCGCCGAAAGTGCGTTTTCACAACGCAGGGTGTACATGACGTGCGTACCGAAGACGATGGTGACCAGATTGAGCAGGACGACGCTCCTCGCCTTCCGGGGCACCAACGAGGCCACCTTCCGCCACGCCGCCCGCGCCCGCCGCCGCGCCGTGGTGCAAGGCGCCGCGGGCGGTTCGTCGGGGTCGGGGGCGGCGGATTCCCGCATCCCGGGCGGCACCGACTTCCACCTCCCGCTCTCATCGGCCGCCTTCTTCTTCTTCTTCGACGGCGGCGGCGGCGGAGACAGTTTGGAATCCTTCGACGGAGAACCTGAAGAGGACGACGACGAGGAGGAGGCGGCGGCCATAGGCGATAGGAGGCGCCGCCGTCTTGTCGGCGAGGGCGCCGCCGCTGGGAGGAGGCGGGGGAGGGAGCGGAGGGGAGGGGCTTCTAGAAGGGAAGGACGCCATGGGCGGGGAGGGTTCGGAAGCTTCGAGAGGAACATCTCGCCGGTGGGGAAGGTTCTAGAAGGTTGGAGGCCGCGACTGGCGGCTGGAGGAAAAACGGCGAGGTGGAGGAGGCGAGCGGCCTACGATTGGCCTGTTTGGGTGGGCCGAAATCTAGGCCTATCCACGTGTAAGGTCGAGATTTTAGCTCGAGTACTCGGCCCACGTATGTGTGTGGGCCTCGATTTCGGTCCATCCAAACAAAGATTATGGCTTCTCTTGTGATTTCGGATTTCGGATTTTAGTTTGCGCATGTCCTAAACTTCTAAATTGTATGTTTTATATATAATTTTTTATAAGAATTTTAAAATAGTTTCCTAAATCAACTTCAACTTTGTGTCACTCATTTATACCTTCAAGTAGTTATCACAAAATCAGATTATCTATTGATTTCAGCTATCTCAAATAGGACCTATATGGACTATGGAGTGATTAAAATCCCCTAACTTTAGGGGGGGTTAAAGTCAGATGAACAGTATCATGACTTTGGGGGTGTTTTCAGCCATCCGATTCACAGCAAACGAACGAGATCAATCGTTAAAGTATGCTACAATACTAAAGAAACAGTAGTGCGGTACAATACAATTGATTGTTTTAAACTGTAGCTATAAAAATAACTGCAAAATCACTTTTTTCTACTGTGGTGTTAGACTCATTTATTGTGCGTCTCTATCTTTAGCGTCCGAAGTAAGTGGATATGGATCCCTATGAAGTGGGATTGAGGGAAGAAATGAGTGGCACAAACTACATTTGCGGTGCAACGTACACTAATGCCCATACAGCAGCCAGAAGGTCACACGGCGCTCCCACAAAACATTAAATAGATAAATCAATGTCATAGGAGCGTGATAAGAAACTCTGATGTGTATGGCAACCATATAACAACATTTAAAGGCCCTTTGAATCGCAGGAATAGAAAAACGGATGAATAGGAAAAACACAGGATTCTGACAGAAATGTAGGTGTAAATCAGATGATTGGAAAATACAGGAAAAACATAGGAATGACCGTTTGATTGGACCGCAGGAAAAACGCAGGAATCAAGTGAGAGAGACTCAAAAGGAATTTTTCCAAGAGGTTGGACCTCTTGCTAACTTTTATCTAAAATCTCTATAGTATTACCCATTCCATAGGAATTTTAAAGGATAGTATAGGATTCAATCCTTTGTTTCACAAAATTTAAGTAATTATTAATTCTTTTCTTATCATTTGATTCATTGTTAAATATACTTTTATGTATACATATAGTTTTTACATATTTCACAAAAGTTTTTGAATAAGACGAACGATCGAACATGTTTAAAAAAGTCAACAGCGTCAAATATTTAGGGACGGAGAGAGTATATGGTACCTCGCACGTTGTTACAAGAAAATTATGATAAAAATCAAAGATATGAGTTGTAAAAGTTTCTTACTTTTTTACTATATGATTTTCTTACATGTGCTTATATATTTTATATTTTGATCAATTATTCAAAGGTTGTAAATGATTGGGTTGTATGGGATGTCTTTTGTAGAGAGGAGATGTAATTTACACTTTTGATGAATGATCCAAAAGCTAAAAGTAATTAAGGTGATGTGGCTCTATAAGAGAGAGAATTAACATTAACTATACTTAGTGGAGATAAACTTTATAGATACATCGGATCCGTTTGATATGTTTTACCAAGAAGCACGATCGAATAGTTGCGATTGAAGTGGTAGATCTAATCGACCCGGCAAATCAACACACCAACTATTGGGGGCTCTGAATCAATAGTCGCCGACTAATCGAGCGAGAACTAGAAACAAGGTGAATGGCACTTGGCAAAATTCAACTAAACAAAACCCAATCGATTTTTAGGATGTACAAAGCTATTTATAAAGGAAAATAAAGTTAGGGTTAAGTGCTAATTCGTGGAGGTGGTCAGTGCTATCTCCGGAGGCCGAACTGGATTCCAAAACTCATTGGACTTTAATATCTTGTAGATCCTCCATTCATCCGATGTATTCTTTAGCAATGTTTTATATTTCTCATGCTTAGTTGTATGCATATACTTGATGGTCACATCATCCTCCCCTTCTTATCTAGAAACCGTCCTCGGTTTCTTCTTGCAATTGGCGTCGTAGGAGAAATCACATGAAGAAATAGCAAACAAGAAATTATTGTGTAGCATCATTTGTTCCTCATAAATACAATTTACATAAAGAGAAAACCAACTCACCTCACTTAATGAACATTTCTTAAAATGATAGCGTGACTTGACCATAGAATCTAATGGTGCACAGCACTCCCCTTCTTGAATATTGTCATCGACCTTCAAAATAGGGTTAGGTAAATTTATCCGAATAGCATCAACGTTGTACGATCCGTTTAGTTTCTCATATTTTTCCATATTTAAAGGAGTATTCACATCTAAGCATATATAAACACGATGCACCATATAATCTCCTCTATTATTATATTTACCAATGACATGATAATTATTCCAAGAAAAACATGGAAAATCATAAAATTTCTTCTCTAAGGTATTTAGATCACAAGGAGCATCAAATTCGATATAACCTAAAGTACATAAAGAAGACGATAATTTCAGCTCTTCTTGGTCATCAGCAATAACAAAGACATGTTTATTTTGAGTGGAAACCAAATATTCAGAAATAGAAGTAACGTGTTCTTCCACTAGTTGTGGCATGTATATAAGTGAAGCATTACACAACTCTTCTTCATTACAAGCATTATCAATATCAACACAATCTGAATTTTTAGCTTGTGATAAAGGCAAATTAGAAATCTGTTTCACTAAAGGTTGCTCTAACATAGCATAATTAGTGGACAATTGTAGCATATCGCAATCTTTCTTACCTTGGTCCAGTTGACCATCAGTTAAATTACCTGAAACGCTCTCTTGACCTAATTTAGGTGCTTCATTCTTCTTTTCTTCAAAATTGTTTTTACCTTCCTGCACGATGTTAGATACAATAGAAGGCACAAGAATATTCTCATGTATCATAGGCATTTTTATTTCTTTCTCAATCTGACTTTCAATATCGCAAGCATGCAAAAGTAACTGAAAAACATGGCTATGTGTTTTATTTTCAAGCCTATGCTGAATTTTTAAATCAAGCCCATGTAAAAATCTTTTAATTGTATCTCCTCTAGACTCCTCTATACCACCGTACAACATACAAATTTTAAATTCCCGGTGGTACTCTCTCACGGTTCTATTCCCTTGTTTCAATTTTTGCATTTTCTTTTGTAAATCATGAATATAATAATCGGATACAAATCTAGCTCTCATAATTGTTTTTAAGTCATTCCAAGAACCAGGTTTATTACCGACAAGACAAATATCACTCCACCAAAGAGATGCAAAAGAAGTAAAATAACTTGTTGCTGCCTTAATCTTTTGTTCCTCGGACCATTCATAATATTCAAGTTCATCTTCTTGATGTGAAAGCCATTGTTTTATATGTTCAATCCCGTTTTCTTTGTACACTCCTGTCATTGTCAGTAGCAAACAAGAAAAACAAACAGATGCATGTAACTTCTTATTAACGACAATCTTTTGCTTGTGGGGTTGCAAGTCGCTCAGCACTATAGCATATACCAAGTTCTTATAATGTTTTCAACTAATGCAAAAACATGTCAATCACTGTGGCTGGTTCGTAGCACAATGACACGCTTGATGAGTGGAGCGATTGCAAAGCCGGACCTGTAAAGGTTAGTAGTTGTGGATCTTGATAGGCTTAACTATCACAAGGAATAGCAAAAATCAAACAGATTTGCGAAATTGAATAATAGTCCAAAGTACTAGTCAAAATTGCTCCTAGCCTAGACTCAATCCTAGCTCAAGCAAGCAAATGATCAACACTCGGACTAGAAACAACTCGACTTTATCACATAGCAAGCAACTCTCTCCAAGATTCTAACAAAACAAATCTCCACACTTTCTCTTTCTGATTTTTTTTCTCTTCTCTTTTTTTTCTGATTTTTTCTGATTTTTTTTCTTTTTCTGATTTTTTTGGTGTGGCTTTTTTTTAAACACCTTGCTGCCTTTTTTTTTCTTTTTCAGACAGCGGCTACCAAAGCAAATAGCCGGATAATTAAATTACAAAAGGACTCAAGCACTGGAAAGACAATTAACTAAAATGATGACCAACAGATGTTACACACGTGAAAACAAGGATGCGCTAGTCAAATTGCGGTCTCCGATCCTTTTCTTATTGCGCAAAAAAAATATATTAGGAAGCTAACAGACTTTCCTTCTCTCTCCCTGATTACTCGGGCATGCAGATCAGATTAATGGCAGGCATGCAGTAGCTCACAGGAAGAATAAAGTGCATGCTTAGGAAATCTCGTTCTCGGCTGCGTTTTCTTGTCCCCAAAAATCAGGAAGCTAATCGATCTGTTAAACTACAGCCAAAACTGATCAAGGCGTGACGATGGCTTCTAGTGTCGTTGAGAATAAAACTGATCCAATGTGAGGACAACGATGATAGACACTACAATTCAATCGGGAGTCCGAGACGACGACGATCCAGATGCAAACTCAAACTAAGACAAATCTAAACTAAAACCAGCACTTTCGACACGACGAGGGACGAAAATTCAATAACACAAATTGAATGATAATCGCAAGGCACAAATCTATGGTTTGGCGAATGGAAAAGTGGTGTGGCTATATAGTGGATGATGGGAAAAAAATTACAAAACTAAATTCCTCACCAGGTAACTGAAGCTCTAATACCAACTGATGACGCTCTCTCTCGTGGCCCGATCTTCTGGTGAGGGGATAACTCTCGCTTTGATCGAGTGTGACGTTTACGACATGGCTACCAACCAGAACAAGTCCAGGACGTCGTGCAATTGCTATATCACAAATGATGTCGTACCAACCGTGACACGCGGTTGATGATCCCTGCAATGCAAACGAGAGAACACTGCAAGAACAAGATAAGATGCAATCTAAATATTGCGAATAGGTGATTAAGCACGATCGAATAGTTGCGATTGAAGTAGTAGATCTAATCGACCCGGCAATTCAACACACCAACTATTGAGGGCTCTGAATCAATAGTCGCCGACTAATCGAGCAAGGACTAGAGACAGGGTGAATGGCACTTGGCAAAATTCAACTAAATAAAACCCAATCGTTTTTGAGGACGTACAAAGCTATTTATAGAGGAAAATAAAGCTAGGGTTAAGTGCTAATTCGTGGAGGTGGTCAGTGCTGTCTCCGGAGGCCGAACTGGATTCCAAAAACTCATTGGACTTTAATATCTTGTAGATCCTCCATTCATCCGATGTATTCTTTAGCAATGTTTTATATTTCTCATGCTTGGTTGTACGTATATACTTGATGGTCACATCATCCCATCCGTGACAAAGAAACCAACCAAAACCACAAAAAAAACTTGCGAAATGCCCAGTATTGCACATTTTGCTTTACAACAACTCATCAAAATGCTCACTGCGTGGCAAGTCCAGTGTCAGCGTCTTAGAGCATCCATAATGTTCATACAAAATGAGTAGTAAGAAGTCTTCGTACTAGCTTTACCGCTTTACCTTTATGGAGGTGGGTAGTTAAGGATGCAGTAACTCCTAGCAATAGCACTTCTACCTGGTAAGAAGCACTAAAAAAAATTAAACTCTCTCCTCTCTCACATTCTCTTTTTTTCATCCAACCATTGCTTTAGATATGGTTCATCCTACCTTACTATCTACACATTGTGATTTGTGATAACTAGCAACAATTATAACCTGTTTTGTAGGTCACACCTTATTACACACTGGATGAATATATATTGATGATGTCCTTATGGAAATTAGCATGGTTTATTTGGATTTCTAAAGATTATAATTCTTAGAAGTGTCATTCGATTGTAAAAATGAGTATACACTACTAAAGAAACCATCTTTAGTCCATCGACCTAAATCCACAATAGTCCCGGTTCCATTAAAAACCATGACTAAAAAGCATTTTTAGTCCCGGTTTATAAGTGTAAGGGGACTATGTGATCTTTCCGGGACTAAAATCCTAACTTTAGTCCCGATTGTTGTTCCTAACCGGGATTAAAAATCAATATATTGTATATAATCCCTTACTCTTATCCTAAAAAATTTCTATCTTCTATTCCTCCTCTCTCTCTCACTCTTATCCTCTCTATTCCTCTTCTCTTCTCTCGGAGTCTCGGTAGAGCCAGCAAGGCCGGCGGAGAGGCGCGGCGGCGGGGGCCCGAGCGCGGACGGCGGTCCGCGGCGGGAGGTGGCGGCGGCAGGAGCTAGCGGCGGCCAGTTTTTTCCTTTTTTTTCTTTTTTTTTCTTTTTTAAAGAATCTGTGATTCGTTGGATCTGTGATGTATTTGTATTTGATCTGTGATGTATTTGTGATGTAATTTTTTTTAGAATTTGTGATATGAATATTATGATTTGTGATGTTGTTACTTTGATCTGGGATGTAGGGGCATCTTGATTTAGAATTTGTGATGATTTTGTGATTTTGGTGAGATCAGTGTGAAATCAATATTCAAACAATAATGAAAAAAGAAAGAAAAGAGAGACATGGCGCTACCCTCTTTAGTGGACTAAAGATTCTCCTCTTTACTCCCGGTTGGTGTTACTAACCAGGACTAAAGATCAATCTCTATAGTCCCGATTATTTGAACCAGGATCCAAATTCATAAGGGTTCCAAACCGGGAGTAAAAAGCATTTCTCCATCAGTGATATGAAAATCAAAAGAAATTTTTCTTTCCCTCCAAGTTATAGAGAGAGCATAAGAAAATTTCCATCCACTCAAACCCGTTGAAAAAATTATATAGATTGATGTGTGCATTTCTTACTATTCCTTCATTTTCTTATTCTTAATTCCCTATGAATTAAAATTCCTCTAAACTGAACCAGCCCAACAACTAGACTAATCAAGCTCAGAGGAGCCTGCGGCGCGTGCACGCAATCCCACCAGATTCCGTCCACCTGGGCGAATCCCCGGCAAGCTGCGCGATCACCTTCGCGCCGCGAGCGACCGCGAGCACGCGCGCGACTTTCGAGCCCGCTGGCCATGGCCGCCGCCAGGGCCCCGCCGCCGGCGCAGCTGGGGTCGCTGTGGTCGGCGCTGGAGGACCAGCGCGGCGGGGCGCACGAGGACGAGTTGGTCCCGTTCCTGCTGTCGTCGTCGTCGGCGTCGTGGGGGGGCCTGCCGGGAGCGCGGGAGAGGGAGAAGGAGGGACTTCTCCGGCGAGCCGGCGCGGCGGCGGCGCGGGGATGGGGCGCCGCGCGCGCCGCGGCGGAGGAGCTGTGGGCGCTGGCGCGGGGCGACCCGCGGAAGGCCGTGTTCGCGGCGAAGGTCGGGCTGGCGCTCGCCCTCATCTCGCTGCTGGTGTTCGTCCGTGAGCCCCGCGACATCGTCAGCCACTCCGTCTGGGCCATCCTCACCGTCGTCGTCGTCTTCGAGTTCAGCATCGGTACGTACGTACAGTACAGAGCTTGGGACCGATTTCTTCTTCTGCTCCGTCTTCTTTGGGTTTCTTCGCGGTAAAAGTGGATACGCTTTGCGATGGTTTTTGTGCTGGCCCTACTGTTCACTTGCCTTTTAGGTTTGTTCTAAATTAGACATTTTCAAAATTTGATGTCAAGTTAATAGAAAAATATATATCATTTTTAACACAAAATAGGTATAGTGGATGAAATGAATAAAATTTGGTGGTATAGATGTTGCTATGTTTTTTACTCTCAACCCCTTGCTAAAATTTTGATATCAAGGAAGTCGTATTTCGCAATAACAACTCCAAGGAGTTGGGATTAGGGTATCTGCTGTAGTCGTTTCAACGACTCTCAAACTGATGTCGTAACCTATCCTAAGACCACAATGACAACCATAATTAAATTTGAACAAAAAATTACTAAGTTTGTTAAGAAAAGTAGTAATATTTTTAACCTAATATAAATTTATTATGAAAATATATTCAACTATTGATTTGATGAAACTAATTTAGTATTATAAATATTACTATATTTATTTATAAACTTAGTAAAATTTGAAACAGTTTGACTTTGACCAAAGTTAAAATGTCTTGTAATCTGAAATGGAGAGAGTATGAAATAGGAGTATTCATCTGCTGGAATGTTTTCACTGTTTTTTAAAGTGCTTAACGGGCCACCATATTTTTGAAGCAACTCCTTTGAACATAAGTTCCTAGCAAGTAGGGGCGTCCTCATGAGCCTATACGTCAAGAGGCATATGGAGGTTGAACACGCTACAAGAAATCCAATGATAATACTCCCTCCATGTTTGACTTTTTTAAAACATGTTTGACCGTCGTCTTATTCAACAAATTTAAGTAATTATTAATTCTTTTCCTATGATTTGATTCATCGTTAAATATACTATTACTACTCAAGATTTTTTAATAATATTTATAAAAGTTTTTAAATAAGACGAATGGTCAAACATATTTAAAAAAGTCAACACCATCAAATATTTAGGGACGGAGAGGGAGTATCAGTTGCCTAAAAAAATAGCAAAGCTATAAAAGAAAAGAAAAATGAGGAGACGAAGATAAGGATAAAATTATCCCTCCTAGTTGGTTAGTACAACCTATAGTTGTTAATGTTAATCTACTCAGATCAGGAAACATTGGTGGTGTCATATAGTGGAGTTATGGTGCTGTGCACGTTTTAAGTTCAAATCCTGATGCCTATTAATATGAGATATACGTTGATACGTTTTTATTAATTGAATTTAAATGAGGATAGGAATTTGTCAAGTCTTTACGTGTTAAGAGACGAATTCATCCTGAGGCATGTCGTGTGTGCGTATGTTTTTTTTCGTGTAATGAAAACAAAAACAACTCGGCTCAGGAGCTTAATGTTAATTCTAGGGGTACTTAACGGCGATATGGTTTTGTTTGACCAAACACCAGCGTTTCTCTCTTCTGGGTTTAGCTCGACGGCGGTTTAGAGAAAGTTTAATGGTATACCCAACTATTGGCTCTAAATCATCTATAGTTAATTTAATAGTCAATTTATACAATAGTTACCTATAAATATATACCACATAATTAATGTCTAGTCCCACCAGTCATACACACGTGCATCTTGGAGTCTATGCTGCAGCTGGCTACAAATCTACTCTTATCTCTCCTCTTTTATTTTCTTAGAATATATTTATAGCTGACTTATAGTCTGCTATTATACATGCTCTAAAAGAGACTTAATTTAGATACAGAGGGATACCATTTCAATGTAATAGCTAAGATGTGTACTGACGTTAGCATGATATCAAAGATACCTGATTTGGTACTTGGGTACCATTGTACCGTCATCAACATTGTACCGTAGGTATCAGATTTGATAATTGATACCTTCAATATCAGATATGATACTCCGCAGATAGTAAATAATCTAGTAATTAGGTATCATGATGACGTCAGCATGGTATCGCGTGTATCAGAACTTTGGTACTAGATATGATATCTTGTAGATACCTGATCTAGTATGTACTAGGTATCATGCTGACATCATCATAATATCAGCTACTCCGTATTAGAACGATATACTATTATGTACTATCTCCGTCCTAAAATATAAGTTTTAGAGTTATACATAGTTATTAAGAAAGTAGGTAGAATTAAATAGGAAAATGTTGTAATTGGTTGAGAAGTAGAGGTAGGTGAGAAAAATAAATGGTGGAGGGTTGTGATTGGTTGGAAAGAAAATGTTAGTGGAGAAATTGTTATATTTTGGGACAAATCCTAAGTGCTAAAGTTGTTACATTTTGGGCTAGAGGGAGTAGTATTTACAGCAAGTTTAATAGTTGTTAACAGTGAAATTGGTAAGCCCAAAGTTACCATCGGTTTAGAGTCAGTATCGGCTTCAAAGTTTTAGAATCAGCCGATGGGAGTCAAGTCGCCACGATGTCGTGTTCTTGGTGGAGTCGGATCAATCAAAGGAAGCTTATCTAGAAGAGCCCGAGTTCAAGAAGGATGCGACATAACAGTTTATCTATTAATTAGGCATAGTTTGTTAGTTTCCTTTTATTTTTAGGAAAGTGTGTTTAGTGTCCGATAAGGACTTTATCTTTTCCTTTTATCTTTAGGAAAGTTTCTTTCTTGTCCGACAAGGACTTGTATCAACCCATGGGTATAAATATGTACACCCGGGGTCTATGTAATCAATCTATCTTCACGATCAAAACAATTCGGCGCATCGCCACCCTTTTCACTTCTACTTTTGTTTTTACGTTCCGGCGGAACTTGGCACTCGACGCGGGGCTGCATCGTCTTCGATCTCCGGCGAAGGGATAAGTCCAATGTTCCGCCGGTCCAGGCAATTGTATCGTCTACGTCGGCGTCGTTCAAGGTTGCATCAGGACATTCGACCTCTTGGATTACTCTGGTTTGGATAATAAATTTGCCTGGCTATTTATCATATGTCTATGTTAATCTAGTCCTAGCATCTCAATTTAGCTCTATCGGCTGTCTCTCGCTTTAGGGTTTTTTGCCGGTATCGGCTAAATCGCATTGCTAGATTAGATTAGCCTAGGCATCTACCACCCTGAAAATTAGTCAACGGCTTGATTGTCTAGATATTATGTTTATTTTCATACTTAGTGCTGCATCAGTTAAGTTTGATCTACTAAGTCGTGCTTAGAACCATAATCTCTAGCCTGCTTCTTGATTGCCAATAAGGGTTTCATCGGGGTTTCAGCCGAAGAGTTATCTAGACGTTGCATCGGCTTACAAGGATTGCATACATATTGGATTTAGCTGATCGTAATAAGATTTAATTGTTTAATCTAATCTTGTGGATTTCATGACATCGGACCTCCAGCCGATGTGTGCTTTAACCTTCGGATCGATGCTTATTTATCGTATCATTGCTAGCCGATTGGTTTATACTGGATTATAATGTTATTTTATTATATCATCATCAGCCGATTGCCTTTATATCATTATCTACATTGGACATATAGCCGATCGCTTAAACCCTATCGCTATCGGCTGGTATCGGCATCGGCTATTATCGGCTATCGGCTGGAACTACTCCATCGGCTATTGAGCCGATCGGCTGTTTGATCTACTGTTTGCATATCTTGTCAGTTGCAGGGTCAAACTGACTGGCACGCCTGCATCTCATCATATTTGGACCTGCAATGGAGCTAAGCAGATCTCCCAGGCTGGCGTGTTTGATTTTTTCGTCAACAATAGTATAGCCAATTACTAGCTCAATTCATCTATAGCCAATCTAATAGCGCATTCATACAATAGTTATCTATAAGCATATATTGCACCATTAATATATGGTCCTATCTCTTATACACACATAACGTATTAGAGTCTGTGCTGCAGCTGACTACAAATATGTAACCCGCTTTCCTTATCTCTCTTCCCTTTTTATTCTCCATATGTGCTTACAACTGATTTGTAGCCTGCTATTATACTTGCTCTTATGATATAGGCTTTTTTCCGATCCAGAGGTGTAAAGTTTTGGTGTGTCACATCTGTCGAGGAGTGATCCTCTCTAGCGGGAGATCGTGGGATCCCCCTTTCGTGAGTTCGGCCGGGAGAAAAGGCCCGCCTCTGGAAATCACGTATCCGCCTCCTAGACTACCAGCTAGTGTGCACACCACGAGATTATACAGGTTCGGGCCGCTATGGAGCATAATACCCTACTCCTGTGTATGGGATTTAGACTAAAGTTACAAAGGTCCCTAAGCCCCGGAGAGCGCTATTGCTTCCTTTCTCCTTGAGCTTAGGTTTTTTCCCTCTATCCCCCCTTCTTGGTGGGCAAGGTCCTCCTTTTATACCTCAAGGGGATACCACATGCACCGACTCTACCTACTCTTCTCTCGGGTGGGGGAGGGGGCACCCTACCTTGACCGGATCTTGACCCGTGCCTTCGCCTGGAAGCTAAGCCACGGTTTATCCTTGAGCGGGGTCCAGCGCCGTCCCTTGCTTGACACGGGGGACACCCCTATCAATCCCCCATTAATGGATGAAGAATTGTGGAGGCCGCCCTCTCATGGGGAGGACCTCGAATGACCCTTCCGATGGGACGGGTCATACCTACCTCCACTCCGCCGGAGGCAGATGCGACGTGGGGGCACAACTGTCCGTCCAGTCAGATGTGACCGGTGACAGGCCGGTCACAGACCGGTCATTCTTGACCGTCGCGTGCCAGTCGGGCATGCCGCACGTCTGCCCCTACCGCATTGAATGCGGCCGGGGGTAGTTGGGGCGCTGCGTTCATTAAAGGAGGTTTGGCTTGGGCCCCCTCCCCGCTTGCTCCCCCCGCCAGATGGCGGATAGGCGAGGGCCCCGGAGCAAAGCGGCGCGAGGGCCCGAGGGGCACGACGTGGCACCCCGAGGCGTCGGGGCAAAACAGTGCGAGGGCCCGAGGGGCAGGACGTGGCACTCCGAGACCCCTTGGCCCCTCCTGCGATCCGCGGGGTATGGGCCAGGCTGCAGGGTCACGCGTCAGGATGGGAAGGTAAATCCCCCTCATTCCACATACCCCCGAGCCCACTTCACCGACAACATCGGATATACGGACACACATTTAATATATTAAATATAGACTAATAACAAAACAAATTATAGAATCCGCCTGTAAACTACGAGATGAATTTATTAAGCCTAATTAATCCTTCATTAGCAAATGTTTACTATAGCACAACATTGTCAGATCATGGAGCAATTATGCTTAAAAGATTCGTCTCGCAATTTACACGCAATCTAGTTTTTTTTTGTTTATATTTAATATTTTATGTATATGTTCAAATATTCGATATGATAGGGTGAAAAAAATTTTGTCGGGGATTTAAACAGGGCCATGGCAGTATGATTCATCCAAAAACAAGTCTCGAACCCATTCGCTACGAACCAAAACCCGGCAAAATCTGTGTGTGCAACTGCAAGTGGGCAACCTCCATGACCATACTACTCCTACTCCACACCCACACTCCTCGATACAACTGTCCCACTCCGCCCCGGCGGCCGTACGGGCAGACAGCCAGTGTGCGCGCGCCAACCGCCCAGCTTTCCGGGACGCCAGTGCAGTGCCCCCGCGACGCGCCGCCCAAATCCCCCCACCAGCCCACACGAGATTGTGAGATTCCATCCATCGTCGCGACCCACCGACCGAATCCTCGCGTCTCGAACCTTCTAGAGCGAACTTTCTAGAGCGTTCCGGATCCGCCGGCCATGGCAGCCGCGGGGAGCGCGGGGTCCTCGCCGCCGCCGCCGCCGGGGCAGCTGGGGACGCTGTGGTCGACGCTGGAGGACCAGCGCGGCGGGGCGCGGGAGGTGCCCCTGCTGTCGTCGGCGTGGGGCCTGCCGGGCGGCGGGCGGGGCGGGGACGGGGGCGGGGGCGGGGAAGGGGGTGGGTGGAAGGAGGGGTTGGTCCGGCGTGCCGGCGCGGCGGCGGGGCGCGTGTGGGGCGCCGTGCGCGACGCGGCGGAGGAGCTGTGGGCGTTCGCGCGGGCCGACCCGCGGAAGGCCGTGTTCGCGGCGAAGGTCGGCCTGGCGCTGGCGCTCATCTCGCTGCTGGTGTTCCTCCGTGAGCCCCGCGACATCGTCAGCCACTCCGTCTGGGCCATCCTCACCGTAGTCGTCGTCTTCGAGTTCAGCATCGGTATTCCTTACTCTCTGTTTTTTTTTTCTTTCGCTCTCTTCGTGGTTCTAGGCACTAAAGATCGATCGATCGATGGTTTTCGATGTTTTTTGTGCTACTTTTCCTTCTTCATTCCTTTGTAGAGATTTCGCAAAAAAGAGAAAAAGTTGATCTGATTTACAGATCAGAAGTTGCATCTACAAATCAAGACTCACAAATCGTGTCACCCAAACTAATTTGTCTGTGTAGTACTAGTGTGTAGAGCAAGAGCATTGAGGATGAGATATTCTATTTCCAAGGGAAATGGGGGAACCTGTCTTCCATTTTGGTTCATCTGTTGACCTTCTGTTATTATTCTTGTAAGTAGAACGTGCAACCGAGCAAGGAGAATTATAGAAAACCTGTGATAGAATAAGATGTTAGTGATGAAAGAGTTCCTGTTTGTTCACTTGCAGATGCTAACTACGATTAAGCATTCATGTGCTGGGATGTTTACCCCGTTTTAAAGTGGTTATGGTCTACCACATATTAGAATGTGTGCCTGTGGCCTCTCTGAAACGTCCTAAAATTTTCCATTAGTGCTGGAAAGTACCACTAAATTTTGTTGCTAGATAGTATATGTTGTTTGGACCCATTTTGTTCTACAACCAACTGTAGAATTAAATGAAATAGGGGACACATTGACTAAAGAAGTGGATGTTGTTTGAGTAGGACAAAAAATATAGCATTGACCAAAGTTGCTGCTGAACGCCTGCACTGGAGGCAACTTCTATTTCTGTAATATTGTTTTAATGCCGAAATATTAAATACAATTAATAATGCTTTGCTCATAATTCTACTGTTGGCTTGCAAGTTTGCATTTTATTCCTTTTTGAGTCAACAGGACGCTATTTGGACCACACTCTATTACTGCATATTCATAAAACTTTATAAATAATAACATTATTATTCTTATGAAAATAATGTTTGCATCATTTTCATATATCCAAACCATACATTGTAAGCAATAGTTTTGCCCAAAATTAACTTGATTTTACTGTAGCGCATGTCTTTTCTGATTAGAGGGAGTATTTTCGTATCTACAATTCACATAATAAACATTTTATAATTATAAAATGATATATTCCTTTGTGTGTAAAACTGAAAAAAAATAAAGAGTAAATTGCACGTTGGGCTACACTTTCTTACCAAGGTTTTAATTTGGGCCACCCATTAAGCTATGTTTTCACTTTGGACTTGATAATATTTCATTTGATTGCATCTTGAACCACCCCCACTATTCATCTCTTTCATCTCCTAAACTATGGCTAGCTGCTAGGATCTAGAAGAGCTGCAATGCGCTCGGCTCCGCTGGTGTTGAGTGGCTCGAGCTCAAATTCCGGAGGAACCTTGCGCACACTGCCACGCTTTAAGCTCCTCCCGTGCTGCACTGTGGCCTAGCTTGAGCTCAAGCTCCACCAACAGCTAGGGTGGCACGAGCTCCATCCGTTGGCACCTCTGATGCTCAAGCTCCACCGACGTTGCGCTGCGCTCGAGTCAGTTGCCGAGCACCAGTACGCTTTGCAACACGCTAAGGAAGGAGTGCCTTTCTGAGAGGGTGATGGTTTGGCAAGATAGTTGCTTTGAGATTGAGCTGTTTCGTTGAGTAGCGTCTTAGCCTCGATTATATGACTCTTGAGGTCTGATTGTGATGGGTTATTTGCATGATTTTCTTTGGATTGGCATGCATTCTTTGGCAAGCACCCAATCAGAGGCTTGAGCTTGCATCATAGTTTTTTCTTTGTGTTTATATCATAATTTGTACATGTTCCTCCGTGCACACTTCGTGCTCACATGGATGCTGAGCTCAAGCTACTCAGGGCTGGCAGAGCTCGAGCGCGTGCAGCGTCTTTGGGTATTGGCTGGCCGGAGTTCAGGGAGGAGCAAGAATGGATGGAAGAGATAAACAATGGGGGTAGTCCAATATGCAATGGAAGGGAAAATTATTTAGTCCAAAGCGAAAACATGAATTAAGGGGTGGTCCAAACTGAAACTTTGGCGCTAAAACATGGCTCAAAGTGCAATTTACTCAAAAATAAATTGTCACCCTTGAATAATGTGGTTCGTGTTAATACAGGTGCAACATTTAGCAAAGGTTTTAATAGGGGATTGGGTACCCTTACCGCTGGAGGGCTTGCGCTAGCAGTCGCCGAATTGTCCAAACACCTGGGAAAGCTGGAGGAAGTAATTCTTATAATTAGCATATTTATTGTTGGTGAGTATTGCATCTGTTGCCTGTGGCTGTTGTCTATCATTTCCTGGTGCTGGCTGTAGTGTTTTGACTTGTGAGTATATCTAACTTGTAGTATGTTGCTTTGATGTTTTTCATTGTTAGCTTTTTTCACAACCTTGACGAAACTGCATCCGAAAATGAAGGCCTATGAGTATGGGTTCCGCGTATTCTTGTTGACATTCTGCTATGTCATGGTTTCTGGGTACAACACAGGGAAGTTCACTGATACGGCTGTGAGTAGATTTATATTAATTGCTATTGGTGCTGCTGTCAGTCTAGGAATCAATGTAGGTATTTACCCAATATGGGCTGGACAAGATTTGCACAATTTGGTTGCAAAAAACTTCATTGGTGTTGCAAAATCCTTGGAAGGTATGAAACTCCAACCCCGCAAACCAAACATCTATAGTATTTTTTTTCCATGTTGCGTTATTTGACTTTATGTTGAAATGCGTGGTAAAAGAATATTGTTTGTGGCTTTGTGCTAGCACTGCAATTGCTATAGAGCATAGATACATCTGATGTTTATGCATTTCTTGCCAAATTATGATATCAAGTATTGTATGCTTGATACCGTTTTTGGCTGTTCATTCTAGGTTGCGTTGATGGATATTTGAAATGCATGGAGTATGAAAGGATTCCTTCGAAAATACTTGTATATCAAGCATCTGATGATCCTCTATATAGTGGCTATAGGGCAGCAGTTGAGGCATCAGCACAAGAGGAAACTCTGGTTTGATCTTGCTCTAAATTTAAGAGTTCTACTTAGATTTCTTGAGTGGTCAGTTGATCACATTCTTATCTGTTTGCAGTTGGGTTTTGCTATATGGGAGCCACCCCATGGCGCTTACAAAATGATGAAGTACCCCTGGAGGAATTTCACCAAAGTTGGTGGGGCATTGAGGCATTGCTCCTTTGCAGTCATGGCATTGCATGGCTGTATTCTTTCCGAAATTCAGGTTTTCTCATAAAATTTCTATAGCACACTTTAGACTTCTGCTTTTATTATTTTTATAAACAAAAATATATATCGGATTTTGATCTTAGGCACCACCAGAAAGCAGAAAGGTTTTTAGTGCAGAAATTCACAGAGTTGGTATAGAAGGTGCAAAAGTATTGCGCGAGCTTGGAGACAAAGTCAAGACAATGACCAAATTGAGCTCTTCAGATATTCTAGCAGAAGTCCACTTGGCTGCTGAACAGTTGCAAAAAAGGATTGATGAGAAGTCGTACCTTCTTGTGAATACTGAAAGATGGGACACTAGCAAGCAAGCCGAAGGTATCAAAGAAGTTCTGAATGGCACCGGCATTACGGGAAAGGAAAACAAGATCGAAGTGAAGGAGCCTACAATTGTTGAACAAACTACAGCGCATCATTCAAAAAGCTTTGCTGTTAATTCATTTCTGAGCAGACATGATTCATCATCAACTGTAGACAGTTTCAAGTTACTGTCTTGGCCTGCTCGAAGATCATTCCATCCAAACCTGCCACTTGAAGACGAGGAAACAAAAACATATGAAAGTGCAAGTGCTCTGTCCTTGGCCACATTTGCCTCCCTTCTAATCGAGTTTGTTGCCCGACTACAGAATGTTGTTAATGCATTTCAAGAGTTGAGTGATAAGGCTAACTTCAAAGAGCCTGTGCAGGAGCCTGTTGCAGTTAGTACTAGTGATGGCGGCTTTCTCCATAAAATATGCAAATTCGTCGGAATCAAGAGTTAACATCGCAAATGACCCTACTAGGTTCATCTGAAACCTTGTTATTCTGTTTTTTTTTTTCATACAGTTTTGTTTAAGAATTACGAACCACGAAATGTGTATAAATTATAAACTTGTGTATATGCAATGAGAATATTGCGAGCTTTATTTTTGAATGGAGCTCCAGTTTGCTACTAAAGTGACCCATCATGGTAAAAATGGTCATTGTATTACTAATGTGTTTAATCAACCTGCTAATAATTTGTTGCTCCTGGCTATTGATGCATGGGCCGCTCAAGTACATTTGGTACAGTGTTTCTTGACCTACTCCACTGAGGAAGTTATAGTTAGTTCACAAGTCCTCTTCATCCTTTTGTTGTACTTTGCCCAAAGTTGAGATCTTTTTTTCACTTATTGATTGCTCTATTGCCCTTTGCTAAGTTTTGCTGTTGCCTGCAATATATTGTTGTGTGTTTTTTGTGCTTCCTATGTACCATTCTCACTATATTCCATCAGATAGCAATCACAATATAAACAGGAGTTATGAACGAGAAATGCCATGGCTTCACTGATATATGCTTCACCACTTAGTCTTACAAGTGGATGAGATATACTCTTTACAGGTGGTTGAAATATGTTCTACAAAATACATATACATAATTCTGCTTCTTTGTGTATACAGAAGAGACAAATTACTAAGTACAACATACTTACTGGCTATGTCTACTTACATCTTTCTTTTACCCTATGTACTGTTTAATTACTTTCACTGATATTGATTATGGCAGCTTTGAACGTAGAATTTGCACGTCCAAAAGTAAAGCATGGTCAGTCGAGCTGGTGGTAAATTTCAATTTCTATGTGACATTTACAAAAGTTGATTTTGCAGCACTCTTTCAAAGAGGAAAGGAAATCCACTTTGTTTCTGTGGCTTGGCACAGTCTGACTGAACCCATCCTATCTGCTTCTCATCATTGTTATACACAACTAGTTTTCCTCGAAGGGAAACATCTGAAAAACATAGACGGCAAGAAAATGGAAGTTCAGAAACTACAGTGAGTGAATGTGGCAACAGAAATGTACTCCTACCAAAGAAAAATGTCAGATATCCACCTCCGATTACTATCGCTGAGTCATGACCAATCTCTGTTCCATCCAATACTCCTAGGCAGATATTGTTCTTATCCTGTAAAAAGATTCCAGAGAAAAACATGATGAATGCCTTATGGTATGGCTTTGCTCTCCTTGTTGAAAATTTTCGAGGGAATATTGCTGTAGATGTCCAAAATTGAATTGGACGTTTGATAAATATGAAAGTTGATCATGGAAACTTACACTGATGATTAAGTAGTCCTCAGGGGGGATAACGAATGTCCTTGGCAAGATGAACAATCTTTTTTTGAATACCAGACTCAAGGGTTTGAACAGGTGTTTCACATCATCCATAGACCTGAAAAATGCAGGACTGTTTAACGACTGTGTTTATTTATCTGGAACTGGACAGTGGAAATTAGCCCGCTTTAACACATCAGTAGTTTCAACACTTATTTTATTTTGGACGTATAGTTTCAACACGTTACCTCACTGGAAAATTGGGTTTCATGCAGAACGGTAGTGTTCGATCCGACTCATCTTGTAAAAGGCTTGGAGAGAGACTTTTAAGCTGTTAAAATTAAAAGTAAACATGAGTAAGATGAGATTGAATTGGCTCCATATGTAAGGGAATTAATAGAGGCACTCACTGAAGCAATCAGGTTTGCGTAGTCTTCATGTGGTAAATACGTATATGAACTCCCAGTGTCAAAGATCACTTGAGTTAACTTCCCTGCCTTTCGTCGCACATTAAGCTGCTGATCTCCATAGTTCACTTTCTGGACTTCTGTGCTGTATAGGTTCCTGACAGAATGAAAAGGGGCAAGTTTCAGTTACATAGGTCATATCAATGCTAAAAGGAAATACCAGCCTCGTATGGCATCATTTCTTTATTTTTGCTGGAACTTATGCTAATTTTCTGACATCTGAACATATAGGCTCGCCCCATCTTTTACAGCAAAAAGATTAGGTGAATTATAAGAGTGATAAGATGCAGAGCATTTTGCCAGTTTCATGACATTTCTTGGAAGTATGATCGAATCATCAATGTGATTACTAGTACTAGTGTAAAAAAAAAAATCTATATGTAGCATCAATGCAAAACTGCAAAAGTTAAAAATATTATATCAAAGAGCAGTTGGGCAAAATTTCCCCTGTACTTTCAGTCTTGAGGGTGACAGGAGTTGGTTAGGATTTCTCAAGATCTTTTGCAGACAGAGCATATTATATCTAGTAAAAATGATGCATAGTATCCAAGGGAAAAGTAATGAAACTTTCACAAACAAAAGGATGGGACTTACTCTGGACCATTTCTGATAGGCATCCATGTCATTCCCCATCTAGGAACGTAATCGTCACCAAGAAACATATATCCACCATTGCTGGGATCTGCCGCGATGCAATGGCCAAAAACATTGGAAATTATCCCTTGGCTGGCTAGCTGGGTAGGAAGGCTTATTGCTGCATTGCTCAAGCCCAGGATCCCATCAGTGTTTGCTGGTGATGACAAAAGATTTCCTTGCTGATCATATCCACACCTGCAGATGGTACACAGATGGCAGATGGTTACTATTCAGAAAAGAGCATCCCATCTTCACAAATTTCAGAGAATTAGTTATAGGAAATCAAGCCATACCCAAATACAAAATCCAAATTTTCCCTTTCACCATCTGCAGTGATCAGTTGCATGTTGTCCCTTGCAAGGATTCCCATAGAGGAGCTCCGATCGGCATAAGTGATCTCATAGTCACATTGCTTGCTAGTGTCACCATAGTTCTGGTTGCCCTGCAGTTCTTGACAATATGAATCTCTCGGAGGAACCACATTTGGTTTCTCAGGCTTATACAGAGGATGAGGTCCCTGCAACAACGTTGGATGATCATTACACAAACACGATGAAATTGGGAAATTTAGACTCATAATAAGATGTTGAAATAAGATATCCATGCTAAACTCATTCTAATAAAGCTGAAAAGCCAAATCAAAAACAGGACAAAAAAAGAAAGTGATTGAATTTGGAGCATACCTTTGCACAGTTTGTGCAGGGTGCATCACACTGTATCCATGTCAAGTCGCTTCCGGTATCAACATCAAGAAAATAAGGTCTTGGAGGATTCCCAATGTACATAGAAGTGTAATATTGCCTGCAGATTAAAAGCAGAATACCCAGAAGGGCAGCAATTCCATGTTAGTATTTGCAATTCACCGCATTCTGGTACGTAACATCAATGAACACGAACTGCCAATGATTAAACATATCATACAAAGAGAGAAGAGGAATATGAACATCAAACGTTGACCCATGAGCCAGCACATTAGAAGCCTTCCTACTTCAACTTAAACTAACCACAACTAAATACTAGTATAAACAGAATTTGTATAGTCAAGACTTGTATGCAATTTGATATGACAGTCAAGACATCCCAATCAAAGTGACAGGACAGAGATGTAGGAAAGCAGGAATGTTTCCAAATTTATTTTAAAATTTCAACTGTTTCATGTGAAATCATTGTTGTAAAAAAACAGGTAAGAAATCAAACCATCAACTTTTTCCAAGAAACTCGAGTCACCGTAGTTCTACCTTCTCCAAAGCCCAAGCAGGTTAAACCAAAAAAACCTTCAAATCAAACTAAAAAAGAATCCGGAATTCTACATAAAGCAAGAATAGATGAATAACCCCCGCCCAATAAAAAAGAATCATGACCAACCAGCATCCGATCGTGAAAAGGAACTCCAGTAATTTGTTCTTCGAAAGAGAGAAAGGATCAAAACTCTGCTGTTTCATACGAAATGGAATCGAGTTCTTGCACCGGCTGCACGCACCCGTCGGGGAACACATTGCCTCTGATCGGGAGCACCGCCGACGAATTCTCCCTCGCCTCCGCGTCCGGCTTGACGCCACCGGCCGACTCCCCCGCCGCGCCGGCGCCGGCTCCGCCGCCGCTGGACTTCGGGTACAGCGGCAGCAAGAACGACGACCTCCCCTCCTCCCGCGAGAACACCGCCGGGTCGTAGTACATGCAGTAGTGCCCCGCCACGGCGAGCACCGCGACCACCAGCAGCGCCCCCGCCACGCGCCACAGCGACGCCACCCGCCTCTCCCTCCACCTCACCTCCTCCTCCTCCCCATCCTCCTCCTCCTCTTCCTCCACCCCGAACCCCGCCTCGTCCCCGAAGGCGGCGGCGGCGAGACGCCACCCCTTCTTGCCGTCGTCGTGTTGGTCCGGTGCGACCGCGATCACCACCACGCCATGGGCGCACGGCGAGGAGGCGTGCTCCATCTCCGGCGAGGTGGTGGACTCGGACTCGGACTCGGACGAAGTCGAAGAGATGATCGAAGGTATGGGAGTAGCAGCGGCGAGGATGAGAGGGGGGGGGGGGGGGGTGGATTTGGTATATTTACGGGCGCGGGTTTGGGCTTTTTTTTCGCGAATGGGCCCGGTTTGACTTCTGCGATAGGGATGCCCCCAAAAGGTAGAAAAATACTCGAAGAAATACTCCAAACTCGGTTTCTAAATATAAGTGATACTCCCTCCATTCAAAATATTTAACACCGTTTGACTTTTTTAAAAATAATTAACCATTCGTCTTATTAAAAAAATTAAGTAATTATTAATTCTTTTCCTATCATTTGATTTATTGTTAAATATACTTTTATATATATATATAGTTTTACACATTTCACAAAAGTTTTTAAATAAGACGAACGGTTAAATATATTTAAAAAAGTCAACAGCGTTAAACATTTAGAGAATGAGGGAGTGTATATATACTATTTCTTTTAGCTGGAGAATAGGTGAAACTATCCATCTTCAAAATTTTAACCACTCGGATTTTTATAAAAAAAATATTTTCAAATATTTTAGACAAGCATATTACCAAATTATATTGCATCTTAAATATATAAAAGTATTGCGGAGTGGTGCTATACTTTTTGGCGCAAAAAAAATACTCAAATACTTCACATCCCTTTTTAAATAAATATAAGGGAAACTTTCTTTTACTGAAATAAATAATAAGTGAAACTATTTATCTTTAGATTTTAGCCACTCGTATTTTTTAGACTGATGCCACTTATTTTTCCAAACAAGGTTTTCAAATATTTAAAACAATATTATTCTCAAATTATAAAAGCTTGAACCTTTGTTTATCCTAATACAACCATGTAAGAAATTTTTAGTGGTGAAAACGAAAAATTGTGCAGCCCAATACATGTCATCTTCATATCTTCTACTAGTTTGTTCCATCCTTGGTGTTTAATGTTTTCACAAAAGGAGTAAGATACTATATCGCACGATTTTAGAATCGGTTGCTGGAAATAATTTATTCTATTTTGGATGGAATAATACTTACATACTTTCATTGTAGAATTTACTATATGATCATTTTTTTTGATATTTCAGCTGGCTATCATTTGAAGGGATGGGGGAATTTATCCCATGACATTAATTCCACCCCCCCCCCCTAAATTTTTATAACTTATCGGCTGTGTCTTTTATATACCACAGATATGAATCAGTTTTCATCATTATTAAAAAAAATCAAGACAATTATTTTAAAACAATATATAGCGCGGAGATTCGTGCTGGGCCGTCCACGTATGCAGCATGGGTGTCGCTGTGGGGGGTTTGGTGATTGCTGGTCGTTGTCGTTTCGTGGCCGGTTGCAGTTTGTAGCCAAGGGGTGGTGGCATCTGATATCTGGCCAGCCACACCACACACTTCGGTTATGGAATGCTGGGTTTGCTGCTGGTGTGGTGATCAACCGGTGGGTGACTGGTTTGGGGGTGTACACGCCTACACATCACCTGTAATATACTTGGTCCCTTTGAAAATGAAACTTTTTTATTGCCTTCCAACCTTTCACCACCCAGCTGTAATTTGGATTGACATGTGGTGAGTTGTTCAAAGGGACATACTCCCTCCGTTTTAAAATGTTTGACACCGTTGACTTCTTACCACATGTTTGACCGTTCGTCTTATTCAAAAAAAATTTGTGAAGTATGTTAAACTATATGTGTACATGAAAGTATATTTAATAATGAATCAAATTATATGAAAAGAATAAATAATTACTTAAATATTTTGAATAAAACGAATGGTCAAACACGTATTAAAAAGTCAATGGTGTCAAATATTTTGAAACGGAGGGAGTATTAAAATGCTCGAGGCGGATATTTAAAGTGGAATTCATTCTTTTCTTAATGTTGGTTTAAAGATACGTGTATCAATTTATATGGTAATTTTTTCTGCCTTCTTTTAAAAAAATATGTGTATTTAATTTGTAACATAAGATTAGAACCATCGTGTATTTATAGTTAGAGAAGCATGTCATTAGAGGTCTTATTTTCTTATATGGGTTATTATTTTCTTATATGGGTTATCAGCATGTGCTGTTTGTTTTTTTTCAATTACGTGTCAGGATCGGAGGGGGGAAAAGCTTTCTTAAAATTATTTTTATATAATTTAGTATACTTTTCCTTATCAGTTCAGTATATTATGTTAACGAGCTAAGGAGCCAAGCCATTGTAAAAACTACTTTCGTTCAGAATTGAATTAATTTTATCCAAATCAATCAGCGCAATTTTAAACTGTTCCACCGAGCCAGCTAAATGAGCTCCCCACCCCCCCCCCCCTCCCCCCAACCCCTAGTCAGGATTAAGATGTTCACCGATTTATTAGTTAGCTTTGTTTCCTAGGAGTACTTGTGATCATCCATCATATACTTTTTTATTATTGTTTTCTGGCTATATATACAAAGTCCGGAGGTGTAAATTAATTCTCCATTCTTAAAAGCAAATTTAAGTTTTGTTTGCCATGCATGATGCATGTACCTTCTCCTGCCCTATTTTGTCCCACATTTGTTGTGTGCTGGAATTTGGTTTTGCTGTTATTATGCCACTTGAGTTTGAATGAATATAGGCTGGCCGTCTTGCCTCCTGCTCCTCTTATTCCCATCAAATAAATTAGTATTTGTTATATTCCACCATCTTTGTCTCTATTATATCCCGTTTGTCATTTTTTTCAACAATTAATTAGTAGTACTCTCAATTTGTACCAGCTATGACCATAAAATGCACGATGTAATTGCCATCATCTTTACATTTGCATTCTCGCAAGAACACAACGCAAGTACTTTCCAACCAAAACGGAAAACAACCACACACCTACAAGAAAACTAAATGACATGTACTGAATAAATGCTATAAAAAAGCTGGAGGTAATCCCTTTATTTGAAAAAAGTACTGTAGCACCAATTGAGTTTTCTTGCTTTATGTAAAAGGACAGACAAATGATTTGCTATTTCAACTTTTCTGGAAATTAATTCGCTGTCAATTCGACCTGACTTTTTTGTGAATAACATTATATGGATGGCATTTTCATTTTCTTCGAAATTCTTTTCCGTCTTTTTCGTCTATCTCTTTTTTTCCTCCCTTTCACATTATATATAGACACATGATGAGCTCTCTTCAAGCAGAATTTAATTGGAAAATTACGACATGAAAAAAAGAAGCATTTTTCTTTCTCCAAATTAAGATGACACGGAAAAACTTGCTACTCTCTCATGACTAGCTCGTTGTTCTCTTATTATGATGTCTCTGCCTGTCCTTATCATTTGTGTCTCGTGGCGGCTTGTATCTTGGCCGTAATTGGGTTTGTGGCATGAGAGTTGGTAGCACAGGGTTGCGTGATGATGGCGTTTTGTCAGTTTTAAGCATGTAATTTATTCACAAATGGTGGAATTGATATATAATATATGTCCATTTTCTTGGCGAGCATATATGCATAGCCCTGTGCGTGGCTGTGGATTTGTGATGCATTGAATATATCCAGGGTTATTTCAGGGTACATCGTCGAAATTTTGGAATTTTTTTCTCGTGGGAGGGGGGTGTGGTTGTGGGGATTCAGAAATCTACTAATATTTTTCAAGTTTTGGACAAATTTTGATAAATTTGAATTTTTTTTTGTTAAAATGAAAAAAGCATTTTATTTTTTTGGATGGTATAGAACATCCTCCCGGGATCCACCGAGGATTTCAAATGTTCTAATTTTTTTTCATTTTAACAAAAAATTTTGTTCTAATTGTTAATCAACCGGCTTGTAATCGTACATTATTTCGGGTTGAGAGTCAATGTCAGAGAGAAATTCAACAAAAGTTTGCTATATTGGATTCCTTTGTTATTCCTTTTATTAAAAACTAGTCACCTAAAGCGAGTTGAACGCATAATCCAAAACGGGCTTGATTGCATGATTAGATCGTCTTTCTTGATGACATCGGTAGAGCAGAAGAAGCCAATGCAAATAATTAAAAGCTAACCTTTAGTTTCTAAGATAACTAAGCTAAATAAGCTTTTTGTAGAGGTCGCTAGCCGGCCGCCTAGCTATCGCGTTTGCCTGAGATTTGCATCCTAAGCAATATGCAATCAACACATATCATTGTTAATTTACTAAAACTTGTAGTTGCTCTATCTGACGGATATGTGTGTAGTTAGCTATAGGCTTAGCTGACGGCGTTCTTAGCTGATAGCTCTTGTCCTACCATTGTGTAGTTCTCCAGTTTAATTTCATCCATGATCCACATAATCTATTGACCGTCGTCTAATAACTATGACACTGCACCTTTAGGCTTTTGGCCGTTTTTATACATCTACCTTTTCATAAGTTGATAAAAATATTTGGGGAATACGCATCATCTATCGATCTTTTTTTTTTTTTTACTGCTGACGGTAAGGGGTCGCCTGACCATGCAGTCGGAAGCAATTTTTTTAGCAGCGTCAATCCATTGGTTTGTATATCAGTGATAATTTAGGAATGGGCATGTGTCATTCTGTGGTATCTGTCGACCCGCCTTAGTCTGTGTTCTTTTTATGAGTTGGGAACTAATGTCTTCAGCAAGTAAATAAACGGAGTTACTCATAAGTATATAATTAATTAAGTATTAGTTACTTCTTTTAAAAAAAGATTAATATGATTTTTAAGCAACTTTCGTATATAATTTTTTTAAAAAATATACCATTTAGCAGTTTAAAAAGTTTGTACACGAAAAAAAGGAAAATGAGTTGGGAAAGTGAACAACTAAACTCAGTCTGAGTTGAGTTAACACACTGTATGACCAATAAATGTCAAAATCAGTTTTACTCACCATCAGTGGTAAGAATCTCGTGCATTCGTGGTTGTAAAAATCTCGATTCTATTGCCCTGTTTGACACAGCTCTAACTCCCAACTTCAATTTAGCTGGAGCCGGATCAGCTGTGCCAAAGTGTACAGATACTCCAATTTTAGAAATGGAGTTATGTAACACCCTGAAAATTCGACCAATAAAAACAAAACTCTAAAAATACGGACCTTCGAAAACTTTTTAAATTAATTGCATCATGCCGATTTTATTCGCCTATTTTATTTGGATTTGATTTCGAAGTTCATTAGTTGTGAGTAAAGAATAGTTAATTAGAAATAAACCCTAAAAATAAATTGGCAAAATAAATATAATTTAAAATAAAGATTAGGTGAGGATAGAAATAAATAAAATATTATCGCGACAATAATGGTAATAATTAAATTTAAGTGCGATGGAGCAAGAATTAACCCTAATTAAAAATTCAAAATAAATTATATAAAAATAAAATATGGGTAATATTAATTTAGGGTGAATTTTTAGTTAGAATAACACAAATATTGAGTAAACTTTATTTATGCAAAAATTAGAATTTATAGGGCTATATTTAAATAGAAAATAGGCTAAAATAGGGATAATTAGGAGCTAGCACTGTTCATTGCACTCTAGGTGCTCAACGAGGATTCCTAGCTCTGCCCCCTCCTCTGCCTCGCGCCTGCGCCCCCGCGCCGCCGTCGCCGTCGCGCCGTCGCCACCTCGAGCCCCGCGCCGCCGTCGCGTCGCCGCCCCGAGCCTCGTGCGCCGTCGTCGCCGCGCCGCCGTCTGCCGCACCGCGTGCCGCTTGCCCGTCCCATCGCCGCCTCGCGCCCCGCGCCGCTGCAGCCTGCCGCGCCGCGCGCCGCTCGCTCGTCACCGTCTACCGCGCCGCTCGCCCATCGCTGTCGTCGCCTCGCGCCCTGCGCCCTGCCGCGCCGCGCCGTCGCCATCGCCGCCTGCCGCCGCGCGCTGTCGCCGTCGCCGTCTGCCGCGCCGCATGCCGTCCCGTCGCGTTGTCGCGTCGCCGCGTCGTCGTCACGTCGCCTGTCACCGTCGCGCCTCGTGCCCCGCGCCGCGCCACCCGCCCGTCACATCGCCACTGCGCCAGCCGCGCCACGCGCCGCTCGCGGTCACCGCCTCGAGCCCCACGCGCTGCCCGTTGCGTCGCCATTAGGGCCGGCCACCCCTCCCCCGCGCCCTATAAAACCCCGCCCCCCCTTCTCCATCCCACACCCATCCCCTCCATCTCCTCGCACCGCCGCCTTCGTGCCGCCGCGCCGAGTGTCGCGCCGTGCGTTGCCGCCTTGCGCCGCCGCTGCCGGTGAGCCCCCCCCCTCCCCGCGTCCGGTCGCCGTCGCTGCCCGGGTAGGCCGTGAGCCGAGAGAGAGAGGTGGGGAGAAGCTGAGAGAGAGAGAAAAAGAAAGAAGAGGAGAGAAAAAAAAAGAAAGAAGAGAAGAGAAAAAGAAAAGAAAGAAAAGAGAGAAAAAGAAAAGAAAGAGAAGGGTAGAGAGATAGAATAAAAACAAAATAGAAATTAGAGGGAGATTAAGGAGGATTAGAAAATTTAAAATAATTAGAATTTAGTTATAGATTAATTAAACTGTAGGATTTGCAAAATATTACTATAATTATAGGTTATTTTTGGTAATCTCTATAAGTAATCAATTTGCTGTAGAAATTCAGATTTATTTAAGAATTAAAAAAATTAGGTTGAATTCTTAGGAATGTACTTCTAAATCACAAAATGACTTAGGTTAAATGACCCAACAATTTGAATAACGTGGTTTCGCAAACTTTGTAGTCCATATAGAAAGATCGATTCGTGTTCGACTTTTATTTGAGTTATTTGGATTTTATTTGAATTCTAATTGAATTCAAATTATTTCTTCGCACATAATTTTAGAGCCCGAGGGAGTTGCGGATCCGAGCGAGGGTCAAGACCCGCAGGACTATGAGCAAGGCAAGGCAAGGCATCACTATTCCTTGAACATGTTGATCCCAATTACGAAATTATTTTGTTTACAAATAAAATTGCATGCAATGATGAACATCCTACTTGTGATTATGCCATACCTTGATTATTGTTTACCCCTTATTCCTTCGTAACCATGTTTACGTATGAGTCCCTAGTCAATTACAATTGCTTAGAAATGCTATTCTAGAATCATGCATACTCATATTTATCAAATTCTATATGCTTGGGCAATTACCTTTGGAAAGGTAATTGAGATGCGGCATGTGGAGACATGAGCGCCACATTGCCATGATATTGATGACATGATTTGTGAAAGGAGAAATAAACTAAACAACTGTTTTCGACTGGGGAGGACGGAGGATTTGGGTGGTATCTGGAAAAGGCTAGTACCGTCCCCGGTCAATTAAGGACCGAGCCATGAAGTTAAGCATGAAACGACCCCTATACAACCGTACTTCTCGAATGGGTATAGACCTAGCGGATTAGATAGCTGAGCGGAGGCAGTATCCCTGCATAGATGGTTCACCCCTGAGTGAGGCAGGTGCGCTACGGTGAGGCAGCCATTGAGGTAGGGCCGAGAGGCGTGCCCTACATCGGTGTCGCCATTGGTAGGACTGCCATGAGTGTGTGAGAGAGAGAACTTAACTTGAACCATAATTTAATATGTGTGTGAGACTTCTCTTTCCCGGGAGCGCCAGAACTCCTCTCACTGCTAGAAACATGGACGCCTAGAGTGCATGAGGATTTAAGTTCATGGAGCGGGTACTGCCAATGCGAGATTATCGAAAAGCTTTGCCGTGACGCGTCTCATGTGTTGGGACGAGGCTCATGTGTTGGGCAGTCGCGGAGTGCGGGTAAAGTGTACATCCACTGCAGTGTGAGTAAACCAAATCTATTCGAATAGCCGTGCTCGCGGTTATTGAGCACCGGGACATGTATTACACTTGGCTAGACTCTAAATTCTTAACATGTGTGGGATGGGATATTGCATGATGATTTCTATGCTGATGGAGCCACTTCCTGGGAGGCGGGAAAGTGGACGTCCTCAGAAAACCATGACGACCCAACGGCGGGAAGCTATCCTTGGAATCACAATAGATGGTGGACAGAACCGTCGTTGTCTAATGTGAACACTGGTATTAAAACTTGATCAGTCTATGCTAGATCTTAGGCTTGTGAAAAGAATTACAAAACTTGCTTTGCGCAAAAGAACCATAGCCATTCCTTGAATACCCTCTATCATGTGTATTGTTGCTGTGGTGGCTTGCTGAGTACGGTTGGTACTCACCCTTGCAATATACAAACTTAATTAGAGGTCGGAGATGAAGCTTCGGAGGATCCCTACGCTTACTACCAGGAGGGTGATGCCGCTGCCTTAACTCCACTGCCTTATCTACTTCTACTTTTGGAATGTATTCCGGACCGCTCGGTCCGATGATCTAAGACTATGCCTGCGGGCTTATGATGTAATAATTAGCACTAGACTCTCGTGTATGCGCATTTGGTATGTCAGCTATGAATTCGTGTGTACCAGACTACTTGATCTAGGGAAATGATACCGTTTACACGATTGATTCCTGTTATAAAAACGGGGGTCCACAAGTTAGCAGAGCTACTTCTAAAAAATTGAACTACGGGGGTGGAGCTGGGTTTTTGTTGCTTCACAGCTCAACTCCAATGTGAAAAACCCACTATGCTTTAATTTTTTAACATATTTACAGAAAAATACCACTGAACTACCCCAAACTCACCTCCCCCCCCACCTCTCCCATGGGCGGGGTCGACAGCTTGGGGCCACGTGGCCGACGGCGGGCGGCGCGTGGCGTGGGGACGGCGCTCAGCGGTGGCGGGCGATAGGGGGATGGCACGCAGCCGGCGGCGCGTGCGGGGATGGTGCTCGGCGGCGGCGGGCGGCATGCGGCGCACGCACGAACGGCGACATCCGGACGGTGTCAAGATTGGGGATTGATTTTTTTTTTTATTTTCAGATTGGGAGTTGAATGCTAGCCAAACACTTTTCAGTTGTTCTCCAACTCTCACAAGAGCCGGCTCCTATTAGAGTGAAAGTTTAGTGCTAGAAGTTAGAGTTTGGAGCCCTACCAAATGGGGCATATGATTTTACGATCTAACTCGACAGTAGTATTGTTTCTACGATTCTAGTCAATACAATCTACACGATTTTACGATTCAATAGTTACGATCCTATCGCAAGCTTTCCGATCCGATTTAGAATCTGCGATTTTAACAATCTTGCATTCATCATTGCACATTTTTTATCTAATTATTTGCACTCCAAGTGGAGATCCGAAAGTGCATTTATTTAGATCTTATAGTGCATTTTGTCTAAACAATATCCGAAAGTTGCAACGCACAAACACGATGCTAGCTGAACTATAAGATCCTCGGACAGGATGCCTGCTGACAAAACGGTAGGATACAAGCACCAGAGAAAGATACCGAGACAGTGACAATTCAGCATCAAACTCCACTGCCCATCTCTCTTCTTTTTTTTTTGTTTGAACGATCTATTGCCCATCTCCAAATTGAGATCCTCTAACTTACTCCCTCTGTTCCAAATATAAAGTATTTTGGTTGGATGTGACATATCCTAATACTACGAATGTGGACTAAGAGCATGTCCAGATTCGTAGTACTAGGATATGTCCCATTTAGCCTAAATCTCTTATATTTTGGTACGTTGAGAGTAAATCATATGACATACATATATGTTCTCTTTGCTATGAACCCATATGTTAGTGACTCTAAAGTCACATGTCTTAAGGTAGTGGATTGCTGCAATCTGTAAGCATGTATCCATGGCGGCTGCACCGTCGGTTTCACCGTCGTTGCCTCTCCCCTTTGAGTGTTCCAGAATCAACTCGATTAGGAGACGCATGAACACAACAAAAGCACACCAAAAAAAAGTCACTTAAATGCTGACGCTTAAACCTCTCTCACACCTAATAAAGTTCAGCAGATCATAAAAAGTGTTCTGAAGATTTTTGATCTGCACATTCGATTCAAGAAAAAAAAAGTTGGTTGAAAAAAAGTTTGTGCTGATTTTTTGGGTGTTTGGCAGTGGCACCAAGCGGTAGCTACCTGCCTGCTGATTCAGAATCGTTGTTGTGCAGTCAGTTTCAGTTTTTGTTTCAGTTTCAGTGTCTGCTTTTCCCCTCTTTTCCCAGTGCATTATTTGAGGTCCTGCGTGATTTGCATCATGGAGTCTAATTGCCTCCCTTAAGGTTAACCGCACTAGAAAATGTGTGATTTTAATGTAATCTAATACTAGTAGTAATCTAGTATCACTGTATCTTTGTCAGTCAAGGAATTATTCCTGGTACATGCTTCTCTGCTAGAGTAGTATTACAGGAACTGACTGAGATTGCTGAAGAATTCTATGGGACTACTCAGACCAGCATCGATGTCAGTAGTTGTGCAACTGTAGATAACCAAGGGATGCTACATTGCTGCTGTTATCCATCTGTGTCAAAAAAGAAACAAACAAAAAGAGAACAATCATTCAGAGATGCAGTGGTCTATAGACTACCATTTTTTTCAGAGTGCAGTGCCTGAACATTTTATTAAATGAAATTGGGTAACCATAAACTAGGTTTTGTTCGTCCTACATGCATTGGAGAATTGTTGAGATACAAGACAACATGACTCAATCATTCAAGGAAGAAAACGCTGTCTCGTTGCCTGTTTTCAGGCTTGCGTAATTGGAAGGCGACAATTGCAGTTATTTATTCAGAAGACTTTGGCTGTTAATGGATGTTGACACCTTCAGAGTTGAGACAGGTAGAACAGCAATCTGCTCGTGGCCTGAGCGTCGAGTATGTCGGTAGCTATGGACCTATGGTTTTGACTTCATACTTCTCAACCAAACAAAAGATTTGTATAGTGTCAAATGCCAAAGATACCAGATACATCTTTATCACTTTATGTAGAGGCTGGATTGATTTTCATTGTCGAAAAAAATTGAATGAATGTAATATTCAAAGTACTGCGAAGTTATCATAAGAATCATACGTACGCGTGCTCTCTCTCTCTCTGATAATGGGAGCTTTATTGAACTCAGCTAATTACATCAAGGTGAAACAACCATACCAAGAACAATCCCAGCCTACGAATCATCCTCTAAATATTCAGTACCAAATGATTTGTAGTACCTTAGCAAGGAGCGTGTAAAATGTTCTGATTGCAAGGAAAAACATAGGCTGATTCGAGTAATGGGACCAAACAGTAGATTTGTACCTGCCGGCTCCTACGAATCTGTTGTGAGGTCAGTCTCAGGTTTCAGTGCCTGCCTGCCTTTTCTCTAAGTGCACCTGCATTTGTGTGATATGATGTCAGAGTGTGGCATATGAACTGTCGGCGTAATGGCCGTGCAAGATTTTCAGTTTGATGTATGCAACTATTGAAGTTGTTGAGATGATTCCGGGAGAAAAGGGAAAAAAAGGAAAAAGAAGTTGTTGACATGAATGTCAAAATCTTTAGCTGCAGAGAATGTTACTGCCAGAAGTCAAGAGCAAGATCAAATTCAACGTTTCGCGACCGGCACTTTTTCTAGACAACAAAATATTTATATATCCCAGCCTCTACATCATGTGATGCACGCAACCGTTTCGAGACCGACATAGGTGTACACCACCATTTTGGAGATGAAAAGGTTGGTAAAAACCGAGCAAGTGTACTACTAAGAATATATGGTCTTAATCTCCTAGAGCAGGTAGCCAGCAAATGTCTCTGCATTTCTAAATTGGTACTTGAGGAAGATTCGAGACAGTCCTATATTCTAACTCTGTGTGACATTATTAGGAACATCTATGTAAAGTTGTGAACGGAAGCTAGGAAGTTTCATGCTCACTTTTGGTGAAGGCAGCGAGTGAAGCTAGCTTAGCACTTACTGTTCTTTCAGTATACCATACATCTCAGAGATGATTATGATCCAAGGTTCCAAAAGGAAGAGATGGTAATGATCTGATTGCAACTTGCCCAGAAGCTAAAGCAAAAGTGACAGCTTCAATTACGCTGAAAGAAAGACGCCCCTGGCAATGTGGCCACTGCAACATGTCATTTTATATGTTGACACGGCCTTCGACTTGCAAATTTGACCGTTAATTTCGGTAGTAAAATAGTTGAAAACTCCGGCAAACAAAAAAAAAGTTTATGGTACTTGAGAAAGGACCTCGAGATATATAAATTTTATTTTAAAAATTTTCTTATCTCGAAATACATAATACTTGGAGTTACCAAGTTTTACTTTTTAAAAAAATATGATACTTCTGTTACCTTCAGAATGGTAAAAATACCCCCGCTAAAGTTATATGGGGGAACTACTAATATGACTTTTTATTTATAAAATCTAGATATTTAAAAACATTCTGATATTTAAACGGCTTCGGTTGCAGAAAATTATATGAACCACCGTATCTCAGTAGAAGAGTGGCTGGCAGCATACAATTGGTCAGTGAGAAAGCCGGTAGAATCTGTTTTTAGTTCCAACTCATTACTCATCTTGTCAAGATAAGGTAGGTACCACCATACAAAGTTATCATGCATATGGTTTGGTCCATAACCAAAAAATACAATTCCAGGAGCAGGTAGCAAGAGATTAGAGCCAAACCTATATACTAATCGATGACGTATATCTAGAAATTTCTTAAATTCAGATTAGGAAACATATGCTAGATTATAGCAATACACTATATATATGTCCAGTTTGCAATGTGGATAAGTGCAAAATTAAGATACACAGTAGTTACTTCAAATTAAATTAAAAAAATTACTCCTAAATCCTAATAATCAACATATATGCATTTTCAGTATTTCACCTCTCCTTGCTCGTTTTCAGACAACGTATGCAGAAGGCGACAAGTGCATATACTCGCTCTATTTTATATTAAGTTGTTGTGATTTTTTTCTAATCAAACTTTTAAAGTTGATTAAATTTATAGAAAAATATAGTAGCACTTTCAATAAAAAGATGAAATATTACAATAATATATTCAATGTTACTAATTTAGTGTTATAGATAAAATCTTAGTCAAATATAAAGAAAATGGACTAGAAAAAAACCAAAACGACTTATAATATAAAATGGATGGAATATTAGTATCCATTCGTCCTAAAATATAAAAACTTAGAATCGGATGAACATTTTCTGATATTATGAATCTATATATGTATTTTCTATAAAATGTCTTATATAATTCTAGGCTTTTATATTTTGAAACAGAAGTAGTAACAAGCAGAGAAAATAACTCCTGCCTTTTCAGCAAGCAGATAAAAGGAGGTAAGGTTGACGCAGATGTGTGCGTGCCCTGAACGAGCCGAGGTCCAAAGCTAGCAGGCACACGGCTTGAGCTGTCGTGAAAGCGGCCACTGTATCGCTATTTCGCAACTAGCTAGTAGCGAGTGAGTACAATTTGCGTTGAAGAAACGGCCGGGTCGGCGTCTGTGTGCTGCCGGCTCACCAACCCTGACGATTCCTAATCTATCAATATACAAGGCAAAGCTATTACCTTCCTTTTAAAAGAAAAAAAAAACCTGCTGAGTATTCATCGTTCCTAGCTTGTTAGCTACTCCCTCCCTCCGGTTGATAATACTTGTCGTTTTAGACAAAAGCACGGTCTCCAAAAAATAACTTTTGATCATTATTTTTCATAATAATATATATAAAAGTGTTAACAAATATATGATTTTATTAAAGTACTTTTTAAGACTAATCTATATATGTAGTCACCATATTTGAAAGACAAATATTTTAAAAATAGTTCATAATCAAATATTCTAAAGTTTGACTACACCCTTATCTAAAACGACAAGTATTATCAGTCCGGAGAGAATAGCTAGCTAGCTGCAACTTGCAGCAGATAGCAATCCTTTTGGACTGCTTGGTAGTAGTATGGACCATGGCCTTGAGTTGATTGCTGTTATGGGAGTAGTATGGTCTGTTTCGTTTTTTCTTTGCTGATGGATGATGGATGAAACCGAGTTTATGATAATTATTTAAGGAGAGAATTAAATATTAAAAAGCAAGTTAAAATGCTGATTTAAAAAAGTTCTCTAAGAAATACTAATGGATAAGTTTTTCTAAAAGAATCGTACAATTTAGGAGTTTGGAAAGTGTGTTTCTGCGATAATCTATATCCCGTAAGCTAAAAAAAAGGTATGGGTATGAGATTTTTAAAGAAATAGAACTAGGACTGCACTGTTAGACGGTTACAAGTTTTAGACTTTTTAAGGATGGGTGGCAAATATCCTTGTGGCACAGGATATGGGAGATAAATCACATGCTACAGCAAATGTTGTTTTTTTTCCCCTCTTTTTGGGTTTAGAAAGACTAAGCAATCATGAGGTGGAAAAAAACTAGTTGCAAGGGCTGCGTGTACCAAATAAAACAAAGGACATATTTTATCCGTGTTTTGCTATGTTCTTGAACTACTAAAACAAGTTGGTATTGAGAGCAAAAATAAAGAATTTACTCATCGGGATTTCATAGTATAATAAAAACTCATACTTTCTAAAATTTCATCTATCCTATAAGGCCAAAACACCTGGGATTCCCTCGTGCTAATCCACATCTAAAATTACAACTTACAAGATGGGTTGTTAAACGATTACACAAGTAGCACGACTCTTGCTTTTGTTCAGCTCAAGAGAATCCCTAGTTTGTCATTGTTGTATTTGTCCAGACCTCCAGAAAAAGGAGAGAATCAGAGGCAGCCAAAAACATTGTGACTTTGTGGGGGGTTTTTTAAGAGGGAAAAATGTTATGTTCTTTGAGTTAGTTCATCGTACACAAGAACGGGCTTATGTGTTCTTCTAATCTGTGTCAAACCTAACAAGATTAGTTATGATGTGCAATTTTGGTTTTGGGTCATACGCACTATCAAATTCATGCTTTGCAAATTTATGTATATGATTGCATCCATATAGTAAGTTCATGTAACGCCCATACAATTTGCTTTAATAAAGGATTTTCTCATCGTATACAGAGATAAACGACCAAGCAGAAAGAATATCCAGCGCATGCAGGTGCCTTTGAGCCTCACCCGTAATCTCCACTTGCTACTAAAGCGACCATCAAAATAACTACAAATAATTAATAAATTCTCATATGTACGCTGGGGAGGAATTAAGAAATTAAAGCCCACAATTATTTGTAACAGCGTGAGATTAAGCCCACAACTGCTTGATCTTAGCCAGAAAATAGGCCAACTAAACATTTAAGGTGGAATGATATTTTCATGGAATACGTCTATTTTGCCTCTCTCATTCTCCTGATCCTAATTGAATCACAACTCTCAACCACAAAACCGAATATAAGAGCATCTCTAACAGCTTCTCTAAATCGAACTCTCCAAACACTCATATAGCCAACTCTCCATATGATTTAGCTAGTCAAACTAGATACTCACTCCAACAGACTCTCTATTAATCCTCTACAAAATAATAACGGACCCACATATCAGCCTCTACTCATCTTCTTCTTCTCTTTCTCCCCTTTCTTCCTTCTCTTTCCTTCTTTTTCCCCTTTTCTTCCTTCCCGTCAGTGAGCTGATGCCGACGGCGGCCCCGCGTGGTGGTGCTGCGATGCGGGAAGGCGGCGGCCGCGCGGGGTGGTGCGGCGACGCGAGGAGGCGGGCGGAGCTCGGAGCTCGGTGGCAGCGGCTTGCGATGACGACCCGGGGCGACGACGACCTTGACGCCACTCAGGGCGGAGCTCGATGGCGGCGGCTCGCGACGACCTCGACGGCGGATCTAGAGGGGGGCAGCAGCGGAGCTCGGGGCGGAGCTCGGCGGTGGCGGTGGCCGGGCGCGCGACGACGGGGCGGCGGTGACCGACCGCTTCACATTTGACTCCGGCGATAGAGGCCACAGGTGCGTGCCGCGTGGAGAGAGAGAGGGGGGAAACAGGCGTGGGTCCCACATATAGCTAGCTGGCTTTGGCTGGCCAACTTTGGCTAGTTGATGGGGAATTTAGCCAGCTGGATGGCTTGGAGAGGCATTTGGCTAGTCTGTTGGAGTAGAATTTTTGTGCAAGTTAGCCAAATTTTAACTTGGAGAGTCATTTGGCTAGGCTCTTGGAGATGCTCTAACGCCTTCTCCATCTTTGAAAGCCCGTGCAAATCGGCTCATTCCGTCATTCGATAGTTTGGAAAATGGTTTTCTACTGACGTGACAGGTTAACCGTTGTTGACTTGCTGAGTTAGCAGGTGAGACTAACATATCACCGACTTCCTCCTTATCTCATCTTCTCTCTCTTTCTCTCTTCCCTCTTCCTCCTCTTTCACCTTCCAGCAGGGGTAGAGCCTGGAGGGCAACGGCGGTGGCGAGCTAGATCCGGGGAGGGCAGCAGTAGTGGTGAGCCAAAGACGAGGAAGGCGGTCCCCTGAAGCTGTTGAGCTTTCCAATGGGTTGCCTCTTCCCATTGAGTCCACTCATCTTTGGTCATGCTCTTCTGAGGCGAATCAGTTCAGCGTGTCCGCGATGTGGTGCAGCGCGTAGTCGCCACTATCCTCCTAATTGCACGACAATAGGTCGAGGTCGAGCAGGCATGACATGGATGATAGCAAGGTGATATGAAGATGCCACGATGGAAGCACCACCATGCGTCCACGCATTAGATTCAGATTTTGATGGACGTGTTGCTGGAGATCTTGGCGCGGTCGGACGTTGTCACCATTGTTTATTGCATCACCACCTCCAAGCTCCTCCGCCGCCAAATCATCCATTTGGCGCGTCTACAGAAAACCAAATTGCATCATGCCCTCGTGCCTCCTCGGCTTCCTCCACAAGTAAGGAGGGTGCGGACAGCCACTCACCTTCACGCTTGACCACCCAGCAACGCCCATTGCAAGTCCTTTGCCGGTAGCCACCTAACACCCTTCCTATCAGGTGACGCAGCCAGTTGCCTAGCCCAGTACATGCCCCTAAAATAGCGCACAGCTCCGGCTTGCCACTACCACCGCCTTCCTCAGGTCTAGTTCACCATTGTCGCCACCCTCCCGACGTCTACTGCTGCTGTAAGGTGAGAGAGGGGGAAGAGGGAAGAGAGGGAAGGGAGAAAGAGGAGAGGTGAGCAAAAGGATGGTATAAGGAGAAAGTCGTTGGCATGTATGTCCCACCTGCTGACTTAACAAGTCAACCGTGATCAACCTGCCATGTTCACAGAAACTGCTCTCCGCTCTGGTTTTTGAAGAGGGGAAGGCATTATACGCGGTTTTGAAATTGATGCAGACGATTCAATAAGCAGTTAAGAGATGAGGGAGACAAATAGACTTATTCCTATTTTAGTCCACGTGCCAATAGATGGTCAAATATGAGCCAAATTTTGGCCTACAGTCAATAGTAGCTGCAATGAAATTTGGCCCACAACTAATTTTGAATGAACCGCACGAAGCCCACTCGAGAAATTAGACCGAATCGGGCCAGCTTCATGCGCACCTTTGGACCAATGTACACATATTTGGGCCGAATGTATCTATTACCATTTACTGTACCAAGCAATAGACACGTGCAACAAAAAACTATTTACAGATTTTTCACATAACACATGTTTCAACATTACTGATCCAAATGACAGACATCTCAAAAAAAAAAGAAAAAGAAGAGGCGGCAAAAACACCCTCTGTCCCAAAATAAACCAATTCCTCTAGAGGAAGAGAAAACCTATGTTTGAACAATTAACACTAAGATCCATACATGTACCTCTGAGGTGCCAAATGACGTTCACATCATTTGGTCACCACTTCACTTGCCAGTCCTGCCTCAACCATCTTCCACCGTACGCTGACGATCAAACGTGCATAACCAGTTGTGGATGTATGCACACAGCCATGATCAAATAAAACACACAACACCATCATCGGGGGATCAGTCCAGCCAGAACATCTAGCATAATATTTAATTGCCTAAGTTAAATGTTCATAGGCGTGCTACGCTTGGTTTTGTTTCGACAGTTAGCACACACATGGCTTTGAGAATAAGAAAATTTCGAATTCTTGTGAAAGTTTGGCAAAGTAGTGGAAATAGTAAACATCTGCCAGACGATGTGGTGGTATTTAGTAAATCCTAAATTATTCAGCACTAGGCAAACACGTTTTAACTTTTAAGTTTCTAGCCCGTACAGGTGCATGGGTTGAGCAATTACAACATAAAACAATTATAATGTACAACACAGGTTACAGGCTGACCTGAAACAAGCAGGTCATGTTCATTTTTTGCCCAAGAAAACAGTGATTGGTAATCATGTGTTCATAAGATAAAATCTTAGGAGGGTCAAAAGCTACTTATAATTTATCGAGGACATGATAGGTGTTCCATGTAGTCATATACTCATATTACATACTAGAATATATACTGTGAATAAGAACATGATTAAAATAAGGAGAATGAAGATCCCAAAATATAACACGCTCTTAATGTGAATTCGATAGTTTTATACTTCACGTATCCAATTGAAAAGGTGTCATGAAGAGGAAAATACAAAAGATAGATCTATTGTTTGCTTCCTTTAGGAATGGACGCGGTGCGTAACAAACTATAGCAGCAACCAACAAGTAGTAATGCAATATTAAGCACTACTCAATTACTCAAAGCACCAGTAATGATCGTGTTTAAGCATGATGTTTAAGAAAGACTATCGATCCCGTGATCACAAAATTAGTATTCATTCTTTAAGAAGCCATTAATTTATCAACATTGAATTTACTGTTCAAGATAAAAAAAACCTGATTGAACTTCCTAGTTTAGTTGCAGTTCTGACAAACGGAGGCAGCAAGCTTGAGGCAACAACTGCACAACTTGCAAGAAAGTCCTAGTATGATGACCCATTGATTCTGCAAAGAGTTAAATCACAGGTCAATAACGACGCTAATGCTTTTTCAAGTTAACTATATTTTTTTCAGGCAGTGTAAAGATAAATGCGTTCAGGGCAGGAATGAATCGTTTTATATGTAAATGAAATATTCTGCAACGGAAAGTGAAGCAGCTTCTTTTCCATAATACTAGTAGTAAGTAGTGAGAAAATACATGTATAAGAAAGCATTCTGACAATTTTTCTCAGAATGTTAAATCAACTCCGTCCTGTGTTTATTGACAAATATGGACAGGAGCTTGCTGGCCTAAATGCAAGAGATCTCTGGAATTTAGAGAAGTATGTGATGTCAATAGTCACATCTCAGATTAAGGTCATCTTAGCGTGTGCTTCATTAATATCTGCAACTTTGCTTTAATTCCATTTAGATTGATGCAATCGATCTTCTGCCATAGGACCACCTTTTGACACAAGGAATTGAAGAACTAAGTAGGAAGGTTCAACCTGCTGGTGGTGTGCCTTGACCATACCAACATAATTTTATATCACGAGACCATGCCCACTGCCTTGGGCGTACCTATTAATGGAAAAGGGCCTCTATGCAGTCCTTAACATGGAAAACTTATTCACAAGAAAAGTATTGAGCTCTTGAGAGGAATAAATTCCCTCTAATCTTGAACAGAGCCAACTCCAACATAGCTCCAGGAAAGGAGAAAGTCATCGTTTCCTTAATTTAGAAGATATACCATACCACTCACAAAAGGCAATGGTATAGCAAGAAGCCATGCTTTGCTTTCAGCAAAACTACATCTTCGTTAAGCAGATGTACTGCAAGCTGGGCTTCTGTACACAATTGTCTTGTTAATCCATGAGACCATGAAACATTTACACACAAAGAGGTTCACTTATCTATCACAGCGTACTGAAATATGATAGCCAGAAAAGTTGGAAACTTATGGTGGCAAAAAACAGGGTCATTTTCTGAATATTAACAACAGACATCATATATCTATGAGACTGCTAGTACAGCACAACATATATCTGGAAAGATGATTATAAGAAGAATAGCATATCACTGTTACTTCTATGCAAATTTTCCATCTCCACTTGCAGGGCAGATGCCCATTTTTTAAGTCACAAAAAGATAATCTTTAACCAGAGTTCACAATGCATGGTTGTTCGTTTGGTGAGTTGTTGTCAAAGACAGCACGCAATGATAATGTAAGTTCATTTTATTAAAAAAAATTGAAACTATTCACTGTCGCAAAATCATGGGAAAATAAACTACGAATAAAAAAAATCTTACATCCATTGTAAAAGCATGTGTTTCTTGTGAATTGTGACTCCCTTGCAAGTAATGCAGTTGTAACCTCATGCTAGGTGCCACCACATGCAATAACTGGTTAAAAACATTGCAATAATCAGAATATGCAAAGCAATAGTTGTAAACAAGGCACCTCGATTGAAATCACTCATTAATGCACAATTTTCAAAATATGAGTACAACAACAAAGATAAGCATCACATATGTGGACGTCAATCTAAACCTTTAACAACCTAGTTTGCTAGCAAAGCCTGCGTATGGAGCAGATCATCTAGTACTCTACTTTGCGATGCAATTGGATAAGTCTATTTTCCCCCCCTCCACACACAATGGTTCACAAAGGTTACAAAGCAAAAATAAATTCACAGCTAGGCTTAAACACAGTACACGTTACAAAGAAAAATTAGTCTTGCAACTAGGCTAAATGATTCTTTATTTTCTTTTTGGCCTAATAGACTACAAATGAAATGTTCAATTCAAGCAAACAACATCTCATGACCATCTATGTGTATCCTCAAATGAGCAACCAATTAAGTAATTAACTCCCACTGTCACACGGGCTACTCCAAGTTAATTTCCAATTGCATTGCCCAACAATGCAAGCACATTCCACCGATCCAGGTTAGCAAGACTTCCTAGAATTAAATTGAATCCTTGAAGCTTCTTGCTACGGAAACTGTTTGAACCCGTTCATCTAAATATAACGCCCCTTCTATGAACTCCTCGTCTTCCTATCCATGAAATCTCATGGCACAGGAAACTCAAACCCATCTCCAATGGCGGATCACTCACGGAGAGACTTCATACCACCACAACCAGTAGAAGGTTCTAGAAGCCCATCCACTCAATGGCTCAAAATCCAAACCATCCAAACAATCTAAACAATCACCAACGTGCGCGCGCACGTCGCCGCGGAAGCAAACCGCGACGCGGGCGCGAGCTCAGAGGCGAAGCCAACCGCAGCGATATCTAGCAGCAGCTGTTGCTGCAGGTTGTCGAAACTCGAAAGAAAAACAAAAACGAAGGGTAGGTTCCAGAAGCTTCCACTCACCTCGATGGCGTCGCTCCTCTCCCCGCTGCTCCGCGCGGGCGCCGCCCCGCCCAGTGGCGCTTAACATGGGGGGCAGGAGAAGGATCTAGAAGCGGCCGCGGGTTCCAGGATTCCACGGGAAGGATCTAGAACCATCGAGACGGCGCAATATAATACGCGAGAGAATCTGAAGGTGGGGGACGGGAGGCGAGGCGAGGCGACCGGAATGGGAATTTCGACGAGAGGGAAAGGGAGAGATTAGTGGGGTCGTTAGTTGTGTTAGCGTTAGTTAATTATTGATTTGATTAATTAATTCGGAGGTTTTAGAGAGGGCTCGTGGCTGTCAAGGAGGCGACGTCACCTTGTGGGGTTGGTGGATTCTACAGGTGTCGGAGTGACATTTTTAGAGATACCCCGCGCGTTGTTGCGAAATATTATTGATAAATATATGTGAGATAGAAAGTTAAGGTAACTGCAAACTGAAAACATTTGAAAGGAAATATAAAGATGTTCAGCAAGTGTTAATCAGGTTTTATTTGCTGAAACATTCGGATCACCGATATATTTCTAAAATAGTTAACTTAGGTCTCGGTACATCAGCTAAAGATAACTTGGTCAATGTAGCAATAACGTAGGCTGTAGCAAGCTGGTGTATGGATGACGTGACATTGCTAAATGCCCTAGAAACAAAAACAAATAGCTGCAAACTGTAAAAATGAGGCAACATAAACTTTTTTTATATCAAACATAGAGCAAAATCATATATGTTTAATTTTTTTTGGCAAAAGGAAGCGATATTCAACGAATGAAACCATCACGAAACATTGATTTTGCCTCGATCTGTTCTGCTGCACACTTTTTTTCAGGTGAACAGATGAAATTATCTCCCTGCAAAGTTACTTTTTGATGAACTAAAGAAATTATGCAGCTTTTGATTGATGCATGGAATCGGTAACCAAGGAAAATGCTGATCCAAAAAGCACAAAAAGTTTATACACATATATTTGTACACTAAACTCAAGAACAGTAACAATACCTCATGAGAACATAAAAGCGGGCTAATAGTTCTGAACTGGATAATAAGGAGTACCTTTGTAGTACTGTTGCAGATGGTTATCATGGTTGATCAAATCACATCATTGGAATGAATATAATAAGTGATATTGTGCTATAAAAAGGAAACAGAGTGGATTCTTCAAATGTTCTCGAACCACAGTATCATAATCTGAGAAAAGACATCATAATTCTCATTGCCGATAAACAAACAAAATATAGAAAGATTGAGAGCAAGGGTATTGTAAACTCTGTGGCTATTAAGGAAAAGGCATGTATTGGAAATCCAATGAGAAGCAAGAATGCATAATCTCGTAAAAGAAGGGAGTCTTCCTAGGGAAAAAAATACTAAACCTTGTGGGGGAGCGGTGGGGGATCAGCTGATAAAAATAAAATACAATCTGCTGTCAGGAGGGAGTGAGAACAACGACAATACTGTCTAACACCGTCGATGACGAAGCAACTGAAGCTCTCGAACAAATTTGGTAGATGTCGATAAGAAGAGCTGTATTGACAGAAGTAGAAAGAACGACCCCAAAATTCAAGCTACCCCTGGGGAGCTACCGAATATGTAGCTGTTAAAGCAGGGCTGTCATTAAGGTGGTCTTTTTGGCTGCCTCTGCTTCGGTTTCCTTGATTTGTGGCACGCTAATTAGCATGGAGGCGAGAACGAAGCTGTTCAACTATCGGGGCGTTAGGAGGTTGCATTATTTTCATCGGTTACAGACTTACAGGGGGCAGTGGAGTGGAGCGATCAGAATGGAAGACCGAGAGAGAGAGGCATGTCATCCGTTGTGTCTTCCACCAACGCAGGAATCAGAAACGATCTAATCTCCTGCCGTGCAATTTTAATCGAACAATCCAAAGCAATCTTAGTGACGTGGAGCAACCACATCCCAGGAAAATCAAATTAATTGCACTTAGTAGGGATCAAATATATATATATATATAGGATTTTCAGTGTACCCTGAAAATTCGTCCAATCCTTTGTCTATGAGATTTGCTTATTTTCTTTTAATTTCAGTTTAAATCTTTTCTATACCTCTTTCATTTAGTCGACTGTTAAATTTCTATTATAAAGTTTATTTTACCCTTTGATATAAAGAAAATATAAATTTATAAAGTATATTGATGGAATGCATAAATTTATAATTTATTGTATCGACCATTTGGCTCATCTTTTGTGCTGCTTTGCAGCAAGCTATGGCTGCGGCTGCGTTGTATCTACAGTACAAGCAGTACAAATTGTATTGGGTTTGCTGCTACTGTTGCAGCTTCACAGCCGCAGCATCTCTTCCGATCAGCCCCATTATATTTATGATTTTATTTTGTGAGATATTATTTAGCAACAATAATTTTTATCCCGCATAAAAAATAAATTATCATAAATAATATCTTTCATAACAAAGTCATATATAATATTTATGATAATTTATTTTTAGATATAACATAAAAGTAAATTTTATTATTATTTTTTAAGAAAATATTTATTTAGCACATAAATAGATTCATCTTTAAAAAATGTTGTACTATTATAACAAAATATGCTATATTATAGTTTTTAATGGTAAAATATATTATTTTTTGTTATATCCAAAAATAAATTTTGTCATAAATAATTTTTTTCCTTCGTTGTGGCGAAACTAAAATATTATTTTTGTTAAATAATATATCACAAAATAAATTCAAATTTATAGGCTCTATCAATATACTTCATAAATTTATATTTTCTTGATACCAAAGGGCAAAATGAACTTTAGAGTAGGAATTTAACGGTCCACTTATGGTCAACTAACGAAAGGCGTACAGAAGGGATCCAAATTAAAACTTAGGAGTATAAAAGGGAATGATCCACTACTACGAAAACCATCTTTCGTGGCGGTCCTTTTGGGTTTCCGCTGGTGGAAATCGCAGCTGCCACAAAGCAAAGGCCAATGAAAATGTCGACCTTCGCTAGCGGTTATCGACTGCCAGCCAAAACACATCTTCGCTGGCAGCTGACAAAGGAACGCCCGCAAGCAAAGACATGTCTTCGCTAGCGGTAGCCTTAGGACGGCCACCAGAGAAGACATGTATTTGCTGACGGCGGACATAATGCAGCCGGCAACAAAGAAGTATCTCCGCTTGCGGTAGCTTAGGTTGGCCGCTAGCGAAGATAATTCTTTGTTAGCGGCTCATAGTATTTTAGACTACGTGACACGCTAGGAAAAATGAACTAAGACTTCTGTAGATGTGTAGATGGACACGTGGGAACTTTCAAGGTACAGGGAATTTTCTCCTTTTTATATCTCGAGATGTCAGAAGGGAAAGGTTTGATTTTCGAGTGGGCTTTTTGGACGTTTGATTATCTTAGCGGGCTGTAAGTAGTACTAATTACGGCCTGGTTAATAATGTTGTGGGCCTAATACATCAATTTATGGACCTAATTAGATCATAAACACAATTCAGCCCATCTAATATCATGAATCTAATTATTGACCCATCGAGCGAAGTGGCATATATACAAACCAATAGTAATTTGTGAATAAAACTTTCTTAGCGCTAAAAGTAAAGGCTGAAAAATAAACTTCGATGAAAAAACATTAAAATCAGTTCTAAATTTAAGGTTGAAAATTCAAATTTTGGCTGATAAGCATAAGCATAAGCGAACAGCGAAAAGATGAGACCCTATGGATAAGTGCGCGTGCGTTGTACTGTATAATTTAAAAAAAAGGTCCAAGTTTAACGGAACATGTTAGACATATTAAGTTGTGATATGTCTGTTATCATCCTACCAAACTAGCCAATTAAGTCGTACATTCGTATGACTATGACTTGCAGTTTTGTGTGTAACGGTAAGTATCATCCATGGGAGTACCTACAAATCTGTCACAATTATTTTAGTCAAAAACTTTAAGATATAGCTATAGTATAATTGAATGAAGTATAATTACATTGTAACTACACTGTAACTGTAACTATAATAAACTATAATGTAACTAGGATAACTTATATGAAACTACATTCAACTATGATTTGATTACGCGTGACATGTGTGAAAATTTATTTGTAGCAATTTTTTCTTCATGCACAAATCTCGAGGCGATCCATGGTCACAAATGGCTAAAAAATTGTGGAAGTTTTCTAGCAAATCCGATCATTTATATATGTTAAAATTTAATTGGCTAATTAGACCTATATAATTGGGACTATGCCAAAGAGTGAGATTTGTAGGGTATTCTGTATATACTAAACTACTAGGATTCTGTTGATGCGAAAAACACGCACTGACCTGGGAGATCTGCTTAACTCCAGTGCAGGTCCAAAAGAATTGCCTTCGAGTTCTGAGCGACCAAATTTGGTCGTCAACAGATTCGTAGTGAGATTCTTAGTCTGTTCAGATTCGTAGTACTAGGATACGTCCCATCCACCTAAAATCCTTTATATTTAGGGACGGAGGGAGTACCTGTAGGAGTACCATTTTTTTTAAGATGGATGATGTTATTAATTTTTTATCACCTTTCTTCTTATTAAAAAATGTAGTATAAATATGTGAGTAAAGATTATATTTTATTTGATGATAAAATAAGTCATAACAAAATATAGATGATATTTATATAAATTTTTTATATTGACGTGTAATTCTTCTGCATGTTCATGAAAAAAATATAAATTTTGTAGATAAGATGAATAGTTAAATATTACTCCCTCCGTCTCAAAACGTAACAATTTTAGCCTTTCGAATTTGTCCCAAAATATAACAACTTCTCCACTAACATTCTCTTTTCAACCAATCACAATCCTTCACCATTCAATTTTTCTACCTACCTTCACTTCTTCAATCACAATACTCCCCCATTTAATTATACCAATTTTCTTAATAACTGTGTCTAACTCTAAAAATATTTATATTCTATAACGGATGGATTATATTTTATGCGTGATACATTTTGAAGTGCCAGAGAAAACTACGATATCTCGGTTGGTAGCATACTAGCATATGCGCCTGGTGTGAACGGGGTAGTTCTCGGTTCGATCCCCAGAGACCCTCTGCTTGCCTTGCTATTTTTTTCTCACCTCTCTGGAGTCGTGATCCAAATTCATTTGCACTTAATAAAGGTCAGCTTCTGCCGTAGTGAAGCGGAGGCCCGTCGCCGGGAGGCTTGGGTCAGAGCGTAGCAGAATGAGAGGAGAATGCTACATGCAGTTCGCCATATGTCAGAGGAGAATGCTACATGCAGTTCGCCATATGTCAGTGGAGGTGGCCGATGAATCCCTGATGAGCGGAATGAGAGGCATTCAGGATTTGAACAAATTGCATTCACTTAGGTTTGGAATCAAACTCAATGTTGAGATTACCTGGTTCAATCAGCTCTCCAACATCCTATATTTGAACCTTAAGGGTTGCAAGCTGGTCAAGCTACCTGAGAGCATGGGCGAGTTGAACAGTCTCCGTTATCTTGATATTTCTGGTAGCAGTGTACAAGAATTGCCGGAGAAATTCTGTTGCCTTTACAGCCTACAGGTTGTTGATGCAAGTCGTCCGAGTCTGAAAGCAATTAGTCCAGATGTCATAAAGCTAATCAACTTGCGTCGTCTAGCATTGCCAGCGGGTTGCTCTCCAAAGTTATCAGAGATAAGTAGGCTTGGAAATCTGTCTCGTCTACAGAACTTGAAACGTTTTACAGTTGGAACAGGGGATGGGCGTAAAGTTGGTGAGTTGAGGGGCATGAATCAGCTTAGTGGAACGCTAACTATCAGTTCTATTTGTAATGTTAAGAACGAGGAAGAGGCCGCTGAAGCTAGCCTTGTTGAAAAACAGTACCTCCAGGAACTAGTTCTACTCTGGCGAGAGCATGGCACATGGAAAGTGAAGAGCAGTGAGAATGGGGTGGTTGAAGCCTTGCGTCCTCCACCAAGAATTGAACGCCTTAAAGTCCAAGGTTTTGGGGGTGATAGCTTTTCTCCTAGTTGGTTTAGACCAGAAAGCCTGTCGACTTTAAGGAGCCTGGAGCTTTTCAATTATCGCTGCTTGAGAACTATATCAATCCCCTCATTAGCTCCTGTCCAATGGTTAATGCTAACAGAGGCAGGGATCAAAGCAGTACCAATTCTTGGTGGTTCAACTGGTGGTGAAAGGACACAGCATACAAGCAGCAGTAGCAGCAGCAGCAATGGCACTGCATGCCTTAGAGGGCTCACTACTATACATCTTGTCGGGTGTGATCACCTGCAAGATCTTGATCGGTGCTTGTCCCCGGAATACTTGCCATCCATCGTGTGCATAGAGATCATCAAATCCAGCTATCAAGGACTGTCAATGCCTGTCGATAGTTTCGTGGGATTCAAATACCTACAAGAGCTGAAAATCTAGTACTGCGAATTGGTGTGCTCGCAGGGAATGGTTTTGCCACCCTCACTCCGACGACTCTCTATTGTGTGGGGCAGTAAGCTTAACTTCCCGGCCTGCCTACAGAGCCTCACCTCTCTCGACGTCCTGCATTTGAGGTTCTGTAATGACATGGAGTCCATTCCGCTGGGCACAAATCTTCAGGTCAAATGCCTGCTTCTCGAGTGGTGCTCGGAGCTGTCATCCATCGGAGGATCGCACACTCTTTCATCCATGCACCTCGTGAGCATATCGGACTGCTCGAAGCTACACGAAGTAGAGCAGCCCTTTACAAAGTGCCTGCTGACTAAGGAGGAGAAGGTGGAACTGTTCAAATTTACTGGTCCCGTGGATGGATGTAACATAGCAGCTGATTCCTAAAGACTTCTGGGGTATTTTTCTTCACGCTGCGGCACCCACAGCCTTCTGTTGATAATTGAGCGTTGGCTGGTTTGGGTGAGCCGTCGACGTGTGCCTTGAGATTGAAACGGCCGAGGAGAACAAAGAAAAGTTCACACCATGTATGTAGAGAGTTGGAGGGTGAGGGGGATGTGGTTTTTGATGTTAGAAATGAGTGCGGAAGCGGGAGCAGGTTTGGGGTCAGCCATGGCAGGATCTGCCGAGGTGCATGAGCAGACTTTCTTCTGATACCATAAAGAGATTTTCTTCTGTTCAGCAGGTAGCCCGGTAACAAATCTCAGCCCTTCGTTCTATCCGATCGGACGATTGGCAAGGTGTGGTACATCCAGATACATATTTGCCCATGAGGTTGTACCGGCAGTGTTGAGAGAGGTGGAAGGTGCTTGAATCCCCTCTGTCCTATGAGTGGTAACAACAGTGGCTTGTCCATGGGCAACTGTGGCGGCGAGGTGGCGGTGGCCGTGGCAGTGAGGTGGTGTTGGCGGCAGTGGCGGCTAGGGTGTGAGCGGCTGTGGCAGCGAGGTGGTGGCGGCCGCGGTGTTGAGGTGGTCGTGGAGTTGTTAGAGCTGGCGATGTGGTGGCAGCGGCGGGGGCTTTGGCGGTTGCAGTGACGAGGTGGTCATGGAGTCGTCGGTGCCAGCGATGTGGTGGCGGCGGTGGGGACTTTGGCAGCTGTAGTGGCGAGGTGGTCCTGGAGTCATCAATGCAGCGGCTGGGGCATTGGCGGCCATGGCAGCGTAGTGGCGGTGCTCCAGTTGTCCTCTGAAGCTGTAGGACTCTTTGTTTGCTGTTGCAACAACGCCGGTGGTCAAGGAGATTGCTGATGCACAGTGGTGTTACATAAGTTGTGCGTTGAAGTGTGCTGATAGGTAAGTTTCATTCCAAGCATATGTCATTCTTTAGTGGTAATTCAGTATAGATAAATTTTCTTTTAATTTAGTCATGCATGTCAATATAACAGTCCTATTTTTTTTAGGAGGATGAGTAATGCGACACTCCGATTTGAGTAGATCTAGCATTCAAGAGTACAAAAGACGTTCAAGCAGCTTTGGCACTTGCTGGAACTTGTCAATCCGGGTAGGCTGCGTTCTGAGTGGACCTGTTACATTGAAAAAACAAAGACGGAACAAGAGAGTATGAAGCTAGAGCTGAAAATGGCAGACCGTCTTTTAGACATGGAAATTTCATTCAAGAAGAAGTTGTCCAAGCAGAAAAAGGAGACCGATGACACTAGAAATTGGTTCATAGCAGGAATAATAGTTCTAGCTGTGCTCCTTCTCATGAAATTATTTGATAATATGTGCTATGACTACCGTTGTTGATTTTCTGGATGTTAAAATGGAAAAAAAATTTAGTCATATTGCTAGATGTTATTAGCTATGCTAAATCGCAATATATTCCCCAACTTACAATATCAATATCAATTTTTAACTCAATGCATAAAGCTGTTCTTGATGTTCCTGATAACTTAGGTGTACTCCAGTTTGTTTCATGTTCTTGTCACAGGAAGCAACTAGGACAGTTGCTTGTGTGGAAACTGAATGACACTAAATTTTTGTGTAATCTGTTCAAATTTTTGTGTTCAGTTCTTCTCACCATTAGAAATTAAATAACAATATGAATGCAAGTACCTAATGACAATATGAATGGCTGTGAACTTCTTTGAATGACTGAAAAGCAAATTGGCAGCAATGATAAATTAATGAATTCCAATGGAATTGCGTATTAATAAGTGCTCATCCATCTGAAAAACCTGCAGGAAAATATTTACATTTATGGAATTGCAGTCAGAAGATCTCATGTGAATAGCAAAATATTGACATAACTGAAAGTTTCAGATGCAAATCAGCAAATGTGTCACCAACTCACCATATGGCGCGTGACGCCATGATTGATGCTAAAAGGCGAACCACAAAATTCGATTTTAGCACCAAATTCTCCCATCCCAATACCTACTCAACAGGTTAGCTTGCATCTGAGATCTGACCATCTACTGAAACTAATACTCCATCCAACACTAGTCCTACTCCTCAGCCACACCCAATACATTGCACTAGGTATTTAGCAAATGGTAGGCAGAAATATAAACAGAGGATAAACAATCAAACCCATAATATGCAGACAATAAGAGGACAAATAATTGCAACATAGACCTAAGAAACAACAGATGCTAAGAAACAGAAGATGCTTCAAATAAGCAGATGCTGAAGCCTGAAGGGTTTTTTTTTTTAAACTTCTGAAGCCTAAAGGTTCCCTGGCTACAGAAAGTGAAGTTCTGAATTCCTGCATTGCATAACACAAGATTAAGTCAGGGCACACACAAAGCGCAGCCCATGAATGGTGTCATACGCTTGATGGCTTTACTGTTTACACCCAAATTTGGCACCTATGGACGAAATAGGAGAAAATTGCCGAAGTTCGAAAAGTAATGGGTTTCCTTCACAGGGCCGGTCAGACCGCAGGTATGTGGGCGGTCTGACCGCGGCCTGAACTCCAGTCTGACCGCAGGTATGTGGCCAGTCAGACCGTCAGGGTCCAAGCTCGAGTCTGTTTTCGCCGGGTCTCGCATTTCCTTGCTTGGGAAGACATGTTTCGGGTTTCCTTTGGTTTCTACACTGAGTTGGATGTGGAGGAGAGCCTGTATAGGGCAAGACCAACCCCTATTTAAGAGACAAGGCTGGTTCAATTGTAATCCCCGAATATACAACCTACTTGAATCGCTTTTTCAATTATCTTTACTTTTAGCCATGTTTTTTACTTTACCCTAGTTTCAGTCCATCTTTGTCGATTTGCACCGTAAATCGTCCGCCACCACTGCGAGAGTGTGGTACCTCTTTATAGGTTTATCCTGAAAACCTTCCGTTTTACCCACGAGACGGGTAGTTATCCTTATATCGATCTAAATCGGCCTAGAGGCGGATTTTAATCTCTAAATCGGCTCTGTTAGCCAGTTTAGCTGTTTTTCTACGAAATCTATCTTGATTTGGCCGTTTGGCTAGATCGAGGTGGTTGGCGACTCCATATCACCGCAAGGCGTTTAGGTGCTACGATCGTACTTGTTGACTTGTTATAAAAAGTTGCCAACACGATTTTTGACGACTCCGCTGGAGAATCGATCTATTCGGCCATATTACGGCCGAATTTGGTTTAATCTAGTCGGCTCAAGAGTTTCGGCCAAACAGCCGAAATTAATCTCGCCGCTGCCCCCATATACTTTGTTACTGAATTAGTCGGTTTTTGCGGCGTTATTGTTCAAGCTTCGGGAGATCAATCTGCACAGCAAGTATATATCATCAACGTATTCATCCTGTTATAGATTGATTTCATCGGTGAGCTGCAGCAGTTGTGCACTACCTGTGCTTGTGCGTCGAGCAGTAGCAGGGCCGGCAGCTTCTCTGCTGTACACGGTCAGGAGATCAGAAACTTAATCCAATTCGGTTTGTAGTGTCTATGTGGTAGCCGGCTGATTATTTTTTTTTTCTTTTTAGCAGGATTTGAAGCCGTCAGATTCTCCACGCGTCAGGATCAACCCCCTCCCCGTGCGTGCTGGCCTCCTGCATGCACCTCACGCTCTCTCTGTGAATATGGGCTTCTAGCCCATTTGTATTTTGTCTGTTAAAAATACCCAACAACCAAATGTGCTTAAAATGCACATCCAATCTATCGTCGCAATTCGCAAAGACGACAGAAATGTCCTAAACTTGAATATTCATTTATGGATCGTACAAACACAACAAAAATAACTGAGATCTGAAGTAAAGAGTCACACAGGAGATCGATGAACCCCATCAGTTCTGGTCCCCAAATTGTTCTTCCACATTGCAAGTTTGAAACTTCAGAATAACGAAAGTATAAAAATACATCATTAGTCATCATACAATGAAGAGCATATCAATCTTCCAGAATTGTTAATGAAAATGTCTAATCGAGAGATAAACATCAACTTAATCTAAAAAGAATCAGTCAATTCGATTTGTGAGATCTGTAAGCTCAGACAGCCAAGAGTTCCTTCAACTAGTACAAAGTAGCATAATCAGAAACTCATCCAAAGGATACCTTTATTATTATTTTTTGTAATGGTGCAACGAAATGGATAACGACGGGTACCTACGCAGGAGACCAACTCCGGGGATACATTTTGTGAGAGATCAAAATCCTGAAAATCTTCTCAATTCTGATATTCAATCTAAAGCTTCACCATGACAAGTTCTTGATGGAATTGCATTCCCTAAAAAAAAATCCTTTTAATACTTGATGGAATTGCAGACCAGGTAGTGAAATACAGGGCGTGCAAAACTTACATATGGTTACAGGGGAGTGTACCTGCATACGGAAATCCAATTTAGTCTTCAGAAAACAAAAGGATCAAAGACACATTACAACAGGGACATTAATCTGAAGCTGTCTTGAAGAAACTGACAACTGAATTGATGCCAGTTGTTCAGACTGCCTGCCACATGACCACTGAAGCTCTCCAGTTGCAAATTTGCAACCTTTTGTGTGCATAATCAATGTTCTTGCTGCAATGAAACAAGTGATTTTGAAAATTAATCACTTGCTCACAAATGAAACAAGTTCCAGATCAATCTTTTTTGGGAGGAGTCTACCATTGTTGGTACCATGAATACAGTGCATCAGCTTGCTGTAGGACTCTTTGTTTGCTGTTGCAGCAACGCCGGAGGTCAAGGAGATTGCTGATGCATAGTGGTGTTACATAAGTTGTGCGTTGAAATGTGCTGATAGGTAAGTTTCATTCCAAGCATATGTCATTTTTTAGTGGTAATTCAGTATAGATAAATTTTCTTTTAATTTAGTCATGCATGTCAATATAACAGTCCTATTTTTTTAGGAGGATGAGTAATGCGACACTCCGATTTGAGTAGATCTGGCATTCAAGAGTACAAAAGACGTTCAAGCAGCTTTGGCACTTGCTGGAACATGTCAATCCGGGTAGGCTGCATTCTGAGTGGACCTGTTACATTGAAAAAACAAAGACGGAACAAGAGAGTATGAAGCTAGAGCTGAAAATGGCAGACCGTCTTTTAGACATGGAAATTTTATTGAAGAAGAAGTTGTCCAAGCAGGAAAAGGAGACCGATGACATTAGAAATTGGTAATAGCAGGAATAATAGTTCTAGCTGTGCTCCTTCTCATGAAATTATTTGATAATATGTACTATGACTGCCGTTGTTGATTTTCTGGATGTTAAAATGGAAAAAAAAATAGTCATATTGGAATCTTATTTCTAGATGTTATTTAGCTATGCTAACTCACAATATATTCCCCAACTTACAATATCAATATCAATTTTAACTCAATGCATAAAGCTGTTCTTGATGTTCCTGATAACTTGGGTGTACTCCAGTTTGTTTCATGTTCTTGTCACAGGAAGCAACTAGGACAGTTGCTTGTGTGGAAACTGAATGACACTATTTTTTTGTGTAATCTGTTCTAATTTTTGTATTGACTCCTTCTGACCATTAGAAATTGAATAACAATATGAACGCAAGTATGTACCTAATGACAATATGAATGGCTGTGAACTTCTTTGAATGACTGAAAAGCAAATTTGCAGCAATGATAAATGAATTCATTCCAATGGAATTGCATATTAATCAGTGCTCATCCATCTGAAAAACCTGCAGGAAAATATTTACATCTATGGAATTGCAATCAGAGGATCTCATGTGAATAGGAAAATATTGACATAACTGAAAGTTTCAGATGCAAATCAGCAAATGTGTCACCATATGGCTCGTGACGCCATGATCCATTCTAAAAGGCGAACCAGAAAATTCGATTTGCCTGGCACCAAATTCTCCAATCCCAATACCTACTCAACTGGTTAGCTTGCATCTGAGATCTGACCATCTACTGAAAGTCTGAAACTAATACTCCATCCAACACTAGTCCTCACTCAGTCGCACCCAATACATTGCACTAGGTATTTAGCAAATGATATAGGCGGAAACATAAACAGAGGATAAACAATCAAACCCATAATATGCAGACAATAAGAGGACAACTAATTGAAACGGAAGCAGATCCTCTGACTTAACTGCACATGCAGTTGAGTCACTGACATATGGGTCCCACTTTGCTATGGCCCACATGTCAGTGACTCAACTGCACAACAGTTAAGTAAGAGGATCCCTTTCCAATTGAAACAAATAGACTCAAGAAACAGCAGATGCATCAAGTAAACAGATGCTGAGCCTAAAGGTTCCCTGGCTACAGAAAGTGAAGTTCTGAACTCTTGCAGTGCATAACACAAGATTAAGTCAGGGCATACACAAAGCGCAGCCCAAGAACGGTGTCATACACTTGATGGCATCACATCACCCTGATGCTAGATTGCACAATTTTAGAGTACTGACAAATCTCGAAGAAATTGAATGGCCATCAATCAAGTTCTAGGAAAGGTGAGACATGTCCGATGATGCCCCGTCGGCCCGTGCAGTTGTGGCGGAGAGGCGCACGTGGCTGCGGCTGCCATCGACGGCCGGCTGCGTAGCCTCCGAGGATGTGGATGACCATCCGCCGCCGCCACACTACTCCACATCTGCCCTCCGCCTGCCGTCGTCGGTCGGCTGCATAGCGCCGGGGATGCGGACGGACTAATCCGAGCACCGGTGAGGAAAAGAACAAAGGATAAAAGCGTCATTTTACAGCTTATTTATTTTTCGGGAATGCTAGGGGACGGGATACCGTTCCCCAACGGGATGCTCCTCCTCCACAAACGCGATTCTCACCCATGCGACGCGGCCAAAGCCATCAACGCGCGCCCGTCCCCCACCGCCGCCGCGCTCGTCCCCCGCCGCCGCCACCGCGCCCGCACCCACCGCCGCCGTCGCCGTCCCTCGCCACCGCCGCCGCGCCTGTCCCCTGCCGCCGCTGTCGCCGTCGCCGTCCTCATCTACAGGGGACGGCTGCAGGTGGCCGGCCGCGCGTCGGGATGCTCCTCCCCCAACGGGATGCACAGTTATATCTACTAGGAATCACCTGATACCTTGTAAGTATCGCACGATACATAGTAGAAATCGTCTGATACCTGACATGATACCTCGCGAGTATCACGTAATACGTGGTAAAAATCGTCTGATACCTGACATGATACCTCGCGAGTATCACGCGATACGTGGTAGAAATCGTATGATACCTGATAAGTATCATATGATACTTTGCAAGTATCACCTGTAACGTGTGTAGAATCGTCTGATACCTGATAAGTATCACACCTGATACCTATTCGGGATCATCCCGTTTGAAAACGGGATTCCGTTATATAGCAGCCCCCTATTTTTTACGGTTTTACTATGTGGGCAATGCTAGAAAGTCTTACGTTATAAAACGGAGTGAGTACTTGCGTATTTTTTTACGGTTTTTTAGGCTTAAAAACTTTCTAATTGTAGACCGTTAGATCACATCAAGATACGTGCAGATCGGATAATAAAAATTTGTGCAAAGTGCACAGGAGCAAAGAATCAAAGCTACAACCTCTCGTTTATAATTGAACGGAGCTAACCGATTGGGCGTATTTGGTTTTCGTTTAGATACATTAGTTAAATACACCCTCCGTATTAAACGACAACGTTGATTTTTTTTATATGTTTGACCATTTGTTTTATTTAAAAATATGTAATTATTATTTATTTTATTGTGACTTGATTTATGTTCAAATATTCTTTAAGCATTATATAAATAATTTAATATTTGCAAAAAACTTTTGAATAAAACGAATAGTCAAATGTTAGTAAAAAGTTAATGGTGTCATACATTGAAATACGGAGGGAGTACTAGTTATATATAATTAGTTACAATGGTCGTAACTCACTGTAACTATATCGTAACTACATTATAATTGAGGTATAAAATATATATAAATATATAATAATTACATATTATACCTGAATTATCATGTAATTACAATATAGTTACAGTTACAGTCATTGTAACTAATATGTAACTAGTACTTCCTCCGTATTTTTAATGTATGACACCGTTGACATTTTCACCAATATTTAACCATTCATCTTATTCAATATTTTTTGAAATATAAAAATATTTATATCATGCTTAAAGAATATTTGATGATAAATCAAGTCACAATAAAATAAATAATAATTACATAATTTTTTTAATAAAACAAATGGTCAAACGTATCTCAAAAAATTAATGGCGTCATACATTAAATACGGATGGAGTATGTACGTTTGATTCTTTGCTCCTGCACGCTTTGTGCAAATTTTTATAATCCGATCTGCACAAATCTTGATGTGATCTAACGGTCCATAATTTGAAAGTTTTTAAGCCTAAAAAACCATAAAAGAATAGGGGGATGCTATATACCGGAATCCCGTTAAAAAACGGGATGATTCTGATGCCGATATGGTATCGCTCTGAGCAACTATCGTCTACCAATTGCACGCGTTGCAGCAAAATGAGAACGACGACCAGCGCTCGCCAAACGCCGGCTTCCCCACATCCCGGCGAAACCTCCTCGGAAGCGCGCGCCTCCGTGCACGATTCGTCGCTTCCTCCAGTCGGCGTGCACGCCATCCGCCGGCTTCTCCACATCATGGTGAATTCTCCAAGAAAGCACGTGATTCCTCGCTTCCTTTCACTGGCGCGAGCATCATCCGCCAACTCCTTAGCATCCCGGTGAAACCTCCTCAGAATCGCTCGCTTCCTTCCAGCGACATACTCGCCATCCGCCGGCTCCTCTGCTTCCCGGTGAAACATCCTCGGAATCGCGTTTTGCAAGGATATGATCTTGCAATCAAAACAGTACAAGGTTTGGCAGAAAAAGCTTGCATCAATGAACTTGACGCCAGTGGGAGGACAACATGCTGAGAAGGCCAGGTCTAAGGATCGAGGTGATAGGTAGGAAAATCCGTGAATGAGAGTAACACCATCAAGACAGTGAGTATCACGGCTACTATCATGGCGCCTGCGAGTTTCCTAGATGGTAACTTAGTAGAATCATGTGATACCTGGGAGGTATCATGATGTAATGCCCCGCTTTCAGCGAGACATTAAAAACTAATTTAATAAAATCTTAATTGCGAAAATTCCATTCTTTGAGTGTGAGTCTAAGTTGTGCCAATGATTTCGATTTTAAATCCCCTTGTCCCCTCTCATCGACATAAAAAAAAACCTCATCGAAATTCCTATGCCAATTCAATTTCTTTAAAATATAATTTCGAAGGTCAATCGCATCCTTTGAATCCTCGCCAATACTTGTCCCTGTTCCCAAATATATCAAATTCTCATTTTGAATCTCTCCCTTGACCTCTCCTTGACTCCACCTTTTGTTCCTAGACCAAGCATCAAAGTTAGATTCAAATCCCAAACCCCTAAATCTCTCCGATTCATTCTCATTTTGCAGAAGTTGCCTCCCAAACCCCTAAGTTCTAGTTTGCCTCCCCAGCCCATATCTCCCCTCTGCCGTCTCCCTTACATGCGCTGCGTGTGCCAACCAAGCCGAGAGAGAGCGCCGCCCTCTCTCTCTCTCTCTCTCGATGCCTTCTCCCTCTCTCTGTTTTGTCTCTCTCTCCCCGACGCTGATTTCCCACCGCCGCCATCCAAACCTCCACCGCCTTAGCTCGTTCCCGCGCGCGCTCGCTCATGTCCGACCGCCCGGTCGGCCTCTTTCTCCCCGCGCCCCCTCTGTTGGGCCGCATCCCGTGCCCCCGCCCGGCCCAATAGGCTCGGCCGAGCCGCGCAATTCCCTTCGGCCGCGCCCAAGCGCCCGAGGAAGTCCAAAATCCGCCCCTCCTTCATTTCATTTCATCTCCAATTAAATCCTTTTCCTTTGATTAGGAAATCCATTAAACATTAGAAAATCATATCTCTTGATTCGCAGCTCCGATTGACTCTGTTCAACTTCCAGTAATTCCGTAAAATTGAGATCTATCTATTGGCACTATTAATTTGTCTAAATAGGATCTTTTTCTTGGTCTTTTGTTTAGGTTTTAATTGTTTGTGTATAGTTCGTGTGCCGGATTTTCGTCAATCGTGGATTTCTCAAAGATTCGTAAAGCTCCGTGAAGACCTTGAGCATGGCAAGTCACCATTTGACAAATTGCTCCTATAATTGGAAAGTCATTATTATTTTGTTTGCAACTTGCATTGTTAGAATCACACACTTAACTTGCTTGGCCTCGGTTTGTGTGCCAAACCGACAGACCTACCCAATAGTTGCACTATTCCTGTAGGCCGACATACCCTCATTCCTTGTCGCTCCACCTTTGTGGTACCTCGGTATCCGTGCTCTCTGAGCACGTATACCAACTATTCCACATACACCATTGATTGTCGAAAGCTTGGAAAATGGGTTTGTGAAGCCCTAAAAACCCGACACGTGGTGTCGGCATGTTTGAAAATAAAATAGTTTGTGAAAACTCGCGATGCGGGTGCTGTGCCTACGTGGCGTTGTCCCGTATTCGCATATAAGGAACGATTCCTGTGGGAAATTCATCAAGCATAACAAGTGCAACCACAAGGTGGAATGGGACACCCTGGCTATGTAACTAGCTGGTTCAAGGAAACCTCTCATGCCAATAGTTGGGGAACGCCAGGGTGGGGTCGATTGGTGCCTCCCCGGGTTCCTGGTAAGGTAGGGATGAGAAGCTTGCTAAATTACCGATCGAGGTGGTTGGAGTTTGATTTGTGAAAACTAAAAAGGCCTGTATTTACGTGAGGATTTGATCCTTCTATGTGGCATGAGGTGACCCTGGGTTAGCTTGGGAAAGGCTTTGTTGCGAACCTCTGACACTGGCCAATGTCTAGAATAAGTTCATGTCTTGTGGGTAAAGTGTACCCCTCTGCAGAGGTTAACTAACTGTTCGAACAGCCGTGCCCACGGTCATGGGCGTATGTGAGGTGTTTCCCATTGCGTAGAATTGTTTGCCTGTGCTTTGTGAAAAGTTGTTGTGGATTGGGAACCATCATCAGAATCAGCCTATGTGGCAGATGGATGACCTGAGTGGTCATTAACGAATCTGTGTGATTCGGGATGTCTGCAGGCATCATAGATTAGGCTTCCCGGGTGGAAGCGGATTGTTGTACTGCAGGGCAGCAGGACTCTTGGAGTCTGATAAAATGAATAAGGCTCTAGTAGCCGATTAATAAAGTGAAATGGCTCTAGGAGTCGAGGAGTAATGACCTGACCTAGGAAGTCGGTGCATTACCATTTGAGTTGTTGAAAAGCATCTCTTAAGTCGAATCGAGACGCAAGTCTCTTTTTGACCCAAACTTGAAACGAATTAAATCACTTAGTGACTTCAAAATGGATTTCAAACAAAATATTTGCAAAACAACCTTGCCTCTCTTCCAAGCTTGCATTAAACACCTAAGTTCCCGTGACTTGCTGAGTACATAAGTACTCACCCTTGCTCTATAAATATATATATATAGTTCCTCCGCCTAGAGGTGAAGATAAAGTGAAGTGAAGAATAGGGTTTCGTCCTGGTTCCCAGCCATCACATGTGGTGTTGGGTGTTAGTCCGTGGGTTCCGCTGCTGCTGCTGCTGCTGGTGTTTGCCTCGTCCGTGTCGTCGGTTGTATTCTCGGGCTGTTCTGAGCTGTAACCTATGTTAAGGTAAATAAGTCCTCTAATTATTTTAAGGATTGCAATGATTCATATTTGCCACCATGGGTACCAGCGCTATGTCCTAGGACTGGTATTGTGATCGCGGTTTCGTAGGAAGCGGTTCGCGCTATTTTTCCTACGACATGCTCCTGTCAGGTTCCGTTGTACGGCGATGCCGGATCGGGGTGTGACACATGATCCTTCTCAGTATCATGAAACCTGAAGGTTTCACGCATGATCCCTTGCTAGGTATATATCATCTTGTGTGATACTTGAAGGTTTCATACATGATACCCCCAAGTATTATGTGTGATACCTGTGAAGTATCACATGATCAGCTCTGGTCCTATGATTTTGAGGGCCCCAGAGCGAGCTCATCGCTATAGGCCCTCTAGACTATATATAAAATTTTATGGTATATATAGACGCTAATTTTACTTGCAAAGCGAACACAAATCCATTGATATATTTAATTTAACATATCTGATAATTATCAAGGAATAAAGCCGACCAAAATAACAATATATTTGTACCGTTGGAACCAATATGATTACCTTAACGAATAATAGAACTTCATCACATCCATTGCTTCTCATGAAAAGATACTCCATCACTATGCATATGGGTTAGCTATCTGCTATTAGGTGTGGGCCCCCTGCATGCTGGGTCCCCGGCAGTCGCCTCTGCTGCATAGCCTCAGGGCCAACACTAACATGATCCTACTTAGGTGTCATGTATGGTATCATGGTTCTAGCGAGTTTCACAGATGATACTTGAGAATGATCATGTGATACCTGGGAAGTATCATGATCCTCCTCAGTATCATGGATGATATTATCAGGTTTCACTGATGATATCTTAGAAGGATCATGTGATATGTGGGAGGTATCATGATTCTGCTCAGGTACCATGTCTGGTATCATCAGGTTTCATAGATGATACCTCAGAAGGATCATGTGATACGTGGGAGGTATCATGATTCTTCTCAGGTATCATGTCTGGTATCATCAGGTTTCATAGATGATACCTTAGAAGGATCATGTGATATGTGGGAGGTATCTTGATTCTTCTCATGTATCATGTCTGGTATCATCAGGTTTCATAGATGATACCTTAGAAGGATCATGTGATACATGAGAGGTATCATGGTTCTGCCCAGTATCATGACTGGTATCATGGTTCCTGTGGGTTTCACAGATTATACCTAAGTACGATCATGTGATACTTGGGAGGTGTCATGATACTCCTCAGTATCATAGCTGGTATCATGGTTCCTGTGTGATATATCTCAAGTTTCATTGTGTATAATGTTTTCAGTAAACTAAAAAAATTTATTTACTCCACAAAAAGTCTACCCCATGTAATACACTTCATTTGTTCATATATAGGGAAAAAGATTTTTTGCTTCCGTCACAACAACTTTCAGATCAAATATATGTACAGAGAGAAGTGGACATGGATAAGTTCATGCCATTTGATTCAATTGATGTATCGTCTATGTGCTCGCACCAATTCATATCACCGATTTTCTTGACACTGCTTAGAGCAAGAAAATGAAGAACCTCCTATTGATGGAGACCGTCAATCAAAGAAAACGCGGCGGGTGCCATTGCCGGCGCCACCACCACACTCACGCCGCTCTCTGGCACTGACCTCGTGCGCATCGGCGGTGACATTGAAGATGTGGAGCCGCGATCAGGTGCCGGCGCCGGCTCCGCCACTGGAGAGAGAACTGTGAGTGGAACTCGGATAAGCACAAGAAACGTTGTGTCTCTGTTGGAAGTGGGACTCGGATAAGCTCGTGATAATTTCTGGTGATCCCTAAAAAAATTTCCCGTCCCGACCGAGCCAAAACAGGATACCGGTGTTTAGCACTTCTGAAAAAAATACACAAGTAGTATAGTAAAACCGTAAAAAATAAGTAAGCTGTAAAATGGCGCTTTTGTCCTTTCTTCTTTTCTCATACTTTTCCTCACCGGCGCTCGAGTGAGTCTGTCCGCATCCCCCAGCGCTATGCAGCCGGCTGACGACGGCAGACGGCCGTGAAGGAGGGCAGATGTGGAGTAGTGCGGCGGCGGCGGATGGTCATCCACATCCTCGGAGGTTATGCAGCCGGCCGTCGATGGCAGCCGCAGCGACGTGCGTCTCGCGCGCCTCTCCGCGCAACTGCATGGGCCGACGGGGCATCATCGGACATGCCTCAACTTTCCTAGAACTTGATTGTTGGTCATTCAATTCCTTCGAGACTCGTTAGCACTCTGAAATTGTGCGAGCTGGCATCAGGGTGATGTAATTGTTGGCAACTTTTTGTGACAAGTCGACAAACACGATCACAGCACCTAAACGCCTTGCGGTGATATGGAGTCTCCAACCACCTCGACCTAGCCAAATGGCCAAATCAAGATGGCTTTTTTAGAAAAATAGCTAAACCGGCTAACGGAGCCAATTTAGAGATCAAAATTAGCCTCTAGGCCGATTTAGATCAATATGAGGATAACTACCCGTCTCGTGGGCAAAACGGAAGGTTTTCAAGACAAACCTACAAAGAGGTGTCGCACTCTCACAGCGGTGGCGGATGATTTACGGCGCAAATCGACAAAGATGGACTAAAACTAGGGTAAAGTAAAAAAAACATGGCTAAAAATAAAGATAAAAGAAAAAGCGATTCAAGTAGATTGTATATTCAGGGGATTACAATTGAACCAGCCTTGTCCCTTAAATAGGGGTTGGTCTGACCCTCTACAGGCCCTCCTCCACGTCCAACTCGGGATAGAAACCAAAGGATACCCAAAACATGCCTTCCCAAGTAAGGAAAATCCGAGACCCGACGAAAACAGACTCGGGCTCGGATCCTGACGGTCTGACTGGCCACATACCTGCGGTCTGACCGGCCCTGTGAAGGAAACACACCACTTTCCAAACTTTGGCAATTTTCCCCTATTTCATCCATAGTTGCCAACTTTGGGTGTAAACACATACCCCCCGCCTTTTTGGTGAACATTGTGAACCTAAAAGCATAGAACATGTTATCTCAGGGCGATAATCCATTTACTGGCTACGGGACTTCCTAAGCATCTTGTCAAATGCTAGGGAAGTATTTCTTCAAGTATTTTCCATTGATTGCTCTCTGAAAAATGATGTCCTTGAAGTGTCTCCATCTCTTTCAAAGTCTTCAAATGCTTGTCGATGACGTCTTCAAAATTGCCTCCCATCAAGGTCTTGTAATCTTCAACTGACAAGTCATATTGCTTGATATACCGAAGAGAGCCAAGATTTACCGCAATTGTTAAAACGGCTTTTTGTCCATAAACCAACTCAAAAGGAGTGACTTTCTTAGCACCATGTTTAGATATCCTATGATCCCATAATGCTTCCGGAAGCACCTTATGCCACTTCTTTTGGTGTTCTTCAATCTTCTTTTTGACTAATTTCAATAGTGTTTTATTACTCGACTCGGCTTGCCCATTAGCCTGAGCGTAGTAAGGAGAAGAACTCAACAACTTAATAATATAAGATTCAGCAAAACTTCTCACCTCCTTGAACACAAAAGAAGCTCCATGATCCGTAATCAAAGTTTAAGGAATACCGAATCTATGAACAATATGCTTCAAGATAAAGTCAATTACCTCCGTGTAAATAATATTCTTGAGCGGCACGGCTTAGGCCCACTTAGTGAAGTAATCCATTGCAACTAGCACGAACCGATACCCTTTTGATGACGAAGGATAAATTTTGACCAATGAAATCCAAAGCCCAAGCTCAGAACAGCCATGGTTTGATGATAGAATTCAATATGGCGGCGAGCGCTAATTGAACATTGCCGAACCGTTGACAATTTTGCATCCCCTATAGGATTTGAAACAATCATCAATCATTTTTGACCAATAGAACTCCACTCTTAAGCAATCAATTCATCTTATGGGCCGATTGATGATTTTCACAAATCCCTTCATGTACTTCTCCCATAGCAACCTTAGATTGATCATTATCTAAACACTTCAAAAGTACTCCATTTATATTTCGGCAATATAATTCTCCATCAAGCAAAATATATTTGAATGCTTGCCGCTGAATGTTCCGATCAACCCTAAGATTAGGATCTTTCAAATATTCTATACAAAGGGATTCTCCAGTTCTCTTCTGACTCTTGGGCACAATGTCCGAATTCACAATTAATCCGGCCTTTGGACCAATTGTAACGTGCCCCCCAGCTCTTTTCCTGGGATCGGTCAGACCGGCCATGCAATGCCAGTCAGACCGCCCTGTCTGCTCAGTCAAACCGGCCATGCAGAGCCGGTTAGACCGCAGGTTACCACCGGTCAGACCGGCTATGCAATGCCGTTCAGACCGCCCTTGGTCTATGACTTTGCCAATTTCGCTGAAAGATCTAAAATCAAGCACCGGCTTTTCTAATATCAAAATACTCCTTTCTTCACATTATAGCCAGATGCTTGGTGTATCAAATTATTGGACCAAAATTTCTTCTTTCTAGACATATGAAAAATTATAACATCCAACTAATATGTCTAGATGAATACTAATTCAAGTGGCTTTTGAAACAATAATCATCAAGGCATCAAAAACACTTAGCCACTTGAAGTATGATTAATAATGAATCACCAAAGCCATATGTGTCAAATGTATGGATTCCAATAAACTATAAATGTAAGCAATCGGCTTGAGCATGTATGCAAAATATTAACAATGCCAATGATCCTAAAGAAAACAACTCTAGAACAAATCATCACATTGACCATTGACATTAGCTAAATTACTAATAAGCAAAACTTTCATGGTGCAATAATTATGAAATCTATATCTTCTATGGTGATCCATAAAAACACACATGATTTAGCTTTTAATAAATATCAAAGAGTCATGAGCCAAATCATACTTCAAATAAATTATATGCCAACTTACCAATTCCACCACTCAGAACTTGCCTTAGCATCCAACAAACGGCGGCTCAAAGATGTGATGTTGTATCCATTGCCGTTCACCTCAATTGATTTCTTCATAAGCGTATGGACGTCTTGCCCCCCAAGCAAAATCGGCTTTCTTGATTGCACGATTTCGAAGGCAAGATGAATATCGTACTAACTTCCATAGCATCATGTGAAGGAGACTTATCTCTAATGACCGATGATTCTTCTCTCATCAAATTGGATCTATCACTACTCTGAGGAATCACCGATCTCTTAACTTTTACCTCCTTAGGTCCCCACACTTGCTTAGGTGTTGTTCGAGGCTTTAAATTGTTACATGTTTTGTTCTCTACATCTTCGGCCTTCTTTTCCTTTTGACCTATGGCCCAAAAACGTTGTAGCCTCCTCTTTTGAGAGCAAGATAAGCTAGAAGGTATCCACTTTGGCTGTGGTTGTTTTCCAGGATCCAAGCAATGATTCTTGATATATTTGGTCGAAGTGGAAGCTCCTGTGTTGCCCTCAACTTTCCCACTCATCTCTAATGCCCCCCGGTCAGATCAGCCTCTAGGCTCGATCAGACCGGTTGCAAGCTGTCGGTAAGACCGGCCAGGAGGGTCGGTCAGACCGGCCGTTGGCCGTCGGTCAGACCGGCCTGATGGCTCGGTCAGACCACTACAGTTGGCTGCTATGGTGTCGGCTTCAGTCTTCTCCACTTGTAAAGTTTTCGCCGCATCTCCAGTAGGTAATTGAACATCTTGAGACTCCTCCTTGATAGTAACGACCTCCGGAGCTTTGGCTTCTTTTCTCACCCACAACTTCTTCACCCTTTTCACCTTTGATCCACCTGACCGATTCTTTTGTGGGAAACGGTTTTGTCTTGAGTTAAATGAATGACTTGGTACTGTCCTAGGTGATTCCTACCATTCTTGATGAAATGGCATAGGTGGTAGAGGCATCCATGGCATATCTATACCTAATAAAAAAATACGTAAGGATTCCGGGTGTTTTTTTTTTTGTCCGACATCCCACACGCATCGCCAAAATCCGTTTTAATCCACTGGGTCGGGCCTTTTTCAATCTATACCAAAACCGAACTTGATATACTATATGTACATTTGATGTATTTACATAGCACATGTAGCAATTTGCCTACTTGGTTAAGGAGGAAAGCTTTCATCTCGGCCACTAGGGTTTGATTCCCACCTTCCACTCATTTTTGCACATGATATTACTCGAAAATGCTTATCATCAGACGTCCGAGGAAGGAGGAAAATTTAAATGATCTTAAACTATTTATCGGAATTATGAACTAATTATACATTTGGATTCGTTATAATTAACTCTTTATAACAAGATCTCACATGACAATATTCCGATGATTTTTATCACATAATGTTATTTCAATGTTTCAATAAGTATTTACTCATGTTTCACTAATTCAGATGTAATGTTGCATGTGGTCTTTTTATATGCTTTAGTAAATATATTTTGTGTTAAAAAAAATACAACTTGACGCTTCAATAGTGATATAAAATTTTAACAAAATAAAGTATTTGCAAATATGTTGCATCATATATATTTTTATGTTTCCCTAGGTAGGACCTAATGTTTCATGTAATGGTAGTTATTGTTGCAGGCAGTAATTTTTATATAGTTATTGTTGCACATGATCTATTTATATGTTTCACCAAATAATTTTTTTTATGTTTCAATAATTACAGGTTAATGTTTCAAGAAGGATATAAAATTTTAACAAATTAATATTTGCAAATAAGTTGCATCATATTTTTTTATGTTTCAGTAGTTGGGACATAATGTTTCATGTGACGGTGGTTATTGTTGCATTTAGTAATTTTTATAAGTTACATGTCTCTGAAACATTTTTTAAAGCGGGTTGAGTTATCCGTACAAGTGATAAAACAATTTTATGGTGCAACAAAAGGTTGATTTTTCTAAAACACATATAAAATGTTGCATGGCATTATTTCTATGTTTCAATAAATATTTTTCTGACGTTTCACTAGTTTATTTGTAAATGTTGCACGTGGTATTATTGGATGTTTCAGTAAATATTTTCTAATGTTTCACTAATTCATTTATAAATGTTGCACGTGTTGCTTGGGATGTTGCAGTGAATATTTTCTAATGTTTCAATAATTATAACTCGCTTTTTCACTTATAATATGTAAATGTTTCAATTAGTAATATAATCATATTTACAAATTTTATCAGAAATATAGCCAAGTGAGATCTTATTGTAAAGATTTAATTGTAACTAACACAATGGTGAAATCAGATGATAGATCGGATAAGTAATTTAGAAGGAAAAATAGTTTAAAAGTTTATTGGTAGAGAAGATGAAGAGAGAGACTACATGTATGCATGCACTAGAGTAGGGTATAGCCTTGCAATATAGCAACTTAACTACGCTGTTTTTTTTTCTTTTCGCATGCAGTCAGATATGTGGGTGAACAACGTCCGATCTTTTACTAAATGTCGGATGTAGGATATGTAGCAACCTCCAATATTACTTCCACTATGGCTATGGGCCTCTGGAATAAGTGTACTATCCCTCGCTCTTGTCAAATCATATTTGGGCTCAAATTTTTTTCTCTCCACTGCTAGCACGGACCATGCAGATCCGATTGCTGAAATATCAAAAGTATTGCACCTCTTTCTTCAACAGATTTTTATTGATTATGAAATCTTATAATGAACCATTTTTTAATTTGAAAATTAAAGATAATTATATTATACACACAAAAGTCAGTATGAATATATGCTTACCGATATACAGGATGTAATACATATTCAAGTATACAAAAGCCCTGTTTTTTCCATGAAAGAAACAAAAGGGGCTTTGCATGCAAGGATTCCAGTGAAAGTTTTAGTCCGTCCTCACCTAAACTTTTTCGTCCGCAACATCCTTAGTCCAACACACAAAAATCATCCCGTTTTCGGATCAAATAACACACAAAAAATTAAAGAAGTTAGTGTTACTCTAGAATAACTTACATATACAACATACAAAAATTGATTACAAAATTTCCTCGAGTTAGACCCCAAATACAATGATTGCAAAATGGCAAACGAATAAAAAAACCCAAAATCGAACAAAGATCGAGAAAGATTTGTCTGGATTTGATGGGAAGGATCGGTTCCAGCATCGTACGGGCGTAGGACTATCTTCTGGAAGTTAAAGACGGCAGTCGGCTGTGCAAGCTGGGCATACAACTCCACTTGTGGCCAGGCCGAAGAGACAAGCTGTTGACAGTCCTTAAATCATAATATCTGACCGTCAATACCTGCATATAATGAAATAAAACATGGTATCCAACTTAGTGGTAGGGATTATTACTAATCATTTCCATGAGTGTTGGTGAAATATATGTATGCAGGTAATTTAAGGAGAAAACACATCCGTCATGTCACAAAATGCACCTCCGTGCATTCAGGACGCGTTTACATGGATTGGAGGCCCAATAAGTCAATAAAAACCATTTAGAATTGAGCCAAAACATAGCCCAGGTTGTTGGGGACCCATTAAGCAACCTCCCGGCCGAAGGAGAGGCCGGGAGGAGTGTTTTTGGGTTCGGCCGAACCTTTTCTGCCGCTTCCCACCATCTGCTTCCACGTGGACGGCTTGGATTCCATCCCAGAGGCGGTTGCAGGGTGTTTTGGTCATTTCTCATGCCCCTAACCGTCATTTGGAGCCTATATAAGGAGGTCACCTTCTCATTTCCAACACACACAACTTTGAGCTGAATTACAAGAGGCTCTATTGTATCTTTTGTACATTAGAATAAGGTAGAGAGTAAGGGGAAGCTCTGGAGGAGTGCCCAGAAGTTTGGCGCTCATCCGACTTCTACCTTGACGAGTGTAGCTTCCTAGGAGGAATTCTGGAGGAGTACCGGAGCTGTCAGTACACTCTGCTCCGGGTTCGGAGAACCTTCTTCTATTAAGTAAGCATTCGTGTTCATTTCTTATGTTATTTAATTACTTTGTTTAAGTAAGATAGATTTCCATCTTTACGGGTTCATTATTTAGTATTCGTACTAAGTGCTCTAGTAATAGGACTCTTGATAGAGAAGGAAGTTCCTGTACAAGTATTAGAGTAGTAATTAATAACTTATACGTGGTGTCTAGGTTAGAGATTACCTTTGTTTATTGTGTATCCCACAGATTTGTCAGAGGTAGGCGGCAGGTGGTGACAGCCCTGAATCCCGTGCTAGTAATCCTCCACGTTCGGATATATCATAGAGCTATAGCCGGAACCACGCTGGCAGACCAGCAGGGGTCGGTGCCTGAAGCAACAGATAGGAAATTACCTTTGCTTAGTTTAGATAATTAAAATACATAGAAAGTCCTCTCTAGCCTGCCTAGCCTACCTATAGTTGTTGTCCTTAGATTGTCTTAGCCTTAGGTAGATTACACACGTTCCCTGAGTTCGATATCCTTTTGGAGTCACCCAAAGGTGAAGTGCTACAGCGGTATTCCCTGCGCTTGCGGATTTATCTGTGGTCATAAGAAATACCAACACAAGCCGAGTGGATGGAACTAGCGGACTGGGCTGAGGCTGAAAAGAATGGGGCTTTCAGCCTACAACTAAGGAAGGAGTATTCAACTAAAAAGGAAAACAAGGAAGGAGCATAATGTATAGAAATCCCAAAATGTTTTTACCCGTTGCAACGCACGAGCATTTTTTCTAGTAATACATAAAAGGATAACCGTATAGTGACATTGGATATGGATACCATGGCATCACAACTGGAGATTTGTATGGAGTTGGTATAGTTGATGTCTCCGATTGCTTTGGTGTTTGACCAAATCTCTTCCTATGAGATGATCTTGGACTTTTCGAATCACTAGTTTGATTATCAAATCATTGACTGGCTAATCATTTCTTGTACTTAGCCATAAGCATCTGAAAAGTGAGCTTTGGCTTTTTAATCTTTTGGGAACTAGATGACTTATCTTTTATAACATTATGATCTTCGGCCTTCGCATTATTGATCCCAATTGTCTCGGGCCGAGGATCCTTAATAACAACATTTTTCCCTTTCGTGGATTCGGCTTGACTAGGCCGAATCAACACTTTCTTGTTGTCAAAATCAATAGGAGCAATAGGAAGAGAATCATATCAATTCCGGTCTTAGCAATAGGTGTAACCGAAATAGTATCACAAGTGACCGATGAACTATCAATTGGTCTTTGCTCCATCAAGCTTGCATCTTTAAAATAATCATGAAATTCATGCTCCATTTGTGACCGTGTAGAAATTGAATTTGGAGCAAGTAAACTAAACCATGTAGATGCAAAGTTTGACAAAGCAAGAGGAAACAACTTTAACTTAAGCAAATCATTACTATCAGCCTTACCACATTGATTAATAAATTGGCCGATATGCTCCTTTGTTGTTCTAGCATCCTCAACTGTGAATTTCGTGAAGTTAGGCACCTCAAATCCTTACGGGTATGGGACCGAATCTACATGTTCAGGATACGGCCTTTGATATGTATGCATAGATACTTTGGAGTCTATTTCACTACTATCCCACAAGACATTGTCACTATCTTTTTCAACATCCACATGACCGATCTGTGATTCGATCTTAGGTGACAATGCTAATTCTCTTTCGCTTGTGATACAATCCGAACCGTCATTTAGTTCGGCTAATTTTCAATGGTGCTATTGTCTAAACTAGCGACACAATCTGAACCATCACTTGGTTCGGGTATTCCATCATTGTCTAAACTAGGAAAACAATCTGAACCAACGCTTGGTTCGGCTATATTGGTTATTGCATTATCATCCAAGTTAGTAAAACAATCCGAACCAATACTTGGTTCAGCTATACTCATTATTGCACTATTGCCCAAGCTAGTAACACAACCCGAACCATCACTTGGTTCGGTTACACATGCTATTTCCTTATCACATCTAGACTAGCATTTAAGCTATTTTCATCCACTCGGCTTTCCTAAACCAGAGCTTCATGCAACACATGATCAACATCAAGAAATATCTGGCCATTCAATCTCTCTTTAGTAGAATCAAGCAATCCATTATATGCAATGCCGGCCAAATCCTTTTCAGTTATATTCAAACTAAAACATCAGCTTTTAGCATCTCTAAACCTCTCAATATAATCAGTGACAGATTCATCGTGTTTGTGCCTAACCGATGTTAAATCAGATAACCTAAGCTCAGTTTCACAAGTGCAAAAATAATCATGGAATTTTTGTTCTAAAAGAGCCCAAGTATAAATAGAATTGGCCGGCAAAGAAGTAAACCATGTAAAAGCAGTACCGGACAAATATAAAGAAAACAAGCGCAATGTGAGAACATCTTTAGTACTAGCTTCACCAGATTGTGCAAGGAACTGGCCTATATGCTCCCAAGTAGTCCTATCATCCTCACCACTAAACTTAGTGAATTCAGGAACTCTAAAATCACAAGGATATGGAAGGTTATCATAATAGTCAGGATACGGCTTTTGGTAAACTCTAGCACGATTCCTTGGCTCAATTCCGAAATTTTCCCTGATAATATTTCTAATCTAATCCTCCACAGTTTCAGGCCTTGGTGGATTTGGTGGCCTAAAAAGTGGTTGTTGCGGCGTAATATTGTTATATTGGCCATACCCGGTGTCATAAGAATATCCTCTATTAGGATTATTGTAAGCATTAGGGATATGCGGAGTAGCATGACTAACAATATTAACAAGTGATGAATAAAAACCAGTACTGTTAGTCGTGGTATGAAAACCTGGAGAAATTTCCAGGGAACCGGTCTGACCGGCTATAGATAGCCCGGTCTGACCGGCCTATGGCCCGGTCTGACCGGTGGTCAATGGTGTGGTCAAACCGTCCACAGGAGACCCGATCTGGCCAAGATAGTGCATGGTCTGACCGGCTACGGCGGGCACGGTCTGAATGGCATAGTGCACGGTCTGACCGGCCATGGTGGGCACGGTCTGACCAGCATAGGGTGCGGTTAGACCGGTGTTACGACCGGTCATACCGTCAGCTCAGTTCTGCATGTAGACGATTCCTATGCAATCGGCTGTATAAACACCCATTGATCCCTCCATAGCATTATAAGCATATTGTATAGAAGCAAAACTAGAAGTACCAGATGCATCTACACAACGATCATTAACTTTTTGAATAGCAATGGATGGGTTGGCTGAATCGGAGGTTACCTTTGGTGAAACTACGACTTGAGGTAGCGGGACGTTTCTTTTGACAATAGCTTGATCGGTCCTAATGTATTATGCAAGATATTCCTTCTTCAACACTGCCATTTGTTCTTCAAAGTACTGCTCAAATCATCCTTAGTAATCTTGTTGATCTCGTTCCCGCTTGTCATAGTAGATGAAGAAAATCCTTGATTAATTTTGGCTAGCCGAATTTTTTTTGACCGTATAGATTAATATACAGTCTCTAAATTTCCTTGGTATATCAAGTATATGTTTCACTAAAAAAATTAATTAGCCGATGCAATGCAATGGCTTTGGTTTGAATTTCTTTTAATACGTGTACAGTAGGGTAAATCGGCTTTGATTCAAAAGCCTGATTTTTCTTCCTTTTAACAATCGTGCACAAGTTTTACTAGTACTATCTCCGTACTTGTAAAAGAAAGTCGTTTAGGACAATATTTAAGTCAAACCTCAAGTTGTTGAGTCTGAAAATATAAAAATTATATGAATAGATTTGTCTTGAAAAATACTTTCATAAAAGTATATATATATCACTTTTCAATAAATATTTTTATAGAAATAAGAAGTTAAAGTTATGTTTTGAAGACCGTTGTTATTCAAATGACTTTTTTTACGAGTACGAAAGGCTGTATTAGCCTCTGCCCAAAGCAGTCGGCAGTCGTGGCCGAACCCTGCTGCTCGGCTTGATTTTTTTTTCTTGCTCGGTAACAGTTGCCTAATGCATGCATTAATAGAAACCGATTCGGTTTCTGCCTACTCTGATTAAATCGGCTTTGTATAGCCTGATTTTTTTAATAGAAACAGTTGCCTGCTGTTTTTTTTTCCTTTTGTCGGCCGAATTTGTAGCCATCCGATTTGTTCCAAGATTAGTGCTCCAGCTATCGGGCCCGCCCATACTACCGGGCTTACACCCGTTTGTTAAATCCGATTTTCTCTCCACACAGTCGCTCGCCTTCTCCATCCAGACGCAAGTTCTCTTCTCCACTCACGGCAACACACACATAGAGAAGGGGGCGATTTTGGATCGGCATCGGCGGCGGCGGCGGCAGCGATGAGCTGGAGGAGAGGAATGGGGTGTCGCGAGGAGATGGGTCCCGTTCTCCTGCTCTGCGCCGGGGCCTTCTGCATCCGGTGGCCGTGAGCTCTGCTCCAGGAGTTTCTGCATCGGCCTACACTTCGTTGACAGGTAGGTGACACAAGCCTTTTCTGCACAAGTCTTTTCTGCACACTTTATCCTCACTCGTGCACCAAGTCTTTGTCCTCACGAGACACAAGTCTTTTCTGCACACTTTGTCCTCACTCGTGCACCAACACAAGCCTTTTCTGCACACTTTGTCCTCACGAGTCTTTTCTGCACACTTTGTCCTCACGAGTGCACCAACATAAGCCTTTTCTGCACACTTTGTCCTCACTCGTGCGCACCCAAGAAAAATTTCCCGATCAGTCATCCACACCCAAGAACTGCACACTTTGTGCACCAACACAAGCCTTTGTCCTCACGAGACACAAGTCTTTTCTGCACACTTTGTCCTCACGAGACACAAGTCTTTAACGTCTGCTTCCCGGTGAAACATCCCGGCTCCTCTGCTTCCCGGTGAAACATCCTCGGAATCGCGTTTTGCAAGGATATGATCTTGCAATCAAAACAGTACAAGGTTTGGCAGAAAAATCTTGCAGCAATGAACTTGACGCCAGTGGGAGGACAACATGCTGAGAAGGCCAGGTCTAAGGATCGAGGTGATAGGTAGGAAAATCCGTGAATGAGAGTAACACCATCAAGACAGTAAGTATCACGGCTGCTATCATGGTGCCTGCGAGTTTCCTAGATGGTACCTTAGTAGAATCATGTGATATCTGGGAGGTATCATGATGTAATGCTCCGCTTTCAGCGAGACGTTAAAAACTAATTTAATAAAATCTTATTAAATAGCTCAGTTGGAGGGCCGGTAATATCTCATTCTCTCGATGTGGCAGCTCCCACAATTCACTATTCTGAACAGTCTCCCAATGTCGCACAGTCAGCTTCATATTCAACAAACGTCCAATAGTTTTGGCAGCCAAAGGAGCCAAAGGAGATCCACATAACCTAGAGGCAATGCTGTGACCAATATCTTGCAATTGAGGATATGATTCTGGACGCTCTTCTCCAAATGCACATTTGCTGAAGAACTCACAAAATATATCTGTATCCAAGCCTTCGAGTTGGATAGGCTTACAGTTGTTGGTGGCAACAAGATCAGCAACATTTGGAGATCTTGTAGTTACTAAGATCATGCTGCCTTTAGGTCCGTTCTTGAATGGTGCATAAAATGACTCCCACTCGTCATTAGCATTTGGCCAAATGTCATCCAACACCAAAAGGAACTTTTGTCTCCCCCCACCTGCTCGATCAATTCCACCTGAAGAGCATCTAAACTGAACAGTGACTTGTACTCTTCCCTAGTGAAAGACTCAATGATATCTTTTGTTATTCTTCTCTTGTCAAAGAGGTCTGAAACACGAACCCATACCCTCCTCTTGCCAAAGTGAGCTCGCACCCTTGGATCATTGTAGATGAACTGAGCCAGGGTAGTCTTCCCCACCCCACCAATGCCAAAAATTGGCAAGACGGAAACATTGCCGATGCATTTGGCCTCAGCAATTCTGGGTTTTGCGCTACTACTCTCTCCCTTCAGTCGCTTCCCTATGGAGGATGCTGATGTGGTGCCAATATTGACCGCAGCTGCTGCTCTCTTCCCTTTAGCCCGTGCTCGTGCAGCACCACCCCTGGTGATCAGTGGCACACCCAGTAACTCAATCACCTGATCTCGTTGACCGTCACGTCCAATCATCGAACACACACCCAGCTTCTCAATCACTAGATCCCGTTCTTTGTCACGGCCAAACACTTGAGACACACCTATGACTGAATTTGTCTCCGGCATGTGTTGAACTGCCTCGATACAAACACCAACTAAATTAAGCGCTCCCTCTAAATCAGCCACAGCCTTGTCGAGCTTCTTCTGGGCCTTCTTTATCCTTTTTTTGCTACCAGGGATCAAAGTTCTTGCAAGATTTAGATTTAGAGAGGAAGATAAGAGTTGACCTGCCCAGCTCCGGTCAGCGTCCTCCATCTTTTGCCGCAGCGCCTGGTCATCGGACTCGCGGAGAAGATCCTCAGCATCATAGGTGGTGTCCTTGAGCTGCGACAGAAGGGTCTCCAGATCCTTGTTCTTGAGCATGCCCCACTCACCACGACTGATGAGGAAGCGAGCCTAGGGCAAGGTGGCTCGGAGGCGGGACAGTTCATTGCTCAGCTGGGTCGTCGCTTCATGGATGTTGATCCCGGCTGAGATGATCGTTTCCACGGCGTCCATCGCTGCCGTAGTCCTCGATTACTTCTCCGGATCTTGCCCTCTCGCTACTTCTGTTGAGAAACAGGAGCGATCGATTAAGATTACAAGGAGATTATGGGGTGGAAAAAGTGAAAAATGTAGTAGTATAGGTCAAGTCAAAAGGAATGGCACCAAAACCAACTCACCTGGAAAACTCAATATATTCGTCCCTTAAGATGATACGTCACTTCACAAACATGTAAATTCAATTTCAACTTATACAAATAGAAATAAAAAAAATAACAAATTTGACTATGAATAGAACACGTAATCGTAATTCATAGTCAAATTTATTATTTTTATTCGAATCGTATAAGTCAAATTTTAACTCGTATGTTTACGAAAAGATAGATTATATATTGATCTATCTTGACAATTATTTTTTTAAAAAAATAATAACCACTTAAACATCATTTTTAAAATGAGAGGATGTTCTCTCGAGAGACGAAAATCCACTTCCCTTATCTGCACTCCACCTGTTATGTCTTGTGCTCGGCCGGTGCATCACGGTTGCTTTTTTCAAGCGTTTGGGCACCGGCCACCGGGAATCAAACCCAGAAGTTTCCGTTCACACCACGCGCATATGCTACGAACCGAGCTATCAAGGTTTTCTATTGGTTGCGAGCAATGTGGGTGCTCCTAATCAGCGCGTCCGCGCCAGCAGCCGACGCGGCGCGCACTCCCCGCGCCGCACGGGGCCGTAGTACATAGCACCCACGATAGTAAAGCAAGGTAATCTCTATAAAATATATACATCTTAGCAATAAACTAGATTAATATTAGCAAAATTTGCTACAGGACATGTAAAAAACATGTAATTGGCTGAGGGACATCGCAAAAACGTAATACTAACCATAGACACTGTAAAAGTTGTGTAATTGACCGTAGGACACCGGATACATTATTTTATTATTTTTTGAATAAAAGTGGTGAGATTTTTTTTAAAATACCCGGATTGCCCCTGAGTGTCGATGGCTTCCGAGTGTTCTACGACATCGCCGTTCTTTCTTTGCCAGTCCATCTTCCTGTTCCGCGGGAGGTGCGGCGGCGCGGAGGCCGAGCTAGCTGCAGGCGCCACCACTCCGGCCGGTGTTCCGCAGCGGCCCGCGCCGAATGCGCTCTCGCGTACGCCGACGTTAGTGTACGAGTGCCCGCTCGAGAGCAGCAGCGCAGGGAGCTGCGTGGTGTGCGCGGCGGCGAGATGGTGCAACGGCAACGAGTACACGCATGGGACCGCGCTCGATCTCTTCTTTTGCCCAGCTGCTCTGTAATACAGAGATGGCCCACGAGGCTACAATGCTGGTGGACAAACCCATATGTGTAAAGGCTACAGGGCACGGGTGCATGACGAGATTGAGCAGAGCAAGCGTGGGATTGCCGAGTCGGCCAAGGATCTGGTGACCCTCAAGCAAAACTTGGTAGTGCTTCAGCTCAAGGGCCTCCTCCGCCGCCGCCGGTCTAATCAGTGCGCACACAGCTGCCGCCGCTCAACGCGGCCCTCAATCCCCGCAGTGACATGTCTCACCGAGAGGTACCAACCGCCGCTCAGAAAGCCGAGCACCAGCGATGCCGCCGATGTCCGACGCCGATATTTGCTCCCGCATTGCCCGACGAGCTTCAGACTAACCGCGGCTTGCTTCAGTGCTGCAGCAAGCTGCTGAGCAGCATCAGAATATTTGCCGCCGTCTTTGTTGCCGCCGTCGCCGAAGCCAAAGCCGCCTCCTCCGCCATCGCCATTGCCACCGACGCCGCCGCCGCCGCTGTCGCAAGCTGGGGTTAGGGTTAGGTTTGGGGATTTTGGATGGGTGGGCGGGGATTTTGAAAAAAATATCACCACTTTCATCCAAAAAATAATAAAATAATGTATCCGGTGTCCTACGGCCAATTACACAATTTTTACTGTTGCGTTTTTGCGATGTCCCTCAGCCAATTACACATTTTTTGCGTGTCCCGTAGCAAATTTTGCCTTAATATTAATAGTAAACCACCTCGATAGTATATCTACATGGGTATCTATAGCTCTCTAATCCATTGCCTCGTTTTTCTCTACAGACTATCTTCAGGTTAGTAGATAGCTTTGCTCTCTCTCTCTTCATTTAATCTCTTTCAAGTAGTAAAATATGCTGATATGGATCTCTTGTAGAGAGCCTATAGATAACTATTGCGGGTGCCCTTAGCAATAATTGCCCTTAATGCTAATGATGGTGTTAAACAATTTTTTTATAATGCACAACAAATAAACAATCGATCTGGAAATTTTAAAGCATCAGTTAAAAGTTGGAATGAGTTCAAAATTTTAAACATGAGTAAAACGTATTCTTATAGTTTAAGTTGCAATTTTCTAAATTTAAAATTTTACAAATCTGAATGGAAAGTTTTCAAAATTTGAGTTGAAAGTTTTTGAATCTTGATATAGAAGTTTTCAAATCTTGAGTTGAAAGTATCAAATTTTTTTTTGAAAATTTCAAAACTGAGTTAAAATTTTTAAATTTTGATTTGAAAGTTTTTAAATTTAGGTTAAAAGTTTTCAATGGGAATTGGATGACAACTTTTCAACCTTTTAATCATAACTTTTTAATTCTTTTAACAAAAATAATAGCGACCATCTGAAAAAAGAGGCACACGCAAGCGTAATTATCATTATTGGAAGCTAATTACATGATGCTAGCGCTAATCGCATCATCCTAACTGGATTAGGCTAATTAGTTACCGATTGTTGCCAGTAGAAAAGTGCGAGAGAGATTGAGCGAGAGAATTGATTTTATTGATCACTGGGGTTACAATATGTATGGGGTGGAGAGCGGCGGTAATTGTGGGCGCGCCCGTTGTTAGGAGCGCCACGAGGGCGAGAAGATGTGGGGCGCTGCCAATCCATCCATATATGGACAATATCATATATCTTGTTTCACGGCACTTTTCTTGGTCGAATCCTTTGATCATTACTCATTTAGTGTTCCAGATATTTTTAAAGATAATCTTAAAAGTAATTATAGTTAGTATATTAGATACATCATGTAAACTCCTTTTAGTGTTCCAGATATCTGTAAAGATAATCTTAAAAATAACCTTATAAACCCAGTGAGAAAAATACGGAGAAGAAGCGTAATATGTTATTAACTATTTTTACATCTTTATAAGTAAAATAAAGCTCATAGTATGGTCAAAAATATTATAATGTCTACAGTTATTATTATCATTTAGTAAAAGCTCCAATGAGAAAAAGCAAAATGATAAGACATATAACTTATGTTGATATTATCTCATTAAAAACTATAAATGAGAAAATCTAAACTTTGAATAAGAAAATCTGAAGGGTAAAACTCATACAAAGAAAAAGGAGTATAATACGACGAAAATAGGTTGTTTTCTATAGAATAATAATATATGGTTTAAAATATGTAAGTCGCAAAAAGTTTTGTAAAAAAAAAAAGCGCTAATGCAAAGGAAGGGCTAGTGGATTGGTTGGTGTTGGCCCCGACACATGAATAGACATCTTTTTTTGCGCAAGCTTCTCGGTACGGTTGATTGGATGGCCCCGCACACACGTCGCTCAATCGGACGGCCCACACATATACAAAATAGAGAGCGCGTACATACAAAATAGATTTTTTTCCTTATTATTACTCCCTCCGTTCTGATTTCGATTTATTTGACATTTCTGGCGGCCTCAGGGACTGTAAAAAACTACCGCAAGTTTTTTTTCGAGTGAAAAACTTTCAAATCTAACTAACTATAGTATATTGTATAGTTGTAAAATAATTCCACTGTAACTATAATATAATACATATATAATTATTATATATATATTATATTATATTATTAGAACTACTATTAGAAGCGCAGCGCACTTCTAATATTCCAAGCGCAAAACATGCATCAGTCCAGACCCACCCCACCCCACGTCCCGTCATTCCACTCCTACCGTCGTCGGAGTAAACGATTTACTCCTATCGTGCGTCTTAACCATCCACCTTTATTCAAGTAAATGATTTACTTCAATAATAAAAACAACTCCCCTCCTTCCGATCCCACCCCACGTCTCGCATCGTGCTCCCACCATTATCGGAGTAAATGATCTACTTTGATAAAAACAACTTCTCTACTTCCGGTATATATTCTATTTTTTCTGTACCCAACCAACCACTCTCGCCCCCCACTTTGTTTTTTTCTTTTTTTTTTTGGATCTGAATCGATCCACCATCCCAGCCCACAGATTAGCGACACACCATGGAGAAGAACGACGACATCATGGCGGTTGATGGCGGTGGCCAGCGGCGGTTGAGGCGAAGGCACTGCTTCGGGCCTCGCTACCAGACGCTAGGCAACACCTTAACCAGCAAGGAGGTGTTCACCTGGGCCAATAGCAACAACCAGCGGCTGCTCCATGTCGGCGACATTGATAGAACAAGCAAGTAAGGAAATGATAATTCTGATTTGCATCTGCATACTCTCCTTCAACTTCATGCGTGAAGCCCTTTTTTTTCAAATCAAATTAACGTACAATCTCCAATATTACATGATCTCAATTGCATGGGCTGCACAGGTCCTACATTTGCACATCGTGCTCCATGTGGTTGGCCGCAGAGGATAGGGTGGAATCCGCCGGTGATGGAGGTTGTTTGCTATTTTCCTTTTGCTCGTCATCTATATTGACATAAACGAGAATATTTTTGCATTTTTTTTCGTGCTTGCTAGATGATGGATGGCTGCTACTGCGCAATGTCGAGCTCATTTCTATACCACACCACTACATCCTTCCATGATTCCATCGTCGACTACTGCTCGCCACCCGGTTGCCCTCTCCACTACCAGTCACAAGACACAAACCGTGCTCTTCATCCTTATAGCAAGATCCAGCAAAGCCACCAGATGGATTTTTGGCTGAATCATATTTCCCACATGAGAAAGAGATGGTTGCTAATTAGACACATCTGCTTTTGGAAAGCGCACTCGGTTAAACATGATACGAGTTACGGAAATGATTGAGACACGCGTTTGGACTATTACGAGAGCACACACTGTGTAGTCACGTCCTAATAATAATGTTGACACAGCTACCAAATTGACTGTGGGCCAAGGTTCATATCACGTGCAGGCCTAATTTCGGGCCAAATAAGCCGCCGACCTGATCATATTGACGCTGAATGATTATCACGCTAAAGAGGTTTTTTGTGTTGAGAAACTTTTGCTTTGGCTCATGAAGGCCAGCACAATATACTAATTGGACCTCACCCTACTTTCTGTTATAAGAATTGGCTTTATAAAGGGTTTCTATGTATAAGAATTGGCTTTATAAAGGGAGGAGAGGAGAAGCTTTGTATACAGTTGAAAGAACGTGAATAAGAATACTCTATCCCTCCTTATATCTTGTGTCTCCAATTTTCTGTAGATTACATAACCCTCTTGGACTACTTCATATAGCAGAAGGATTGCGTAATTCATTATCAGCAACGACACTCTACCAGAGACGGAGGTAGAAGAAGGTAGAGAACCTCATGAATCCTTTTGAATATACTTGAATGAAATGCAAAAATGAAATCCTCTCTCTACACTCATTCCTTTTTTACCAATCGAAGAGGTCGCCGGCGTAAACCGATTGGCGGAATTCACGATCGGCAAAATATGGTGATGCGCCTTGGACCATCACCACTGTCATCGGTGCACCGGCGTCGCGCGATGGCAGCAACCCCACGCTAAGGCCGCGCTAGCATCGCGCCTGGCCACAACCCAGAGGCGTGCGCCCGGCGGTGAGTCGCACTGTGGCTGTGTGCGACAGCAACCTGTGCACCAAGTCCGTGTTGGGATGGCGTGCCTCCCGTAGGCCAGCGTCGGGCCCTAGCGGGAAGCCCACACCGGTGCCGCACGACGCTGCGCCCCAGCGGTGAGCCCCGCGTCGGCGCCGCACGATGCCGGCCCTACCCACCAAAGAACGTGCGAAAGGCAAGAAAAGGAGGAAGGAAATAAATTGGTGATTTTGCAAATAGGATACCGGTTTTCCCGAAAATCACTCGCAGATTCTTCCTTTCATTGCACGGTAATTTGCGCGTGTACTCCTGAAATTTCGGGAATTACCAAATGCACCCCTCCACCGCATGGAAAACTATTGGGAGGCCCTTGTACTTTGCAAAGATCATCAAATATTCATATTTCAGTATGGAAATGCCCTAGGATTCCGAATTTCAATCTTATTTTCTCATTTGAAAGCATTTCAAGTACTGTTTATGAATCCTATAATGAATTTATTTCTTCTCTAGCAATTCTTGTTATGCACTTTTTTTGTTTATTTGTATAATTTTTATGCAATGAATTTATGCAATCTCTCACTATTACCTAGAGTAATAACTTGAGATATTTTGCGAACATGTAGTCATGTAGATAGCTAAGGTGATGAACACCGATTCCCCTCCACATGACAAGACTAGTTTGGCATTGATCTCTAACCTGGAAGCCGCATTTGAAGCCATGAAGCTTCAACCCATTGTCGAGGCTAGCATGTCTACCAATAAAGGCGGCCGCAAGGTGCGAAGGAGGAAGAAGGACAAGAACAGAAACCCAACCAAATCCTATGGACAACAGGACCAAAGATGCCACATGTGTGGCACCTTGGGATATTGGTCTAGGATATACCGTGAACTTGTGCATACCATTGATGTCCACAATGTCAAACAAAAGAAAAGGAGGAAGTCCACGACCCATCATGCAAACAAGAAGGAGCGTCTCAATGCCATAACCATCCCCACCATCACCCTAGCAGCAGTAGTGAAGGATGATGATCAGTGATCATTGACATTGAAGGATACCTCACCTGAGTTTAGCACCTAGCTATCCTTTACCTTCTTTTGAATAATTAGATGAGAACTCTATTGAATAATGGTTGTAAGCTCTACGAGAGCAAACTTATTTGATTTTCATGCATGACCATATTTATCCATTATGGCATTTTGTCTATGATTAAGTCTTGTTTACTTATACATCTCATCTCATAGAACGCGTGTGGAGCCGAACATGGAGGAAGTTTGCATTGTGGATAGCGGTACCACAAATACGATCTTAAGAGAAACATGATACTTCCGGACCATAAAGAAACAGGATGGAACTATCATGACAATCAAAAAAAAACGATTCGAACAAAGTTGGTTCAGGCAGAGCCACTATTGTACTCCCCATGGGTACCACTCTAGAAATTGAAAAGGCACTATTGTACCCAAAATCCACGAGAACTCTCTTAAGTTTCAAAGAAATTCACGCAAACAGTTTTCATGTAGAAACTTGTGATGAGAACGGTAAGGAAGATCTACTCATCACAAAGCACGCATAATGTGAGAAAGAATTATGGAGAAACTTCCTTGATTAGAAATAGGGTATACTACATGATGATGCGAACATCAGCAATGTTGATTACCCTTAAGACTATGTTTAGAAGTTCTGAATTATTTTTCCTTTGGCATGATAAACTAGGCCATCCAGATCTTAGAATGATGAGAAACATTATTAACAACTCGCAAGGACATAATGTCAACATGAAAAAATTTCTCGAATCAAAAAGATTTTATGTATTCTAAGATCTCTATCAGACATTCTCTTTCAATTCAGCTAGAAGATAATTTTCATTTGGCTCCTTCTCAAGAAGCACACTATGAATTCCAATCCCTCCAGGTTTTGATGCAACAATTTGATTTGTCTCAAGACAAAGACACTTGGGCTTTTATTTGGGGTACTTTGAAATATAGTTCTCAGAAGTTTTATGCTTTAAATTTCAGAGCTATACAACCTCCTCAGCACTTCATCTGGTTATGGAAAAGTAAGGCTACCTCAAAGATTAAAGTTTTTGGATGGCTTCTTTTAATGAACAGACTGAACACAAAGCATATGTTGGATCATAAGCATTGTGCACCTCCAAATTGTGACCTTATCTGTGTTCTCTATTCTTCTCAATCTTTGGAGGATCTTAACCATCTCTTCTTTCAATGCCCCTTCTCGGTGAGATGCTGGAATGTTTTGGGCATTTCTTGGAATACTTCCTTGGCTTTTGATAATATGATGGTGGAGGCTAAGTGCACATATCATGACCGGTGTTTTATGGAGAAATTTGTTTTGGGGGCTTGAAATATTTGGAAGCAAAGGAATGGTTTCATCTTTGAGAATATTCTTCATTCCTTGGTTTCTTGGAGACAATCCCTTAAGGGTGATCTCCTTCTTTTGTTATTTAGATTGAATGAGGGTGATAAAGATGTAGTCTTAAACTGGATTAGGTTATTGTAATCTTTTATTTTTTTTATTATCAATTTAGATTATTTTTTTTAACAGCAGGGGCTTCCCTTTCTATGTTCCTTTCAGAAAAAAAACGAAGATTTTGCGAGGCATGCATGTGCCACTGGGAAATTGATCACGAGACCATCTGTATGCAAAATGAAGGATGAAATCCCTGCATTCCTAGCACGAATACAGTGGGCATATGTGGCCCTATACAGCACCTATAAAGGCCATTTAGATACTTCATGGTGCTCATTGATGCTTCCTCAAAATGGTCGCACATGTGCCTGCTGTCAAAACGAAACCATGACTTTGCAAAATTGATCTTGCAGATCATCCAAATTAAGAATAATTTTCTTGATCATCATGTGCAGTCCATTAAAATGGATAATGCTGCGAATTTATTTCAAAAGCATTTCATGAATATTGCATGGCAATGGGAATCAAAGCAGAGCACTCAATATGTCACGTCAATACGCAAAATGGACTTGCAGAAGCGTTGATTAAAAGAATATTCATCACCAAGCCACTCTTGCAAGGTTGTAAATTGCCAAGCACTTGTTGGGGACATGCAGCCCTACACGTGGTAAATCTTATTAATTTCAGATCATCGGCCTACAACATCCATTCAAAAGTGAAACTGGTGCAAGGGGTCACACCGAAAGTGTCCCATCTGTTCAAATTTGGATGCCTGGTCTATATACCTATCCCACCATCTCAACGAACAGCAATGGGTCCACTCGGAAAGATTGGGATATATGTTGGTTATGAGACTGCATATATAACTAAATATTTGGAACCCATGACGGGCGACACGCATACAATCCGCTTAGCTGACTGCATCTTCGATGAGGATCATTTCCCCTTTTTATGGGGAGGAAATCAACCCTTTGATGAGAAAATTTGGAAATCACATGGCTAGACATGGGGATCCATGCGCATGATCCACGCACCAATGAAGCAAATGGAGAAGTACTAAAAGTAATTTATTTGCAAAGTTTAGTGAATCAACTGCCTAACCATTTTTGTAATTTGAATAGCGTAACCAAGTCGCATGTGCATGCACGCAGTGCACCGGAGAGATTTGAAATACCAAAGGAAATTGGTAACCCTCATCCAGTCCGGAGTCCTTAGAACAAAAGGATAGGAATTCCGGTCCCTCAATCCCCAAGTATCCAGAAACGTCTAGAGAAAAAGGGGACATGGGGCTTGGTACAGCCGATTGCAAAAATACCGCAAAGAAAAAAGAGGAGCCAGCCGAGATCTGGCACTGGTATGGAACCTATGAAAAGAGGCACACCAGACCTAAACCTTCCCACCGAGAGAGTTGTCAGTGACAATGTGTGTGCACACATAGATCCTAGCAAGCTAAAGGAACTTTCCCCTATAACAGAGAACAACAGGATGCAAGTGGAAGCTTCAGAAGAAGTAGCTCATGAAGAAATGGCCATAAACACATCGGGAGAATCATTTGATAAAACAACAGCAAATGTAGATATCTACTTTGCTCGACCGCGAGCCCATATCACTCATAGAATGCAAGAAAAGGTCAGATTGGGACGAATGGAAGAAAGCAATCACAATCGAGTTAATTTCTCTAAACAAAAGAGAGGTATTTGACCTTGTAAGCCGTATCCCTCCCCCATATACGGGTATAAATGGTTATTTGTTCGAAAGAGAAATGATAATAACGAGTTAGTGAGATATAAAGCAATGCTAGTAGCTCAAGGTTTCACCCAACAGCCAACAGTTGATTACGAAGAAACCTATTCTCCGGTTATGAGCGGAATTACCTTTAGATGCGTAATCTCTATGGTAGTAAATTTGAATTTGGAAATGAAATTTATGGATGTTGTAATTACCTATCTCTATGGAACTTGGACACGGACATTCACATGAAGGTATCAGGAGGTTTCCATGTCCCAAACCAAGACAGAGCAAGCAAGAATCTGTATAGTATACAACTCAAGAAGTCACTATACATATTAAAACAGTCAGGAAGATTGTGGTATAATCGGTTAGCTATTTCTTAAGCAAAAAGGGCTACAACAACAACGAAGATTGCCCTTATATCTTTATACGGAGATCCCAGGATGGAATTTGCATAATATTTGTATATGTCGATGATCTAGACATCATTGGGACACTCAAGGATATTGAAGAAGCAAGCTCATATCTGAAATCTGAATTTGAAATGAAAGACTTGGGCAAAACTAAGTATTGCTTAGGCTTTAACTTGAGCATACCCTCGAAGGGGTCTTAGTGCATTAGTCAATCTACACACAGAACGTGTTATAATGATTTGGCTTTGAAAAGACATATCCTTCTAAAACCCCTATGGTCGGAAGGTCACTCCAAGTAGACCAAGATCCGTATAGACTAAGAGAAGAACGGAAAGAAGTCCTTGGATCAAATATCCATACTTGAGTGCAATAGGAGTGCTCATGTACCTTGCAAATTGCACAGGACCAGATATAGCATTTGTCGTCAACTTACATGCAAGGTACAACACAGAGCCCACCAAGAGGCATTGGAAGGGCATCAAGGACATCCTCCATTATCTTCAAGAAAGTAAGGACATGAAACTGTTCTATAGAAAGAACCAAGACCTCACCTTGGTAGGATATGCAGATGCTGGGTACTCCCTCCGTCCCAAAATAAATGCAATCATAAGTTTCCGTGTCCAATTTTAATTGTCCGTCTTATTTCAATTTTTTTTTGAAAAAACTAAAAAACATAAGTCACGTATAAAGTACTATTCATGTTTTATAATCTAACAACAATAAAAATACTAATTATAAAAAAAATTAAATAAGACAGATGATCATAGTTGGACACGGAAACTCATGGCTGCGCTTATTTTGGGACAGAGGAAGACATATCAAACCCACACGCAGCCAAGTCGCAAACTAGTTATGTTTTCCTATATGGAGGAACAAAAATTTCCTAGAAATCATCAAAGCAAAATCTAGTAGCAACTTCGATGAACCACTCGAAAATCATCGCACTATACAAAACCTCTCATGAATGTGCATGGTTTTGTCGAATGATTCACCACATTCAGCAATCATGTGAATTGAACACCATCCAGACTCCTATAATTATCTATGAAGATAATACAGCGTGTGTCGCACAAGGACAAATGGGTTACGTGAAAAGCAATCTCACCGAGCATATATAGCCCAAGTTTTTTTATGCTCATGAACTGCATAAGACAAACGAAATTAAAGTATTGCATACAAGTCATGTGAAAATATCATAAATTTATTCTCTAAGTCATTACCAACATCCCCTTTTGAAAGATGCATCCGAGGGATCGCGCTGTTGAGACTTAGAGAAATGCAAAATTCAGGAGGGGGATTTCACTGACTCACTTACCAAACTTTAGTCCAGAATGACAAAGTACCCAATAAGAATAATTGGATAAGTTGTACTCTTTTTCTCTTAGATAAATTTTCCTGCATTTCTTTATCAAGGTTTTTAATGAGGCAATCCGTGCAACACACAAACGTATGTTATGTACTTTTTCTCTATTTTTTTCCACTAGGTCATTAAGGAGCTTTAACGAGGCATAAGCAATTAAGGAGCTTTAATGAGGTATAAGCAATACATGGTGAAGGCTCAGGGGAGTGTTGAAAAACTTCAATGAACGCCCAATACACTGATCAGGCCTCATCCTACTTTCCATGTATAAGAATTGGCTATATAAAGAAAGAAGGGGAGAGGCTTTGTGTACCATGTATAAGAATTGGCTATAAAAAGGAAGGATAGGAGAGGCTTTGTGTACAGTTGAAAGAATGTGAATGACAATACTGTACCCCTACTCATATCTCGTATCTCCAATTTTCTGTAGATTACATAACCCTCAATAACTACTTCAGGTAGCAGAAGCGTTGCGTAATAATTTGGACTTCCATCAGTTACTACAAAAGATCATCTCCAGACACGCACACGCGAACAAGCGCTTATATCTCATTGCAGCAGCACAAAACCTGATGATATTTACACTTGTAGAGTGAGAGTTACAGTGAGCAGTTTCTCAAACCAACAAAAACGTAAATGGAAAACCGAGAAACAAAAGAGATATTTACATTTGCACTACTCGGTAATCACCACCAAATTTATGTACAAGAGCCACCGAGCCAAGCTCCCTCTGACCCTCTAGCCAAATCCTAAGCAAGGAGTCAACAAAAATTCCACCCGCTCCGGGTGGAAACGTTTGTGATTACAACCGTGATCGTGTGCTAGTAATTTACAGTATGAAGGTTTTCGACGTGGCATCTGAAACTGTACACCTGCAGAGGAGATGGATTATGAACTCCAACAAGAACATCGGAGATGGCACTGATTCACAAATGGTTGGATTGCTAGTGTGGAAATCTGACTTATCCTGTACAAGTTTGCCCACCACCCTTCGATGAGATTGCACACATGTGCTCTTGAACCAGTTCTTCCAGGAAAATACGAGATTTCGCAAAAGAATGAACAGACCACCTCTTCTCAATGGAAGTCTACAATTGAGGAGGCCCGTGGTATTTGTACATAGATTCTTTCTTGCGTTCAGGATCAAGGCTGTGAATGTAGAAGAAAAGAAAATATTAGCAAACCAACATTAGCAGTCTGTGGTCATGCCAAAAATGAAGTATGCTCAAGAGTTGTAACATTCGCATAGGACAAATATGTATTTTCACCGATGCTGATCGGAAGAGAAGTCAATTCCACTAATATTATAAATCAAACCAAGATCACAATTAGATTTTTCTGTAGATTGTTCCATAGTTACCTAGTCAGTTGCCTAGCCTAATTCATGCACATTATTATTTTTGCAATTCGTAAGAGCCTAGTTAAAAATCATTGGTTACAAGTTCTCCCAGATAAGTGAGCTTGTGTCAATGTAGGGAATGCCAAGCACCTTCTGACCCTCAATAAGTCCTCGGTGTAAATAAACTGTTTTTGCTCAAACACATATTTTACCCAGAGTAACAAATAGTTTTATCAGTGCACAGACTGATAATATTTAGGACGATAAATCAACTATATTCTCATTCTTTTGCATAGATATACATTTTTCATTTGGGGCAAGTCAGTTACAGTTATTTAGCTCCGAAGTTTTATTGATTAATCCTAAGCTGTCCAGATCCATGAACTTTGTTACCTTCCGTTGCTAACTTCTTCCAGTTCCAACAGAAGACAAAAATATACTAATACAGTAAATTGCAAGTCAATATATTTCTATTTTCAAATCTTTTTAATATCTATTTTTATTACTCCCTCCAATCTCAAATAGAAAACTATTCAGAATTTGTGCAATCAGACCTTGAGATCTTGCTCACCATTATATGGGGGAAAAAGAGAGAGAGAGGAGATTTTATATTTTTATTTTTATTTTATAAATACTACCTCCGTTTCATCATATTATAAGTCGTTTTGATTTTTTTTCCTAGTCAAACTTCTTAAAGTTTAACCAAGTTTATAGAAAAATTTAGCAACAACTTCAACACACAATTAGTTTCATTAAAACTAACATTTAATATATTTTGATAATATGTTTATTATGGATTGAAAATATTTCTATCTTTTTTATAAACTTAAAAAGTTTGACTTAAAAAAAGTCAAAACGACTTATAATATGAATCGGAGGAAGTATATGATTACAAAATGTAATAACTCCATTTTTTAATAGATGACGTCCTTGACATTTGCAATAACGTTTGACCATTTGTTTTATTAAAAAAAATAGTGTAAATATGCTAAAGTATAAGTCATACTTTCATGATAAAACATGTCACAACAAGATAAATGATATTTATATAAATTTTTTGAATAGGACAAATGGTCAAAAGTCAACGGTGTCATCTATTAAAAAACAAAGGGAGCATTATCTAACATGTGCATGGAGACTTTGCTGATATATCATAAATAAACAAGTAAAAAAAGTAAACAAGTTAGATTAGAAAATACAAATTTTTATGCCATGTTTTGAGTCTAGCTGATGGTCTCATGTCACATGTGAAATGTGATCAGAAAAACTTAGTCCTATTGCATCGAGTAAATGATAACAGAACAGACCGAGGAGTCAACAGTGAGTTGGGAATGGTCTGGACTGATTTAAGAATTCAAAATAACCGTAGAGCTTCACAATGTTTGCTGATTTGAGGTTTGAGGATGAGTGAAATCACCTATTCCTTATACCAAGAAGTGTATAATGTGCAGCACGAAAAGACGCTGATAATGGAGCCACTGCAGCACCTGGAGCTCCACAGATTGCAGTAGCCAAAGCTGATCCGGCACCAGCCCCACGATTATAAACTTTAATAGGATTTCCAATCAAAGCAGAGGCAGTCCTTCCAAACCCATCGGTCAAGCTTTCATATGCCTGAAAAATGTTCAGCATATATTGAATTATTGATAATTACACAGCAAATGAAACTTATACTGGCAGTACTTACCATATTGATATAGAAAGTAAACGCAAATCACAAACAAAAATAGAATTGCAAATAGTTAGGTTGAAGCAACATGTTATTAGCAGACAACAGATGAGTTCATCTCAGAAAAGATGAGTTCATGTGCAATTTGGATGAATTCAATACCTTCTTCAGCCCTTCTTGCGCACTTTCAGGCTGGTTAGCTCTTACATTGTCTTTGGTTCTTTTTGCTTCACGTGAGGCTAAAGGTGGTGGAATTGCTGTAAGGGCACTTTCTGTCTTTAGAAGCATATCATGAGCTCCTGCCGCCAAATGTACACCAAGCCCCACAGCTTCAATGGAAACACTTCTAATGAAAGCAACCGCACCTGTCAATCACCATCAAGTGTAATCAGGGATGCATGACATCAAGAATTTCACAATACCATCATATATTAACACATCAACAGAAATGTCAAACAAAATATTTCAGCATAGTAGTGCAGCTATATGTGGCTTACCTCTTTGCATTCCCTTGAGCAACTTCCGATCCTTCTTATAGCTCTTTATGGGTAAAGAGACCAATTTCTTAGTGCCTGAACTCACAGCAACTAATGATTTTATAGGTGGAAGCCCTTTTAACAATTTATGGACCTAAACAAGGAACAGATTGTCGATTTGGATGAGAATAGAAAATTTTTGAAACAAATGAGAATAGAAAATCATTTGTAAGACAGGAAGATATAAGATTCTCCTTTTTTGTGAAGAAATAGTGTATGCCAACATGCAAATTTTAAATTCTCTCTTATAGCATTGCATGTCCTGAATCGGTATTGGTGTACACAACAGCAGGCATCTTTAATATAAATGTAAGAATGTGTGGGAAGATTAGGACCTGATTTTTTGAGATGTCCTCTAACCATTCTGCAGCTACTATTTCACATATATTATTGAAACCATAAACACCCATGGCAGAAACCTGCTTCAGCTTTAAATCAATTCCCTGCACAGCAAATTTAGTATCAGGGTTGCCTACAAAGATACGACTGGCTCTGATGTATAGTTCTGAACAATGAATTACCTTCCATGGAAAAATGTTGAGAAGTTCTGCATAATTTCCTTTGCTAAGTGCAACAGGATCAAAATGCCGAGGAATATAATTAATGTGCAGAACAAGAGGCTTCACATCAAATTTCTAGCATCAAAAGAAATAAATTAGACCATAATATTGTTTACTAAACAAAGAAGATCCATGCTGCTAATTAGTAGAAAAATTTTGAAAATGAAAAGAAACTAATAGTTGCTGTAAAAACAATTGTTAAAATATATCAGGTAAAGTAGGAGAAAAAAAATTAAAACCATATGTCCATCTCAAGTACCATGAGTGGGGAAAAAAAGAGGAAATAAAAACTGAAAAACTTCAAGATACCTGAAAGAAAGGAAGTAATGCCTCATCAGCAATTGTATCGCTTCGATACATTGTACTCTGCGCGTCAATATTCTCATTTTCGCAAGCCAAATTAGGGTTGTTGCACAAGTCATTCTGGAAGAAACTGATAAGGAAGTTAAGTTGCCCTTGATCAAGATGCAACTGTAGAGGCAAAATCTCAAGATGTAACCTGAAATATTTAGGATAGTGCAAGGAAATCAGTCATCATACTGAGAGTCTAAAATAAGTACCAAAAGTAGAGAGTAGAAAAAAGACACCAGTACTCAAACTCACTTATACTTCAGCATTCAGATATGGTATATGGACACAAAATGTGTGTGGAGCAAGGGCTAAAGGGCTAAAGGGCAAAAGGGTGAAATAATATCTGCCAAAAGAACCACGCATGCATGATTTTTTTTTATTTGGATCTGCCATCTTCTATGCATTTCTTTATTTTACATGCACTCAAGTTAAACTTGTTGACGTGTGGGGTGTATAGCCAACTCAGCTCAGTTTGTTAACCTTAGAGAACTAAAAGCCTAGCTTAGCTCGGCTCACAAGCTAGATCGTTAAGCTCGTTAACAAGCTCTATCTCATTTGTATCACCATTATAATTTTAAATTTACCATTTTATCATATACTAACATGATAACAAACACTAATTAATAAAGGACCTTCATGTTCTATCTGCTATTTTACATTACTCCTTGAATTGGACTTGAGGGTACAGAATTGCGATCAAAGTGCAGCAGTACACAAACACTGGATTTATATCGAATCCAGAAACATAAATTCATCATAAAAGAGCTAATTATTACATTGAGAAACGTGCCTCTATTGTTCAGCTCAGACTCATCATCTTGCATATTACCATGTGCTGAGGTAAAAAAAAAGTCAAATAGCTGGGTACACTAGAAATTATTCCTGCAATATGATCTGTAATGTGGAACCTAGTCCACTACATAGGTTTTTTCCTACATCTACCTGGGCAATGAGTGCCTTCATACATCGGGGGCACAAAAAGGTAGCCTTGTAGTTTCTTTTAACAATGCAAGCCCATTAAGTATGAGGCAAACACAATGTTCACTATGGATTAACAGAAACAAGCAAAATCACAAATGTTTTCTGATAGTTTAATTCAGTGTAAAGAAACACCGCATTTACCTGTAATCTTCCAAAGGAGCCTGTGGTTCAGGCCTTACAGACTCCAGTTCTAACATGAATGCACTAGAACAAGATTCTCTCGGGTAATCCTTTGAGTTGTAGCAACCAAGAACCTTTGATTCGAAAATGGATAAAGGATTTAGAAACCATTAGCCCAAGTGGTAATAGTAAATTCTAGATAATTTGGACAGAAAAATGCATACCATTTTCCATGGAGCATGTGTACTTTGGTCGCAAATATTGATGTCTTTGGCAGAGATGGATAGCTTAGAAACAAAAATATCCCCATCTGGATACATATTGAACTGGATATTGAGCGCAGACATAATAAACTCTAAATAAGACCTCTTGTTTCTGCCATTTGAGCACGGCCGGCTAATCGTATCTTTCTGAGCTAATTTCCAGTCATTTCCCTCATACATCCGCCACTTGACATCTATATCATGAATAAGAACCTTTCCTTTCAGACTGCACGATTCATCAGAATTCAAGATGAAAATAGCAGGCTTCACTTTTTGTTGAAATATTTGCTCTTCTCGTGGTTTGTTCCTTTGAACATGGTTTTCATCTATTGTGGGAAAATTATTATACCATTCACCTTCGTCACACTCTACGGTTCTAGGAGCACAATTGCCCTGGTCTTCATTGTATAGAGTTGATGATGATGAAGGTGGCATATAATAAGATTCAATTATTAGATCATCACTAGTACTGGCTTCAGGGGTAACTAGTAATGATTCAAGTGAAATACAGGCATCATTTGCCTCTGGGATGGCCTTACTCAGGCCAAACTCTTCATCCATTTCGCTACCACTCAATGAGTAGCTTGCGAAGTCCTGGTCAGTGCAAAAGGCATTCTCAATTATATCATCAAGCAAACCATCTGACTTGCACTCCTCTGAATCTGTCAGATTATCAATGCTACTCTCTGACTTTTCTGACACATCAGTGCCCATATTTTGCTTGTTTGCCTGTTGGACACTATTCCATCTGGATTGTAGATGATCTAAAGCATCCCGCATATCTGGAGCATATAGCTGCTGAAGCTGGGAGCACAATCGAATAACACCATGTGTCGTATCGTGACAAGTACCAATATCGAATTGCGAGTCTGATAATTCGAGTTTCCAAAAGGAAGTATCAATTCTTAGAACAGCTTCAATGAATGTATTCTGCACAATCTTAGCATAGCCCATCCGACGGAGGTAATCTGCACCATAGCCACAACTGACATTTTTAAAACTAGAGGATCCACAAATGAGAACCCCGAGATCTCGCAGCTCGATATCAAAATCAGTAGCTGTAGAGTTTGATGCAGATTTGCTGTGAAGTTTAAACAATGATGCAGCTAAAAGGCATGAAAAGTATTTGCAGTCTGGAGTTTCAGCGCTGAGTGCAGAACTTCTGAAATGAGGTTCATAGCTCACAGCAACATCAACCAGCTCAAGAAAGAACAGTGATGAAAAAGGTTCACCACCCTGGGAATCGTTCATTGTGCTACTATTAGCTGGTTGTTCAGTTCCATCTGAAGCTGAACTGAACAGTAGGCAAATCGCGCTTATCCAATCCATGCGGCCACCAGGTGCAACGGCTGTCGCAGAACGAACATTGATAGAAGTATAATTCTTCTGAAACTTTGGGTTCATGATATGAGTCACAGAACAGCCCGCAGTTCCAAAAGACAAGATATTGCTACCTTCACCATCACCTCGTCTACTTGCCGAATCCTTGCAAACAACTAGAAGAACATCTTTGCTTTCTTCATAGCTTTTATCATCCGTACCAGTAATAGAGCCCCAGAGCTCACCTTCACCATGATTGACCCAAAGAAAATTGGCATTGTTAACCCCGCCAACATTAGAAGAGGATAGCAGAGAAAATTTTGAAATTGACAATTTGAGACAGTTCCAGGAACCTTCTAGTTCAGTCTGCAATAAAGGACCAACTTCAACAGTTTCATCCAATTCAGTGCAGATATCCAAGATGCTGCATTCAAAAATGACAGATGTTTGGCTAGCAGTATCATGGATTGGCATACAATTGTCACTGTCATTTTCAAAATTTCCAGTTGCTCCATCTGAAAGACCATCAAGGATGTTTTTTAGCAAATGGTTTAGTATCCCACAGTCCTTCTTACTGAGATGAACTGAGACACAAGAAAGTTTAATGTGCAACAAAAACTCTGTGCTCCGGAGGAGCTCCCTGCGTATACTGGAACTTGATTCCTCAAGATCTTCTGAGGTTGTAGAAGAGGAAACACCAACCCATTTACCATTTTTGTTCTGAGCAATCTTTTGCTCATGCAGGTTTGGCAAACTCCAAGTTTTGCTCACCATCTCAGGGTCTTTTAAAGGATACTTCTTCCAGAGCATCGTAATGCCAGTTTCATGACAATTGGATCCGGTAACAGAGAAAATCTTCAGAGAAGAGAAAGTTTGCCTACTCAGAGAACAGGTTCTAGCATTCAGTTCATCATTGACTGGTCTAACCAAATAGATGTCAAAGTTCCCTGTAGCCAAATGGACCAAAGTAGATGGTGTGATTGCATTGACATCATTAGGCATTTCATTTTGATGTGGAGATGAATCTCCTCCTGATTTCAGAGATGGTGTGTGGTCAATGACAAGGAACTTATCCAGCATGGATGGGCTGCTCAAATCCCATGATTCAGAAGGAAAGCAAAAGATGACTCTTGCAGGCGACAGGGCTATCTGAACCTTTTGGCTTCCTCCCGAAGAAACATTTGACTTCATAGACAAATTGACATTTTTTTCGTCATTCTTCCTATGAATTTTATCCTCCCCATGCAAAACATCAGACTCGATTTTACTGATAAAATTCAGTAGCATATATATTGTGTGAAAGTGCACCCAGCAAACCAAAGGAGCCAAACAGACTGATAGTGAAGTTGAGCTTACTGGGTTGCCATCTTGACCTGAGGAACTGACATCATAGTGGAATACGCACTCACCAAACGTGTTTAGCAATTCGACCTTAGTGAGGTCATTTGAATTGTTGGTATGACGGCGTGATGTTTCTTCATGGTAATCTTGATAAGCAAATACAGATTGAGGGAGAGAAGCTTGAACTTCTCTGCAAAAATTATTGTTCAAGAAAGCAGCACCAAGATTTGGATGATCTGAATCATTGTTCTTACTGCCATAGTATTCATCAAGCTTTATAGCAGCAATTGATCCCTTGAGACTTAGGTTTTCAGGATATTTCTGCAAACATCAAGAACATAACATTAGAATCAAGCTTCATAAAATTAGGAGATATAAACTACGAAAAAGTGCTATTGGTGGAAGCAGACCAGACCTCCAGGGAAAGATGAATGTTCTGACACTTGGCTTCAACGTGATGCATATTCAAGCTGGCAGCAGGAGCAGGAGATATCATTGATTGCTCAAAATGTGCAAAGGAAAGGCAGCTTGAAAACATTTCAGAATTTCTCATGTCATCGAATTGACTGATAGGAACACTGGAATTGCCAGCATCCATTTCATCACTGAACAAAAGAACAACAGATATCTCAGCAATGGAAGCCCGCAAGGTTTTCTCTATCGGCGGTTCTGTTAGGAAATGAAAAGGAAAAATAAGTAACAAAGTGATGCAATATATAAAAGTTCTGATAATTTAGCCAGAAAAAGTAAAACACTGCAGATACTTGGTTCAATGCCAGAAATACATCCAACAGATATTTGGACATGCTTGATAGGTTTGCTAATAGCAAGAGAATGGAGAGAATTCATTACTCGTAAGTTGCATCTGTTGATACCACACTGTTACTGTATCTTAGAACATATAACATCTGTCATTATTCATAAGCTAACATAACCTAGCATGTGTACCTTTTACCTGACCTTCATTCAAGAGATAACAGTAATTTTCGTTTTTCTGCATGCTTCAAGTATTACAGTTCATGCAGTATGGTTTGTATAAGGTGGACTAGTCCAAGGTAGGGATGGTACAATAATAACTTTAAATTGTACCGTGCAGTTTCATTGGTGAGTATCAGTGCTATTCCCTGAGTATCACCAGTGTAATACCAACTAACAGGAGATGTTTTCAGTGGATCAATGTATTATTACTACACGCCAGACAAAACTGTTATTTTAACCAGTGGTCTACAACATGTTCCTTTCAGTCTACTCAGGAGCTAACAGTCAAACATTGTCTTTCATGGAAAGTGCAAAAGATGCTTGATATGAATGATGTTCAAGAGTAAAAGAAAATTGAAGCTGAAGAACATTGTCCAAGAATACTCCACAGGAAAGAGTGTCAGGAGAAAAAAATGTGGTAAACAAGCACAATAAGAACAATAAATAAATCCATATGATAAGGGTTCTGTATCCCTGCAAGAGAAGTGTATAATGTGGACAACCAATAGAAAATTGAAAGGTTTAAACCATAGTACCTTTAGGAATTTGATCTGATCCAGAAGCTAAAGTGGATACAAAGGTAATTGCATTGAACACTGAACATGTCCAATCCCATATGCCACTGTTTCCCAGATTAGTCTGGGAGTTCATCAGTTCCTCAAAACATTCAAAGAACTGGTCGATGCTGTCCAAGATAACAACATATTAGTAGTGTAGTTATGTATATTCTTTATTTGGTTTAAACAAACTGCTTCCCGTAAGAAATTTAAAGGCAAGTAACTTAGCAAGAAAATAGCTTGCACAAGCACCCAAAAATGTTTTTTTTTTTTTGCACGGAAAGAAAAGGAGGATTTGTACATGGTCAACCTTCAAGAGTACATAGTATATAACGAAGATGGGGAGAAAAGTTCTGTGTAATACATCTGGCCAAACCTATTCATGGAAATACAAATGGGAGGCAAATGCATTTCATTTCAAAAATTATTTATTTGACAACAGTTCTGTCAAAAGTATACTCTTGATGAAATGTCTATATGTAAAAAAGGATGGCAGATGCAAAGGTGCAGTGAATATCATTGAACTTTCATGAAAAGAAAGGAAAATGAAAAACAAAAAGGAACAAACCTTTCATCACAAACTGAATCAGGGTCACCATGATCCTCATGGATAAGCACTGGAATCCAGTCCGGAATCAAGTATGGCATAGGCAGGGAAGGCTCTTGTGTTTTTTCTTGCCTGAGTTGAGAAAATGTGTCCTCTGTCAAATGTTCCCTGCTAGCTATCACAGAACCTGAACCTGATTTTGAAGAGCTTGATACATATGAACTGGCAGATCTAGATATGTCTGCGGTATTATGGGCATAACTCTGTTCATGTACTAGATTTCTTCTTTGGAGAGAATCCCACACATCCATGAGCCATTGGATACTGCTCAGTTGTAACCGCAATTCTAATGAATTAAGAGATATATCTGCATCAAGTTTCTTAAAGTTCAAGCCATTCCATGGGATGCTTAAGTTCAATTTCCCTGAGAATCCACCGATAGGACCTGTCAAGACCGCGGTAGTGCTATGACCTGATGAAATGTCTGCTGGTCCTCTATCCAAATCATCCTGAAGAAGTGCATGCGCATCGACATCATCCATCTTCAAAAACTCAATGACCGCCTCATGGAATGTCACAAAATTGTGAAGTTTGATTATACCATCTGTTGAAAGATTGGTTCCAAATTCTGTCTCTTTGATTCGGAAAACCAGTGATCGATTAAATTCTGGGACCTTGTTATCCAAAATGTTTTGAGGATCAAATACAACATAAGAGTTTTTTAACTTGATGTTAAAGTTGGTAAGAAAACATGTGACAGCATTAGCTATCCTCTGTACACCTTTGTCGACATCTCGAGATGCAGAGGTAGAACACTGATTGCCATCAGATCCATTTCTTTTGGCCTGGACTGATTTCTGTGTGTCGTCAGTATTACTACCAGAAACAGAGCATTCAGTATCACCAGAAGGATCTTCGCTAGAAACAGATGCAGCAAGCACAAGTTCCAAATCCTCCACGACAATCTCGCAACAGTCGCGCATGTTTAATAGTAGAGGAATTCTAACTAGCAGGGATTTTATCGATCCTTCCTTCATCATGATAGCAGATCCTGACAACTGGAAAGGGAAAAAAATAGAACTGTTTTAATAAAGTAACTGGAAAACCCAAAATCTAGTGGGTTTCACAAGTTTTGCGGTATAAGTTTCTATTCAAGTATTCAACACTTGTGAATGAACAAATGTATCATATTGGGCTACCAGCAGCGCCATGATCCTCATGGATCGCAAAATGTTGAAAATAGATGTGTCTTTAGTGGTGAATTCATGCACATATAAGAGGACTACTGTACGCTACTCACCACAAAAAATCAGATTAGCAGAAAAGAACAATCACCTACTCCAGCTTTGATACTTTCTGTTAACTTTATTGTAATTCTAGAAGCTTTGCAATCAACATAATTTACAAACATTACACTGTATCGGATTAGTCCCAACACTCCAACTGAAAAAAGTGAATTGCAAATAAGCTTTATAACCCCTTCTCCACTTCTCCTAAACCCTAATACTCTACCTGCGATCATGAGCTTTAGCCATGAAATGAACACAAATTACCCTGAACCTCAACCCATACCCGAGGTTACCGATTGAAAGGAAAAAACCTTCTTTTTTTTTCCTGCGAACAGATTATTTCCTCTGCAACAAAAAATTCTAGACCAAAATTCAAGCCCACACTCTCATGCTAGCAACCAATCGAGATCAAAATCATACAGAATTGAATCTACCAAGCAACTAAACAGGAAAATTCTTTTTTCTAACAAAAACAAAAAAAAACAAAATTCCCATCCCAAACACCCAATTCCCATCTCTGCCACCAGAATTTCAGCCTCCGGCAAATAGCACACTAATCACGACGGGCGGATGCATCCTAATCGAACACACGGTTCAGGGAACGGGCGAGAACGCGCGCGCCCCCGAGAGAGAGAGGGGCTCACCTTGCGGTTGACGAAGTCGGCGTTGAGGGCGATGTCGGAGAGGTGGAGCGTGCCGCGGGTGAGCTGCAGGTCGAACTGGTCGAGGTCGAGGTCACCCAGGATCAGATCCCCGAGCCGCTTCTTCAGCAGCGACTTGCACAGCCGCTTCATCATCGTCCTCACCCATACCCCCGAGAAGAAATTCATGTCCGTCTCGTCGCCTCGTTTGCACCCACCCCAACCCCCACCCTTCCCACCTCTCTCTCTAGATACACCGGCGGGACACGCCTCGTCGGTGGCGGCGGCGCGGGAGGAGGAGGAGGGGGTCGCCGGTGACGGCGGAGTTTGGGGGTTGGCTTCGTTTCGTGCGAGAAGGGTATTTTTCCTTTTTTTTTTCGGATTAGACCTTGCGTGTTGTGAATATGTTGCGTCCCGATCCCCGGGAAGGAAGAAGGCCGCGTTGTGTTTACTTTGCGTGTTTTTATATATATATATATAAGCCGCCGCCAAGGTCGAGTCACTGTCCGGTGGGGCCCACCTAAATCGGAGGAGGACAGGAAGGTTATTTGGGTCGCGTTGTAATGCAAACGGTTTTTTATGTTTGTTTGTCTTCGTGATTTGAGTTTCTGTTTAATTTTTTTTTTTGAACCCGAGTTTCTGTTTAATTAGAATACGGTTTTGCGTGTGTTTCAGGATGGAGATCGATCAGGGCTTTATCTATAGTTAGGGCGTATCCGACCGGAGTGCAAAGTAGCATGAATTATTTATAAATAATAATACCTATATTATGAAGAATAAAAATTTATATTTATGGCACCAAATACTCTGATAATATAATATATATTTTAAAGTAAAATCTATAACGTGAGGCCTCTTGATCTAGTCTTACGCAGCGACGCCTGGGGCGGCCATCCGATTTAGTCGAGAAGCATCGGAGTTTAGAATTTGAGAGAAGCATCGTAGTGTTAGGCATCTATGTCTTTTTTTTCCCTTCTTATAAAATTTTCTCTCAAATTACTTATCCGATCTACAATCCGATTACACCATTGTATTTGTTGCAATTAAATCTTTACAATAAGATCTCACATGATTATATTATGATGAAAAATTACAAATTACTTTTATAATATATCTAAATTACTTTTAGATTTCACTAAAGTACTTCTTGGACATATAAAAGTAAATTTAATAAAGTCTAAAAGTAATTTAAATATATTATAATAGAAGTAACTTAAGACAAAAGGAAAATAACTTTGTCATGACATTAGAAGTAAATCCGTTGTAGGGATAAAAACATAACTCTATCTAGAAACTAAATTAATCAGCGCAAATTATGGAATTGACTAAAAACAATAATAAAAGTAAACACCTCATAGCATTATGAATGTATAAGAAGTAATTTAATCAAATCTAAATCTAAAAGTAATTTATATATATGATAAAAGTAACTTAGTATATAATAAAAGTATTTTACAAACATAAATATTTTTTTCATCATAATATAATCATATAAGATCTTGTTGTACAAATTTAATTGCAACGAACACAACTGAGTAATCAGATCTTGGATCAGATAAGTATTTAAATGAGGATGCATGTGACAGGTGCTACTACTTTTAGTAAGAGGGGTAACGAGTTGATACACACTGTACTATTTTTGGTAAAAAAGGATGGTCGTTGGTTAGCACTAACGAGTGCATGCGCTCCTTGTAGTCGTGTCCATATTTGTAATTTATTAATGAAAACACAAATTGATAAAGTTTAAATTTGAATAGTGCAACTATCAATTATTCGAGATCAAAGGGAGTATATGTTACTATTTGGAATTATTATTTCAACAAAATTAATGATAAACAATAAAGTATATTTTTAAGATTCGGAGGAATTGAGAGGATATGCATGCATAGGTGCAAAGTCAAGGGTAATAAAATGTTCCAAACTATACACTATAAGCATGATTGCAATCCAAATGAGACATAATACCGCGTAAATCGTTCTGATAAAAAAAAACAATTTTGCAAACCGCCAAAAAGAAAAGAGGCTTCAAGACTTCAATACGTTACTTATTACTCCCTCCATTCCGCATTGATCATCACATAAGTTTTTTCACCACGACCAAGAAAGATTTGACTTCTCTACATTTTATTTCATGTAAATATGTAGTGGAAAAAAATCAAGAAATATACATAGTTTAACTCCCCGCTAGGGCTATCAATGAGCCGAGCTCGAGCGAGCTTGTCTGCCTAAGCTCGAACTCGACACAAGCTCAAGCCGATCCTATTGCACCTTCAAGCTTTTAGGCAAGCTCGGTTCGAGCTCGTTCGAGCTTGAGCTCAGCCATAAGTACCATAATATATATTTTAATGATAATCTCTTGATAAGTATAATTATTTTCTAGTTAATCGCGGTAATAAAAGAGTAGAAAATGACTAAAATAAATATATTATGCTAACACATGCTAATTTATTGTGTAAATAGATACTAATATATATATTTATCTATTAGTTTATTATATCAATAAGGTGAACATGCAATATAAACTATACGCAGTCAAGCTCGGTTAAACTCAGTAAAAGCTCGAGCTCGGCTCGGTAAAGCTCGCGAGCTTTTGCTCATGTGCTACTTTCAATAAAATTTTATCAGAAAACCTACACCATGGCATCCCGTGGAGACGGGATCCCCTCCTCCTACCTCACTCCTCTCCCCAAAATCATCTGAATCCTCTCCTCCTACCTCACTCTCCTCCCCCAAATCACACAGCACTACAGCCCTCCCTCTCCCTCTCCCCTCTCTCTCTCTGAAGAAGGCCGAGCGGAGATGAAGCCGGCCGGGAGGAAGGGGTCGTCGTTGTCGTCTCCGGCGGCCGAGGAGGACGACGACGGCACTGCATCGGCAAGGTCGGCCAACCCTCGGCGGGGTCGCCCTCGAGCTCGCCTCCCCTCGCTACGCCGCTCTGGCTCACCGCCCTCGTCGGGTCGGGTATGCGCCAGGGAGTCGTCACCCCGGGGAGGGCAGAAGCGGGAGCTCCCCTCGTCCTCGCCCTCGGCCTCGGCGTCACTGTCGTCCCCCGCTGCGGCCTGCCGCTTTTGCGCCTTCGGGATGGACGCCGGCAGCCCGCGTCGACCTACAACAGGTATGGCCGTCAACCTTCTCCTCGGCTCCTCCTCGAGACTTCTCGCGCTCTCTGGCTCGGGCCTCGCCCCTCACCTCGCCATGCCTCCTCGACGCCATCCTCCGCCGTTGCGGCCCTCCCTTCCCCACGTCTCCTCCTCTTTTTGACAGTACCCTTTGATACCCCACAAGTATCAGGCTTGATACCTAGGTACCACCCAGTACCTTAGGTACCAGGCATCAGGTATCGATTGATACCTAGTCGGTACCAAAGGTACCAGGTACCAGGTACCAACCGGTATCTAAGGTACTAGGTACTAGGGGAGCACACGTCCCTCACCTCGTCGTGCCTCCTCGACGCCATCCCCCGCCGTTGCGGCGCTCCCTCCCCCACGTCTCCTCCTCTTTTTGACGGTACCCTCTGATACCCCACAAGTATCAGGCTTGATACCTTGGTACCAAGGTCTGATACCTAGGTACCACCAGGTATCTTGGGTACCAGGCATCAGGTATCGGTCGATACCTAGTTGGTATCTAAGGTACCAGGTACCAACCGGTACCTAAGGTAGCAGGTATCAGGTACCAACCGGTACGGTACGTAAGGTACCAGGTACTAGGGGAGCACACGTAGACAGAGGAAAGGAAAAAGGAGAGTCACTTAAAATATTTCGTTGCAACGGTATCCCGTGGGCTAGCAGCCCTTAGTTTTATTGATGTCACGGATCTATTGTTAGCCTCCCATTCTTTGAGTGTATGAATTCGTGAATACATTCTTTGAATGTATCTAGTGTCAGGGATGTACTCGTGAATACAGTGTACATGAATAATTATTTATGCATGGCCACGCCTTCCACATAATAAAAAAAATATCACATTATTGACTTACTCAACCCATCACATAGGAAAAACATGAGTTGCTATGTCATTTCTAATGCTTTCCTTGCACTCAATTCCTTGCAGATAAGATTTGCCAAATGAAAAATATTCCCAGGGGTGTTTATCTAACAAAGAAGTATTGACAGGGTGCAAAGCAAAGAAAACAATCAGGTCACTTTTTTTTTCTCTTTTTGTTTGCAAAAGGATAGGGGCTGAGGTGGACCTGGATACCAAAAAAACGTACCGTGTTTGGGAAGGATTCTCCGTTGTAACGGAGAGACACGCCGTTACGGTTTTTTCCGAGACGCACGTGTCCCTCTCAGCCGCCGCTGGGTGGTGGGCCCGTCGCCATGGGCTTGGGCCTACCTTTATCCACACACCACACTTACCTGTCGTGAGTCGTGGTAAACAGCTGGGGGACCCAAAGCTGAGCCAAAATTACCCCGTGCATCAGCTGACGTTGGTGAAAAATTTGGTTATTTAGTAGGCAGAGACAAAATCACAGATTAGTGAGAACATGGTATTGTGAGATTGTCACGGCAATCGTGGAAAGAACATGCAATGCTTAGATTTGCTATGTGTGTTTTAATAACCCTTGGACTCCAAAACGGTATATTTGTAAACGAAAAATAATTTGTAAATAAAGGCTCCCATCGGATGGCCTAATAAGCCAAAGAAAAAGCCAAATTTTAAATTTTCAAGCTTAATTTTGAGATTGATTTTGAGATATTTTCAACGTAATTTCTTTTTCAACATTGGCTTTTAAGTCACAAAGAACACATTTATAAAAGTTTTGGCTTATTACGATGAGGACCAAAATTTTTATTTGTGTGTTCTTAACGATTTAAAAGAAAATAATAAAAAATAAACCATGATGAAAAAACCCAAAATTAATTTAAATTTTGGCTTATAAGTATAAGCATAAATCAAAAGATGAGGTTATAGCAGTAACTTTTTTACTTATTAAATTCGTAACCGTTCTACGTATCAAATTAATGCCATACAAAAATATGTGATCCCATCCAATTATTAAATTCGTTGGCTTAATGCGTTGTGTAACAATTATTCATTTCTTTTAATATATTGACGTGCAATTCTTTTGCGCGTTCGAAAAAAAAATATTAAATTCGTAACCGTTCTACTTATGTAACCGTTCTACATATTAAAACTATTAAAAAAAATGAGGATATAGATTTCTTTTTTAAGAATATGCATTCATATATACATGATCGTGGGGAATTGCGAAAATATATACGTCCCACATAGCGAAGACGTGGGTGAGTCAATCGGCACGGTGTAAAGCTACAGGCCCGGTGATGAAGATGGTGGTACCGTGGCTCAGCAGCGTTGTAGTCAGGATGGCGCGGGCAGTGGGTTAGTCTTGCAGCCCAGCCACGTGGGACCGAGGGCAGCAACAGTCAGGATGGCGCGGTACCCAACGACGGATCTACAGTTATAGTACTATGGGGGATCTACTTATAAGACCGGTGTCAGGTAACACCGACGACTTTTGACAAAACCTATAGCGAAACTGCTTATTCATATGCTATAATCCCAAAATCTAAATATAATTAGCATACTATGACACCGATAGATATGTTCTGATACCAACAAATCGATTTTCTAGATCCGCCACTGGCGGTACCCAATCGGTCCCATATCATGGCTCCGCACCACTAGATCTTGTCATTGCAGAACTTTTTTCCCATATTATCATCTCAAAACTTGTTTCCTAGACTGTCATCTCGGAATTTCTTTTTGGTTCAAAATTGATTCGAAGTTTCAGGAACCATGCAGACTGCAGCATATTATAATCGTGTTTAGTACGGGGTTGTGAAGCTCTGATGCATCATGCTAACACAGGCACCATTCATCCATGAGAAAAACTAACTTGTAATTATAAACCTGGAGGCTATATCCATATTCATAATCAAAGTTAACTTTTTTCCTTTTTACGGAGGGAGTACAGATTAGGAACTATCGGTAGAGATAGATGAACTAAGAAAATCGATCTGCATTAGTGTATTAAGGTTCCCATCGTTTCCTCCATACGACATCAACTGCTGAAAAAAAAAACTGAATTTTACAACTTAATTTTCAAGTTGATTTTGAGATTCTTTTTATCAAAGTTTATTTTTCAACATTAGCATTTAGATTGCTAAGAACACATATATAAAAATTTTACTTACAAACTATTATTATTTTGCTATTATCCGTACTTGGCCAAACGATGGGACATGTAGACCTGGTGCCATGGGACCGACTGGGTTCCGTGCATCCGTGGCGCGGTACCTGTTGTTGCTCTCGGTCTCACGTGGCCGGGCTGCGGGACCGATCCGGTGACACGCAGCCAACGCGGGGGATAGAGTTTGTTGGTCCCGTTACTCTCTATCCTTGCACTGCGCCGATTCGCATCTCCGTTCTGGCAGGGCGTGTATATTTCCACAATTTTCCCACAATCAAGTCTATAAATGCACTTTTATTAAAAAAAATGTATATATTCTTGAATTTCTTTCTAGTTATTATGTCCTTTTTTTAAGCGTCCATTAACTTTGTGAACAGTACGATCGGTACAGCTTTGTTTTATAGACCTTGTTAAGCTTTTTTCCCTTTTAATTGATCGGTGGAGCTTCTATCGCATGTTAAAAAAATGTTGTTCATATTTTCGAGGAGCTATCATTTGTAACATGAATTAAAAGTAGAATAATTTTGATAATGCAAAAAAGTTAGAAACAATTTCACCAAACAGTATTAGAGTAATCCACCATACTGCCAAGCAAAATTGGTGGCCACTAAGAGTAGTATAGCCAACTACTGGCTCCAATTCATCTATAGCCAATCTAGTAGTTCATTCATACAATAGTTACATACTACACTATTAATACCTGGTCCCACCTGTCATACACATAATACGTCTTGGAGTCCGTGCTACAGCTGGCTATAAATCTGTAGCCAGCTGCTCTTCTCTCACCTCATTTATTGCTATAGTATATGCTGCTCCAAGGTCCCTTCAAATCCAATCGTATGGTCGTATCCGAAATCTTATGTAGTAGTCTCATGCATGGTTCATGCTTATTGCCCGAGGAAAATTTGATAATGCATAGGAACTGAAACATGGAAGTCATCTGTCACAATCTTATGTTGATTACTACAATTTACAAGATGAAGCTTGTACGAGATTCTCAACCCTGCTTTACCACAAGCTCCAGAAAATGACTCGTGTCCACATTTATAAATAATAGGCACTATCATGATGGCAAAAGTTATTAACACGAAAGTTATTGGAGTAATCAGTTCAACCAGAAGCAAAAGTTCCCCTTGTACCACCGGATGGTCCAGAGTATCCAAGCAAAATGAAAAATCCACCATCACAATTTACAGCCAGGAATATGTGATTTTTAGCATTGAATAGTCACCGGTGCACAGTTCATATGCATCAGGGGATTCAGGGGCAAGCCAGTGCATAAGCTCCCCTGTTGCCTACCCCGGCAAGCCGCCGGGACAAAATTATGACCTTTTACTGTCTGAGACAAGAGTTGCTTCACCACATATATTGACAGCATTTTACTGTTGTCTCGCAGAAGGAAGAGGCTTCAGTTGTTTCTTCATGTACAAAATGGTGTCGACAGCGCCTTGGAGACATGTCAATCGATCACCTTGCCACCAGCCCATGCCGTCGTAAAGCTATCCTGCGAAAACTCCTGCAAGTGAAGCACAAGTTTAGCAAAGTACAGAATGGAGAGAAAACTGGACGTTTTAACATGAGACACGATGGTTTAAGACACCGGAAACGTACAATTTGGCTCAGTCGAAATTCAGACGCGTTTTCAAGCTCAAGATTTGTGCCATCTGAGGGGTCCAACCTCTGGCATTCTTCCAGATCCTTCTTCAAGTCCTCTACTGGCAACTGGGCATAAACAGCAAGACGGGGCTTGATCTTATCGGGTTCATCATCTCCACCACCGCATGAGGTCTGGCTCTGACTCTGAAGGAACTCATCGCAAATTGCAAGGTTCTCTGCCAGTTGCTGAGAGTCTAACAGGAACTGGGATTCACCTTCCCACCATTTCGGATCTTGTGAGGAGGGGTTATCTCCATCCTCAGGTTTCTCAGTAGCCATATGCACAACATCTTCTACGGCATTATCTTCGTTGTTTATTTCGCTAGTCTCCTTACCCTGTACATTTGCCAGCAAAAGAAGGCACAACATTTATCCAATTCCCTTTAATATCATTATAAAAAAAACTATATTAACATTTTCTTTGCTATGTAGAATTACCTATAAACATGAGCTGCACATAGGGGAAAAGGTGGAAGAGAAATAAAGAAAGCATAGATGTTCTATTACCTGGTCAGTGATAGTTTCAGATTTCTCAAGAACTTCTAGTTCTTGGTTGGTAAAAACATGTTCTTCCAGGGGAAGTGGAGGAATTGGAAGATCTTCAGCAACTATAGATTCTATAGCATCTGCAGAGGTTAAATCCTGTGCGTTCTTCTCCCCAGGTTTAAACTGTTGCTGAAAAAATAATTTAGAGACAACATACTGCCCTTCTACTTCATCTTCCCCAGTTCCTAGGTGGTACTGATGCATCACCCAATTAGTCTTTTCAGGTTTACCACCTTTCATGGTGCTCATATATAGCACCATTATTTTTTTACAGCCAAGGTGCTTTCCATCAACTACTACTGGCTTTGTCTTACCAGTCTTGTGCCAGCGGACATCAGCAAGATCACCAGTGCTTATCTTCCGGCGCTTTCTTATTCCAGTATTATAGGCCTTAAATGTTCTATGGAAAAAGTGTGATACACTTCCATCTTGCTTGACACCTGAAAAAGAAAAAGAACAGTTGAAGAATACCACAAGAAATACAGAAGAGGTACAGAAAACAACAATTTTCTAGTTAGAAACTGAGATTCCTATGTCAAAAGAGAGTGGAATGTGAATGCCCTACCGGAACCATTTAAGAAATGCAAACCAGTCATTGAGAATTACTTAGTTGTAGAGTGTTGCTGAGTGGAATAGTGAAGTCAAGGGTTAATAAGCCAATAAAGAGAAGTAAAATAAGTAGCCTTATTGCCACACCCGCACTACCGCTAAACTTTGTGCATACGGTGTGACTAAGAAAATAAATACCAAAAGAAAACGGACCAAAGGCAAGCATTTGACACAAGCTGGAAAATGTGAATTTTACTCTTATATGAAAATAAAATTGGACTTGTCTTGCTCACCCCACAAAGAGAGACCAAAATATATATCCTTTCACTAACGGTTACCTGGAAGTTTCTGTGGATGGGTATAGCAGATACCATCATCTTCCTCGACCGTTGGAATAAATTCATCAATGAACGGATGAGCTTTTGCACCAACTTTGCCATGCTTTGCAAGCAAATGCCAAAGCAATTCTTGGTCAGTTGGATCAAACTTTACACCTCTTGGCAAACCAGGCCATTGATGAACAACCTGTGGTGAAATATTAATCATTAGAGGACCGCACTCAATAGCACACGTTATTTATTAACATTGAGTGGTGTATCTGAAAGTATACACAAATAAAGCTTCGCTGTTAGAGAGAAAGTCAGAGGGCTTCAGAATAATATACAAAAGAGTCACTGTCAAAGTGATAAAGTAGTAAGTTGTACTGATAGCAAAAATCCATTCATTTATTGATATAGGCGACTCGACGAAAACAAAGGTGCATAACAATGACACTACTCAGTAGGTGTTCATATGTAGTTTTATTTGATTATTTAATCTGTTTAGAATGGTACAAAGCAGCAATGAAATACATATGATATACTACGTACGTATTTGGTTCTTATGCATGATTAAAAAAACACATCTCTTACATCACTGTTATCAATGATGTGGTTGCACCTTGGACAAGCCTTAGTTGGGTTGCTAACCCATTTGTGCTTACTGGCATCCACCGATCCAGATGCATTTTTTATTTTTGAAGCAATTCTATGGCTGTCAATTATCCAGGATGTCCTGCAGAAATATTGATTATAGAGTTAAGACAGATGAATGAAGCAGATTTGTTCAAGAACACTAACTACAGGAACTCCCATATAGATCAGCATAATTAACCAGCAACACACCAAATGCAGGTAAAGGCACAGTATCATTAAAATGATCCCAAAGAATGATCCAATTAATCCTGAGGAGACAAGTATTCCTACACCACAATTCAATCTAAAACAACATGTAGTTTCTCAGAATTGTATATCTATACTAATACCGATCATGCACCAGCTTACAAAAATAAGAGACTGAGACATTGATCTCCAGTATGGATGACAGGCATATGTTCAAAACTATGCTCTTCTGACACAATTTGAAGTGCCAGCCACAATGATATGTAAACTAAGAACAATAGTCTTTTTTCACCATTTTGTGAAGGGAGTATGAATACAAGACAGTGGGCAACCTCTAGCTTTCAGAGATGTATGCATACCCGATGGCCCAAAGACAAGTTAACAATAGTAAAATTAGCAAAATTTCAACCAAAAGGCACTAATATCCAATGTCTTTCCAACAAGATTGATGTAATAGGTACCATACCACCAGAAATAGCAGAAAAGGGGGAAATGCCTCCTTTCAACTAGAATCAAGTGCAAAAACGTTATACTTCTGCTAGACAATCTCAAACTTAACTGCAAAAGCACAAACTACAAACTAGTGACGATATTCAATCATTGCCCCCTCCAAAAAAAATCCTAAATAAAAGATCCCGCCTTTCATCTGAAACCGAAAGCAACAAAATATTGTTCCACAATGCGTGACATGATCTTATCAGCAGGCCTCATATAAAGAAAAAAGGTTATCTATTGCTACCCACGACTACATGAATATGAGGAATTCAACCTCATCTTGGAGAGGTGTATGCATACCCAACCCAATAGCCCAAATACAAGCTACTAATAGTTGGCACATTTCAACTCAAAGGAGTAGTAACACCACTAGTGTTTTTTCAAACAAAATTGATATAATGGAGACCGCTATAACTAGCACAACCACGTTGTAGAAAGAAGCAGCAGCTAAACTAAAACGGTGCAACAGCTAGCAGAACTGGGTGCCCTTCAATCAATTGCAAGAGAACAGAATGCATACGTAGTGCATAACTGTACCCCCCCCCCCCCCCCGAAATGGCAAAAACAAAAGTATCTCCTTTGAGGCCTTGTTTGGTTCCAAACTTTTTCTTCAAACTTCCAACTTTTCCATCACATCAAAACTTTCCTACACACACAAACTTCCAACTTTTCCGTCACATCGTTCCAATTTCAACCAAACTTTCAATTTTGGCGTGAACTAAACACAGCCTGAACTAAAATCAATGCAGAAGCGTCATCCTTCTACTATACAATCTCAGACCAAGCTACAAAAGCCTACAACACTACAAACTAGTGACGAAATTCAGTCATCGCCTGCCAGAGAACAAAAAAAAAAGACACAACCTTTCGTTTCACACCGAAGGCATGAGCACAGTGTTCCACGAATGTATGACGCGGTCCGAACACCGGGCCTCATAAACAAGACAATGCATCTATATCAATCCAAAAAAAAAAACAATAGAGAAGTCTGAGGATCCTGCGATAATCTCCATGTTTTCACTGTAGCACACAGCAAACTGTCCCCAATCCAAATCGCATTCACCAAACCGAGCCTAAAACAACAACAAATCAGTGAGGATAACAGGGGAACGCGATCCCGCGAAACCCTAGAACCCAAAAGGACGCCTCCTTTGCATCCCGCCCAATCCCGGCCTCCCCAAATCGCATTCCCTCCGATGACCTAGGGAACAGCTCGGGGCAAGTGCTACACGATCCAATCAAGGAGTGGGGGGCAGGCAGACGCACGCACCCGGTCATGGCGGCGCCCGCGCCTCCCGCCGGCAGACGGAGACCTCCCCTCCCTACTAGGGATCCGACGAGGGCGAGGGCGAGGCGGCGCACCTGAAGGTTGAAGCGGATGGAAGTAGAGAGACGATGAGTGGTTGGTCTCTCTAAAATTTTTTTTTGAACCGGAGTTGACCGGCGATGGCGGCGGCGACGACACACCCAGCACATAAACCAGGTGCACGCGGTTTTTATACTGGCATTGCTTGGCTGGACCGCGTCCATGGTGAGATGAATCGGCATCCGTTCGATTGCATTTTGGACGGTCAAGATGGTATGAAGTGCATGAGGTGTGTCCCCGTAAGACTTGAGAATCCGTGTGGGGCCAAATGTTGTAAACGGCCCATATCCAAGTTGGGCCAAATCAGACAATTAAGCCCCAAAAGTTGGAAAGTTCATTTGAGGTCCCTTAACTTGTCAACGAATCCTATTTTCGTCCTTCAACCAAAAAACCCGATACAACTGGTCCCTCAATTGACAAAACCGGTGCAAAATAAGTCCCAAGGCGGTTTGGATGGTGGTTTTCCCTGACGCGGCGCCTACGTGGCTAATTTGACTCGGTCTTCGTCTCACGTGGCGCTTATGTGGCAATTTAGTTTAGAAAATAATAAAAACCGTAGGGCCCACATGTAAGTTACACAAAAACAATAATTAAAAAAGATGGGGCTCACTGTCAATCTCACTCCCCTCTTCTTCCTCCCCATTCCCAATCTCCCCTCTGTTCGTCTCTCTCCCCTCTCTTCTCTCTCGGGCGCGACGGCCGACGGGCGGCGGAGCAGCGCGGACCGTGGGAGGCGGCCGGAGAACCCCCGCGGGCGGGAGCGCGACCGCGTCGATGCGCCCCGTTCACGCGTCACACAACACCCCGGCCCAGGCGCAGGGGCGGTCGCTCGGCGTCCTCCGACCACGGCGCCAGTAGGCCTCCCGGGTCGGACACCCCTGTGGAAAAATCTAATTGTTGAATTCTGGTGTTTTCTCATCTATTACATCGATCCTCTTATGGGGTATATATAGGAGTACATAGGAAATAGAGACTTGGAGTACAATACAAGTAAGAGTAGATTTATCTCTACGATTCTATCTCTAGGACTCTATCTTATCTCTAGGATATATCTTATCTCTATATTTATATTTGACTCTTATCTCTAACTAACATATTATACTTCTAACATTCCCCCTCAGTCGTAACGGGAGCGAAGCGAACGATTGCGACTGGATTTGAAATCTTCTATTTCTTCATCTCTTGGTCCTCCACCTGGTGCCTGCGACCCCTTATGTGTCGTCCCTTGACTCTCCTCTATTCCCTCCCACAGTCATAGCGGGAGTGTCATGGACAATAGCAATGACACGGACGCTTTGACTGGAGTTTCCGTCAATAATTTTTGTTGTAGACGTTCGTCGATGTAGCCGATCATGTAGTAGCCGTGGTCGTGGTAGTCATGGTAGTTGGTGTAGCCGCAAATAGCCAAAGGCGAAAAAAAAGTTTACGCCATAGTGTGAAGATGAAACTGCAATTATTATCATCTTGCACCTTATAGGTGTCAGAGGATGCCATTAAAGACGTCTTGCATATGTCAGAGGACGTTGTTGGCGATGAGGTCACCACTTTTGATTGGTCCTTCTGTGCCGTGTAGCAGTCATCACAATAGTGATGCCAAGTTGATGCAATCGTTGTCGTCGTAGATGACGTGATCGATGCCGTCATCGGTAACGCGGTCGTTGCCGTCGTAGAGGACGCGGTCGATGTCGTCGATGAAGCGTCTTGCAGATGCATCTGTCAGAGGACGCGAGGTGTCCATCTATGTGAACGAGTTGGCGGCGGCGTGTAACCATGTTGATGAAGATCAACGGCAATATAGTGTTGGGGAAGACGATCGTGTGGAGAGCTCGGTGGCTTGACTTGGACTCCGCGAAGACGTCGCAAGTGATCGGCCGGTGTCTTGATGCAGGCGTGTCGCAGGTGATCGGCCGGTGTCTTTATGCAGCACAGGCGTGTGCACATGTTGTTGGCGACGAACAGCATCATGCCCCTGCTTCTTGGCGGCCACAACGGACCGCTTGTTATCGATCTCCAAGACCTGACGCTGGTTGTAGTTGCTTCTTCCGCTCAAGAGGATCGCTTTTATGTGGCTAATGAAGAAACTAATCTAATAATGTAATCTAATGCTAATTAATGGAATTGGCGGCTGATGAGGCGCTTCTCGGCGGCCTCGTCAACGAGCCGCTCTCGGCTCCGGCGCCGCTTCTGTAGATGATAGGCCGGCAAAGCTAGCTAAGCTACGCGATGAATGCGGTGCCGGAGATCACACGAGTTGATCTCATCTCCCCGGGGCAGCGCAGACGGATGATGGATGGAACCAAGGATCTACAGCTCTGATACCATGTGGAAAAATCTAATTGTTGAATTCGGGTGTTTTAATGTGGAAAAATCTAATTGTTGAATTCTGATGTTTCTCATCTATTACATCGACCCTCTTATGAGGTATATATAAGAGTACATAGGAAATAGAGACTAGAGACTTGGAGTACAATACAAGTAAGAGTAGATTTATCTCTACGATTCTATCTCTAGTACTCTATCTTATCTCTAGAATTCTATCTCTATATTTTTATTTGACTTTTAACTCTAACTGATATATTATACTTCTAACAACCCCCGACTTGAAGACCACCAGCGCGAGTACGTCGTCGTTCACAGCGTCCGCCGCGGCGAGGATGGCGACGGCTCGACGACATCCGCTCGGCACGAGACCGGCGTCGGCTTCAGCCTGCATCACCTCGAGCAGCTTGGGTAAATGCTCTATGAGTAGAAGTAGCATTTAGCATCACTACATCACTAGTATTAGATATGCTTGCTGCCTTTTCATGTGCTTCACCTTTGAGGTTTGAGCCACACGAACATGTTATATTCGATCCAGCCAACATCCAGTCGATCCCACTGGAGCGGAGACAGACTACGGCCTTGACCCGGCGAAGCTGCTCGAGGTGATGCAAGCCGACGCCGACGCTGGTCTCGTGCCCACCTACGTCTGCTCCATGGTGGACTCCTCCACCTCCCGCTGCGACGCGACCGACGGGTCAGGCTCCTGGCGGAAGGGGGTCGGCCTCGAGGGAGAACGCGAGGCAGTCGGCGCGGATGGGCAGACTCCAGCTGCGTCGGCGGGAGCAGCGACGACGTCGGCGGCGGCAGCGGGCGCTCAGATGGGGGATGGGAGAGGGGAGAGAGAGTTGAAGAGAGGGAGATGGGGAGAGAGAGGAGGAAGAAAGGGGAGCTGAGAATGACTGGTGGGGCTCACGTGGGCCCCCACCATTTTTTATTAATTTATGTGTGAAACTGATATGTGGGTCCCACGAAGTTTATTATTTTTCCGAGTCGAATTGCCATGTAAGCGCCACGTCAATGCCATATCAGATGAAGACCAAGTCAAATTAGCTACGTAGGCGTCACGTAGGCTAAAACCATTGTCAAAACCACCGAGGGACCTCATCTGTACTGGTTTTGACAGTTGAGGGACCCGTTGTATCTGGTTTTCTTGTTGAGGGACGAAAATCGGATTCGTTGACAAGTTAAGTGACCTCAAATGAACTTATTCCCCAAAAGTTAGCTCAATCTTTTTAGAAGCCCAGGCCCGATGGTCCAACCAGCAACTAGGTTGTGGTTAGATCCTAGGGTGAAAAGTTTTGGCGTGTCACATCGGATATACGGACAGACATTTGAAATATTAAATGTAGACTAATAACAAAATAAATTACAGATTTTGTCTGTAAACTGCGAGACGAATTTATTAAGCCTAATTAATATGTCATTAGCAAATGTTTACTGTAGCACTACATTGTCAAATCATGGAGCAATTAGGCTTAAAAGATTCGTCTCGTAATTTACGCACAATCTGTGTAATAAGTTATTTTTTGGGTTTATATTTAATACTACATGAATATGTCCAAACATTCGATGTGACAGGGTAAAAAATTTTGGCAGGGGATCTAAACAGACCCTAATGCTACATATGGAAGGGGAAAAAGCACGTGCCTGAAATCTAGCAAATCCCCTGTGGGAAAATTGGCACCGGCCAACGTCGTTGTCGCCATTAAGGTGATCCATGGTTGTATTACGTGGCATCATGCCTCTCCCCCCTATGTTGGATTTGCCTCCTCGATTTGCATTTGCATTTGCATTTCCCGCCTGAATTTTTTTTTTCTGTCCCCATGCGTTGATGCGTACTTCTATAGCGCATATCTTTTTCTTAATGAATTGACGAGCACCAATTTTATTGAATAGAGAAAGAGTAACTTTACAAAGCGAAAGGAAAGAAAAGGAGCTCAGGACCTTCGGTCCGAGCTAACTAAAAGAAAGCCAATTACGAAGACTTTTCGTTCCCGCTAAGGCCCAAGTTTTGGCCTCTTCGTTAATCTTGGCTAGAAAAGAGGTAGCTAAAAGCTCCTTTTGTTGGAAGGTTATACGATTTCTTTCGTTCCATATCTTCTAGGCAACCAACAGCATCAAAGTGCGGAGTGCCCTATTGGGTGCCTCTGGTATGTTTGCGGTTGCCTCCCACCAATCTATCACCGTCGAAGTTTGCTGCCATCGGCTAGGATTTAGTCGTCCGCACGCCACCCACTCCGCTAATGCCGCCCAGATTCTCCTTGTGTATCTACATTCCGTGAGGAGGTGCAGGGTTGTTTTCTGCGTCCGACAACATAAGGGGTAGATGGAACCATTTGGCCAACCTCTGGTCGCCAACCTGTTGAAGGTCCAGACTCTGTTTTGGATGATCATTAAGGCGAAGGTTTTGCACTTACGTGGCCCCCAGGCTTTCCAAATTAGCTTGTTAAAGTTGGTGGCGGTGGTTCCAAGGAGTTGCGCGTTAAAAGCTGACAATGTCGTATATTCACCGTGGTTAGTAAGCTTCCATGTTATATTGTCCTCCTCATGCTCTACCAGGTGTAGTGCCTGAATGGCGTTCCAGACCCCGACAAGTTGGTCAATCAGGTCTGTCGTCTAGCCTGCATTTCCTTGCAGGTCCAAGTCGAGAAGCCATTGGTCCGCTTGCGAAGCCTGCTGAAGCGTTCTATTCTTTTTTTTTTGGAGGCTGTGTAGACAAGCGGTGCTACATCCTTCAATCTCCTCCCCTGCATCCAATCCGAGTCCCAGAAGCTTATTTTGGCAGCGTTTCCAATTGTTATGGTTGTGGCGGTCGCAAAGAGGAGCTTATTGGTGTCGTCGCATGGTGTGCCAGAACCCACCCAAGCTCTTACGAATTTCTCTAGATTTAGGATGCCCAGGCCTCTATAAAGTGGTGGAGCAGGTTCGCGTCCAATTGATTTTACATCCCCCTTCCCCGTCAAAGGAATTTTTTTTCTTTGTTTATGTAAGACCTCGAGAGGACTCTTTGGAAGCTTTAAGTCCTGTGTGAGGAAGACAGGTTGTGAAGTGAGCACCACCTTTACTGGGGTAGAGTGTCTCGCTAGCCCGACGTGTTAATTTCCCTGCCAGCCAACGATATGACTCATTGACTTGTCTTATAGCGGTTGGAGGTATGTCTTTCTCAGCCGGCTTGTGGTCAGGGGGAGACCCAGATGTTTCATAGATAAGTTTGCTATGGTTGCTGGCGTGTCAAGTAGGATGTCATCGAGGTCCATGTTATTGCACCTGATTGGGCCACATGAGATTTTCGAAGGTTCGTGTATAAGCTAGTTGCATGTCCAAACTGACCAAGGAAATCAGTGAAGGCTTGCACATCTTCCTATAGCGTATATCATCTTATCGAGTTTGTACACCATGTGTGTCGTGAGCTCTGTTCATGGCGGCCGTGCAGCTCGACTCCGGCCTGTTCATCGGCTTTATCTTCTTGGTGACGTGCTTGGTCGTCGTGGTTAGGAGCTACCTGAGATCGGGCGGCGCAGGCGGTGGCCATGGTGGCGCGGCGATCCCGTCGCCGCCGGCGTTGCCGGTCATCGGCAACCTCCACCAGCTCGGACGCGGGCGGCACCACCGGGCGCTGTGCGAGCTCGCGCGGCGGCATGGCCCGCTGTTCCAGCTCCGGCTCGGCTCCGTGCGCGCGCTCGTCGTCTCCTCGGCGTCCATGGCGGAGGCCGTGCTCAGGCACCAGGACCACGTGTTCTGCGGCTGGCCGCAGCAGCACACGGCGCGGGGCACGCTGTACGCCTGCCGGGACGTCGCGTTCAGCCCTTACGGCGAGCGGTGGCGCCGCCTCCGCCGCGTCGCCATCGTGCACCTCCTCAGCGCGAGGCGGGTCGACTCGTTCCACGCCCTCCGGGAGAAGGAGGTCGCGTCGTTCGTGAACCGGATCCGCGCGGCGAGCGGCGGAGGCGGAGGCGGAGGCGTCATCAACTTGACCGAGCTCATAGTTGGCCTGACCCACACCGTCGTGTCGAGGGCGGCGTTCGGGAAGAAGCTCGGCGGTGTCGAGCCGGCGAAGGTCTGCGAGATGGTGGGGGAGCTCGCCGACCTGCTGGGGACTATCACAGTGAGCGACATGTTCCCGCGGCTCCGGTGGGTAGACCGCGCGATGGGGCTTGACGCGAGGATGAAGAGGACGGCGGCCAAGCTCGACGAGGTTCTCGAGATGGTGCTCCGTGACCACGAGCAGAGCCGCGGGGATGACGACGGGGAGGCCCGTGACCTCATGGACGACCTGCTCTCCATGGCCAACGGCGGCGACGACCATGGCTACAAGCTCGACAGGATCGATGTCAAGGGGCTCATCTTGGTATGTTCTCTCCAATTATCACCAATCAAATAATCATGCTAAATTCGTTTCAAATTTCTTTCATGTCGCATTGCAGGACATGTTCGCGGCAGGCACGGACACAGTCTACAAGTCGATGGAATGGACAATGGCCGAGCTCATCAAGAACCCAGCAGAAATGGCGAAAGTGCAAGCAGAGGTGAGACATGTTGTCGCAGCTGCACACGGAGGAGAAGGAGACGAAGATGCCGTCATCATCGTCAAGGAGGAGCAGCTGGGGAAGATGACACTGTTGGAATTAATAGATGGGCTAAGGCCCATTCGAAGATTAATTATTTGGAAAATCACAAAAGCCCACCTTATGGGATGGCATGCATATGGAGTTTAGTACCACCTTGCTTATTCTAGGAGAGGGGGACCTCCTTAAAAGGGAGGATGCCCTCCTAGCAACTTGAAGCATGTGTGGTGGAGAGAAGAGGAGGAACGCGCGCGCTCGCTCGCCTGGCCTGGCAGGCGGCGCGCGTGCACGACGTATGCATCGAATAGTCGGTAAAATTGGCTCCTCATCCTTGCGCAGATGCAGCCTCTTTTTGCAGTTTTGTTTTGCTGCGGGTTTTGGGAACATTCCGAAAAATCCGGTGCGTGAAAATGGCGTGGAGTCCGGATAAGTTACGCGCGACTTATCCGGTTCGGTTACGCGGAGTGGAGATCATGCGGGCGCTCTGATCAAGCGACCTATCTCTATATAAACCGAGCTGCCGTCTTCACACAACACACGCGAAATCAATCTAGGGTTTGCCTCCTACTCTGTATTGCGCCGTCACTCGTAGACTACTCCATCCCGCTCGCCAACGTGCACCGGCGATCGGGAGAGCAGGTCTCCGGAACCTCTGCCTTCGACGTCCTGCACCGGGAGAAGGCGGCAATAAGGTTTTTGGGAAGCGTTTCGCGCGACTGCTTCCTGTTCGCCCGCGACGGCTCGTCTTCCTCTCCGCTCGCGTGCTGCGCGCCTTTGTCGATGCCCGCAACTGCGAGTAGTTCCTGCCGAGCAACCGGTTTTTTCCGCCACCTCGGTACATTTTTGACATGTTGCGCATATTTGATCTGTTCATATTTTACTGCTTAGTTTACATGTGTAGATCTGATGATGCGTTCATGCTAGTTTACATCTGCAATGTCATGATTTATTTATGGAATAAATTAAATCATTATGTGCTTATAATTTCAACAATCCAAAAATCTTATTATAGGCGCTGTGATTTTACTATGGCTGGTTTTGCCGATGCACTGAGGCCGGATAAATTCACCGGTGTGTACTTTAAGAGATGGCAGATCAGGGTCACTCTATGGCTGACAGCTATGAAATGCTTCTAGGTGAGCACTGGCAAACCTGAAGGAATTCTTACTGCTGATCAGCAGAAGCAATTCAAGGAAGCCACTACTCTCTTTGTGGGATGCATTCTTAGCATTCTTGGCGATCGTCTGGTCAAGATGTATATGCACATGACCGACGCTAAGGAGTTGTGGGATGCACTGAATACTAAATTCGGTGCTACTGATGCTAGCAATGATCTGTACATCATGGAGCAGTTTCATGACTACAGGATGGCTGACAACCGTTCTGTAGTCGAACAGGCTCATGAGATACAAACCATGGCTAAGGAACTCGAACTCCTTAAGTGTGTCTTACTCGACAAATTTGTGGCCGGGTGCATTATTGCGAAACTACCTCCATCTTGGAGAAGTTTCGGTACTGCACTCAAACACAAGAGACAGGAATACTCCGTTGAGGGGTTGATAGCGTCTCTTGATGTTGAGGAGAAAGCTCGGGAAAAGGACGCCGCGTTTAAGGGCGATGGTGGGCAGTCCAGTGCCAATGTTGTGCACAAGGCCCAGAACAAAAGCAAGGGGAAATACAAAGCTCAACAGACCACCAACTTCAAGAAGCAGAAGAAGAACAACAACAATCCTAATCAGGATGAGAGGACTTGCTTTGTGTGTGGCCAACCTGGTCATCTGGCTAGGAAGTGTCCACAGCGCAAGGGGATGAAGGCACCTGTAGGGCAAACTTCCAAGTCTGCTAATGTGACCATTGGCAACACCGGAGATGGAAGCGGGTACGGTAATTTACCTACTGTTTTTTCAGTTAATCAGTCTACTAATTGGTGGGTTGATACTGGGGCCAATGTACATGTTTGTGCTGACATCTCATTGTTTTCTTCTTATTAGGTCGCACGGGGTTCCATCGTCCTAATGGGAAATGGGTCACATGCTTCTGTTCATGGTGTTGGCATGGTAGATCTGAAGTTTACTTCGGGAAAGATGGTGCAGCTGAAGAACGTGCAGCATGTCCCTTCTATCGGCAGAAATCTTGTTAGTGGGTCCCGTCTAACTAGAGACGTATTTAAGTTGGTTTTTAAGTCTAATAAAGTAGTCGTGTCTAAACATGGATATTTTATTGGTAAAGATTATGAGTGCGGAGGCCTGTTCCGCTTTTCCCTTTCTGATTTCTGCAATAAGTCTGTGAACCATATTTGTGGCAGTGTGCATGATGAGGCTAATATTTGATCTATTCATGTTTTACTGCTTAGTTTACATGTGTAAGTCTAATGATGCGTTCATGCTAGTTTACATCTGTAATATCATGATTTATTTATGGAATAAATTAAAACATTATGTCTTTATAATTTCAACAATTCCTCCGTGCGGCGATGAAGGAGGCGATGCGCCTCCACCCACCGCTGCCGCTGCTCATCCCGCGCGAGGTGATCCAGGACACGGTGCTCCACGGCCACCGTGTCACGGCGGGGACGCGCGTGATGATCAACGTGTGGGCGATCGGGAGGGACGAGGCGGCGTGGGAGGACGCGGGGGTACGTATTCAGGCGGGGAGGTTCGCCGATGGCGGGGACGATGCCAGCGTCGAGTACTACGGCGGCGGCGACTTTTGGTTCATGCCGTTCGGCACCGGCAGGAGGGGGTGCCCCGGCATGGCGTTCGCGACGTGGCTCGCGGAGCTCTCGGTGGCGAACATGGCGTGCTGGTTTGAGTGGGAGCTCCCCGATGGGCCGGACGTCCAGTCGTTCGAGGTCGTCGAGTCGAGAGGTTTGTCGCCTGGGCTCATCAACCCCTTGGTCCTCACCGCGAAACCTCTATAAAAAAATACAAGTAGTATTTTTTTCAACTCTCCTGTGTAAACACATAGTACTAGCTCTGTAAAAAAAACACCAATCTAGATGGAAGTGTGATACCACCTGAGATTATCCGATTCATTCTAGGTGATGTCACATTTTTATTTAGACTAGAAAAATACCCGTGCATTGCAACGGGTAAAGATATTTTTAGTGATAAATAAAAATATTAGGATCGCTATACATTATAATTAAAAAAAATAATGAATATTCTTTCCTGGTTTTGGGCCGAACCACATTTCTTCTTTACTTTTCAGTTTAGCCTACTCTGATACCTCCCTTCGCTCGGCCTACCTTTCTTCGGCCCAGCCCACAAGTGTAGCCATAGACCTCTCTTCAAGTGAAGCCGTAGACCACTCTTTAACCCAGCCCACAAGTGGAGCCGCAGGCCTAGCTCGCATAACCCAATTGTTGTTCTCAACCTCCGGAAACAGTATCGTAATCGTATGATGTCAGAACCAACCTTCCCATCAAATTCGGCTGAATCTTTTTCGATCTCCCAAAATTAGTTGGGGGTTTTTGATCCACTTGATCTATTCTTTCCATTTTTCATAAAATGGGACAAAAAGGCCGGTGAGTGGAGCCGCATGCCTCTCGCATAGTCCAATTATTGTTCTCAACCTCCGGAAGCAGTCTCGTAATCGTATGATGTCGGAGCCAACATTCCTATTAAATTCGGCCGAATCTTTTTTGATCTCCCAAAATTAATTGAGGGTTTTTATCCACTTGATCTACTCTTTTCATTTTTCATAACATGGGACAAAAAGGTTGGTGAAGCTCGCCGGTGGGCCATCATCAATGGAGCGACCAGTTGAAGCCGAATTGAGAGAAGAAATCCTTAGCAAATTGAGGGATAAGTGGAGAATCGATTTTTGTAATTAATTAGGGAAGGAAACGTATGGGGAGATAGATCAACGTCGCGATGACGCTAGGGTTTAGCCTAGGCAGTGGCTACAGGCGTACTGCGCGTGTGCAGCAGATTGGATACGACTCAGATCGGACAAAAGAACCGGCAACTAAAAAACCAGAAGCCCGCAGTAAAAAAAAAATGTTCCACGTGCAAAAAAAAAAACCTAATCGGACCAAAAAAAATCAGGCGGCAAAAAAAGAAAAAAGAAGACGGACAAAAAAAATACTAATCGGACTAAAAAAAACGGCGGCAAAAAAAAAGGAAAAAAAACAGAAGCCTTATGTATATGTATAGAGGTATATATGATAGATTAGAGATAAAGATAAATATTAGAAAACCGACTCAAATACGGATGACGTACCAAAATTTTGATAAAAATATCTTTAATTTTTATAATAGTAGAGATTTGTTTTTTATCGGAACGGAGGAAGTAGTAACATTTATAACTATGCTAAGCTTTATGATTAACACTAATGATGATATGATGTATCTACCTATTTATATTTTCTATAAAGCTATAGTCCGCTAAATTTAAAACTCCACGCAACAATGTCACATCATCACTCACTATCAACAATTATATATTTAAACTTATGCAAGCATACAACTTCATCTACAATTTATTTAATTCTACAAATCAACATGTAACCATATCCAATTATCAACCATTACATCATTTACACAATATTTCAACAAACCTATCTACCATTTTTATAATATTTAAATTATACTTATCAATATGTTTCACATTAAAGTGCGGGTATCATTTCTTTGTTTCATGATAAGTACTGATAAACCAGAATGTTTCATTATTATTTTTTTCATTTTAACTCCTATCTTCATTGTCTCAAAATATATATCGAGAATTGTTTAATAATTTTTGCAACAATGTGCGGGGAATCACCTATTAGTTTAATAATATTACAGTTCGTGCAGCTTTACTCCATTTCCAGTTTTTCATGTGGGTTGAATTAGTGGACCTGAATATGGAAGAACCAGGCCAGCCCGTAACCTACCTACTGGACCAGCCCACCAAGCTGCAACCAGATGAAAGCACCGAAAACGGGCCAAATGATGGCGAGAGGGAAAAAGTCCAATTTGACTCCCTTAAATATACATCAAATCTGATTTGTATCCCTAAACCACAAAACCATATATGATGACTCCTCGAACTATTAAAACCGTCTAAAACGACTCCCTTGGCTGTTTTAAGGGTGGTTTTCGCTGATGTGGCGTACATATGGCAGCCTAGTCATCAAATAAATTTAAAAAGTTAAGCTGGCCCACATGTCATCTCCTCCCTCTAATAACCTCTCTCTCCTCTTGTCTTCTTCTCGGCACTGGCAACGGCGGCGTTCGGCGGCAAGGGCGCGGTGGCGAGGGCCGGTGGCGAGGGCCCGATGGCGAGGGCGTTGCTTGCAGCTGCTGGGCCCGACGACGACGGAGTTGGCTCTCGGGCCCGCCTCCTCCGTCGCCGTCCTCCTCGTCGACCACCTCGCCGCTGCCGCCAACATCTCGGCCCCACCACGCACTGTGCGCTCGGCCCCGTCATGCGCCGTCTGCTCGCTTCTGCGCCGGAGGATTTCGCCCCCGCCGCCAATGGTGCTGGGCTGGTAGTACGCTCCGGACAGCATGATCTGGGTGTAGTCGGCGCCGCGCCAGCACGTGTAGTCGATTGCCTTCTACATCACCGCCGGGCTCTGGTCGGGCTTGCACACGCAGAACGCCCCATCTGCCCGCCGCCGCCAAACGGGAACACAGGTTAGCTCAAATCAGTAGCTCAAAAGTTCAGAACTGAATGCATGCCTCAATCTGATTCAAATCTAGCACTAGCATAGCCTCGAAGTGAATCTTTCCTCTTTGATATTTCTACTGTGCACAAAAACAAAAAGGGAAAGAGGCTATGCAACTAAGCAAGAAATCGCAAGATAACATTAAGCCATTGCTCTAGGCAAAGATGCCTACAAGCAACTACATGGTGGTAATAATAAAAAGGGGCAGGAAACTCAAGAACAACTGAACAAACACGAGTTTTATTTGCTTTTCTTTTTTTCTCGCAGAGGATGCAGGTTTGGGTTGGGGGCTCACCTGATCCTATCGACATGGCCAACAAGAGCAGTAGCAGCAGCAAGAGCTAGAGCCCTCTCATAACGCCGGACCCCGTCGCCTCCTCCACCGCCGTGCTCCTCCTCGCCGTCCATGGCCGCCGGGAGAGAGAGGGGGCCGGCAAGCCTCTTCCAATGTGCTGCTCACGGCGTCACTGCGCACCGTGGTGGGCGACTTCAGGTTCGCGAAGCTGGGCGTCAAGAGCGACGCCATCGTCCGCGGCGATGAGGCGGCGTCCACGGTGGCCGGCAGCGGGAGCCTGCGGTCCCGTAATGCCGAAGCGTCGCCGCCGTCCGATAAGGGAGAGGGGTGAGGCGGCGTAGCGGAAGGGGGGAAGGGAACGCGGACGACGACGACGACGACATGGAGATGGCGCGGACTGGAGGGGATTGCCTGCACGCCGCCGCCGCCGATCTAGTGGGGAAGAGAAAAGGGGGAGAGAAAAGAGAGAGAGGGAGGAGGAATAAAGGATGACATGTGGGGCCCACAATTATTTTGGGTGTGAATGACAGATGGGTCCCACACATATTTTTTTAATTTTAATGCCATATAAGCGCCACGTGAGATGAAGGTCGGGTCAACACTGCCACGTCAGCGCCACGTCAGCAAAACCGCCCTTCAAAACCACCAGAGGAGTCAAACTGCACTGATTTCAATAGTTCGGGGAGTCGTCCTACCCAGTTTTCAAGTTAAGGGTCACGAATTAGATTCGACGAATAATTAAGAGAGTCAAAGTGGACTTTTTCCACAGCGACAGAGATGAAGACACCTGACATGAAGCTGTCGCCGTATGACGAGCTGAACCTGATCATCACAGTACAGCGCACAGGCACAGCACACGCCGCCAAAATCGTGGCAGGGCGAGCGCACAGAAGAGCTGTGGTACACTGGTACTCCGTACTGGAGTACTACTTCAGTATGCATGCACTGATACACGCCCAGCTATTGGGCCAACAGCGCGGAAGAGAAAAGGGATGAAATAGTGAATGAGCAACGGGGATTGCCTGGTTCACACGTCAACCACTGCTACTGCACCAGCAGTACTGCAGAGGATCTGCACTAGTGAATGAGCCATCTCTCTTGCAATGATAATTTCTACACAAATATATACTAATATAAAAAAGGAGGAGTTGCACCCTCTAATCCTACATGCCAAATCATCTGCATTAATCCCTACCATCCATCCTCATCTGCATCACCTCCGCATTGTCTAATCCCTAATCTGTACCTTCCACCCACGATTTTACCCCCTAATCCACCGCGACCGTGATTTCGCCCTATCCATCCACCGCGATTTTCGCCAGCGCGAAGACTCCGCCTCCACACCTCCTCGCTCCTCCTCACGTGTACCCGCCGCTGCATTCCACCAATGCCCTCGCCGGAGTCGGAACCGAGATCTTCCCAACAGGCCAACACCGCGCTCGCTCTTCCAGTCTTCCAACACTGTCAAGCTCCCGTCAACACCACCATTGCATCCACCGTGCTCGCTCTTCCCTTGCCACCACCAACGCCGGTGCTGGCCCCTTTTGACTATCACTGTTAGAACAAGTTTAATAGTATAGACCACTACTAGCTCTAATTCATCTATAGCCAATCTAATAGCCAATTTATACAATAATTGCTTACTATACTATTAGTATATGGTCCTTCTTGTTATACACACATTGCGTCTTGGAGTCCGTGCTGTAGCTAGCTACAGATCTGTAGCCCGCTGCTCTTCTCTCTTATCTTTTATCTCATTAAAATGTGTTTGTAGCTGGCTAATAGTCTGCTATTGTACCTACTCTTAAGATTGACCCGGTCTGGGCCTCTTGGGATCCATATGGGAAGGATAAGTTCACTCTAGGTCCCTCCTTTTGTCGTCGAGCCTGGAATTTGTCCTTAATCGAAATACCAGATATAACGGATCCCTTAATTTATAAAATCTGATCATCCGATATCGTAGACAATATCATGCCTGGCTTTTAGCTGACGTGGCAAGCCGAGTCAACGTGGGACCCATGCGGGGCCTACATGTCAGTGGCTAACACTTTCTTCTCCCCTCTCTTCTCTCTCTCCCCTTTGCCCTGTAGGGTGACAACTGACGAGAAGGACGGCATGACGAGTGGTGGGGAAAAGGGACGATGCCCGGCAGTCGACAGGAGAGGAGAAGGACGTCACTCGATAGAGAGAAAGACGGCATGGAGAATTGTGTGGTGGCCTACGGCCTTCTCTCCGATGCCTCTGCCCGCCGCCCTCTCCATCTTGACTCCATCCGCATCCCCGTCAGCCGTTGAGCAAGGTCACTGTCAATGTCGGGTCGGCCGGTAGCACACTTAGCTGCTTGAGCCACGCACACCGAGCTTCTTGACCTCCACCTCGAGCAACTTGAGGTACCTAACGGCCTCGTCGAGGACGGTGGGCACGTCCATCTTGCCACTGCCAAGATGATCCCCTTGAGTGTTCGCATAATATTCTTCATCTGCTCCTTCTTCCTCTCATCACCTCTGGCGCCGGCCTCAGGCTTCTGACCACCACTATAGTCGGACCTCGATGCGTCGATGCTCACCCCGTACCTGGACAAGCACGTGGAGTCCGACGAGCCCCCAGCTTGGCACCCTAGCATGCAGCCCATGCTCACCATGTCCTCCTACTCCGTGCTCATCAGCGTGTCGATCTTGTCCGTGATCAGCATGGACTGTAACTCTATATAGTTTGCTTAGACTCCACTGATATTTCTTTCTGGCTACTGAGACGTCCCTCTCAGGCATTCGGTGTGTTAGTGATACCCTAGAGGCAATCATAGAGATGATTGTATCACATACTATGTTTACATATTTATCCGACTTTGTTCCTTAAAATAGATAACTCATTATTGGTTAATGAATATGTGATTCTTTCATGAGACTCTTTATATTGTTTGTTACTATTTCTAAAGGATCCCTGATCAAATATCATATGTGGAACAAGTATTTTTAAATGATCAGCACATGTATAAATTGATGATCATGTCTTATGGATCATAGTATAGATATACCAAATTAATAATGTGAACACATGTTGGGGAATATGTTATTGGATAGACCCAACATGAGACACTGTAAGAGCCATATGTGTTGTGTCATCAGTGATCTCATTTAGTGTTGGTGTTGAATCCTTAGACCTGAGATTATCATGGTTCCCAACATGTGAAGTAGCTTACTTAGGGACTGCTAAACACTACTTCGTAATTGGGTAGTTATAAAAGTAGTTTCGGGTATGCTGTGAAACATATAGTGGGATATGAATAATCAAGATGGGATTTGCCCCTCCTATGGAGAGATATCTCTGGGCCCCTCGATGTTGTAGATTATGGAAGTGCATGGCCATGCTAAAGGTGATTGAGGAGTCAATCATAAGTTATATAATCTATCACAGGTTCGAGTGAATGATTGAGCTATTAGAGGATGGCATATATCTAGCCTTGAGCTTAATCGATATCGTGAGGCAAAGGGGTTCATACAAGTATACACTAGAGGTTCAGTCAATATGATCTTTATGTATGCTCGGTGGGTCAATACATTCTGCTAGGGACCGCTGTTGACACGTGGACCGAAAAGGAGTTTTCGGGTTACAGCCGAGTGTACATGAATCTACAGGGTCGCACGCTTAATGGGCCGGTATAAGGGGATTGGATGGAGATCGATCCAATATGAGCTTAATTCGGATAGAGATCCGAATAAGAATCCTACAGGCCTTGGAGGCCCGAGTCATGGATCCTATATATTCATGAGGGGTGTGACCGGCGGAGCATTAGTATCACGTGAGAAACCCTAGCCGTCACTCCCATCCCTGAGCAAAACCCTAGCCGCGCGCGGGTTCTAGCACATCTACACGTGGCGTTCCATCCCTGTACATGTGGATACCGGTAGAGGCGTCGCTGCTTTGCGGTGCTGATCGGTGTGGGAGTACGGCGAGGAGAACGGACGAGGAGGAGAAGGTCGAGCTGGTTCGATCGACTACTTCCTCTACATCGACGCGCGCTACACCGCGAGAGTTACTTCGCCTTCTTAGTGCCTTCTTCCGTTGTGCAGCGCGTCGAGTAGTAACGATCTATGATCTAATACTTGAATGGTTACTAGTTTACACGGCATAAAATTATGATTTATGCTATCGTAGCCTTAGCGTATCCAAAAACGGTGAACACCCTCCACGCGTACCATATCTCCCCGAACCTGACGAGCGTGCTCTGCATGGTGTTCCTGAGGCGGAGAACGAAGCTCGGGTGCTCGGCATCCACATGCGCGCACCCCGCATCCCACCGTCGATCGCGCAGTGCCATTCGCGGAGCCGGAACAACGCGACGTAGGCGTCCTCGTCGGGCGGCTCCGAGGAGGACTCGAGGAGCCAGAGCGCGCTTGCGCCAGGTGGCCATGGCTACAGAGCACCCGCAGCGCGGTGCTCCTGTCGGAGTAGGTGGCCTCCGCATAAGCGGCAGCTGGCGCTGGCGAGGTTGGAGGAGAATGTCATGGCGAGGTTGGTCCATCAGCTTCCACACGGTTTCCTTCTCCTCGCTGGTGAGCACCAAATTGCCAGTACAGCTCCTGGACAGTGGTTTAGTTGGCATGGCCATGACGCCATCCATGGTTTTCCCACCGCCGCCGCTCCAACGCCCACCCTCCCGCCCATTGCCGCAACACTCCGGCTGATTTTGATGCAAATGAGTTGACAAAGCTTGATCTCACTTGCCTGGGTGCAAAAGCTGCTGCTAACGCAGGTGACAACGGTACAGCTTGCCACCCATCTGCATCCAAGCTCATCTCACTCCTCGCCATCTAGTGCAGGACGAAGCATGCCCCCTCCGCCTTCCTGTCCTCGCCGAGCCTTTCCACCAGGTGTCTGAAGGTGCAAGCTTGAGTAGGGGTGAAAACGGAGCGGATAATATCCGCTCCGATCCGCTCCGAATCCATCCGATGTGAGGATATGGTAAGGGTTTTTAGATAACCGGCCGGATACGGATGCGGATGCGGATTTTATCATGCGGATGCGGATGCGGATGTGGTATCAACGATATCCGACGGATGCGGATTATCCGATATTTTGATCGAATTATCCGATGCACTGTTTGGCAGATAATCCGCAACTTTCAGTCTTTCAGCCCATATATTGTAGCCCATCTAGCCCATCTATTGTGACCTAATCCACTCCTCCCGAAATCTCTCTCTGCCGAATGCCGTGCGCCATCTATCTCTCTCTCTCGAGTCGCTTCTTTGCCTCTTTTCCCACACGCGCCGCCGCAACGCCACTGCAGGCTGGTGGCACCACCGCCGATCCTTCATTCCTCCTAGTGCACCGGCCGCTCCTCCTCAGCTCCAGCCGGTGCCGCCGCCAGTGCCAGTACAGTCGCCCGCGCCATCCCCATTGTCGGCCCGTCGGCCTGTCGCCGGCGCCAGGCCGCCAGCGCCGAGGCGGCACCGTCGCTTGCGCAATCCCCATCGCCGCAATCCCCATCACCAGCTGTTGTTCGCCTATTCCAGTCCGACGAGGTGATGGCCAACGACGAGACTGTGTGCCTGTGTGCATACGTGCAGTCCTCACTGCTGTCTGTCGTATGCTGTATGCCTGTTGTGTGCTGTACTACTACTGCAGTACTGTTGTGTCGCGCCCGGAAAAATTACCTTTTCCCGAACGCTAGTGTATTAATCCCCGTCCCAAGAAAAGTCGGGGTACACCACACAAACATGATACAAAAGGCACATCTTTATTATATCGATAATATTTACATTATTACAAAGGCACTCTAGGCCTGACAATAAAAAATAAACAGCAGCGGACTAGCGGGCCTACTGTAGACTCCCGATTTTGGAAATCAGAAATCTTCTGTATTTATCCGTACCAATCTCTGGATCAGTAGTTGGTACACACATACATAGTTGGATAACAACATATCACGAATGAATTCAGGCTAAAAGAGTTAAATACTTACATTAGGGCCAGGTAGGCCAACAACTATCAGAGAACAACAGCGGAAGACAAAATAATATAAGGGCCCGGTTAACATGCCACAGGCAGTCGACTGGGGAACGAGACCTAGAACAAGACCGCACTCCGATCATCTTGTTGGATACGCAAGCGTACCGGCAAGGGCTTCTCTTCAACACTCTCATAAAAGATATATAAATAGCAAGGGTGAGTACCAACCGTACTCAGCAAGCCACCACAACAGCAATGCAAATGATAGAGGGTATTCAAGGAATGGCTTCAGGTTCTTTTGCGTAAAGCTGCGTTTTGCAAATATTTTCACAAGCCTAAGACCTAGCATAGACTGATCAAATTTTAGTTCCAGTGTTCACATTAAACAACGACGGTTTTGTCCACCATCCATTGTGATCCCAAGGATAGCTTCCCGCCATTGAATCGTCATGGTTTTCTGAGGACGTCCACCTTCCCTCCTCTCAGAAAGTGGCTCCAACAGCATAAAAATCATCATGTAATATCCCATCCCACACCAGTTAAGAATTTAGAGTCTAGCCAAGTGTAATACACGTCCCGGTGCTCAATAACCGCGAGCACGGCTATTCGAATAGATTTGGTTTACTCACGCTGCAGTGGATGTACACTTTACCCGTACTCCGCGACTGCCCAACACATGAGCCTCGTCCCAACACATGAGACGCGTCACGGCAAAGCTTTTCGATAACCTCGCATTGGCAGTACCCGCTCCATGAACTTTAGCCCTCATACACTCTTGGCGTCATACGTTTCTAGCAGTGAGAGGAGTTCTGGCGCTCCCGGGAAGGGAAAAAAAACACACACACTCCTACGTTGCTTCTTGTCGTTGAACCCAGTCCATCATGATTGTTCTCTTATGGGTATCCTCATGTAGTATTGCCAAGCCAGCCTCTGACCATCCGGAACAGGCATCCGCCATCCACCTGGCCATCCGAACCAAGCATCCGCCAGCAGACTGCTTGCCGCATCACACACCTAAAAGAAGACCACTATGCAGGGATACTGCCTCCGCTCAGCTATCTACTCCGCTAGATCTATACCCATACGAGAAGTGCGGTTGTACAGGGGGTCGTTTCATGCTTAACTTCATGGCTCGGTCCTTAACTGACCAGGGACGGCACTAGCCTTTTCCGGACACCACCCAAATCCTCCAGCCGCCCCAGTCGAAAACAGTTGTTTAACTTTATTTTCCTTTCACAAATCATGTCATCAATATCATGGCAATGTGGCGCTCATGTCTCCACATGCCGCATCTCAATTACCTTCCCAAAGATAATTGCCCAAGCATATAGCATTTGATAAATATGAGTATGCATGACTCTAGAATAGCATTTCTAAGCAATTGTCATAATTGACTAGGGACTCATACGCAATCATGGTTACAAGGATTTTAAGGGTAAACAATAATCAAGGCATGGCATAATCACAAGTAGGATGTTTATCATTGCATGCAATTTTATTTGTAAACAAAACAATTTTGCAATTGGGATCAACATGTTCAAGGAATAGTGATAACTTGCCTGCTCAGGATAGTCCTTATTCTTGATACAATCTTGATCAACCTTCACCTCCTGTAAGCTGCATACGTTGCCTCACGACTAACTGATATACAAATTCTATAATACGCGAGAAAAACCAATATTCAGGCAACAATCAAATATGCACAAATAAAATATAGTTGTTGGGGTCAAACTTAGGGTTGCTCATACTACTCGTGTTTGCTAATGGATTCTAATCAAGCTAAGAGCTAAGGTTTCTTAATCTTTATGTTGTCATCATGGTCTTTTCAGGAGTTAACCAACATAGCATTTATGGGATACATATTTGGCTAATATGTGGTTTAGTCTAGCAAACGGCTATATATGCATCTATCTAAATAGAACGGTTATACACTAGAGGTTCTGTTGCCGGATGGATTTTGGATCGGTCAAATAATTACTGTGAATCATTTCTATTATTATGAACATATCTTATTTGTCACAATAAATTATGAAAGGTTAATAATTATCCATGCTCAATATGTTACACTTGTGAGGCTAATAATATTATAGTTACAGATTATCTCATCACATAATTTTACAATGAATAATCTTAATTTACAATTGAACTTAGGTTATATTAGGTCAAGGTCTATAATTAGGATTTATCTACCATACATGTTCATCATATATTCTCTTTAATTTTAATATGTGCAATCAAGCAATTTAATACTACACCGTATAGCTATAATGGGTTGTGCAGTATATGTGTGTGCACAATATCTTAATATTGAATCATTTACTGAATAGTTGCTATTTACTATAGGCTATATAGTACATGTGATTTTAAGTGGATTTATGAGTGAGTTACCGTCTATACAACTTAAGGGTTGATTTCCAATCTAAACATATACTATTGTATAGGAAATGCCGTTTAATTAATTTTGTGTGGGTGATTTTAGTCACACTAGCTCTGTTATTATCTTTCATAAACAAGTTAAAGACTCTTCTATGTGTGTTTATATTTTAGTCACAAAATATGAGGCTAAACATTCTTTATATAATTTGGACGCATGTGTATAATTATATAGGAACATATATTAATAAATGGCACTAGCATTTCCTATGCTTTAATTAATTTGAAACAATGCTTCTAATTAGTTTATAGTGAGAAAGCATGTTAAAGACAATTATTTGACATCTACTTTACAGTATATTTTCAATTTTATTTATTAGCACATTTTTAAGTTAACTACTATGCATCATCTTGATATTAATTAACTTTTAATTATAAACATATTTTATTAAATAGTGAACTATATACCATTGGAAAGCTTATGAATTTAGATGAATTTAGGTTCAAGTTTCACTCAAATCCGAGTTAAAATGAATAAGTTATGCTAGTGTAAAGATTCAAATTTGAATAATTGCGAAACAGTACTGTTCATAGCGGATTTATTTTAATCCGGAACCTATCCACAGCTCAGAGTCACTGACGGGTGGGGTCAGGGGTTTTATTATCTTTTCTACCGAATTATTTTTGTTAGAGAAAAATAGGGAGTGGGCCCGGCTTGTCAGTGGCTCGGCTGCTCTCTTTCTCTCTCTCGTTCTTTTCCTATCGTCTTCTTCCTCTAGCCATCGGGAGGCAGCACCAGGGCACGGCTGGGCGCGACGGGCACAGGGCCAGGGCGGCACGGCGGCGGCCAGGGGATGTGCGGAGGAGCTCAGGCGGCCCTCCACCGGCGGCGGCGGCGCAAGGCGAAGCAGGGGCGAGCGTTGCGGCACGGCAACGTCATGACCGAGCTTGGCTGCAAGCAGCTACGGTGAACGGAATGGTTTGCGACCAAATTGGTGAGGGCGTGAGCATCTATGACGCATGAGGGTTCCGTTTTTCCAGAAAAATCGAAGGGAGAGCCCCCCGGATGGCATGTCCACGGTGACCTCCACGGGCGGAGCTTCGGAGCTCGGGCTTGTCACGATTATGGCCCTAATCGATGAAATAGTTGGGGGAGGTAGTTCCTAGAGGAATAGGAGGAGTAACAGGAGTGAGGACTTACCGAGGGACGGCGGAATGACGAAGTTCCGCAGCGGTGGTGGAGCCGGGAAGAAGCTGCAGCACGCCCACATGGTGTTCGACGAAATGTGTAGTCGGGTGAAGAAAAGGCAGAGAGGGGAGGACAAGCTCGTGGGGGCTAGGAGGTCTTTTATAGGTGGGTGAGGGGCTTGTGCTGGAAGCTAAGACGGATAAGCTCGCCAGCTCATGGCCAGCCGGGCTAGATGCGGGGCTAGAGGCGGTTATGGCATAGGCGCACATGGCATGACGCGGGGCACAGGGATGGGACAGCGCGCGGCGACGGACGTGGCACGGGGCTCGGCGTGGTGCGACGCGACAGACGACGGCGCAGCAGCGGCACATGGCTTGGCGGCGCGGGGCGTGAGGCACAACGAGACGGCGTGCGACGCGGCAGCGAAGCCGACACGACGGCGATGGCGACGGCGCGCAGCACGGCGATGATGTCGATGCGACGGCGACGACAACGGCACGCACGGAGGAGTGGGGCTCGAGAGGATGCGACCGACGACGGCGACGGCGCGCGGCGGGATGGAGATGGCGCGGCAATGGCGACGGTGGTAACAAGACGGTGCGCGGCGGCGCGGGGTGCAAGGCAGCGGCGCAGCAGAGGGCGGCAGCGACGTGGGGCTCGAGGGGGAGCGCGGCAGAGGAGGGGTGGTGGTTAGGGAACTAAATCAAACACCTTGAGGGCTAATGAACAGTGCTAGCCAACTATTTTTGATTTTATAGGGTATTTTGCAATTAGGAAAAATATACTATTGCCCCTAATTTTGTCACAATGTAAAATACACCAAGCCTAAGTTAATCCATCGAAATTTGTATTCAAATTTAATATTGAACATATTTTTATTTTTATTATATATTTTTCTAAGTATTCCTATTTTTAGGGCTTTGGTTTATTTATAAATTGAGAAAAGTTGCAAATTAAATTTGTATTTTACTCCTAAGCAGTTGAGTGACCATATTAAGTGCTCAAATGTGAATTTTCCCAAAATTTAATATTGTCCAATATTTAATATATATCCTAGATTTTTATAATTTCCTATATTTGGGATTTTGGTATTTATATGTTTTCACATATATTGGTTTGTCTTTTTGGATTGGTTTTACCACCACATGGATTTCTATAATTTAGCATTTGTGATTCAATTCAAATTATATAATATCTAATTAATTTTCCCCAGTAAAACTATTCTATAGATAGAGTTCCATTTATTTGAATGATTATCATTTCCTAAGTGTTTGTATTTCATGGCACGCATCACATGGTTCAAGTATTTAATATTTGATCCATAAATTAAATTGGTAACTAACCTTCCCTTTGTCTGGCTTTGTTTTCTCATGCGTAAATATTTATGGGGTTCATAATAAATATCTTATTATTATAATTATTACTTAGTTGTATAAGTTTAGTTTAATTTTCCATTGTGACAATTTATAGTTTGGCAAGTAAAAGCAACCAGAACATCCAGCATGATGCAAAAGTTTTAAAAAGTTTGAAATTTTAGTGATTTTTATTGTTGGGAATTTTCAGGATGTTACAAATCTACCCCCCTTAAAGAAACCTCGTCCCCGAGATTCGATGAAACTACATAGACATCAAACTAGTTCGGCTTAAATATTGTTCGACAAACAAACATGCTAATCGAAGGTTGAAACTCCAGGGTCTTCGTGGCTTCCGGACGTCATAAGTTGATGAGCGAAGCAAAGCGACACTCTTTGTACTTCCGCCGTCTTGGTTAGCAACGGACTTAGTTGACAGTCTTGTGGCACATGATCCATCCTTTCGCAGAGGAAGCAGGTGATCTTCGTTGCAGGGCACTCTCCGTTTTGATGGTCTTCGTCACAATAGGGGCATTGAGTAACGCATTTGCTACCGTAGTGTCCTATCTCTCCGCAACGACTACATGCTCTAACCTTCAAAAGCTCTTTGGATGGGTCTTGAGCTTTGTCATTTTCTGGGATAATGCGTGAAGGCAGTACTTCTTGTTCTTCTTTGACGCCTTGAGTACAGTCTTTCGCATAATGTCCAAATTGTCCACAAGAAAAGCAGCATCCATCTCTTTTCGGTTTCCATAGTTGTAACTCGTCAACTTCTTCAGGCAAATCACTGATTTCTATTCCCATTTTACTGAGATCCAGTTCAGCATAGGTTATTAGTGGTGACATCTTTCTTTTCCGTTTTCCCTTCCACCAATGTGGTGTAGTTCCTGGTCTACGAAATTGCTGATACATTGGTTTTGGATAGAATGAATGTGGCATCGGTTTTGGTGGTATTCCCTTCCTCATATTCCTGTTTGGGTGTCGGGGTATATTCCTTACTTGTCCATTTCCTAGCTTTCTCTTAGGGCAATCCAAGGCATAATGTCCTTCCTCGCCACATCTATAACACGTGACATTTATCCTTCGTTTTGCTGGAGTCAGGTGGCACCTTTTATTCAAAGAATATTGCTTTAAGTGATTTAGACCAAAGGTGTAGTCTTCTGGCTTTTGTGGGGATTGAACTCGTTCTTTGTCACTGGAAGCTTGGGGAGGATCTTCAAAGAGTAGTATAGATTGGTCTATCTCCATATTCTGTAGGTGTTGTAAGTTGGAGGAATTCTTGTTTCTCGGTGTTAGTTGTTCCATAATCTTTTCATCCTATGGTAAGCTTATTCTGTTAGAAGTTAGTAGGTTGAAGGTTAGCAAACTATTATTCTCAGCGTCAATAGTAGCATGACAATGCTGAATTGTTGTTTTTGTGCTTCCTCCATTCAATCCTTCGTTCCTTAACATATTATAAATCTTGTCGACGATTTACTGTCATACGGTACTGACTACACTCAAAATTCCTTGTCCAAGGGTGAATAGAGCTTGATATGTTGTATTCTTTATCCATATTTTCACAAGTTATTTGATTGAGGTTTCTCCACATAGGCTACCCCCTTAAAAATAAGAAATTTTGGGGATATGCTTTTGCGTTCACAAAGTAGATTTTTTTATCAAAATGGTTTTGCGCAAATATCCTTTTGTAAGTGATGTTTGCAAAACATTTAAATTTTTCAAGAGAAGTATTTTCTCAACCAACATAATTTGATAATAGATTTTTCAAGGAAAGCTCTATATAATCATATAGATGTTTAACAAAAGAAGTATGGCAACTAGAAACTTTTGTAACCAATTTTTTTTTGAAGAAACCTTTGATTTTATTTCGCAAAAGAAAACTCTTGACAATAGGTCCAAAATGCTATATGTAGTTTGTATTCATGGTTCATAGTTGAAACAACAATACTTTTGAACACCTCAAAATAAAACTCATGAAATAGATTCTTTTTTTTTGAACTTTTCTCTCTTTTTTATTTAAGAAAAGCTTTGGGCAAATAGTTATTGAGATTCAACTTAGGGAAATCCTTTTGAAAGGATGTTTTCGAAGACATGCTTTCAAAATTTCGTTTTAAGTGAAGTTTTATTTTGGAAAATTTTGCAAGACATTATTTGGAATCAAAATTTCACAAATAATTTTCAGAGAAAATTTTCTTTCCAAGCTAATTTTGACCATTCCCAAAATTTAATATAATTTCAAAGTGGTTTTGGAGACAATTTTGCAATTACATAGTTTGAAACAAAGCTTTCCTTTCTTTTTGAAGCAATTTTCTTTGTAAGACTGTATTTCAAAATGCAAAAATTAATTTGTTTTGCAATATTTTCTAGAGACAATTTATAAAATAAAGTTTTCAGGGGATTTAAGCCATATAAGTTTAACTTGTCCTTGGAAATTTGAAGCAACCTAGAGCTAAAACCCAATAAATTCAAATCTCTTTCTTCCTTCATCCATGTACTCTTATCCAAAACAGGGTTCCTTTTATTAAATTTCCATATCAGCATACCATCTTATATTCCTTTTTGATTCATAATCTTCAGATCCTTATATGTTTACGGAAACAACTTAGCAATCTTGCATGGCTTTCTCATAGATACGCAGTCTGTTTCTCTTCTCTTTATTGTCCTTTATGATACTCCCATGTCGCAGATAGTGTTTTTGTGGTTACTAACGGCTTAGTCAAGACTTCACTTCTACTGTACGAGGGTGTAACTAGAGGAAACTAGTACTAACTATGATAGGTTATCATGATCTATGAATTAATTTCTGATCTTTTCTTTTTCTTTAGTCTGTCTTTCATATAACATGATGCAATCGTCTACTTTCGAGGATGAGGTTTCGGCAACAATCAATAATATTCCTATAGCGTCTTAATTGCTTTCGATTCTTATTCTACAATTTTGAAATATAGATGAGAATATAGAACCAATATTTTTCAATCACAAATCAAGTGGTAAAATCGCCTTGTCAAAGGAAAGGTTGAGATGTAAGGTATCAAAATAATTTTTTTTTGGCGTACCGGAATCGGATATTTTTGAAGAAAGGTAAGATGAGAAAGCAACATTTGAATAGATTATACTCTGATCAGAGGTGTACATCTTTACCCACAAGACACGCCTTTACTCTGCATTCCATTGCAATTGGAACCCATCATAAAAAACGTGACATAACCCTTTACCCATCCTAGCCGTGAACAAAAGTACCAACCCAACCTTGCCTACGGCCGGTATCTCGGATAGGCAGGCTAGGATTGAGCCCCTAGCAACAGGATCTAGACCGGGTGCGCCACACACATAGGGGTGAGACCACCCGCATACTAGTCCAGTGCCATGGCATCTCGACTAACGGACACCGGCCCGTGTAGCCTTCATCTGCCTAGACATCTCGATTACCGAGCTGCAGCTCGCGTAGCCTTCATTTGCCTCAAACATATCCATCATCGCAACGACTTCATCCATCTCTATCCGTGTCCTTTTGTTCAGGACTAGACTGAGCACCGAGTTAAGCCTTACCCATTAGACATGTGGTTAGTACGGTAGTGCTTTGCAACAGAGGCTCGAGCTTAATCCTTATATTGGCTGGGGTGCTACTTCCCACAACTGGCATGCACCCAAACCCCACCGGAAAACAGGTTTTAGGGGTTTTGAAAGAGGAAGAGAGGGGTATGTCTAATTCCACCATAAGCCAACCATTCCATAGTGTCCAAATGATATGAGAATTCCCAAAGTCTAAAGTTGTAAAACCACCTAATGTTGCCTAATTAATCAGCGAAGCATCTACCTAAATTCATACTAGTGGAACCATGAATAGAGTACCCACTAGTTGGAGTTTTATTTGCCTAGGGTAAGCAAGGTGATAATAACAATTGTAATGATAAGGCTATAACAAGGATTAATAGGTAATGCTAAATAAAACAGTGATAACGCGGGAATTTAAATAAAGCAGTAATGCAATAATTCAAATCAAAATAATTTTATAAACTGGGATTTAATATGCTCAAGGATGATGTGACTTGCCTTGCTCAGAGAGAACGGCCTTCCGAACCTTCGGCGACAACCGCGAACCACGCTTCGGGAACCTCCGGAACGACAGGAGTTACGCGAAGCACACAAGCAAAGCTAAACCCTACAAAGAAGCAATAACAATACATAAAAAGAAAAGCACAAGGTTCTTTAGGTTATAACAAACATTAGGAGACTTGAACGGATCGATTCGGAGTTCGTATGACCAAGATATGATCATCCGAAGTTTAATGCTGTTATATGGAGATTTGCGGATTATTATAATTAAACTTTGCAACTATAAAATATGTGTAAGCGCTAGCCTAGAAAAGAAAGGAAGGCTGCGCTGTTGACATGCGGACCCCACATGTCAACCCAAAGGGCCACGGTGGACCGGGTACATAGAGACGGTCCACGGGTCGACGGAAGCGGACCCCGTGTGTCAACCGAGGCAAGTGGCCGACAAACGGACTCCACTGGACACCACGCGGGCTGCACACGTGGAAACCACGCGGCTACCGAGCGGGCACACTAACACGGTCACCACACGCACACACGAACGACTACTGACACCGGTACACGGGTACCGGGGTCGACAACCGCACAATGGGCACGGGGCAACACCGAAAGGACGAGGACGGGGCAACGAGAGGAGGGACCCTTACCACCACGCGACGAGGCGTGGGATCAACGACGACGAACGGGCACAGCGGAGACGGCTCAGGGACGATGGAGATGAACGGCGAGGAGACGACTTCGGCGGCGATCCTTAGACGGAGGCGAGACGAGGCCGGCACAAGGCTTGACGACATGGACCCGAGGACGAAGATGACGACGGGACTGCAGCGGCTCCCTTGACGGACGCGGACGACGAACAAGCACGGCTTGACGAAGGGAGGGCCGACGACGAGCGCAACCGGGAACGACGATAGGACGACGACAAAGACCGGCAAGGCGACGACGACGAACGCCGGCGGGTTCGGCCGAAGGGAAGGCGATGCTGAGGACGACGTCGCCGCTGTGATGCCGGAGGAGGAGACGGCGACGTCGGCCGGCGCACGGGCACGACGGAAGGGGTTGCCGAAGGAACTCCGGCGAGGCGGATGGAGAGGCCGGTGCGGGGCAGCGACGTTCCGGCGACTTCCGGACGGAACAGAGGAGCAGCTGGGGTGGAGAGCAACATCACCGTGCCAAGGGAGGAGATGGCAGCGTCGGCCGACGCTTAGCTGTGGCGATACGGCCGGCAGGAGGTGGTACAGTGGCGGCAACGCCACTGGACGTCGACGAGGGCACCGTTCCGGCGAGTTTCCGGCGAGGAGACGGGGAGGCCGGGGAGAAGGATGGCGTCGCAGTGCCGGGGAAGGCGGTGGCGACGTCAGCCGCCGCATGGGCGAGGTGGCACAGGCGGCTGGAGGGTGGCCGACACCGAGGAAAGAGAAGGAGGAGGCGGGGGGAGGTGGTGCGGCCACGGGGGAGCTCGGGAAGGGGCTAAAACGAGAGAACGGAGCGATGGGGTTCCATTTTATAGCTGAGGAGAGGGAGCCGACCACGGGAGAAGGCGGAATGAAGGCGGAAATGGCGGCCGGCGGCCATGGAAGGTGGCCGGGAAGACGCGTCCGTTCCCGGTGATTGGGGGCACGAATCAAGGGGGAAATATGGGGGAAAGAGAGAGGAATCAATGGGTATTATTTCCCCCTATTTAATTTCGGAATCCCCGTTTGAATGAGGCGGATTTGGAGGAGGGAACAAGCTAGGGTTCACGGGAGAGAGTGAGGAGGCCGGGCGGGTGGAGGAAGGAGACGACGACCGGCGCGTGGGCCCCACGCGGGCGCGCGTGCAACGCACGTGCGCACGCGGGAGGGGAGTGGCTCGGGCAGGGGGGCGCGGCTTGGGCCAGGCGGCCGGCCCAGGAGGAGAAGAGGGAGAGGCAGCCCGGGAGAGAGAGGGAGGAGGAGGGAGCTGGGCCGAGGGGAAGGAGGGAGGGACGGCCCAAGAGAGAGAGAGGGAAGGAAAAAGAGAGGGAGGAGGAAAGGACTTTGGACGCGGGCCGAGGGAGAGAGAGGGAGGCTTTGGGCCAGACTTGGCCGAGGAAAGGAGAGGGATTATTTTTTAGTTTTACTTTTTAATAAACTTTGTTAATTGTTGTTGCTGCTTAATAATTATTTTCGGTGTTCTGAAAATTCAAGTAAAATTTGAGAGCTCCTTTTAGACGAAGGAGAATTTAACAAAAATTCTCCGGGCCACATTCAAATTATTCTTGTACGCATTTTAAGATTTGCCAATTTCTTTTCGAATTTTAATTAATTCTATTATTCCTTTTAGAGAATGATTTTTATTTCGAGATGAATTTATCAAGACGTGACATGCTGTATGCTGCGTGCTCTACTGCTCTATGTTGTATGCCTGTATGCCTTGCCTCATGCCGATGAGTGATGACTTTTATTTTTACATTTTAAGCAACTTAGTGACAAGTGAATTATTGAACTGAGACTTATATTATGTTTTTGATGGATCATAGATGTATCTTGGATTATATTGAGCCCGGGCTAATTGTATTGCCGCCTTCTTGTTGTGTGGATTGAATACAAACTTGACATCCGACAACTTTTTGTCCGTTTTTGAACCGAGTCCGCACCGAATCCGACGTCCGAAATAATTTGCTCCGCATCCGCACGTCATCCGCACCCGCTCCGCATCCGCTTAAAAAAAATGGTTTAGGATATGGTATAGCTATTATCCGTCCGAATCCGCTCCGTTTTCACCCCTAAGCTTGAGGACGGTGTCCGCTCGCTATGATCGCGTTGAAAACCCGTAAACCCAGCTCTGCAGCACCCGTTGACGAGAACGCCGTACCCCGTACGTGGCAGCGCCCGGCACGGTGCCATTAAGCTGCATCTCGAGCACCTGTGCGGCTCCGCGCCGGAAGAGGATCCTCTGACGTAGTGCAATCTACGTCAGAGGGACGTCGAATGCTGCTACACCGCTTGATCGGCATCGGACGGAGGTGCACAAGCACGGTAGATTAACTGGCTTCTTTTCTGCTCACGCTGACAAAATCGAACAGTTTACTCGCTCACAGGGACGTCGGCCGGCGCGGAGAACGACGGCGTCACGGCGACGTGCAGCGCCTCGTCGTCACGCGTGTAGGTGCTTGTGGCGGGGAACATCAGCGCGTACGCCGCCCTGGAGCGCACCGCCACCGCCTGCGTCAACCGGAGTGCGTGGATGCCTCGAGGGATGGCGAAATAAATCCCGGCCAGTTGCTGCCCGCCGGAGTAGTAGTCAACGTGGCCATGCAGCACCCTTCCCGGCAGCAAGTCCCTTATTACGATCACATGTCCTTCAACTTGCAGGGGCTCATCGCAAATGACATTCACTAGCACGCTTGCATGCATCCATGCTCAAAGCACAACCACGATACCGATTCTGGCAAGAAGAGTGAGATTCAGCGGTGCATCTGAGCGTGAGCTCGAGGAGACAGGTAGCATGCCATGGCCCATGGCTCGGTATAAGCGCTGGCCCCAGCGACAGGAGGTCGGCGCAGGTGAACCACACACTCAATGTGGACGCCGGCACGGCGCCGCCGCAGGAAGCTGCGCTGCGGGCCTGCGGCACCATCGGCGAAGAACTCGGCGGCATATGACGAGAGAAGCGGCCGGCCGAGAGCGAGCCAAGTTTTTGTGGGTTGATTTTGTCAGCGTGGGCCGAAAAGAAGCCAGTTGGTCCGCTGTGCTTGTTTACCTCCGCTCGATGGCGATCGAGCGGCCTAGCGGCATCGAACGTCCCTCTGACGTAGATTGCTCTACATCAGAGGATGTTGTTCCCCGCGCGCCTCGTCGACCCTGCCGACGTCGCACAGGCAGCTGCAGTCGAAAGGGAAGAGAAAGGGCAGAGAAAGAGAGAGGGAGGGAGGGAGGAGGAAGAAGGGGATGAGAGAGAATAACATGTGGGTCCCATATATTTTTTTAATGACAAATAGGTCTCACATATTTTTTAATTCTAATGCCACAAATATGCCATGTCAACGCCACGTAGGACGAAGACCGAGTCAACATTGCCACGTAGGCGCCATGTCAGCAAAACCACCCTCCAAAACCGCCGAGAGAGTTAAATTGCACCTGTTTTAATAGTTGGGGGTCGAGATATTCAATATTGTGGTTTAAGGATACGGATCAGATTCGACACTAGATAAGGGAGTCAAAATGAACTTATTCCTCCACACGTCCACACGGGGCAATCTTGTTAATTCGGCCATTGTTTCTTTGGAAAAAATTGATTGGGCCGGTCGGTGCTGGACCTGCTGGTCCATTTGGGGCGTGTTTGGATGGAGGGATATGGGTGGATAGGATAATGGCCGCCCATTTTTTTGGGTGTTTGGTTGCTGGGCAGGGGTGGGATGGAGTGGCCCGGGGACGAATATTCCCCCCAGATGCTGGATGGGGGGATCCGGCCGATTTTCCCGGATCCAGCCGCCCGAGCGCCCGGGCGAGCTGGGCGAGCGGGGAGGCGGTCGCGGCGGCCGGCGCTGGTCGCGGCGACGATGCGAACCAGACGACGACAGTGCGGGCGGCGATAGCCGCGTCGGCGGGAGGAGGCGGCTGGCGGGAGGAGGCGGCCAGCGGGAGTAGGTGGTCGCCGGCGGGAGGAGGCGTGAGCTCGGAGACGCTTGCCGGTGACGACGACGACGCGGACCCGACGACGACGACGGTGCGGACCCGACGACGACGACGATGTGGACCTGACTACGACGACGGTGTGGGCGTCGAGAGCTGCGTCGGCGGGAGGCGGCGGCGCCTGCGGCCGGTGGGACGAGGCGAGCTCGGCGACGAGAGAGGAGGTGAGCCGACGACGAGAGAGGAGGCGAGCCGGTGACGACCGGATCTGGGGTGCGCCGGCGAGAGAGGGCGAGCGGCGGTGGCCGGGGAGAGAGGAGGCGAGGCGGCGGCGGGAGAGAGAGGAAGCGCGGCAGCGGGGTTGCCGGCGAAGACCTTCGGCGAGGGGCCGCCGGCGAAGACCTTCGGCGAGGGGCGGCCGGCGATTCCGAGAAGGAATTTTTTTTTCTTTTTTTTTGTTTTTCTCCTTCCCATTTATTTCTTTCTGCTTTTTTTATTTCTATTTAGATTTTTTTAGTAGATTGATATTTTTTGGGTGAGAATTTGGAGGGGTATACTCACCACCTCTAATGAAAGGGTGATTGCAAACACTCATCCATCCCACTCCCCCCAACCAAACAAAAAAATTGATCACCATATCCACTTTCATCCCTACAAACAAACAAAAAACTGGATCGCCATATTTACTCCACCAAACAAAAAACTGAATCGCCATATCCAGCAAAATATAGACCGCCATATCCCATCCAACCTTGACCGGAAACCAAACACACCCTTGGTCACTAGAGCCTGACAAGCATACTTGCACAAAAATCTCTTCCATTTCCTCTTTCTTTTTCTTTTTACTATATAGCATTTGACAGAAAACACCTAATAAAATATTGCGCATTTTAGATCATCGGATATTTTAATATTCGTGTAGTACAACATAAACGTAACCACATCCCTCCTCACACCAGTGCCGCACGAGAATCGGGATCAAGCGCTACTCACTCGATGCCCCCCCTCCCCCTCTCTCTTCTCAAGTCAGTAGCGGTGAGGTACCCCGCCCCACCAGCTCCCCCATCCTCGTTGGCTCCTAACCACTTGTGAGGGGCGGATCCAGGATATTGGATCGATAGTGTCATCGTTAAATCATAGCAATCATCGTAGTTTCTAACAAACTAATAATATGCATGAAAAGTAATAAGAATAGTGATAAGCAGTAGAGTTAATAGATGGAATAATGTAGATGAACTTGCATAATAATTCAAATAACTAGCAGTTAAACATCCAGTGATCACATAGTACTAAAAATAAAGTTACCATCCTGAAAAACCACAAACTATACTACTAGATGAGATCTTCTTCGGTGCTTGGAATTAATTACAACCGTTGATCATCAATAATCCAACGCACTTGATGAGAAGGTACAGGAAAAAGGTATTAAAAGGGTGGACCATGTATGAGAGGTGGTGGAAGGTTAAAATTGTAATTGACTTTCATAGTTGATTTGTGCGGTTAAGGGAAAATGCGTCATCTTTTCAATATTTGTGTCTGTATTCTCCGATTCGTTCAGGACAGCAAGCTCGCGGCGGCCGTGGCGGTCGCTGCCGCTGTCAAGCGTGCCTCCCCGATCCGTTCCAGGCGAAGGTGGAATTGGAGGTGGTGGTGGCTGTGGTGGAGGCGCACGGGCTCCCCTTCCTTCACAGTGTGCCGTCGACGGCCGCGAGCTCACGGCGGCCGCGGCCACCGCCGATCGTTGCCGTCACCGTCGCTGATTTCGAGTGTGCCTTCTGCTCTGCGTACGTAGACATGAGTTCACCAGAATGGATTTTCTGTGGGAATACAATCGCACGACATCAAGGGACCTGGGAGGATCAGAGTAGAATCACTGTAGTGTCTCGCGTGATTGTCTGCATAGCAAGACCCGTCGAGCACTTCATTTGCCGCTGTCGTGCGAGTACTCACGCTCATGTAGGTGGGACGAAGAACCATAGCGGCAAGCTGGCAGCCGAAACATTTCCTTAGTCCAAACTGCAACTTTTTGACAAGTTTAGATGATGTGAAATACAAAGTTTAGCAAACCCTAGTCCAATATGGAATTCACTATATTTTTTAAGAATTAATCATGCATGAGTTCAACAAGATTACCACTCCCGGAATCAAATTAAGTTAGCTTGCTTGACTTGGCTAATTGGCGCCGCCGCTGCACGCCCCTCCATGCGCGCCGCGGTCGCAGCCGCCGCATGCGCCCGTCGCTCCTGCCTGTCACCGCCGCCGCACGCTCTGTGCCTGCTCCAACCTCGTTCTTTCACTCGGGGTATAGGGTTAGGATTAAACACAAAGGGAGGTGATCAGGGTCATGCCAACATCATGTAAAACAAATGGGAATGTGGCAATTACTAAGCTACCCTTAATATTATTTTCTATTCCTAAACTATCCTATATGAATGAACAGTGGATGTTGATTTGTTAAGGAGGTACCTCAGTACCTGAGGTACCTTCCAATTACTGTAAAAGATCTCATACTAGATACATATATGCAAAATAAATAGCACTACAAGTATTTTTTCTACACAAACATAATATCACAAATGAATATTAAAAACCTTAGACCAGGTGTCCGTACAGTATACAACCGGCACCAAAGACCAACACTTAACGACTCGGAGCCTTAGAGCCCCCAAATCTCGGAAATGCTGTTGGGCGATCGATCGCCCTGGGGATGGGGTAGCGATCACCTTCCCCCTTCCTTTCTCCACCTGGTTTCCTTTTTTGGCACAACATTACTTTCCTATTTTAGTAAATTTATACACTTAGGGCATCCACAATGTAAGACATCCTAGAGTGTCTTCACTAACTGAAGACACTCGTAGGGGAACTTAGCTTGCAATGGAGGACACTCCTGTATGGGCTCCTCAAAATCTGAAGAAACTTAATAGAGACACTCCAACCCACAATGGATATCCCAGCCCACAAAGCCCCATGTTTATTTTTACTACCCTACCCCTAATCTCTCTCCTGCCCCCTCTTTTTTTCGCCGCCCTCTCTCTCTTTTTTCGCCGCCCTCTCCCACTTGCCAGTGTCGCCACCGCCCTCTCCTCTTTTTTCACCGCCGCCGCCGCTCCCCTCTCCCGTCGCCGGCATCCACCGCCGCCCCTCTCTCTCCCTCTCTCCCGTCGCCGCCCGTCGCCGTCCTCCCCGGCATCCTCCGCCTCGCGCCGTCGCCGGTCGGGGGCGCCAGATCCGGTGCCGTAGTGGGCGGATCTGGGCCCCCCGCGGCCAGATCGGGGAGGCGCCGGCGGTGGCGGGCACGGCGCCGGCGGTGGCGAGCGGTGCGCGGATCCCTTGTCGCCGTCGCGGATCCCTCGTCACCGCCACCTCTCTCTCATCGCGGGGTCGGCCGGAGGCCGTGTGCCGCGCCGCCACCCCTCTTCCTCCGCCCGTCGCTGTCGCGGGGTCGTCGCCGAGTCGTTGCCGTCGCGGGGTCGTCACCGGTCGTCGCCTACTCCCAACGTCGAGGGTGAGGGGTGGAACGGTAAAATGTGGGGTGGGAGCGGTGTCCATGGGACACTCACCTAGCCACGCTCTCTGCAATGCGTCTCCCGGCTCGGTGTCTCGGCGAAAAGCTGCTGAGGAACGCGACCCCCAGGGAGGAGCCGCGCACTTGGCAGAGGAGACGGGTCCGGCTGAAAAGCTAACGGAGGGTGGACGGCCGTTCCCAGGGAGACGACCCAGGGACACCCATTGTAGATGGCCTTAAGGTTTATACACCTCAAGTTTACACATCTAAAGTTTATTGACCAAAAGTTTATAAGTCAAAAGTTTATATATCTGAATCAAATTTGAATTTGAATTCAAATATTTTTTTATATATAGTATATCTATACATCTAAAGCATACAAATTTGTATTCAAATTTTGGTTTATGAAATTTGTTCGGAATTTACTTATTTTTCACCAGATTTCGTGAAATTCTAAATTCCACCGGTGCCCGAAACGGAAGGGCGTGCCGAAATCATAAACCGTCGGGACACCATCGATTTGTCCCGGAGCGCTCTCGCGCGGATGACAAATCGACAAGGCAACATAGGGTTGCAGTTGTAGTAGCAGTAAACAGCAGCAGCCACCGGCCACCAGTACTCGTCGTCCCATCCGCCGAGCTGTAATACTTTCCCCCCAAGCCCACCTGCCGCTCCCCATGTTACCCTCCTCTGATCCTCTCCTCTCCCGCAGTCGCAGGCCAGCCAAAAGCAAAACCATTGCCTGCCGACCACCGCCCGTCTGGGCCCCCCGAAACAGTGCATGTTCGTCGTCGTACCGTACGCAGCCCCCACCACGTGGATGCCGGAAAGCCGGTGACGGCGGCGTAGCAGCAGCACACACACCGCCGGTCGCGCCGCGGATCTAGGCTCGCGTGGCATGCATTGCATTGCAAAACGGAAAGGCCCCCGTCCGTCGACGAAGATCGAGAGAGCGTTTGGACTTTTGGCGTGCGAAAAGCCCCCAGCAAAACAGGGAGATTTTGCCGGCTGCCCTCGTGCCCCGTGAAACCGAAATTTTGAACAGCTCTGCGACGACGAGGGACGCCTTTTTAATGCTACCTCGTCCGTTCCAAAAATAAGTACAACTGCGGTTATTCGTGTTTAATGTTTGACAATCTGTCTTATTTAAAAAAAATTATGAACAATTTAAAAATATTTAGTCACATATAAAATGCTATTCATATTTTAGTAATAAAAATACCAATTATAAAAAATTTTCAAATAAAATGAACGATCAAATATTTAACGTTGAACGTGAATGGTATAAAACTGTAATTATTTTAGGATGAAAAGAGTACAAGTACTGTATATACGAGTTTTTACTTTTTACTACTACTACATGGCGAATTGAACTTTTGCACGAGTGCACGACAATCTGTAGGGGTGCAAGACACGGATGGGGAATCCATGTGCCGCGAGAGCTGTGAATGCGATTAATACGAACCTGGAACGATCCATGTGCGGTGCCCGCAAGCTGTGGATACGAACCGCGCATGTGCGGTGCCCTCTCCAGGAGTAGAATGGAGTTTCCAGAACTAGTAGCTAGTGGAGGTGCACTGGAAAAAGGGATCAGCATGTGCCGCCGATCTAGTGGACGTATACTACGGAGTACTATTATTTAATCTAGACTTGGAGTAGCATCTCACCACCTCGTCGTGTTAGGGTCTGTTTAGTTGGCAAAATGAAAATTTTCAGTGTCACATCGAACGTTTGATCGGATATCGCAAGTGTTTTTCGGACACGAATGAAAAAACTAATTTCATAACTCGTCTAGAAACCACGAAACAAATCTCTTGAGCCTAATTAATCCGCCACTAGCACATGTAGGTTACTGTAGCACTTATGACTAATCATAGACTAATTAGCCTCAAAAGATTCGTCTCGTAATTTCCTCCGTAACCGTGCAATTAGTTTTTCTTTTAATCTACATTTAATGCTCCATGCATATGTCTAAAGATTCGATGTGATGTTTTTGGGAAAAGCTTTTTTGGACTAAACGGGGCCGCGGGGCCTTATTTTTTTCTTACATCTCCTCGGGTTCGTTTGATTCCCGGTATTAGTCGTTACCTCGAAACTCGAATTGCCCGCCCAAAGCTACCGAAAGGAGTATCGTACTGGTCCACCACGGCCGGTGAAATACACCTCTACTACTACCAGTACTGGAACTATTAATGCAGAGTGGTTTTTTGATGTTTTTCATCTGTTCCCGCCACCACCAACACCAGCACGGCGCAATAATGGACTGAGCGATGCGTGTATCCAATGCCAGTGCTACGGCCCAGCTGCGCGCCTGCGCCCATCAACCGGTTCACGCGTCCACTGTGGCGCGTCACATGCCCCAACCCCAGCACCAAACGCCGCACCTGCACACACAAATCTTAACTCCACACCAATCTCGCCGTCCTCCCCTCCTCCTCCTCCTCTATATAAACACCACCCTAACCCACCCCAAACACCACCACACCCACCAATGGCGTCCTCCACCAAGATCCCCTTCCTCCTCCTCGCCGCCCTCCTCCTCCTCCTCTCCGCGGTAACCTCACAATCTCTCTAACCTTCTCTTGAACCTTATTACGTTCTTGAATCTGAAGTTCTTGTTCTCGTATGCAGGAGGTGATGGCAGGAGGCCACGGGCGCGGCGGCAGCAGCGGCGGCGGCGGCGGAGGGGTGGCCGGCGGCGGGAACCTGAGGCCGTGGGAGTGCTCGCCCAAGTGCGCGGGGCGGTGCTCCAACACGCAGTACAAGAAGGCGTGCCTGACGTTCTGCAACAAGTGCTGCGCCAAGTGCCTCTGCGTGCCGCCCGGCACCTACGGCAACAAGGGCGCCTGCCCCTGCTACAACAACTGGAAGACCAAGGAAGGCGGCCCCAAGTGCCCCTAAGATGCATGCTTTTTTCTTTCTTCTTCTTTTATTTTTTTACCCTATGATTAATACCTCCTACTAGTTCTACTACATTGGTGTGTTACTGCTTCACTGACACTGGTTTAGCTCATGGATCCGGTTGATTAGTTAATTGGTGGTGGGATTTATTGCTAGATCTGGGGCTTAAAAGTATTAGTTTATCCTGTTCTAGTAAGGGTTGTTTGGTTGGGTGGGGGGAATGTGTGTGTGTGAGAGAGGAAGGAGAGTGAGGATTTGTCAAAGCTGGTCAAAAACTTGGATCCCCTCTCGCTGTAGTGATTGATTGATTTGCTACTATACTGGAGTGAGCTTTGCCGGAATCATTTGGTGCTCACCCAGCATTGAAATTTGAGACAATGCTTAGTATACTAAAGTACTGGAGTAGTATAATTTCATTCGCAAGCTTTGTTGTGATCTTGTTGCGTGCACCCCCCCGTGTGTTGATCTCAGAGATCGAATGGCTGTCTGCTTACAGATCAGTATCTTTCCTGTGCTGTGGAGTACATCCATTGTGGATGTAGCCGGATTTTAATCCATTTTCTAAAAAAAAATCAGTATATTTTCTTTTTTCTTTTTCTTTCCTTCAATTAAGGTACGGCTGATTCCATATGAGTTTTGTGCATGTGGCCCGACCGAAACTAAGTCGGAGTAAGTTCATTTGATATCTATTAACTTGACACCAAATCCGATTTACGCCCTAAACTAAAAACCAGATGCATCCGGTTCCTCAACTTATAAAACCAGAACCAGTGCAACCGAGTAACAAGGAAAAACTTATAAAACCAGTGCAACCGAGGAACGGGGAACGGTTCCTTGGTAGTATTATCTTCGGTTTTAGCCAACTTATAAAACCAGTGCAACCGAGGAACGGTTCCTCGGTAATATTATCTTCGGTTTTAGCTGATGTGGTATATACGTGGCTAATTTGATTATATCTTTTCCCCACGTGGCGTATGGGGCCTACATGTCAGTCAAACTAAGATAAAAAATAATGGGACCCACTTTCTCCACCCATGGTGAGGGGACAGCACGGCGAGCTGCCGCCCATGGCGAGGACGCCGTCGAGGTCGGAGGGCGTGGCTCGGAGGACGGTGAGCAAGTTGGAGAGTGCCGGAGAGGATGGGGACGGAGCGGAGAGCATCGTCCTCCAGAGGGAGTGAGGACTCGAGGTCGGTGAAGGGGAGGAGGAGGTGGAGCGGACGAAGTGGCGGAGGCTGCGCCGAGAGGGGTCCAGCGGCTGGAAGGGGGAGCGTGCCGTGTTGCGGAAGCAGGGAGAAGAGGAGGGGCCTGTATGATGTGGCGGCAGCTGACATGGCGAGGGACGGTGGTGCAAAGACGGGTGGTGCCAAGACGGAGGAGACTGGGAAGAGGAAGAGGAGGTGTGCGTCCTCGAACATGTCGCCATCGTCGTCGTCGTCGAAGCAGGTGGGGAAGCGGGAGCGACGACCGCGACAGTAGTGGAGCTCAGTGGAGAAGGCGCGATGATGACGATGGAGGGAGTTGGGAGCGCTGAAGCTGTGGAGATCGGCACCGGTGGTGGATTTCCGCTGCTCCGCCCGTCGCCGCCCCGCTCTGCCCCGTCGGCTTCACGTGTCGTCGGTCGCCCGCTCCACTCGCCCTACTCCTTTGGGAGAGAGGATAATATACATAGAAGTGGGGATGAGGTGGAGGTAGTGGGTCTCTGACATGTGGGTTCCACTATTTTTTAATTTTATTATTGACTGATATGCGGGCTCACATATTTTGTTTTATTTTTTAAATTGTTAGATTTTGTTTCATGTGCACGTCAGATGAAGATCGAGTGAAATGAGCCACATAGTTTTCGTGTCAGCTGAAACCATCATCCGCCTTGGGACTTAGTTTACATCCGTTTTGATAGTTGTATCTGGTTTTTCGGTTGAAGGACAAGGATCGGATTCGTGGATGAGTTAAGGGACATCTATCCTATATGGGCCGACAAAAACAACGACCAATCTTAGCAATTTTTGGGCCTCTCGGCAGTAGGCCGTTGGCTGTCTCTGTTCACGTCTTTCGAGCCTTCTGGGCCGAACGCTCGGAAACCGACTCTTTAATGGTCCATCATATGGAGACACAGGCCGCGGCCCGGGGGCGACCGGGTAGACGGCGTCGGCGACCTCGGATTCGCCGTGGCCTCTCCGCCATCGCAGCCGCCGCCTCGGGTTCGCTGTGGCCTCTCCGCTCTCTCGCCTCACCCCAGTGGGCTCGTCCCCAGCCGCTGGCCAGCTTTGCTAGAAGAGGGGAAGAGAAGAGTGAGAGAGAGGAGGAAGGGAGAGGAGGGGAAGATAGAGGGTGTTAACGTGGCATCCTGACATGCGGGGCCCACGTGGGTCCCACGGTGACTCAGCCACTATATAGGACAAAACCGGGGTCAAAACCAACGTAAAGTGAACGGTTTTTGTAAGTTGAGGGATGTGTTGTATCTGGTTTTGCGTTTGGAGGACGATTTTGTAACTCGATGACAAGTTGAGGGACCTTTGGTGTACTTTTTCCCTACGATTATGCTGCTGCTGAGCCCATCGAAAATCCAGAACCAAACTCTGCTTTACTTCCTTACTCTTCCTCTCAACAAAAGAGGCATATGCTGATTTTCTCAAACACTTTTAGTTCATCTCTTTTTTCCCCTCAATTCATCATTCATCTCGTGTAAAAAAAAAAGTACCATAACATACTATTTTACCATCGGGATACCGACGACATTGGTCGTATATGTCACAGTTTCATTGTAAGAGACTGGATATTGCATGTTAATTACATGGACCGTGCTGAGCTCTGTTTTCTCTCTCTTTTATTGTCTTTCCTCAAATCTTATCATCCAGGCAGTCGATGTCGCAAGCAATTAGGAGATATTTAAATATGAGACTATTCACCCGTCGTGGATGTAGCAAATAACTATTTATCACCTGACTCCATATATGATAGACATATGAAGGCTCATGTACCATTGACACATGAGTGACAAATAGTTTTTTTTTTTTTTTTTTTTTTTTTTTTTTTTTTTTTTACCATGGGCATAAAGCCCCCATTTCCATTACTAGAAATGAGAAGACTACAAGGTTCGGTTCAGATACAGAGCAATCCCAGACAAGCTATCAAAATAGCTGGTTTTGTAGATGACACCAAACATAACAAAATAGCAGCACATAGCTCTAAACTAAAGCCCTGAAACATAGTCGACTGGTGATTCAGAAATACAGCAATCACCACCCAAAATCCTAAATTGTAGTTGCAGCTGACATCCAGACCGATAGCGAGAGAACAATCTTCAGCATCCAATCCTTCTTGTAGCAGCCCTCCATCCATACTTGGAGTTGAAGATTTCACTTGCCACCTGTCTTATGAGTTTGGCTCCCAAGAGCAACTTTCTTTGATCTTCCTCCAGTCTCTGCAATGGAACCCAGGATTCCAACCAATGACAAACCGAAAAAAATCACATCAGTTGGGTCATTAGGGAGTTTATTCTCAAAACAGGCTTTGTTTCTAGATTTCCAAATGGCCCAAAGCACAGCAGCCACACCAGTGACAACAAGTTTTTTAAGTTTCTTTCCAAAAGCAGAAATCCAGAAGCTAAACAGTTGGTTGCTATCAAAACAGGTTTCAAATCAAAAGCACAGGAGATAATGTTCCAGATCAGCCTTGCCATAGAACAGTCAAAAAAGAGATGCTGAATGGATTCTTGTTGATCACAGAATTGACACTTAGTGTCACCTTTCCTCCACCCCCTCTTAAACAAATTGTCCTTAGTCAAGATTTTACCCTTTAGCATGAGCCAGAGAAAGATTTTGATCTTCAGGGGTATTTTAAACTTCTAAATTTTCTTGAAAGGAGTAGGTGTCTGCTGAATACAGAGAGCATTATAAAAAGATTTGACAGAAAAGGTCCCTTGCTTAGTCAGATTCCAGCAGAGCCTATCCTTACAACCTGGCTGAAAATGTAAATTTGCAAAGTTTTGTTTAATAAGATTCCAATCTGTCAGCAAATAGTTAAACATCAAATTAAACTAAGAGTGGCAAATAGTTAAATCCGCTAGCAATTAGATTCGACTGATGGCATGATGCACTTGCACGAATGTATCTGCTCCAATCACCGTGGGAAAATGAGATTCCAGTCTCATCTCATACTTATATGTCAAAATTTAAATTCTGAAACTTAACTTTACAATACTTATTTTTAATAGTTAAGAACATGAATATAAAACTTTATTCACGAATATTTCTTTTTGCTAATAAACAGTACAGATAAATATAAACATAAGCGAAACGTTTGCACTCTTTTTTTTTCTACAAAATGCTTCCCTTATACAACAATTGATCCATACCCCCACAAAAATCATTTATAGAAACGACTTGCGGTGGAGAGAATAAATATATTTACATCCTAAGACCTTTGAATTGGTCATTGGAATCCAATCCCCTTTGTGCTATTGCTAGGTCTATATATTAATTCATGGTGGTTTTAAATACATAACCTAGCTATATAATCAAACGTGCCACCCACATGTCATCAGCAGCGACGAAATGGCAGGCAGGAGCAACACATCTCTCCTTGTTTATCTATCTGTATCTACCAATTGTCAGCGGTTGGGCGCTGGCTATACCGTCGACTACGGATCGGGTCGGCCTGACGATTAACTAGTACTAATTCTATCACACGCCGAAGAAGAAGCTAATGTGAATGGCCTAACTTCCCGCCAAGATCGGAACAAATTGCAATTTTTCGCGCGCGATTCGAGGCATCCTCACTGTATCCGTGGTCAACTGAACACCCTGCGAGTGTATTGGCGCCAAACACGTAGACGCTGACACGAAATCTAATGACAGCGACTAAGAGCAGGTACAATAGCAGGTTATAAGCTAGTTGTAAACATATTTTAAGAAGATAAATGAGGAGGGAGAAGAGTAGCGGTCTAGCACGGACTTCAAGACGCATTGTGTGTATGACAGGTGGGACCAGATATTAATAGTATAGGATATAACTATTGTATGAATGAGCTATTAGATTGACTATAGATAAATTGAAGCTAGTAGTTGGCTATACTATTAAACTTGCTCTAACTTAATCCAGGACTAAATCAGGTCTGACTTGAGCACGCACCTTCGATCGTCGGTGGTGAGGCGATCGAGAGTACTATCAATATTGGTTCACGCTTTCATGGAAGTCAAATCCTCCGAGAAAAATGATTTAAATTACAAGCAGATGTTGTCGCCGGCCAAATTCCCTCCCAGGGCCTTGTGAAAAATAGTATGTCCATTTATCGTTTATTCTTTTATGCTACTCCCTCCGTTTCAGGTTATAAAACGTTTTAATTTTGGTTAAAATCAAATTGCTTCAAGTTTGATTAAATTTGTAAAAAATAGTAATAATATTTTTAACTCAACACAAATTTATTATAAAAATATATTTAATTATTGATTTAATGAAACTAATTTGATATTATAAATATTACTATATTTATACATAAACTTAGTTAAATTTAAATTAGTTTGACTTTAAACAAAGTTAAAATGTTTTATAACCTAAAACAGAGAGAGGAGTGCCTATTATGAGCTAGCAAAACCTCTAATATAAGACGAAAACAATAGTTTACATCATTTCAGCCGTTCCCTACAAAATTTATGTGCTTCAAACGGATCTTCAGATTTCCATGGAAATGTTTTCTTTTTTATTTTTTAAAAATATTTTCTGTGTTTCTTTTTGTTTGAAACTAGGAAGGTAGCCCGCGCACATGCACGGGCATCTTGTTAAATTGTTTGAAATTTTATTACAAATGTTCATGTGTAGGTGATTTTTTATTGAAATATCATTTCTACTGTATTCGAATTTATTTGGGATTGCTTTGAATGTTGGTTATGATCGATATTCTTCTAATTACCATTGCAGCATAAAAGATTGTAAACTAAAATTGTGTGAAAGCATGCAACTTTAAATTTATGAGAAAATATTGTATCTCCACCATGAAGTTGGTTTCTATGAAACTATATATATTTTGTACCGTGGGTATTTCTAAACTTTAAGTAATAATTGCTTTTATGCTTTCTATGTATTTGTGGATTTTAGGATAAATTTATTTAAGATTTTCTATTAAGCATATAGCTAATAGAACTATGTCATCTAATTAAAGATAGATTTATACCCCGTCACATAAATCTGATAAAGTTAAATTTTGTTTCAAAATATAAGGGATTTTAGAGTAGTACTACTTGTCCTATCCAAACAACTAACTTTATTGTTTATCTAATCTTACCCTAACCACCTTTTCACCATCTACGTACTTTTAATTAATAAGGGGTATCATAGTCTTTTTTTTCTGATAGATTTATTAAGATTGTTTGGACATATTGATATTGATATTTTAGGATGATGATAATATTTTTTCTGAATGCTAATCACAATTAAAATATTTTATTTTGCGATACCGTAGATTGCTTTGAATATTAAACATATAATAATGTCAAAATAACTTTCATGATAGATTTAATAAACATTATTTTGTTTCATAAAAAGATAACATTATAAAGGAGATATTTTTTGGGAGGGACTATTAGAATTAAATTATTTTATTTTGTGATATTACGGTTATAATCTAATTATCTTTTTTAAGTGATATATGATGATATGATCTATATCATCTATTTTCTTCATAGATCTTTTAATTGTTGGGATGGCATGGCAAAAGGTTAGGATATATTTTTTTTATGTTACTCACATTTTATTTATTTTTTATTTTTTCATCGTAGATCTAATTTATTTAACGGAAATAGTAATACGGAAGAAATAGATTTATATCTATTTAAAAGTCATGACTAATTTTTTTTGGTAAATTATTTTTATTTAAAGTTTATTAATTTTTAGAATTTTAATAACTAATGAAAAGAAAGAAGGGGAGAATAGATAGGAGGGGAGGGAGGAGGAATGTACGTACGTATGTACATATTGGAAAGACGGGCTGGTGCGGGAAGAGAAGAGGGAGGTGGGTTATAGGGTCTTTTTTTTCTTTTAAAGATAAATCTAATAGTTAGAAATAATGGGTCCACTAATTTGAAAGACGGGCTGGTGCGGGAAGAGAAGAGGGAGGTGGGTTATGGGGTCTTTTTTTAAAAAAACGTAAATCTAATAGTTAGAAATAATGGATCCACCAATTTATTAGATTGCCGTGTGGCGATATAGGAACGTCTGTAGGAGTCCCACGTGGTGGCTTGAGAGCGTTTGTAGGAAGTTTAATAGACTTTTAGTATATAATAGATAGATAGATTGAAGATGTTTTTGCCGGTAATTTGATACGCCACCTGTGTTTGAGTTAGTTTTTAAGTTCAATCGCTTTTAGAAATATAGGTCCGTGTTTGAGTCGGTTTTTAATTTTGTTTATTTTTACAAATACGGGAGTCATATTCACTTTAAAAAACTTGCACGCTAATTTGAGACGATCAGACCCATAATTGTAGCTCGTGATTTTGTAAAAAGAATATCCAAGTGAATTCCCACAGTCAATTTTACTATAGCTAAACCGTACACCAATAATAAAATTAAAATAGCTTTACCCGTCACAATGCACGAGCTTTTTTCTAGTAACTACATACGTTTCTATTTTCGATTTATTTCGATGGTACTACATACGTTTATTTTTTGGCTTTATTTGTTTACACGTTGCTTTAATTTTTTTCATCGTAAATACGCTGGCATGGTTTTTTCCTTCCTGACGAATCGTAGCCTCGTAGGTGAGCAACATAAGCTCGATTGCCCTTCCTGATCTTACGTACTTATATTTATTTTCCCAGCAAACCGGAACCGATGAACAGTATTTGAGTTTTATTGTTTTAAGCCGTACATACGTACTTATGGAATTCTTACATTTTTTTTTCGGCCAACAGTAAGGTATTAGTTTCTTTGTAAATAAAATATATCTAATCTAATCTAATGGTCCAAATTTTCGGGTCCACCGATTTAAGTAAAAATCGACGGTGAGATTAGGCATTACCATGTGGTGGTCTAGGAGCGTTTATAGAAGTGCCACGTGGTGGTTTGAGAGCTTGTAGGAAGTTTAATAGACTTTTAATATATAATAGATTTGGTCCCCCAGAATTAATATTCTTGTATTCCGGAATCGAAGAGTCCTGCTTGGCTGCTTCCATGGAAGAAGCTTCATCTCTGCTGGCGCTATGCGTGCTCTCGACGTGCCAGCACGTGCTGCACTGGGTCGATTCGCGGGCTATATATATATGCCACCACACGAGTCAGAAGACACGCACCGTGCAAAACTGTGCTAAAAGCTAAACTGGTGATCTCCTTTGTAATCTCGGTTGATTTTAGCGAGCGAGAAAATGGCGGCGGCGGCGGCTCGCCGGGGAAGAGGCAGTGCAAGCGGCGGCGGCGTGGTGCTCCTGTGCCTTGTGGCGGCGGCGCTGCTGATGGAGGCCGTCCCCGCCGCCGAGGCCGGCGGCAAGACGTACTACGTGGGCGACGCCGCCGGTTGGGGCCGCAACCTCGACTGGTGGCTCGCCGGCAAGACCTTCTACGCCGGCGACGTGCTCGGTAAGTGCACAAGCTGATGTCAAAGCTCCATGCATTCATGGATGGCTCTGTTTGGTGAAACCTCCGACAACTACATCCTTTTAAAATTAGAAACTGTCTTAAATAGTTTAACTTCTCATTTAGATTCCAAGAACATTATAGTTATATAGTTATAGAATTTATAAAATAAATTAGAAGTCAGAAAATGAAAAAACCATATTCTCAAAAGTTTTCTACTAACCAACTACCTCATCCGTTTCACAATATAAGTCATTCTAGCATTTTCCATATTCATATTGATGTTAATGAATTTAGATATAATATGAATGTGAGAAATGTTAGAATGACTTACATGGTAAAACGGATAGAATATTTCTCAGAATTTTAAGCTCTTAGAAATAAGGCATATGTGAATGACTCGTGGCTATGCAGTGTTCAAATACAACAAGGAGTACCACGACGTGGCGGTGGTCGGCGGCAAGGGGTACCGGCGTTGCAAGGTGCCGAGGAACAAGGACACGGCGGTGCTGCGGACCGGGTACGACCAGGTGACGCTCCGGCGAGGGAACAACTACTTCATCTGCGGCATGCCGGGCCACTGCGACGCCGGCATGAAGCTCACCGTCAAGGCGTGGTAGCCTCGATCGGCGTCACTCTGCTTCTTGTACTGTACTGGCTCTCTGATGATCTGATCAGCTGTGTCCTGTGTGTGTGTGTGTCCCCTACACGTCCCAGGTTGAAATGGTTGATAGCGTGGTAAACCTTTGCTCTGTTCTGTTCCTGCGTTTTCCAAACAGGGTTTTGACCAGTGGTGATGTGGTGTGTGGTGTGTGGTTTGCTTTTGGTTGTGAGTAGAGTAGCAACTACTGCTACCACCTTTCATATTATAAATCGTTTTAACTTTGATCAAAATTAAACTACTTTAAATTTAACTAAGTTTATAAATTTAACTAAGTTTATAGACAAATATAATTATATTTATAAAACTAAATTAGTTTTATTAGATCAATAATTAAATATATTTTCTTAATATATTTATCTTGGAATAAAAATATTACAGTTTTTTTTCTACAAACTTAATCAAATTTGAAATAGTTTAATTTTGATCAAAGTCAAAAACGACTTATAATTGAAACAGAGAGAGTACTAGCTTGTGTGATGAGATGTCATGTCATGAGTAAACCTCAGGTGGATTCATGTGAAAAAACTGAGTGAAAAAAAAAATCCTTTTACTTTAGTCCTGTTTGGTTCCCAAGAAGGTTTGGGTGTTTAGCTACAGCCCAAAAATGGTGGAGTATTGTTAATTCTACCTAACGGATACCAGACGTTGACTTTTACTTGGGCAATTTGTGATTTTTAAACTAAACTTTGTCAGTGCATCTTCCGTACTACTCCCTCCGTCACATAATATAAAGGATTTTGAGTTTTTGTTTGCAACGTTTGACCACTCATTTTATTCAAATTTTTTTAGCAAATATAAAAAAAGAAAAGTTATACTTAAAGTACCGTGGATAATAAAGTAAGTCACAAATAAAATAAATAATAATTTAAAAAAATTTGAATAAGACGAGTGGTCAAACCTTGCAAGTAAAAACTCAAAATCCCTTATATTATAGGACGGAGGGAGTACTACTAATTGGGATTACATCAGGTGCTTTGTGCGGTGATCATCCTACTCACTTTGAATTTGGACGTAAAGAAGATTGACGAACAATTTTGTCCCTTTCATCAAAGGGTATCACGAGACAACATCTTTTTTTTTTTTCGGGGCACGAGACAACATCTTTGTGAAGGTTTTGTTCCAGACTTTTCCAATGTGAAAACACAGGCTGTCAGGAAATGTGAACACTGAACAGCTTCCATTTTTCACATCCACCCAATATATATGATAGACAAGAAATCAAAGACTAACAAGCCATGGAAGGTCCAAATGCTGCCAGATGCTGATCGAGCAGTGTTCTCAGATAGAACGATTCAAAGCAGAACATGCCAATTGAACGTTGGATTCTCAGAAATACCAGTTCAAAGACACATACAAACACAACACTAAGCGTACATCACCCCGTGTGATAGGAAAGCGAAAACCAGCAAAATAACATAAACTGCTGGCTCTGAATTTGACATGTTCTACATAAAGGTACTGCAATGCCACAGCCATATAAATAGCAACAGGATCAAAGATACCAACTGCTCAAACTACACAGGTATAAAGCTGGTTGTATATTACCTTGAGAGACACAGATACCAGTCAATCCTCCTACCTTATAACACAGATTCTCAATCAGCAATACTAACAGCATGTCTGGGGAGTGGTCAGTTAAGCTCTTCGACTGCTTTGGAGATTACGGAACCTGTATGCAAAGCTGTTTCTCAGTTGTTCTTGCACCTCTTATACATGGGTCTCCAATTCTTCATGTATGAGTTCATTTCTTTTGTAACTACACAGGCTGCTTGACTTGCTGGTGCCCCTGCATTACGTTTGGTCGCATTGCTGAGATTGTGGACAAAGGCTCAACATGTAGGCATATAACTTATCACTCATGCTTTGGTTCGAGCAGAAAAAAACATCAATCTTCTATGCTGACTCTCCTTGTTTGCTTCCAGCATGCTGCATGCACGGGACCTTGTATGTTTTGCTAGCGACAATAGGCTGCCAATGGCTGTATGCTTGTACCAAACGATCCTCAATGCGGGCACAGTACAACTTGCAACAGTCGCCCTGCTTGGACTGCTGCGTCCACTTCTTCTGTGATAGCTGTGCGCTATGCCAAGAATACAAGGAGCTCGAAAAACGCGGCTTCAACATGTCCAAAGGTCTTCTTGCTCCCTCCCAAATCTTACTGAAAGAACACAGAAACAGGGAAGAAAAAAGAAGTGGATGTTCACAAAGACAGATGTTCATGACTAATCATGATCTTGATCATTATATTTTTACAGGATGGGAAGGTAGCAACAAGATGGTTGGGTGTGTACAAGGCATGAAACCACCAGGAAAGCAAAGAATGTGCTTTTAGGACATGTATAGCTCCAGCATTTGCTTTGTGCAACTATGAGCACTTTTTCTTCAATTGCTTTCTATTAATATTCATTTACCAATGTTTTCCAAGTTCTACAAAAAGGAAAATAAATAATTTTATGTTAGTGAAGATTGGCACTTTCTTTTCAGTGGCTTTCTATCATCATTTCCCAAAATTCCCAAAGTCACCATGCCATTCAACAAGGGAAAAAAAAGGCACATTCATGACCTTTGCTAGATATTTGGTTCTCAGACTGTTAAATTTCATATACATTTCATTACTCCAGGAATTTCGAGCTTTGCTTTAGCATGCGTCCATTATCGTCAGGGGATGCGATTAGTACTAGCTACTACTAAATATGTATACATAAAATACAAAACAAACTGGATATCAGAATTAAAAGATTTCATTTCATTTATTTTGGGGGATTAACATAGATTTTCCCCAACCAAATGTCAACTACTTCGCTTGAAGATTCATAAACCTTACTAGTTGTACCGAAACACATCCTATTTGGAGTTCCATTTATGTTCCAAGATCAGCAGGCAACACATATTCTGTGATTGTGAATTGGGCACCACAGGTTGCATTGTAAACTGCTTTATAGTTAATCTCTGACTTTAGTCCACCCTCTGTGATGTTCCAATTCTCAATCGGAAGATGTCTGCTAAACATAACAAACACCACAAAAGGTTGAAAGATCAACAGTCTTGATGTGCTTACTTTGAGACCTGCAATTGCATCTTCTCAACAGTTCATATGGGTTATGAATTCCTTTCTCCATGCCATGGTGACTAAACCCCAACTCTGCATCAGCATCTCACCTGTAGAACTCATAGAATTTATTTTGATCATATAAATTACATCACTAATTTCTTTTGTCAAGCCTTTGCAGCAATCCTTTCACACTAGAATTCATGTAGTCATTATGCTAGAAGTATCCGCATAAAGGTTTGATGGTTATAATCTGCCAATACCAAACTATCTGGTGGCATCCAAGCAGTTATTGAATCAAATATCCTTGAACATTTGCAGGTCATGAACTCAATAGGACCATCTTCCCATGCAGACAGATGCCTAATGCCTTTGTAGCAATGCAACTCCCATCACATCCATCAGTAATCAATTTGATTGATTATGAAGTGCAGAAGTGTTGAATACTCTTCAAATGAATAAATTCAATAAGATGAAATGGATCACAAACAAAACTCCACGCAAACTTATCAGCGGTTATCATCACTAGGGTTTTCCCTTTCAAAAAGTAAGGTAATTTTGGTGGGCAACGAAATTCCGAAATTTCGGATATTTCAAACGAAATTTTAGCACATATTTACTAAATTTGAAGAAGTTATGATCAAATTCACAAATATTTGAAAAAAAACTGAAAATTTCACTTGAAATAATTGCTTGCCGGATGGGGGACGAAATTCCCGAAATTTCGGTTCAAATTTCCAAAATTGTGAACCGAAATTTCCATCCCTAATTCATCACTAAACAACACCTTGTAAAACTTCTCTCTTCCCTCTTCTTAGCACTATCCAACCGCGCTGCTTCCTCATCGTCCTCCTCCTCCTTTATCTCAATCTCACCTCTCCTCCTTTCTCCTTTTCTCCTCCAAATTCCCTGCATGCCGCCGCTGATTATGCTCATGCAGCCCCACCTGCATCAGCTCCCCGAGCCTATCCTTCGCCACTACCTCGGGATCCTTCTCCCTTAGCTCTGACCCCTCATAACCCTCCCGAGCACCACTGTGTGTATCTTGTATGCATAAATGATATGGTCTTTGACAAATCCCCAATGAAATCTTATATGCAGGTACTATTCAGGTAACATATTGGCTTCAGTTCTAGGCACAAATATAAAGGTGTGATGAGGACAATACATACTGTGCGCCGGAACCTAGAGACAACGATCATGTAGATATTTGCCAACTTCGAATGAAGATTTACAAATAGACTTGAATAAATGTCTTGTGTTGGTATCATTAGTTATTGTCTAGTCATTTCTTGGTTTTTATAAGCTGTGAATTATGTAATAAGTGGCTATAGCATCTTTGAAGCAAATGCCGGAATTCTTTTCACTATCTAAAAGAAGCCCCATACAGTCATACAGATGAAATCAGAATAACCCTTGCATATGCAGCAAACAGGACCAAATTGTTTTGAGTTCAGCTTGTGCAACGTGCTAGAAATTCACATGGATCATGGACGGTGATTTTGAAATTCTAGCGTGAATTCAGGAGTGAATGTTTTTCTCTATTTTTTTGGCTGATACATTCGTTTGATCAATAACCTAATTAGCTTTGCGATGTGAGCAACATGTGTGAGAGCATGTCGTTCCAGGCGTCGATGGCACCGGGAACACACCAGTGCACGCAATCATTGGAGATGGTGAAGTACTCTTTCATTCATTCCTTACGCCGCGTCCATCCCCTGTACCTGCTCGGGTGCGCGTCCGCCCCCAGTATCATCGCCTCCGTCGTGTCCATCAGCATCATCCTCACCCCGCCGCCACTCGCCGCCCTCTTTGCCGCCTCGAACTCCTCCACCTACGAAGCTCAGAGCGCACGTTTACTAGAAAGAAGAAGATAATTGATCACTAGATCAATGGAGAAAATTCAAGAAACCTGCAGCGTGTGGAAGTCGAGCTCGAAGCCCTGCAGCGTCTTCTCGCCACGCCGGTACGGCCGCGTCCGGACGCAGTTGCCGTCCTTGTTCCACTCCCCGCCCTCGTACTGCGACGGCGACACGGTCCGCAGCACGGCGGTCACGCCGCCGCAGCCCACCACGGCGCGGAGCGCGGCGCGGGTGGCCATGCGGAGCGCGTACCGCAGCGTGAGGTCGGTGACGTTGGGGAGGAGGCAGTGGTGGCACCCGACGAGCCGGCCGGCCTCGTACAGCATCGACGGCCGGTAGAACCAGCTCGACGCCGACACGACGGCGTAGTCGAACGCCGGGACGAGCGGCGCCCACGCGGCGTCGGGCTCGTCGAGGTAGAGGTTCCACAGGCCCGTGTGCGCTGGCCCGTCGGCGTCGACGAGCTCGCTCCGGACCAGGAACGGCGCCCAGAAGTTGAGGACGGTGAAGTTGTAGCCGCCGCCGTAGTGGTACACCGTGTGCTCGCTGCTCGGCCAGCTCGTCGTCGGCTCGGCGACCTGCAGGCCGGCCAATAAAACGTCACACCCTTTGCTGCTGGCCCATTTCTGACCGTCCGATCAAGGGATCAATGGTTCAGATCAAAGCTAGTACTGTAGCAAATCCGGCACGTTTTTTACTTCTTACCCTGGTCAGGAGACAGATGAGGGAGTTCATGTGGTTCTTGGCAAGGGAATCCCCGATGAAAGCCAAGGTCTTGCCCCTCATAGAGGAGAGGAAGCGCGCCGGGTCGAGGCGGGGGAGGTCGCGGCCATCGGGACGCCACCGCCACTGCACGAACCCGAGGTCCAGCTTACCGTACTTCATACAGTCGTAATGCTCGTGAATGATCGGGCAGGTGTCGTTGGTGTAGTAGGGTGCATCATGGTCCGGCACCCATTCGCCTCTAAATATGTCACAGGTCTCGCCATCGGCCTTCCGGCCACCGGTAGAGGTGGAGAAGGAAGAGTAGGATAGCCAGATGGACCGTGTTCGTGGCATAATCACCAGGAAAGGGAAGTATGCGTTGGAGACGGCGATGACTGCGACGAGTAGGAGGATAGAGATGGCAGGGATCAAGTACTTGCCGTTGAAGTACTGCCTCTTGACACGAAAATTGCAGAGATTATTAAGAAGTGCCATCGATTGGCACTAGGAGAAAACTAAGAATCTATATTTATGTGAGAATTGGGCGTGAAACACCAGTGGAGTTAATTCAGGTATATATATAAGGTGTTCATATTCCCAATGTGTTGGCATTTTGGTTTTTTGGTGTCCACTGCTACTGGCCTAGTAATATAATCTCCGCAGCACACACTGTCTGTACTTAGTATGGCGTCGCACCTCATGCCACCACGAGTCTCTGTTGGCATCCATGTTACTTCCTCGCAGCAAAGCTTAGAGATGATTAAATTGTTGGTAAGGCCATTCACAGTGCAAGCTATGGGGCCCGTACCTCTAGCTCAAAAAATTGGCCCAAGGACACCCATGTCATAGTGCAAGCACCCCTAATTGTGTGGTTTAATTGGATAAATGTTGTGGGGGAGGTAACCGAGTCTACAGTGCGCGTACCCTATCAAAATGAGGACACGGGCAGGTGAAGGAAATAATTCCTCAACTGCCCTCTACGCTCGGTCTCGACGCCCTTCTTCTCGTCCCTTCTCCACCTCGATTCGCTTCGTTTCCTCCGCCGCACGCCTCCTCCGACTCCTCCACCGCCGTGTCTAGCTCCTTAGCCGCTGCCGCACTCCGCCTCCTCCTCCTCTCCTCGCCCTGCCCCTACTCCTCCGCTCCCGCACGGCCACGCCCCAGATCCAGGCCGAGAGGGTGGGGGTCTACGTCCGCCCAGGCGTGGCGGCCGGAGGCCCGGCCGACGGCGTGGTCCTCGTCACCGTGAGCCTCGCCGTCGACCGCGCCGCCCACGCCGCTCGCTTCTCCTCCCCTTCGCCTTCTTCCTCCTCTTCATTGTGCTCTCCTCTCCTCGTCGGTGCGCGCGCCGGGGAGGTGAAGCACCGAGGCGGAGTCGTGGTTGCCGGCTCGTCGTCGTCGTCGTCGTGATTTTGCTGTGATAATTTTGCTTTCTTTTTCTTTTTCATCTCGTTGAATCCGATCTATTCTTCTCTTCCAATCCCTAAGATTTTCTTGCATTTTCTCTTCCAATCCGATATGTGGCGGGAGAAATAATGTGTGGCGGGAGGGGATTTTGGAAGGGCGAATCGGGGATTCCACCTCCCGTCCGCCGTGAGGGCACGCGCGCGTCTGGGACACGCGCTCCACAGCGCGCGGAACTTCGCCTCGCGACGGCGTGCGCGGACTCGCCGAGAGGAGGAAGCGCGGCGCTTTGCGTGGGGGCGAGGTGCTTTGCAGGGGCACGGCGACACCCTCCACGTCTGCGTTTTTCTGAGCTGGCACTGTGAAGCATCGATCCAACTCACCGCACTGTGAGAGGCCTAAGTTATGGGATCCGAGGGTACGGTCTCGAGCATGAGCAAATTCTCTCGGCGCGCACATGGACACATCACACACGGTTGGTGTCCTTTACAGAAAGACCCATTTTGTCTTCTATAGAAAGACTCATTTTCACTTTATGTCTGTATTTGGTAGAATCTCCCGCTTGTTAGGGCGAAGCTACCATGTAACTAAGAGCGAGCAGAACGAAGAAACCGACTACGTTGGTCATCTAGGCATATGACTTCAACACTCATAAAAAAATGCTCACATGTACTCCATCCGTCCCATAATAGGATTTTTGGTGGGATGTAACATATCCTAGTACTAAGAATCTGGACAGCTCAGAGTGAATAATTATGTAAATTATTATCTTTTCCCCTCCCACCCAAAACCCTCACTGCCTCTTCCCCTTGCCACGCCACCTGAGCTACTGACATACCGTAGTTGCTAGGATGGCGGAGGCGAGGCTTCTGCATCAGTACCAGGTGAAGGAGTGGCGTGGCGAAGTAGGCAGGTGGCAACACTGGTTTCGGCTTGGTGGGCGGCGCGTTGGTGATGGAGGCGCAAAGAATGTGCTTTACGGACATGTATAGCTCCAGCATTTGCTTTCTGCACTGATTGGCACTTTTTCTTCAATGGCTTTCTATTAGTCTTCATTTATCAATGTTTTCCAAGTTCTGCAACAAGGAAAATAAAGAATTTTATGTTTGCGAAGATTAGCACTCTCTTTTGAATGGCTTTGTGGTAATCCTCATTTCCCACAGTTGCCATGCCATTCAACAAGGAAAATAAAGGCGCATTCATGACCTTCGCTACTCATTTGGTTCTCAAACTGTAAAATTTCCTTTACATATCTATTACTCCATGTATTTCAAGCTTTGCTTGAGCATATGTCCATTATGAACGCTAAATATCACAAAGGGATATGATTAATATTAGCTACTGATAAATATGTACTAAAACAAAAAACATATCAAACTGGGTATATTCTATTTTCATTTATTTTGGGTGGTTAACATGGATATTCTGTAACCAAATGTCAACTAGTTCGCTTAGGACTCATAAATTTTACTAAAAATGTTGTACCGAAACAGCATCCTATTCTCGAGTTCCATTTATGTTTCAAGATTAACAGGCATCACGGGTTGTAAATTGCATTGCGGTCAATCTCTGGACATGACTGATCATGCGCTGGTACACTAGCATATGCAAATAAAACCTTACAAATGGCAAAGTATCCAAATAAATGATCGAAATGTTGCTTTGAGAATATTGAACGACACAGCATGACAGTTTAAAAAGCTATGCCGCAAATAGAAGCTCTTCATTGAAATGCAGAAAACCAAAAGGAGATAGTTCAACTATAAGGAAACATTATCCTATCCTAATAAACAGAACAATCCAAGGTGCAAGAGGACAAGCAAGAGAAACTGACCTTAGTCCACCCTCTGTGCTGTTCCAATTCTCAATCGGAAGATGTCTGCTATACGTAACAGACACCATAAAAGGTTTAAAAGATCAACAACCTTGATGTGCTTACGTTGAGGTCTGCAATTGCAACTTCTCAACAGTTCATGGGTCATGAATTCCTTTGTCCATGGTGACAAAACACCAACTCTACATCAGTATCTTACCTGAAGAACTCACAGATTTTCTTTTGGTCATATACATTACATCACTAATTTCTTTTATCAAGCCTTTGCAGCAGTCCTTTCACACTAGAATTCCATGTAGTCATTATGCTAGAAGTATCCGCATAAAGGTTTGATGGTTATAATCTGACAAAATACCAAATTATCTGGTGGCATCCAAGCAGTTATTCAACCAAATATCCTTAAACATTTGCAGGTCATGAACTCAGTAGGTCAATCTTCCCTTGCAGACAGATGCTTAATGCCTCTGTAGACATGCAAGTATGCAACCCCCATCATATCCATCAGTAATCGCTTTGATCGACTGTGAAACACAGAGGCGCCGAATACTCGTCAAATGAATCAATTCAATTCAATAAGCATATCTTGCAACCAAGGAGATGAAGAGAGTCACAAACATAACTCTACCAACTTATCACCGGTTATCATCATTAAACAGCACCTTGTAAAACTTCCTCCTCTCCTCCCTCTTCTCAGCACTATCCAACCGCGCTGCTTCCTCGTCGTCCTCCTCCTCTTCCTCCTTTATCTCAATCTCTCCTCTCCTCCTCTTCTTCTCCAAATTCTCTGCACGTCGCCGCTGATTATACTCATGCAGCCCCTCCTGCATCAGCTCCCCGAGCCTATCCTTCGCCGCTACCACCGGATCCTTCTCCCTCAGCTCCGACCCCTCGTAACCCTCCCGGAGCACCACCGTGTGTATCTTGTACCTGTTTGAGACGTAGAAGAGGCACGGATGCCGGTGCAGCATCCTGGCCGTGTCCTCCAGCAACCCGAACTCCCTCCTGAAATGCTCCAGCTTCAGAACCGACATCTTTTTCCACAATGTGAGCGAGAGGAGCTCGTGCACCACCGCCACCGCTCGCTTCTCGGCGTCGGCGTCCGTGCCGATCGCCGCCCATCTCTCCGAGTACGGCGAGATGTACGGCGTGGAATTGAACTCCTCCATCTTGGCATGCGACTTGGCCCAGGAGGGCGGCAGCGAGCAGGTGAACCGCGGGGCGGCGGAGGCGGCCGCCGCCTCGACGGAGGAGACGGCGAGGGAAGGGACCCACCGGAGAAGCTCCAGCTCGGCGGCGTTGCGGCGGTGCGGGTAAGGGTTGGCGAGGCGGAAGAGGTCGGTGCGGGCGGGGAGGAGGCGGAGGAGGTAGTCGTCGGGGAGGCCGAGCGGGCCCCGCAGCGCGGCGAGCTTGGACACCTGGAGGCGGTGGCCGCGGGCGAGCATGAGCACCCGCGCGAGGCGGTCGGCCATCGCCGGCTCGGACGCCGCGACGGCGGCCTCCTCGGCGTCGACCAGCGCCGCCATCCGCTTGGTGAACCCGAAGCAGGCCTCGTCGTCGCCGCCGCCGTGGAAGAGGTCAAAGCAGGAAGGGTACTTGCGGAGCCAGTTGGCGGCGCGGCCGAGGAGGTCGAGCGTCTTGAAGCGGGACTGGAGGAGGCGGACGGGGGCGGTGCGGGACGGGAAGCGGAGGAGGAGGCGCTTGATCTGGTTGTTCACGATCCAGCGGCGGTTGCGGCGGAGCGCGGCCTCCAGCGCCGGGTCCTTCGGGGAGGACCACCGTGCCATGCGGCGGCGCTCCAGCGACGGCGGCGGCGGCGGGAGGGAAGGGGTGTAAGAGTGTGGTGAGCCGCGTCGGAGTGTTGGACGGCTGAGATTGGCTTGCGATAATGGGCTTTAGGATTGTAAAAATGGGCCTTGCATATTTCTTTAATGGGCCTGTTTGTTGGCAATTGGAATAGGTTCACTTTAGATCCCTCGTCTTGACGTCGAGTTTAAATCACGTCCCTGAACCGCAATACCACAAATCATGACTCCCAACTTGCATCCCAGGTTAAATTAGGCCCTCTAGCAGCATAGATTTGATTTGGTAGATGAAAGCTATAAATTTGTACTAGTACTAATAATTATCTCAACCGTTTAATTAGTAGATGAAAGTTATAAAAAATTTAGATGCATTCATAGCATGACATGTCAGTGTTAGTACTAAGAATTTACGTAACCATCGTTTCGCTTATTCACGAAATAAGCAAAACGGTATATTCGCAAATGAAAAGTAATTTGTGAATAAAACTTTTATATGTGTGTTCTTAACGATGTAAAAGCAAATGCTGAAAATTAAACTTCGATGAAAAAACCTTAAATTCAACTCCAAATTTATGGTTGAAAATTTAAATTTTGGCTGATAAGTATAAGCATAAGAGAAAAGATGAGGCCCTTAGTTAGAAAAAGTTACTCCAAGTTTATATAAACTTTTCCTTTTTTTTTTAGGTTACAGTTGACTTGTAGTATTAAGGGGGTATCCTATTTTAGTCCCTTTCTCCCAAACACCCTCTAACTTGAGGCACTCCCTCCGTCCCAAAATATAGCAATCTAGTAGGGGATGTAACACCTTCTAAATTAATATATGTGGACATATAGGGTATCAAGCTAATAGGTTATGTATATTTTAGGACGGAGGGGTTAGTACGTACTGTACGAACCAAGTGCAAGTTTAAAGTTTCCCAACACGATGGCAACATCAGGCACGGCGATGCGAGGTGACGCTAACGTCCACCGCGGCGACCGGTTTGGAGCCTCTTCTCCCGCTTGCAACGCAGGGGACGAGGAGTTAGGCCACCAGCTACATGCAACAACTGCGAGCTGCAGTTAGGCCCCGTTTAGTTAAAAAAGTTTTTTCCAAAAACATCACATTGAATCTTTGGATATACATGAAGTATTAAATATAGATTAGAAAAATAATTACACAGTTAGAGGAAAAATGGTGAGATGAATCTTTTGAGCCAAATTAGTCCATGATTAGCCATAAGTGCTACAGTAACCCACACGTGCTAATGGTCGATTAATTAGGCTCAAAAGATTCGTCTCGCGGTTTTCAGGCGAGTTATGAAATTAGTTTTTTTGATTCGTGTCTGAAAACCCCTTCTAACATCCGATCAAACATCCGTGACGTTAAAAAATTTTCATTTCAGGAGCCCTTACTATTAGATGATGATGCGATGAATTCTGAACCGGGGGCCTACTACCACTAGTCTGGTCCTTCCCCTCGAGTAATAAACGATCCAGGCGCTGCTGCCTGCTGCTCAATGGGCAGGGCCAGCCTGATCCTGCAGATGATGAGTGTGGTAGAGAGAGAGAGAGAGAGCCAGCTAGGCTATGCATGGCAGAAAGTAGTATAGGAGTATGTGCCTCTAGGCACAAGTACGTACTGTACTCCTACAGGTACAGTAGAGTAACTGGACAGATAGATGGACGGGATCGTCACTGTCCTCACCCTCGTAGATTGCACCCCAAGGCACAAAACTAGGGCTTTTCGTCAAAATGGCCAGAAACCTGTGCCGCGGTGGTCCACGAAAGAATCTGAGAGCGCATGTTTAGTTCAAGGTGATGTACTACTACGTATGAGTATCACATGTTATGTTTTTGAAAAAAAATTTGGTAACTAAACTAGGCCTAAGTTACTAAGTACTCTATCTCCCTAAATAACTCAAACTCTAGCTTCCTAAGGAGTTTTCAAGAAAAAAAACAAAATAGCACAATACCCTTAATTAATGTATGTTGTATTAAATGATGGATAGGTGAGAGGTATTGAAGTAATAAAATTTCTCGTTTTGTAGATTGGTGGTACTTCGTAAGCAAGAAGTTTAAAGTTGATTTATTTTAGGATAAATTTAAACTTTAGAAGTTGATTTATTTTGGGACGGAGGGAGTACTCCCTTGGTTCTAAAATAGTTGATATTTTAGGATTTAAATTTTATCCCAAAAGCCTGTTATTTTAGAGTATTTTTTATCACATCAATCACCTGGAATTCAAAGTTTTCTTTATTCTACTCTCAACTATCATCTCACTCCCAGCCCGGTATCATTCATCATAATCATTTTTGTTAAAATTTAGATTTTACTAACTTCGTCCCAAAATAAGTATAGCTGTGGGTATCCGTATCAAACGTTTGTCCATCCGTCTTATTTTAAAAAATTACAAAATTAATTGCACATAAAATACTATTCATATTTTATCATCTAATAACAATAAAAATAATAATCATAAAAAAATTTCAAATAAGACGGATGTTCAAACGTTTGATATGAACAGTATAAAACTAACTAAACAACCTAAAATGATAATTATTGTGGGACGGAGGTGGGACATATTGAAACGGAGGGAGTAAATTTTATACTCCTGCATAGTAATAGTACTAGTAGTTGTAATCTTTTACTCCCTCTGTCAAAAAAAATTAAGCTAGGTGAAGATGGGATCCATCATTCAATCCAAATTCTTTGTACTAGAATAGATTGCATTCCCACCTAGATTGGTTTATTTTATGGAGGATAAGTGTACACTATGACTGTTTGTTTATGATAAGATGCATAATTTATCTTAGTTTTTGTTAGCACGATTTTCAAACTATTAAATAATATATCTTGCGCCAAAACTTTTTGTAAATGATGCTCTAAAATATAAATAAATTCATTTTTAAGTTTGTAATAATTAGTATTTAATTTATTATTCACCCATAGCTTATCTCGTATTATGTGCATCAAAAAATCTTTTATCTTAACCTATAACAAACGGGGCCGTCATTCCACCTAGACCTATGTTATAGGTGGAGTGACAGCCTTGCTTTATTCGGCAATAGATAAATCTCGTATTGTGTGAGTTAAAAAAATATTTATCTTGACCTACGACAACTGGGTTGTGTTTAGGCTGTGTTTAGTTCCACGTTAAAATTGAAAGTTTGAAGAAATTGGAACGATGTGACGGAAAAGTTATAAGTTTGTGTGCGTAGGAAAATTCGATGTGACGGAAAGTTGGAAGTTTGAAGAAAAAAGTTGGAATCTAAACAGGGCCTTAGAACTGCTGGTTCACATCTCCTCCGTCTCGTTTTTTGTGCACACGCTTTTCAAACTGTTAAACGGTGTGTTTTTTACAAAAACTTTCTACACGAAAGTTGCTTAAAAAAGTCTGTGCGTGCTGGGTAGGCCTGGTTTAGTTCCCAACTTTTTCTTTAAAATTCTAACTTTTCCATCACATCAAAACTTTCCTACATACACAAACTTTTAACTTTTCCATCACATCATTCCAATTTCAATCGAATTTTCAATTTTAAAACTAAACACAACCAGTTGGAGTGACGGGCTCGCTCTGCTCCTAGATCCACCTGATTCGCATCAAAATACTCTGATGCCAAGTATACCAGTAGATACTCCCAGGTATACTTAAACTGTTTCTTGTACTCCCATTTACTGGGGTAGTACTCGTAGAACGAAGTACCAGTACACTCTACTCCTATTCGTACATCTTAAAGCTGTAGCCTGTAGGAGTATTTATTTTTCTCCGTCCACGCAACGCATTTGCATTGCAGGCTACAGTACGAGAAGCAAAAAAAAGAAAAAGCTTTCAGAGCCCAAGTCGTGACAACATAATCTCAAAAGGAAAAAAAAAGAAAAGAAACAACGGGGAAAGGAAATGATCAGGAAATGAATCGCCATCAATGCAACGCAACACAACGCAATGCAGCCTTCCGTCAGTTTTGCCGTGCCCAAATCATGACCTCGCGCACGCACACGAACCCGCAAACACAAACACACGCGCGCACGCATCGCTTCGCACTCGCAGGCGCAGCGCGCAGGCAGGCGGTGATCCATCCATCATCCAGTACATCCAGCGCGTTGTCACCGCGGGAAGCCAGCGTGCGGCAACGGCAAGCGGATCGGAGCTCCCCCGTCCATCCATGGCAACCACCTGCCGCGGCCGGGCTGCTGCGCGCCTGCGCCTGCGTGCAGCGATGCTCCTGTCGTCCTGTGGCTCTGCTGCTATCGTCATTTCCGCAGTAATTGCGGGCCTGTCCAGTGTCCACGCCGATAGCCATCGCTTCCCGCGAAAAGTGGGAAGCAAATGCGGTGGCAGCTCTGCCATCTCTGGGCGCTAGCTGCTGCTCTGCCTTGCCTGCCTAGCTTCCGTTTCTCCTCGCACGCATCAGCAGCAGCAGCAGCAGGGCAGAGGCAGTCGCATGCGCCACACATTTCCCGTAACTTGATACAGCCACTAGGGGTACGCTGGTCGCAGTCGCAGAGCTACTAGCTGGCCCGCGCGGGCAGCAGAGTGCAGAAGAAGAGGTGGGTTCACGGCTTGACAGCGAAAAGAAAAGAATGCCCACTTTCCTCTTTCAACCTCCACGCACTCTCTCGGTTTCTCGTGACACAAACCATGGATGAGCGGCTTGATAGCGAAAAGAAAACAATGCCCACTTTTCATTGGCTGACATGTCGGTGGATGAGTCGGAGCGTGTAGAAGCCAAGTCACCGTGAGATCTAGTCGGATCAATTCGACTACGGTCTCGTCGGTATCATCGAGATATGCTATTCCTTGTGTAATCTATGGTTTCCATCATATAATCCCATATCAACTGAATTAGGGCTATTACCTACCAAGGGGCCTGAACCAGTATAACCCTTGTCTTTTGTTTGCTTGATGTTGTACTACGTCGATTCTCATACCAACGGACCCCAATAACCTCTATATCCGGTCTACGGGTATCCACCATCGACAGTGGCGTGCCAGGTAGGGGGAGTTGGTGCTCAAGGTTCTACTACTATGACTTCAAGCCTTCTCGACGACAATGTCAACGCCGGCATCAACCAAGGAGTTTCAACTTCGACGATGCTGATGTGGACTCAAGTCGGCGAAATCGTTTTCCCGATCTACACCACAATGCTGATCTCGATTGGCCCAGCAATTATTGGGAGCGGAACAACGTGGTTACGACCCCGGTCGACTCCATGTCGAAAGATCCTCCTGCAGAAGCGGAGAACGGAACATCGACAATACCCAAGCCCGAGAAGGATCCTAATGCGGGCAAATCTTGTCCTACCCACAAGAAGCACAAGACGACAAGGACAACTTCCGGGGCGACAAAAGCTTGGTGTCCCATCCACATGACTAGCAAGCACACCTTGCAAGCTTGCTCGGTTTTCCTCAGCGTACAAGCTGAAATCCGTGCCTGCGAAGAGCGTGTAATTCAACGTACATCTCCAATTCGCGATGTCTATTGTCCTATCCATAAGGCAAAGACTCACGACCTCTCAAGCTGCAAGGTCCTTCTCAGCGCCATGAAGACGTCACCCCCTAAGGTCCAGTAGTCACAAATCTCTCCTAGAGATGCGGACAAGGAATAAGGTGCGGCAACTATTTTAGATCGACTCATCAGGGTAATCGATATCGATCCCCATGAGCCATCTGTCTTACATCTGCTCGAAGACCAGGCCTCATCATCGACAAGTACACCACGCGACGTGTACGCTATCGATGGAACCAGCACATATAGAGGTGGCAACACGGGAACGGAGGATCAATCAGTTACGCCGACACCGGCCCAACATATCAAAACCCTCAATGTGATATTGAGCGAAAGCCCCTTCGATCCTGTCCTGAACGCTGATCTCAATCAATGGGCAGAATGACTACGGGAATCAGTGGCTAACCTCAGTAACGCATTCATAGAGGCCGCCGCCAGGGCGCCACCAGAACAACCGCCGACCAGCGACGCTAATGGGGAACAGCCTGATCAGCGGCCGCCGCCGCGTCAAGCTACCCCTCCACCTCGCGGCACTAGTGATCTCCGCGACCATCTAAATGGCCGTCGAGAAGCGCGACTCACTCAAGATAATGAAAACCGTTCCCGACATCGCGTCTCTTTGCGACATCACGAGAACGGCGAACAAGGAGGACGTCCGAGCGAGAACCGAGACCGTGATGATCGCCACAACCGCCGCGAACATACTAATCGCGAGCAGCGGGTGCCGGGCGATACCAGTCGAGGTCGACGCCGTGACAATGACGACGACGAAGATCGACACCGGGACAACAACGATTGGTGACGGCGAGGCTCACAAGAACCCGAGCGTCGTCCTCAAAACCGTGCCCCGTAACCAAGTGACTCGTCATCATCATCGTCATCTTCGTCATCTTCATCATCGGACAGACATCCGCGACGAGCGTATGATCGCCGACAACCTACTGCCCCTGGCAGCGGGTGCAGGGCTTTCACTCGTACTCTGCGAGATGTTCGATGGCCTGAGAAGTTTCGACCGGGAGCAATAGAGAAATACGACGGAAGCACCGACCCTGAAGAATTTCTTCAGGTCTATTCCACAGTACTCTATGCTGCCGGAGCAGACGACAACGCATTGGCGAACTACTTGCCGGCTGCGTTGAAGGGATCTGCACGTTCATGGCTAGTTCACCTTCCGTCCTACTCAATTTCTTCGTGGGCAGATGTGTGGCAACAGTTCATCGCTAACTTCCAAGGAACATACAAGCGTCACGCGATCGAGGACGACCTACACGCGTTGACGCAGAATCCGGGCGAGTCATTGAGGGACTATATTTGGCGCTTTAATGAGTGCAGAAATACGATTCCCGAGATCACCGATTCTTCTGTAATCCGTGCTTTCAAGTCTAGCGTCTGAGATCGCTAGACAACCCAGGAATTAGCGACAAGGCGGATCACAACTGCTCGCAAGCTATTCGAGATTGTCGATCGATGCGCTCACGCGGACAATGCCCTGAGATGCAAGAACGACAAGTCGAAGACAGGAGAAGAGAAGAAACCGGCCAAGGACGCGCCTGAGTCAAGCAAGAAAAAGAGTCACAGGAGTGGGAAACGAAAAGCTCAAACGGAGGTCCTCACAGCAGAACATGTTGACCCGCCCAAGCACCCAGACCCACAAGGCGACGACACGAAGAAAATATGGTGCCCTATACACAAGACATACAAGCACTCTTTGGAGACTTGCTTCATCTTCAAAAAGGCACTCATGAAGCAACTGAAGGCAAGCGAGTACGTGTAGTCGAGAAAGCCGCCGAGGCGGCTACTCAGTTCTCAGACTCAGCATACCCAGACTTCGACCTCCATGTTTCGCACATCTTCGGAGGTTCCACGGCGTACTCCTCAAAGCGAGAGTACAAGAAAGTGGACTGTGAAGTTTGTTCAACATGGCAGGGGGTTGCGTCCAAGATGAAGTGGTCAGAGCCCACTATTCGGAATATCAAGGTCGCACGGGTTCTCATCGACGGCGGCAGCTCCATCAACTTACTCTTCGCCAGCACCTTGGACGCGATAGGGATCCCACGAAGCGAGTTGACACCCACTGATCAACCCTTTCATGGAATCACTCCTGAGTCGTCGTCCAAGCCATTGGGCAAGATCACGCTACCCGTGACTTTCGGCCAAGCAAACAACTTCCGAACATAACAGATCACCTTTGATGTCGCTGAGTTTGACACAACATATAATGCCATCATCGGGAGGACTGCATTTGCGAAGTTCATGGCCACATCTCACTACGCGTATCAAGTGCTCAAGATGCCTGGACCGAAGGGAACAATCACTATTCAGGGAAACGCGAAGCTGGCGGTGCAGTGCGACAAGCGGAGCCTCGACATAGTCGAGCACACTCCCAACCCACCCGCCACTGTTGAGCCGCCCAAGAAAGTGAGCAAAACTAAGAAGACGCCGAAGCCAGACGGTGCAATCAAGATCGTCCTGCTCTCTAGCACCAACCCCGACAAGACTGTCAAGATCGGGGCGTCACTGGATGAGAAATAGGAACTCACGCTCATCACCTTCCTCCGCGACAATGCAGACGTGTTCGCTTGGCAGCCGTCCGACATGCTGTTGGTATTTCTTACGATCACAGATAGAATCCGCAAGCGCACGGATATACCGATGTAGCACTTCCCCTACGGAGTATTCCAAGGGTATCGAATCCAAGGGAACTTGTGTGAATATCTCCTCGTCAGGTTCATCCAAGGACACAAAGCTAATGTGGGCAGAGGGCAGAGATGATTTCCTAATGAGAAATAGTGTCTAGGGAAAGCTTAAGTTTAATCCTAATGCGATACTTCAGGCACTGGCAACCCATTGTTCCCAGATGTCGCTCTACTACGTACCCGGACAGGGAGGACTTAAGTGCTCTTGAGGGTTGTCACCACCTCTACACCCACCTCAAACGTATTGTGGGATACGCAGCAACCACTGGAGATTAATTACCCAGACACCGCGTCTACGCAATTAATAACTATAGTGCCGATCAAACACTAAAGCAATCACTATAAATAAATGGACTATAGTGAACAATGATCCCGTATGCTAATTAGGAACTAACCAAGAAGTAATTCTCACTAAGCAAATCTTAATTACTCAGAATGATATTTCTATTAAAGCAGAGTAATTAACAAGATACAAAGTAAGAGGAGATTACCGACAACTCCGGGATTCCTCCGATACCTTCTACCATACTCTCTTCCTATTCTAATACACAATAAATTACACTAGAGCCTCTTGTAATTCAGCTCATGCTTTGGTGTGTGTTTACAAGTGAGGATGAGAGGGGTATTTATAGGAGGAGAAGTGCTTTGGGAGTGTGGAGATGCTCCGAGCATCCAAAGAGCATCTTCTCTCTTGTGTTGCCAAGTGTCCAAGCTTATGACGGTTTCTACTGGTGAAAACAGCCATAACCGTCATTGGGAGGCGGATTACTATCGAACAGGACTTGGGTTGGGGCGAACGGCCTCTGCCAGGGTTCGGCCGAACTCAGGGGTTCGGCCGAACCCGGGACGGCTCCGTTCGCTCCAGTTTTCGTCCTGGACACTCATTTTGGGCCTCTCAATTTATTGGTATGAATGTTTGACCCATTTGGAGGTGTTTAATTAGGTTTATGGGTCCAAAACTCCTTAAGTTCGGATACGAGTTTGATTCTCATCCTCCTTCATGTATATTTCCTCTCAACCTTGGTAGTTTGTCACCTGCATATGAATATACACCAACACTCGTGGAAATTGTTAGAAATAACCCCTACCACTATGTTAGATGTTTACAATTATGGTCTTATGCAGATATTGGCGGTGTTAATTTAGTACTTAACAGCTGCCAACACATGCCGGGAGTCCCCAGGGAGGTGATCGAGCACAAACTCATGGTGCGACCCGATGCCAAGCCAGTAAAACAAACACTGCGGAGATTTGCACCAGATCGGAAACAAGCCATACGAGAAGAACTCGACAAGCTTCTCAAAGCTGGCTTTATCAGAGAAGTTCTCCATCCAGAGTGGCTAGCCAACCCAGTCATGGTGCGCAAGGCCAACGGGAAGTGGAGGATGTGTGTCGACTTCACCGATCTCAACAAGTCATGCCCCAAGGATCTCTTCCCTCTTTCTCAAATAGACCAATTGGTGGACTCAATAGCCGGCTGTGAGTTGTTAAGTTTTCTTGACGCTTACTCCGGCTACCACCAGTTCAGCATGGCAAAAGAGGACGAGGAGAAGACAGCATTCATCATGCCATTCGGTGTATTCTGCTATGTCAAAATGCCGTTCGGACTGATAACCGTAGGAAACACTTTCCAGCACACGGTTCAAGGGGCACTTAATGACCAGCTCGGACACAATGTCGAGGCATACGTTGACGACATTGTTGTCAAGACAAAGACAAGCGACTCATTGATCAATGAACTCTGGGAAACGTTCGACAAACTCCGACGATATCGCCTCATGCTCAACCCAAAGAAGTGCACGTTCGAAGTGCCATCGGGCAAGTCCTCGGATTCATCGTCTCCGGAAGAGGGATTGAAGCAAATCCCGAGAAGATCAAGGTGATCGAGAACATGAAATCGCCCACAAGACTCAAGGAAGTCCAGAAGCTAACTGGATGAATGGCGGCATTGAGCAGGTTCGTCGCTAGGATGGGAAAGCGAGGACAACATTTCTTCGCCCTGCTGAAGAAACAAGACAAATTTGTGTGGACACAGGAAGCCGAAGATGCGTTCATCGCGCTCAAGCGCTACCTGTCAAATCCCCCTGTACTTGTTGCTCCCCAACCTAATGAAGAATTATTCCTCTATATCGCTGCCACGCCATATTCTGTGAGTACTGTCATTGTTGTCGAGAGAGATAAGGTGCAAAGACCGGTTTACTACGTCAGCAAAGCTCTCACGACGCGAAGACAAGATACCCACACATCCAAAAGCTGCTTTATGCAGTAAGTATGACATTAAGAAAGCTACGCCACTACTTTCAAGCCCACAGAGTCACAGTTGTTTCCTCCTTCCCCCTTGGAGGAGTCGTGAGAAACAAAGACGTTGTCGGCCGCATTGCGGAATAGGTAGTCGAGCTAAGCCAGTTTGATGTCCACTTTGTGCCACGAACAGCTATCAAGTCCCAGGTTCTCGCAGATTTTGTAGCGGACTGAACTATGCCCGTGAATAGGTCAGACAGTCAAACGGATAACGAAACATGGACAATGGCATTCAACGGCGCACTCAACAGCCAAGGAGCAGGGGCATGGTTCATCTTGACATCACCTTCGGGAGATCAGTTCAAGCTTGCAATTCACCTCAACTTCAGGACGACCAACAACACAGCTGAGTACGAAGGACTACTTGCCGGGATAAGTGCAGCAGCCGCACTTGGAGTCAAGCGACTAATCGTGAAAGGGGATTCAGAACTAGTCGCGAACCAGGTGCACAAAGACTACAAGTGCTCTAGCCCCGACTTATCCAAGTACCTTGCAGAAGTCATAAAGCTGGAGAAGAGGTTTGATGGGATCGAGGTCCGACACGTATACCGTAAGGATAACATCTAACTAGACGACCTAGCACGGCGCGCGTCCCGACAAGAGCCACTCGATCCTGGCACTTTTCTGGATATCCTGACAAAGCTATCGGTGAAAGAGGCAAGCGACGACGGTAGCACGGTTGTCCCCGACATCAGCTCGGGGGCTACTGAGGCGGAACACGTCGTCGCCGATATCGAGACAACAGACGACTGGCGGACCCCGCTCACTAAGTTCCTAAGTAGTGACGAATTGCCCGAAGACGATGCAGAAGCTAAGATAACCCGACAAGCCAAGATCTATTGTATGATCGGCAACGATCTATACAAAAAGGCGCCAAACGGAGTACTTCTCAAATGCATCTCGTCTGACGACGGCAAACATCTCTTCCTGGACATACAAGAAGGGATCTGCGGGTCACACGCCGGTGGACGGACGCTGGTAGGAAAAGCTTTTCGACAAGGGTTTTTCTGGCCAACCACACTCAAACACGCATGCGACATGGTGCAGCAGTGCGAAGCCTGTCAATTTCACAGCAAACACACAAGACTGCCAGCGCAAGCACTCCAAACTATCCCTCTTACTTGGCCGTTCTCGTGCTGGGGGCTCGATATACTCGGACCGTTCCCATGAGGATAGGGCGGCTACATATTCCAGTTCGTGGCTATCGACAAGTTCACCAAGTGGATTGAAGCAATGCCCACGGGGGAAATCAAGGCCGATAATGCCATCTAAGTTTATAAAAGGCATATTCTGCAGATATGGATTGCCTCACCACATCATAACAGACAATGGCTCCCAGTTCATCAGTGCCGACTTCCAGGACTACTGCAAAGGATTGGGAGTCAAGATTTGCTTCGCCTCGGTTTCTCACCCATAGAGCAATAGGCAAGTCGAAAGGGCAAACGGCATAGTGCTATAAGGGATCAAGACCCGCGTCTACGACAGACTCATGTCACACGACAAGAAGTGGGACAAAGAACTTCCCTCTGTTCTATGGGCCGTGCGTACCACACCGACAACATCTAATAAGGAGACACCCTTCTTCCTCGTGTATGGCCCAGAGGCTATGCTCCCCATGGAGCTATGACATCAGAGCACACGAGTAGAGAAGTACTCCGACGAGGAGCAGGAGGAGCAGCGAAGCGACGATGTGAATCTACTCGAGGAACATCGAGAAAGAGTTGCCGTCAGAGCAGCCAGCTACCAGCAGGCCCTTTGCCGATATCACGAGAAGCGCATCAGAGCACGCACACTTTCGATTGGTGATTACGTCCTCCGACGGGTTCAAAGCCAAGCAGGGCGCAACAAGTTCTCACCCAAGTGGGAAGGACCATACACGATCACGCAAGTCTTGCGACCGGGCGCATTCAAGATTGCAGACGGCGATGGTCGCGAGTTAGCAAACTCTTGGAACATTGATCAATTACATAAATTTTACGTATAAATCAATAGTATCCATATTTGTAAGATATCTTACGATTTCAATAAAGTTGATTTCAGGTAAAGAATATCGTCAAAGTGTTCCTTCTCATCGATCCCTTACCACGATGACACCTAGAGTTGAAACCTATCCTCATGTCCCTTTACGCCGTCCTGGGAAGGCCTCTGAGGAACCTAAGAGAACTTCGGCTGGGGACGCCTAAGGGATAAGGCATTGTCAGATTATGAAGATACAAAAAACCATGTAAGATCTGGTAATGTAAGAGTTCTCACCGTGCGTATTAACCAAGCCGTGTAATCGGAAATTGAGTTTTCCAACTTCACGGCTGGGGGCTAGGGTTAGCGCTTTTTCAACCAAGGCAGGTCAAGGGTCTAAGAGCTTTATCCTCCGAGAACAATTCTCCGACGACAAGGCTGGGGGCTAAGGAGAGTGTATGGCTCAAGCGACTGACCAAAGTCGCAAAGTGAGAAAACACTCATACACAACATATCCAGAGTAAGAAAACTTAGTTATATAGATCTCATTTCTATTTCACAAGGATTTCTTACAAATCATGAATACTTCAAAGTATATTACATACTTTCTTGAGATGTTTTCCTACAGGATACAAAAGCTACCTGGACGGCTAGCGCCAATCCATGGAGCAGAAAACCTTCTCGGCAAGCGGCGCCATCGACTGCGCAAGACCGTCGATTTCCGCGGATGTCCTCCGAGAACGAGAGAACCCTTCGTGAAGGAACTCGAGGTGCAATTGCGGGCGGTGATCTCGGATGCAAGCCAGCACATGTCCCCCGGCGTAGCGACTCGCTCGATGGCAGTCCTGCTTCAGGGCCTTGTCGATGCGCTTGCTAATCCCTTTGAGCTGTGCGCAGGCCCCCTTCATCCACGAGAAATAACTAGAGCGGAATCCTCGGGATCTCCGCGGGGAACTCGAAGCTCCTTGCAAACTTCCGCCATCGTGCGGTACGAGTTGAACCACACCTTGCGACCACGGAGAGTTTCCACGGCCTGGTCCTTCTTCGCCTCCACGATGGCCCTTCCAAGTTCAGCCACCTCGAGTTTCGTCTTCCAATACTGGATTCGACGATCTCGTTCAGCCAACACGCTCTCGAAATCTGCCCAACACGGAAAGGACTAAGTCAAGCTACCCTTCTCCTTCAAGAACACAGCTAATTAAGTCAATCCGAACACGAGGAGCGAAGGAAATCAGGACACAAACCTAAGGACGTCATCACCATATTTGTCTTCACGGACGGGCTCTGATTGACTTCCACCTGCGGCACGTGCGGCTCAAGTGTGAGCGCCGGAACGACCACCGGCGTATTGGGCTGCCCGCGCTGCTGGACATCCTCGACATCAACACATCTACAACGACAAAGGTACTCGGGATCACATGCTAAGTAAACAAGGGAAACAACTATTTAAATAAAAGCAGTTCGGACCCACAGAAAGTTTTACAGCATGTTGATTAAGGAGTACAGTGGGAAACAAAAGTCCTACTCTTCAAAAAAAGGGGAGGACAGACTCCCCCAAGTCACCGACTTCCTCCATCATGTCCTTGCGCGCGTCATTGACGACCCCCCGATCCAAAGCCTCCTTGAGGTCTAAGTCAAGGTGCGCCAGCCTCATACACGCGAGAACATGGCACGCCCCGGTGTAGATGTCGTTGGACATCTCCTTGCCAATCCTGCCCGCATGCTTGGAGGGGATCGCTTCCATCGCCTTGGCCAGCTCCGCGAGTTATGACGTCAGCGACCACTCGTCAGGGTATGCCGGGATTGAAGTCGTGACACCACACTCCCCGGCGAGTTGGTGCAGGCCGGTGAATGATGTCCGTAGTGAAGCTCGGATGTCTGTTAGATGGATCTCGAGTTCCGACATCCGGTGCTCGAGTATGCGCCACTGCATCTCGTTGCCGGCCACCAGCTCCTTCATCTTTCAGAGGTCCTCGCGGACCTCCTCCAGATCACGAGCCAGCTGATCGGCACGCTGGTTTGCCGACGACGCCGCCGCCCTGGCCTCCTCGATCTCGCGGCCCACGCCACGGGCGCCCGCTTGAAGGATGCGCTCCATCTCAACCTGGAGTTCCCCCCATGTGAGGGCGTCGGCGGACGGAGGCCGGACAGGCACGAGGCTGGCGGCGGGGCTACGTGGCGCCACCTCCTGGCCCTTAGTAGCGGCCATGACTTCTGTCGAGGTCGCCGCAGGGGACATGCTAGAGGCGGCATCAGCCCCACTGTGCGCCGCTTTCGCCCGTGTCATCCTGCGAAAATGTTTCTCTTCTCCATGAGGATAGGTGATCAAAACTTCGAGAATGAAAAAACCTCAAAAACATTTACTTACTTCTCGCCGATCGTCACCAGTCTCTGCTTTTGCTGAGGCGGTGGAGACGCACCCGAGCCCTGAATAAGATAATATGGTGTGAGGTTAAGTCGTTCCGACTATGCACTCAAGGACGAAAGAGAAGCTTACCGCCGGGGTTGTCGCCTTCCGACGGGTCCCGAGCACGGAAGAGAACTTCCTCCCCCGTTTCGGAACGTTGCTGCCACTTGTGGTGGCAGCGACAGCGTCTGTTGCCTCCTTGGCGAGGCTCTCCTTGAAAGACGTCGCCACCTGGTGATCCGCGAGTGGTCCGATGACGTCCGTCAGAGGGAGAGCCTGCATAACGTGAAGTCATGACGCGATCTCGATAAGAAAGATGTAAAGGAATCCTCGAGTACACACATTAATCGCCGCGGCGCATTCGGCCGAGTCCTTGTCAGAAAGTGGGACAGGGATGTCGTTCGCCCCCGAGGGTGCGCTGATCATTATTTGGCCGACGCGGCGCCCCACGATGTCACTGTCTAGACCTGTAAACCAAGAACGAGAACTCGATAAATCAGGAGAAATAGATGCACTTGGAACAAAATTAGAAATGCGAGGAAAAATACCCCGAGGAGAGACCCGGGTCGTGTCCTCTGGCCCAGAGTAATCAAAGGTCGGATGGGCACGGGTCTATAGCAGTTGAATCCGCTGACCTACAAAGTCGGCATTGACTTCGTATCCCGACAACCCTGTTTTCGGAGATCATCAATGATTTCGATAAAAGATTGGAGGGAGGGAGTCAGGGCGGGTTTGGCGGTCCACTCTGGGATCTTTTCTGGCTGGTCATCAGGGACGACAAGGACGGGATCCGAGTTCTCTATCTGGAGATAGAACCATCTCACCCGCCACTTGCTGCGAGAAGAGGGGCACTGGAAGGGGATGTAACATGACTTCAGGCCATCCCGAAGTCGGAATCCGACTCATCCAGATACCCTGTTGGATTCCATCCAACGCAGTTCATAATAAAAGCGGAAGAGATCAAGGAAAGGCACTACCCCAATGTAGGCCTCGCAAAGATGAGAGAAGATGCTCAGAAAGGCGATGGAGTTGGGGTTCAAGTTAAGCAAAGAAAGGCCGTAGAAATTCAAGACAAGAAGGCGGAGAAAGAAAACCGCAAGAAACGTAATCTTCAACTACTACCATGCGCCCAAGATGGGTTCAGGTTCTGTACCTCCAGCCTCCCTCTGCATGGTCCCGCGACCAGGGAGGGCACCGTCGTCCTGCAGCTTCTTCATGGACGCGGTGTTCGAGGAAGACTTCTCAAGGTCCATCGCCGTCGGAGGATCACCGGAGAACGGGATGAAGGAAGTGAGCTTGGGTTTTTCTTTGCGAGGAGTGGAGAAGACGAACGCTAGAAGGCAGGAGAGTTTTCTAGCAAACAGACTTCAAATGGATCCCCAAAATCCCTTTAAATAAACGCACTTCCGATGGTGCGTATTTCAAGGAAAGGAGAGAGATTGCCGCCGGAAAATTCTGGGTCTGTTGCGTGCGTTAGTTTTTCAGACTTCAATTTAAATTCACTCATGACCGTTGAACTTCACGCGGTGTTGTCGATGGCTCTTTGTCTCTACGGTTTCACACCGAGATCGTCCAGATGAGAGAGACAACAATTCCGACTTCAGAAGTCGCAATCGATAACATGAGCTCATTTAAACATAAGTCGGAGGCTACTGTCAGGGTTACGGATAAGGTATACCCTCTATCTTTGGATGTACATTGTATATCGATACGATATACCTACGCGTATATGGATAGTTTCCGTATATGTTAAGGAAATCTATCACGTGTTAGAGACGGAATCTACGGATGGAAGGAGTTCTACTCAGACAAGACTGGGTCTATACCATATCGTGAGGGGTTCGATATCTCCGAGTCGTACTTGGAGATCAACTGACCCCCGGTATATAAGGGACCCCCCGGGCAGGACCTAAGGAATCGAATATTACTGCCTACACACCCACCACAGCCTACAGAGTCAGAGCGTGCAGGAGCTAAGTCGCCGTGAGATCTAGTCGGACCAACTCAACTACGGTCGTGTCGGTATCATCGAGTTCTTCTATTCTCTGTGTAATCTGTGATTTCCATCATATAATCCCATATCAACTGGATTAGGGCTATTACCTACCAAGGGGCCTGAACCAGTATAATCCTTGTCTTTTGTTTGCTTGACGTCGTACTACGTCGATCCTCGTACCAACGGACCCCAATACCCTCTATATCCGATCTACGGGTATCCACCGTCGACAAAATCCAATTTAAAAGTGTCACATCCTGATTTTTGTTTCAGGATTTATAAATTATTTAATAAATTATTATTAGAATTTATATTAAATGTTCATTAATTTACAAGTGAAGTTAGATGTGGGAAATAAAATTTCCTAAATATAAAGCATGGATGGATTTAATTTTTATTAAATTCTCCATGGTTAATTATACTCTCTGGAATATTCTCGGATTTTTCGGAGCTCAATTCCTAATTTTTTTAATCATACAAAGAGCATTTCAGTAATTACCCACATATTAAATTAATCATTAAATGGTCTAATTATAATTTTTTTAAGTACTTTGAGTGTCCAAGTATTTTCAGGATTTTTCTTGAAATTATTTGAGCATTGGAAGTATTTTTAACAATTCAAAGGTCACTTAGTGATTAATTTAATTGGAAAAGTTTTAAAAATCCTCCCCTAAGCCGTTGGGCCAATTTCGGCCCAACATTCTCTCTCTCCGCGCGGCCCAAGCCGGCCCAGCCGACGCCGCCCCATCCTCCTCCTCAGCCTGGGCCGAATTCAGCCCATTCCCTCCTCTCATCTCAGCCGGCAGAAAAGTCTACTTTACGTCCCTGGCGCTACAGTACTCCATCTTCCAGCTCAGGCAGAACCGAGCCAGCCGTGCTCGTGCACAGTGCCGCCGCCCCTTCTCCCTTCAAATCCGTCTCCAATTCGGCCCCGTTTCTTCCGATTGTTTGAGGGGTTTTGATCCTCTCATTCTCCTCTATCTTTACCCCCAAAAATCGGAGCTAATCGTTGAGTATTTTATCCAAATCGAACTCGTTTTCGAGTTTATCTCCAAAACCGAGTTTTTGATTTCCCGGATCGATTTCTTGCGGGAGGAGTCCGATCTTTTCAATCCAAGGCTATAAATAGGACCTCCTAGTCCTCCTCTTTCGTTTGCCCCCTCTCCCGTGGTCTCCCGTGCCCCGTAGCCTCTCCGCCGCCGCCGCCAAGTTCGTCGCCGCCGCCGGCCGAACTTCGGCCGTGTCGCGCCGTCGCCTCCGCCATTGCCGCCGGTCGCCGTTACCGCCGTAAGGTGCGCCGAGGTGTGGGCAAGCTCGGCCGCTCCCTCCCCGTTGCCGCCGGTCACCGGAGCCCCGTCGCCGCCGTCGACCGAAGCCGCACCGCCGCTCGACCTCGTCGCCGGCCGTCGTCGTTCGTTGTTTGGTTCGAGGGTGAGTACCGTTGGGTTCGTCTCGTCGTCCTCTACGTGTGCATGTCCTCCAAAGTCGCAGCCGACCATCCAATCTCCGGCGAGGTCGCCAACCCGGGCCGGCCATTGATGATGTCATCGTGACGTCATCGTCGGTTTTTCTTTTTCCCGTTTTTCTAATAGATTAAATCTTCGGAAAATCATAACTAAATAACCGTAGCTCCATTTCAAGTGGTTCAAGTTGCTAAATTTTTCTAAAATTGAGATCTACATGTTAAAAATATCCACATGTACTGTTTATGCTTGTTTTTGTACTGTTTATTTGGTTTTTATTAGTCTTTTTCTTCGTTTTGCGTGTTAGCTTGTCGTTTCCGTCGTTGCGAAGGTTCGTGAGTGCGTTGGAAGTGTTCAAGAAGATTAATTGAAGACCGATTATTGCAAGGCAAGTCACATAGATCCTAAACACAATCCTTTGAGCATGTTGGTCCAATATTTAAATTCTCTATTTATTTCAACTGTGCATTTATTTTCGAATGTCACTGGGTGGTGTGAATCTATTTCTTTGATATGGCCTGTTTGCATTGATTACTCTATTCCTTGACACCTTGGGATATTATAAATTGACTAGTTGAGCTTTATATATATTGGTTCAACTAGATGTTAGATATAATTGCTTAGCCATGCTTAGAAACATTAGCTCACTAATGGGATGAATCATATATACTACATTATTATTTATGGTTATATTTAATGGTAGCTCACGATGGTTAATCGTGTTATGATAATTAATTGGTAATTAAAATATGATTAATGGTGGGTTGTGAGCACATGGTTTTGAAGGTCGTGCTCATGGCAATTAAGGACCGGTTCGCGAGCTACTGTTGTGAAACATTTACCGTGCCAACCACAAGCCAGCGTGGGCAACGGCTTTATCTTTTTATAGCATGATTCATTATGGTGTGCCAGACTGTGAAGCGGCGAGAAGTCCGTGGGGGTCACTGGGAGTCCATGCCTTGTTTTATAAGGGGGTGATTATGATCCAGAAATGGTGTACTGTGGTGAGTTGTGTTGTGCAGAGGGTATTGTCACAGCCTCTATTCGTGTACTTTCCAGTATCGCGACGCATGGTAGACATGATGTTGAGGCTGTGTCTTGTGGGTACAGTGGTACACCTCTGGCCAGAGTAAAACTATTCGAATAGCCGTGCCCGCGGTTATGGGCGAGTTGAGCAATGTTTTTCGTGATTAGTCTCACGCCACTCACAATAATTATTGATGTTATACCCAGTAATAATTTGCTTAGCTCCTGGTTTGGAGTTAGATCTGTACAGCTGGGTATGGTTGTTCAGGATGGTTGGGCCTGTGCAGCATGGGTGTGTTGCTCAGTGTTGATTAAAATTTTTGATTAATTACTCCACTGTTTTATTTCTCTTAAATGTTTTGCTAAATGCTACTTTTGCAAATGAGGCTATATTATGCCATCCATTGGTATCCTTGTGCACTTGCATATTTGCTGTGTGGCTTGTTGAGTATGTCATATGCTCATTCTTGCAATAATCAATCAACCTCAGTTGAAGAAAAAGGATCCAGAAGGAGAAGACGTTTGGCTTATACCCCAGTTGAGCTGCCCGTGGGAGTGGAGCTGAAGCCAACGCTAGACCGTTATTCCGCTGCTGTTTTCTTTTCTTTTGTAAGTGTGTAACGTTATTATTATGATGGATTTGTATATTAAATTGTCAGTTTGTGTACCTCGGCTGATTCCTGGACGAGGATTTTATGCACAAATAAGTTTGGAAATTACTAGTGAATTTCTGGGCGTGACAAAAAGTAACTGAAATTAAAAATTAAAAATTAAAGAATACTGTGAGTTTAGAGTCTACATAGAAATATAATTAGAAATAATAAAAATTCAGAATTAAAAATAAATAATACTAGAAGAAGAGCCTAGAGTTTATATAGAAATACAGTTTATTGATAACGAAAATTCAGAATTAAAAAAAATATTGAAATACTAGTCTAGAGTCGATAGGAATATAATTTACAAATAACTAAAATTTAATATTAAAATAATTAAAACTAACACGTATATAAAATACAATATGAATATTAGATATTAGCAGTTTCGTAAAGTTAGTATAAAATTTAAAATTATGCCGTTATTTTAATATATTTGAACAATACATTGAGAAAACATATATACTATTATATGAGAGAAAATATAGTGATGCTAGCCGCGCAATCTGTACGGGCCACCATGCTAGTTTCTATAAAATATACAATAATGTAAAGATTTTGAAGAAAAGTTAGCGATAATTATTTTTAAGTTTATTTCTCACATTCAATTTCTACTGCCTAATTATATGGCCATTTACGTATTTTTCGTGTGATTTAATATTCTTGATTTTACGCTCGCTATTATGCCAAAATCTTATGTTTTTCTATTTCTCAAGTATTTTTTTTTCATGGCGTTTTAAACGAGCCTTTCACTACTCTCCATAGACAGCTCGTGGCAAGCATGCAGTCATACTGTACATAGAAATGAGTTGGCACCCGTGAGCAACCGGCTACTATGCTCTATAATTAATGAGGGTAGAGTATCTGAAGTGTCCCCCCTGCACTTTTGTCCTGTTCGCGGTCACGCCTCTACTACTACTGTATAGACCCTCTAGTCAAAGAGCAACTGAAGTTGCAACAGCAACCTCCGACCCTGGACCAAACAACAATGGCTACCACATCACTAGAGGGATGATGAAGATGAACCATCAAACCTGCACAGGCTGCAGGGTACCCTACTCCACATCCACAACGCTCAGTTCAAGGTTCCTCCAGGCTTTTTCCCCTGTCACGGCCTCTCTCGTCGTCGTCGCTTGCGTAGCTCTAGCTCTGTAGGAGTACGCAAGCACACTCGAATACACCACCATCGGTTGATTGACATTTGACCCTGATTGACGCCTCTGCGACTGCACTGATCGATCGATCTCTGACATGCACCGATCGACACGTCCTGATCATGATATCTTTTCCCTCTCTTCTTGCATCGTCTGATGAATCCTTTGTTATAAGCGCGGCTGCAAGCGTACGCTGCTGTTGCTGTCGCCATTGTTCTTCATCTTCGTCGTCGTCGTCGTCGTCCTCGCCGCTTGCAGCTGCTGCCGCCGCCGTCGCCGCCGATGCACCACCATCCGTCACACGTCTTTACTACTAGGTACTGTAGTGTTGTAGCAGTGCGTGTCGTCTTGCGACGTGCTTTGTGTTGGACCACGACGCCATGCTTGGCTGTAAGCTCTAGCTTGGCATCGCGCTAACCCTTTTTTGTTGGCTTGCGCGGCGGCGTCACGCCCGTGGCGGTGCTACTGTTCAGCTGCAGGGCGGAGGAGCAGCAGCTGGGTGGCATCGGCACAGCTGGATACCACATCGGAGATGGCGCCATCTTCCCTCCTCATCATCTTCTTCCTCCTCCCGACCTCCCGCTCCTCCGCACTAGTAACTCACGCCACTGTCTCTTCCACTGTTGCATTCCAAGAACTGCTCCTTTGTTTGATTCTTGCTGCATTTTGTTTTTTTTTTGTTTTTTGAAAAGGTCCGAATCCGAGCTCCAAGTCGTCGAGCAACCTCACCGCCGGAGGACACCTTCCGCCGCTCGCCGGCGCCGCCGCCGCCGCGGTGAGTTTGGTTCTTTCTTCTTATGATCTCGGCTTACTGATTGACTGATTGATTCTTCTGCTGATGCAATGCCGACCAGCAGCAGCATGGCGTAGCGGTGGTGGGCATGGCGGCGCACCAGGGGATGGCGGCGACGGCGGCGGACCGGTTCTGCCTGCCGAGGATGGCGGCGGCGGCCGCCTCGCAGGTGGAGAACTGGGGCGACTCCGGCGTCGTCGTCAGCAGCCCGTTCACCGACGACACCTCCACCGACCTCGACGACAGCGCCGACAAGCACCACCTCCACGCTCTAATGGTGCCACTGCCACCAAGCTACCTTCTCTCGCCGCCGTCTTTCTTGGCTGGCTCCACTCGTGTAATGCGGCTTCTTGTGCTACTCCCAGGGCGGCGGCGGCGACGGCGACGGCCGCGACGACGCCGGCGAGCAGCGAGGCGCGGATTCCTCCGCCGTGTCCAAGGAAAGAAGAGGGGATCAGAAGGTGCAGACATTTTGTACAGGAGGGGAAACAAAATCTGATCTCATGAGCGATCAATTTGGTTGTATTCGTTCTGAATATGATTTGTCCCCGAATTTGTGTGCAGATGCAGCGGAGGCTTGCGCAGAATCGCGAGGCGGCGAGGAAGAGCCGGATGAGGAAGAAGGTGATCGTCTGAACCTATACATGATCGATCATTCATTTGATCCTGCAACTACTTTCTGCTACATGTTCTTTTGTTCAGTTCGATTAATGGGGCAATTACAACATTGGTAAAATAATTAGTAGAGCATTAATTGCTTTGGAATCATGTTGACTGCTGCTTTCGTTGCTGCAATGTTCTGGGAGTAGATGCTCTGCTGTTACTTGATCTTTGTTTTGTGGTTATTGATGATGACTGAATTGTTGTTTGTCGTAGGCATACATTCAGCAGTTGGAGAGCAGCAGGTCCAAGCTGATGCACCTTGAGCAGGAGCTCCAAAGGGCAAGACAGCAGGTGAGCCCTGCATTGTTCACCATACTTATCAAATCGCCTTGCAGAATCGAATGTTTGAAGTCTGAACAGCTCAGTAACAAATACGCAAATGCAATTGACGACTATCCTTTACAGGGAATCTTCATTGCAACTGGAGGCTCCGGCGATCACGGGCACTCGATCGGAGGCAATGGTGGTGTTTTGCACTTGCTTGATTTCTCTGATCTGTCGTGGCATCTGCGCAAACATCCCAATTCTGATTCTGTATTGTGTTGTGTTTGCTTCTGCAGGTACGTTGGCGTTTGATCTTGAGTACGCGCGGTGGCTGGACGAGCACCAGCGGCACATCAACGACCTGCGGGTGGCGCTGAACGCGCAGATGAGCGACGACGAGCTGCGCGTGCTCGTCGACGCCGTGATGATGCACTACGACCAGGTGTTCCGCCTCAAGAGCTTCGCCACCAAGTCCGACGTGTTCCACGTCCTCTCCGGCATGTGGATGAGCCCCGCCGAGCGCTTCTTCATGTGGCTCGGCGGCTTCCGCTCGTCGGAGCTTCTCAAGGTTTTCACACGATCGAGTGATCACCCACCCAATTCAGCAACAAGCAAAGAATCTGAAGCTACCATTGACCGCCATTGTTGAATGTTGATGATGATGTTGTTTGTGCAGGTTCTTGCCAGCCATCTTGAGCCGCTGACGGATCAGCAGCTGATGGGCATCTGCAACCTGCAGCAGTCGTCGCAGCAGGCCGAGGACGCGCTGTCGCAGGGGATGGAAGCGCTGCAGCAGACGCTGGGGGACACGCTGGTGTCGGCGGCCGCCACCGTGGTCGGCGGTGGCGGCGCCGACAACGTCACCAACTACATGGGACAGATGGCCATCGCCATGGCCAAGCTCACCACGCTGGAGAACTTCCTCCGTCAGGTAATTGAAGCTTCGGTAAACATCGATGGCGAATTGAGAACCTGTTTAGATAGGACTAAAACTAGTTTTAAGTATCACATCGGATGATCGGATGTTTAGGCACTAATTATAAATATTAAATGTAAACTATTAATAAAACTTATCCATAATTTTGGACTAATTCGCAAGACGAATCTATTGAGTCTAATTAATCCATAATTAGCCTATGTGATGCTACAGTAAACATTCTCTAATTATAGATTAATTAGGCTTAAAAAATTTGTCTCACAGATTAGCTTTTATTTATGTAATTAGATTTGTAAGTAGTCTATATTTAATACTTTAAATAAGTAAATACAGGGACTAAAGTTAAAGTTAAGTCCCTGATCCAAACAACACCTGAATTGCTTATTACCATGGCGTGATGCGATGATTGATTGTGTGTAGGCTGATCTGCTGAGGCATCAGACGCTGCAGCAGATGCACCGGATCCTGACCACGAGGCAGGCTGCGCGGGCGCTGCTCGTCATCAGCGACTACTTCTCGCGGCTCCGGGCGCTGAGCTCGCTGTGGCTGGCGCGGCCGAGGGACTAGACTGACTAGAGAGGATCATAAGTATCATTTGCCTGAGCTTTGACGATGGATGGAGGTGAACCTGTTTTTTGATTTCTGAATCCTGAAATGTAGTAGCTGAGAGAGCGTAACTGCGATCAGCATTGTAAAATCAGTTGCTTTGGTGATGAAGCAGTAGTAGTAGGAGAATATTTTAGACTAGGCTCTTGGGCCTGTAACGTGTTGTAGTGTTAGCGTAGTAAGAACTAATCCGCGTACAATGTCAAAAGGAGAAGTTTTATTACAGTCCTATTTCCAATCAAGAGTACCACTCCCTCTCTCCAGTTTATAAGACAGATTTGACTTTAGTAAAAGTCAAACTGTTTTAAGTTTGATTAAGTTTATAGAAAAAAATAGTAATATTTCTAACCCAAGACAAATTTATTATGAAAATATATTCAAATATTGATTTGATGAAACTAACTTTATAAACTTAGTTAAACTTTGAAACAAGTTTGACTTTAACCAAAGTCAAAACGTTTTATAACCTGTAACCTAAAATGGAGGGAGTAGTAAAGTGGAGTACCTTATTATTGCTCCTGTGGAATTTTGACATGGTCTCGACTCTTTTGACAGTGCCAAACTTTTTTTTTCATCCAAGATGCCTGAGGTGTTCGTTAGGGAGCAGAAACACAGTTGGAAGCGGTGGCGCGAGACGACTAAGGCACTGATTGATTCAGATTATTGACCGGATTATCTACTTAATTATTGCATAAATTAAATATTAAAAAATAAACTTTCTAATTTTATTGAACAAAGCAGGAGAAAACTAAAAAAATGATAATATGTAAAGGCTTAGTGCCTTAGGCCCGATATAGTTACTATGTTAACCAGGCGGTGAGCTTTCTCGCACCCTGGGGCTCACGTCTTGGCGTCCTCTGTAATTTTGGAAAGCGGGTTGAGAGTCGAGAGCTCCTTGTTCTAGAAGGTTCTTTGGTTCATTTCATTTTATATCTCCTAGGTTACTAGCAATTAACTTTTGAAGTGTCTTCTTTGGCGTTCCTCTTGTATTTATGATAGCCTCTCATAGCTTTAGTATTGTCGAGGCGCTTAACTGGCAGCATGTCGTCCAGTCCGCTAGTGTGGTCCAAATTATCCTTGTTTATCTGCACCCTACTAGAAGGTGAAAAGTCGTCTCTTGGATCTAGCGACATAGTAGGCATATCCGCATATGGAGCCGTTTGAATAGCCTCTAGTTGCTAGTCTGTTTGAAGTCCATACTCTATTCTGGATGACCAGCCAAGCGAAGGTCTTGCACTTGCGCGGTGCCCAGGGCTTCCAGATAAGAGCGTCGAAGTTGGATGTTGTTGTGCCTAGGAGTTGCGCACTGTAGGTTGACGTCGTCGTGTACTTGCCGTGGGTGTCTAGTTTCCAAGTGATTTTGTCCTCCCCTTGTTCCATAAGGTCTGTATTTCAAAAGATGCTCTAGACGGTGATGAGCTGGTTGATTAGCTCCATTGTCCACCCTGCATCGGTTGGTAGGTCAAGGTCGAGCAGCCATTGATCCGAAAGAGCAGTCTGCTGAAGTGTTATGCTCTTTTTCTTGGAAGCAGTGTAGACTAGCGGGGCTACATCCTTCAGCCTTCTCCCCTGTAGCCAAGCAGAGTACTAGAACTTTGCTTTTGCTCCGTCGCCAATTGTTATTATTGTTGCTGCAACAAACAGTAGTGTGTCGGTGTAGTCACATGGCGTTTCTAACCCCACCCACGCTTTCTTAGGTGATTTTCACTTGTGCCAGAGCCACCACAGCCGCAAGGCTTTTGCGAATTTCTTGAGATTTAGGATGCCAAGCCCTCTCGAGATTGTAGGGAGGCTGCCTGCACCCAGTTGACCTTACACTCCCCCCTTGTCAATGCTTTGCCACCCGCCCAGAGGAACTTTCTTCTCTGCTTGTCCAAAGCCTCAAGGGATTCCTTAGATGTTTTCAGGCCCGCCAGGAGGAAGATATGTTGAGACGTGAGCACCGATGTTACTAGGGTGGATCGCCCAACCATACCTACATGCCTTCTTCGCCATCCAGCTATGTAGCTCATTGATTTGTGTAGAACGGCTAGAGGTCGCTTCTTCATAGCCTTTCGGTGGTCAAGGGGAGTCCCAGGTACTTCATCAAGAAGGTGGCTCTAGTAGCTAGTGTGCCCTCTAGGATGTCGTCAAGGACCAGGTCATTGCATCTGATCGGTGCTACCTGCGACTTTAGCAGGTTTGTGCATAAGCCCGTTACTTGACCGAAACAGCGGAGTAGCTCAGAGAAGGCCCTTACATCCTCTTTGTCTGGATTTATGGAAACGACCGTCTCGTTGGTGTACATGGATGTGCGGATGCGTACGGCTCTACCTCATAGCTTGCTAATCACTAGGGGATAGTGGGTCGCGCTAACGTAGCCTCTTGCGATGGCTGATCGCTTCTCTCGGGATTCCATTTGGGATGATCTTTGAGGTGGAGGTGGATAGGAGGCCCGTTATCCAGTTCTGAAGGTGAGGAGGTACGTAGCCCCATCTCATCGAGTTGAAAGCTTTGGAGATGTCTAGTTTAAAGAGCAGGATTGGTCTTCTACTCATGTGGTGTTTCCTCACCATATTCTTGACGTACATTAAGTTGTTGTAAATGCTTCGACCGGGGATGAAAGCTCTTTGGTTTGTTGAGATCAGCTAGCGCATGAGCGGCTGTAGCCTGATGGCCAGAACTCTGGAGAAGATTTTGGCAAAGCCATGAACCAGGCCTATTGGTCTGTAGTCCTAGATTCCCTCAGCAACATACTTTTTTGGAATGAGGATCACGTTTGCTGAGTTTGGCAGGTTTACGTGCGTGCTCCTAGTATCATGCAAGGTGTTGAAGGCCGCCATGACGTTGTCCTTGATGATGTCCCAACATGACTTGAAGTATTTCCCAGTGAAGCCATTTGGGCCTGGTGCCTTGTCAACCAACATTTCATTTGTCGCCTTGCGAATCCCTGATTTTGTGAAGGTACCATTAAAACCAGACATTTCTATCAAGCCGATCCTTATGGAAGACCAGTTGAGATCTTGCGTTCTTGGTTCCAGTTGGCCCATTATTTGCTAGAGGTGCTTGGCAACGGAAAGTTCCTTTTCTGTGTGTTTGATTGTCCATCTGTTGTGCTTACGCAATGGATAGATGTGGTTTTTTTCCTTTTGTGTGCATTCATTTTGGGGTGAAAGAATTTCATGTTTACGTCTCCTTCTTTGATGTTGGTTACACGCACGGCATGTTTCTTCCTTTCTCATTCTATGACCGCGAGGCCGACTAGCCTTCACTTTAGGGCCGTGCGAAACCTATACTTTGATGGGCAAATCGTACATATAATTAGAAAAAAAAGAATTTAAAAAGTAGCAGAAAATAACATCTTCAAAAGGTGGCTTTAGATTATTTAACATCTTGGTGCACTTTTATTGACTTAGATGATACCATGTGTAAACTAAGGTAGCCCACATACATGCGTGGGTACATTTAATATTGCTTAAATTTTCTATTACGAATGTTTATATGTGCGTGATATTTTTCTAAATATTTTTTTACTTCATTTTAAACATGTTTCGTTAGTAATTTGTTTGGGCTTTGGTTATGATCTTTTTGCTAAATACCCTTGCAACATATAAATTTTAAACTAAAATTATTTGAAACTGTGTAGTGTTAAATTTATGAGAAAATAGTGTAGTAATAATAGAGTTGGTTCCTATCTCTAGACACCATATGTTATTTTTGGAATATTTAGCATATCTTGTTTGTGATTTTTTAAACTTTAAATAACAAATTTTCTTGTATACTATAGATGTCTATATTAATGAATTTTTAGGATTGTTTCATCCACTTAAAGGTAGCAGTGTATTTATTTCTAATTAGAGTGAGATGATTAGTTATGTATAGAGACATATGATGGGTTAGATAGTGAGTGGATGCCAGTCGCTCTCGCTTGGACAAGGAGAAGTATCATGACTTAATTTCGTCAACAATAGAAGCAATATCATTCTGTTGCCAGCTATGTTCTAGATATCACATATAGGAAGTAAAAACAATATCAAGCAATTTCTATGTGATTCCTATGAAATTTCTAGTTCCAAAGGGTTCTAAGATCAGATTTGCACCAACATTTAAATTCAGCCAGGTCACACCTCAAAACCCAGCACACGAAACATATACAAGAAAGTAACACTTTAAGTGCATGCTTACCAAGGCATCAATATGCTTCCATTTGCCGTATGCTCTTACTCTTCACTTCGTCTGATTCTTCTAATTTCCTTTTCTTTTTCATTTTGGAACCTTTGATTCTCCTAATTTCATCCCCCAGTTAAGCTTCGCTGCCCAAGCAATCTTGTTAAAAGCATGGATAATCTTGGAGTCCCTAGCAGGATCAAAATATATGTAGTCCTCTCCAAATATACCCCCTTGACAATCTATTAGCTTCCCATGACTGATGATTTGCTCATTGTCGATAGTATGTCTCCCCAAAGCCGTCTTCTCGAAATCCATGGCACCTCCACAGTAACTTTCAAATGGATGTAGAATCCTGGTCCCTTCAAAGTCACAATAACAGCAATGAGTTTTTTTTTAACAGATCACTTACATTGACCCGGCTTTGAAAGAAAGCCCAACAGACAAACAGAGTCTCTTATACAAAAAGAACAAAAATAGAAAAACACAGCTCAGCACACAGGCTGTTTTTCCCATGAAACACAGGTACAGGCAAACATCCACACACTACTCCAGACCTAGACACAAAAGAGGACCAACTGAACTACACAGCTACAAATCTTCAGGCAATCGATCTGTCTTCAGTTGTCCCATTTTCTCCAACAGACGATCACGCCATCCTTCCAAGATACCCTGCTCCTCCCATTTTAGCATGATACACCATTTCTGAACAAAAAACGAGTTTTGTAAACAATATGCAAAGGAGATTTAATCAACACATTTTCAAAAACCCAATCGTTCCTAACCAACCACAATGCCCAACACACAGCAGCCAGAAGCACCACCCAAACCCTATTCATTTTCTTGCCCTTAGCCAAATCCAAACCCTCACTGATATTACTTGGTCTTTGAAAGTGCATCTAGGCCCCTAATGATTTTGATGATTGATTACAATGCGATTAGAGAGGACTAACATTTTTATTCAAGCAAATGTGAAGGTTGTTATGTCCTCGACATGTTTTAATGTGATGCACACCCCGTGAATGCGACATCAAGATGCAATGCGGCAATGATCAAATGGTATATTGTATCTTTTACCTTGCATTGTGTCGTAGGAAAGCCATACTATTAAGGGGGATGATGCATAGACATATAAGGAGTGATGCGTGTGCTCAAAATCCATTTTTCTTGGAACCATTTCTCTATTTGGTGTGTTCTGTAAATTTTCAGAAGTTCCGAAAATACACATAATCTTTTGAACCTTCTAGAAATTTTCGGAAGTTCCGAAAATCCACAGAAGGTATTTTGGGTTATGGATATTTTCGAAAATATCCGAAAAGAATTTTCGGAAGTTCCGAAAATGGGCGTTGAGTTCGATTTTCTCAGATCTGGAATTTTCGGAAGTTCCGAAAATCTCTTTTATTGCACTCCAACGTGCATATTTGTGCTGTGGGTATAAATACCCACCTCCCCTCACTTGTGAGGGTTTCTGGTTCCATTCCAATCTTGTGTGCCCTTGGCTTGCTTCTCTCTCAAAGTCTTTTGAGCCTTGCTTTTTCGATTCATCTCTCCACTCGGGTTTGATTCAGATTTGGTGTGTGTGTGAGAGACTGTGGATTCAAGTTTGTGTGGGTGCTTCTTGTGGTCTTCGTGAAGATTTGTGAGCACTTGCATCATCTCCGGGAGTTCTTTGCATCATCTTTTACTCTTGGAGGTTGAGGACTCCTAGGCGGCTAGGTGTCATTCCCGAGCCACCGATCTACTTGTGGTTGGCCGGGAGAAGTTTGTGAAGGCCAGATCTCGCCTCCGCAAGGAAAGAGATACCTCTTAGTGGAAGGAGGAGTTCTTAGTGCAACCTCTTGAGGAAAGGGTTAGCTAAGACCCGGCTCTTAGTGAGCTCCTCAATGGAGAGTAGAATCCCCTCAAGGATTTGAACTCTGGGGTCAACTTTGTGAGCTACATCTTGGTGATATTTCTTCATCCCTCTCCTCTAGCTTTGCTTGCTTGTGTCACTATTGGTCTAGTTGCTGATTGTGCCTTGTTTACCTTGGTATAGACTTCTAGATATAGAGTTTTCATCTTGTGTTCGACTGCACTGTGTATTTTTGGAAGTTCCGAAAATCCTAGTCTAGTTCCGAAAATTACTGCTTCCGCTTTACTTAAGTTTTTTAAATTAGCCTATTCACCCCCTCTAGGTCTAATTGACCCTTTCAATCTTGTATCCAAGCCAAGAGCATCCCTAATGACACACCAAGCAAAACTAGCTAAAGGACACATAAAAAGGATATGGTTCGAGGTTTCTTTTTTACCACACAGCTTACACAACTCATCTCCCCCTCTCCACTTCCTTTTAACCAATTGAATAGCACAAGGTAGTCTTCGTCTTCCTGCCATATACAAGAAATGCTTGATCTTTTGAGGAATTTTACTCCTCCAAATACTCATCATTTCAGAATCTTTCACACCTCCAAAAGTGATCAATCTATACATCGATCTCACATTAAAGATCTTGTTGCTAGTGTAAGGCCAAACCACTCTATCTGCTCCCCCGTCCAGATTATATTCATTTAAAAGGCCTCTCAACCTAATTAAATCTTGACCTCTGTTATCATCCAAATTCCTTGTAAACTCCAAATTCCAAGTTCTATTCTCCCATAAATCACTCATAGTCACTTCTTGATGATAACTTATGTCAAACAACTTAGAAAAAGCAACTTTCAAAGGTACCTGACCCAGCCAAACATCCCTCCAGAATTTCACACACCCTCCCTGGTGAACTTCTTTAACCACTAATCTTTCTAGCCAACCCCTACAGTCATGCAAACCCTTCAAAAAATGGGACCCCCCTGAGGAGAACTCTGAAAAAAATAGGCTGGACCATGCATTTCCTTCTCAAAACTTGTAAGCACATATCATGCTCTCCATTCTCAATTTTCATGATCCATTTGCTTAGCAAACACAGGTTCATCATCCTAGTATCCAGAAAACCCAAACCCCCAAACTCCTTTGGTCTGATTAGAGCTTTCCATTTCAGGATATGATACTTCTTTTTCCCCCAAACCCTGCCAGTAGAACCTACTTCTTATAGAGTCCATTCTCTTGTGAAACTTCTCAGGTAGATGGTAAAAACCCATTGCATACATAGGAGCACTTGACAGGCAAGACTTAATTTTAATTTCTCTTCCTCCATAAGAAAGGTAACCACTTTTCCAGGACTACAGTCTCTTATCAACTTTCTGAGTAATGTGACACAAATCTTTCATTCCTATCTTCTCAACCCCCATAGGAAGCCCCAAGTAAGTAAAAGGTAAACTACCAACTTTACAATTCAGCATATTAGCAACTCTCAATTCCTCCTCCTTACTAACACCCAGAACATAGACCTCACTATTTTGATAGTTAATATTCATCCCAGACATTTCCTCAAAACAAAACAATAGAAATTTCAGCACCCTAATGTTGTCCTCCCCATTCTTGATAAAAAGAATAGTATCATCAGCATATTGCAAATGAGTTAAACCCCCAGGCACTAGATTAGATACCAAACCTTCTAACACCCCATTTGTTTTTGCACTTTCAAGGACAACTGCCAAAGCATCACCCACCAGATTGAATAATAGAGGGGACAAAGGGTCCCCCTGCCTAAGTCTTCTATGAGTCTTAAAGAAAGGACCCTGCTCCCCATTTATAATGATACCCACTCTGCCACCTTATGTTATCTTCTTCACCTAGCCAATAAACTCATCACTAAAATTCTTCTTTCTCATCACCTCATACAAGAAGTTCCAATTAACTCTATCATATGCCTTCTCAAAATCAATCTTAAAGATAATCCCCATGTCACCCTTTCTTTGCAACTCATGCATAGTCTTATGCAGGATGACACACCCCTCAAGAATATTTCTCCCAGGAATGAATGTTGTTTGAGTCCAACTAATTATTTTATCTGCCACTTCTGAAACCCTTCCATTGATTGTCTTTGACAAGATTTTCAAAATAACATTCTGCAGACAAATAGACCTATATTGTTTGATGGTGTTAGCCTCAGCAACCTTAGGCAATAAAGATATCACCCCATAGTTTATGCTATTAGTGTTGAGAGAGCCCACATGTAAATCATCCAACATTTCCTTGATTAACCCTCTAAATTCAGTCCACATAGCCTTATAAAACCCCACTGGGAAGCCATCAGGCCCCTGGGCAGTATTAGCTTTCATCTCCTTTATATTTTTGTCTAGTTCCTCAAGAGAGAAAGGTCTGATCATGTTTTTCTTTTCAGCACCATTCAATCTAAGAGAAGCACTCCAAACATTTCCCCAAAATGTACATTCCTGCACTCTTCCTTACCAAAATAAGAAACTGTACACAGCTTCCTATATATCCTTAAACTCAGAAATGGTTTGATCCCCACTTTGTAAAGAGAAAATGTGTATTTTCCTGAGTCTCCTACTAGCTACTTCATGAAAAAAACAAGTATTAGCATCACCTTATAGCAACGAGTTTTTTTGGGAGGAAAAGAACATTAAAGAGAAAATGAATAATGAGCTTCAACATAGAAACATGAAGGAATTATATCCAAATTTCAAGGAAATGTCAAAAATACGTAGATGTATCCCAGCTTTTGGGAGGAAAAGAACATTAGAGAGAAAATAAATAATAAGCTTCAACATAGAAACTTAAAGAAATTATATCCAAAGTTTAAGAAAATGCAAAAAATATGTAGATCTATCCGATGTAGTAAATAAAATGTACCGTTTGTTGAGAGACTTGTCACATGCCAGCAAAAGGACTTGTCACGTTTGTTGAGTGACTTACACATGCCAGCAAAAGGACTTGTCATGTTGCTTATCTTCATCATTACTAACTTCGCAAAAAAATAAGGACTGTTTATGTGTCATTAGAGTGAAAAATTTTGTGATTGCACCCAAATTTTCTACCATTGGATGAAACCACATGTCATCCTCATTACGGATCCCCCAGCGCATGCTATATGCAGGCCCGTTACCAACAAAATCTATTAGGCCTTTGTCGGATTGGGTACAAATTGTTCTATTGTACGAACTAAAAAGAGAAGCCCACCAAAGTATCAGTGAAATGCTGAGCAAGAACTACCAGTGTAAGGTGTTGTAATTAGTCCTATTGACAAGATTCCAGTTCAGAAAAACTATGGTATTTGGAGTTTGATAGCATCGGAATATAGTATATGCATGGTATCCTTTTGCTTATCATTACAAAACAGTAGTACTAATACCTAAGAAAACTAAGAAGTATAGATCAGAATATTCAGTGCAAACAAAACTCATCTACAATGAATGATATTTTCTACCAAAACTTATATTTTTTAACCAAATTACGCAAACAGAACTAACCGCTTTATTGGCTGAAATGTGCTGACAAAACAAATTATTCTCATTGTAATTTACAACAACAAAACAAATTATTGAATTATGCTAACAGAACTAATCTCTCTTCAGTGCAATATTATTATTGGTTAGATTCTTGCTTACAAAACTAAACTATTTTAGTACCTTACAAAACATACAGAACTAGATATTATTTTAATAAACTGAAAACTGATTGTTTAGACTAGCAAATGGCAAACTAAGTATTATGCCGTGAGGAGGTCCCCACAAAATGTTCCTCATTAGTGAAAAAAAGGAAAACAGAACTAGTACGTCTGGAAGTAACAAAACACACATAACTCAAAATTTTAGTGAAAACAAAACAGGGTGTAGCATATAGTGCTTTATCAGAGAACAAAACAGTTGAACTCATTTTGTGTTTGCCTTTTAACAAAAGCCTAATTACTTAATTAGTGTGTTGGACTGTACCAGTTAGCTAGTGACCTAAAATGTTGATAGGCAGCATATGCATATGCCATAAAAAGTCTACACAGCAAGCACGATATCAACAATATGGTAGAATAAAACCTATCTAACTGAATCAATAGATCATTCACCATGACAGGTAAAGAGTAAAGAAAACCGAAATACAAACACGATTAGAGTTTAGTGAGCTCTTCAAAAGCTAAAGACTAATTACACACTGTCAGCTGTAAGTGATACTGTGATGGTGACTCTCCAAAACTTAAAATTGCCTACAAACGTATATAACAAAAACACTTGCTGTTGCTAGTGTATAACTTCGCTTACATACATATGCCACCTCTGAACAGATCAAAACGACATCCTGCAAACATCTGTTCTACCTTCATAGGCTACATGAACTGAATACAAAGACACGCATCAAAAATCATGACAAAAAGCCATAACTTTAGATCTACATGAATCAAAGCAACTAAAATCGTTTACCGCCTCCATGAAATCAATCGGATATGTTACTTTAGGCTGCAAAACAACAGCACATTCACCAGGTGGGGGGGGGGGGGGGGGGGGGACAGAGACGTCGCATTGCCAATATTTTGAGATTCCATAGCACCAGCAACGACGGCAATAGGTGAGCCCCTTTCCTCTCGCCTGAAGACACATGGGGCGCCGCAAATGGCAAAACCACATCGTCCCCCCACCTTGGTGAATGCCAAGCCTGCCTCCACGACGGCAGCCACACCACGCCCACCAGCTGAACCGGGTATGGCAAAGGCATCCTGCATTCCCACTCATAGCCTTGCTACGCAAGATGACCTCCTCCCATCGCTGCGCAGAATCATCGGATTTGCCTCTTCCCATCGACGGTGTCGCCTTCCGTGGTGGAGGGGTGACGCGGAGCAGCGGAGGAGAATCACCGGATTTGCCTCCTCCCATCGACGGCGTCGCCTTCCGCGGTGGAGGGGGAGCACGTGTACATCGAGGGGAAAAATAGCAGATAGCGTCTGCTCTGGTCAAAACGGGTCAAAACAAAATGGGACCAACACTGAAAATAGGTTGCGGGCCCGATAAAGTAAGCACGAATCTTCAAGTTCATCTAACACCTGAAAATTCGAGTGCGACTTACAGAGAAAACACACTGGTGATGCATAGCAAAAACCAAAAAAGTAAGGTCAAATTTGCTCCATCTTTTCCACTCACCCAAAAGTTGACATGAGCATCATTACTGACTTGGGCAAAAAAAAAAAAGGTCAAATTTGGCCCATCTTTTGCACTCACCCAAAAGTTGACATGAGCATACGGACACTTCAAGTCCCTGAAGCTTTTGCTGCCCACACACTCATTCACGGTGCAAATGAAACGTAGTTCATACTGTCCCTACAGTCACAAGTGTCAAAAATAAGAGATTTGCTCCGGTCCCTTAAAAAAGTATCTCAACGTACCAGTACCTCACGATACCAAATCATTTCTGATCGTTGGATCTAACAATACTCGTCATGCCCAATTAGATCCAACGCCGATACCTCGAGGTATTTTTTGCTGGACCAGAGCCTCGTATGTGCCCATCCTAGAAATCACAAAAACAAATAATGGGCAACTAAACAACTGATTTTACAAATGGGGCATGCACATTAAACTGTAACGATGTGGAGGGCATAAATTACATGAAAGCTAAAGTTGTAGGACCATAACTAACCTTATTTTGATCATAGTTTCGCAATGTATCTTCCACCTTTTTCGAAACAATGTTCTGTTGAGAGAAAAAAAGTTTGATTTGTAGCTTGAGGCCATTTACAAGGCGTCCTGTGTTAGCTCATCAGTTGGCTGCAATGAATTATAATGGCAACTCCTTGAAGATGATAACAACTCTGACAGGTGAAAAATGTGGCTGGAAGAGAGAGTATGTGCCAACAGCTCCATGACAGCAGACCGCACTATAGGTAGCAATTCCATGGGAAAATGCAGATAAGCCTCAAGTTCCGGATGAGATGATGCATCTGTTGCAGCTTTGTAAGCAGTAACATCCCAACTTGATGTCTTATATCCATTTTATCCCGCCATCTGGATTGCTTGAGTAAGATCTAGATTACTTTTGAGCAAATAAACCAATGCATCATGTTCAGAGAGGCCAGAAACACGGGCAACCAACACATTGATGAGACCATCCAAAGATTGAGACTCGATGCGTATAAAAATTTGAGTGCAGATCATATCAAGCTCATATGATTCCGGTGCAGGAAACATGGTATCATACCGGACAGTGTTGATGATGATGTTAAACATTGGATTGAGTGGCCTGTAACAATAGCCAGCCTTGAGGAGGCCGTGGTGATAACGGCCGCGGAAATCTTCTGTAGGGATCCGAGAAATTGCCCTAAGGTACACACCATGGATTCTGTCCAGAAGAATGCCCCGGAGTGATGGAGTCAGTGTAGGCTGAACCTTCATATTGAATTGACGGCATCTCATAGCAGCAAGATCCATAGGATTGTTCAAGTTCTTCAGATCCAGTGGCTTCTGCATCAATCTGGATAACCTGGTCACATCTTGAATCGAGAGGCGGCGACGACGGCGGCCGGAATTCTCTGCAGGCAAAGAGTGGGCGAGGTGAGACACTGGCGCGGCCAATCCAATGAGAAAAGCATCAGCATCAACATCAGGCAGCCTCGCAGACAACGCGACGCATCTGAGAGCGGCCTTGGCAGCATGTGAGCGGAATTGGAATCTGTCCTTACGACGATGATGGTGGTGGTCAACCTCGATGAGGCGGACGGCGATGAGGAGATCCGCCATGGACAGGCGGATGAATCCCAGGTGGGGAGATTGCGGTAATACGATGTCAGGAAGGTGATCAGGCCTTCCAGCGAGCGCTCCGCGACGGTGCGTGCCTCCGGAGGATAGGGGACGTCGACGCCAGCGACGATCTTAGAGAGGACCATCTCCCCACTTGCTCTTTTCACCCGCGACCGCGAGGCCATGGTGGTCTCCCGCTTCAGAATCATGGCGCCGTCGGAGTCGGGGAGTTCGCTGGGGACGAAGCGGAGGGTGCTGGTGATGATGTTGGTGACGGGGTCGGCGAAGCCGAAGCAGACGCCTGTTAAAACAAGATTTCGGCAATACTAAAAGGGGTGGCTATCAAGCTAGAAAAGTGGATGGGTTTAGAGAGAAGGAATTTTATACAGGTTCAGACCTTCTCTATGAGAAGTAATACCCTACTCCTGTCCGGGAAATGATCCGCCGAATGTATTATTAATCGTATGATCTGGGAAAAAGTTATCCCCCAAGAGGCACCCGGACCCCTCCTTATATAAGGGAAGGAGTCCGTATTACAAAGTACTGCCCATAATCTTAACGGAATAGGTAGTTAGAGATAAGATACAATCGTAACCGACTAGAATCCCGGGTGATTCCTTGATATACAAGCTTAGGAATTTAACCCGAAACCCTTTAAAGATATTCTATCTATACATGGCACCCCCATACCCAGTCGGATATACATGCCGTGTGGGTATGGGATACTCATAATCTCCACAGTAGCCTCTGAGACCTTTACAGTCGACGAAATAATCTTCTCTCGTAATTCAAAATGATAATCTGAGTGCTTCAACTTCTTCCGCCTTGGTCTCCCGAGTATCAAAGTCAAAGACTGTGAAGGGCTGAAAATAGAAAAACTCAGGTGCATCGACTAGATGCACCTAATTAGGTGTAGCCCCCGACTATGTGATTAGTTAAATAAAAACTAAACATATAGTCAAGGTTATTTAACATCTATCTGAGTGGTTTTAATGTCGAATCGTCTTGGCGATTATATATAAGCTCACGCGGCACTTTGAATAAATATCCGACCGACTGCTTTTGCCATAATGCACCCAAAAAAGCATAAAGAGACCCAAGTGAAAAACACTTTAAAGATCTATAAACCAACATATATGATAAGAATCCGAGTAAAAAACTCTCAAAGGATTCATCAAATATTGTATAAAGAATGACAAATAATAAGTCAAAATAGCCTAAGCTATGACTTATGTCATTACCGAAATAAGCATATAACATGCTTAGAAAATAGCCATCAGAAATTAGCCATCTCAATAAAACCCAAACAGCTTTGTGGTCCCAAAAAGGCCAACAAAATTAGTATTACACTTTTCTGTCGGGCACATTTTTATTCCGCATTGTAGAAATTCCAAAGAATTGTCTAACTGCGTCAAAAAGGATTTTTACGGCATTGGGCTATTATGTTGTGAGCAATTTTTACCAAGGCAAAAATATATGCTTAAGTCCATAAGGAACACAACCAGCCACGCCAATAGTGAAGTTGGGCTGAAAGTGTTGTGCAGACCTAGGCCCATTAGTATCTCCCGATACCTTAATAAAAAACGCTGAACAAGCATCGCTTCGTCTTCCCCGCCGAAATCTCCGTCACTTTCCCCATTCCCCGCTACAATGCAAAACCGCACCGGTGAAAACTAGGGTTTACAAATCCGCTCCAATCCACCTCGCCAGGGCTTTACAGCTCCTGCAAAGATCTTCCGCGCAATCACTGCACCAATCTCCCATCCATTCCTAGCCATTTCCACATCAAATTGCATCATCCAACTCGCATCCATGGCAGAGGAGAGAGAAGGCTTCGAAAGTCAATGGGCGTCCTCCGATGTAACGGAGGAAAACTTGAAAGAGATGGTGGCGCGTGGCGTTCTTCCGACAAAGGAAATCATCGGCTGGCGTCCGGCGTATGGCGAAGTGTTCCCGACCCCGGATACACACGAGGTCGTTGTATTCTCTCATTTCTTTTATGGTGGTTTTTCTCTCCCAACCTCGAAGTTCTTTAGGGGAATTCTGGAGTTTTACGGGATTAGCTTGCATCACCTAAACCCCAATTCCATAGTTCACATTGCCAATTTCATGCACGCATGCGAAGCTTTTCTAGGGATTAGGCTGCACTTTGCCTTATTCCGCCGCATTTTCTTCCTCAAGCCCCAGCCAAACAAGAGCAAGCCGTGCGATGTTGGGGGAGCCGGTTTTCAGTTAAGGGGAACTCTGAGCCAGAAATACTTCTCCATGCCATTCAAAACCTCGAACAAGGGCTGGCACGCAAGCTGGTTCTATGTGCAGAATCCTGAACCAGCGCTCCCCGAGTACTCCTGCCTTCCTCCAGTATATCAAGACACCTGGAACTCACTTCCAATGGGAGATGAAGCCGCTCAAGCGCTTACCCTGATGGAACGCATGTTGAAACTTAAAGAGCAAGGTCTGCAAGGGGAGCAAATCACTCGTCACTTCATCAAGAGCCGGCTGGCAACTATTAAAGAGAGATCCTGCACTGCCTTCGAATTTGATGGCAAGAATGACCCCAACCGTGAAGATCTAGAGTCCCTTGAATTCAAGATTATGAAGGAGAGGATGTACAAAATCTTCTCAAACGCTATTGTGGTTAGCTATTCGCATCTGCTGCCAGTGGTGCCATATAATGCTTTCAACCCCCCTCCTTCGGTATGTATCAAACATCACAACCTTCCTTATGACATTCTTTCGTCTTTTGTAATGTTGGCTGAAAACTTGAAACATCATGCATAGGAATTCGCCTTGATGAAATCTGATCCTCCTATCGCTCAACGCCGCTCTCCTCGCCGACAAGCTGGTCAGGCCAGTGGCGGACCAAAAATCCAATCTGATTCTCAGCCGAGTATCTCAAAGCCAACTAATCAGTCGGGCTCTCGGAAAAGGAAACTAGTTCTGAGCGACGACGAAGGTGACAATGTTGGGAAAGCTGGCAGCAGAGAGGCGACTGAAAAACAGCCAAGGCAGGCTAACCCAAAGAAGAAAACATCCAGTCGTCCAATACCAAAAATCAGGAAGTCATCTAGGTACAAGTCATCTAGCAATTTCTCCTGTATTGCCAAACATATACCATCAAGGTAGTGTTAATAGCATATCTGAAATATGCAGGAAGCCATCTGACATCGATCCTTCCGGAAAAGACCCTGAACCGACTGTCAAGGAGACTGGTCCTACAACCACCACAGAGACCGGGCCGACTGTTGAGAATCGCCCGACTGGTAGTCAACCGGTGACCGACAATGTAGAGGCCGGAAACGAGCCCCCGACTGGAAACTAGTCGGCCGAAGTTGAAGCCGGTGCTAATCAGGAGCCCCCGACTGGAAACCAGTCGGATACAGAACAAAATAAGGATATCCCAGAAACAGAGGTTCAAGCAAGCAGCCCTCCCCCAAAAAATACCGACGTCGACCCGAAGTCCAATTCATCTGATAAGGTGCAAGGGCCTGCTCATCCTCAACCGAAGATTATAATAGGTAATCAACTCTCCGAATTCATTCTGACTTGACAAATTCTTTTCGATTGCTTTACCATCATCTATGAATATGTAAAGGCCCAATGATCGGCGACGAAGAAGAAGTTCTTCGGATTCAGTCAGCTGAAGATTCACGCCCTCCCATATTAGTTACATGGTGGGATGATGAAATGCAGCTACAAGGGATTGTAATAAATAAGCAAAAAGAAGACGAGGAAGTATCTTTGCTTGCAAAGACACTCAATCAGGCCACTCGTCTCGTAAATGTATGTTTCTTGCATATAGCTTTACTCATCCTGTTGGCTAACTCACTGAATTGAAATGGATTTGCAATGCAGAGAATTCATCTTAGGAATGAAGCGAAAACTGCAACCCTTGAGAAACTAGTTCCTCATCTTGGAACCTTGAAAGCAACCAGAGCCCAACTCCATGAGACCAGGGAGCTCGCCAAGAAAACCGAACATGATCTATGGGACAGAATCGCCCAGCTCCAAGATTCCAATTTCGAGCTGAGTGGTTCATCCAAAGGTAACCTCTATCTTTGATTAACTTATGGCAAGTTGATATCCTCATCCAATTAACCAGTGGAATATATTACAGTACAACTACCAAGATCACTGAGCTTGAAAAGCGAATCAAAGCTCTGGAAAAAGACAAGGATGAACTAACCAAGCAGAGGGACTCGGCTCTGAAAGATGTTGAAGGTAATTGTAGTTGAAGTCCCGAAATTAATCCTGTCTTCGCATCCAGGTGTTGATATAGTCCTTCTATGCAGATCGCAAGATTAAATCTCAAGCTCAATTCGATGTTCTGGTCAACAAGATTAAAAAGCTTGAAGGAGCTAGAGATGAGGTTGCCAACGCCGCTACACCACTCATCCAAGCTATGTTTTTTTAATAACATTGGTCCGAGTTCATTCGACGCTGTTGAAATCTTCGACAAGCTAAGAGCTGCTCCGGATACATACTTCAAGAACATTAAAGCTGGATGCATGGGGGCGAGCATGGCATTGGCAATGACCAAGTCCTTGTACCCGAAGATCGATATTGATGCTATTGACGGCTTTGCAGACGGGACAAGTGAAGGAGATGCCCTTGACCTCATCAATGATGCACAGAAAGCTGCCGACAAGATCGCTGCTGATGTTGCTAAGAGGTTTCAAGACAACAATCTCGGGCCGACTGGGTCTGATGATTCTGATAATGAAAGAACTGAGTCTAATTGACATTGTGTAATGTGACTTATGATGATGGAGGCTCAATTTGTACAATACTGATGTATTTATGCTGTGCATGATAATTTAAACTTAGCTCCTGATTTCTTAGAAGTTTTTGTCAAACCTTATTGAGCCTAGAACCCGCAAAAGTTGTTAAAAACTTTCAGTACTCATTGACTAAGCCAAAAAATCAAACAAGGCAATGATAAATCAAGTAAGCAAATTGAATTGATAAGAATCACACTCCATTGTTATTATAGTAGCCCCCGACTGGTAACTCAAGTAGCAACTTGATGTTAGCAGTCAAAGAGGGAAAGAAGATACAAAAGTAATGCTTAAGCATAAAAACGACGAAGATGCTCAATATTCCAAGAGTTGTCGATGTGGGTACCATCCTCACGCTTGAGTCGATAAGAACCTGGCCGAGTAACTTCAGAAATAATGAACGGTCCCTCCCATAATGGAGATAACTTGTGCCGATCTCGTGTAGTTTGAATCTTCCTCAAAACCATGTCTCCGACTAAGAATGCCCGCGATCGAACGTTTCGGTTGTGATAGCGTCGCAACCCTTGTAAATACCGTGCTGACTGAATCAAGGCTGCCTCACGAGCTTCCTCCAGTCGGTTGAGATCGTCAACTCGGTCTTCTCCGTAGCGCTCCTCCTTAAAATTGTGAAATCGTAAGGATTCGAATTCTACCTGACTCGGCAACATCGCTTCCGCACCATAAACTAGAAAAACGGTGATTGCCCCGTAGCCCGACTGGGCGTAGTGCGCAGAGACCAGAGTACAGATGGCAGCTGATCAACCCATTTGCCGGTGTAGGGATGCAGTCGGTCAAAGACTTGTGCTTTGATTCCTTGAAGTACCATACCATTGGCGCGTTCAACTTGTCTATTGCTCATAGGATGCACTACGGAGGCATAGCAAATTTTGATGCCAAAGTCTTCACAAAAATATTTAAACACACCACCAGTGAATTGAGTACCATTATCGGTGATAATTCGATTGGGTACCCCGAACCGATGCACGATGTTGATGAAAAAGTCCCTAGCCTTGTCCGCTGTGATTGAGACAACTGGCTTGGCTTCAATCCACTTGGAGAACTTGTTAACAGCTACAAAAAGATGAGTGAAACCACCGGTAGCCCTTTTGAAAGGGCCAACCATGTCGAGCCCCCAAACCGCAAACGGCCAGGATAATGGGATAGTTTGCAACTCCTGAGCTGGTAAATGAGTTTGTCGGGCAAAAAATTGACAACCTTCACATGTTCACACAATTTTATCGGCGTCGGATACAGCAGTGGGCCAAAAAAAACCCTGCCGATAAGCCTTGCCGACAATGGTTCGTACAGCAGCGTGATTTCCACAAATGCCCGAGTGGATATCTTTTAGCAATTGTCTTCCCTTCTCCAAAGAAACACAGCGTTGCAAGATTCCTGATGGGCTCTTCTTGTACAGCTCGGTCTCATGTATGACATAAAGCTTGCTGCGCCTAAAAATCCGCTCGGCTTCGTCCTTGTCTTGAGGGAGTTCTTGCTTGGTCAAAAACTTGATGAGGGGCTCTCTCTAGTCGGCGTCGATCATGTTTACTTCTTGAGTGTCCATGGCCTCGGTTGTTTCCTTTCTGGGTACGGTGGGTTCATAAAGATGCTCAACAAACACATCAGAAGGAGCTGTTTCTCGTTTCGAACCGAAATTGGCAAGTCTATCAGCCGCTTCATTATTATGTCTGAGAACGAGGTTTAGCTCGAGGCTGTCAAACTTGTCTTCCAACTTGCGTACCTCTTGTCGATAAGCCGCCATATTGTCATCGAGGCAGGACCATTCTTTCCTGACTTGATTGACTACCAACTAAGAATCTCCATGAACTATCAGACGCCGAATCCCTAAAGATATTGCGATCCTTAATCCATGAAGAAGCGCCTCGTACTCTGCCACATTATGGGATGCAAAAAAATGTATCCACAGCACATAGCTTAGCCTTTCTCCAGTCGGGGAAATCAGGACAACTCCTGCTCCAGTGCCCGAAACTCTTTTTGACCTATCAAAATGCATAGTTCCAATACTCCTTCTTCTCTACAGATATGTCTTCTTGACACTCAGTCCACTTGGCGACAAAATCTTCTAAAGCTTGGGACTTGATTGAAGTTCGTGGCTTGAAGGACAGATCCAAGGACATCAACTCTAAGGCCCACTTTGCAATCCGTCCATTTGCCTCGCGATTATGAAGTATGTCTCCGAGTGGGAACGATGTGACCACCGTGACCGAGTGACCTTGAAAATAGTGGGATAATTTCCTGACGGTAATTAAAACACCATATAACAGCTTTTGCACCTGAGGATATCTTGTCTTGGAGTCGGCCAAAACCTCGCTGATGAAGTAAATTGGTCGTTGGACGCGTTGAACATGGCCGTCTTCTTCACGCTCGACAACCAGGACCGTGCTCACAACTTGAGATGTTGCTGACACATATAACAACAGCGGCACTTGCGAATGTGGTGAAGCTAAGACCGGTGGAGTTGTGAGAAGTTTCTTGAAGTCTTCGAAGGCTTTCTGAGCTTCGGGTCCCCACTGAAAATTGTCGGTTTTCTTTAGCAACTTGAAAAAGGGCATCCCCCGCTCGCCGAGTCGTGAGACAAACCGGCTGAGTGCCGCCATGCATCCAGTTAGCTTTTGGACGTCTTTCTGGGAACTCGGCGGTTTCATGTTGAGGATGGCATTGATCTTCTCCGGGTTGGCCTGTACGCCCCTATGGGATACCATAAAGCCAAGCAGCTTCCCTGACGGTACTCCGAAGATGCATTTTTCAGGACTCAACTTCATCTTGAAGGTGCGGATGCTTGCAAAGGTCTCTTCTAGATCTGCAATCAAATCATCCTTCTGCTTGGTCTTGACAACTACATCATCAACATAAGCTTCAACGTTGCGACCAATCTGAATTGAAAAACACCTCTAGATCATGCGTTGATAAGTTGCTCCCGCGTTCTTCAATCCAAAAGGCATGGTGATATAGCAGTAAGCCCCGAAAGGCGTGATGAATGAAGTCTTCAGGCAGTCGGACTCTTTTAAACGGATCTGATGATATCCTGAGTAGCAATCCAAAAAACTGAGTAGCTCGCAGCCGGCCGTTGAGTCAACTACCTGGTCAATGCGAGGTAACCCGAAGGGATCTTTAGGACAAGATTTGTTGAGGTCGGTGTAATCAACACACATATGCCATTGTCCCATCTTCTTCCGAACCAGGACTGGGTTTGCCAGCCAGTCGGGATGTAGGACTTCCTTGATGAAGCCTGCTGCTAACAGCTTGGTCAATTCCTCCTTGATCGCATCCTTCCTATCCTGTGCAAAATGGCAGAGTCGTTGCTTAATGGGTTTAGCGTCTTCCTTAACATGTAAAGAGTACTCAATCACCTCTCTAGGAACACTAGGCATATCAGATGGTTTCTACGCAAAGATATCTTTATTATTTTGAAGAAAGGTGATGAGCGCGCTTTCCTATTTACAATCTAACTCGGCGCCTATTACAGCTGTCTTAGTGGGATCAGAGGGATCTAGAGGAATTTTCTTAGTCTTGGCATTGCTTTCCCCACTCTTTGATATCTTGGCTACGGGCACTTCTCCTTCGGTTGCTGTTGATGCAGCCAGTCGGATCTCCTCTCGAGCGAGCGTAATCTCATGTGTTTGGGCCATCTCGCAGCTTTCCTTGTCGCAGGTGACGGCCTGCGTGATGTCGCTCCGCAGAGATATGACTCCTCGAGGTCCTGGCATCTTCATCATCATGCAAGTATAGTGTGGGACGGCCATAAACTTGGCTAACGCCGGGCGTCCGAGTATAGCGTGGTACGCTGTCTCGAAATCAGCAACTTCGAAGCAAATGTTCTCTGTGCGAAAGTTCTGCCGAGTGCCGAAGGTAACCGGCAAAGTGACCTAGCCGAGTGGAGTAGAAGATAGCCCGGGGATGACTCCGTGAAAGGGCACACTACTCGGCTTCAGTTCGGTTCGAGGGATCTGCATGTCGTCCAGAGTCTTAGCAAAAAGGATATTAAGTGCGTTGCCACCATCGATGATGGATCGTCGGAGTTTGACGTTGCAAACCACTGGGTCTAGTACCAGGGGGTACCGCCCCGGGTGGACCACTCGGTCAGGATGATCTGAGCGGTCAAACTTGATAATTGTCTCTGACCACCGAAGGTATTGGGGTGTTGTCACACCCCGAAGTTCTCCTCCCAAGCCTAAAATTTAATTTATAAATGACCCCAAGAAAATACAGGTGCAAAGCAAGAGTAGACCCTTTTAAATCAATGTAGATAATAATCGGAATTAACATGTGGAATTTTTCTTGAGTTCTACATGTCGAAATTCACTAACAGGATTTTTAGAGGAATTTTCAGAGCTCTAGAAATAATTTTAACCAATTAAAATTGAGCAAGCAATATTTTAATTCCAGGGAAAATCCTTTTTCCTTTTTCTTTTTCTTTTTCCTCCCTTTTTCCTCCTTTTTTTCGAATGGGCCGCCGGCCCATTCTCTCCTTTCCTCCCCCTCCTCCCTGCTGGGCCGGCCGCAGGCCGAGGCCCAGCCAGGCCACCCCGCCGCCCTCCTCTCCCAGGGTCGCCGACAGGTGGGGCCCACCTGTCGGGTCCTTCCCCCACCTCCCGCCGCTCCCGCCGCGCCGCCACGCCCGCAACCGCCGCCGCGCCCACGTCTCCGCCTCCTTCGGGCCACGTCGACCACGCCCGCGCGTGCGCCGCGTTCCCCACGCTCACTCCCCTCTCTCTCCCGCTCGCGCCCGCGCCCGAGATGGCCGGGATTCGATTTTCGAATCCCGCCTCTCTCTCCTTCCCCACTCCCCACGTTGGCCGGCGAAATCCCGTCTCTCCCGGCCACGTCCGGCCCTCCCCTCCCCTATTTAAGCTTCTCCGTCGCCCCCTCTCGCTTTTTCCCATTTCGCCGAACTCTTCCGAGCCTCCCATCGCTCCCGCGCCGTGCAACCCCTTGCCGCCGCCGTTTCCGCTACTCCGGCCGCCGCTAGGGTCGCCGCCGCACCGCGCCGTCGCCGTCGTCGGGTTCGCGTGGCCGAGATCCACCCCGTCCACCCCTCCTTCGTCAAGGTTCGCCGCCGGAGCGCCATTCCCACCGTGCGACGGTGAGGGTCGCCATGTCCGCCGCTTTCGGCCGGCATTCCCGTCTCCTATGGCCCCTCTCTTCCTCTCTAATCTATTTCTTTTCGTTCTTTAGGTCGTCCCGGTCGCCGTCCGCCGCGTGTCGATCTCCCTCCGTCGCTCCTCGTCGCCGGACGCCGCCGTCCCCTCCGGTGAGGACTCCCTCCCCTTTCCTTCACTTCCCCGATTCCCCGTGCGTCGCGGCCGCCCGCGCTCGCCGTCGCTTTTGGTCGTTGCCGCCGTCCGCTGCCGCCGCTTTCGCGTCGGTTTTGCGCCGTCGCCTCTGCCGCCGGTTGCCGTCGCCGGCAACGCGTTCGCGCGCGCGCCGTCGCCGCTAGCCATGGCCGGCCGGTCGGCTTTGATGCCGAGCCGAGCCCGGCGGCCGCCTCTACCTCCGCGCCGTCCGATCGGCCCGAGGGCGATCCGGGCCGTCGGTCCCGTGGACCGGCGGTGGACCATCCGCATGATCCCGGTCCACGGTAGACCGCCCCCCCTTGAGTCGCTGACCGGTGGGCCCCGCGTGCCGGCGCCCTCCTCTCTTTCCCGAGCCGCTGACCGGTGGGCCCCGTGTGTCGGCGCCGCCCCCCCTTGATGACGTCAGCCCTGGGATTTATTGCGCAATAAATAATTTAAGGATTTTTGTTATAGTAATAAACACAGTGAATCTTCTAAAATTCATAACTAATTCATCCGAGCTCCGTTTAAGCCCATTCAAGTCTCAGTAAATCAAGAAAAATGTGTAGAATCCATTAAAAATGGTTTTGCTCCCTGTTTCAGTAGTCTTATAGCCTGTTTGCATTGTTTGTCTTGTATGTCGTTTAGATTCCGGTTCTTCCGACGCTCCGGTGTACTTCGAGATTGTCGCCGAGGTTCCTCCAGCAGCAGAGCAAGGCAAGTCATGCTTGTCACTTGATCATATTGAACCTATATTGCAAATGCTTTCTCGTTTTCTCCAAAATATTGCATTGTTTTATAATATCACGTGGGATATTTACCTACTGTCGTAGCCATACTATTTTGTACCATACTCCTTTGTTAGCTTGGGATATAACCTGACTAGAGATTGGACTAGGGATCGCTTAGCCATGCTTAGTTCAACTAGCACACAATGAGGGAAATCCTATTAATGTTTAGACTATAGGTTCTTATGGTAATGTTGGATAGTACCACCGTTTGGTGTTGGTTAATTAAAATGAATCACATGGTGGGCTGTGGGTGTATGGTTTTGTTGGTCGCACCCATGGCAGTTAAGGACCGGTTCGCGGGAAACCCTGGAAGAATTTATCGTGCTTTCCACAAGCCAGCGTGGGCAACGGCTGGGCTTGTAGTGTAGCTTTCCTCTAGCTGACGCATCCAGGCAAGGGTGGGCATGATGGAGCGGGGCGGGCCCTGCGACGGCCTCTGTCGCTTCCGGATTCACCTAGGCACGAGAGGGGACTGCCCGTTGCCCGCTGGGGACGGGGGTGAAACCTGAGGTGTGGTGTGCTTGGTTAGAGGGGGTTATGCGAAGGGTCCTGTCACGGCCTCTTTCCGGTATGTCGTGGTGGCATGTCGGCGCACGGTAACGTGTCGTGGGGCTGTGTCTTGTGGGTACAGTTGTACACCTCTGATCAGAGTAAAACTATTCGAATAGCCGTGCCCGCGGTTATGGGCGGTCAACCAGATTCACCGTGATTAGTTCCACCCTGGTTTAGTCTAATGAAAATTGGATAGTCTAGCTGGATGGTTGGGCCTGTTGCAACGTGGGATAGCGTTGAACAGTGGATGATTAATATTGAGTAATTATTGCAACTGTTTAAATCTTTCAACTTCTGTTTTTTAAATGCTCGCTTTATGCAAATGAACCACTCTAGCTCTTCTTTGATAATTCCCTGCATCATACCCCTATTCCGGTATGACTTGCTGAGTACAGTGGGTAGTACTCAGTCTTGCTCTACTTTCCCCCCCCCCCAGAGTGCGAGTATGTGTCCGATGGTGGTTTCTCCGAGGAGTAGGCTTCGTCCGTGCCGTCGAGGATGCCTGTGGAGTGGTGTTTCCGCTGCAGTTCAAGTCAAGGCCTAGCTTCTTTTATTCTTTCGTTTTTCCGCTGCATTTATGTAAGACTTTTATGATGTTTGTAAGACGTGGATCTGAATGTCAACATTGTCGTTTGTGTACCCCGGCTGGTCCTGGACGGGGATTTCAATGCACAATCTGCTTGGAATTCTATTCGGGAATTTCTGGGCGTGACAGGTGTATCGGGCTAAATAGCATTGATCTCCCGTTCGGTCAGCTTTTGCTTTCGCTTGGATTCGTAAGCCAGAGGCCCACCAAAGATGTGGTTGAGTTCCTTGCGAGAGTCTTGAAAACCAGTCGGGGCATCATCTTCATCATCCTTCTTCTTCGACGTGCTTTGATCTCCGTCAGTCGGCTTCCGTGCGTTCTTGGCATATTGCTCTGCAAACTGTTTGTAGACGAAGCAATCTTTGGCCGCGTGATTTGAATTTGGATGATGTGGGCATTGGGAGTTCATGATCTTGTCGAAGGTGTTGATGCGTGAACGCTGTTGGGAGGATGGTGTAGTAGTTGCCACAAGTTCTTCGGGCTTATGCTTGCGATCCTTGTGATTGGCACTTCCACTCCCCCCTGTAGTCGGCGCATCTTTCTTTGACTTCCAAGTGCTGCCCGACTGCTTGGACGCAGTGACAGCGTCTTCTGCTTTGGCGTACTCGTTGGACTTTTGAAACATCTGCTTGACCGTCTTGGGAGGCTGGCGTCCAAACTTGCCGACCAAGAGTTCATGGCGAATACCCTTAGTGAAGGCGGCGATGTTAGAGATCTTGTTACGTTGTTCAGAGAAACGTCGGATATAATCTCGAAGGGATTCTCCGGACTTCTGGATGACATTGTAAAGATCAAACTGGGTGCTAGGGCGTTCAAAAGTGCCCTGGAAGTTGGCGATGAAGTGGTCGCGAAGCTCCGCCCAGGATCCGATCGTGCCATGGGGTAATTTGTGGAGCCAGGACCGGGCAGAGTCTGCTAAGGCCACTGGCAGATAATTAGCCATGGCTTTGTTGTCTCCTCTTGCTGCGCGAATTGCGAGACCGTAGACGGTGAGCCAAGACTCGGGATTTGTCGTGCCGTCGTACTTCTCAATCCCAGTCGGTTTAAAGCCGGCTGGCCAATCCACTCGACGCAGGTCACTTGTGAAGGCAGCAACTCCATCCACGTCGTCATTGTAACGATCCAGCGAACGGTGGGGGATGTGACCTCTCGCCGCACGATGCTGGTTGATGGTATCGCGAAGATCGATGGGACGCCTGCGATGTGGAGAGCGAGGCTGTTCAGCCCGACGATCCCTGTGTCGGTTGGCAGGCGAGTGAACAGATCGTTCACCATGATCCCTGCTCCTGCGACTAGATCCCGCGCCGACAACACTGAGGCTTGGCTGATGATAGTCTTGAGATCGTAGAGGTGGGACTCGGCTGCCAGTCGGTGTACGGACGCTTGAGGAGATCACTGGGACCGAAGCGGCGATCATATTCTTGGTCTGGTTTAAGATGTTGAAGACGTGGTCGGGTGCATCGTGGTCGGCTATTAGAGTGTCCAGAAGGGTGATCGCAGCAACCGCGTTCTGCTGCGGGGTGCGAAAAACCGCCGTGCCTTCAATGTCTTGTTGTCCGATGAGCTCTCGCGCTCACCGCCCAGCCTCCAAGGCGCGCTGCCGCCGGTCCTCTGCTTCCTTCGCAGCCCGTTCGAATTCCTGTTGCTCACGCTGCAGCCGTTCTCGCTCTTGTGCTTGTCGCTCTTCCTCCAGTCGGCGACGCTCGGCTTCTTGTCGTGTGCGCTGTTCCTCTGCTTCTCGGGCTTGACGCTGTTCTGCCGTCTCGTTATCAGCCATGAAAACACCGAAGAAGAGAGGCATATAGTTGTCTTCGTAGCCTTCGTCGAAGTCGTCGAGGTTGCTGTAGTCGTAGTGGTAGCCGAAGTCATCGTACTCGAGGATCTCCATCGGTCGAGAATCGACACCGGGGGAGCTAAGGTAGCCATCCAATTCTTCCGTCGAAACCGTCCCGAGAGGTTGGAGTATGACGCCGACTTCCCTGGAGCTAGGCTGGATCGGGGCCGAGGCCGGATCTCGCCTAGGCCTACGGGGAGGAGACGCCCTTGTGGTGAAGACAGCGGCCAAATCGTCGAGGAGTTTCATCAGGATTGTGGGATAGGTCCCATCGTCTTGATCAGTTCGTGTTGGAGTAGATTGGATCTCGTCCGAGTGGTTTGAAGCCGACTCGGTTGAGATGATCTTGGAGTAGATCTCGGCCGAGTTCGGGATACCGAACAGGGCGGAGACCTGGCCTCTCCCCGACTGGTTCGAATCCGAGTCGAGGAGAGAAATCTTGCCGAAGTCGTTGGTGACGAAGTCGAGGCTGCCGAACCGGAATGCCTGCCCGGGAGGGAAGACGAAGTCATCGATGCCGGAGACGAAACCCATCGCACTAATCGGCGAAGAACTTGACGCTACCGCTACCTGGCGCGCCAACTGTCGAAACAAGATTTCGACAATACTAAAAGGGGGTGGCTATCAAGCTAGAAAAGTGGATAGGTTTAGAGACAAGGAATTTTATACAGGTTCAGGCCTTCTCGATGAGAAGTAATACCCTACTCCTGTCCGGAGATTGATCCGCCGAGTGTATTATTGATCGTATGATCTGAGAAAAAGTTGTCCCCCAAGAGGCACCCTGTCCCCTCCTTATATAGGGGAAGGAGTCCGTATTATAAAATACTACCCATAATCCTAACGGAATAGGCAGTTAGAGATAAGATACAATCGTAACCGACTAGAATCCCGGGTGATTCCTTGATATACAAGCTTAGGAATTTAACCCGAAACCCTTTAAAGATATTCTATTTATACATGGCACCCCCCGTACCAAGTCGGATATACATGCCGTGTGGGTATGGGGTACCGATAATCTCCACAACGCCGGCGTCGAGGAGGCGCACGGCAAGCGCCGGCACGCAGTCCAGCGGTAGTGCGTCGAGCGCCTCCTCGTAGTACCCGTACATTAGTCCTAGAATCATGCGTCTGTTGCGAGCCATGCCCTCCCGCGAGCAATCGGAAAGGCTTGGCCCAGCACCGGAGTCGCTACCATCTCTTTGATGGTCGCTCTCGCTGCGCAGCCGTCGGCCGACCATGATCGGGGGTTAGGGTGAGCATGGATCACAGGAGGAGGAGGATGGAAACAGATCCTCTGGCGTTGGGTGGAAAGTCACGGTGTTGCAGTTGGTTTCATCCCTGCCGACCACTGCATCCAATGGGACACATCCATCTTCCCTCAATCCCTCCTTCGACTGCATATTGTGCGGCCCAGTTCGATTTCTATGGCCATCGGCTAGCCCATTGTTGGTATTTCTTACGATCACAGATAAAATCTGCAAGCGCATGGATATACCGATGTAGCACTCCCCCTACGGAGTATTCCAAGGGTAACGAGTCCAAGGGAACGTGTGTGATTAATTCTTCCTACGGTTCATCCAAGGACACCAAGCAAAGGATAGGTTAGGATAGAGAGGATTCACTGGTGAGAAACAGTGTCCAGGGAAATCTTAACTTTAATCCTAACGCGATACTTCAGGCACAGGCAACCCGCTGTTCCTAGATGTCGCTCTAATATGTACCCGGACATGGAGGACTTAAGTGCTCTTGAGGTCTGTCACCACCTTTACACCTACCTCAAACGTACTATGGAATACGCAGCAAGTACTGGATAACAATCACCTAAACACCATGTCTAAGCAATTAATATCTATTTTAGTGTTTATAACTCACCAAAGCAATCACTATATTTTAGTTGGTAATAGTGAACAATAATCTCGTATGCTATTTAGGAACTAACTAAGAAATAATTCTCGCAAGATAAATCTAACTTACTCAGGAAGATAATTCTATTAATATCAGAGTAATAAACAGAATAAAAGAAATAGGAGAAGATTACCGACAGCTACGGAATTCTTCCGACTTCTTCTACTCTGTTTGATGAAAACAAAACAACGAACACACAGAAATAAGGAAACCCTATATTTTATTAATCATGATTCATTAACATGAATGTTTACAAATACATAAGGGCTCCCGCAGGAGTTCGCCTTTTGCCTTCGTGAGGAATGCTTAATAGAAATGTATGCTGACTGGAGATTGCGTGCAGTCTGCTGTTTCCCGACGCCTAGCAATGAGGCTACCGGTTAATTACATCCTCAGGAGCGAGCCTATGGAACACCTCCTATTAAGCTGCGCCTTGTGATTGTCATCTTCAAAATTATTTGCTCGCTGAAGGTTGAGGTTGGTACAAAGATTTAATGATAACTGTGATATAGGTGGGCTTGTTTCACCGAAACCTAGTCACAATATATTATCACCACGTCTATACATGAATCAGGTATCATAATAATAAAGGAGATGACTTTTGCCTCGTCGGTGCCCAGTCATATATGCCGGCCTTTATTAGATATGGATATATCGTTACTTTTGCCTCGTCGGAACCTAGTAAGGTGTATCCATTCCTGTATGTTTGGACATGTTAATAATATAGTGACACCAGCCTCGTAAATGCTCGGCCATAATTTTTATCTTCCAAAGATCACGAATAGCTCCCATGCGTGTGCATGGTAGCAAAATATATTTTGTAAAACACCACCTAGATTGTCCAATCGCCAACGAAAGTTGGACATATCTAGCGCTGTTGTTATCGGTATCATAATAATAAATAGATGATCCAATCTCCAATGAGGGTCGGACATCTAGTTTTGAGCATAGAAAATATCAAATAGTATTCGGATAATCCGATCGCCAATGAGGACCAGACCAGCCTTATGCCATCGATTGTATAAATGGAGTTTGATGATCTGGCTTTAATTATCGAGATCAAGATAGATTAAGAACACGTAGACGTTCCGATCGCTAATAAGTACCGAACATCTATTGTATTTAATCTAGAAAATTAATATTTATTCAGTGTGCTCACCATCCAGCGCGAATATCCAATGGCGGCATGTTGTCGATAAATAAATCGACTTGACGAAGGACGCCGGCTGCGGTGTTTAATTCTCCCCGCAGCGGCGCCGGTTTGCTATCACCGGCCGGCTTCAATCTCCTCTCCTGATTTTCCTAATCTACTAAGAGGAATGGGATGAATGAAAATGGTAGTTGGGTGTCTCCTGTGGCGTCTTCAGCGTCCCCGGCTCCAGATGGGGTCTGCTCCTTATATAGGCAGTGGCGGCGGAAACCGCCTCTGAATTTCCAGCGCCCCGCGCTAATCTTCGTGATAAGCTGACGCAAAGATGAGCCAATCCGTCGACGTGTACTGAAGTCTGGAGATAATCATGCGATTAACATGGCTAATGACAGTGGGCCCCATGTGTTTAATCGCCACTGTCAATTTCCAAAATAGAGATAATGATCCTCACGTAGCAAAGCAAGTAACGATAGCACTTGCTTATTTCTTTTCTTTTAATAGCTCCAATCTTTTGAATCATACATCGGATTTAAAATCCATTTGAACCATCACTTTCTATTCAAATTATACAACAAAACGAGTCCAATATCGAATATATTCGGACACCGTGATATTTAAAATTTTTGGACCCACATGTCATATAGACATGTCTCGTATATATTTAGTAAAATTGGGTGGCAGATAATATTTTCGTACAAAATTAAATGCCCAATAATTTATTATATCTTATATGATTTTTTTTTGCACAAAAACTCATCAAACATACTCTACTCTCTTCCTAATTCTAGTATACAAATAGTACAATAGAGCATCTTGTAATTCAGCTAAAGCTTGGAAGTGTGTGTGAAAGTGAAGAAAGTGTAGTGTATTTATAAGGCAGGTATGACGGTTATGAGAAGGGGAAATGTCCAAAATGCCCAGCAACCGCCATCAGGGAGTGATCTGGAGCGTCCACGCCAAACCCCAGGATCAACGGCGATCACCAGGGTTCGGCCGAACCTGGGCTGGGCCCTCCTGGCCTGGCCTTTGGCCCATCTCCTCCTCTCGTCCTGCTCTATTCATTTCTGCAAACTTTTGGGCTGATCTTCTGATATTTGATGAAGTTTAAAGCCCACCTCTTGTATAGATACACTCTTTCTTCATTTTAGTCTGATTTTCCTCCCAACTTCTGAGTTTATCATCTGCATACAAATACACACCAACACTTGCGGAATATGTGATATTTAACACCTATCACTATGTTGGATGTTTTATTATCTGGACTTTACGCTGATGTTGGCGGTATAGAATCGGCATTTAACAGCCGCTAACACCCATTAGGCCACAATGACCTTGTTGCCTGCTACTACATGCATGAACGCAGCTGTAAAATCAAAGTGTGTTTTGATTCTTATTCTGTGATGAACAATCGGCATCTGAGATTTTTGGTTTTGATATTGGGAGATTATTGGCAAAATGGTTTTGGAGATGATTGATTTTCAGGTGATGAACAGTGACTGCTGTTTTGTCGGGTCTGGTCAGATCGGGAAGGTGCTGCCGGTCAGACCGGAGCTATGCTAGCAGTCAGACTGGCCAGCCCGCGGTTTGACCGGCCGACTCTGTGTCGGCTTCGGTTTCGGGTTGTTTCTTTGGATATCCGTGGATGTTTCATGTTTATGACTTCTAGATGGATACTATGCGTATGTAATATTGTTGTTTTCTAACAATGAGTCAAGTTGGAGACAGCTTGGTCTCGGAATATGGTTTCTTTGTTTGATTCATGTGTAGGTGTCTTGATGCCTCGGGAGAGTATTGCCGGTGATGGATCGGGAGTCAACTTAGGGATAAGGTGACGTCTGGACAGTCAGATATCATTCGGGATACTTAGGCTAAAGATCAATGTACGTGTTTAGTGAAGATTCTATATAGCATACGATGGAGATATTGTGTGTGTATGGGATGCAGAGATGAATTTGGAATGAGTCCAAATTTGGTATGATTGGATTTGTAATGTTGGTTTCTTGTACGGGAAGGTTTCCTAGGTGGATTAGGACTACTTGTATGAGTTTGGTTTGTGGCTTTAGGCTGCCTACCTCATGTATAAATAGAGAGAGAAGGTGTGGCCTCCCGGTATCGCTTTAGAGAGCATTTAGTTGAAAGAATAGTTAGGTTTTCGAGTTTAGTTGAAATTTTTGTGAGGAGTGCCGTTGTTGCACTTTGTAAACACAGAGAGAAGTAATAAAATTGTCACCTACATCAAGAGTTCTTCGATTTGTGTTTGCTCGGGTTCGGCAGTCTAACCGACGAGACACCGGCGGTCAAACCGGCGGCACATGGCGGTCAGACTGGCAGGGGCTTCAGGCGTCTGCAACTTCTTCGGGGCGGTTAGACCGGACGATCTACTCCAGTCAGACCAACGATATCCAGGCGGTCAGACCGGTCAGTCTACTTCGGTCAGACCATGATCCGTTGATTCGAGGGTAACTTTTATTTCCGCTAAAAGTTTTGGTTTTGGGGTACTATAACCATTCACCCCCTCTCTGGTTGGCTTAGTTCTTACTGTTCGATCCTACAGCAGTCTCATAGAGGACAAGGCTGTCAAGTCTGCAGCAAGAACAAGAGAACCAGAACTGCTGATGCATAAAACTGATATCATTCAGAATAATTCAAAATAAGACCTAAGTTTCAACTAGCATCATTCATGCATTGCAAAACAACAGCTGAGTTTTGGACAGCACTACAAGGCGTGGCTATTGTGACTAAAACAGTAGAATTGAAAAAAAAAAGTATTGCACTGGGTACAAGCGGCGTGTGTAGCCAAGATTAAGCGGTCCACTAACTTCTTGACATGCCAACTCATGTGCAGCTTTTGGCCCAATCCCTGAATTATTAGCCGCTTCAATTTCAAAGGCTTGAATTTCTGAAACTTTTCTTTGTGATGCCATCAAGTGGATGGTTTCTGGCAAATGAAGGATGTGATTATGCTCAAGAACTAGATCAGACACGTGATAATTTCCCACCTCTAGATTTATTACGAGACCCATGCATACTTTATAGTCAATTCTAGTTTCAGCTCTAGGATACCTAGTGAGAAGATCTCTTTTGTACTTTGTTCGTCGACCCTTATTTGGACATACATATGATGTGATCTTGTCATCAGACTTGCTTTTATTTTTTTTATCTTTTTCCTACATCAAAGCCCATATGATCTCCATATTGTACCCAAAACTCCCAAGCCTCAAGCCAACGGAGGAGTCTGTCAACAAGCATTTCTGCACAAGGAAAGTTCTCCTAAGCAATGACACGCCAAACGTTGTCGCCACTCTATGTTTCTCATACTGATCTAGATTTCTTTTATTTTATCTGCAGGGAAATCAATTTCATAGCGTTTATGTCAATGCTATAAGCAAGAAATAAAATTATTCTTGAGATTGAATTGTATCATCAAATAAAGGAAGCTATTTTAATCAGTTGAGGACTAGACACGATTTATTTCCGTCTTCGTTCCATTAATGGCAACTTGGAGAACTAATTTGTTATTGCAACAATTTTCATTCTATATATGTAGCTACACAAGAATTGGCAATTAATTTAATTATGAACTATTTCGTTATTACTTCAACAGTTTATCTAAGGTATGATTCACGCACCTCAAGCCCCTCTGTTCTAAGAAAATAAAAATCAAGAGAATATTTGGTTTTCGATCTCTCTCGCAGTTTTACCATGTTTAGATAGTCGTGCATATGGTTCTCAATGTTGGCCCTTTCGAAAGGCCTTAGCGAGCATGACTCTTTTGTTCCTTTGGTCAGGTTCAAAACAAAGAAATCAAGTTTTGTATGATAGTAATTAAGTTCCTCTGTTAATCAATTTCAGCATTTTTCTAATACTTTTAGCACAATTAGTTTACAAAATTTAATACTGCGTACTCTCATTGAGGTTTCCTGCTACACCGTACGGGTTTCATCTAGTAAATCTGTTCGTGGGGAATTAGAAATACTAGTCGACAACCTGTGTGTTGCATGGGTTCGTGTACTAATGCTATGTAAAAGTTTAATCATAAATATTTTCCTGATTTTAAATAGCAGTCAATTGGATTAAAAATACTCAGTCTATTACAACTTGCTAATTATTATTTTAGAATTTAAATTCGTAGCACAATTAATTAAATTAACAATGGATAAATCAAGAAAATACAAAACAGATCATGATATTTACAATTCCATATTTCACCTATCACAGTATCTTAATACGATCTACCGTTAAAAAATAGTATTGATCTAGGCAACTCATATTTTTCTGGTCAATGTTGGAGCTCTCTTGAAGTGCCTTGCCAACCGGTCCATTTCATAGTTATTAATGTTATTCTAAATGTAAAAATCTCTATCATTAATATACTATCTGTTATTTGTTTCAAATGATAGCTGGTCTCCCTAAACGAAGTACACGTAGTTAATTATACTCTAATTATTTTTTAACTTAAATTTCACGGTGAAATTAACATATGCTAAATTTATAGTAGATTAGATTTAGAAAAAAAAGTTGATCATGTCAGTTTTACTGTAATTATTAATTCTGAATTAAATGAATAAAGTTGTAAGGTGACAATCAAGATGGACACAGTTCCATATTTATTAACTATAAATCTAATAAAGAGTCCACAATACCTCCAGACATGTTTATTTAACACAAAATCTAAATACAGTCTCTGTATGGCAGCTTGCGAGCCTCGTTGATGTGCATGTTGTCAGGCATAGCTTGCACTCGTGCCTCGATATGAACCGATCGAGATTAGCGTGGCCAACGGAGGAAAGCGAATTGAGATGATGCAACGTGAGACTGGAAGTGCGACAGCGCGCGGTAGCGTACATAAGTGAACCTTTCGATTGAGTTACGGTTTTAGAAGATAAATAAATCTGATCGATGAAAAATAGCAGCTGAGCTGGCTGTATCCCGTTTTCATCGGTGGAGTATAGATCATTGCTTGCCCCAATAATTACTGTACAGGTAATACGTATTCAACCTGATCGAACACGACTACGATTGGAGCGTTTGATGGGCTTTGAAAAGGCCCACAAAGTAAAACCAAATGTTAGCCCACAACGTTAAATCATATAGGATCTACGGTTCTGATTCTAATATTAATCTAATCAACGGCCAGTTATCTCTGTTTAATGTGAGAGTTCGAAAAAAAATGTCCAATTAGTATAGGTATAGAGATAGATAGATACTATATTTTAAACAAGCTAATTAACTATAATTTCCATATCAGTTTTCTCACGACCACATATATTAATGATCTAGGAGTATATTTTTTATCCAAGTATAGAAGAAAAAAAAGCTAATCACGTATATTTTTTATCCAAGTATAGAAGGAAAAAAAAGCTAATCACACGTACTTCCTCTGTCCTATAAAAAAGAATCTAGGATAAGATATGGCATATCCTAGCTAGTACTACAAATATGAACAGATATAGTCCAGATTCGTAATATTATTAGAATGTATCACATTCGATACTAGGTTGGTTTTTTAGACAGATCACAGGGAGTACAAATGTAGTATATATGGCCGTGTCCCAATAAACCTTGTATTCACGTTCAAAATTCAATCAAGGAACGTTTACAGGGAGGAGACTATACTAGCTAGGGGTTCTAGTTACGTACTCCATCCATCCAAAAAATGACAAACCCTAGATTTCCGTGTCCAACATTTGACTGTCCGTCTTATATGAATTTTTTTTATAATTAGTATTTTCATTGTTGTTAGATGATAAAACATGATTAATACTTTATACGTGACTTGTCTTTTTAATTTTTTTCATAAATTTTTCAAATAAGACGGACGGTCAAACGTTGGACATGGAAACCAGGGTTTGTCTTTTTTTTGGGACGGAGGGAGTAGAACCAGTAACCGCCATACTAGCTAGGAGGTCTAGCACCGATTAGTCACGCTTAACGACCGTCAATTTGGTGCTAGTACCTTTTACTGGGTTATGTAGTAAGCTGTTAGCACGTGGTGGTGATATGTTTTATTTTTTTTCCTGGTTCTAAATGTATTTTATCTTACTATATTAATATGAAACTATACGTTGTTTGGCGCGGATCGTTTTAAAAGAAAAAACATTCTTCAAGATTTGACATGGTTGCCATGTTGGACGGAATTGATGCCAGTTGTATGTTTGGCGAGTGAATCGAAAGTTACAATCCTCACCAGGAACCCTGTCTCTGTAACTTGTAATGTAAACATCTCCCGTCTTAATAAATTCTGGCCAGCTGCTTAATTTGTCGGCCTGGCGAAATAAAAAGGAAGCGGAAGGAACAATAGTGCAGTAGGTCAACCAAAATTTCTTTAGAGAAGAAATTGTCAGTCATCGTTATACACCATAAAGAAATTTCTTTAAGAATCCATCCTAAATCGTTAAAAATACAAACTAATTTAAAAATTAAGTTGCATGTTATACACCATAAAGAGTAATAATAATTATATAGAGTTTTCTTAAAAAGAATAAATAAATCTACTTTTTAAGTTTGTAGTAATTGATATTCAATTAAGCATACCCTAATCAATGTTTTCTATGCCACGCCACCGATAAGCGCTAAGAGCAAGTACTATAATGTTCTTATGCTATCACTAAAAATACCATGTATGATTAGGTGAAGAGGTAGATCAGAGAAAGTGTAAAGAGAGAGGATAAACTACCCCTCATATGAGGGGCCATCTCTACACAAATCCAAGAACAAATTAAGTGGGATAGTGTGAGAGTGAAAAAATATTGGGATTTATGTGTTGGAAGTAAATTATTATACATATTATCTCTTAATTAATGAGTAGATGATATGGTTAAAATTGGAGCTAGTAGTCACCTTTACTATAAAACTTGCTCTAAGGCAAGTAGCACATTCCAACGAAACTCAATCATAAGAAGCCAAACCATCGGTCGTGCCACCACTAGCAATGACTAAAATGACCCGCCACAACACGTGCATATTGTTAAGGGCTATTTGGATAGCTCTCATACTTGTAAAGTGTAGCATTACACACTTTGTGTTGCCAAGAATTCTTTTGTAACAATTGTGATAGTCCATGGTAAAAAAGTAGCTCTATGATAAGTAGGTCAGCTTATTTGTGGCTAGCTCTATGACAAGTAGGTCAACTTATTTGTGGCTAGCTATGTGACAAGTAGACTATGTTAAAATATGGCATAACCTATTTGTGGCTTAAATCAAACACAAATCTTTAGTCTTGGGCTATGTTTAGTTCACGCTAAAGTTTAGAAGTTTGGTTGAAATTGGTACGATGTGATAGAAAAGTTGTTTGTGTATGAAAGGTTTGATGTGATGGAAAGTTGGAATTTTAGAAAAAAAAACTTTGGAACTAAACAGGGTCTTGATAAATCAAACTTAGTGTCTATAAGGTTGGCAACTAAATTTGCTGCACTTTAACTTAGGTAAGCCATAGTTTTAATAGAGAGAATTTAGTGTTTGGTACATGCTACAAATCTAGTTTGCCTAACCCTTAGTCACCAGGGTAACATGTTGTATACTATATTTTCTTGCCTAACTTTATCTAAGCTTAGTTTGTTATTTTTATTTGCCATAAAAGTGTGGCAAGACTCAACTTTGTAATGTTAGGAAAAAAATGTGTAACATAATTAGTCCTCAACCAAACAAACCCTTAATTACCAAAAAAAATAGCTTAAGTTTGACACTCAACCGAACAGTCCCTTAGGTCTCGTACGATGCAGCGGTTTGGAGATAGATTTTTGTTGCACGCAAAACGAGAAATCTCATTAGCACATGATTAATTAAACATATTTATTTGTATTTTTAAACAACTTCTATATAAAAATTTTTCGTTAAAAACATGCCATTTAATAGTTTGAAAAGCGTACGAGTATGTTGAAGTTTGGAGTTAGAGAAAATGAAAACAAACTTCGTTCCATCAGTGCTAACACTTCTGAGCCATACACGAGCCACATATCCATATCAGCTCGACGATATCGCTAACGTTATCCTTACATCCACGAGGGAAATGCAGCACATATCCAGAAGCCACGTACTAAAGGGAATCAGACCAACAAAAAGGTTGGCAGAAAGAAAAAAAAGCCAGTTCAGCCCACAGCCCAGAGCCCACTGGCTCGGCATGGCCCACAACTCCCGGAATCCGCCTCACGTGGACGGCCAGAATCCCCGCGCGGCCGCGGTCCAAGATTCTGACCATCCCCCCCGAACCCTCCACAATACCCACGCGTCTCCACCCTACCCTCTCCCACTGCAACCGGGAACCACGTCGCATCATGCCCCACATGTCACCCGCACTAGACCACCACACCCCCTTTCTCGCCGCGAGCCGGATTAGACAGCCGCCCTCGTGCCGCGTGCGCCACCGATGACGCAGTCACTCGGCTAACACGCGAATCCGACGGCCGGGATGCGATTAGCGGCTCGCAAAGCCCTAATTAGATCCCCCCTCCCTAAACCCACATCCGTGACCCGAGGGAGGCAGTGCGGATTCCATTTCCACCCGAAAGGAGGCGGCCTCTTGGCGTCACGAGGCGGCGCCGCTTGGTCTAAGCCACAGGGAGAGGTGGTAGCCGCCGCCGCCGCCGCCGCCGACGAGACCTCGCCGCCGGGGGGAGGGCACCATGTGTGGCATCCTCGCCGTGCTCGGCGTCGCAGACGTCTCCCTCGCCAAGCGCTCCCGCATCATCGAGCTATCCCGCCGGTAGCATGCCGCCCTCATCCCCTTCCCCTCTCTCTCTCCCCCTGTATATCTGGTCCGCGCACGTTCGTGTGTTCGTTCTGAATCGAGGGATGGAGATTTTGGCCGTGGATCTGGAAGGGTTGGATTCGTCGCCGCCGTGAGATGGTTGTGCTCTAGGTGGCGTCCTGTTTATTCGATTATCAAATAGCTCCGTTGAAATAGTTCGTCGGAATTTTGATGATTCAACGTGGTCGAAAAGTTCGTCGGAATGTTGGGGGGTAAATCCAACGTTGTTTTTGTTTTTGCTTATCAATATGGGAGCGAGCTGTGGTGCATCATTAATGACGGGTTGTTCGATGGATGGTGACTTTACTGGTTAGGAGTGTTTATGTCGTGTAAGCTTGTAAAGAGATAAGAATATAGATGGATTATGGAAATGGAGACATGGAGTGCTATGTAGTGTAGCTACCGTTTTGGTGAGTCTAATTCTCAGAGTTTTCATTCGGAAATGATAGCGTATCAACAAGTTTTATTTGCACGAGATGCCTCTGGCGTGTGCTCTTGCATGATAATGCCGTTAAATGATGTTGATTCCAATTTGATTAAAATGTAGTATTATATACGTCAACTGTAACATGTAACACATGCCTCCGTGATGTGCCCCTTGTGCTTGCCGTGACAAGTACGGGGTTCTGATTTAAAATTACGACAATGGTGATATAATGGGCTTAATAATCTGTAAAATATGGTCAGCTTTGTTTTGCCTGGAATTTTATTGTTGTGGGAAGTGCGGGCATGCTAACTCAGAGTTATGCTATGGATTGCCAATACGTAGAAAATGCATCTTTCTATTCTACTGTAGTATAATGTGGCATGTTTTTATCACTGTAGTCTGCACTCTGCAACCACTTGATCTTTAGGAACTGAATGGTTACAGTTTCTTGTGTATGTCCTTATATTAGAGCAAATAATTCTTCAACATAGATTTAATAAATCTTCTGATAGAATTAGTACCAACTTGTTGTAGACTCAAGGCATGCTGCATTTTTTGAACTGCATATGCACTGACTAACTCAAGTTTTCCATTTTTCATAGGTTACGTCATAGAGGCCCTGATTGGAGTGGTATACACTGCTATCAGGATTGCTATCTTGCACACCAGCGGTTGGCTATTGTTGATCCCACATCCGGAGACCAGCCGTTGTACAATGAGGACAAATCTGTTGTTGTGACGGTATGTACCTTGACTGTTAATAAAATCACACTGTTCCATTGACCCTTATGCACCCTCCGCAGATTTTCTTTTAGTGTTTCATTAACTTTTAAGTTTTAATATGTGATTTGCCTCGCTATTCTACTTTTGGTAAATAGCATGTTTCTGAAATATTTTGTCATGGGACTTTCCAAATATGTCCCTTGAGCTCTTTGCATCTTATAACGGTACAATATTTTAATCATCAAAATGTCTTGTAATGAAATAAATCAAAGATTTCTTTCCTTATTATAGTTTCTGTGGAACCACATCTGATCTTGTAGTTGACACATCCAGGTGAATGGAGAGATCTATAACCATGAAGAATTGAAAGCTAACCTGAAATTTCATAAATTCCAAACTGCTAGCGATTGTGAAGTTATTGCTCATCTGGTAAGTTACATGTTCTCTTTGTTGCACCTTGTTATTGCTCAAATTTCATCTAAGCATCGCCTGGTATACACTTACTATTCCTTCGTATTGACACTTTCATATTGATCTTTTTCACAGTATGAGGAATATGGGGAGGAATTTGTGGATATGTTGGATGGGATGTTCGCTTTTGTTCTTCTTGACACACGTGATAAAAGCTTCATTGCAGCCCGTGATGCTATTGGCATTTGTCCTTTATACATGGGCTGGGGTCTTGATGGTATGTGCACTCCTGCAGTGAATCTGTTCACCACTTCATCTAGTTATTGATCCTTGTGCTGGAAACCAGGAGGTTTGATTCCTTATTTTTCTACAAAAAATTGTGGTGGTCACAATTTTCCATTGGTTTGTTTGGTTATACCACTGTTTCAGTGGCTAGTCAGTGCTTCAAGGCTAGGGTTCACATTGATTCTTGCTGGAACCATTTTTCTCTGTTTGATCAATGAGGAGAAAAACAGTGCCGGATCATTTACCATCAATTGTCTATTGTGTTGCAAATTAAATTAAAATGGAAAGGACCAAACAAAATTTGCAAACAACCTGGCATATGCATAGTTTTAGCACAGGATAATTTGGAACTGTAACCGTCTGTCCGTCTGGATTGCATCACTTCGAGTGAGTCTGAGAAAATGAATAACTTGTGGTATTCAGTATTTCTTGCAATTTTCAATATATCTGTTGGGAATGTTGTTGATTGATATTCTGTATATGTGCAAGCATTTACATTTTGAAAAGTTAAATGTGATAGTCAGTTGATGGAAATCTTGATACTTGCTATTCAACAAGCAATCGCCAGCTCTCTCTTACTTATGTTGTTGATGGTCATAGGCTTTAAGCCTACTTTCTGCGTGTAAGAAAGAAATTAAATTGTTTGGCATGTCCTAATCTCTTGGACTGTCAGATAAATATAAGATAGTTCACTTAATAGTTACCTATTTTCTCGACAAGGTTATCAAATCTGCCCTTTTAGCTTGCAAATAGAACTATAGAAATCCTGGTTTGATGCCCGTTGCTTCAAAGAACATTAAGGTTTTTGCTACTCACCATGATGGAACATTATTCCTTTTGGATCCGAATATCTGATATTGGGACCCTTCAAGACTTTTGTTGCCCAAGCCCATAAAAACACAAAACAAGGGCAATATAATATGTTTGAAGATGCACTTTTTTTCTTTGGTATGTTTGGTTACCAAATCTCCACGTTTAGTTTGCAGGATAAAAATTCTGGTTTTGATATATGTTCCTTCTAAGAAATTTAAGGTTTTCGTCACTGGTCATGAAGTAGGATTCTTTTTCGATGTAATATCAGGGTCCTTGTTCAAGGTCTTTGTTGCCCAATCTCATAATACAGAATGACAATATAATATTCTTGCAGAGGGCAAGAGGCACCTTTTCCTTCCATATGTCTGGAAATATAATTTCTCCTTGTCTTCGAATCATGGCTAGTGTGATGTTAGTTTAGCATTATTGCCTTTGTGATTTTTATTAGAGTATACTTGGTGTTTATTTGTAGGTGTATTGTGTTTTCAGGTTCGGTTTGGTTTTCGTCAGAGATGAAGGCATTAAGTGATGATTGCGAGCGATTCATATCCTTCCCCCCTGGGCACTTGTACTCCAGCAAAACAGGTGCGCTATTTCGCATTTGTGACATACTGACAGTATCGTCTAACAGTTGATGTTAGAAACACTGTTTTTAGGCCCAGAAGACGAAAAAAAGAGGAAGGCAGAAATGATCAAAACTATTACTATATTGCAAATACCATTTTGTTTTGTCTATGATTACTGACTTGTCTTCTAATATCCAACCTAGGTGGCCTAAGGAGATGGTACAACCCACCATGGTTTTCTGAAAGCATTCCCTCCACCCCGTACAATCCTCTTCTTCTCCGACAGAGCTTTGAGAAGGCACGTCCCATTCCCATATCTCTTACGCTGCACAAAATCTCTTCTAAACTTTTGATATGTTGTGTTTATGCCACTGATTAGGAAAAGCTTGTTCAAACCTCAGATGGTTTTTCATACAATAGATTATTTTAGCATGATATATTATACTGTTCTCAGATAGACCAATGATGGTTCACCATGTTGACCTCTGTATTAGTATTCAAATAGATGACATAACATTTCTGAATGGTCTATGCATGTTTATGGTAGCATAAGCAAATGATTATATCTTACATAAGATGCAAATTCTGCAGGCTATTATTAAGAGGCTAATGACAGATGTGCCATTTGGTGTTCTCTTGTCTGGTGGACTGGACTCTTCTTTGGTTGCATCTGTTGTTTCACGGCACTTGGCAGAGGCAAAAGTTGCCGCGCAGTGGGGAAACAAACTGCATACATTTTGCATTGGTTTGAAAGTAAGTTTCTTAAGCATTGAGTATTGCGAAAAGTTTCTTAAGCATTGAGTCCTATTATTGCGAAGATTTGTGTTAGCCTGTAGGGTATCTTTCCAATTTTTACCTGTTCTCCTGGTGTTCTGAGTATTTTGAAAGAAAATTGATTTTTTTTTTAAAAAAGGAGTGATATGCTTAGATATTGGGCACATGATGATCTAGTTCTTCAATGTTCCCCTTTTTTGTAGGGTTCTCCTGATCTTAGAGCTGCTAAGGAAGTCGCAGACTACCTTGGTACTGTTCATCACGAACTCCACTTCACAGTGCAGGTTCTGTATCTGTTCTCTGTTTTTTTTGCATAGTGAGAAAAAAAATCTTTTGAAGCTCTGATTCAATATTGTAAAAAAAAAAAATGAAAACAGGAAGGCATTGATGCTCTGGAGGAAGTCATTTACCATGTTGAGACATATGATGTAACGACAATTAGAGCAAGCACCCCAATGTTCTTGATGTCACGTAAAATTAAATCTTTGGGGGTGAAGATGGTTCTTTCGGGAGAAGGTTCTGATGAAATATTTGGCGGTTACCTTTATTTTCACAAGGCACCAAATAAGAAGGAATTCCATGAGGAAACATGTCGGAAGGTAATTAAGGAGAATATTTTCATGATTAATATTCTTCTGCCCAAGGCAGCTAAATGTATTCTTGAAGCATTTTCAGTAGTATACTATTGCACTTTTAGTTTAACTACTTAACTAGTATTTGGTTGGTGTTTATGCACATTACAGTAGCTGGTCTACTTACAAGAGTTATTTTTCTTGACCTTTAGATAAAAGCCCTTCATTTATATGATTGCTTGAGAGCGAACAAATCAACTTCTGCATGGGGTGTTGAGGCCCGTGTTCCGTTCCTTGACAAAAACTTCATCAATGTAGCTATGGACATTGATCCTGAATGGAAAATGGTATGTACACCGGACATCAACTTTTATTGCGGTTATTTTTCTTATATTGTAACCAGTACTGTCACTTTCTAACACTTATTATCCTGTAAATTTTAGATAAGACGTGATCTTGGCCGTATTGAGAAATGGGTTCTCCGGAATGCATTTGATGATGAGGAGAAGCCCTATTTACCTAAGGTAAAAAGTTAAACTTTTTGAGTCGTATTTGACCTATAATGTACATAAACTTCCATATGTGCTTAAACTTATAATTTATTCGTCTTGCACAGCATATTCTATACAGGCAAAAGGAGCAATTCAGTGATGGTGTTGGGTACAGTTGGATTGATGGATTGAAGGATCATGCAAATGAACATGTATACTGTCTTCTCTGTTTTAAAACTATTGACAACTTAGCGGTTTTCATTTTTTAGCCTACAGTTTGTTTGATTTCTTCTGACCTAAGCTGGAATTCACATATTTTTCTGTTCATTTTCAGGTATCAGATTCCATGATGATGAACGCTAGCTTTGTTTACCCAGAAAACACTCCAGTTACAAAAGAAGCATACTATTATAGGACAATATTCGAGAAATTCTTTCCCAAGGCATGGAAGATACTATCAACTTTTGCTGTTCTCATACTATGCTGAGCTATGCCCTAGCTAATTAACTCTAGGTTTTATGCAGAATGCTGCTAGGTTGACAGTACCAGGAGGTCCTAGCGTCGCGTGCAGCACTGCTAAAGCTGTTGAATGGGACGCAGCCTGGTCCAAAAACCTTGATCCATCTGGTCGTGCTGCTCTTGGTGTTCATGATGCTGCATATGAAGATACTCTACAAAAATCTCCTGCCTCTGCCAATCCTGTCTCGGATAACGGCTTTGGTCCAGCCCTTGGGGAAAGCATGGTCAAAACCGTTGCCTCAGCCACTGCCGTTTAACTTTCTGTCCTCGCATAAAACGCTGTAGTTTGTTGTTCTTGGTTCAATCCCAGCTTCTTTCAGATGTCGTTAGTTTCTTCAAACATGTAATGGAGATGGCGTGCTTTTCCTGGCTTGTTAGTTACTGTATGCTTGTCATCGTGTATGTTTTCTTTTCTTTTCCAATATGCAAACTGTTTGGTGGACTGATCAGAACATTGTAAATATGAATATCCGCTACTGATATCCTCAAATTGCTTTTGGTTTGCAATAGTTCTAATCTTGATGTTCTACTGGGAATCGGAAGATGTTATGCAGTATGCGTATTGTTGGGGTGTAACCGTGTAAGTGCATCTGAAATGAAGTTACGGGCGATGGTAACTGGGAAGCAACTTACGCGTGATTTGCTACAGGAGTTCTTTTTTCCCTAATTTCATGGATATACCGTAGGCCTTTGTCAAGTGTGTGAAACTGTAAATGTATTCTTTAATGGTGGCTTATGTCCGCGTTCTAAGTTATTGAATAAAGGTGTACAACCTCGTCTTTTCGCTTATGTTTATACGTATAAGTTAAAATTTGTTTTTTCAATCTTAAATTTGGACGATGGTGTTTGTAGTTGACTTGAAAATTTGTTTTAAGAGAACACCGGTTCTTCTTTTAAAACCCCGATGTATTTATATCAAGGGAGGTATAAACTGTATAAATAATCCAATCACGTTTAGGAAATAAAAAAATAAAGAGAAAAGGCCAACATGCAATATGTCATGACTAGCATTGGTCATTAGGCTTGTATTCAGTGAACTATTTGAGCTACTGTCTTCCTAGGAACATGAGGGTTTTTGTTTCGAGGGAAGAATATCAGGATTTGGTGCATCCATAAAGTAAAAACACATATATTGTAATTTGTTTAAAAAGAATTTTCGGTTTTAAGAGTTTTGGGGGGATTTATAAAATACAACTAAAAATATTATGATTTGTTTAAAGGAACTCTATGTTTTAAAAGAAAAAAAAATGTTCCGACAAACTCTATATATAAACTTATACCATCGATTTACCTACATATTTATCTATAATAGTATTAAAAAAATTAAAATACAACGGTATCAATAATATTAGTAAATTATGTTTAATTTGTAAAGAAAAAAGGAAAAAAAATGAAAATACCAAATGGAGGAGTACATGACAGAACAAATTTCTTGATTTCAATACCAAAAAAACAAAAAAAAAATTACTTTACCTTTTCAAACGAATTACAAATTTGCGACACTTCTCGCAGTGCATTTATATCGTCCATCAGCGGATGCACGGTCCAGATTTTTCGATACACCCTAGATGGGAGAAACCCGAATAACAGAGTTCATCAGAGAGAAAAAAAAAAGGAAGGGAAAACCCGAAGTCCTCCTTTTCCCTGTCTCCCCACCGCCACATCTCGCCGGCGGCGATGGCGTCCGCCGCCCCGCGCGCGCGGCTCACGCCGCCGACGCCGGCCATACACCCCCACAGGAAGCGCGCGCGCTCTCCCCCGGCTCCGGGCTCGCTGGTGCGTTGCTCGTCCTCCGGAAACGGCGCGCCGCGCGACCACCGCCGCCGCTGGCAGAGCCCTGCCGCGGGCGCGCCTGGTCGCGTTTATCAGCGGCACCGCGCGCAGCAGTACGGAGTGCCCTCCCGGAGGTGGGTCCTTGCGGAGGAAGCCTCGACCTCCGACGGAGGTATTATGTTGGATATATCGTTGGTGAACTTTTGTTGCCTTTGCTCACCATCTGTTTGTGCCAATGTCTGAGTGAAGAGCACTTTTACTTCTTTTTTTGTTCTCTTTGCTAGTTTTGCTAGAGCAAATAGTGAGAAATCAGTTGAGCCAACTAGTGCAAAGTATGAAGCTTCGCCCCAACCAGTGCCAATTTCACCACTAAAGTTGTGATTTTTGTTCGTCCTTTTTGTTATAGACTTTCATCTGTTTGGGTTGATGGAGCTGTCTTACTCTGGGATGGATGCCATTCTGGCTTTGTTAGTATGATACTAAGAGTAATAAAGCTTTTGTCAGATGCGTGCACAATCATGTCATACAACATCTTGGCGGATAACAATGCACATTACCATCCTGACCTTTATTTGGATGTCCCTTGGGATGCAATGAGGTGGGATTCGCGGAGGAGGCTTATTATTCGTGAAATTAGACATTGGGATCCTGACCTAGTGTGTCTACAGGTCAGAACTCAATCTGCATGACTTTTATACCACTTGTGCGACCATACGGTATAACATTTTGTGATTCCAAAATAGGAGGTGGATAGATTCCGAGACATTGCTGCACAAATGGAGAACAGGGGTTATCAAAGTAGATTTAAGGTATAACATTTTTGTCAGAATGCCACCTTTCAACCTTCATGTACATCATGCTGAAGCAAATCTGGCGACATCCTTAGGGCCGAACTGGTGATGCTAAAGATGGATGCGCTACCTTTTGGAAGTCAAAAGGGTATGGTTAATGGGTTTTATCCTTTGTTACCTTCATTAGTTTAAACCAAGTCGCATTTTGATATACTTTCTGTATTTCCAAATGTAGGTTACGTCTGCTTGCGGAAGACAGTATTGATTTTAGTGAATACAACCTGCGTAATAATGTTGCTCAAATATTTGTTTTTGAGGTACTTTGGTTTACAATAAAGCAGTTCGTTCAAAGGATAAATAAGGAGAGTATATCACTTTCATCCTGGCAGCACCTAGTGGATAATCACTGCATGCGTACTAGAAATGGTGCTTTCCTACTTAATATTGGCCTGAGCCCTGTTGACTGGGTAAAACTAAAGGAAACTAGAGAGAAGGGATGCCTTATAAACTTCTCTGTCGGTTTCTTCCCATCCCCATACTCTTGTCTAAATTTAACATAGTATTTTAGTATTAGCTCATATTATGCATTAAAATTAGTTTCAAGACCAAATATTGTGTGTCCAAAATAATTTCCAAATTAGCACCATCTGTTTAATCTGCTATTTGTTTTCAGATGTCCTTGCATTACAATTAAGTAACTGTGCACTAATTATTGTCTTTTTCCTTACCTGTTTTCGTTTCAGCTTAATAGAGCACAAAAGTTAGTAGTCGGGAATATTCATGTTCTTTTTAATCCAAAGAGGGGAGATGTAAAACTGGGTCAGGTATATATATCAGTTAACTTCAGCATCATTTATTTCCTGTATATCATTTGTCCAGTTCTCTATCATGTCCTAAAATGGCCTGCACAAAATATTCATTGTAAAATGCCCACGTTTGGTTCTTCAACTACTACTGGAGCCTAATTTAGTTGTTTTCACCATGTTTTTCAATAACTTTTTCACCCTCAAACTGGATCAAATTGCACCCAAAGCTGTTTATGTTTCTTTTTTTTTTTAGTTTTGTGCATAGGATTATGTGGCTTCTGCATCATCGTTTTATTTTGACGCATGGTATCCACTCATGTACTCTGGAAAATGGTCCAACTAATTTCTTTTTCGAAATCATGAAGCCACATTACCTCACAGGCACATGGGCACACACCATGTAGGATCCATATAAACCTCCTTCAAAACTATTCACCAGGATGTGATTTGCGTGTTTTTTTTTTGAATGATATCTTTTAGAAATTACTGAAGGTTAGGGTGTAAAGTACCGAGGGACAAAAACTGGACTTTTTTCATGTTAATCACTGAAGTACTGCATAATGCTCATATACCCTGATGCAAATAGGATGCACCATTGGCACTATACCTCAACCTTATCTATGTATATTCAACGCACTATTTTTACTGCAAATAAGATGCACCATTGAAACTCTACCCCAACTTTATCTATGTTTATTCAACACATCATATTTTTTACTCAATTAATTGTTTGCTAAGCATTTTTCATTTCCAATTATCTGTCCATTCAGATCCGCATGCTACTGGAGAAGGCAAATGCTCTTGCTGAAAAATGGGGTGGAATTCCTATCGTGCTTGCTGGTGATTTCAACAGCACACCTGATGTATGTATTAGTTGTTTCTTGGCATGTTTGGTTTTCTTATATATCTAGGGTAGATTAATTACTTAAAGTTTTCGGTTACCAGAACTGGAATGTAAACACATCAATACTTACTACTCATCATGCTCTAGATTGGTATTGTGTCACATTTAGTCCATCTTATCTTAAGTTATGAACTAGATTTTGTCTAATTGGAAGAACGTGGGTACCTTTTGTTAAAGCGCTGACACTTCTCTTTCTTTTTTGGGAGCAGAGTGCCATCTACAAGTTCTTGTCGACAATGAAGGTGGAACAATGCCTTAAATATTTCTTAGGCCTTTTCAAAGCTGAAATCACATCCAATTATAATTAAATTGACATTGCATATATTGTGTTTTTGTGTCACCAGCTTGACATTTCTTTGCATGATAGAAGGCAGTTGTCTGGACTTGATAGCTCTGAGTTTGCTTTATATGATCTTTGTAGGTCAGAACCTTTCTTGTTGTATCACAGTTGACCTGTCAAATAGTCTTTTTCTCTACTCTATACTCATCTCCTTCCTTGCAGTTCACTGAAGTACCAATGGAGTGGCGAAGAAGTAAGAAATGCAACTGGGTGTTCAAACGTCATGGTTGCTAAACATCCATTGAATATTTGTAGTTCGTATGCTATGTTAAAGGTACTAGTTTCTAGTTAAGGTTAAAACTGATTGTTTGACCATTTCATATTTTGCTGAAACTAGTTGCCAATTACATTAGGGAAACTCAAACAATAGGGGTCATCGTGGCGAACCCCTTGCAACTTCCTATCACAAGAAGTTTCTTGGCACTGTTGATTACCTGTGGTATGCTTCTAAATACTTACTTATACAGTATGATGCAATTGCTCAAAAGTGCAGTATGACACAGAATAAAATAAAATAAAAATGTGGCTGATATTCTTTCTTTAAGGTATACTGCAGGGCTTGAATGCTCCAGAGTTTTAGATACTCTGCCTGTGGGTTTTTTGAGGAGAACTAGGGGTCTTCCAACCAGGGTATTCTCATTGGATCATCACAGTAACTTAAATGAACATCTGCAACAATTTGAGTCCTGAATAATTTGATATTGTTGCTTTTATGTACTTCTCATCTTTAACTGCTAACAGTGATTTTATGCCAAAAACAAAATCAGGAAATTGGCAGTGACCATTTGCCCATTATCGCTGAGTTTGTTTTCACGGAATCAGCAGCTTCGACCGATTCTGATCAAGAAGATGAATCTGACGAAGACAAGGAATCTGAGCAAGAGGCAACTAGAGGACAGCACGTATATTTCTCCTCAGATAGTGACAGTTCAGATGAAGTGAGTTAATGATTATTTGGTGGAAAGTATTTAATACATATGTTGAAGTATGGGAAGCAAAGTGCATAAAAATGGCACATACTCGTCATGATCCTGAGACAGCAGTTCTCTTGTATTTATACAGCAAGTGCGGAGGAGCTGAGCCCTCAGTACTCGCAGGCAATACTAAGTTAGTACTAGCTAGTGCTGAACAAAAAAAAAAAAAAAAACTTAGCATTTAATGGATGTATTTGTTCTTGCATCACTAGAGCAAAGCAAGAACTTGTTGACTAACTATTTGTTAACTGTTATGTTGTAGCATGATAACTTGTACATTGCGTACTGGATGGAATCATTCCAGAAATATTACTGGCTTATTTGACATTGTTGCTTGAAAATTTTTCAGGAGACAACAAAACATTTTACCCCTATTGAACAGTGATGGCTTATGATTATGACCTGGAAGTATAACTGTTTCTGGTAAAATGGAAACATGGTATTGTATAGTGTACAGTATGCCTCCTAACCAAAAAGTACACCCAGATAACTGTACTGCCAGAATTCAGAGAAACCAAAGCTGTACTGCCAGAATTCAGAGAAGCAAAGCAGCAAGAAGTACCAAAGTGTGGACCTTGCATTCTCCATCATCTACAAATCAAATGCCGGGAATGAGAGGCCATCCATGGATTTCCAAGATAGGGAGTCAGCCAATCACAGACCATCATCCTGCCACGTGTCAGCCAGAGGCAGCCACCATCCTGCCACGTGGCTACCCACCATGCGAGGCCGAGGTCCCGAGCTGTGGTGCAAGGGCGCACCGTTAATTTCGTTTCGCTAGTAGATAGCGTGACAGTGTGAGATCGAGCTGAAAAAAAGAGAGAGGCCACGAAGAGAGCTCAGCTGCCTCTAGCTTGGTGATAAGGAGGAGGAGGAGGGCACCGACATGGCCGCAGCCACGGCGTACACCGTGGCGCTCCTCGGCGCCACCGGCGCGCGCGTCCCCGCCGCTCCACGCTCCGCCGCGCTTCTGCCGCGCCGCGGCGGCGTGCTCCAACCGCTGCGCCTCCAGGACGCGCCGCGGCTGTCCCTGCTCCGCGTCAGGGCCGCCTCCGACGACACCTCCACCTCGGCCAGCGGCGACGAGCTCGTCGCCGACCTCAAGGCAAAGGTGAGTTCGTGCATACGTTTGCATCCATCCATGGTCCCATGGAACATCACGTCTTAATTTGACATATGGTTGGATGCAGTGGGAGGCGATCGAGGACAAGCCGACGTTCCTCCTCTACAGCGGCGGCGCCGTCGTCGCCCTCTGGCTCACCACCGTCGTCGTCGGCGCCATCAACTCCGTGCCGCTGGTACGTACCATCGAATTAATCAATCACTTGCAGCTTTGTCTGAACTGTGACTGATGACGAGTTGGCCGACGTGCTCTTCTCGGTGCAGCTCCCCAAGATCCTGGAGCTCGTCGGCCTCGGCTACACCGGCTGGTTCGTCTACCGCTACCTCCTCTTCAAGGTAACTAAGAAATCAATCATCGGTATTAACATGGTTAATTAGCTGAATCCCGTCCAATTCATGCACTGAAAAGTTTGGAATTAATTTTCAGTTCAACAATCAGCCTGAACTTCTTTAACTGTTTACCTTAAATTGGTATATGAATTTCTGCATATAACCAGCAGTTCACACAAAGCGATTGTTTTTCTGTTTGATATAAACAACAGGAGAGCAGGAAAGAGTTGGCAACCGACATCGAGACCTTGAAGAAGAAGATCGCTGGAACGGAGTAATTAATCAGCTGCATTTGTCCGGGGAAGTTTTGGGGGCTGGCTCTCTAGAGTGCTTACTGCTGCTTCCTCTGTGTGATGATGTTTGTATATCTCTACGAGAATATGTTCTGCTCCCATGTGCAGTAACAGCGTAGTGCAAAAACTGTATCAAACCTACTATCAGTTGTTAATTTCTTCGAAATTCAAAACAATTTCTTCGCTTTCTTGTTGCGTGGAAGTGTTCATATAATCTGGCGTATGACAATGAGAATATATATCTCGGAGAATGGTCGATCGACTCATTAGAAAAGAATTGCAAATGAGTTGATGATAAACATCTCTGAAATGCAGTAATTCATCACTCATAAATGCATGCCCCTCATGGCCATTAACGATCCTGCTGATTTATGACTCCTCCCTTCAGATCTTCATAAGTGCAATTATCTCCGTTTGCCATGACTCCTCCCTTCAGATCTTCATAAGTGCAATTATCTCCTACAACAAGTAACGCCAGAAAATATTGATTCTATAGTAATTGGGGAAGTACTGAAACAACCAAAATAATATGAAAAACACAAGGAACATGACACTGCAGAAAGTCAATTTACAGAAATGCTTATTCGCAGCGAGACCGGTCACAGAATGTGGCCCATATTGAAGCGACGGTGTTCCCGCATACAAGGGTTGAAACTTGAAATGCAATGGGCCAACCGTAGGAATTTTTCATTTTTGTCCTTCAAAAATACTTACTTCATCTGCTTCAAAATAAAGAGTTTTTATGTTGTTTAGCAAATACTAAGGATAGGTTAAAAGATTTCTTTTTATCACTTCATTTTTAAATTTTCAATTGTTTAGATTCCCATTACAATTAAGTATGTGATTGGATTAAAAATGATGGGAACCAATGCAGAAATACTTATATTGTAGTACAAAATTTAAATCCTAAAATACTTATATTTTAAAACGGATGTATCAGTATTTTACAAATATATCTTCTTCAAGCACACTAGGCACTTGTATATGACAGCTCGGTACCAGGTTTGTTGATCTGGCCGAGGGTCAACACAAGCCTCGTGCCAAGGAGTTTGAGGCTTACGGATTTTATGGACTTTCACTACTAGAAAAATAGTTTTTTTCAGGCGGCCAAAAATGAATCTCTCAGGCGGGGGAACGATCCGCCTGTATGCCATCGCCTGCGAAAATCATCTCGACGAACAAAAGAAATTCACCGCACACCCACCCGTGCCCCTACCCACCTCTGCCGCCACCGTCGCTCTCCCCCGGCCTCTCTCCAGCCAGATCTGGGAGGGAGGGGGACCGCCGCCGCCGCCGCCGCCGCCCTCCCCCGGCCTCCCTCTGGCCGGATTTGGGAGGGAGGGGGACCACTGCTGCCGCCACCTCTCCTCCCCCCTCCCCCCTTCGGCCGGATCTGGGAGAGAGAGGAGGGGAGTTGCACTGACCCCGTCGCCTGGCTGTTGCCGCCGTCAACCCCGCCGCCTCGTCGTTGCCGCCGCCGACCCCGTGCCTCGTCGTGCCGTCGCCGACCCCGCTGCCTCCGCGCCTCGCCGTCGCCAACCTCGCCGCTTCCGCGCCTCGCCGTTGCCGGTTTCCGCCGCTCCCATCGCCAGTGCTGAGGGAGCTGAGGGAGAGGAGAACCGAGAGGAGAGGTGAGGCCTGAGGGAGAGGAGAGTTGTGACACTTAGAAAAAATCGATGTGCTGTGGTGTCTATTTATATCCATGCCGATTTTCGCAAGCGGACCCTGTAAAAATCGATTTTCACAGGCGGACAACGAGTTTTAACCGGGTTTGCATTTTTGCAGGTGGCCATTTGGCTCCAATGATCATACCCGCCTGGAAAAATAAAATGCCAACGTTGTAAAAAATCATTTTTCTAGTAGTGTTTGAGGCTTGTTCATTTTATTGCTACCTTTAATCCTATCAAATTTTGGTAAGATAATGAATTAAACATAAGCTTACTAATGCTATTATACCAACGTGCTAAAATTTGACCTAATTTTAGTAATGTTGATTTTGGCGATAAAGTGATAAGCCATTAGCACCTAATAGTCCTTGGTTGCAGAGTGAGCGCTTGAAGGATTGGGTCTTCGTTGCTAAATTCCTTAGTTATAGGCTTCTACACTTCATCACCAATCATGTATTGACAACGTGGTATGAGGTCTATTGGTCTAACACCGATTCCTGTATCTTAAAGCCAAACGCTATGGTAGTACATATCATATCACAAAAAACTATAATTTTAACGATGAAGTTATCAAAGAATTACACTATATATTTTAGAGTTTAGACACAAAACTTGTATTTTACCGATAAAATGATGTTCAATATGTAGTTTTGTGATATAATTCTTTAGATTTATAGTTTTGTAAAAAAAAGACATTAAATCAGTAGTTTGTAATACACGTCCTTATAAATTTGTATTTTTACGATAGTTTGTTTCAAATATCAATAGTTGTGTGAAATTTATTTTATTTTTATTTCTTTTAACTAGCGGATGTCTGGTTGGTAGGTTGCAATGAAAAATGAGAAAGTGAGGGAGCATATATTTACGTACGTAGGTTTTTAGGGTTTTCAAATTGTTTTATTACGTGTTCAGTGAAGGGTCTATTAAATTGACGAAAACACAAAAAATAGCTTGTAGAGTGAAGCATGTATGAACCGTCCGATCCAAATCTAATGGTGCAGTTAACGTGCTAGATGGCATCGCAGTCTCCTATCTACGGAGGCCTGTTCAGAATGTAGCCAAAATAAAACTTACCAAGTTTTAGCAATACTAAAATATTGGCAAGTTGGTAATATTGTTAAAATTTTGGTAGGATATTTTTATGTATTGATTAAATTTAGCAACAAACTAAATATAGATATTTATTTTTTAACACCTTTACTTAAAAATAAATAGTATCGTTGAAAATAACGTAAAAGTGAAGAGGCCCAGTGCCGGCGCCTGAATTCGGACCAGACGCTTCGAAGCTCCAGAAACCCTCTCTCTCTCTCTCTCTCTCTCTCTCTCTCTCTCTCCCCTTCCTTCGCCGTGTCTTCCAGAATGTTCCCTTCCGCCACCGCGCCACGCCACGCGCGCCTCGCCCTCACCCCGCGCTCCGTCGCCGCCGCCCGCCGCGCCATGGCCTCCGCCGCCACCCCGCAGCCGAGCCCGCCCAGCCCCAAGGCGGTGCGGGTGGTGGTGAAGGGCCGGGTGCAGGGGGTCTTCTTCCGCGACTGGACGGTGGAGACGGCGCGCGCGCTGGGCCTCGCCGGCTGGGTCCGCAACCGCCGCGACGGCACCGTGGAGGCCCTCCTCTCCGGCGACCCCGCCAGGGTCGACGAGATGGTGTCCCGCCACCTCCCCGTCGGCCCCCGCGCCGCCGCCGTCACCGCCGTCCTCCCCTCCCCCGCCGACCCCGTCGACCCCGCCGAGGGCTTCACCCGCAAGCCCACCGCCTGAAGTGATCGACGAGGACGAAGACGACGCACTGGTTCTTGTTGTTTGAATTTTGATGATGCGATAATAATAATCTTTACCTCCAATCCTTACAAGTTTCGATTTATAGGATGTGATCGGGAATTGGAACATGTTAGCTGTCGAACTGGAGTGTTTGTTTCTCGATCGATGAGCGATTTGATCATACGATGTTTAGAAATTTGTTCAGATGTTGATGGCGGTGTGCCACTTTGTGCTTACTATATGTGCTGTTTGTGTCTTCAGAAACAGTCAGCATAACATAACTGTGTGCTTCTGTTCTGTTAAGAAAGAAAGTTTATTAGTAGTAGATGTGATTGGTGATCTCACCCAGAGGCTAGCATCGCTGACTTCTCTTTTGCTCATTGTTGTTGTGTTTGGTTTGGTGCGCTCTTAAAAGTATTTATCTTTTCCTCATTCGATTGGTCTCTCTTTTTTCCTTTTTGTTGAACAGCTCATTAGATTGGACGAAACCGGTTATCGAGCAGGGTGTAAAAAATCACACGAACACACGACACAGATCTTAAAAAAAATTCTACTCCCCATGTCCTCTAATATAAGAGATTTTAATATTTTACTTTTACGGTTTGATCTCAAAAAAGTGGTTACTCTTGCCTCGCCAAAATCTATTGTTGGAGAAAAAGTTGAAAAAAGGTATGTTGAGACCTTAAGATTACACTAGAATTACGCTGTAAACCTATATCTCGAGACTATAAGATTTTACACTTCGAGGTTAGTACTAGATATACCATATTTTACATTAAAATATTAGAAAATACGATATCTTTCAATAATTATTAAGAACAGTAAAATTATGTTTTTTATAGAGTAATCACCAAAATCATCAGGCTATTTTAGTTTTGAAGATTATCTTCCGGTGAGCTGAGCTCATCTCAATCACATTGGGCCGGCCAGTTTGCAAGTAGCTCGAGAGGCCCAGCAGCGTCCACCACAATCCAGATTCCTCTTTGCAGGACACGCCTCCTCTGCCGCCGCCGCCTCGGGCTCCGCCTAGTCGCCGGCGCCATGGCCACGCCGCCGGCCGACGCCACGTCCTCCTCGCCCACGCCGCCGCAGGAGACACCGGCGCGCAAGGCGGTGCGGGTGGTGGTGAAGGGGCGGGTGCAGGGGGTGGGGTTCCGCGACTGGACGGCGGAGACCGCGGAGTCCCTCGGCCTCGCCGGGTGGGTCCGCAACCGCCGCGACGGCACCGTGGAGGCCCTCCTCTCCGGCGACCCCGCCAAGGTCGACGAGATGGTGTCCCGCCACCTCCCCGTCGGCTCCCCCGCCTCCGCCGTCACCGCCGTCGTCCCCTCCCCCGCCGACCCCATCCACCCCTCCCTCGGCTTCGAGATCAACTTCACCGTCTGATCTTCGCCGCCGCCGCCACGTCATCAGGTACAATCAATCACGAATAAAGATCAAGAAAACCTGATTTGTTTATCCATGTTAGGTTGTGATGCTAATACTAGTAGTACCATGTATGCTAGTGTTTCTTCATCAATAATAGTCCATCTCTATGTTGAGTTGTGAATTGTGAGCTATGCCAATATCAAATCTTCTCTGGAATTGGCACATCAGTTACATCTCATTGGCCACTGGAATAATCTGCATAATCCAGCTTGCCTGAATAATCTGCATCAAACTAGAGATGTTCTAGCCTTCCAGGCTCTGTATTATCTCAATTCGAGTGATGCATTCCTCTCTGGTTTGTTCCTGATGTACATACAAATCCATACATATAGTGATATATACCTCAAAGTTGATCAACCTACCTACTTGATTCTAGCTAGACCTGCATCTCAGATACATCAATGCTCTTCACTGGCCCAATGACTGAAAGGTGAAGGCTTTTTCTTGCACTTTCACTGGCTCAATGACTCAAAGGTGAAGCCTTTTCTTGCAGCTCAATTTGGGGCTTGGCATCATCGTCCACCTCACGGAGCTGCAAGGGCTTGAACATGTAGCACCTAGCGCAAATGGCGTAGTATGCCAGGTTGAGCACCTGGAGCAGCGCGACGATCCAGTAGAAGTAGTCGAGCCTGCCGCGGTTGATGTTGTCGGGGAGCCAGTTGGACCCATCGGCGCCGGCGCTCCACCGATGCACCGTGGAGATGAGCATCGTGCTGACGTAGCTCCCGAGCGAGATGGACAGCCAGAACAGCGCCGTCGCCATGCTCCGCATGCTCTCCGGCGACTGGTCGTACATGAACTCGAGGTGACCCACGGAGTTGAACGCCTCCGCCATGCCGTGGAGCGCGTACTGCGGCACCAGCCAGTACGCCGACAGCGGCGATGTCCCCGCGTCGGTGGTGCCCGCGGCGGCAGCGGACTCCCTCCGGTGGCGCTCCACGAACCCGGCCACGAGGGTGGCCGCCACGGAAATGGCGAACCCGACGCCCATCCGGTGGAGGTAGGAGATTCCACGGTCCAGTCCCGTGACGCGGCGCGCCAGCGGGACGAGCACACGGTCGTAGGCAAGGAGCGTGGTGAGCATGGCGAGCAGGGTGAACACGGTCATGGAGCCTGCCGGGATCTGGAACGACGACAGCCCCGGCGCGAGGCGGCGGTCCATGGTGCTCGCCTGCTGCAGGGCGAAGGTGTGCTGCTGCGAGTATGCCGTGATCACCAGGATGCCCGCTGCCCAGATCGGGCCCATGCGGAGCAGCGACTTGAGCTCCTCGACGCGGTGCACCGTGCTCAGCCGCCACAGCTTGGGGACGGGAGACGACGGCGGCTTGCCGTCGGAGGTGTCCGTCGTCAGGTCGCCGTCGGTGACGATGGCCGCTCGGTCAAAAAAGCTGCACCACCGGAGTCAGGAAACATCACAATCAGTGCAAAAATAACAAAAAAAAATCAAAATGATCATAATTGTTGCACTATCAGTTAACATTTTTGTACAATTGGATCGAAGTCGAAATCATTGCACAAAACACGTTCATATCAGAAGAAACCAAATGGCAAGAGTTTGCAATTTGCAATGGACATTCTAGCACTCGACCTTAGGCTGTGCTGCTATTAGTGTACGTTTTCTTTTTGTTGAAAGACCTTTATAACAATTTGTTGAGACTATGAAAGCTTTGGAAATTTGAATATAATTTTATGTTCTGACAGAGCTTTACATCATTCTGGGACTTACGGTTTCTTTCACTAAGTACTAAAGGGTACCTCCTATCTGCCATTACAAAACTTATTGCATTTCTAAAGGATTTCTCCAAGAGCATAAAGTAGCAAATCTAGAGCGGTTTTCAGAAAACACAGTACCCCTCTAAACCCTGAAACCTTAGTTTGTTACTTGTTACTCCTATCCAAACCGAGCTCAAAGTTGCATGACATAGCTAGCCTTCGGAAGCAAAGCAGACTCGTTTTGAGTTTGAACAGAGTTACCAAGTTCCTCGTGAAAACAATTGAATAAATTTCACAAAACGCCAGGTTTTAGGCACCCATTTCCAGATATTACTATTTGTTCTGAATAATCCTAGGTTTTATGACAAAATGTTTCAAGAAACATCATGTTTAAGCTTATATTGTCATTTTTTGCTAATATTTTTTTGCACAGTAATTGTTAGAAAAACATAACTAATTTTTAGCTTACTAGTTATGGTTTATTTACTAGTTAAGCTCAATCATCTTTGTTCTCTCATCCAAAAAAGTAAATAAACCATAACTAATTCTCTATTGACCAGAACATATCTTGACAGACATATGATTGATGCTGCAATCACGAGTCGCTCGTAGTCATAGTTATATCTCTTAATCAATCATGGCATGGACCCATGAATTCCCATATTTTCTTTGGTCCAGTCAAATTATCAAAAGCCAGAGACCACAAGTCCACAAGAGAGAGATCATCACGCGGCTGCTATCGTTTCAGTACTGTGCTGCAGCAGTGCAGCGTGGAAAAAGCTGTGCTAAGTTTCGGCGCCATTGGCCGACATCCATGTCTTCTTGTTCATCAATGGTTTTTGGCTTCGACCCCCCGGCTTTGCTGGTTGCATGATAGTGAGTACCAAATCTCCTTTTCCCTCTAGCTGTGTTTAGTTCACGTTAAAATTAAAAATTTGGTTGAAATTGGAACGATGTGATAAAAGAGTTGAAAGTTTATGTGTGTAGGAAAGTTTTGATGTGATAAAAAAATTGAAAGTTTGAAGAAAAATTTTAGAACTAAACTCGGCCTTTGGTTTATTTACCAGCTACACGTCTCTTCGGAAACAAATCCTCTAACGTACCGCCTCTATTATTTTTGTGTGATTGCTATATAGCCCCATAATCAACGGGTCCACGTATCAGTGACCTATGCCAGAAGAGCGTGTCTCTTCTGGTTTTGGAATGTGGTAGTTAGTAGTTCTCTAAATAAGAGTTGCTAGGTGGTGTTACTTGTCAATGATTTTAATTTCCTTATGTACTAAACGTGTTTAAATATTTTGCAAGAAGAGAATGTAAATTAATAACTTACTAATATTTTTCTATGTATTAGTTGCCTGAAAATTTGTTTTGTCTACCACGTAGGCTTCCTACTATACAAAATCGCAACTTTAATGTAACTTTACTAAATCAATTAATCTGCTCTGTTTTATATTTTTATTGGTTTATGTTAATGTGTTCTCATGCTTCATCTATATATTAGTTTTTTTTTTCATATTGGTGGAAATTCACAAAAGTATAATATTTTTTATATTAATTTATTTCATTATTTAATTGTTTCACCTTTTTTTAAAGTAAAAGAAAGAGTAAACTCCATCACCGGTCTCTAAACTTGTACCGCTGTGTCATCCCGGTCTCTAAACTCGCAAATCGACCGTTCAGGTCCTCAAACTTGTTTGACTGTGTCATCCCGGTCCCTAAACTTGCAGATCACTCGTTTAAGTCCTCCAACTTGTTCAGTTGTGTTACCTCGGTCCCTAAATTTGGATTTGAATATCATCTGGGTCAAATAGGACGGTCTAATGACTATATCAAAAAAATAATTCATAACTTTTTCATGTGAACTCTAATGAAGATAAACTTTATATCAAAATTGTAGCCCTCGACGCGATCTACAACTTTGTAGTTGAATTGTTTTTTATTCTAAGTCATTTTTTGTCCCAAAATATAATTTTAAAATTAAAATTTCAAAATCTATAAACATGCAACAATATTTTGGGACTCTAAACAGTTTTAATTCAAAAACTTTTCAACTACAAAGTTGTAGGTCACATCGAGGGCTACAATTTTGATATAAAGTTTGTCTTCATTAGAGTTCACATGAAAAAGTTATGAATTATTTTTTTATATAAAGTTTTTAGACCGTCCTGTTTAGAGACCGGGGTGATACAACTGAACAAGTTGGAGGATCTAAACGAGTGATCTGCAAGTTTAGGGACCGGGATAACACAGTCGAACAAGTTTGAGGACCTGAACGATCGATTTGTGAGTTTAGGGACCGGTATGATACAGCGAAATAAGTTTAGAGACCGGCGATGGACTTTACTCTAAAAGAAAGGTAAACATGTGAGTCTTTGGATGCTTCGATATAGTAGTGAAAAATAATTGATAGGTAAGAGAAAACCAGTTAACCTGGTAATAACCGATCACATGTCGAAACTATAGTTGTTCACTTTTGCATTGTAAAGAGTTCCTTTTTCCCAAAAACAAGAAGAGAAAAATGCTATAAATGGAGCAAAGATTGAATTTTCACCACAAAAAAGGAAATCATCCAATTTTTAAAAGTTGAAATATATATATCTACTCAAAATTTCGATGGAGCCGGGGACGGCAAGACCGAAAACAACCAAATTCGGTCTGAATCCAGCTGAAATTAATCGGAACCACACTCGATCAGAGCCGGTCGCAGTCAGCTGGTACCTGAGCTGTTCGGTGTGGACGAGCTTGCCGTAGAGCGAGATGGGCGCGTCCATGTCGTCGTTCTCGTACAGCGCCGCGGCGTCGACGGCGTCCGTCGGCACCCGGCGCTTCCTGACGGCGGCGACGACCACCTGCGCGAGCCGCGTGAAGGGGCTCCCCGAGGGGTGGAGCCTCCGGTAGAGCGGGTAGCCGGCGACGAAGGCGACGACGGAGACGGCCATGCAGAAGGTTGGCACGCCGAGGCCCCAGCCCCAGCCGACGTTGTCCTGCACGTACACCACCGCCGTGACGGCGACCAGCTGCGACGCGCCGTTGCAGAAGTAGTACCAGTTGAAGAAGCCCCAGGTGCGCGCCCGCTCCGCCGCCTCCGACTCGTCGAACTGGTCGGCGCCGAACGCCACGACGCACGGCCTGTACCCGCCGGCGCCCAGCGCGTTCAGCAGCAGCGCCGCGTACAGCACCGCCAGCTGCCACGGCGCCGCCTCCTCGCACGCGCCCGCGCCGCCGGCGCCGCTGCACGGCGGCGGCCGGAACACCGGCATCGCCGCCGACACCGTCAGGAGGAGCATGCCCTGCCACGCGAACACGAACACTCCGGTCAGCTCAGCGCGCCGCGGCGGCGTGCGTGCGTGCGTGCGTGCGTGGATGTGTATACGTACGACTTGGTAGATGAGGGAGGCGGCGGCGATGGTCCAGAAGCGGCCGACGAGGGAGTCGGCGAGGAAGGCGCCGATGAGCGGGGTCATGGCGGAGACGCCGCCGAAGTTGGTGAGGGTGGTGGCGGCCTTGGCGAGCGGCATGTGCAGCTGCCTCGTCAGGTACATGAGCATGTTCGTCGTGAACCCCAGCACGGCCAGCTTCTCCGCCACCTCGTTCGCTGCGTGCGTGCGTGCAAAAACACGCCAAATCTCAATACGAATTTGAAACAAAAACTCCCCGAGTTTCAAACAGGATCGAGAGATAAATTTCGTGCCTACCGAAGATGAAGGGCATCGTTCTGAACCCACCCTTCTTCCTCATCTTGCTCTTCTCCGCCTCCTCCTCCGCCATGGCTGCCTCCACCGTCTCCATTGCTGGTGCTTTGATGTGTAGCGACTGGTTCAGTGGTGTGTGTATGGTGGTAGCTATAGCTTGGATATACACATATTTATAGCTTGAGCTTTCAAGTTTCGTTCTTCCTATCTTGCTGGCCAGCTCTCTTTCACATTTCCGAAAAGAAGATCAAACTGAAGTGGCCGTCTGCGTCAGAATGACACGCCTCTACCGGTTAATTCAAATGGTAAAACATATTATAAATTCCAATCAAGAAATTTTTTAGCTTGGCTTTGTTAGTTTGGAAGGGTTGGAACCATTTCCCAACTGATAAGCACATAATTAATTACTCTCTCTATTCTATAATATAAAACATGGTCAAAGTTGGAACGGTCTTTTTAAACTAATCTTTAGCTTATAATTTCTCATATAGTATAAGGTTTGTAGCAATAAAGTTATAACCATATGAAAGTAAATTTAATTCTCAATCTAATAATGTAATTTTTAACAAATAAAATTCATTTCATATTATACTAAGATTTGGTCAAATGTTTTAAAGGTTGATTCTTAAAATGTGTACGCGCCTTATATTATGGGATGGAGAGAGTAAGAATTAGCTAAAAATTTAAAAATGAATTAATATGATGCTTTAAAGCAAATTTATATAAAAATATTTTTTAAAACATACTATTTATTAGTTTGGGAAACTTGTGCATGGAAAAGATGAAATAAAAGATGAAAAGGTGTAAGCGAGCAATGTACAGGAAAAATAACAGAAGGAGACACGTACGGCCGAGAGAGAGTTGGATTGTACAGGTACAACTGTGCATGTAGCTAGATAGCAACAGGTTATAAAATACATTCTTGTTTGCATAATGGAAATTCAGAAATCAAGCAATATGGACAGATGATCGACCGAGATCGGGCCGGGAGGCATGAAGGGAGCAGAATCGATCATGTGCGCTCTGCAGATTTCATTGGAATGAAGGGTCAGCGTCAATGTGTCATTGGAGCCGTGGCCCGTAGAGTTGATGCCTACAACATAATATCCACGTACACAAGCATGCAACCTAGTAATAAAAGCACTGATGGCGAAGACTAGCTTACCCGTTGCTTTTCTTCTAATGTTTTATTAGTTGATGCATCAGTTCTGCATAAAAGTCTATTGGTGCTGGTCGGAAATCCGGACCCACTCCAATAACAGCACTAATGTGGAGATTCAAGGTAACCGGCACTTTTGAGGTTTCGGGATTGAAAAAAAGGTCGGCTCGAATGCATTGAGCTAATGCTTTCAGCCAACAACTGAATCTTAGAAACAACAATTCCATAGGTGAAGAAATCAAGAACATCCACAACTCTAGAGCAAATTAAGAAAATCCACGAGTCAGGAAGAAATCAAGAACACTGCCGCTGCCGCCAAAGGTGAGGGGAGCCCGTTGCTGAGGAAAAGCTCAGAGATCATGAGGTCGTCGCTGCCTTCACCGCCGAGAAGGATGAGGGGAAGAGGTTCGGTGGTGGAGGCAGGGCCAACCACCAGGGAGGGTGGAGCAGTCGTCGCTACTGCCGCCACGCCGTGGAGGGGGGTAGTAGCCGCCGCCGCCGTCGCCGGGGAGCAGCAGGCACCACGTCGGGGAGGAAGGAGCAATTGCTGATGCCACCATGCCTGGGAAGAGGGAGCTACCCACAACCAGATGCCCATGCGCGAGCCGACACCGCCAGATCCGTGTGCGTGAGCAGCTGATGCCGTTGGATCCGCACGCGCGAGTGACTGTCGTCGTCGAGGTGGAACAAGAGAGAAAGCGAGAAAGCAAGAGAAAAAGAGAGAGCGAGAAAGGATGGACGAAGAGGAGGGAGTGGATAAGGTGGAGGACAGAGCCACGGAGGGAGAGGATAGGGTTGACTGGCTCGGCTCGGCACATAGGTCTGGTTTTGAAACTATATATATTATAGGTGGTCTTTTTTTTTTAAGAAAACCGACACTTATAGTATAAGTGCCGATTTTTCTTCAGAACCGATGCTTATAGTTGCTTAAAGGTGTCGGTTTTTTATGGTTTTAGCCCGCAGAGGTGGGAAAAGATCTATAGATGCTAGTTTTAGTATTTCCGGTACCTAAAGTGCCAACATCTATGTGCCTTTTTATAGTAGTGCATGTGTGCGATCAGTCTACATAACAGTGCAATATTTCATATTAATATAGTAAAAGATTACAAGAGTATAGTTATGAGAGACCATGATTAAGAAATAAAAATAGACAGTAAACCATGCCACACGCCTACAATAGAATACCCCATTGTTGAGAAAACAAATAGAAGCACCATATCCCAACTGGGATCCGTTCTCCCCCATATAAGCCCCCAGTGTGGTCATCTTGTGGTTGCCATAAACACCATCACAAGTTTACAATACGTTTGAAGAAGAGACTAATAAGAAATAGGCCATCAAACCAATCATCCAAGATGCTTGAGATGTCAAGGACTTTGCCACGCCCATCCTGAAAAATCAAGATGTGGTTTTCAACTGAAGAACTCCACCAAAGACATGAGGGGAGATACCACAACTACACCCCTAAGGGGTTACGGTGCCCAAAAGCGTCGCCTTGACCGGCCTTGAATAGGGTTAGCCTTTCGCCTGGAAATCTTGCTCCCCTCTCTTGTCACTGCATCCACATTGTCACCATCATCCACCACCATATGAACACCATCAGCACGTGGCCATCTCACCAGTGCCCCACCACTAGCTGACCATCAGGAAGGAGGCCCTTTCCTAAGAAGGAAATGGTGTCCCATGCGCCGTAGAACTCCAACATGCCATTGGCAAAGCGACCGCTAACATCTTCATGTACCACCCGTGTTGTTGCCCCATGCCCTCCTATCACCTTGGGTCATTTGCCTGTGTCGTATCCTGCATACTGCCTCACACTGCAGCCACCTCATAGGCCCCAGCCACACGCGAGAGTGAAAATTTTGGCCTCAATGAGTCCAGCCACCGCCTCGCACCCATGAATGCCTACGAAGCCCCGAGGATGTCTTGGATCCAGCAGTTGTGCCCCTTCCTTAGCCGTTGTCTCCCAATCAGGGTTGCATCGTCGTCGTCTCCAAAAGCTGCACATGTCATCGCGGTAGGCTACCATGCCCACCTCACTACTGAGGGCCTCTTCCCCTCGGAGAAACACTGGATCTAGTTGGGAGGATGTCGGATCTAGCCATGAGGGCAACGGATCTGGTAGCCCCACACCACCTCCACACCTACTACCCAACCACCATCTTTTGTCACCTTGGCCCTCCAATCTCAAGCGAGCAATGGCATTCGCTTTGATATTCCTCTGCATCGCCGCCCGTCAGGCTCACCTCGCTAGAGTAGGCCAGCAGACCGTCTAGGGCCTGGATCTATGCGCCGCCATCCTTGCCTCCTCGATGCCCCCACTAGTGTAGTGCCCTTGGGGGAGAAAAGGCCTTGCCTTCGCCGTCCTTGTGGAGGGGAGGAAGGAGGGGGCTGGCGGAGGTGGTCTTCTCGGTGTTGTTTGGGTCATCCTTGAGCTGGGAGCGGCATGGACACATCTCTAGCGGAGTTTTGTGTGTGGCCAGTTTTTGTACAAGTAAATCCTGCTAGGGTGAATCCTTCAGCAATTAGTCAAGTAGGCTAGCAATTTTTCTTTTTGAAGATTCGGGTGTAGGGCAAAATGCAGTTTAAAGTGCCAATTGTAGTATTCAAATTGTGTATTTTGGACTATTCGAAAATGCAGTGCCCTACAGGTATGTCCAATAGCTTCCAAGTGTACAGAATGACATATCTCATATAGAGAAAGAATTATAATGTTATGGTTTCAACTAGTTGAATAGCAATTTTAATTTTTTAATAGGACGAATTTGTAGTGGCATGGATCAAATTTATCTTAATATTTATGAGCACCTATATATATTATACACCCATGTCTCCACCACTATACCACCAGTGTTTTCTTTCTATATTGCTTATTCTTTACTGCAGAGCATTTGTTTCCATTATTGTGCTTGGATTCCGCACGTACATGAACAGGTGTGTACGGAAATTATCTAAATTGTTAACTGGTTATGAATTTTTAAAGAAAACATAATACTCCCTCCGTATTTTAATATATGACGCCACTGACTTTTTATCAACGTTTGACCATTCATTCTATTTAAATTTTTTATACATATACAAAAACATTTGTCATGCTTAAAGAATGTTTGATGATAACTCAAGTCACAATAAAAAAAATGATAATTACATAAATTTTCTAAATAAAACGAATGGTCAAACGTATCTCAAAAAGTCAACGGTGTCATACATTAAAATACAGAGGGAATATATATTATTGTATTTTATATTGCTCTAGAGATATCTAGTGAGAAATTCAATATACAGAAGTTTATATGATAGATTGATTAAGTCCAGCCTCTATATCAACCAGAGATGTACATATATAGCCAATTTACTGATAGAGAAATAAAATAGCAAATGTAACTTTGATATGTCCATATACTTTTTTAGTTCGATTTTTTTCTAGATATGTAAATCTAAATTTGCTGCACGTCTGTGTTCTAATACCATAATTTATCTTATTCTTTCCTCTATGATGTTCGATATAAAACTATAATCACATTTATGAAAGCAGGGCACATATTTTCAAGGTCTCTTAAAGTACTTTGATATCCAGCAGTTCCAAAGCACCTCTATATATTATTATCTTTATGTCATGCTCAGATCTGCCTTACAGGTATAAAAACGACCACTTTTATGAGCAGAGACCTCGACGTACGTACGCCACCAGTGAAATCGATCGCCCGCCAGGTCCCGTGATCCCGACGCACTACAAATCATTGAGCCCCCTGCTATGTCTAGCGAAAGCAACAGTCGACAACAAGTTGATGCGTGTTTGAACCAACCATCTTCCTGTAGGAGTAAGTAGGACACAGATTCCTTTCTTCTAACTCAACTCGGGAAATATGTAAAATATGCAGTGAAAATCATATGTATTGTGAAAATCTGGATACTACCATCAGATAAAAAAATGAACGTCTGAGAATTATTCACGTCAGTAAAAGTAAAAAAAAAAACTTGTAGATTTACCTAGAAACTACCATTAGATTAAAAAAAATAGACGTATGAGATTTATCCAAATCACTGGATTAAAATTTTTACGTATAAAAAAATTGCAAGTAAAATTTATACTCTTGGTGACGTGATAAGTCTCAAACGTTCATTTTTACTAGATAGTACCCAAGTTTTCACTATATATGTGGCTTACACCACATATGTTCCTCTTCAAACTCCCTGTTCTTTTCTGCTTCTTTATCACATCATTATCATAAATTATTTGCTTCACGTATCAAAAACATGTTTTTTAAAAAGAAATCATACATGGCTTCGGTTGTGTTCTAATGTCCAGCTCCCAACTTCTATTCTCTCGTTTTTTCACGCTCACACTTTCTAAATTGCTAAATGGTATTTTTTTAAAAAAATTCTAAAAAAAGGTTGATGTAAAGAAAATCATATTAATTACATTTTTCAAGTTGTCTAGATAATACTTAATCATACGCACGGAATATGAGAGAGTATAATTAAGTTAGGAAAGATGAGTACAGAACAATTGTTTAAAGTTATTTGTTAATTTATGTCTTCGAAATATTTTGTTTATCCCTATAATCAATTAGTTCATTCCTAGCAATAATCCGATTTATAATATGGTTCAAACATGCAAAAGAGACCACATACTAGAGAATCCCTCTTTAGTGACAGCTAGGAACCTCACAAAGGTGCCGAATTTCCAGCTGGCACCATAGAAACTGCATTAATAATGAAGACTCATTAAGAATGGGTACCGATAAGTCGCACGATTTTTTTTTTAAAAAAAAGAGCTGGCTCAATTTGATTCGAGCCGATGCTTGGATTAAAGAAAAAGGATAAAAATAATCTCAAATTATTTTCCATCAATCAAAATTTGTTCTTCAACATCACATTTCACGAAATCGAGTCACAAATTTTGACACAAACAAACAATTGAATCACTGCAATCAAAATATATTACACATATCATTAGCATGCATTAGAAGAGAAAAGAAGAAGATGAACAAAGAAAAAACATTTAACAGGTTATCGTCTCTACCATAGTGAAAGAATATATCACCCTCCCTGTCTCCGTTGCAGCCAACCTTGTGGCGGCTAGATCAGGGTGATGGTGACGTAGAAGTGCCCCGCTCTCCATCATTGGAGCAACCTGCACTCGCCATCTTGGATAAGTCCATCCGCCTTCCATGTCAAACGGGCCCCTACGCACAGTTCTGGCCACCCCAAGCTCGTGGTGGCTGGATATCCACCCTGCCTCCACCTTTCCCTCCCTTCTCCTCAACAGTGTGTAAGAGATAGTGACGCTATGGTCAGCTCCAACAACCCAAGCTTAGGGGAGGAAGAGACGACGGCTACGTAGCGGTGCAATGTCAATAAGGAGGACATGGTGTAGCATTGCTAGCAGAGGAGGAGGAAGAGATGTTAGCGACACAGCTAGGAAGGAGACACATCGGTGGCGGTGAGGAGGAAGCAGTGGCGCAGCCAAGAAGGAGGTACGATGGTGGAGGAGAGAGAGTGTGTGTGAGCCGGAAGAGAGGGTTTCAAGGCGCTTAAAATAACCGATGACTTAGTGAATGTTCAGCTCTGCTCTTTTGATCCATCCTATCGGTGTTGGTTTAGTTAAAAAACGGTACCGATATTATTAGTGTCCAACTTTTTAAAAAGATAATCACCGATGAGTCATTTAAGGCTCCGCTTAAGAGCTGAGACATATAAGAAGAAACCAGCATATATGAGTTATCCCGCCTATTAGGGGTTATATAGTACCCTATGTATAGAGAGTGTTTCTCTCATGTGGCCTAGAGCTAGCTTGCAAGGACCGTGGGACCGTGGGACCAAGAAATGGACGTGAGCTAACCTTTGGCAGTGCCTCGGTTTTGTTCATTCTCTCGCACTCACGGATTGTGCTGGGGAAGTAAAATGCATAAAATGCAGGGAAGAGACAAAGTGCAAGAGACAGCTGATAGGCATGCAGGTAGGCAGGCGGTGAAGGCAATCCATCGTGACTCGTGAATGCATCGATCCTACTGTTCGATCGGGAAGAGGAAGAACGAACACCTATGTGTGGTAGTGTTAGCTTGCGCGCGCCTCTTTCATGTTTGCTTTCACATATTCAAAAGATGCATATGAAGAATCGGTCGAAGACATCCAAGAGTCTGAATGTCTGAGTCTCGTCTTTTGGGTTCAGATAATTGAAGTTAAATGCCACACCCTTTTGGATCATGGAAATGGAAGTTGCAGAGTGTGAGTTTTGGGGTAAATTCAGTTCCTACATATGACACTCAAGCTGATCGGTGACAAGCGAGGCAGCCTGCCTTCCTGCCTGCCAAGTAATCCATCATTCCACAGGCTCATGCATAAGCCTCCTTTGAAAAAAAAAGAATTTTAGGGGAATTTTGAACGATTGAATTCCTATGAAAAAAATTCTTATATGGTGTTATGTTTTTCCTAGCTATTGCTGTGTTTAAATCCTGCGTTTCAAAGGAGTCCACATAGTTTTATTAATTTGTTGTTTCTACTGCTTTTCATCTGTGAAAAGAGCAAATTAAACATGGGCCATCTTGGTGACTTGGAGTGATATCTGTAGTATCGAAATGCAAGTGGCACCATGCCCGTATCAGTCACGGTCTTGAGCTGGTCTCTGCATGGGAAAGCATCTACAGTCATGCAACGACAATTGCCTATTGCCACAGCCATGAAACTTCAGTCGTCCTAACTTATCCTGTCAGAGGCAGATGCGTCCGTTAACCCTATCAAATCAATATCAAAAGCATGGACTAGTCATGGGTAGTATTCCTGGATCCTACGTAGAAGCAACCACACCTTGTTTATTATCAGCAAGCTCATGACTGCAAGATAGGATTAGGCAGAAACAGAGGTGCTCGATCTAAGTAAGTTGTACAGTACTATCTAACACAGTGACTGAACATCGTGGATTGCATGTTAGCCCCTGAGCTAGAAAAGAAGCATTTGAGTATGACATATCCGGTGTCATATGGTGGTCAAATGATCAACTATTCCCTCCAATCACAAGTGACATTTTAAAATACGTGTAATCAAGACCATAGATATTATTTTGAGTATTTCAAATTCAACTGTTAAAAATGGTACGGTTAGATCTATCTTAAAAATAGTTTAAAATATTATAACTTTGCTATTTTTCCAAATCTTTATACTAGAAAATTCATAATCAAACAAGTGTCCTGATGACCATGTCGATATGTCCAAAACTGTCACTTATTAGTTATTTGTTTCTGGGGATTCTTCACCTTGTCCTGCAGCTCCTCAGCTTTGCTAGTCTCAGTGAGAAAGCATCTAGTGTGTTACTTGCACTGTTTCACATCCTCTCTGTTCTCTGCATAGAGACAATTCTGTCATTTCAAGTTACTTCCAAATCTCTTGTGCCATGTCTGCACCGGGACATTTGCTCAAAGCTGCCACCCTTGTCTATTGTCCTGATCTACCAGTAGGGACATGCATGCATGACACGACCCAATAATTTGATATGCTGAGACATCCTGTCTAGCAAACGATGACAAAGGATGCCAAAATGGTCGGTTTAATCTGAATTCCAGCAGAGATTAAATTGAAGGATCGTCTCAAAAAAACATTGAAGGATCTTTTTTGCGCTAGGAACAGGAGAAATATATGTATACGCACAGGGAAATCTGTGTAAGATCTGCATGAAGAGCAAGCGAAGGTAGACGATGAAATCAGCATGGTCACGGCTGACGATGAGCAGAAATCTTGGGAGGAAGAATTAAAATGTTAGTGACGCTGAAGAGTAATCGAGAAGAAGTTCCCGATTTTGTGGTTGTGGGGCTTAGATGTTTGCAGTGTAGCAACAAAAGATTGCGTCCTTCACCTCACTCATTTGTCGCGCAGAAGTCGTAGCAAAACTTTAGACAATTAATCCGACGTGATGAGCCAACGGTATCCGGAATTCCGGATAGGGTTATGCACGAGGGCATCATCGAGTATATATATACCTACAACTGCTATGTCCTCCTCTAATGTATGTCAGACAAATGTGTCTCTGACGTGTATTCTATGAGAGTAAGTTTCACTTGCTCATGTCTCTCTAACTTTACGTACGAGGAGCTCCTTCTACAACTGCAAATTTGCATTTCGAGGCTTCTATGACGGAGCGTCCTAGTTTTCTAGAGCAGCCCAAAGTATCTAAACTCGATGGAGGCTCACAAACTCACGGAAGAAAATTTTGCATGTTCTTGTTTCAGGGGTCTCACTTGCATCCGCTCTTCCACTCTAACACTTGGCGGCTCAAGCCATACCGCCATTGGCCTATATATATTCAGACATAGTCTGTTTTGAATCTCATGACTATGGTCTAAGTCTAATTCGTATGGCTCAACCATAAAACCAGTTATGGAGACTCCATTAACTATTAAAATCAGTTCATTTTGTGGAGGAGGACAGTGCGGAGGAAAGCAGGAGTGAGAACGAGAGTTGAGAGGTGGAATGTGGCGGTGGGGAAATAGTTGAGGAGGACCCAGGTGAGGTGGCCTAGAAGGGTGGTGTCAATGGCAGAATCTGCCTTGGTGTCGTCAGTGTCGACGTGTGATAGGAAGGAGTGGAGGTGGCAGCAACAGGGAGAGGGGTCAGAGTAAGCAACAGCCATGAGGCATCTAACGCTGACACGATAACTACAACGCTGGCTGACGGGGCAAGTAAACAATGAAGGGAAACTCTAGTAAGCATAGTGAGTATGGCCCATGAGGAACGCAACGCTGGGGTGATAGGAAGGAGTGGAGGTGGCAGCAACAAGGAGAGGGGTCAGAGTAAGCAACAGCCATGAGGCATCTAGCGCCGACGCGATAACTACAACGCTGGCTGACGGGGCAAGTAAGCAATGAAGGAAAACACTAGTAAGTATAGTGAGTATGGCCCATGAGGAACGCAACGCTGGCTGACGGGTCAAGTAAGCGATGAAGGGAACACTAGTGAGTATATTGAGTATAGTAAGTATGGTCCATGAGGAACACAACGCCGGTCAAGGCGGCTGAGCGGTGAGTAGGAGATGAAATAGGGCCACACTCAATATTGAGTAGCGGAGATGGATCATGGTAACCAATCTTTTATATAGATGGATATAACTTGTTCCTTATCCTAACCCATATTCTCATATTTTTCTCATATTTTCATATTTTCTTGTGGATTCAGATGCGCACTCGGATAGCGGAAGTGCTAATCGGCGATCGATCGCCTGGGGACAGGGGTAGCGATCAATCCCCCTCCCCCCGGCCCCCTCCCTCCCTCCACCTGGTTTCCTTTTTTGGTACCGCATTACTTTCCTATTTTAATAAATTTATGCACCTAAAGTTTATGCACCTCAAGTTTACACATCTAAAGTTTATATACCTCAAGTTTACACATCTAAAGTTTAGAGACCAAAAGTTTATAAGTCAAAAGTTTATATATCCGATTCAAATTTGAATTTGAATTCAAATATTTTTGTATATATAGTATTTCTATACATCTAAAGTTTATAGACCTAAAGTTTATAGACCCAAAGTTTATAAGTCAAAAGTTTACATACCCGATTCAAATTTGAATTTGAATTATATCGGGATTCAAATTTGAATTTGAATTCAAATATTTTCTATATATAGTATTTTTATGCATCTAAAGTTTATACACCTAAAGTTTATAGACCCAAAGTTTATAAGTCAAAAGTTTACATACCCGATTCAAATTTGAATTTGAATTATATCCGTTCAAATTTGAATTTGAATTCAAATATTTTCTATATATAGTATTTCTATACATCTAAAGTTTATACACATAAAGTTTATAGACCCAAAGTTTATAAGTCAAAAGTTTACATACCCGATTTAAATTTGAATTTAAATTCAATATTAGTTTATAGACCCAAAGTTTATAGGTCAAAAGTTTACATACCCGTTTCAAATTTGAATTTGAATTTGAATTCAAATATTAGTTGATAGACCTAAAGTTTATAAGTAAAAAGTTTACATACCCATTTCAAATTTGAATTTTAATTTAAATTTGTATGGTGTAGTAGTAAGAGAAGAAGGGGAGGTAAGGTAGTAAGGGGAAGGGGCGGGTGATCGTTTGGGAGGGGAGGGAGCGATCACCCGCCCATTAGGATTATCCCTCGGTTAGTGCCACCTAGAACAAAATCTTTTCATATTTTCTCATATTTTCATATGGATTCGGATGTGGACTCGGATAGTGCCACTAGAACAAAATCTTTGTTAAAACCATTTTGGGAGGAAAAAACTTGTAGAGGGAGCCGTCAGGTCTGTTTTTGTAGTGGAGGGATAAAAATCAAACTTGGAAACTAGTTGACGAAAGGTTGAGTCATTCTGCATTGAACCCAGTAGAACCGTGGACTGGGTCACATACTCCCATTAGCAACCTTAAGGAATTGGCGACGCATGTTGTGCTTGCTTGGTACTCCGGCTTACATAATAATGATATAATAGCCACACTGAATTACCGAATCTCAAATCTCAATCCCACGCATCACAACAGCCAAATTGACCCCATCAACGTGAGAACGATTCTAGCATACGGAACACGTAACACAGACGAGACCTCGTAAAACTAACTAGCTGCGCATTTTTCCTAATGCAACAGAACTTGCACACAAGGCGAACATGCAACTTTTATACACAGTATAATATGTGAATATGAAATTAATATGTACTTTAAAAGCATTCCCAAGACACAGGAAATTAAAACATAGTCAGCGGCATTGCACACACGGCCAGGTATCTCTCAGCAGTCAGAAATAATAACGATACTGAACTGCACTGCTTCTGCCTCGATTTCATTTTTTTTGGGGGGTCTCCCAGCCACGATGAGACCAAACTAACAACACCTATTGTTGATCCTCAAACTCATGGCCATGATCCAAAAGATAGTTGGCAGCCAGCTCTTCATCCTTGTTGCATGCGAAGAAGACCTCCAAAACGAGCTCACGGTTGAACCCCATTGCCTCCAGCTGTCAATCAAGTATACATGAAAGTTTACAAGGAAACTCGAAAACCATGCTGATGATTAAATCAATGAAAAAGCTGTTATTTAAGGATGCCATTGTCTCAACAAAAGAACTAATAATAGAACAGGCTCATGTTAAAAGAACAGCCCTAACTGGTCATAAAATTTAAAATATCCATTCAATGGTTATAAAACAAAAGTTCAAATTTAGAACTTTCAAAAAGGACTAATGGGTATTTTGGGAAAGTTTCTTGATTTAAATCACAAATTGGACATAAGTGTCAACATTTGGAAACTGAGGTGTGAAAATTTCAGAAGCAGCGAATTGTCTTTCATTAGAAAATCCAAAATAGCATATAAAGCAAACATACCCGCTGAATGGCCTCCCGTTCCTCTGGAGTAACTGTAAGTGCCTGTGGCATAGCGGCTGCTAGTTGACCTAGTATGTTTCTGATTTACCAGAGCACATAAAATGTAATGTAAATATTGTATGTGTATCAATTAGAATATAATACATGTTTTGTAGTTTTCTTGGTTCTTACCCCCCAGCAGCGCCACTATCAGGAGATTCATTCACCAGACGGAGAAATTCAGCCTGATTTTCCTGAATCAACCGCAAGATTTGCGGATTCTGCTTCCCAAGCTCTTGAAGCATAGGCTGTGAATCAACAGAATTGCTCAAGTCACTTAAAATAGCATATGCACTGGCATTTTAATGTCTACAAAGAAAAAGAAAAGCAACAAGAAGCTTATGAGTTGATTTATATTAGCACCTGCAAGATTTGGGGATTAGCCTGGACCAATGCAAGCAGCGCTTGGAACTGAGCAGAAACAAGTAAATAGCTGTTAGGGCAATGCATTTATTTTAACAAGTATAAAAGTTACACCAACATATAATAATACCTGTGGAAGTTGTCGCAATGCATCAAGGGCACCGGCACCGGCAGCAGAACCAGGATTTGACCCAGTACTTGGAATGCCCTAAACATATTTCAAAAATCATGTTTTCAAAACAAACACAATAGCAAGCAAGTAGAAACAAAATTCCAGGAAATACAGCAGTTTCTGTGAAACCGCTGGTTTAAAAAAGCAAAAGCAACTTTCTATAAAAATGGTTCTATATGAATCTAATTCGATTGTTCCACACACTTTAACTCAAAACATCCAAGCAACATATAGGAAAACTATAAATATGGGTGACAGTTACTGGTAATATCAGCTCTACCAACACCCATGAGGAATACACGTAACCAGCTAACCAGAATTTGAACCCAGAATATGGATACATTGGACTATGCATTGTCAAAAGTCAAAACAGATGTGCTGAACTGCTTGTATGTATATGTGCCAGTGTGCAAAATACCGTGGATGTATGGAACTAACAATTCAAAAGCATATAATACGATGCCGGATGTCCTGAAATTGTCTTACCCAAGAACATCAGTGCTAATGTTTTCAAGAATATAACTATGATTCCAATTATGCCTGTGCGCGTAAATCAAATCATGACAAACTGATGATGACAGCTTCCTAATAAGATGTTAACTGGTCTGCCTCGATCCTTATAGACTTACTAGCAGTCCAGAAGTTGGAAACATTTTGGTTTCTTATAAAACTAACCTCCAAATATAAAGGTAGCAATTTACATTTACACATACCGGGGGGAATAGGTTTAGAGGATTCGCATTAGGTCCTGAGGCGCCACCAGCTGGCTGCACAGGCGGTGGAGGTGCAGCCTGAGCCTGAGATGGAACCTGTGGATTTCCCTGTTGAACAGCAGCAGGTGCTCGAGCCACAGGTTGTGGGGGCTCCACATTCTCAGGAATTCCCTAACAGATGAACCAGAGTACAACATCAATAGTTGAATTTTATGCACAGTAAAATTAACATTGGATTATAATTTGGTTACAAACAATGTAATAAAATTGGATTGAAGTCTCTTTTTCTATATAAATTTTAAAACTGCTGGGCGTTGCCCTTGCAGAATTCTCTTTAAAAACATAAGTTCTTTAAATGAGTTTTCCAATTCCCCATCAGCATAGAAATGTGCATTTGTGAAAAGAAATTATCAAACATGGAACTTACAGAATACAGATAGTCAATAGCTCTCTCAGGGTTGTTATATGCAGCACGTAAAGCACGGACAACCATGTCACGTTCCCAGGTGCCACCACCCATGTCAAGAATTTGTTGGATTGTCTGTTCTAGGTTGCTACCTGAAACAAGATTTGATGCAGCCTGACTGTAGACATCCGCATCACTTCTGTTTATCATAACAATAAAAGGGAAACATTAATATGATATTAAAAGAGGAATCATCACAGTGGACGTGAAACAAAACCAAATCCAGGAGCTTTGTAAGTTTCAAGATTACAGATGAATCGAGCAAGCTGAGCACCATATGTGTTTATGCCAAATATACACAACTACGTAGTCTTAACTTCAATTCATAAATCTTACCAACAAAAAATAATATGGACAGTACCAAAACGTTCTGGTTATAAACAAATCAGTTGTGTTCTATTTTTTTGACCAGGACAATCAGTCATGTGATGTTCTAAACATGACACCTATACAATGTGAATTACTGAATCTCTGAAATTCCATAAATACACTTGTAAAACTATTCTACTGTTTAGTATAGTGTTTTCTATTATAGTTGCAGTGCAAGTTACAAATATGTAGTAAAGACAAATACATTAAATGCCTACAGAAGTCAAAGCCACATAGTCCAGAAACATTGTGTATAGTGTATGACTGTACCACACACCAGCTTATGGTATGCCTAATTTTTTTAGCATTCTTTAATTGTCTATTAGTTTACAACATGCTGGAGAAACATTCATGATGCCACATTGAAACTCATCGAGTGATACATTTCTACACCATGGAGTTACAGGAACATTAATGGAACTATTCCTAAAACTGGATCATTGTTTATAGAAACTAATCTAAACATGACAACAGATGATGTGGAAGAAAATAGAATGCAGCAGTTAACAGAATCCTGTTCCATATACATCTTTGCACAGGTGAAGTACAAAATATAAGTTCCTTCAAGGCCAGAATCAAATTGTCTCGTGCAAAATTCCTATCAAATTTATTGTGTTCCAAACAAACACAGGGACCTAATAAAAAATTGAAATAATGGATCCAAAAGGGAGCTTACGATGCAGTCACAGCAGCAGCTGGAGTGGCAGCAGCAGCTGGAGTGGCAGAAGCAATTGGAGGCTGCGCGCTTGGAGGTGCCCTACGAATGACGTGATAATAAATAAGAAAAACAATATTTGACATTATACAAATTAGAGGAATAGATATAACTCACGGTTCAGGTGAAACAACAGGTGCTTGTGGAGGTGGTGTTCTTGCAACTGAGGCAACTGGAGTTGCTGGTTGAGTCTAGTGCAAATAAACAGTAAGGAATTTTGAACCTATTACATGATGAACATATTCAATTGCTTTTGAACCTAAAATCAGCTAAAGCTAAAACAAAAACAAAATGACAAATTATACCTTTCCATAATCAGAAAATAAGATGACTTTCTTTACAGCTCTCTAAAAGCTCTTGTTGGTTCTAGTCATTAATCACAAGAATTGGAGATGTGCAACAATTTATGAATTAACAAATGGAAAAATTACCAGAAAAATAACAAATTTTCAAACAAGAGATGAAGGTGCATACCAGAACAGAATATATTTATCCCAAATACTGGATACCAAAAAAAAAAAGAGAAGAGTGCAGGTTGAATCCCTAACTAAATAGATAAAACTTTTTCATATGAACAGAGACACGCAGAGATTATTGACCGAATTATATATGCCAATAAAATTACCTGGCTCACAGGTGCCTTTGAAGCAGTTGAAGCTCCACTTGATGATGCTTTGGCCTGAAATTTTATACATATTCAACAAGTGATTAATATTCACAGAAAAATGAATAATTAGAAGAGCTACACTTCCACCGTTAATTTCAGCCGAATTTAAAATGTTAACATAAGATCATCAGAGGTCAAAGGCTCAAAGAGCAGTCGAGATATCATTTAGAACTCAGGCAAATCATGGAATGTTCTTCACCAAAACATGTTAATTTCAGCCTCCTGGACATAACACAAATGGCTGTTAAAACTAAAAAAAAAAGGTAATTACTTTCTGTAATTAGAGGGTGTATTTAACAGCAATAAATATCATGCAAAGCTTGCACCCGGATTTTGCATATCAATGATTTGTTCGGGTTTGATGACACAACACAAAGTTTGGGCTCTGATTTTGGCTATCGGATGGGAAGAATACCCCAATCACACAAAAGTATGCATCCCATACAGTTAGCAATTCATTCAGTTATAACATTACAATTTGAAGAAATATCTAGTATGAAACTGCTGCATTAACCAAAAAAATACATATATTCACTGATAATGTACACATAATAGCACGATTATAAAAAGCTACAAGGCCCAGCTTAAGGGAAACAAAGCCACAGCATTCAAAATATGGCATGATTTTACTGCAAATTATCGAGAATACTCTGGTCTGCAAATACCCTTATAGTCTAGCTGTAAATAATAATTTAGAAGGGTAGTTACTGCTAAACAATCAAATGCCATTAAACAAGATCATCACATACCTTAGACAGCATTATAACAAGGAAGCTGTTCTCAGCAACTTTGTTGCCTTCCAAAGTTGTATCATCCTTGAGAATTTTCCCTTGGTGTATGAGCATCTGCTGATCCGCCGGGTACACATTCTGCCCCTGAGTACTCTCAATGATTCTCTTCACCTCAGCCACCTGCAAAACAGAGCTAGCTGCAAGTATAAGGCACAAATAGTCCCATATCCAAGCATACACACATTAAACATTGCAGCATCAACCACATTGACAACAGCCAGGTTCTAATCTCCAAAACCATCTCCTAGAGATGCCGAGTTCGAATTTCTACCAAAAAAACATCTCCTACACATGTAACTTAAACCGATCAGTTCACAACAAGCCCAATTAGTAGCACACGACTCAGATTACAACCCTAATAACAAACTCCGAGCGCCAAAAAAAAACCGATCCGAAGCTCCGCATCGCGTCGTCTACTACTCTACTCTAAACCCTAGATTCAGATCAAAACCACACCCGCGCAAGGCGCCCGATCCCCCCGAACCAAACCCTATCCCAAAATCGCACCCAAACGCCCCCCGAATCGAGCGGATTCCCGAAGAATTCCCTCGAAATCGCGCGGATTGGGGGAGAGAGAAGGAGAGGGGGGGAAGGGGAAGGGATCGTACCGACGCCTCGGGGCTCGCCTCGATCTCGAAGTTGGTGCCCTTCAGGGTCTTCACGAACAGCTTCATGTCGGCGACTTCGCCTTCTCCCACCTCGGCGATATCCCTATCCCCGACTCTGCCTTCGCGAGGGTTTGGACTTTCTCCTCCCGGTTCGCTCGCGGCGGCGACGACGACGACGAGGAGAGCGCACGAGGCGAGTAGTGGTAAAGTTTATAGGGGCGAGAGAGGAAACGAAAAAAAAAAATCTCTAGTCCCCCCCCCCAATATCTCTCGGACATCACGGGGCCCGATCCTAACCCGTCTCACTTACGAGTGGGACCCACTGGGATATGGACCCACCTGGCAGTGGGAGGTACGGGTAGGCGGACGGGTGGGGAGGGAGACGAGCAGCGTTCGGTGGGCGGATCCGGTGCGGCGTGCACGCGTGTGGCGGCTGGTAGTTGGGGGTGGGGATACACGTGTATGGGTATGGATTTGGGTAGTTGAAGCGGTGGTGCGTGGGGTTGTGCGGCGTAGGGGATCCGGGGAGATACTTCGCAGCGGAGGAATGGATAGATGCCGGGTGGGAAAAGGTTGTTGGGGTTGGAGAGCGAGAGAGAGAGATGGAGAGAGAAAGGGGTTTTCCCCGGAGAAGGCGTAAAATCTGGGTGCGCCGGCGGAGGAGCTCCTCCTGGTTAGAACCTGTTTTTCTTTTTTAAAAAAAAAGGAGTATATTTTACTACGGGATCGCCTAGAGACGATGTCCATTCTGTATAGCAGGGAAAATATGTAGTATGTAGTGGAAACTTGGACCGTTGGGTCGTGAAATGGAGGTTCGAGATTCTTCCACGTCAACCTGAGTTAAAATTTAACTCGTAGATTCACTCATGAGTTAAAATTTTATTGGGAGTTAAATTTTAACTCATGGTGACGTGGATGAATCTCGAACGTTCATTTCTCGATCCAACGGTAGTTTCCACTACATATATGGTTTGCACTATATATTTTCCCTGGTTAGCAAGGGTTGCTGGAAACTTTGAGCAAATAGGAAATAGCATTGCCTCTTCTCCTTCCTGAGAAGTGAGAATATACTGAAATAATGTCAACGGTGGCAATGGCATCACCCACCAGCTTTATCAGCTATCGCACGCGATGGTGGACATGATCCCGTCTGAAACATGATAGTAGTTTTAGTTGGAGGAACTTTTCTGCCTCACATTTTAGTGTACACTGTGTACTTACAAGGATGTGTTTGTATGCAGATACTCTTAAGAGCACCATATTAGTTTTTATTTTGCACAAATTTATGAAGGTGTAATGAGGAGAAAGAATACATTCATATTGCATATTGAAATTTAGAGATTACGGTTATGCAGATTTTCGTCAACTTTGAATGGAGATTTTCTAATAGGATTGATGTCTCAGTAAGTTGTATCCCTTCTTTTTGGTGGTGGAGTGGTTATTTATCTTCCATTTCATCTTATGGTAGCTACCATTTTGGGCTATAAACCAATAATTATATAATAATTGGTTGTAGCTTCGGTTATAGTGAAGGTCGGATTTCATCCATTATCTGAAAGTCACTTCTCTACCAGGTTTAACTATCTGGGCTCCTGTCAAACATGTGATTTTGATAACGCAAGAACATAAAAAATGTATAAATAGGATGTTGTATAGGATTCTAAACCATAAAAATACCAGAAGTAGATTTCATAAAACTATATATACTTCGACCAAACTATCATAAAACTATATTTAAGATGTTGATCACAAAACTATATATTTAACGTAAAATTTCTCACAAAACTATAGATTTAAGATGGAGTGTTACAAAAATAATGAATAAGTAGCAATTTTGATTATCATAAAACTAAAGGTTTGGGCAATTTAATCACAAACCAATAATTTTTATAGCTATGATATAACGATAGTGCTAGGATTTAAGTTCTAGAATATGTAGTTTTGTGATAACTTCAATATTAAATATATAGTTTATGATAATTTTGCCATTAAATATGTAGTTTTGTGATTTATCTGTAATTTTGCGATAAGTTGGTCAAAATATGTAGTTTTATAAAATTTATTCAAATACTAGGGGTAGTGTATCTGAGTAATTTACAGGAAATCTAACACTGGAACTTTGTGGAACTAAAGAGAGAAAGAGTGAAAGTTCATTGGACTTCTCAAAGGAAATGAAAACATGAGATAGGACCACAATTACCAAACCAGACGGTGAAGCTTTAAAGCCCACACTTGTTAGCAATAGTGTCTCAGCCCATAGCTTGGCATGCATGAGGCAAATATTTGGGCTAGCTTTTCGTAGGAAGTTTGAGCCACATATGTGTAACTATGCGCCTCTTCGTTTAACATTAGACGAAGTGGAATGAGTTTATAACTTTATATAGCTCAGTTAGGCATATTGGCTCTACAGCAGATTAGGGAAGTGAAATTTGATTCCACTTGCTTACGTCAAATTTAGGTGCGCAAGTAAACTTTAAATAAAAAAAAATGAAATCTAAACCCTATCTAAGAAATGCAACATAAAGTATCCATTTATTTTATTTCTCAATGTTTAAACTTATGCTACTTTTCCTCCTTTCATATGTGAACATTTCGTTCATAATAATAAAGAGAAAAATCATGTTTTGATTGTGTTGGATCATGGGTGTCCTAGGCTCCTAGCCTTTATAGAACACTGGCCCTCTTGTAGTTCTTTCACCATTAAATGATATATTTCCCATAAAAAATTACACAGAGTATAATCAACTCTAACTATTGTTCACGGAATCAACCAAACATATGTGTTTCTTTAAGGTTCACTACTGAAGAAACCATCTTTGTCCGATCGGCCAAAATCCACAATAGCCCCAGTTCCACTAAAAACTGAGACTAAAAATGACTTTTAGTCCCGGTTTATAAATGCAGCAGGACTATGTGATCTTTTATCCTGAATGGTACTAAGGATCATCTTTAATCCCGATTCACTTGTTGTCAGGGGCTGTCAGCCCCCCCCCCACCCCCTCGATCTTTAGTCCTGGTTGGTGTTACCAACCGGGACTAAAGTTAGCTTTCTTTATATATGTCTTCTTCCTCCTCCAACCCGAGCCAAGCTTCAAAATTTCTTGAGGAGGAGGGAAGGTGCTGCCAGAATTTTTTGTGAATTTATTTTGGTGATAATATACAAATTGGAGATATCTAAAAGGTTAGCAACTTCATCCTCCAATGTTTTTTGCTTAGCATATTACATTTAGAGATATGTTTTGCATACATTATTGCCTCTAAAAACTTTGATAGAAGTTGATGAGAAAGAAAATTTGTGTAGGGAGGAAAGAATATAGAAATTTTGTTTATGTAGAATTTTATAAAAATTTTTGATAAAAGAGTTGAGAAGGAAAAAATATTGAAAATTAATCTAAAAGAATAGAAAACAAAGTTAAATTAAAATTAAAATAAGTACAACATATTAAATATTTGTTTACAACTTTAAAAATAATTAAAACAAGAATAATATGTGGGATTATTTTATAATTATTGTATGAATAATTATATATAATTATTGTATGATTGTTTAATTGGTTTGACTTTTGTTGATTATTTTTACGATTTTTGTGTATTTCATGTAGATGGATCGGCAATGAATGTACGCGGACCGACGGACGAAAGAGTTTATTGACGACGTGCATTATGTTTTTTGAGAGTAGCCGATGCTAACAAGTATAAGGGTTTTATCTGTTGTCAATGCAATAAGTGCAAAAACCAGAAGGAGTATTCTACATTAAGAACTATTCATTTTGAATTGTTTGAGTCGGGGCATGCCTAGCTACAATTGTTGGACATCGCACCGAGAGCTAGGGGTTCAAATGGAATAAGATGAAGTGAAAGACAAGAACATTACGGACTGGGCTCAGTACGATGGATTTGAAGGAAATAGAACGGGCGAGGTGGACGGGGCTGTTGTAGATAACAACGCTGCGGATGATCTTGGTCAGATGTTGCGAGACACCAATGAGGACCGCAGAAGTGAAAAGGAGGTCCAGAAATTAGAGCTTATGTTAGCAGACCATAGAACGTCGTTGTACCCAGGTTGTGAATAGGGGCAAAAAAGTCAAAGCGGCTTATAGTATGAAACAAAAGAAATAGATCGATGGAAGTTGGAAGTTATGTATAATCAAACTCCTTTCGACACATTTAGGCCATGTTCAGTTAATTCTCAAGAGGAAGGGATGGAAGGAGATTTATTCTACATATATTATATATGGTGTGGAATTATTCATCCTCAATCATCTCCAATCCCTTTCAAATTGAAGGCCTTACGGATAATCGTGGCTGTAGGATGAGGCCCGATACAGCCAATCCTATTTTTGGCCCATTGAACTTATCAGGGGGAAAATCTAATCAAGCCGGGCTTTAGTCCCAAGCCCTATGTCCCTTGTCTCATTATTCTCAAGTTGGAGCAGTGATTCACATACTGTATTTCTAGAAATAAATTAACTTAACAACATGCTTCTTGAGTCCATTGTTAAGCTTTTGGAGACTATTTATGAACTAACCACTATTGGAGAACTGATCTTTACTCGGATGACAAAAATCACATTTCCCGGTTCGAAAAGGAATCGGGACTAAATAAGGATATCTTTAGCTCCGGTTTAAAAGCCTAACGGCACTTTATGATCTTTAGTCCCGGCTGGTAACACCAATCGGGACTAAAGATTATTTTTAAACAGAAAGTTAAGGAGGAATTCAATTCCACAACTTTATTCGAACAAATACCTCAGCAAAAACTGATTACCAATAAAGTCTGTATTTTGCAATTCTGAATACATACAATAATTTATCCCCCTTTCAAAATTCAAAGTTGGGAGAAAGTGAAAGAACTTCTATTCAACTCAACAAACATATGAGGTCATCACTGAATCAATTAGTTGTATATATTGATTGATTGATTTACATGTATATCTCCTGGCCTCAAACTGTACCTGTGCATGACAACCAATGGACATAGTATATGCATACATATAGTACAGCTACAGGCTACTACTGACAACCAACCCCCTGAATCTGAAGGGAGGAAAAAACTTTCAAAACTTTCAGCAACTGAGCGCAGGGTACTGTATACCTCTCAACAAATAGTACAATTCACTTATTAGTATTATCATTATTATTATAGTAATAATTATTATTAAAAGTCCTTGGATCCTTAGCAACCATCAATGGCGAACTGATGGAAAAAGAAGACGCATTTGTGACCGTAAAAGAAACCAGCTAAAACTAATGCAGTTTCGACGAGTTGTTTTGTTCTTGTGTGATTTCATGGCGAGCGCGCGGCCGGCAGATCAAACTTCCGCCATGCAGCGCTTACGCGACGCACGCCGTGGCGACGGTGGCGGCGGCGGCGGCGGCGGCGCGCTTGACGAAGCGGCCCTTCATCCGCGGCCGCTTCTCGGCGTTGAGCTTGCGCACCTCGTACCGGATCTTCTTGGAGAAGAGCCGCGTCCGCCGCTTCTCCCTGTACCGCGACACCCGCGCCTCCCTGCCGCCGTCCATCCCCAGCCTCGGCGTCAGCGCCTGCTCCTCGCCGCCGTGCCCGAACACCCCTGCCGCTGCCATCCACACCCCCTGCACCGCCGCACGTCGCCGGAGCAAGTCATCAGTACAAAACTAAATTGTGTAGTATACGGTGAGACGAGGCGTACGGTGTGCATGGCGTGGCACGTACCGAGTAGTCGCGGGGCCAGGAGTCGTCGAGCTTGACGCGCGGCCGCTCGCCGTCGGTCCACGGCGAGGTCCCCCAGCTCTCGATGATGGCCTCGTAGTTGAGGCTGAGGGCGAGGCTGCTCTGCTGGAGCTGGGAGTCGTCGTCGTCGGCGGCGGCGGCGCCGGGCCCGCTGCTCCCGACCTTCTCGTCGGGTGTCGTCGCCGCCTGAGGTGAGCCGCAGTCGAAGTCGATGTCCAGCATCTCGCCGGACGACGTCTCCGTGTCCAGCTCGTGGCACCACGCTAGGGTCATCCCGGCGTCGCCGTCGGCCTCCACCTTGACCCGCCCGGTGTCGTCGTCCACCGGCTCGATGAGCCCCAGCGTCTCCATGCAGAAGGAATCCTCGTCGTTGCCGTCGTCCAGGCCACGCCCGAGGAGGGCCTCCATGTCGGCGGCGAACTCCCTCAGCTCGGCGTCGGTCGGCCCGAAATTGGCGTGGCCGTCGGGGAAGAACTGGAGCGGTGGCGTTGTAGCCGTCGTCGTCGTCATGGACGGCTTCGTCGGGTTCTCGACGGCGCCGTCCTCATTGCAGCAGGACACGGCGGCCGCCGCGTCCTCGAGGGGAGGCGGCGAGCAGAACTCCGAGAGGGCCGGGTCAAAGATGGGGACGCGGTACAGCAGCTGCTCCTCCACGATCTCCCCCTCGTCCTTTCGCTCCTCCGGCGAGTCCCCTCCACTACCAGCCGCCGCCTCGGGAACGACGACGAGCCGCCTCGACAGCAGCTGCCCGACGGCGGCGGCGCTCTTGGCGGCGTGCGACCGCGGGGTCCGCGCCTTGCGCTTGAACCACGCCGCGGGGACGGCCTTGTCGCGCCGCCCCGACCCCGACGGCGGCACCAGCGGCGGCGGCGACGACGGCCGCAGCCGCAGCCGCTCGTGGCGCCGCGCGAGCGGGTTCGCGGAGTGCACCGACGTGTCGCACCCCTGGCACAGGAACGCGTCGTCCGCCGCGCAGTACCACCTCGCCCGCCGGCGCAGGCAGCCGTCGCACGCCCGCGCCGCCTTGGCACCCACCGCGCCGGCGGCCGCCGCCTTCGCCGTGCAGCTCATCTACCACTCCTCTTCTTCTTCCTTCAGTCCCCGTGTCGTTTCGCGGCTGGACGAACACCTACGAGGCTTACAAATATTTGTGGCGAAAATATCGCGGGTTTATGTTTATACCCTACGTAGCAGGTAGCACTAGCCAGGGGTGGGGCCAGTGTGGTGCGCTTTTTGTGGGACCCACGCTGGGTGTACTTTGCACTTTGGGGGTGGGTGGTGGGGCACACCTGTCAGGCCTTATCTGCGACGTGATTGGTTGATGGGGAATACCCCATCCGGCAGGAAGGCCTGGGATTGGGCGGAGCCGGATTTTTGGTGGGGCCACGGCGTTTTGCTACGGGACGCCCGGAGTCCTGTCCACCGTCGCCTTCGCGGTCGATGCGGCTCGCAACGCCGCTGGCAGTGGGCCCATCCTAGGCCTGCCGCTGAAAAGTCTTTCTAGAGTACATAGCACCTGTTTGGGAAAAAGAGCCCGCCGATAGCCAGCTTTTGAGAATTTGGAAAAAAAAACTGTACTGTTTGGGAGAGTTTCTGATTCGGGGAGAGAAACTGCAGTACCTATAAACTCCCCCAAACATGTCCAATTTCTTTTGAGATATAGGAGTGTATATATATATATAGTAGTAATAATGAAAATAATTTGTTTTAAAAAAACTACTTTGAGATACTACTAATAAAAATAGGTTTTGCTTTTTTGTTTATAAAACATGTTCACAACTTGGGTTGTCATTCATTTATTTATTTTGTTTACTGAAGGATATAAGGTAAAGTCGACTCATGATGAAAATATGTTGTGCAATGCTATTCTTTTGTACCTATCACAATGCATCCAAAGGGCCCATCCACAAGCTTGCACAATCATCTCTTCATTTTAGGTGGAATGTGCACTGGTGATGGCGATTCATCGGCAACAACTCTTTTACATAACGTTATGCGGTAGAATGTAAGAACATCTTTTGGGGACACTATGGCAACCATGCTCCATGCATTCAGTAGTCATCCATTCGGCAAATCCGCTTGCTTGTGTGTGGTTTGCAAGTGCCCTTCTAGGGCAAGTACAAAGGTAGAGACCGGTATGGTCTCTACGTTAATTAGACACTATCATTTTTATAATAGTTAAGACAATATGGTCTCTAATTATTAATGTACCAAAATACTTTTTTACTAGTCATCTTTCCTTTATTAGACTCGATACAACGAAAAATTTCCTAATAAATGCTAAGAGTCGACTCTATGCCGTTGTCATACGTAGCAACCATCTTTCTCTTTCCTTCTTCCTCTCTCTTCCACGTCATGAAATATGCTTGCATGACAACGAAGAGAGACCACTAATAAAGACCATTGTACATGCCTTAGGGAGCTATGGTGGTAAAGAAAAAGGAAATCTTACCATATATGGTTCTATGTTACTGTTTCTTTTTCGACAAAGAAAGCATAACTAGGGTTCTATGTTACCAGTGTCTTGAAAACTAGGTTTTCTTTATCTGAGCTTTACTTTTAAAATATTTTTTGTAAGCTTTGGTCAAATACTACTTTGCAAATAGACTTCATTTTTAGATGGTCAGATAAGTATATATGTGTGTTCGATAGATTTGCGTACAATCGGTGTTTTGGATCTACATTGTATTTATTTATTTATTTTTGAAGAAAAGACAAGAAGATCTATATTGTATTTATGAAATGTTAGTACATCCAAGCGATAACGATTGGGTCACTATTCAATTATTGGCACTTATTAGGCGTAAAATTTCACGATATATAAGTGAAGTAAAATCAGCATATATACATAGTTTTCCCCGCGTCCTGGTATATGGTCCCGGAAGAAAGTTGTGCTATTAGCCATGCCTGATATATGCAACCAAACAAGAAACCTCTCTCACACCCAAATCCGAAGAAAATATTGCTTGGGGTCCCCCGGCCTGTGATTTGTATACCCACCTTGAAAAGTTGATGTTGTGGAACATAGCGGTTGATGAGCAATTTGGAACTTTGCAGGGAGGTCAGCATGGGCTTACAAAACGCTCGGACTCATGGTGATGCTGATGTGATACACTAAAATTGTACAGGCCTTATCCACTTAAGATAATGCCATGTAATTAAGTATGTTCAAAAATTAAAATAGATAATGCATTCTAAATATTTTCTTCTGTGGTTAGTATCCAAGAAGAAAAGGGAATTATTTGAGAAACACAGTACAAACGCAGGCGTTCACAACGTGCGCACACTCACCCCTATGAACACACACACGCACACCCTACCCCTATGAGCACCTCCGAAAGACTGAGCCGGCATGTCTTGAGATTGACGAAGTCACCATAGGCGCCTCGCTGTCGACGGGTACGTCGCCTACCACTGAAAGAATAATTAGCCGTAAATGCGAGCACCCGTGTCAAATCTAGGATTTGAACCCGGATGGGCTGGTTCCACCACAAGGAACCTAACCAGTTGAGCTATGCTCACTTCGCAAAACGCACAAAAATATCGCTTTTGAGAAAAATATTTGAGAAAAGTTGGCATCCATTATTACCTTTTTTTTAATTCCTTTTGCAAAGGGAATTAGCACTAATTCTCTTTTTTTTTGAAAAAAATGAATAAATTTGTAATTCTTTTTCTATGCATGAACATGTATGCAAGTTTTTTGGAAGTATATAAGAATATATAAATTTTTAGAGATGTACACAAAATATTGTATGGATGTTACTTGCCAACTAGCACGTGGCCTTGCGTTGTTCAGAAATATCATTGCTGCTAATTTCCAAAAACTGGAAATAGCATTTTCCAAAAGCTGTACACAACAGTGGACCTGGGTGGATATTCATAAGCTTTATGCTTAAGTGTTTTCACTCAACATTGTATCTTAGGATCCCATCAAAAACCATTGTATTTTAGGATCAAGTACCACCCCCTCCGATCATATATGACGTTTTTTAAAACTAAAGTTAGTGTTAAAATGTCATATATGAATGAACGAATGAAGTATTTTGTTTGTTGTTTATTTTAGGCTAGGACCAATACTTAGTAATAATAAATAGTTGAGTGCATGCCTTATGCAGAGGTCGAAGTAAATTTATTCTATTATCTTAAACAATATAATTGATGCTAATTTGGTAGAGCTCTGCTCTATTTTCTACACTGAAAATTTGGTAGAGGTCCGCCCTACTCCCTCCGTTCAATAAAAAACCAACCTAGTACTGGATGTGACATATCCTAGCACTACGAATCTGGACATACCTCTGTCCAGATTCATTGTACTATAATATGTCACATCCAGTCTTAGATTTGTTTTTTTCGGGAGGGAGGGAGTATTTCCTTTCAGAGATCTGGTCTCCTAATTCACCGTGGATCTGGAAGTGTGTTTAACAAAAAAAAAGATTGTTACAAGTAAGGTCTACTTTGGAACAAAGGATTTGTGGAGGAAATCTGTAGAAAATTTTTAGGAGACTAATTAAAGAGGTTTCCATGGTGAATTAGCAACAAGGCCTGGGTTAATTAGCATCCAATGTTTTTTGCAGCAATTTCAACTACTCTAGCACCAATTTCACATTGGCATCATAGCGAGGAACTGGTGGCACATGCTTAATTGGAAATAGGAAAACGAATGGATTTTTTTTAAAAAAAATAGCTCAGCTCTAAAAAATTATTTGGTGTTGAATTGGATTTGGAGCAGCTCTGAATTTTCTAATAAGACCTGCTAGTGCAAATGTGACATTAGCTATACGCCTTGTTAGGAGAGCTGCAATTACTTTCATAATCTCTAGCTTCTCCAAAAATCTAGATTCTCACTCAAATTTTGAAACTCAGTTATAGTCCTAGTCACCAAAAGCTAGGTAACCTCAACTCCCCCAAATTCTCATCAGCTGGTTATCAGAATCTCCAGCTCTCGCAAAAAAAAAAGCACCATCCATTTGAAATGACTAGTTCGGGTTCTATCTTTCCTTTTCTTTTTTTACTTATTGTTTAGGATACCGACACAACCTCTAACTCCAAAGCAAATACTTGATTTTGTTTTAATCATATTAAAAGAAAATATAATTACATCAATATATTTTTTTCATAAAAACTTAATCAGTAGGTAACCCTAATCAGACGGGTTCTCCTCACCGGCGACTTCAACCTGACAATCACCCTGACAGCTCCAAAGATTCCTGGGCTGTTTTTGTTTTAGTTTGATGAATAGCCTAGATTTCTGTCAATGCCTTCTCAGCCAATCCTGCCTTCCATAGTGCCAATATTGGAGAAGTCAGGCTATTCCTAACCCAACACACTAAACATAATTTCTATAAACTCCATATTATCAAGAAACTAGTACTAGACACTACTCTTCTAATGCAAACACCACTATTCTATACTTCAATTTAATGCTACTTATCTCACATGATGTCTTGGATATTGTGTAGAAACCATGTCTCATGTAAGACATGGTTTCCTTCTCTTTCCTCATTTATTCACTTGCCACATCATTTTTCATCTTAGGTGGCAGCTTATTTAATGCCATAGACATCATCCTAGTCATTGGGTTAGGAATGGCCTCACACCTCAGAACACACAAGCCGACCTGCCACTGCCAGAATGAGCCCAGCTGGGTCAACACTAGACTCCCTAGTCCCTAGCACACCATGCATCTCCCAATGGATCACAAGCGTCAATTCAGCGTATCTGAGAAAGAAATGGAAATGGGAAAAGAGGGAGTAACAGATGCTGTGTTTAGTTCATGTACTAAATTTTTTTTGATGCATATGGATACACATTTAAAATATTAATTATAGACTAATAAAAAAACAAATTACATATTTCGCCTGTAAACTGCGAGATGAATCTATTAAGCCTAATTAATCTATCATTAGTAATGTTTACTATAGCACCACATTGTCAAATCATGGCGTAATCAGGCTCAAAAGATTCGTCTCGCGATTTACATGCAAACTGTGTAATTGTTTTTTTTTCGTCCACATTTAATGCTCCATGCATGTATCCAAATATTTGATGTGACGGAAAAGTTGGAAGTTAGAGAGTGGCAGTTCCATGGAGAAATTGGGGAATAACAATGTCATATCCACCTACATATGTTCAAATAGTTATGCTCTGTATACCGATAGATATGAAGTCTCCGGAGTCGCTTTTGCTAGTACTCCAGTCTCTTTCACTTCTATTTCCACCCTAAATATTTTGGGACAAAATTAAGATCAAAATCCCAAAAAGAGTATGGATAGTAAAACCTCCACGTCACTCAAGAGTCAAAACTCAAAGCGTTATTAGAGATATATAGGTCTGTCAATTTTCCAAAACCTAGTGTTTTTATGTATTCGGTGATGCACTGATGCTTGTGTATAGTATCACCTAGTGATTTGATAGTTACAAGGGAGAAAATAGCTGGTTTGCCCGTTGGGAAATATACCCCTACTACTACCATCCAAAGTGGCATTGATTCAAGCTGTTCTTTGATTGGTTTGGAGGATTCGGCACTATTTATCCTGTTCAAATTAATGGATCATAATAATGGGGCATAGGAAAAGTGGAGTGTACAAATGTAAATGACCATACTTTGAGCATATATTGAGGAGTAGCATTGTACCTTATGCTTATTTAGCCTGATTATGTGTTTACCTTTTTCTTGTGTATTCCAAACAATTCATCTCATACATTTTACAACTTTTTTCTCAACCATTTGTCTGCAAATGCAATCCTATACTAAAATTCGTATGTGTTTCTTTTTCAATTTTTCATGTTTTTTATTATGTAACTAAAAAGGCTCATCAAGTCTTATTAACATGCAAGATATGCATAAGATGCTAAGGTATGGGATGGATTGGAGTGGTTGCAACTTAGGAGAAAAGAAAAGATGAATAGAACAGAAATTTTACCTTATTTTAATACTTCAGAGCTCTTATGGAATGTAAGATTCTGAAAATACAAGAATAGGAAAAAAAACAATAAGGTATCATGCCACAACAAATCGTAGAGGAAATTAAGGCACATAATTTTGCAAATCATTTTGTTGGTAGTATCATAGGAAAAGTATAAGAATTTTGAGTCACGAATGAAGAGAAAACAAGGGGTCTAGCCCTTATATTAAATTTCCTCTAAAGTTTGTGTGAAATGAGCTATTTCATTCGAAGGTCAAAGGATTTTATAGGATTCATTCCATTATTCAAAAGGATAAAATGTTTTCCAAGGGATTTCAGTCCTACAAAATTCATCCACTTCTACTTTGTTATAAAATATGCCCTCAGATGGTGGTTTGGCCCTAGAAAGCACACACTTTCAGGACTTGAATTGAAGTAATTCTTGTATAATTTCTGCGTTTCAAATGGCTTTTCAGTTGAGTATCATACTTAACTTTTTAAAGGAAAAGGCATGACCGGTAGCACTAAGTTCGTGCAGACGAGTGATGAAACCCAAGAAATTGTTACGGTCTATTGAAGAAGCGAAATGGTATTCCTTACAACTTACTCCCTCCGTTTCAAAATATTTGACACCGTTGACTTTTTAGTACGTGTTTGACTATTCGTCTTATTCAAAAATTTAAGTAATTATTTATTCTTTTCATATCATTTGATTCGTTGTAAAATATACTTTCATGTACACATATAGTTTTCCATATTTCACAAATTTTTTTAATAAGACGAACGGTCAAATATTTGTTAAAAAGTCAATGGTGTCAAATATTTCGAAACGGAGGGAGTATAAGTCTGTCAGACTGTCATACCCATGACCTTGTAGTGGCCGAAAATCAGCACCAGGGGACATAGATTCTGTTGGAATTAATAGCTGGGCTAAGGCCCATTCGAAGATTAATTCTTTGGAAAATCACAAAAGCCCACCTCATGGGATGGCATGCATGTGGAGTTTAGTACCACCTTGCTTATTCTAGGAGAGGGGGACCTCCTTAAAAGGGAGGATGCCCTCCTAGCCACTTGAAGCATGTGTGGTGGAGAGAAGAGGGGAAACACGCGCGCGCTCGCTCGGCAGGGCAGGCGGCGCGCGTGCACGACGTTACGCGTCGAATGGTCCGCAAAATTGGCTCCTCACCCTTGTGCAGATGCAGCCTCCTTTTGCAGTTTTGTTTTGCAGCGGGAAATTCGGATTTGTTTTGTTTTGGAAACATTCCGAAAAATCCGGTGCGTGAAAACGGCGTGGAGTCCGGATAAGTTACGCGCGACTTATCCGGTTCGGTTACGCGGAGTGGAGATCGTGCGGGCGCCCTGATCAAGCGACCTATCTCTACATTAACTGAGCCGCCGCCTTCACGCAACACACGCGAAATCAATCTAGGGTTTGTCTCCTACTCTGTGCTGCGACGTCGCTCGTAGATTACTCCATCCCGCTCGCCGGCGTGCACCGGCGATCGGGAGAGCAGGTCTCCGGAACCTCTGCCTTCGACGTCCTGCATTGGGAGAAGGCGGCAATAAGGTTTTTGGGAAGCGCTTCGCGCGACTGCTCCCTGTTCCTTCGCGACGGCTCGCCTTCCTCTCCACTCGCGTGCTGCGCGCCTTCATCGACGCACGCAACCGCGAATAGTTCCTGCCGAGCAACCGGTCTTTCCGCCACCTCGGTACGTGTTCGACATGTTGCGCATATTTGATCTGTTCATGTTTTACTGCTTAGTTTACATGTGTAGATCTAATGATGCGTTCATACTAGTTTACATCTGCAATGTCATGATTTATTTATGGAATATATTAAATCATTATATGCCTATAATCTCAACAATCTAAAAACCTTATTATAGGTGCTGTGATTTTACTATGGCTGGTTTTGTCGATGCACTGAGGCCGGATAAATTCACCGGTGTGCACTTTACGAGATGGCAGATCAGGGTCACTCTGTGGCTGACAGCTATAAAATGCTTCTGGGTGAGTACTGGCAAACCTGAAGGAATTCTTACTGCTGAACAGCAGAAGCAATTCGAGGAAGCCACTACTCTCTTTGTGGGATGCATTCTTAGCGTTCTTGGCGATCGTCTGGTCAAGGTGTATATGCACATGACCGACGCTAAGGAGTTGTGGGATGCACTGAATACTAAATTCGGTGCTACTGATGCTAGCAATGATCTGTACATCATGGAGCAGTTTCATGACTACAGGATGGCTAACAACCGTTCTGTAGTCGAACAGGCTCATGAGATACAAACCATGGCTAAGGAACTCGAACTCCTTAAGTGTGTCTTACCCAACAAATTCGTGGCCGGGTGCATTATTGCGAAACTACCTCCATCTTGGAGAAGTTTCGGTACTGCACTCAAACACAAGAGACAGGAATACTCCATTGAGGGGTTGATAGCGTCTCTTGATGTTGAGGAGAAAGCTCGGGAAAAGGACGCCGCGTCTAAGGGAGATGGTGGGCAGTCCAGTGCCAATGTTGTGCACAAGGCCCAGAACAAGAGCAAGGGGAAATACAAAGCTCAACAGACCACCAACTTCAAGAAGCAGAAGAAGAACAACAATAATTCTAATCAGGATGAGAGGACTTGCTTTGTGTGTGGCCAACCTGGACATCTGGCTAGGAAGTGTCCACAGCGCAAGGGGATGAAGGCACCTGCAGGGCAGACTTCTAAGTTTGCTAATGTGACCATTGGTAACACTGGAGATGGAAGCGGGTATGGTAATTTACCTACTATTTTTTCAGTTAATCACTCTACTAATTGGTGGGTTGATACTGGGGCCAATGTACATGTTTGTGCTGACATCTCATTGTTTTCTTCTTATCAGGTTGCACGGGGTTCCACCGTCCTAATGGGGAATGGGTCACATGCTTCTGTTCATGGTGTTGGTACGGTAGATCTAAAGTTTACTTCGGAAAAGATCGTGCAGCTGAAGAACGTGCAGCATGTCCCTTCTATCGACAGGAATCCTGTTAGTGGCTCCCGTTTGACTAGAGACGGATTTAAGTTGGTTTTTGAGTCTAATAAAGTAGTCGTGTCTAAACATGGATATTTTATTGGTAAAGGTTATGAGTGCGGAGGCTTGTTCCGTTTTTCCCTTTCTGATTTCTGCAATAAGTCTGTGAACCATATTTGTGGCAGTGTGGATGATAAGGCTAATGTTTGGCACTCACGTTTATATCATATTAATTTTGGCCTGATGTCTCGGCTTTCCAGCATGTGTTTAATTCCTATGTTTTCCATTGTCAAAGGTTCTAAGTGCTATAGTTGTGTGCAATCGAAGCAACCTCGCAAGCCTCACAAGGCTGCCGAGGAGAGAAACTTGGCACCATTAGAACTCCTACATTCAGATCTTTGTGAAATGAATGGGGTGTTGACGAAGGGTGGAAAATGATATTTCATGACGTTGATCGATGATGCTACTAGATTTTGCTATGTGTACTTGTTGAAAACGAAAGACGAGGCTCTAGACTATTTTAAAATTTATAAGGTAGAAGTTGAAAATCAACTTGACAGAAAGATAAAAAGACTTAGGTCTGATCGTGGTGGAGAGTTTTTCTCAAACGAGTTTGACTTATTCTGTGAGGAACATGGCATCATACATGAGAGGACGCCTCCCTATTCTCTCGAGTCTAATGGGATTGCTGAAAGGAAGAACCGCACACTGACTGACTTGGTGAATGCCATGTTGGACACCGCGGGACTACCTAAGGCATGGTGGGGGGAGGCATTGTTGACCTCGAATCATGTGTTAAATAGAGTTCCTAACAGAAATAAGGACAAAACACTATATGAGATATGGATTGGGAGAAAACCATCACTTTCTTATTTGCGCACATGGGGGTGCTTGGCGAAAGTCAATGTACCAATAACTAAGAAGCACAAACTTGGACCTAAGACTGTGGACTGTATCTTTCTGGGATATGCTCATCACAGCATTGCCTATAGATTTGTAATAGTTAAATCTGAGGTACCTGACATGCATGTTGGTACAATATGGAGTCTCGTGATGCTACCTTCTTTGAGAGCTTTTTCCTAATGAAGGATACACATAGTAGTTCTAGCTAACCTCCTGAAATAATTCCCAGTTCAATCACACCACTAGAACAAACTGAACATACACATGAACATGTCACTGAGGAGGATGACAGTGAAGCTCCTCGAAGGAGTAAGAGACAAAGGACGGCTAAGTCCTTTGGTAATGATTTCACTGTGTACCTCGTGGATGACATTCCTAAGTCAATTTCAGAAGCATACGCATCTCCTGATGCAGACTACTGGAAGGAGGCTGTCCGTAGTGAAATGGATTCCATTATCGCTAACGGGACTTGGGAGGTGACAGAGCGACCCTATGGGTGTAAACCTGTGGGGTGCAAGTGGGTGTTCAAGAAGAAGCTTAGGCCTGATGGTACTATTGAAAAGTACAAGGCTCGGCTTGTTGCTAAGGGCTATACTCAGAAAGAAGGCGAAGATTTCTTTGACACTTACTCACCTGTTGCTAGATTGACCACAATTCGTGTGCTACTTTCCCTAGCAGCCTCACATGGTCTTCTCGTTCATCAAATGGACGTTAAGACAGCTTTTCTTAATGGAGAGCTGGATGAGGAGATCTATATGGATCAACCTGATGGGTTTGTAGTTGAAGGTCAAGAAGGCAAAGTGTGCAAATTGTTGAAGTCTTTGTATGGTCTGAAACAAGCTCCTAAGCAATGGCATGAGAAATTTGACAAAACATTGACATCCGCAGGCTTTGCAGTCAATGAGGCAGATAAATGTGTGTACTATCGCCATGGTGGGGGTGAGGGAGTTATTATGTGCTTGTATGTTGATGACATACTGATATTTGGGACAAACCTTGAGGTGATAAATGAGGTTAAATCATTCTTGTCTCAAAATTTTCATATGAAGGATTTGGGAGTAGCTGATGTTATCTTAAACATTAAGCTAATTAGAGGTGAGAATGAGATTACACTCTTGCAATCCCATTATGTGGAGAAGATCTTGAATCGCTTTGGCTACATTGATAGTAAGCCTTCTCCAACACCTTATGATCCTAGCTTGTTGCTTCGCAAGAACAAGAGAATTGTTAAGAATCAACTGGAATATTCCCAAATCATTGGCTCGCTGATGTACCTGGCTAGTGCAACTAGGCCTGATATCTCCTTTGCTGTGAGCAAGTTGAGCCGGTTTACCTCTAATCCGGGAGATGATCACTGGCGTGCGCTTGAGCGAGTAATGCGCTATCTGAAAGGTACTATGGAATTGGGGCTTCACTATACTGGGTATTCTGCGGTACTGGAGGGTTATAGTGATTCTAACTGGATCTCTGATGTGGATGAGATCAAAGCCACTAGTGGATATGTCTTCACACTGGGTAGTGGTGCTGTTTCGTGGAGGTCTTGCAAACAGACCATTTTGATGAGGTCAACCATGGAAGAAGAGTTGATGGCACTGGATACTGCTACTGTTGAGGCAGAATGGCTGCGTGATCTATTAATGGATCTGCCTATTGTTGAAAAACTGGTGCCGGCTATCTTTATGAACTGTGACAATCAAACGGTAATTGTCAAAGTGAATAGTTCTAAGGATAATATGAAATCGTCTAGACATGTGAAAAGACGATTTAAGTCTGTCAGGAAATTGAGAAACTCCGGAGTTATAACGTTGGATTACATCCAAACAACTAGAAACCTGGCAGATCCCTTCACGAAGGGACTATCACGAAATGTGATAGACAATGCGTCGAAGGAGATGGGTTTGAGACCCATGTGAATTATACTATGGTGGTAACCCAATCTATGTGATCGGAGATCCCCTAAATTAGAACCTGGGAAGAACAAACCATCAGTAAACTAGAGGAGAGTACCAATATATACCCTCTCTAAGTGAAGATGCATGTACTCTCGTGAGCTGCAAGGCAGGTTGGCTATGCCTTAATGAGTTCTGTTGGCTTTAATTAGCAAAGATGCTGTCCTGTAGAGCATTCTTGAAAGAACTCACCTTTGTGAGCTTGATTGTTGGTCGCAGTTTATGAAGATTTTGGGTGAATCTTCTAGGAAGCTTACTAAAGACCTAGGAGTATGACTTATACGCTCCACCCGAGGGGTAGTCTACAGACGGTCTATTACCAGATAAGACTCTGAGTGAAACTTGCTTGCACAAGACATGCAATTCAAGGCGTAGTCCATTGTTCAAGTTGTGAGTAAGTGTAGCTTGGAGTTCTAGATGGATGTTCAACCTTAATCGGTCTCCATCGAACCGCTGATATATAAACAGTACATTGGAAAAGGCAAATCTCAGTGGGATTTTAAGATTTGGTGGGGGATTGTTGGAATTAATAGATGGGCTAAGGCCCATTCGAAGATTAATTCTTTGGAAAATCACAAAAGCCCACTTCATGGGATGGCATGCATGTGGAGTTTAGTACCACCTTACTTATTCTAGGAGAGGGGGACCTCCTTAAAAGGGAGGATGCCCTCCTAGCCACTTGAAGCATGTGTGGTGGAGAGAAGAGGGGAAACACGCGCGCGCTCGCTCGGCAGGGCAGGCGGCGCGTGTGCACGACGTACGCGTCGAATGGTCCGCAAAATTGGCTCCTCACCCTTGTGCAGATGCAGCCTCCTTTTGCAGTTTTGTTTTGCGGCGGGAAATTCGGATTTGTTTTGTTTTGGAAACATTCCGAAAAATCCGGTGCGTGAAAACGGCGTGGAGTCCGGATAAGTTACGCGCGACTTATCCGGTTCGGTTACGCGGAGTGGAGATCGTGCGGGCGCCCTGATCAAGCGACCTATCTCTATATTAAACGAGCCGCCGCCTTCACGCAACACACGCGAAATCAATCTACGGTTTGCCTCCTACTCTGTGCTGCGCCGTCGCTCGTAGATTACTCCATCCCGCTCGCCGGCGTGCACCGGCGATCGGGAGAGCAGGTCTCCGGAACCTCTGCCTTCGACGTCCTGCACCGGGAGAAGGCGGCAATAAGGTTTTTGGGAAGCGCTTCGCGCGGCTGCTCCCTGTTCCTCTGCGACGGCTCGCCTTCCTCTCCGCTCGCGTGCTGCGCGCCTTCGTTGACGCACGCAACCGCGAATAGTTCCTGCCGAGCAACCGGTCTTTCCGCCACCTCGGTACGTGTTCGACATGTTGCGCATATTTGATCTGTTCATATTTTACTGCTTAGTTTATATGTGTAGATCTAATGATGCGTTCATGCTAGTTTACATCTGCAATGTCATGATTTATGTATGGAATATATTAAATCATTATATGCCTATTGTCGAGGAGTGAACCTCTCTAGCGGGAGATCGTGGGATCCCCCTTTCGTGAGTTCGGCCAGGGGCAGCGGGTGAGATCCGAGGTTTTTTAGACAAAAGAGACACGAGGGATTTATACAGGTTCGGGCCGCTATGAAGTGTAACACCCTACTCCTATGCTTGGTTGATTGAGTGTGGAACACATGTGCTTGAGGTTGCGAGACCTCAGCCTCCGTTTCTTCCTCCCTCGCGGAGTTTTCTAGAGTTTAGGTCTACTGACTGTCCTCTTCTCCTTCCTCCAGTTTTTTTTTCCTCCTCCCCCCCATAAATAGGCCTGGACCTCCTTTTATAGCTCAAGGGGTTACCACATGGGCCCAACAACCTAACTTAGTGGAGAAGTATTACAATCTTTGCATTAAATGCATGTCTTGAAAGTCTCTCGCACGCCTTGCTGTGACGTGGGGTCCACCGGGTCTTATCCGGCTGACAGAAGGGACATGCCCGTCATTCGGCATTTAATGAGTGAAGACTTTTGGGTCCTCACTTGCGCCGGGAAACGGGAGCCCTACCCTGACCGGGTTAGGCATGCCGTCTCCGGCTGTGATGAGAGGCTAAGACCTCTCATCATCATGACTGATGGGACAGGGCAGGATGCACGCCGCCTGACACGCGCGGTAGTGCGCCTGGCACCCTGGGTCCCATCGGTCAATCGGCCGGTCACAGACCGGTTGAGTGCACTGCACGCCGCATTAAATGCGGCGTGGCGCAACCGCTCAGGTTGTTATAAATGCGGGTATGTGGGCGTTTGGAGGCGGCCACCTAACCTAGCGCACGTGGTGACCCGCGAGGGGGGTCGGGGGAGCCCGACCCCTAAGTGAGGAGGGGCAGCCGCCGCTCTGCCTCGGGCCCGATCCCCCCTCGGGGGAGGGCCACGTGTCACCTGGGGCAGCCTCCTTCCTCCAAACTTGGTTCCCCTAATTTGGGAGGGAGCAGCCGCTGCTCCACCCGAGCGCCTCTCCCCTTAGGGGGCGGCCTACTCCCTGTAAACTTGATACCCCGGGCCTATATCACCGACACCTATAATCTCAACAGATTCTTCTCTAGCTTACATGTAGCATGGCTGCATACACAGCCATATACTAACCTTAGTAGTGTACTGTTTATATCCCCTTCTTTACTAATATATATAGCAATATATTTATCGGTAGAGTCCGAATACAAACCATTTCCATTATTAAAAAGCCAATATACTAATCATTTGACTCATTTTTTTTAAAAAAACAAGTTCATCGGGCTAAGGATATGATTCATGTCATCACACTTTAGGATCGAAACATATGCACGCAAGTATGCAACTACTCTTGTGTATTTTCATTTCTTTAATGATGATGCACTAAAGATTTGGCGTCTGCACCTGTTACACGTCAACACGTGTTTTTCCCTTGCACTTAAACATTTCAAAATAAAGTGGCTGAATTTCTTTCTTGTGTTTTGTATTCTTGTTCGTATTTTTGCCTTGAAAGTGAAATGTGGTATGTACGAAGACAAAGACCGTATACCATAGTACACATAGACAAAGACACATGAATCAAGTGGATAAACACGAGGCCCACCAGCTGCCAAAGAGAAACTTGATTTCATATGCTCTCATAGGGTCATTCCAAACTGTTCTACTCAATCTTTATAAATGTAAAAAAAAAAAAAAACAAGTTACAGCTACAGTCTCTATACAACTTCAGAATATCAATTACGCAAGAATTTTATCTTTCTCCAACATTCTCAGATAATTAATATTGTAATTAAGTTCAGTTCATAATTGTATACCATGACTCCACGAGAGCAATCCACATGGGTTTAAATTAATTATCAAGAAACGCACATGCTAGAAAATTGCTCCTGAAGTTATATAAGTTGCAAGTAAAAAAAATAACAAAAAGGCTATGCATTTATCTCTGTTCCTAGTAAAAATTCCATCATCTATCAGAACGGATGTGTCGGCGTCAGTGATGTGGACACGAGTCACATAGGACCAAGATCTGGGCGTGCAATTGGCAAAAATTAGCATGCTTTGGATCACGATTCATCAAACAAATGGGGGGTGTACCCATCTTCTCCAACTGGACCGCAGGGATGGGCTTGATGTTGATGCCCTGGCGAAGCACACACTCGCCTCCAAATCTCACTCCGTTGTCCAGCTTTCCAGGAGCGGTTCCTGCCTGGATTTCACGAAGAATATGCCGTTTCTGGTGACAGCTAATGCGTCTGTACAGAGCATTAACAATTTTGTGAAAGCTAGTTCAATATTTGGGGTATTAATCTACACCGCTATAACCTCAATCCATCACTTTATGGAAACTAGTTGAATTAATTGTTTGTGTATTAATCTACACCACTATAATATTAGTCTCAATTTGCGAAATTTAATTGAATTGTTTGGGTAGTTTACACCGCTATAATATGTCAGCCTCACCATGATGGCATATGATTTTTTTTCTCTTTTTTTATTAACATGGTGATTTTATACCTTCAAGACGATATCGATGGCTCCTATTAACCCTCCCTTTGTATTATACTCATTCCGTTTCAAAATATAACCATTTTTAACTCTCAGAATTTGTCCTAAAATATAACAACTTTTCCACCAATATTCTTTTCTCAACCAATCACAACCCTCCACCATTCACTTTTCCCACCTATCTCCACTACTCATCCAATCAAAACCCTTCACCATTCACTTCTACCTATTTTTTTAATAACTATGTCTAACTCTAAAACTTTTTATATTCTAGAACGGGGGGAGTAGTAGATATGTGCTTTGTAAAATAAATTTGCAGGAGAAATAGGGTATTGAATGTTTTCCAGAAGAGGCAGCCAAACAGCCGACTCTCTTTCTTTTGAGAACTATTTGAAAGGGACAGAAAGATTGGAGACAATTGGACAAAATAGGTCACTAGCTCTGTATAATTTGGCATTGGAATACTCTTCAGTCTACAAAAGAATTCATAACAGTCGTTCAAAAACAAAAGAATTCATAACATGCTTGTGATCTCCAATATGAAATTTACCCACCTTTTTAATGGGATAACAAAAGGATAGAAATATTACCGTTGCGTCAAATATTCTCCAATGACAAGTCTCTACCGCCATCAATTTCTGCTTTTAAAAGGATAGATTTTGGTACCTTTTCTTTTGGGAGAAAGAAAGATTACAAAAGGTAATCAACAAAATTGCCCTCGTCTTCCTCCCTTCTTTTATTCTTCCCTCGTTCATTACCTGAGCTCCGTCCACCAACAAGCTCCAGCTGTTGGCATGCATCGACTATATCTGCCAGCTTGAGCTCCGCCTCCCGAATGAGCTCACCTAGACCCCTAACCAAGGTCCACTACTCGTTCCCAACTGCCACCGAATTCTTCCATGACCAGTCTCAATCGTGAGGGCACAGGAGCTCAGGCACAGGGGCCGGCAGTGGAGCTCATGCACTGGAGTAGCAACCGGAGTTGATGCATGACAGTCGGAGCTTGGAGATGAATCAGGGAAGAAGATGATTTAGGAGAAAGACAAGGGTAAATTTGGTATTTCATATGTTACGGTGGCAAAAGAGAAGGTTGCTGGTCACTGAACTATGGGATAAAATTACAAAGCCAACCAACTTTAGAGCAAATCTACATATGCACCCATTTCCCAACCGATTGACTGATCCGAGGCTTATGGGGTGGGGGGGGGGGGGGGGGTGGTAATGGGCGAGGGCGATCGCCCAGCAACCGGTTTGCCCCCCACCCTTCCCCTATACTCCTCCCTCTTCTTCCCCTTCCTCCTCCTCTTCTTCTCTTTCTACTAGAGTACACCACACAAATTTTTTTAAAAAATAAAAGTTAGAAAAATTTATGTATAGAAATACCATATATAAAAAAATTGAATTCAAATTCAAATTTGAATCGGGTATGTAAACTTTTGACTTATAAACTTTGGGTCTATAAACTTTAGGTGTATAGAAATACTATATATAAAAAATATTTGAATTCAAATTCAAATTTGAATCAGGTATGTAAACTTTTGACTTATAAACTTTGGATCTATAAACTTTAGGTGTATAAACTTTAGATGTATAGAAATACTATATATAGAAAATATTTGAATTCAAATTTAAATTTGAATCAGATATAATTCAAATTCAAATTTGAAACGGGTATATAAACTTTTGACTTATAAACTTTAGGTCTATAAACTTTAGATGTATAAACTTTAGATGTATAGAAATACTATATATAAAAAAATATTTGAATTCAAATTCAAATTTGAATCGGATATATAAACTTTTGACTTATAAACTTTTGGTATCTAAACTTTAGATATGTAAACTTGAGATGTATAAACTTTAGATGTATAAATTTACTAAAATAGAAAAGTAATGCGGTGCCAAAAAAGAAAACCAAGTGGAGGGGTGGAGGGAGGGAGAGGGGAGGGGATCGATCGCTGCCCGATCCCCAGGGTTAATATCTTAGCATTGAAGATACAAATAGATATATGTTTCCTATTCCAGGGTTAATAAAAAAGAATGGCATAACATAAGTGATAGAATATTCCACATTATCTGTATCTAGCACCAACTCATAAGAGAGATAAGGGACAGGATATGGAAGGACGGTTGTCCGACCTAATTACACCCCCTATATAGGTAGTTTTGAACTTTTCATCTTGAAACTTTGGCCTAACATGCAGTGGCGGACGCAGGATTAAAATACAGATGGGACGGCAGAGCTAGCCCTAATTAAGTAATGGCACAACACACAAATCATAGCCGCTGGTTCACGGCATTGTCACAACAGCGGACGGCACGAACATCGAGAAAGTTAACAACGAAGATTGGTAGTCGAACAAACGTATATGATTTGTATGTAGAGATGAAAAAAAAATAAGAAATGCTGTTAGACAATAAGGGGAACCACTTTCAATAGTTCGGGGGTATAAAACGAGATGAAAAAGTATTTAGGGGTTTAAGTGCTTCGCCAAAAAAATTCAAGTGAGTAAAATGTATTTTTTTTATATATTTAACAATTTAACTATTTACTGTAGACTGTATTATATGCTAAAAGAAGGAGAAAGAAAATCTAATTTTATGTATGTCCAAAATCAGAAACGGTCAAAATGGTACTACTTATACACGAATTTTAATAAATATTTTTGTTACTACTGAAAATACTTGATTTATCTTATTATTAAATAGTAAACTGATGACTAATGTCATGTGTTAGAAATAGGACTAAAATAAGGTTTAAGAGTGTAGGGCGACACGAACCGTAGCTGGGCCGGCCAACCCACCCTGCCCAATGGGTGTGTCTGCCACTGCTAAACTGGTTTTCTTGGGCTGCCTTTCAGCTTAGCTCTATTGGGCTTAATGGGCTTACACCCAAATCTGTACACGTCAGTATGATTAATTAGGCCCACATAGTGTCATACTAAGAATAATAAGGCTTTGTTTGACAAATCTCAAATCATGGACCATCCATGAAGCACTGTTTCGAACATTTGAATTTCATATGGATTTTTTTTTAAAAAAAAACCATATGGAATAGTTTCAAGAATATGAATGCAATGGCTGCACCTGCATATACCAGTTTGGGAACCTACTGCTGTACAGTGCGTGCAATTTGATCCCCTTGAATGTACAGACTGCACGCTAACCCTCTTATCAAAAGATCTATTCAGAATTTCAGAATGTCGAAAATGGTCCAGATTAGAAGAAAGATGAAGTGTAGGATGTCAAGGAATAGTCCATATCCTGAACGTGTACCGGCCATCGCCCCATGAGTAGTTGAAAAGGACTCTGTTCATGTCATGGCTGAGCACGAGATTATCTTGTACGTGCTCGCTTCTCGCGATATAGGTTTAGTTCATCAAGATATAACGTGATTCCCCACGCTTTGCTGCGGGAATTGCTAATTAATTTTCAATATACATACATACATATATATATATATATATATATATATATATATATATATATATATATATATATATATATATATATATATATATATATATATATATATTCGTTACTATTAAACTAGGGGTAAAAAGAAAACAAATGAAATATTAGGGCTTACCATTATTTATCATAAAAAAACAAATGAAACCCACGCTTAATTTAATGTGGAACATATTAATAAGTTTATGTTAAAATATTATAAAAATGATAGATAGATTTGTAAAAATATTGTGGAAATGATGTGAGGGGTGATGATCGGATATGTTTGCATGTTGTTTTTTTGAATTGAATATATTGTAGATGATGTTGCATGCTTGCATAAGAATGAATATGTAATTATTGCTAATGGGTGATGATATGGCATGGTTGTATGCTAAGCTTTAGAGTTAGTGGGTTAAAACTTTATAGAAAGCATAGATAGATCAAGATGCAAGTTAATAGTCCCGTTGTCATGGTTGGGAACGCTCCCCTCCGGCATGGAAAACGGATCAGTTCATTAGCGCGTGATTAATTAAATTTTAGTTGAAAAAAACTTGAAAAATGGATTAATATTATTAAAACAACTTTTCTATAGATTTTTTTTGTAAAATATACACCGTTTAGTAGTTTAAAAACATGCACGCAAAAAAGAGCGATAGGAGTTGGGAATACTAAAAAACGAACTCAGCTGGATCCACGGTGACTTCGTCATTCTTAAAATATGCTGATATAGTCTTTTAGAGGTACACATAATGATAGGGTGTACGTAAGTGTGTTTATATAGATGAGTGTGCAAGTGTTGTGATCTCTTGCGCTTGTACCGTGTTTCTAAATAATAACACGGAAAAAGAACACCTCCGCTAGCTTATCCGTCCACTTGCTGCATCCCTAAATACGAATGCAATGGCTTAGGATCACCTGTCGTTATGGCAGAGGATATGCGTTCAAATGTAACAGCCACATTTTCAAACCGTAGGAATAGGGAAAACATAGGAATAATATGAGAATACATGTGCAAACCTATGAATTGAAAAACATAGGAAATTTTCCTATGGTTGGGTTGCAAATAATCCAAAGGATTGAAAACATTGGATTGGAGTGGATTATTTTTTTTCTTTGTTTTCCCCTAAAAGTGGAGGGATAGGAATTTTTTCTTTGATGCATTCCTTTGAAAAGAATGATAGTATAATGCTCATTCCTAAGGATTAGATATTCCTGTACTTTTCCTTTACAAATCCTTTGAAACGAATAAGCCCTTACCAGTTTGGAAACACTAGTGCCCTACTTATGTGCAGTGTGTTGAGTGATTTAAAGCCCTTAATTTTATTGCGTGATCACCCTTTACCAGAAAAGCAATTCAAAATTTAAGAATGTTGAAAATGATCCATTACAATAGAAAATAGACTAAGGGTGGAAACTCTCAAGCCAGAAAAATAAACCATTAGAAAGAATTGTACGACGAAATGGGAAAAATATAAAGTTTTGGGTCGATAATTGGGTTGGATGAAAGACTCCCAAAGATTTAGCACCATTGATTTTTGGACTGGCGAAAAGACAATCAAATTGCCTGAAGCTGGAACTCAAGAACAACCATTGACTGGCAATGCTAAATCCGATTACTTCTGTGGCGGAGATTGATGTGCTCGTGCAACTTGGAAGTAAATTATAGGATGTTACACTAAATGAAGGAAGGGTAAATGATATCTCTTGGAAATGAAGTGAGAATGGACACTATTCAGCCAAGAGCGCCTATATAGCTCAATTCCAAGGAGGAGCAACTCATGCAAACTTCACACCTCTTTGGACAACACACTCTGAACCAAAGCAACATCAATTCTTCGGTTGGCTTCTCCTTCACCACAAGATCTAACCGCCGAAAATCTACTAAAGACACACTGGCCTTGTGATTGGATTTGTAGCCTTTGAACAAGCGCTTTTGAAAATACTAAGTACCTCGCAAAAGAGTGTACATTCACAAATGCAGTGTGGAACCAAATTTGTCATTGCCAGGGACACAATTCGATCCTCCAGCAGCATTCGGCCACAACAATTACAGATTGGTGTGATATGCTATGCAACATTTCGCCAATCTCTAGGAGGAAAAAGATCCTGGGAGCAAGGCTTCCCCCTCAATCCGCTGTTTTATTGTTAACACGGCATGTAATCTGAACAATCTTGTTTTTTTTTTACTCCTCTCCTAATATATTTGGTAAGTTTTTTTTGCCAACTTTGCTTTTTAAAAAAGAATTGAATGAGGAAGATGAAAATCTCATGTACGGTTTCCTCTAAAAACAAAAATCTTATGTATGGTTGTGTAAGGAACCGTTCCTGCACACCAGCAGATGTGCGGTACTTCCTCCATGATGTATTAATATGTTGAAAAGGACTCTGTTCATTTCATGACCGAGCAACGGGATTATATCCTATCCTGCGCTAGCTTCTCGCCAAAAAAATGTCTTGTGACAGTGAAAGTCCATGCATCGCTCCCAACTACATTTCCACCCACTAACAACGAACAACTCCTCGCCAAGCTTGATTGCCACGCACCCAGCCCACCACCTGTCAGCCAACGCATTGGAACTACAGTAACTAATGGTCCCATTTCTTTTGAGGGAAATATGTAAAAATCACCCCATAAAATCACTTGAAGCTTAGCAATACATCCATTAATCCATAAATTATTATACTGTAAATATTACTCCTACTTAGTTTTATTGCAAAAACTACCTCAACACATGCGTGCTTAACCGAATCGACATGTTTTCGTAAATTATGAGCCATTAATATGGTCTTTACCAAAACTAAATACTTCTAAGAGATTCCACAAATAGAATTGCTATGAGAGATTAAACATTGTCGTATTGAGTTTTGCTATATAAAAAATATCAATGGAATATAAAAAATAAGTCTAATGCAAACACTTACATAAGATTGGCTTAGGTAGTTTAGTCTATGGTGGTTCTACATTAGCAGTGACGGGCTAATTCGGTTAAGCACATATATACCGGGGTGTTTTTTTTATATACAGAACTGAGTAGAGGGGTGCATATTTGTAACAGAATAAGTTATGAGATGTAATGTCAAATTTTAAATAACTTATGGGATGGTTTTTATAATTTACCTTTTTAAACGTAAGCTTTGCGTAGTACTCCTGTATTTAATAGAGCATTAGAAAAGAAAAACAAAGGATATAAACAAGCCCTGTCGAGCCAGCAAAACAAACGGCACTAAACAGAAAACTCCTTTACCTTTGACGCTCCTGCTTTCACTTAGTGATGATAGTGGTGGGCGTTGTGGCGACATGATAAAAAATCCTTGCGTCTCTCATACCACTCTAAGTCTCATATTTTTATCTCTTTAGTTAACTGAAAAAAGTACATTTTTTTATTCACTAATCACGATGGAGACACGTGACATGTGAGCACGCATGTCATTGCACGTGCATGCAAGTTAGACATCCAACACATGTTTTCTCCACATGATTGGTGCTGGTCTTGATCCTTGATACACACAAGTGAAAGGATTTGATACAACACAACCATTGTGCTTTTCAACGTACATCAATCCATAAAGAACATTATTAAAAGCTAAAATACCCTGATAGCGAGATCGGTGTATTTAGGACCAAAAAAAAAAAAAAGGAAACTGTCCAATGGACCTTCAAATTACTGAAGAGCAAGAATATTTTGGGGTCACCATTTTTTTGGAATTATACCGGAAATTTCAAACCAATTGTGTTCAAATGGATTTTGAATTCACATAAGTTAGTAAATGCAGAAGCAATTAAATTATAGAAATGTCTATATACACTTTATTTTGCATTTACCCTCTTGCTGCTGCCGACGGCAGTGAGAATACTAGGGCTGCCTAGTGGCGGCACTAGAAGCCGATGTCAAGAAGCAGCTGTGCGCAGGGCCGGTCCTAACATTTGGGAGATAATAAGGTAAATAATAAATCAAGCAGTTTTCTTTTGTTTCTTTTCTGAGCACCCAACAAATATTTTTTAGTAACATTATAACACTTGAAATAGTAAAATTGCAAAGTAAATTATACAACAACAACCATGAAGATTATAGCCTAATTAACTCTGGTGCTTTGTTTCTATTTTATTTGGGTGGGGGTAGTTTTAGTGGGAATTTGAAATCAAGTTCTTATAGGACAGAGGAAGTAAATGCACATTTTCATCAGGATGTTGTATTGTAATTGCATTGCACAATCCTATGGCTAAAGTGCACAGTGAGAAGGACACATCGCCATTGCTCATAATATGCATTGCCAACTGCTAGAGAAAACAGATTCTAATCCCTGGGGCGTCCCTTTGTATCTTTCTTTTTTTTTAAAAAAAAATCAATGCAAATAAATGTAAAAAACAAACAAAGCAATAATTTAGAGTATAATAATATCACTTAAAAATCAATCAAGTTTAATTCGATCTGCACATCGAGAAAAAAAACTATCTATACGTTAGATGATTTTTGAATAAACGAGAGGAACCCTCGAGGAATCCAAGCAGTTTCCTGCCGCTAGTTTTTTTTAGGGAATGAGCAAGGAGCTCCTACAATTCACTATAAAAGAAGAGAGTTGTTCAATTTATAAGTAAAATCGGACAAAAAAATCTAACACCAACACGGTTAATTTATGAAAAACGGGTGAAAAGCTTGAATTGAGAGTCTGAACCTAAGTACAGCCATTCAACAAGGTAAAAACTCCTAAAATGAAACTTGAAATAAGAACACGCCGACAGAATAACGATATTTTCCAATCCTAATAAATCTAAGGTTTTCACCCGGAGAAATCTCCTGACGTAGAGTTGAATTAGGGCTCCAATAGTAACTCCTTCGAGAAGGTTAACGGTGCGAGCTTTAAAACGCCTCTGTTTCCATCCTCCCCGAACCCCAATCGTCGTCACCTTCCCATAGTCCCACCCCCACACCGACGCGTCCGTACTCCGTAGTACACCCAAAGTCGAGTGCTCCTCTCGACACGATGACCATGAGCTCGCCACCGCCCCGCGCCAAGCACCTCAAGATGGCGTACCAGCTCATCGTCAACAACTTCCTCGCCGCCATCGCCGTGCTGGTTGTTGCGGCCGTCGTCGTCGTCATCGTCGTTCTCGTCAGAGCGGCGCAGCTCGGCCCCGGCGAGCTCCTCGCCGGCCGGCTTGGCGCCGCGCGGCACGCCCACCTCTTCCTCGCGGCGTTCGTCGTCGTCTCGTCCGCAGTGGCCACCCTTCTTCGCCTCGTCCGCCGCCCACGCAGCGTCTACCTCGTCGACTACGCCTGCTTCCGGCCTCAGCCGAGCAACCGCCTCCCGTTCGCCACCTTCGCCGAGCACTACCGCCTCAGCCCGCACATCGACGACGGCAGCTTCCGCTTCGTGACGCGCATGATGGAGCGGTCGGGCCTCGGCGAACGGACGTACGTGCCCCGTGGCATCCTCTACCTTCCGCCGCGCACGGGGATGGAAGAAGCCCGCGAGGAGGCGGAGATGGTCGTCTTCGCGGCCGTCGGCGACCTGCTCGCCAGGACGGGCATCCGCCCCGAGGAGATCGATGTCCTCGTCACCAACTGCAGCGCCTTCAGCCCGACGCCGTCGTTCGCGGACATGGTGGTGAACAGGTTCAAGCTCCGGGGGGACGTCCGCGCCGTGCACCTCTCCGGGATGGGGTGCAGCGCGGGGCTGATCGCCGTGGAGGTCGCGCGCAACCTCCTGCAGGCGGCGGCGCCACGGGGCGCGCACGCGCTGGTGGTGTCGACGGAGACCACGTCGTTCTCCCACTACACCGGGACGAGCCGATCGATGCTGCTGCCCACCGCGCTGTTCCGCATGGGCGGCGTCGCCATGCTGCTCTCCACGTCGAGGTCGTCGGCCACCACCACCTCCCGGTTCCGGCTGGCGCACATCGTCCGGACGCTCAACGCGGCGGAAGACAGGGCGTACCAGTGCGCGTACCACGAGGAGGACGGCGACGGCAACCTGGGGGTGAACCTGTCCAAGGACATCGTCCCCGTCGCCGGCGAGACGCTCAAGGCCAACATCGCGACGATAGGCTCCCGCGTGCTCCCGGCGTCGGAGAAGCTGCTGTACGCGGTGTCACTCCTCGCGCGGAAAGTGGCCGGCAGCCTCCGGCGGAAGGAGGCAATCAAACTCCGCGTGCCCGACTTCCGCACGGCGTTCGAGCACTTCTGCATCCACGCCGGCGGCCGGGCGGTGATCGACGCCGTGCAGAGTGGCCTCGGCCTCGCCGACGAGGACGTGGAGGCGTCGCGGATGGCGCTCCACCGGTTCGGGAACACGTCGAGCAGCTCGGTGTGGTACGAGCTGGCCTACGTCGAGGCCAAGGGACGCATGCGCCGCGGCGACCGCGTGTGGATGATCTGTTTCGGCTCCGGGTTCAAGTGCAACAGCGCGGCGTGGGAGTGCATCTCGCCGCCGGCGCGCGACGCCGACGGGCCGTGGGCTGATTCCATCCATCAGTATCCCGTGGCCATCACTACCACCACCAAAATGTGCTGATGCAAATGGGAATGGGTTGAGCTACGTCAATGAATTCGTGTGTACTCCATCAAAGAACCTTGCAGTACGTGCCGATTACTTGGATATGATGATCGTTATAGCGGGTGCCCAGATGAAAGAGTTGTTGTAATTGGAGAATGAGATGGATTCTCATCCCTCCTGGGCATATCCACTTGTTTCTTACATGTCTAAATAGTTATTAAAAGGTCTAGAAAAATTAATAACATATATTAATATAAAGTATACCATTATATAAACATGCAAGGCTAAACTGAAAATAATTATCGTATATTTACAGTTATATTTGTTACAACTTGTAGAAGTGGAATTTGAACTGGTATGTTTGCGGAGTGATATATTTTATATTAATATATCTTGTCGATTTTTTTCAAATATTTTTTATGACTATTTAGGTGACAATTGGAAAAAAAAAGAGGATATCTCTTCAAGGATGAAAACACTCTCCCGTTGTAATTGTGGTTTAATTTGTTATTGGCTTCTGTCGACGTTTGAGGTCCACGACTATGGTATTTACATGGTATGGGGATCGTCGGGTACCAGGGTATATGTGAAATTGAAGTAAAAGAGATGGAGACAAGGATTTTATATAGGTTCGGGCCCCTCTTATATGACAGGTAATAACTCTACTCCTGTTGGCCAAAGCTGGTGTTGCTTTATATTCATCTGAATCACACAAGTATAATAATTGGGATAACCTATCTAGTTGTCACCGACTTGGCGGCATAGATAACCAACACGTAGTCGTCGATAGGGTAGTCTTCCTCCTCAAATATGAACTCGTCGAGATCAGCGATGACGCTAGATCCCTCTTGTCGGCCTCTGTAGGCACCAGATTGGGTCTGTCTAAGCTCATCTCCGATGTCGATGTCTGGCTTATCTTGGCTTGTGTGTCTGTCTGTTGTGTTCGCACTTCTCCTATAGGGTCTTGTATTTATACCCATAGATGTCCCTTGTCCAAGTAGGACTAAGTAGACCAATATAGATACATTTCGAGTAGTCCTTATAGTTTCCATATAGAACTCTACTTGTCGTTCCTTATCTGGAACTCCTTCTATATACGAGGTATGATTCCGTATAAGACTTGGTATATGGTGGGCTCCGCCGAGCTTAATCGATTACTATTGGGTATGTGGTATCCATAACCATGACAGTAGCCATCGACTTCAACTCAAATGAATTCACGTTGTCATCCGCGTTTTCTCTGTCAACGTTGTCATGACACTTGGTCGTTCTCGATAACTATGACAGGACATGGAGTACTCAACATCATTGAAAGAAGATCCACAAGTGAATTTGAATTGAAGTCAAGAAATTTCATCTCGGCGGGTATACCATCGCTTCATTCCGTAATCTTTGTCGAACTCCATCAACCGTTCTCGAGTAATCGAGTAGTCATCCAACCGTTATCGAGTAATCGAGTAGTTGTCAAACTGTTCACGAGTAATCGAGTAGTTGTAGAGCCTGCGACAAAGCCCTGAAATATGGCTTTCTTGAAATCAATACTCAGAATAGATTGTTAGATACAAATAGCCCCCGAGCAAATGCTCAATGGTAACACAATGTAATATGAATTTAAAAATTGAAAATAAATTGAATTTGCATGTGATAATAAATTGAATTTGCATGTGATAATTGGGATAACCTATCTAGCTATTGTCGACTTGGTGGTATAGATAATCAACACGTAGTCGTCGACAGCGTGGTCTTCCTCCTTGAATATGAACTCGTCGAGATTAGAGATGGCGCTAGATCCCTCTTGTCAGCCTCTGTAGGCACCAGATTGGGTCTGTCTAAACTCATCTCCGATATCGATGTCTGGCTTGTCTTGGCTTGTGTGTTTGTCTGTTGTGTTCCCTCTTCTTCTAGGGGGTCTTGTATTTATACCCATATATGTCCATTTGTCCAAGTAAAAATAGGGAGATCAATATGGATACAATCCCAAGTAATCCTTATAGTTTACATATGGAACTCTACTTGTCGTTCCTTATCTGGAACTCCTATATATGAGGTATGGTTCCATATAAGACTTGGTATATGGTGGGTTCTGCCGAGATTAATCGATTACTATTTGGTATTGGTATTCATAACCTTGACAGCTTCCACTAAGGATGCAAATGGTCGAAAAATGTTCAAATAATTTTGGGTTTATCACCATATTTGTTTTCTCGGAAATATAATTGAAATTGATTGTAAAGCCGGATACAATAACAACAATGTCGGTACTACTAAAATATTGCAAAATATTGGATACGAAATTATCAGAATAGTTTTGAAATCAACATCTGACAATGGCAAGCGAGTCAAAGTTGTATTTACATTATAAATTACACAAAATCTAGATCGAGAAGTCTCTCGATTTTGGCTTAATGTCTGACACCAGCCATACGTGAGAGAAGTACTACTACACATCTACAAACATGCATGTCTTTTTTCTATTAGGTCATGCATGCCTTCTTTTTTCTTATAAAATTTTCTCTTAAATTACTTATCCGATTTACAATCCGATTATACTATTGTGTTTGTTGCAATTAAATTTTTAAAATAAAATTTGACATGATTATATTATGATGAAAAAATATTTATGTTTATAAATTATTTTTATTATATATGTAAGTTACTTTTGTGATCTGACCATCTTCGAAGATTGGGGAAATAATAAGCGCTGAGATCAGGACAACAAAGTTGAGGTGACCGCAACCGGCCGGTGGTAGCAGCAAGAGGAAAACCTCACGATCGTGAGAGCGTTGGTCTAGTCATCCAGGCGAGAGAGCGGCAACCGCCAACAGGCACATAAGGCCTCCACGATGACCAGCAACCCTTGGACATGCGAGTTCTGGAGGAGATTAATATGATTAGGTAGGAAGAGGAAAATGTGTCTGCTCTTACTCCATGAATTAATCTTGATGGAGGCTTTTATGGGAAGAGAAGAGACATTAACTGAGGCAGAGGTATCGATTAGGTAATGAAAATCAATTAGTCTAACCTCTCCCTTCCCATAATACTTTTCTCCCTAGCCCTTCTACGGAAGAAGATGTCGTCCAGCTATTTTCCGAGATTTTCCGCCGCGGCAGCAGTTGTGGGCATGCGCGATTTTCCGCGAGTTCCAGGTGCAGCAGTGGCGACGCTGATGTCGGAGGCGGCGGATGTGCGGCGCATCTTGCACGCAGCTGCGCGACTCCCGTCGCGTGGCGACGCGGCCTCTGCGAGGTACGGCTCGTGTCGGGTGTGCGGCCGATGGAGCGCTCGCCCTTGGTGCGTGCGTGGGCGCGTGGCGGAGAAGATGGGCCGGTTGATTGGCCAGAAACAGCAGGCATAAGGGCCCCTTCATTGCTCCCGTCTGATGTTGCTTCGGCTGCCTTGGTCTATGGGCCTTATCTAGCTAACGACAGGTCGGGCAAAGCAGGGAATAAGTTCACTTTGTGACCCTCAAAAGTGATCGAAATCTAATCCGTGACCCTAAACCACAAAACCGGATATCTCGACCCCCAAACTCTTAAAACCGGTACAATTTGACTCCCTTAGCGGTTTTGGAGGGCGGTTTTGCTGACGTGGCGCCTACGTAGCAGTATTGACCGGGTCTCCTTTACACAAGGCGTTTAGGTGGCATTTCGAATTAAAAAAATATGCGTGAGACCCATTAGTCATTCACACAGAAAGAAAAGAAATGTGGACCCACTGACATGTGGGCCCACATGTCAGTCCTCCGTGTCTTCTTCTTCCTCATCCCTCTCTCCCTTCTCTCTCTTTCTCTCCCCTTTTTCTTCACCTTCGGCCGGTGGCGCATGGCGGCAGGCAAGCCCGCAGCGGCGGTGGCAGATGAAGCGGCGAAGGACGGCGGTGAGCAGGAGCAGGCCGACGACGGCAAAGGAGTTGGGCGACGAGCGGGAAAGGAGGTGGGCGGCGCGGCTCACCACGAGGAGCAGGGCGATGTGGTCGCGTTGAGCGGGGACCAGAGCGGCGGCAGCGGGCGGGACGCCGCGCTATGCTCTCCCTCTCCCTAGTCCCCAGCGACGCCGCCGAGCGTGCCCCGCGGCACGGGGCCGGAGAGGCCAAGCCCGGGAGGTGGAGCGCCACGACGCGTGACACGTCGCCACTGCAGGTGACCCCCGTCCAATTGCCCCCGTGGAGGTCGACGGATACGACGACGGCAATGACGAGGAAGACGATCCCGCTGGGTGCCCGCCGGTGGCTATCTCCCTTCCCTCTCCGGCGCCCGCCGGTGACTACCGCCGCCGTTGTTACAAATAAATCTGTGTCGATCTGCTTTGTGTTTCTGGTTCTGATAGTTTTTCCCTTCCTGTTTTTTGTTGATTCTGTTAGAGTCACGCACATGACCTCGCTGATTTTTCGGTCGTGTGCGACGTTGAGGCTCGTCGTGCGCGTTTAGTTCGCACGGGAGCGCGTCATGCGCGAGCACGGTCCTGCTGATTGGGATGGCAGTCGCTGTTGAGGGATCGTGTCTGCGTCAACCGGGCCAACATGCCCATGATCTTGTATTCACATAATAAAAGGAAGAAGAGAAACAGAAAATGCTGCTCAGTTGTTCGCAGCGCCAAACACTTGTGTTCTGTGTGATTGCTGTTCTTCTCTCTCGCGTCCATGCTCACGTGCGTTACAGGTATTCGCTAATAGCCGCCTGCCACCGCTCCCTTGTTTGCCAGTTGCCACTGCCGACGGCCGACGGGGGAGAGCCGGAGAGGGAAGGGAGTTAGAGAAACAGGGAGAGAAAGAGAAAGAGAGAGATAAGGGAGAGAGAGCGGCGGCGGCGGCGGCTGCTGTCGATCCAGCTGTAGGAGCGCGGCGGTGGCTGCGGACGTTGTCGAGGAGATCCCCCACTTCACCCTATCCATGGCGGCCACTACTGAATGCCGCCGTCTTCGCTCCCCGCCACGCCCACGTCTCCGCCGGACGCCGCCGTCTCCCAACCGCCGGACGCCGCCGCCGCTACTCCCGATCGCCAGACGCCGCCGCCGTCAGCTCCAGTGGTGAAGAGAGGTTGAGGGGAGAGAATGAGAGAAGGGAGAGAGAGAGGGAGGAGGAAGGAGAGAAGAGAGGATGACATGTGGGCCCCACATGTTAGTGGGTCCCACATGTCATACTTTTTGTGAATGATAAATGATTTTTTAATTTTAATGCCACTTAAGCGCCACGTGTAAAGAAGACCCGGTCAATACTGCCACGTAGACGCCACGTCAGCAAAACCGCCCTCCAAAACCGTCTAGGGAGTCAAATTGCACCGGTTTCAATACTTCGGGGTCGAGATATTCGGTTTTGCGGTTTAAGATCATGGATTAAGGGAGTCAAAGTGAACTTATTGCGGCAAAGCAGCAGTGTCTGCAGTGCACCATAGGACTTGGGCCTTGGGCCCTGTTAGGAACCCACCGTCTAATCTGAATAGGCAGTATCCAATACAAACAATGCAGGATTAATGTGGAATTGAAGGTGGAGAAACTATGGCCCTGTTTAGTTCCCACGAAAAAAAATTTGCACGATGTCACATCGAATGTTTAACACCTACATGAAGTATTAAATATAGGCTAAAAATATAACTAATTGTATAAATTGCGACTAATTTGCGAGACGAATCTTTTAAGTCTAATTTCTCTATGATTTGACAATGCGGTGCTACAGTAAACATTTACTAATGATGGATTAATTAGGCTTAATAAATTTGTCTCGCGGTTTACTAATGGATTCTGTAATTAGTTTTTTATTAATGCCTGAACACCGCATACGACACTCTATATAATACCCAATGTGACACGCCAAAACTTTACACTCCTGGATCTAAACACCCCCTATGGCATACAACATGAAAGAAGGTTCTAGCAGCTTCTAGACATCTAGAGGAAGAGGAAGGGTAGAGAAGAAGATTAAAAGGGTGCCAAGCCTGGCTACCCGAGTCACTGCCGCTGCAACGCTGCTGCTGCTTTTGTTTCCTCTATTGCAGAGGAGAGCAGCGACCACGACCATGGCTGCTACGGCAACGACCTCTCCACGACCTAGGGGTTGGATTTCTATTTTTTTTCTTTTTTTCATTTTATTTTAAATCGTCTAGTGGGACATCCTTATTTGGCCGCATGGGAAAAAAATAGGATATTTGCACGCGACCTTCTTAGTGCGCCCGTCTACGAAAATGGTACGTATTTCACATACGGTTGTGGCACTCGCACACGAAAATACCGATTTTTGCAGATACCTAGCTCCAGGCAAGTGCTTCACCCGTCTGCTTACGTTAGTATTGATGGTATGCAAAGATCATTCCTATAGCATTACTTTTCGGAAACCTTTCAATCGTACTTCTTCCATCCCATAAAAATCAATCTAGGATAAAATGCAACGTTTCCTAATATAATGAATCTAGACAGAGGCATATCTAGATCTAGATTTATGATACTAGAAAACATCACATCCTAAATTGGTTTTTTATGGGATAAAGGGAGTAGCTATCTATACATGGCCAGTTTTCAGTACTCAAAACTTGCTATTTATAGACGCCGTCCTTCCCGTGGACATGCACTGGTGGAGAAATCGTTTGTAGTCCCGATTTGTAATCCCCCTTTAGTCCCGGTTGTCTAACCGGGACTACGAATTCAGGACTAAAGATAGCGATCTTTAGTCCCGGGTGAAATAATCGGGACTAAAGATCGATCTTTAGTCCCGGTTGGTAACACGAACCGGGACTAAAGATCGGTCAGCCACGTGGCCGGCTGATCCATCTTTAGTCCCGGTTGGTGTTTACCAACCGGGACTAAAGATCTATGTACCATTTTTTTTATTTGCATGGCCCTGTTTGCTGCATGGTTGATTATATATATATATATATATATATATATATATATATATATATATATATATATGCGTATGTATATATATATGTATAAATACATATATATACATATATTTATAATTTAAAGCACTTAACATTTTATGTACATATATATTGCCAAAATATATATTAACACTAAAGTAAATGTACGTATATATAAATATATATATATATATATACATGCATGTATAGTATAATTCATTTGCTCGCTAGCTATAGCTACGACTTCGACGCCTGCGTTACGTCAGAAGAGGAAGGACCGACGTTACGAATTATCGATCCGTCGTAGTAGAATTCATCATCGGGATTAAGGACTTCTTCGTTGATGAACCCCATCAGTTGTTCTTGAACAGCCGTGATAAAATCCTTGTGTGGGAGTTTTTCCCTCATGTGAATACGCTATCATTCGAAAAATAATGACATATCAATATATGAAATTAATAAACAACTTAACAAATCGATACGCAATGAAATTTTGAATGGTTTATGTATACGTACATCGAGCTCTCGTTTGGTGTATATTTGGTTTGATAGGCAGTGGGCATACTCGCATACGTAGTAGCCGTATAAGTTAGTTCCGTTGTCCTGCTTTGCACACTACATGAGAAACGATGAGAGATTTAATATACTCTTTATATTAACTGTAACTAGAGATTCAATTCAATATAATTTTGGATCATGCATGTACTCACTGGAAAATGAAACCTCCATCCAAGTTTTTCTTTCCAAGTCCCGCGGACCAATTGACGGAACCGATCCCAAGCCCTACATGTGCAGTTGCAAGCTATGATTAATTAAATATTACCCGGGATCAACATAATAGCAACAGAGTCCCGCGACTTTGGAATAGATGGCATTATATTACCTGTCTATCAGTTGGAAGACCTTGTCAAAAACCTTCTCCTCTTTATTCATTGAGTCATACACAGTGACTCTGCATGCGTCCAAGTCGAAAAAGAACAGGACCCAGTGGAATCTGGAATATGCGTGAGATGAGATAAATATCAGAATGTACATGTTATATGTATGGGAATGAAATTTGTTCGAACGACAATAAAAACTCACTCTGTGTTGTACGGCAATAGTATGAACGTCTTAAAATGCTGCTGCGTTAGGAGATGGACGAGATTGTCCTCTGTGTCTTTCTCATACTTGTCGAGCATTTCGGTGTTGATTTTCCGAGGGTCGATGAACCCAGTATTGTAAACCCCCCGCGTCGGGCCCTTTGAATCTCCATTCTACAACAATGAAAGGAAATTATTATTGCTTACATATATGCCAGGAGCTAATTATTGAACGAAACAAATCGAACTCAAAGATACTTACAAAATCCATGCGCTCAGAAGGGAGACGTTGAGGGCGTCCTGATGGTACAGATCGAAGACATCCTTGAAATGGATCCATAGAACATCTTCTCCTTGCAAGAAGTCGGGGTTTCTGATCCTCGCTCCGAACATCTCTCTACCATTGGCGCTCATTTCCATGTACCGTTCATGGAATTTGTACATTTGTGTTGGTAGGGACTGCAGCTGCTCAGGCCTGACAAGCGGTTTACCGAGTTCAAACTTGTATGCCACTTCCGCCTTCGGGATTGGTGCGCCTCCAACCAACTGAGCCATGGTTAGACCGGTGTCCGAAATGAAATCCGTTATGCCAAAGTCTTCGCCGGTCACCAACGGCTCGACCACTTGGTGTGGTTGTTCTCCAAGCTGAGGAACTGGTTTGGACTTCTTGTAATAGGCTTTCCTAAGTGTTCGGTCATAGTCCGATAGCTTTAAGGCCTCCTTGTTTGCGGTGGACATTCCCTTGAAGAAATTCTTCACGCTCGGGTCAATAGGTATCTTCTTTTCAGGACTCCGAGGCTTGAGTTGCCTCTTCACTTCTCCTGCCACATAAGCGTCAAGCTCCTCTTGACTGCAACCGTATGGCGGCTGCTTGTTTTTGGTGGTGTCAACTTTGGCCTTCTTCGTTGCCCTTGTGTTGGCAGGAGGTGGAGCTTGGCGAGACCTTGTCTTGGGAGGTGCAGGCGGACACAGTGGAGGAGGAGGCGGAGGAGGTGGAGGAGCCGGAGGAGATGGTGCAGGAGGAGGTGGCGGAGGAGCCGGAGGAGATGGTGCAGGAGGAGGTGGCGGAGGAGCCGGAGGAGATGGTGTAGGAGGAGACGGCGGAGCCGAAGGAGATGGTGCACGAGACGCCGCTTGTCGCCTAGGGGGATGACGTACCGCTTGCACCATAGTATAATGGCGTGGATTGTGTCTCGTAGATGCGTCTCACCGTCTCCTCCTGGGTAGTCCAACTCGAGGTCCTCGTACACGGCTTCCACCAGCTCAACTTCGACCCTTGAGTATCCTGCTGGAATCGGCCTGCAGTGGTAAGTCCCTGAAATGTCCGTCGGGATGGCCATTCCCGACGCCACCTTCACGTGATGAGAGGTTATCTATTAGTAATCAACCTAAGCAGCAACTTGCGGAACGTACGAGTCAAAAATCATATATAACATCGAGCATACCTTGATTGATAAGTTCTTGAAGGGAATATGCAGCTCACATGGTGTCCGATGCGTGTCTGCCCCTTCAGGATATATTTCCGGTAGAGATCTCCCTTGAAGGTCTGGAACTGTTCTGCCATTTTCTTAAGAGTCCACTGTTTCACTATGTTCTCTGTACCCGCAGGGAGCGTGAACGTCTCGAGCATTGTGGTCCACAGCATCTCTTTCTCTGATTCCGGGACAAAGCTGTCATCACCCCCGCGTGCCCTTATTCTGCGCCAGTACACCTTGCTAACAGGCACGTTATCCCTCACAACCCAACCGCTGTGGCGTACAAAATTCTTAGCTGCTTGTGCCGGGGCACTAGGTCGGCCGTTTGCGTCCACCTCAGTTATGATGTGCCGACCCTCTATCTTCTTCGTGGCACCTCATTGTCCGCGTGCCCTCTTCTGTCCAGCGGAGGGATGACTTCCACTAGCCTCCTCCTCGTTCCCCTCCGCATCCCTCTCCACGTTCCCCTCCTCGTTCCTCTCTACATCCCTCTCCGCGTTCCCCTCCTCGTTCAAGTACTGGTTTGGATCCTCGTTCCCCTCTTCTTCGTTCCAGTACTGGCTGCTTCCCGATGCGATTGTATCGTATAGTATCTGTTCCTCATCGTGATCAGCCATCTGTTCATAGAAGAAATATTTGCTAAACGTAATATTAACACTCTACTAATCTTGTATTAAAACTCAAATAATCATATATGCTAAGTCTAAGTGTCGTGTATTTGTACGGTAGATAATCATATATGCTAAGTCTAATTAAGTTTCGAATATTACATCTCTAATAATCTTATATTAAATCTCTAACAATCAAATATGTTTCGAATATTACATCTCTAATAATCTTATATTAAATCTCTAACACTCACATATGCTAAGTCTAATTAAGTTTCGTATATTAAATCTCTAATAATCTTATATTAAATCTCTAACTATCTCTAACACTCAAATATGCTAAGTCTAAGTGTCGTGTATTTGTACGGTAGATAATCATATATGCTAAGTCTAATTAAGTTTTGAATATTACATCTCTAATAATCTTATATTAAATCTCTAACAATCAAATATGTTTCGAATATTACATCTCTAATAATCTTATATTAAATCTCTAACACTCACATATGCTAAGTCTAATTAAGTTTCGTATATTAAACCTCTAATAATCTTATATTAAATCTCTAACTATCTTTAACACTCAAATATGCTAAGTCTAATAATCTAATAATCTCTAACACTCACATATGCTAACTCTAATAATCTAATAATCTTATATTAGAAATCTAACAATCTTATATTATATCTCTAACAATCACATCTTTACATCACTTGCCTGCGCGAATTCCTTCGAGGGCTAGCTATCACTTTGGCTTGAGGGACAACGTCTTCTCTGCAACATGCAAAAAAAATATATTAGTCTAAATGCAAAGGAACATATAATGTATTTCACGTTTTCAAGTATATATAATCATATATATATGCTAAGTTCAACAATAGTTTAATTATCTCGTTCGTACACATTTCGCTCGCGTTCGTTCTCACACTTTTAGTTCAAGTGCATTCACGTTCGTTACCGTTTCAATCACGTTCGTTCGCGTTTCATTCACGTTCGTTCGCGTTCGTTCACTAACACTCACGTTCGTTCACATTTGAGTCACGTTCGTTCGCGTTCGTTCACGTTCGTTCACGTTTCGTTCGCGTTCGTTCACGTTTCTTTAACGTTTCGTTCGCGTTCGTTAAGCATTCGTTCGCGTTCGTTCACCTTCGTTCGCGTTCGTTCACTAACACTCATGTTCGTTCACGTTTCAGTCACGTTCTTTCGCGTTCGTTCACGTTCGTTCACGTTTCGTTTGCGTTCGTTCACGTTTCTTTAACGTTTCGTTCGCGTTCGTTCACGTTCATTCACGTTCGTTCGTGTTCGTTCGCGTTTGGTCACGTTCGTTAAGCGTTCTTTAAGCGTTCGTTCGCGGCGGCGGCGTCTCGCGGCGGTGGGGGCGCGGTCCAGCGCCGTGGGCCAGCCCGGCGGCGTGGGGGCGGCGGCGGCGTGGTGGCGGCGGCATCGTCTTGCGGTGGCGGCGTCTCGCAGCGGTGGGGGCGCGGTCCGGCGCCGTGGGCCGGCCCGACGGCGTGGGGGCGCGGCGGCGGCGTGGCAGCGGCGGCGTCGTCTCGCGGCTGTGGGGGCGCGGTCCGGCGGCGTGGGGCCCGGCGGCGTGGGGGCGCGGCGGCGGCATGGGGGCCCGGTGGCGTGGGGGCGCGGCGGCGGCGTGCCGCGGCGGCGGCGTAACGTAGCGGCCCGGCGGCGTACGTCGGTGTTCGTCGGCGAAAGAGAGAGAGACAGAGAGCTACATCGAGTGAGAGAGAGAGAGAGAGGGCGGGGGCTCTCACCCAAGAGACGCGGCGGCGGCGTTTGCGGCGGAGGCGGCGAGGACCGCCAGGTGACGGTGAGAGACGACGGCGGCGTCGGCGCGGGGTTACCCTAGGCAGTGGCGGCGAAGGAGAAGCCGATGCTCGATCTCGATGGAAAAACGTCTAAGTGTTGGTGGAGAAGACGAGGGCGCACCGGGAATATATATACCCCCGGATGTTTACTCTCGGTTGGTGAGAAGAACCGGGAGTAAAGATGATATCCAACCGGAAGTAAAGATATTTTTCCGCTATTTCCAAATTCTTTTTTAAACCCGGTTAGGGTTAAGAACCGGGACTAAAGTTAATAGCACTGAATATTGAATTTCGTTGCATATATGTTTCTACAATAGTAAATAATGCATTAAAAATTCTAATTAACATATGTAAATCCCACATGCATGATTTAAAACTTTTAAAAATTCTAATAATCATATATAATTAGCATATGCATGATGTTAAATTGTTAAAAATTGTAACTAACACATGTAAATCCCACATGCATGATTTAAAACTTTTAAAAATTCTAATAATCGTATATAATTAGCATATGCATGATATTAAATTGTTAAAAATTGTAACTAACATATGTAAATCCCACATGCGTGATTTAAAACTTTTAAAAATTCTAATAATCGTATATAATTAGTATATGCATGATATTAAATTGTTGAAAATTGTAATTAATCATATATAACTAGCATATTCAACACATCCAAAATAATTTACAACAATTACGGCAATAGATCAGCGGTGACGGTTGTCCGCACGTACTTTCTCCTCACTATTGTTCCTTCCTTGTGATCGCTACGTGAGTAAGGGGTGTCTTCGTTTGATAGGAGGATGCTAGGGGTCAACCGTCACCGTGAAAGGGGGTTGCCCATCAAACTGATCGTAATCCTCGTCAGTCTTGTCCTCTACTCCGACGATTTTTCTTTTGCCTGGGAGAACCACGTGGCGCTTCGGCTCGTCAGGTCCTTTGCCCTTCTTTCCTTTGCTAGACATGTCCTTCACGTAAAAAACTTGCGTTACATCATTGGCAACGACAAAAGGTTCGTCCGAGTATCCAACCTTGTTAAGGTCAATCGTTGTCATCCCACTGTCATCAATCGTTACGCCTCCACCAGTCAACCTAACCCCTAACCCATTGGCACCGGAATAGAGGGATCTTGAGAGGTCCATAGTCAAGTTCCCATATCTCCTCGATGGCACCGTAATACGTGCCAATTGTACCATCGTGTCCCATGGCATCGATACTAACAGCACTGTTCTGGTTCGTGCTCTTCATGTCTTGGGCTCTTGTGTAGAATGTGTACCCATTGATCTCATATCCCTGGAATGTCGCGATCGAGCTAGATGGACCCCTCGCCAGGAAGGCCAGTTGCTGGTTAATCGTCTCGTTACCCATGAGATGTTGTCGCAGCCATGCGGGAAAAGTATCAAAGTGATGCCGTGTAATCCATGCGTCGGACTTACCGATGTTTCTGGCGCGAGCTAGAGCCAAGTGCTCCTCGATGTAAGGAGCCACCAATGAAGATTGTTGTAAAACCGTGAAATGGGCTTTACGGAATAAATTGTTGTCTACCGTCATTATTGCTTTTCTTCCGAGAGTCCCCTTTTCCCGTAGTCTCCCTTAATGGCGTGATTTAGGTACCCCGATTGGGCGAAGGTCTTCAATAAATTCTACGCAGAATTCAATGACCTCCTCTGTTTCATACCCCTTGGCGATGCTTGCCTCTGGACGAGCACGGTTACGAACATACTTCTTCAGAACGCCCATGTACCTCTCGAAAGGAAACATGTTGTGTAGGAACACAGGCCCGAGAATACCGATCTCTTTTACTAGGTGACAAAGCAGATGCGTCATTATATTGAAAAATGAAGATGGAAATATCAACTCAGAGCTGACAAGACATTGCACCACATCATTCTGAAGGGCTTCTAACCTATCCGGATCGATGACCTTCTGCGAAATTGCGTTCATGAAAGAACATAGCTTTGTTATTGTTGCCCGGACATTGTCTGGGAGGATACCCCTTATTATAACTGGTAGCAGCTGTGTCATCAACACGTGACAGTCATGAGACTTTAGGTTTGTGAACTTCTTCTCCTTCGTGCTTATTATTCACTTTATATTCGTGGAGTATCCAGATGGTACCTTGATGCTCTCCAAGCATTGAAACATACTTTCCTTCTCTGCCTTGCTAAGAGTGTAGCTGGCTGGACTCAAGTAATGGCTGCCTTTCTCCTTTGGTTCCGGGTGAAGGTCGCCGCGTTGTTCCATATGCTTCAGATCATTACGTGCTTCCAGTGTATCTTTCGACTTTCCATATACACCTAGGAAGCCAAGAAGTTTACGCAAAGGTTCTTAGTGAGGTGCATCACGTCGATTGCGTGGCGGACGTCCAAGAATTCCCAATAGGGTAACTCCCAAAATATGGAGTTTTTTTTCCACATCGCCGCGTGATCATCTTCGCTCTCTATGGGCTGGCTGCCAGGCCCCTTTCCAATCACTACTTTAAGATCTTTAACCATAGCAAACACTGTTTTCCCACGGCGATGTTTAGGCTTCGTACGGTGATCCGCCGTATGTTCAAAGTGCTTGCCTTTCTTCCGTACCGGGTGGTTTGCTGCAAGGAATCGACGATGACCCATGTACACAACCTTCCTACAGTGCTTAAGATACGTACTTTCTGTTTCATCCATACAGTGAGTGCAAGCCTTGTACCCCTTGTTGGACTGCCCGGATAGGTTGCTAAGTGCAGGCCAATCGTTGATGGTTACGAACAGCAGCGCTCGTAGGTTAAACTCCTCCTATTTGTCCTCGTCCCACACGGGGACACCTTCCTTCTTCCACAACAGTCTAAGATCTTTGACCAGTGGTCTTAGGAACACATCGATATCGTTACCAGGTTGCTTGGGGCCTTGAATAATAATCGGCATCATTATGTACTTCCTCTTCATGCATAGCCAAGGGGGGATGTTGTAGATACACATCGTAACGGGCCAAGTGCTATGGCCGCTGCTCATCTCTCCAAAAGGATTCATGCCATCCGTACTTAAACCAAACCGTATGTTTCGTGCGTCCTTTCCAAAGTCTTTAAATTTTATGTCGATGCTTCGCCACTGCGAACCATCTGCGGGGTGTCTCAGCCTTGTACCCCTGGTTGGACTGCCCGGATAGGTTGCTAAGTGCAGGCCAATCGTTGATGGTTACGAACAGCAGCGCTCGTAGGTTAAACTCCTCCTATTTGTCCTCGTCCCATACAGGGACACCTTCCTTCTTCCACAACAGTTTAAGATCTTTGACCAGTGGTCTTAGGAACACATCGATGTCGTTACCAGGTTGCTTGGGGCCTTGAATAATAATCGGCATAATTATGTACTTCCTCTTCATGTATAGACAAGGGGGGATGTTGTAGATACACATCGTAACGGGCCAAGTGCTATGGCCGCTGCTCATCTCTCCAAAAGGATTCATGCCATCCGTACTTAAACCAAACTGTATGTTTCGTGCGTCCTTTCCAAAGTCTTTAAATTTTATGTCGATGTTTCGCCACTGCGAACCATTTGCGGGGTGTCTCAGCATCCCGTCCTGTTGACGTTCTTCAGTGTGCCAACGCATCATTCTAGCATTCCCCTTGTTCCTGAACAAACGCCTTAGCCGTGGTATTATAGGGAAATACCACATCACCTTAGCAGGAATTCTCTTCTTCGTTAGCTGCCCATCAACCTCACCTGGATCATCTCGTCTAATCTTGTATCGTAGTGCTTTACAAACAGGGCATGCTTCTAGGTTCTCGTACTCCTCACCGTGATATAGGATACAATCATTCGGACATGTGTGAATCTTCTAAACTTCCAGTCCTAGAGGGCAGACTATCTTCTTAGCCTCATACGTTGTCTCGGGCAATTTGTTTCCCTCCAGAAGAATAATCTTGACGAGTTTCAATAAATCGCCAAATGCCTTGTCACTAACACCATTTTTTGCCTTCCATTGCAAGAACTCCAGAGTGGTATCCAACTTTTTGTGCCCCTGCTTGCAACCTGGGTATAACGATGTTCTGTGGTCCTCTAACATCTTGTCCAATTTATGGGCCCCCTTTTCACTTTCGCAGTCCTCCTTGGCATCCTGCAACATCTGACCAAGATCATCCGCAATGTCGTTATAATCAGCATCTATGTCCTCCTCGTCCGTTTGATTTCCTTCAAATCCAGCGTACTGAGCAAAGTCTGGAATATTGTTGTCTTCCACTTCGTCTTCTTCCATTTCAACCCCTTACTCTCCGTGGGATGTCCAACAATTATAGCTTGGCATGAACCCCGACTCAAACAAGTGGAAATGAATAGTCCTGGATGCAGAATACTCCTTCTGATTCTTACACTTATTGCATGGACAACAAATAAAACCCTTCTGCTTATTAGCTTCGGCCACTCTAAAAAAATAATGCACGCCGTCGATAAACTCTTTGGACCGCCGGTTAGCGTACATCCATTGCCGATCCATCTACATGAAATAAAAAAAAAATCGTACACAAATAATCATTCGTACAATAATGACAGTCATACAATAATGATAAAATAATCACAAACTCTTTCAACAGTCATGTAATAATGACATATCATTATTCATACAAAAATTATAAAATATTCCACCAAATAATTCTTATTTATTATTTTTAAGTTTTAAATTCTTTTAATTTTCAATTTAGTTTGTTTTCTTTTATTTAAGATTAACTTTCACTATATTTTCCTACTCAACTATTTTATAAAACCTTATTTAGCAAATAAACAAAATTTCTATATATTCTTTCTTTTCCCACACCAATTTTCTCTCTCATCAACTTACAACAAAATTTTGGAGACAAAAATATGTGTAAAACATAGCTCAAAATGTAATATGACCAAAAAAACATTGGAGGATGAAGTTGCTAACCTTGTAGGCACCTCCGATTTGTATATAATCATCAAAGTAAATTCACTATAAATTTTGGCATGACCTCCCCTCTTTTTTGAAGAAATTTTGAAGCTTGCTCGGGCTGGAGGAGGAAGAAGACATATATAAAGGGGTGGGATTTTAGTCCCGGTTGGTGTTACCAACCGGTAGGATCTTTAGTCCCGGTTGGTACTAAAGATCCCGGGGGGACCTGACAAGCCCTGACAGCATTTGAACCGGGACTAAAGATCTGGTGTTACCAACCGGGACTAAAGATCAAATATGCCCGTTACCCTTTTTAACCAGGACTAAAGATCATCCTTAGTCCCTGTTTTTGTTGCAACCGGGACTATCGTGGAATTCGGCCGATCGACGAAAGATGGTTTCTCCACCAGTGATGCTAGATCAGGACTTAATGAATTTGATGTCGTTGTCATTAACAAATGACACAGCATTGAAGAAAATAGTTAGAAGTTAATTGAGAAGTTAGAAGTAGTTAGAAGTTGCAATGAACTATCACTAGCATATACACATGGGCCAATCCATTAATTGAGAAGCCAATTCAAAATGTCTTGACGTACGATTGTAGTGCATTAGCGCATTCGTAATTTATCAACAACCTACATTCTTCGCAAGCACATTCCGGAACAAGCCAACAGTCGCTTCACTTCGAACCAAAAGGTGGCATGTTTTTTTGTTTATACAGAATAGCCAAATGACTAAATAGTTGAATATATTTGTGATCACATTTCAAAGTTATAATCGAATGAATTAATTATAAAGTTGAACCATGAACAGGGAATTAAGACTACCTCGCAGCCTGCAGATGGCAAAATGACACACTACTAAAAAAAACATTTATCCTGACGTGGAGTCTTTTTTTCGCAGGCGGACATGACCCTTGGAGTCAAATGACCGCCTACAAAAATATAAATCGGGGTGAAATTCGCTGTCCGATTTTCGCAGGCGGATTACTTAAGCGGTACCTGCGAAAATGATTTTCGCAAGCGGACCATCTATTTTCGTAGGCGCACCTTATGTGGTCCGCCTGCAAAAATCGTACCTACCCAAAAAAATAAAAAACTTTAATACTTATCTACTCCTCCAACCCATCCCCACCACTCATTTCCCCACACTTATCTCCTCCAACCCCTCCCCACCACTCATTTCCTCACACTTATCTTCTCAACTCTCTCACTCTCTCCTTCCCTCCACCGGCTTTTCAGCTCCCCCGTCCCTCCCCCTCCCCTCCCCTCCCCTCCCTCCACTGGCGGCGGCGCGCGGACGGGGCGGTGGTGGCGGAGCGCACGGACGCGGCGGTGACCCGGTGCGGCGGCGGTGGCTCCTCGGCCTCCCCTCCCAGATCCGGCCGAGGGAGGGCGGCGGCGGCGACGTGGTTCCCCGGCCTCCCCTCCCAGATCCAGCCGGAGGGAGGCCGGGGTAGGGTAGCGGCGGCCGCAGAGACGTGGGCGGCTCCCCTCCGGCGGCAGCCCTCTCCCGCTGCGGTGGCGGCGGCTCCCCGGCCTCCTCTCCCAGATCCGGCCGGAGGGAGGCCGGGGGAGGGCGAGGGCGGCGGCGACGACGTGGTTTCCCGGCCTCCCCTCCTAGATCCAGCCGGAGGGAGGCCGGGGGAGGGCAGCGGCGGCGACGTGGGCGGCTCCCCTCCGGCGGCGGCCCTCTCCTGGTGCGGCGGCGGCGTCTCCCCGGCCTCCCCTCCCAGATCCGGCTGGAGGGAGGCTGGGGGACGGCGACAGCAGCGGCGATGACGTGGGCGGCTCCCCTCCCCTCCTAGATCCGGCCGGAGGGAGGCAGGGGGAGGGCGGCGGCGACTCCTGGTGCGGCGGCGGCGAGGCGATTTTTTTTGATTTTTTATTGGATTTTCGCAGGCGAGCTATTGTCCCGCCTGCGAAAATGGTTTCACTGTCGTTGGTCTGCAGGCGGTCCTCCCCTCCGCCTGCAAAAATTGCTTTTGGCAATCTGCGAAAATGCTTTTTCTAGTAGTGACAGGAGCAGTTTATTTACGAGTTTAATTGAGAAGCATGCTTGGTTAAAGTTAATTCGGAGAAATGATTTTATTCTCGGGGTTCACGTACCACGCACGTATGTATGTACGTCGAGTCATTATTTTCGGAAACTAGAGACGGTAACCTATACGAGCCTTTTAGCGGACCGATCGCGAGTTGGACACCTCACCTAATTAAATTCATCGGAAGTTTTTGTTTCCTAGACAGAATACATCGATTGTTTGATTGAAACGGGAAAAAAATGATATGTTGGAAGCGACATGAGAAATCGACACTGCACCCTACAGATTAATTTCTTCAGGATCTAAAAACTATCTCCAACTCCAGTAATATCATCCATTATTTCTCAGTCAGTCAGTCCCTCTTTCTTTTTCTCTAAATATTTCAAAATACGCTCTATGTATATACCTAGTTTTACACCACCATAATTCAAGCATAGATATTTCTAACGCATAGAATTCAATAATATATAAATTCATAATTTCAAACATCACAATTCAAATTTAAATTCAAAATTTTCAAACATCGAAATTACAAATCCTACGTGCAAATGCTTTAAGATAGGGAGAATAGCCCATTTGGTCCCTAAAGTTTCGCCTTAAGGTTAATATGGTCCTTGATATTTTATTTTATCCAATCAGATCCTTAAACTTTGTCATATGGTCCAATATGAACCTTAGGCCCACCTAAAACGCCATGTAGATATGCCATGTCATCATCTTATTAAAAATGGATGGTGAAATATCTTATTTGTCCATTTGTATGTGATACAAAATACTGTAACTAATTAATCCTATAAGATTAGATAATTTAATATAATCCAGGAATTGATTTATCCACAAAATTGATTATGTTACATGTATTGATAGACAAATCGATATATTTGAGTATTTACGAATGTAAGTGTGTATGATATTTTTCCTTTTTCTTTTTTCTCCCTTATGTTGTATGTAAGGTATATTAGGCATTCCATGGTAGATTCATATAAGATGATGAGATGGCATGCCTATGTGGCGTTTTTGGTGGGTCCAAGGACCATAGTAGATTGAAAGATAGACTTTAAGGATCAGTTCGAACAAAATGAAATATCAAGGACCATATTAACCTTAGAACGAAAGTTAAAGGACCAAATAGACTATTCTCCCTTTAAGATACCACATGCACTGGAACAAGTTAGTTTTGATGGGTTCAGACCCTCATCTATGATGGGTAAACCCCACATCACATATGAGTGGTTAGCGATGACTTAACTCACGTTTGACGGGTGGAGGCCCATCAGATGTGACAGACACCTCTAACGGGTTGTATCATGTGACCCGTCACACATGTGGAAAATCACAGAAAAAAAAGGCAAAAAGGAGTACCAACCCTTGGCTCAACACCCATCATCGATGTAGATTCCGATGAAAGAAATACTTCTGTGTTGCAAGTTGCCATCACATTCATCAGACTCCAAAATCTCTATGAACAAAGAATGTGCTTGGGCGCTGATGGAGTGATGGCACAGAGGAAGAAAATGTTCGAAGAGCAGCTTGGGACAACGAAGACCACTAAGCAGCCACGCTCCGCCCATCGGTCCCTTGAGCACAACCAGCCATGCCGACCCATTCTATGCTTCCTATAGGAAGCAACCTCCGCCATCAGAAAACAACTCCGACGAGCCCACATCACTAGCAAGTAAACCGAAGAACAAAGAAGGGCCACTGCACCGACCTGCATGACGTGGAGGGTGGTGTTAGGGTAAGGGGGGGGGGTGGAGGGGTGCATGGGTATAGGCGCTGAGTGTGTGGACGGATCCGCGTCTCCCTACCTCGTGGAGGCTGCATCCGACATCCAGCGGTCAGGTAGCGAAGGAGGCGGCTGCGAGTGGTCAGATCTGGCGACAAGCGGTTGGGGAGCAAAGGAGGCATGTTCTAGTGGTCGAATGCAGCAGCGGGCGATCAGATATGTGTACCCTGACCTCTTGGAGGTTGGATGCGATGCCCTATAGTCGAGTGGCAGCGACCAACGGTCAGGAAAAAAAAGTGGCAGGACCCCGCGGTTGGAGATGACGACAAGTGATCGGTTCCACTCCCCTGATCTTGTGGAAGCCAGATCCGACGCTCAATGATCAGCAGCGGCGGGTGATCAAACATGAAGGAGATTTCAAAGAAGATGTAAGGGAGAGAGAGGAGGAAGTTAGGAGGAAAAATGAATAGAGAGGAGGAGGGGAACGAGGGAAGGAGGAAGAAACGGATAGTGGTGAGGGGAGGGACTCGAATGGGAGGAGAGAAGGGAGGAAAGCTGCGACAGGTGGGTGGGGGTGGAGGCGCCCCCATCTCCACCTTGATGCACGACCTCCGCCATCGGCCCCATCTCTACTAGTAGCCCCTGAGCCTGGGTGACCAGATCTAGTGGCCTACAAGCTGGGGGCACCTGGGTCCGAAAACATGGACGATGAATGTGAGCGGATCTGGTGTTGGTGGTGAATTTGGTGGGCGGATCCGGCCCTGAGCTCGGGAACCGGTGGATCTGGTTAAAGGTGTTGGAGGGATGGGAGGCAGCAAGGAGGCGGTGCAAGCGGTGGAGATGGATGCCACCGTCTGCTCTGGTGGCTTGTGCAATGGCAACGACAGTAACGAGTGAGTGCCCTCGACTCCTGTAGGTTGTGCATGATTTTGATTTTGCAAAGGTTCACCTTCAGATTTCTACTTGAGTTGTGTTGTTGCCTGTGTGGATGTGCCTATATATTGATTGTTCTCAAATTTGAGATGAGGTATATATGTTGTTGAATATGGTGGGGATGTTCTAGCTCTGTAGATCTTTAATTTGCTTGTGTAGATCTGTAAACAAAATGCAAAGTTATTGTGGTACTTGCTTCCTGTGTAATATCATTGTGAGCTGAAGGATAGAGCTCTATTTCTGCTTTTTCGGGGGTGATTTTTCACATTTGTGACTGGTCACAGTATATAACCCGTCAGAGGTGTCCGTTACCACTTACTGATGGTGCACTTATCTGTAATGGGTCACAGTATACAACCATTCGAAAATGTATGTCACCACTAATGGATATTTACCGATCATTGATGATGTTGAGTCATCACGGACCACTTTTCTGTGACGAGGGACCTACCCGTCACAGATGATATGTTCCAGCATAGTGTATGTGCCACTTAATAAGTTTTATTTTATATTTACCATTACTTCACCGAAAGTATAACTTTGTATTTATTAAGTATATATGAGGTAGGCCACACCAATTATGACTTATTATTGTTTGGGCTGGTGAAAATAATTAAATAACATAAATTATAATTGAGACTCCAGAGTGGGTGGTGCGTCTTGCGTTTATTAATTCATAATTTCAGAATTATTAAATAAAGATAATTTAAAATTAAAACATTATGGTAAATATAACTTTATATTCATTAATGAATATAACTTTACAGAGATACCATCCATCAGTCCAGCCCAGCTCCCACCGTTATCGGAGTAAACAATATACTTCGATAAAAACAACTTCCCTACTTTCGACCCCACCTCACGTCTTGCCATCCCACTCCCACCATTATCGGAGTAAACAATTTACTTCGATAAAAACAACTTCCCTACTTCCGGTATATATTATTTTTTCCCATACCCAACAAACCACTCTCTCCCCCACTCCATTTTTCCTTTTTTTTTATCTGGATCTATCTACCATCCCAACCCACAGATCGGGGACGCACCATGGAGGAGGATGACGGTACCGTGGCAGTTGACGGTGGTGGCAGACGAGCAGTGCGCACCAAAGAGGTGGACAACGACATCTCAGCGGTTGAGGCAAAAGCGCTGCTTCGGTCCTCGCTGCCAAATGCCGGGCAACGCCTTCACCAACAAGGAGGAGTTGTTCACCTGGGCCAAGAACAACAACCGGGAACTGCTCCACGTCGACGATATTGACAAAATAAGCAAGTAAGGAAATAACACTCTAATTTCCAACTGCATACTCTACTTCAGGAAATAACACTCTAATTTCTATCTGTATACTCTACTTCACCTTCACATATAAAGCCTCAATTTCTTTTTAAAAATCAAATTAACGTGTAATCTACAATATTACCTGATTTAAATTGATGGACTGTACAAGTCCTACATTTGCACATCGTGCTTCATGTAGCTGGCCACCGAGGTTAGGATGGAATCAGCCAGTGACAGAGGTTGTTTGCTATTTTTCTTTTGCTCGTCGTCTCTATGACATGAACTAGAATAGTTTTGTATTTTTTTTCTGCTTGCTAGATGATGATGGCTACTGCTGCGCAGCCCTGGCAGTGGTTAGCGATGATAGTCCGGTGAGGTCATTGCCCAAGTGTGATGGCCGATATGGGACCCTGCCCATCAATGCAACAACTCCGCCCTGCAGTTCTGCACCTTGCCATGCAAATCCACACCACCGGCACTGCTCAGGAGGCTAGTGGCCTTCTATTCTCTGTTGTGCTCCTTGATGTCAATGAACCGGATGTGGCGGCGACAACGAGGATGGTCATTGACGCTAGACGGCGGGTGGCCCTCGTCGGTGTTGAGAATTTTCATGCTCATGATTGTATTGTACATGGAGATTGTAGATGGATAATTCTTTTATCCGCTGGCTGTAGTGCTGATGTAAAAATTTTAATCTTGTACTGTTGGGTAAATGTAATACAGATGGTTCTGTAGAGTTAACAATCATCAGTAAAAAAAAAAATCTAGAGTATACAAGCAATAAATAGATTACTAATGGAGAAATCTAACATTGCCGATCTATGTTTTATTTCCACTAATGATATTTTTTTACGCAAGAGGATAATTGGCATAATCTATCTACCACCCCTGTTTCTTTGGCCAACGTTATTTTTATGAAAATGTGAAAGTACATGCTAGTAAATGTATTACTTGTAGGAGATGTGAAAGTACATGCTAGTAAAAGCATTACTTGTAGGAGATGGTGTAAAGCCTTTGCTAATGAAATAGGGTATAGTAACTCTCGGAAAACAATTTACTCCCTACAAAGTACTATATCCATTTCAGATTATAAGACTTTCTATTATTACCCACATTCATATAGATATTAATGAATCTAGGTACACATGTGTCTAGATTGATTTATATATGAATGTGGATAATGCTAGAAAGCCTTATAATATGAAACGGAAGAAGTATTTTGCTTCATTGGGCTTACGAGAGGTAATTGTTTTAATGGGCTTTGGAGGAGAGAGGGAATTACTGTAAGTGGGAAGGAGAAAAACAGAGGGATATGGAACGGGAAAAACGGAGGAAAGATGTGAAGCAGAAAAAACGGAGAAGGGATCGCTGTGTAAGGCGCGTGGTATGCTAATCCGAGCATTGCGCGCGTATTAATGCTACAGTATAACTTTATAACCATTAATTAAAATATAAACTAGCTGGGTGGCCCGCGCAATTACGCGGTTAGCACCCATATAAAATTATATATTTTTTAATATGATTTTACTTAAAATTTATTAAATATATATCTCGTTGTCTTAAGATTTTGAAAAACCAAACCTTATCATCCACGTGTTTTTAGTTTTATAGTTTTTAAAAGTCACACCAGCTGCTACCCCTTATTTTTGTCATATTATTTTTTATTTGCTTACTCGATCTACCACTGTTTCTATTCATTCTCCTTGGAATATTTAAAGATTGGATCTAAAAACTTATAGGTTTTAAAGTTTATTGTGCTGTTGTCTTCTTTTTTATAATTTCTATAAGTTCCGTCAAACGCTACTATTATACTCCTCTATGACCGTCCACTGCATCTTCTCTTTATTGTTATTGCTATTTTAAAACTCGAACATACTTATCGTTTAGTTCATTTTTTTTTACATTCTAGAAATTCCGCTAAAACGTCAAATAGAGTTTCAAATCATCAAACTTATTTGCCAGCTAATCATCGACCACAAGCGTATACGTACAATAACGCAGTACAATGCGGAACGAATTCCGCTAGCAGGCCAGGTAGCGGACTCATGAAGCTTATCAGCCAACACGCTAATAATTAAATGGAAAAATCTTCCTGTTATAACCACCGCTCCATTACTCCTTAACATGACAATCTAATACAAAATATGATATATTTTAATACTTGATTCAGATTCATGCTACTATAATACTTCTTCCGTCCCATTTTAAATACAGTCATGCTTTTCTATGCTCAACTTTGATTGTCCGTCTTATTTAAAATTTTATTTAAAAAAATTATAAACATAAGTTAAGCATAAAGTCCTATTCATGTTTTATCATCTCATAACCACAAAAATATTAATTATAAAAAGTTTTCAAATAAAACGGACGATCAAAGTTGAGCACGAAAGCTCATGGTTGTACTTAAATGAGACGGAGAGAGACGGAGAGAGTATATCCAACTCCTACTATATTATAGTATTTTAAATAAAAGGAGTATTAATTAGATAGTGACACCGTGTGACTAAGTAAAGTGACAGACATGACAAGTAAGCCGGCACACGCGCACCGCTCTGGAAGCTGCAGCTTTAAATTTCGCCTCCATATATCGATCACATCCGGACCAACAAACCAACACACATCCAACGAAAGGGTGACCTACCAAACTTTAACTGTACAACGTAGGCAAAGCGCGCGGCATGAGCATGGCTGCACGTTTTCTCGACCGCCTCAAGGCTACGTACCAGTACTACCACCGTGCCATGGGCAACGTACTCCTCGTCGCCGTGCCGGCTGCTGCTGCCGCCCTCGTCGCGGTGGCTCTCCTCGCGCCGGAGGCCGAGTCGACGATGGTGGCGATCGGGCGTCTACGCGAGCTCAGGCCCGCGCACCTCTTCCTTGCCGTCTTCCTCCCGGCCGCCGCGGCCACCGTGTACCTCGTGATGCGCCCGCGGGCGGTGTACCTCGTCGACTACGCGTGCTTCCGCACGGCGCCCAACTGCCGCGTCCCTTTCGCCACGTTCCTCGAGCACGCGAGGCAGGTGCCCACGCTCACCGAGCGCAGCGTGCGGTTCATGACGCGGCTGCTCGAGCGGTCGGGGCTCGGGGAGGAGACGTGCCTGCCGCCGGCGCACCACTTCATCCCGACCTACAAGTACTGCACCCTCGAGGCCGCCCGTGCCGAGGTCGACCTCGTAGTCTTCTCCGCCGTCGACGAGCTCTTCGCCAAGACCGGCGTCAGACCCGACGACATCGACATACTCGTCGTCAACTGCAGCCTGTTCTGCCCCACGCCGTCGTTCGTCGACATGATCGTGAACAGGTACAAGCTGCGGAGCGACATCCGCGGCATGCACCTGTCCGGCATGGGCTGCAGCGCGAGCCTCATCTCCATCGGCCTCGCGAGGAACCTCCTGCAGGTGGCGCCCCACGGCTCGCGCGCGCTCGTCGTCTCCACGGAGACCATCACGCCCAACTACTACGTCGGGAACGAGCGCGCAATGCTCCTGCCCAACTGCCTCTTCCGCATAGGGGGCGCGGCCGCGCTGCTGTCGACGTCCCCGGCGAAGGCGCGGTTCCGGCTGAAGCACGTCGTGCGCACGCTCACCGGCGCGGAGGACAGCGCGCACCACTGCGTGTTCCAGGAGGAGGACGAGCACGGGAACATCGGGATCAACCTTAGCAAGGATCTCATGACCATCGCCGGCAACGCGCTCAAGGCCAACATCACGGCCATCGCGCCGCTCGTCCTGCCGGCGTCGGAGCAGCTCAAGTTCGCGCTCGCCTTCATCGCGCGGAAGGCTCTCAGCGGCAGGGTCAAGCCGTACATCCCGGACTTCCGCGCGGCGTTCGAGCACTTCTGCATCCACGCCGGCGGGCGGGCGGTGATCGACGAGCTCCAGCGCAGCCTCTGCCTCTCCGACGAGCAGGTGGAGGCGTCTCGGATGGCGCTGCACCGGTTCGGCAACACGTCGAGCAGCTCGGTGTGGTACGAGCTGGCCTACGTCGAGGCCAAGGGCCGCATGCGCCGCGGCGACCGCGTGTGGATGATCGGCTTCGGCTCCGGTTTCAAGTGCAACAGCGCGGCGTGGGAGTGCATCTCGCCGGCGCGCGACGCAGACGGGCCGTGGGCCACGTCGATCCACAGGTATCCGGTGGGCATTCCCGATGTGCTCAAGCACTAGGAAGACGTACAGGGCATCTCTGTCCTTCTGAATAATTCAGTGTTAATTAAAACAGAAAACTGTAATATTCCTGTTTAGTGTGTGTGAGAGAGTGTGTGACTCCTTCTACGGAGTGCATGGAGTTGCTACAGAGTATAAAGTTGTCGTTGACAGGTACAATAATGTTATGATTATTGCGAATATTAAAGTTGATAACGGAAAAGGAATTATCTTTTCTTGCCTCCACCAAGTTAAGGACATATGGTGTTCACTGATCACAATCTACACTGTTGCCCTTGCTGGTCATCCTCTGTCAATTTATTCCCTCTGTCTCACAATAAATTTATTAGTTCCTTTCATTTGTTGTAAAATAATAATTTTTTAGATAACCGTAGTATCAGAGTTTATAAAAAAAGAGAATAAATATATTCAAAATAGATGATTAATTGTATTAAGATTTAAGAAAGTGAGGGTATTTTAGTCTTTTAAAAATCACCAGAGAATTCACCTTTTATCCAATGCCCCAAACCATAAATATACCAGATGTGTTAAAGAACCACTAAAAATTCTTTAGTACCAGTTTTAAAAGACCAACTCCCAAAAGTATGTTTAGTACCAAAAAGCCCTTTACTACTGGTTCTAAAAGCCTAAGTACTAAAAATACATCTTAAATACCTGTTGGTAACACTAATCGGGACTAAAGATCATGATCGGATTACCAACCGGTGCTAAAGATGTCTCTAGGGTTAGTTTAAAAAGGAAACATCTTTATTCAAGTTAGATATACTCCCTCTGTCCCATGAAAAACCAATCTAGTACTGGATGTGACACATCCTATTACAACGAATTTGCACATATATCTGTTCAGATTCGTTGTACTAGAATATATCACATCCAGTCCTAGATTTACTTTTTTTTTTGGGACGAAAGGAGTATGTAGTAGGTGGGATGGTAATGCATGTGAGGGTTAAGCTGAGAGATCTTGGGTTCGAATACTATATCCCACATCTTTTTTTTGACTTAGTATATCTTTAGTATTGGTTCCTTCAACCGGTACTAAAAATCTTATATCTCTCCTAGTGAAATTTTATATTTGTATATGTGAGATGAATGAAAATTAAATAAATATTTTAAAATGGAGGAAGTAACTATCACTACTAGAAAACTCATTTTCGGCATCGTAGGGGTTCGATTTTCGCACGCGGGCATGTATTCGGAGCCAAAACCCCGCCGACAAAAAATGTGTCACGCCCAGAAATTCCCGAATAGAATTCCAAGCAGAATGTGCATTAAAATCCCCGTCCAAGACCAGCCGGGGTACACAAACGACAATGTTGACATTCGGATCCACGTCGTACAAACATCATAAAAGTCTTACATAAATGCAGCGGAAAAACGAAAGATAATAGAAGCTAAGCCTTGATTTGAACTGCAGCGGGAACACCACTCCACAGGCATCCTCGACGGCACGGACGAAGCCTACTCCTCGGAGAAACCACCATCGGACATATACCCGCACTCTGGGGTTGGGAAAATAGAGCAAGACTGAGTACTACCCACTATACTCAGCAAGTCATACCGGAATAGGGGTATGATGCAGGGAATCATCAACGGAGAGCTAGACTGGTTCATTTGCATAAAGCGAGCATTTATAACAGGAGTTGAAAAAAAGAAAACAGGTGTAATAATTACTCAATATTAATCATCCACTGTCCAACGCTATCCCACGTTGCAACAGGCCCAACCATCCACCTAGACTATCCAATTTCATTAGACTAAATGTCACGCCCGGAAATTCACTAGTAATTTCCGAACTGATTTGTGCATAAAATCCTCGTCCAGGAATCAACCGAGGTACACAAATTGACAATTTAATATACAAATCCATCTTAATAATAACGTTACATACTTACAAAGAAAAAAAACAGCAGCGGAATTAACGGTCTAGCGATGGCTTCAACTCCACTCCCACAGGCAGCTCAACTGGGGTATAAGCCAAACGTCTTCTCTTTCTGGATCCTTTCTCTTCAACTGAGGTTGATTGATTATTGCAAGAATGAGCATATGACATACTCAACAAGCCACACAGCAAATATGCAAGTGCACAAGGATTCCAAAGGATGGCATAATATAGGCTCATTTGCAAAAGCAGCATTTAGCAAAACATTTAAGAGAAGTAAAACAGTGGAGTAATTAATCAGAACTTTTAACCAACACTGAAACAGCACACCCATGCTGCTCAGGCCCAACCATCCTGAACAACCATACCCGGCTGTACAGATCTAACTCCAAACCAGGAGCTAAGCAAATTATTACCAGGTATAACATCCATAATTATTGTGAGAGGTGTGAGACTAATCACGAAAAACATTGCTCAACTCGCCCATAACCGCGGGCACGGCTATTCGAATAGTTTTACTCTGGCCAGAGGTGTACCACTGTACCCACAAGACACAACCCCACATCATGTCACCATGTGCCTCAATACCACCACGGTACCTCGGAAAGGAGTTGTGACAATACCCCTTGCACAACATAATCCATTACAGCGCACCTTTCCTGGATCATAATCACCCCCTCAAAAACCAGAGGCATGGACTCCCCAGCGACCCCCGTGGACTTCTCGCCACTTCTCAGTCTGGCGCACTATAATGAATCACGTTATACAAAAGATAAAGCCGTTGCCCACGCTGGCTTGTGGTTGGCACGGTAAATGTTTCACAACAGTAGCTCGCGAACCGGTCCTTAATTGCCATGAGCACAACCATCAAAACCATATGCTCACAACCCACCTTAACCAGGTTTTAATTATCAGTTAATTAACATCACACGATTAACCATCGTGAGCTACCATTAAATATAACCATAAATAATAATGTAGTATATATGATTCATCCCATTAATGAGCTAATGTTTCTAAGCATTGCTAAGCAATTATATATATAACATTTAGCTGAACCAAACCAATACTTAAGGTTCAAGCTAATCAATTTTATTACCCAAGGTATCAAGGAATAGGGCATTCAATGCAAATTGGCCATAACAAAGGAATAGGTTCACACCACCCGATGACATTCGAAAATAAATGCACAGTTGAAATAAATAGAGAATTTAAATATAGGATCAACATGCTCAAAGGATTGTGTTTAGGATCTGTGTGACTTGCCTTGCAATAATCGATCTTCAATTAATCTTCTTGATCACTTCCGACGCACTCACGAACCTTCGCAACGACGGAAACGACAAGCTAACACGCAAAACGAAGAAAAAGACTAATAAAAACCAAATAAACAGTACATAAAAAGTAAACAAACATGTAGATCATAATTTTAGATGAATTATGAGACTTGAACGGCCTCATTCTGACTTCAAAAGAATTTATTATGAATTTTACAAGATTAAATCTAATTAAAGCCCATTTAAAAAAAATTAAATAAATTTAATTCAATTTATGGACAATTTTAATATGTAGATCTTTATTTTAGAAAAATTTAGAAACTTGAACCACCTGAAACGGATCTATGGTTATTTAGTTATGATTTTCCAAAGTTTTAATCTATTAGAAAATCGGGAAAAAAGGAAAAAGAGAGAGAGATGACGTCAGCCCTGGCGATGATGACGTCAGCACTAGGGTTGACGTCATGCTGACGTCAGCACGGCAACCGGCTCGGGTCGACGAGCTCGCCGGCGCTAGGGACAACGGCGGCGGGATTGAAGACCACCTACGCGTAGAGAACGACGAGACGAACCCGATGGTGCTCACCGAAGTGCCGAACGACGACCGACGACGGCCGGCGACGAGAAGAAGCGGCGCGGCGGCTCGGGTCGACGGCGGCGGCGAGCTCCGATGGTCGGCGGCGAAAAAGGAGGGGCGGCCGAGGTTCCTCTCACCACGGCGCACCTAACGGCGGCGACGACAAGCGGCGGCGACGGCGGAGACGGCGCGGCGACGACGCCGAAGACGGCCGGCGGCGGCGGCGGGCTTAGCGCACGTCGCGGCGGCGCTAGGAGGCACGGGAGAGCTCGGAAAAGGGGGCAAACGGAAGAGGACAACGAGGGGAAGCTTTATATGGCATTGGATCGAAGAGATCGAGCTCCAAACGAGAGGAATCGATTCGGGAAAAAATCAAACTCGGTTTTAGGGATAAAATCAAAACGAATTCGATTCGGATCCAAACCGCAACGATTCGCTTTGATTCTTGGGGGAAAAGAAAGAGGAGACCGAGAGGAACAAAACCCCTCAATCAATTTGAAGAAACGGAATCGGATTTGGACGAATTTAAGAGGAGAAAGGGCGGCTCGGACTCGACTCGGCGGCGGCCGGCCGGAGGAAGGAGATGGATCCGACAGGTGGGCCCCACCTGTCGGCCTCCGCGAGAGAGGGGAGCGGGCGGCGGCGGCTTGGGCCGGCATGGGCCGCGCGCGGGAGAGAGAAAGATAGAGAGAGTTGGGCCGAAATCGGCCCAACGGCCTAGGAGGGGATTTTTGAAAACTTTTTCCAATTAAAATAATCACTTAAATGATCTTTCAATTGTTAAAAATACTTCCAATGCTCAAATAATTTCAAGAAAAATCCTGAAAATACTTGGACACTCAAAGTACTTAACAAAATTATAATTAGACCATTTAATGATTAATTTAATATGTGGGTAATTACTGAAATGCTCTTTGTATGATTAAAATTAATAATTGAGCTCCGAAAAATCCGAGAAAATTCCAGAGAGTATAATTAACCATGGAGAATTTAATAAAAATTAAATCCATCCATGCTTTATATTAAGAAATTTTATTTCCCATATTTAACTTCACTTGTAAATTAATGAACATTTAATATAAATTCTAATAATAATTTATTAAATAATTTATAAATCCTGAAACAAAAATCAGGATGTGACACTAAACTAAGGTGAAACTAATCACGGTGAATCTGGTTGACCGCCCATAACCGCGGGCACGGCTATTCGAATAGTTTTACTCTGATCAGAGGTGTACAACTGTACCCACAAGACACAGCCCCACGACACGTTACCGTGCGTCGACATGCCACCACGACATACCGGAAAGAGGCCGTGACAGGACCCTTCGCATAACCCCCTCTAGCCAAGCGCACCACACCTCAGGTTTCACCCCCACTCCTCGCAAGGCAGCGGGCAGTCCCCTCTCGTGCCTAGGTGAATCCGGAAGCGACAGAGGCCGTCGCAGGGCCCGCCCCGCTCCATCACGCCCACCCTTGCCTGGATGCGTCAGCTAGCGGAAAGCTACACTACAAGCCCAGCCGTTGCCCACGCTGGCTTGTGGTAAGCACGATAAATTCTTCCAGGGTTTCCCGCGAACCGGTCCTTAATTGCCATGGGTGCGACTAGCAAAACCATGCACCCACAGCCCACCATGTGATTCCTTTTAATTAATTAACACCAAAGCGGTGGTACTAATCCAACATTACCATTAGGACCTACAGTCTAAACATTAATAAAATTTCCCTCATTGTGTGCTAGTTGAACTAAGCAAGGCTAAGCAATCCCTAGTCCAACCTCTAGTCAGGTTATATCCCAGGCTAACAAAGGAACAAGGTACAGAATAGTACGGCTATGACAGTAGGTAAACATCCCATTGTGATATTATAAAACAATGCAGTGTTTAAAGGAAAACGAGAGAGCATTTGCAATATAGGTTCAATATGTTCAATTGACAAGCATGACTTGCCTTGCTCTGCTGCTGGAGGAACCTCGGCGACAATCTTGAAGTACACCGGAGCGTCGGAAGAATCGGAATCTAAGCGACATACAAGGCAAACAATGCAAACATGCTATAAGACTACTGAAACAGAGAACAAAACCATTTTTAATGGATTCTACATATTTTTCTTGATTTACCGAGACTTGAATGGGCTTAAACGGAGCACGGATGAATTAGATATGAATTTTAGAAGATTCACTGTGTTTATTACTATAACAAAAAGTCCTTAAATCATTTATTGCGCAATAATTCCCAGAGCTGACGTCATCAAGGGGGGGCGCGGCGCCGACATGCGGGGCCCACCGGTCAGCGGCTCGGGAGAGAGGGAAAAGGGGCGCCGGCACGCGGGCCCCACACGGCAGCGGCTCAAGGGGGGGCGGTCCACCGTGGCCTGGGACCACGCGGGTGGTCCACCGCCGGTCCACGGGACCGACGGCCCAGATCGGCTCGGGCCGATCGGACGGCGCGGAGGCGACCTGGCTCGGCTCAAGACCGGCCAAGCGGCCACGGCGACGGCGACGGCGCGCGCACACGCGTTGCCGGCGACGGCAACCGGCGGCGGCGCAAAGGCGGCGCCGACGGGCGGGGGTGCTAAAGCGACGGCTAACGGGCGGCGGCGCTGAAGCGGCGGCTAGGAGGGAGAGGGAGGGGAATAGAGGGGAGAGGGCGCCTCACCGAGGGTGGCCGGTGCGGAGGAAGACGACGGCGAACGGCGATGGCGAGCCACGGGAGGACGACTGCAACCGGCGGACAGGATGGAGTTCGTCCTTGCGAACCCGACGGCGACGGTGGCGCGGCGCGGCGGTGACCCTAGCGGCGGCTAGCGGCGGTCGGAGTAGCGGGGACGGCGGTGGCGAGTGGTTGCACAGCGCGGGGACGATGGAGAGCTTGGGAGAGAGAGGCGGCGAAAGGAAAAACGAGGAGGAGAGCTCGGGGATGGATTTTATAGGGGTGGGAAGGTCGGGAACGACCCGAGCGCGTCCGATTTCGCCGGCGACGTGGGGAAGGAGAGAGAGAAGGTGGTGGAGGATTCGAAATCGAATCCCTCCCCTCTCGTGCACGGGCGCGGCCGGGAGACGCGGGGAGAGGGGGCGGCAACGTGGCGTGGGCGCGGGGACGCGGCGTGGGCGCAGGGAAAGCGGGGTAGGTGGGGCGCGACGGCGGCTGTTTCGGGGGTGGTGACCGGCGCGGGCGGCAGGAGGTTGGGGGAGGACCCGACAGGTGGGCCCCACCTGTCGGCGACCCCGGGAGAGGAGGGAGGCGGGTGGCCGGCTCGCGCGGGCTGGGCTGGGCCTCGGCCTTCGGCCGGCCCAGCGGGAGAAAGGGGGGGGGAAAGAATGGGCCGGCGGCCCAAGAAGGGGAAAAAAAGGAGGGAAAAGAAAAAAGGAAAAGAAAAAAGGAAAAAGGATTTTCCTGGGATTTAAAATTGCATGTGCTCCATTTTAATTGGTTAAAATTATTTCTAGGGCTCTGAAAATTCCACTAAAAATCCTGTTAGTGAATTTCGACATGTAGAACTCAGGAAAAATTCCACATGCTAATTTCGATTGTTATTTGCATTAATTTATTAATGTTTTCTCCTGCTTTACACTGCTATTTCCTTGAGACCATTTAAAACTTCAATTTAGGCTTGGGAAAGAACTTCAGGGTGTGACAAACCTACTCCCCTTAAACGGAATCTCGACCCCGAGATTCGGAAGAGCTGGCGAAGAGGTGCGGATGGGCGGCCTTCAACTCATCTTCCCTTTCCCAGGTTGCTTCCTCCTCAGAATGGTGGCTCCACTGAATCCGGCAAAACTTGGTGACCTTGTTTCTAGTCCTCCTTTCGCTGGTCTCAAGGGTGCGAACTGGCTTCTCCACGTAGGTTAGATCCTCCTGGAGATCGATGTGCTCCGAATCGGCCTGTTCTTCGGGTACCCTCAAGCACTTCTTTAATTGGGATACGTGGAACACGTCATGGATGCTGATCATGTTGGAAGGAAGCTCTAGCTGATAAGCAACTTCTCCCCTTCGTTGCAAGATTTTGTATGGTCCCACGAAGCGTGGTGCCAACTTGCCTTTGGTTTGGAAACGGTGTACTCCCCGGAGCGGAGTAACACGAAGGTACACGTAATCCCCTGCTTCTAATACGAGCTCTCGTCGGCGGTTGTCCGCGTAGCTTTTCTGTCGAGACTGGGCAATCCTCAGCCTCTCTCTGACAGTCCTGACTTTCTCTTCTGCTTCCGTTAACACTTCTGTTCCGAACAGTTGACGTTCACCTGTCTGATCCCAGAAGAGAGGGGTGCGACACTTCCGGCCGTATAAAGCTTCGAATGGTGCCATTTGGAGGCTGGCCTGATAACTGTTGTTATAAGAGAATTCCGCATAAGGCAAGCTTTTATCCCAAGCTCCACCAAAATCAAGTGCACAAGCCCTTAACATGTCCTCCAATATTTGATTAACTCGCTCGGTTCGACCATCGGTCTGCGGATGGTAGGCTGTGCTGAAATTCAACCGGGTTCCCAATTCTTCTTACAATTTCTGCCAGAACTTTGAAGTAAACTGACTCCCTCGATCAGATACAATCTTCTTGGGTACTCCATGCAGACACATGATCCTTGCCTGGTACAGCTCTGCCAATTTCTTCCCCGTATAGGTGGTATGTACTGGAATGAAATGTGCAACTTTAGTGAGTCGATCCACAACTACCCAGATTGAATCGTGACCCGATGCTGTCCGGGGCAGTCCTGTTATAAAGTCCATTCCAATCTCCTCCCATTTCCATTCCGGGATTTGAAGAGGTTGGAGTAAACCTGCTGGCCTTTGGTGCTCTGCCTTCACTCGTTTCCAAACATCGCAGAGTGCGACGAATTCCGCTATTTCCCTTCTCATGCTGACCCACCAAAACTTTTCTTTGAGGTCTTGATACATTTTGGTGCTGCCTGGATGAATTGAGTACTGAGTCTGATGCGCCTCAGTGAGTATCAAATCCTTCAGTTCCTTGTCGTCAGGTACGCACAATCTCTCTCCCAACCAGATTGTGCCATGTTCATCTTCGTGGAACTCCCGGGCTTTTTCGACCCTCATATTCTTCTTCAGCTTGGCTATTTCAGGATCACTTACTTGAGCTACTCTGACTTGATCCACGAGCGTAGGCCGTGCCACTAGGGCAGCCACGTACCCGTGTTCCACAAACCCCAAGTTGAGATGTTCAAGCTCCTGCTGCAATTCCTTACACACGCCTTCGGTGCACAAAGCATTGCAGTAGCTTTTCCTGCTCAAGGCATCTGCCACCACATTGGCTTTACCTGGATGGTAGTGGATGCTCATGTCGTAATCTTTGATTAACTCCAACCATCTTCGCTGTCGGAGGTTCAGATCAGGTTGGGTGAAGATATATTTCAAACTCTTGTGATCCGTATTGACTTCGCAGCGGTTGCCAATAAGATAGTGCCGCCAAATTTTCAGAGCATGAACCACTGCTGCCAATTCCAGGTCATGCGTTGGGTAGTTTCCTTCATGTGGACGCAACTGCCGCGAGGCATAAGCGACCACTCTGCCCTCTTGCATTAGGACACATCCAAGCCCGTGGCGGGACGCGTCGCAATAAACTTGGAAGTCTTTTGTCTGGTCGGGCAGAATTAGGACTGGGGCAGACACTAATTTCTTCTTGAGTTCGTCAAAACTCTTGTCACACTCGGCTGTCCATTTGAACTTCTCATCTTTCTTAAGCAACTAAGTCATGGGTCTAGCGATCCTGGAGAAATTTTCAATGAACCGACGGTAATAACCCGCAAGTCCAAGAAAACTCCGAATCTGTGACACTGTCTTAGGTGGGGTCCACTTGGTAACTGACTCCACATTTGACGGATCCACGGCCACTCCCTGAGCCGTAATGACGTGGCCCAAGAATTTGACCTCCGATAACCAAAAGTCACACTTACTGAACTTGGCATAGAGCTGGTGCTCTTGCAACTTCTCGAGTACCAGACGGAGATGTTGCTCGTGTTCTTCTTCAGACTTTGAATAGATAAATATGTCATCGATGAATACCACAACAAACTTATCCAGAAATTCCATGAACACTTTGTTCATCAGGTTCATGAAGAATGCAGGTGCATTGGTGAGTCCAAAAGACATAACCGTGCACTCATACAACCCATACCGAGTGGTGAAGGCTGTCTTGGGAATATCCTCTTCCCGTATTCTCAACTGGTGGTAGCCTGATCGCAGGTCTATTTTGGAAAATACCTTGGCTCCTTTCAGCTGGTCAAACAAATCATCAATATGCGGCAAAGGATATTTGTTCTTGATGGTGACCTTATTGAGTGCGCGATAATCGACACACATTCTTTTCGTCTTATCCTTCTTCTCCACAAAAATGACCGGAGCACCCCAAGGTGAAGTACTCGGTCGAATGTACCCTTTCTGCAGCTGCTCATCGACCTGCTTCTTGACCTCTGCTAGCTCGTTGGCTGCCATTCTGTACGGTCTCTTGTTAATTGGAGCAGTTCCCGGTGCCAAATCAATCCGGAATTCAATCTCTCTCTTGGGTGGCATGGTGGTGAGGTCTTCGGGAAATACTTCTGGGTACTCGCAGACTATGGGGATCTCTTCCAATTTCCTTGAATTCTTCTCCTTGGTGACCACTGGGATTTCCACCTCAGTCTGATTCAAAGAGACCCCTTGCTTTGATGAGACTAGTGATTTGTACACTACTGGTTCTCCCTTCTCGTTGGTCAAGGTGACTGTGCGATTCGCACAATCAATGACTCCCTTGAACTTGGTCAGCCAATCCATCCCAAGAATGACATCTAGGTCCTTGGATTCCAGAAGAATGACGTTGGCTAGAAATGGTGATTTTTGGATTTCTATTGTTAGGGAAGGGCTGAATTGTACCGAAGTGGAGCTATTCTCTGGGGTATGAACCCGCATTGGTGTGCTAAGTTCCTCTCTTATTAACCCATGCATCCCGACAAACTTCTTCGAAATGAATGAATGCGTTGCACCAGAATCAAAAAGTACTGTTGCAGGGATTGAGTTAACAGGAAACGTACCCAGTACGACCTCTGGTGCTGCTTGTGCCTCCTCTGCAGACACGTGGTTAACACGGGCCTGGACAAACCTTGGCCCGGCACGCCTAGGCTTCGGACATTTGTCAGCGAAGTGGCCAAGCTTGCCACAGTTGAAGCAGGACCCTGGCTTTGTCCCAGCCTCCTTCTTGGCTTGCGCGGATGGAACTGACTGTGCTGGTGCCATTGGTGGGCGTGGAGCTGCACTGCGATTGGACTGACTGCCATGGTAGTTCTGGCTGCCACTGGCGCCCTGATGGAAGTTACTGGCATTGAAAGGGCGGTGCTGGCGGACGATCAGGGTGGTAGGTCCACCCTGCTGCCCAGGAGTGAAGCGCGGACGCTGGTGGCTCCCTTGGTTGGACCGGAACTGCGCCGCCTTCCTCTTCCTATCCATTTTGTTGCGCTGATCCTCCTGACGAATTGCCTTGTCAACCAGCCTCTCAAAGTCGGCATAATCTCCAGATATCAACTGGTTGGTTAGTTCATCATCTAGGCCTGCTAGGAATTTCTCCTGCTTCTCGGCGTCAGTACGGACATCCTCCGGGGCATATCGCGCGAGGCGATTGAACTCATGGAGATACTCCGTCACTGTCCTATTGCCCTGGTGGAGTGCTCGGAATTCCCTCTTCTTTTGTGCCACGACCCCATCTGGCACCTGCGCCTTCCTGAAGCTGCGGCAGAACTCCGCCCAAGTGACTTCCGTGCCTGGCGGGCGGGTAGCCATGTGATTGTCCCACCAAGCTGACGCGGGACCTTGGAGCTGGTGTGTGGCGAAAGCGACCTTCTCCTGGTCATTGCACTGCAGGAGATTTAGCTTCTTCTCTATGGCATGGAGCCAGTCATTTGCCTCCATAGGGTTGGTGGTGCTAGAAAAGGTGGGTGGTCTGACGCGTAGAAACTCCGGCAGCTTGGACTGAGGAGGAGGGGGACCAAACTACTGCTGCTGCTCGGCTTGCCGCTGCATCCTTTGGTACATCTGCTGGTGCTGCTGCTGCATCTGCTGCATCATGGCTGTCATCATCTGCGTCTGATGAGCCATTACTTGGGCAACGGTCGGATTCTCGGGGAGTGGTGGCGGACCATTGCCGGAATTGCTGTTGGGGTGCACTTCGTCAGTGCGCTCTTCGCCGTTGCTGCCCTCGCCTGCGGCGCGGCTACCGTTCCTGGTGTAGACCATCTGGAGGAAAAACAGACGGGGAAAAGAAGAAAAATAGATGCTCAAGAACTAAGCTTTATTATATAGGACTTTAAACTGCGATTGTTCTGATCTGAATTAAAACACTTAAAACAACAAGCAAAAATCCTTATTAAGACAGCCATATCATAGGCACATGATATCGACCGTCAACTGACCCACAAGCGAGCAGACCTAAACACACAAACTAACAAGCAAAAGCTAAGCAGTCGATAAGCTAATGGAAAGCGAGCCTAATGCTCGGAACGGCTCCTGTGGTCGGTGGAGTCGAAGGCGTCTTCCTGCTCATCACCAGGTTCCTCTGAGCGGCTCCTGGAGTCTGATAGATACGCCTCGCCACTGCCTGGCTCTGTGCCACTGGAACTGCTGCTGCCGAGGTCGCGGCTGCCACTAGGAGTTGCAGACAACCAACCCCCATTGCCACTGGCTGGACCCCTGGCGGCTGACGCTGGAGCGAAGGAGAGAGCGGACGCGGGAGCTGCGGGAGGAACTGGAGGAGCTGCAGGAGGAGGTGGGTTCCTGGGCGCAAGCTGAATACGCACGGGTGCACTCGTCATCTTGCGGGGCGTGGTGCGGATCCGGACTCCTCCTGGAGCTGGGAGACCCTTCAGCTGAGCGTTCTCCTTCTTCAGGCGTGCTATCTCATCCTTCAGGGCTACGATCCTCACGAGCTTCCCATCATTCAAGGCCTTGGACGCCTTGTGCAGATCCGAGTGCATCCTGTCCATCCCCTTCATCACGGCGCACATGTGACCAAAGGTGGTGTCGTTCTCGCCGGCTGTCGAACGGAAAGCACTGACATCGTCGCCACCTGCTCGACGAGGGTGGAATCGGTACGCCGTGTCGTGGAAGATGTAGTTGTGGCGCTCCCGTAGTCTGGCCATCATCAGGTATGCTGCCTCCTGACTGGCGTGATCTGCTGTGCCTCCGGACGCCTCAACCACCATATTAGCGAGGCAGGTGCCCACATAGCCATGAACCTCCAGGCGGACACGGTGAGGAAGCTCGCCGCTGAGCGGTGGAACAGTCGTGTACTCTGGTGCATTGGGATAGCCCACCACCAGTGTCATGCGAGCCAATTCTGCCACAAAGTCATCCATGCCTTCTCCGCGGTGGTTGGGTGGGTGGTCAGCCATCTAAAGAAGACAAAGCGGTAGGATCAATGCATGCTCAAATCCAAGTTTAAATAAACAGAAAAGGACTCAAATAAGAGAAACAAATAAAAGCAGAATTTTATGCATAGATCATTTTGCATGAGAGCGAATAAATAAGACGGACTTACATAGCGATAAAATAATGGGGAAAATAGATACATCCTAGTAATAACAATAAGAGCAGAAATACCTTGCAACCCATATTCCTGAGCTAGGACCTAATTCATTTCACCCACCAAAACCCAACTGTCTGACAAATAAATCTCAAATAATTTTACTAAAACCCTAGACCGACTTGTTTCGACAAATCTCACTTAAACGAGCGACCAAGATTTTTCCCTTGAACCACAAGAACAGATCCCAATTTTCCCGGAACAAATTCAATTGCAAGAACATATGCAATGAAAAGGATTCAGAGGGCTCTTAGGGTTTTCCATTTGGCTTGTCCTACGGTCAAGGTCGGCTCTGATACCAACTTGTCACGCCCAGAAATTCCCGAATAGAATTCCAAGCAGAATGTGCATTAAAATCCCCGTCCAGGACCAGCCGGGGTACACAAACGACAATGTTGACATTCAGATCCACGTCTTACAAACATCATAAAAGTCTTACATAAATGCAGCGGAAAAACGAAAGATAATAGAAGCTAAGCCTTGATTTGAACTGCAGCGGGAACACCACTCCACAGGCATCCTCGACGGCACGGACGAAACCTACTCCTCGGAGAAACCACCATTGGACACATACACGCACTCTGGGGTTGGGAAAATAGAGCAACACTGAGTACTACCCACTGTACTCAGCAAGTCATACCGGAATAGGGGTATGATGCAGGGAATCATCAACGGAGAGCTAGACTGGTTCATTTGCATAAAGCGAGCATTTATAACAGGAGTTGAAAAAAAGAAAACAGGTGTAATAATTACTCAATATTAATCATCCACTGTCCAACGCTATCTCACGTTGCAACAGGCCCAACCATCCACCTAGACTATCCAATTTCATTAGACTAAACTAGGGTGAAACTAATCACGGTGAATCTGGTTGACCGCCCATAACCGTGGGCACGGCTATTCGAATAGTTTTACTCTTCCACCTAGACTATCCAATTTCATTAGACTATTCGAATGGTTATGGGCGGTCAACCAGATTCACCGTGATTAGTTTCACCCTAGTTTAGTCTAATGAAATTGGATAGTCTAGGTGGATGGTTGGGCCTGTTGCAACGTGAGATAGCGTTGGACAGTGGATGATTAATATTGAGTAATTATTACACCTGTTTTCTTTTTTTCAACTCCTGTTATAAATGCTCGCTTTATGCAAATGAACCAGTCTAGCTCTCCGTTGATGATTCCCTGCATCATACCCCTATTCCGGTATGACTTGCTGAGTACAGTGTGTAGTACTCAGCCTTGCTCTATTTTCCCCTCTCCCCCCAGAGTACGAGTATGTGTCCGATGGTGGTTTCTCCGAGGAGTAGGCTTCGTCCGTGCCGTCGAGGATGCCTGTGGAGTGGTGTTCCCGCTGCAGTTCAAGTCAAGGCTTAGCTTCTTTTATCTTTCGTTTTTCTGCTGCATTTATGTAAGACTTTTATGATGTTTGTAAGACGTGGATCCGAATGTCAACATTGTCGTTTGTGTACCCCGGCTGGTCCTGGACGGGGATTTTAATGCACATTCTGCTTGGAATTCTATTCGGTAATTTCTGGGCGTGACAAAATGTACCCAGGGTGGAGGGGGCGGTCCGCCTGCGTAGATCTATCTTTGCAGGCGGACCATATAAGCGGCGCCTGCGAAGATCGATCTTTGCAGGCGGCAGACGTCGTGCGCCTGCGATGATCAATCTTCGCAGGCGCCGCTTATATGGCCCGCCTGCAAAGATGCCCCTATATAGTCTTCTTCTTCCCCGAGCCCTGTTTATTCTCCCCAAAGTTTCTCTCTCCTAAAGTGACTTAATTATAGGGAGGGAGGTTTCGAACTTCAAATCTTCAGGGGATTTTTCTACGGTTGTCGAGGAGTGATCCTCTCTAGCGGGTGATCGTGAGACCCCCTTTGTGGGTTCGGCCGGGGGAGCGAGTGAGATCCGAGGTTTCTCAAGACAAAAGAGACATCAGGGATTTATACAGGTTTGGGCCGCTATGAAGCGTAATACCCTACTCCTGTATGTATGATGATTCTTCTATGCTTGCAAAGCTTCTGAATCTCCCATGTACAAGCTAGGGTTAGAGAAGCTTTAGTTTGGGGATCCAGAGTTCGATCCCCTCTCTCGCTAGGCATGGTCCTCCTTTTATACTTTAAGGGGATCCCACATATGCTGCGAGTGCTACCTAGGGAGAAAGGAAAAATATTCTCTATCTTAATTATATGTATTGTGCCTTAGCCCAGAAGCTATCTGCGTGTCGGCTGCTGCGTGGGGCCCATCATATCATGCGCGGCGCCCTTGTCATTCGTCGTTTAATGGTTGAAGACTTCCGGGTTCCTGTTCACACTAGGAAACAGATACCCGGGTCAGTTCAGAGTGGTTGGACCAGCTTTGACCGGGATAAGAGGCTGTGAAGCCCCTCATCATTATGATGGGACGGGATGGAGCACGCCACACGCCGCCTGACACACTGACAAGGCGAGGGTACACAGTCGCCGTCCCATCGGTCATTCGACCGGTCACAGACTGGTCAGATGCGCAGCACGCCGCATTAAATGCGGCATGGCGCGGCTGCATAGACCGCTTTAAATGTGGTTAGGTGGGCGTTAGGCGTGCCCACCTAACCCTGTACACGTGGGCTGATACGTGGAGGGGGTCGGGGTAGCTCGACCCCAAGCTGGGAGGGGGCAGCCGCCGCTTCACCCTGGGCTCTACCCCCCTCGGGGGGAGCCACGTGGGTTTGTGGGTGGCCTCCTCCATCTAGCTGGGAGGGGGCAGCCGCCGCTTCACCCTAGGCTCTCCCCCCATCGGGGGGAGCCACGTGGGTTTGTGGGTGGCCTCCTCCCTCTAGCTGGGAGGGGGCAGCCGCCGCTCCACCGACAACGGTGCTTAGATCACCGACATATCACTGACAACGGTGCTTAGATCTACTCATTTCCACACTAGGTATGCAATTTTTTAAGCTTTTCGACCACAATTTGTGATGGATTTATGCATGCAAAATTGTGAAGGAAATGCTCCATGTTTTTTAATTTAATTTCTTTTGATATGTTGATGTTAGATGTATGTGTAATACTTGATACCTCTTGTTGTAGTGGTTTAATGTGGTAACAGAAATTCTCAATTTTTTTTATTTTGCTATCACATCCACCTCCTAGTTCTAGATCTAGATCTAGATCTTGTCATATATAGAGAGAGAATAAAATTTTTAATTTCTATTTATTTGGTGCAATTAAAAAATAATTATATTAGTTTGTAATATGCCGATGATATGATTTTGTTAGATTTTCCTAATATACTAATTTGGCATGTCTGTGTAAAAAAAATAGAAATAAACTTGGTTTTTTTTATTAATTTACAATTAGCCTTTAGTTAATTAGTTTTGAATAGCGATAAGTTTTTTCAATAAACCCTACAAATATGGTATTAATTGTGCAAATATTTTATGTTCATTTTTTTAGAGATATGGAATGTCGGGAATAGATGTATCATTGGCCGAGGTTTTTGTCTCCATATAGAAACGAAGTGTCTAAATTTATTGGTATTGCTAAGGCACACGCTGAGAAGAACAATATGAGGAAGATAATTTGTCCATGTGCTGACTGTAAGAACGAAATATCCTGGGACTTCGACGATACTTTTAAAGTGAAGGAGCACTTAATAACTCGTGGATTTATGGACAAGTACGAAATATGGACACATTATGGCGAAGAACAAGTGGACGGGCCTGAAAATGTAGTTCCTACACAAGTTGAAGACATGGTGCATGACAATGGTTCTGTTGAGGACAAAATCGACCTAGAGGAAATGTTACGTCATGCAGAACCCGAGGTGCTGATGGGGTCGGTTAGAGGTTTAAATAACTTTGAAGCTTTACACAAGGCAGCTAAGGAAATTTTGTACGATGAGTCGAAGGGCTGTGACAGTGAGTTCACAACACTACGGTCAATTCTTGAACTTATGAGGTTAAAGGCGAGACATGGATGGTCTGATACCAGTTTCGACAGTCTGTTAAAACTTCTGCAGAAAATGCTCCCGAGGCCTAACTCACTACCATCCAGCACATATCAAGCGAAGAAACTCATATGTCCCCTTTCACTTGGTGTGGAAAAGATTCATGCGTGCGTTAATCACTTCATATTGTACAGGAAAGAGTATGCTTCTTTAGATGAATGTCCAACATGCGGTGCTAGCCGGTACAAATCGAATAGCAATACTGGCCTAGAACATCTGACACAACTGAGGGAAGACAAAGAAAATCCCGCGGCTTGTGATGTGGTACCTTCTTGTCAAAGACCGCATTAAACGGATATACTCAAACCCGTGAGATGCGGAACTAATGCGCTAGCATGAAGAAGGGCGCAAGAAGGATGGGATGATTCGACACCCGGCAGATGCTCGTCAGTGGATAAACTTTGATCCTTAGTATAGAGAGTTTGCTAAAGACTCACGGAACATTAGATTTGCCCTGAGTACTGATGGAGTTAATCCTTTTGGAGACATGAGCAGCTCACATAGTACTTGGCCAGTGCTTCTCACCATGTATAATCTTCCTACCTGGCTTTGTCAAAAGCGAAAATACGTACTACTCTGTATCCTCATACAGGGACCCCGTCGGCCTGGTATTGATATTGATGTATTTCTTGAACCATTGTTGGAAGATATGGCTGATTTATGGAAAGAGGGATTGAAATTGTGGGACGAGTATTTAAGGGAATACTTCACAGTGAAGGCCATCATTTTCGTGACCATTAACGATTATCCAGCAATGTTTTCAGTTTCAGGTCAAATAAAAGGTAAAACAGGATGTGTGATCTGCTTGAATGGAACGTACTATAGGTATCTCCCGTGTTCCAACAAGCTTGTGTACATGCGGTACCGGCGGTTCCTACGCACAAATCACAAGTACCGCAAGATGAAGGCGGAGTTCGATGGCACTGAAGAGACTGATCCTGCACCAAAACCTACATCGGGGGAAAAAAGTGTGTGCAATGACAGAGAAAATTGTTTGCAAGTTTGGAAAAGTGACTAAGAAACCATCAAAGGGGACAAAGCGCAAGAAACCCGAAAAGACTACGAAACCAGGGGATAGTAAGAAGCAAGATGAAAGTTCGAAGCCAGATGATAAACTCCCTCCCCCATTCAAGAGGCATTCCATATCCTTTAAGTACCTCCTGTACTGGAAAGATCTGCAGGTTCGGCATGCCATAAATGTCATGCATCTAGAGAAGAATGTGTTTGACAACATAGTTGGAACATTGTTGGACATGCCGAAGAAGACTAAAGATGGTCTGCAATCAAGGATGGACCTAGTCGAGATGGGAAACAGGGAAGAGTTACACCCTCAAGAAGGAGAGAAGAATGGCAAATTATATCTTCCACCGGCCTGTTTCACACTGACACCTGAGGAGAAGAAGTCATTTTGCAAGTCACTCTGTGATGTCAGAGTGCCCATAGGTTTCTCATCAAACATTAGTCGACTAGTTTCCATGAAAGATTTGTCAGTATCTGGTTATAATTCACACGACTGTCATGTCTTGCTCACCGTGTTTCTTGCAATTGCAATAAGAGCCATAAAACCAGAGCATTTAAAGGTTTCTATCACAAGGTTGTGCTACTTTTTCAACGCAGTGTCACAGAAGGTCATTAGTCTCGAAGAGTTAGGAAATCTCCGTACATTCGCACATGAGACACAGTGCCAACTTGAGATGTGTTTCTCTCCGTCATTTTTTGATATGATGGAGCACCTCATTGTTCACATAGTGCCGCAGATGGTTGCGCTTGGCCCATTGTACCTCCATCAAATGTGGTCATACGAGCGTTACATGGCGGTTTTGAAGGGTTACATCCGAAATCGTGCACATCCAGAGGGATCAATGGTTGAGGGTTATAGTACTGAAGAGGTTGTCGGTGCTGTATCGATTTCCTCAAAGATGGATATGCAATTGGAGTACCTGTGCCCCGACACGAGGGCAGATTGAGCGGCAGGGGAACGATAGGAAAGAAGAGATTCGTCACCCATGATCACAAATCATTCCAAGAAGCTCACTTCAGCGTGCTTCATCAGTTTGCTATCGTTGAGCCTTACATCGATCAACATATCGAACTAATACGAGCTAACAATAAGGGTCGCACCACTGAGTGGATAATGAAAGAACACAAGCGTCTCTTCATAGATTGGTTGCGAGACCTAGACTTACCTGAGGGACAAACTATCGATGAAATAACTATGAAGCGGTTGGCTTGTGGTCCATCAACTATAGTAAATTCTTGGCAGGGATATGACATTAATGGATACTCGTTTAGTACAAGAGCCCGAGATAATAAGACCTGTACGCAAAACAACGGTGTCCGTGTGGAGGCAATTGATGAAGCCGGGGAAAAACAATCATACTTCGGGTTTATTGAAGAAATATGGGAAATCGACTATGGGCACACAATGCAATTCCCCATATTTAAGTGCCAGTGGGTAAAATACCCGAACGGGGTCAATGTTGATCAGTTCGGTCTTACTGTTGTTGACCTGGTGAGTGTGGGTCACAAGGATGACCCTTGGGTACTCGCCAATCGCGTGGCACAAGTGTTTTATGTGAAAGACCCTTCAAATTTGAAGAAAGATATAGTGCTACCCGGGAAACAAAAGATATTGGGAGTGGATGGGGTTGAAGATGTCGAAGATTACAATCAATACGATAGTATGCCACTTTATAGTCAGTTTGTACAGAAGATTAAGAATATCGAGACATCTACTCAGAAGACCGTGAAGCCTTACATGTGCACGGACGGTGTGGGAAAAAATGTTAAAGGGTAATGATTGTTGAGTCGCATGTAAGCATCTAAGAAGTTAGTAGTTATGTAATGGTGGTATGTAAGGTGATGTGTGATCATATTGCAAATTGACGAACAATTGCACTCAACATTTTGCATATTAGTTTGTACTAATTTTTATGTGCAATTACCATTTGTAGGGTAACATTTACAGTTTTTTTTAAAAGAGGTTTAAAAATTTAGTAGCAATTTTTTATGTGCACTTACCATTGTTTGAAAACTTTTTTAAAAAGTTTTCAAACAATGGTAAGTGCACATAAAAAATTGCTACTATATGTTTTTTTAAAGTAGTAAATATTAATGTTTCAATCATTTAAGCAATATTTACATTTGAAAAGTAGTAATACTAAGGTTTGTCTATTTGTATGTACAATTACCATTTTTATTACAACTACTATAGACATTTTCAAATCACAAAAATGAATTAAAAATAATTCTGAAATAAATATACTCAGCTCTATAAAAATCATCGCAGGCATGCGGTGCGCCTGCGAATATTGTTATGCCGAGTAGGGTTTACATCTTTACAGGCGGACCGTCCGCCTGCGAAGATAGTAAAAGCGATCTTCGCAGGCGGACCGCCCGCTTGCGAAGATCCAGATCCTCTTCGCAGGCGGACCGTCCGCCTGCGAAGATCGTTTCCCCATATAAGGGCAAGCCCGTGGCGCCAAAATTTGTAAGTCCAGGCGGGAACCCTAGAAATTTTGGCGCCGTCAGGCTGCCAAATTTTTTCGCCGCCACACGCCTCCGCCTTCCTCCGCCGCCACCCGCCTGCGACCTTCACCCTCCGACCGTCGTCCTCCGCCGCCGCCGATCGTCATCCTCCACGCGCCGCCGACCTTCGAGCTCACGCCGGCCGCGCGCTCCACCGCGCCGCCAGCCGTCGATCCAGCTCCACCACCGCCCGCTCCCGCCGCCGGCCGCATCGCCGCCGCCGGCTGCTCCACCGCCGAGCTCCACCGACCGCCTCTGCATCTGCCGCCGCTCCACCGCCCCGCCGCCGCCGCCGTCCACCGCACGTGCGCGAGCTAGCGCTCCACCGCATCGCCGCCGCGGCCCCTCAACCGCCGCCGGCCGCTTCCCCCCGGCCCCTCCACCGCGCCGCCGGCCGCTCCACAGCCGCCGCCGCCATCTCTCTCTCTCTCTCGCAGTCGCGGTCTCGCGGCCGAACGGTTTCATCGGCCTGTCGTCGTCCACGAGTGAAGACGTCCTCGGCCAAACGGCTTCATCGGCCTTTCGTCGTCCATGAGCGAAGACGTCCACGGCCGAACCTCGTTGTCGGCCCTTCCTTCGTCGTCCACGACCGAAGCTCGTCGTCGGCCGTTCGTCGTCCGCGGACGTGTGTGCATGTGGGTGTTTCTTTTTATATGTGTGTGCATGTGGGTGTGAGGGGGTATATATGTGTGTGCATGTGGGTGTGAATGGGAATGAGGGGTTATATGTTGATTGTGAATGTGAATTTGGGAATGTGGGTGATATGTGAATGAAATTGGGAGGGTATGTTCAATTTTGCAGGATATGTGAATTTGTCAAATTTTTTTAATAACATGTGAGAGTGTATGTTAATTTTTTTTTATAAAATGTGGAGGATATGTTTGCCTTTTTATTTTTTTTAAACAACATGTCGAGGAAATGTAATTGTGAATTAGTGCACTACTTAATAATAACATATCAAATTTTGTACAAATTTGTTTGTACTAATTAATTTAGCAAATTAGTTTGTACTAATTAATAACATTTCGCAATTATGTACACAAGTTTCGCAATATGTCATAGTACAATACTTATCGATTTTTGTAAACTATTTTCGCTGAGTGTTAATATATGGGAATCTCAGAGAATTTAAATTTGTTCAAATGACATATTGTTAATATACAATTTATTTTTTATTTAAACAACATGTCGAGGAAATGTTATTATAAATTAGTGCACTACATAATAATAGCATTACTACAAGCCGTAAAGGATAATTTTGTACAAAGTTGTTTGTACTAATTTGAATAATTTAAAATGTGGAGGATATGTTTGCAATATGTCATAGTACAGTACTTATCAATTTTGTAAGCTATTTTCGCTGAGTGTTAATATATGGCCTATTGTTAATATAACAATTGTTAATATACAGATTATTTTTTATGTTAGAGGTTTGAAACGATGGCCGATAGTACTAAAGGGACTGAAGAGAAGGGTTTAGGAGAGCAAGAGCAGTCGCTTGCTGTTGTGGTTGCTCCGGAACCAACGGTCCCACCGGAAGATAGTTCCAACAGCGACGTAGCTGACGAAGACAATGAGTACTCGTCGCCAAGCGATCCTTGTCCAAACCCAAGCCCGAAGAGAAGGAAAAAGGGCGACGGTGAAGAAGGCGACAAGGACTACATTCCCCCTAAAGAAGGGGTAAGTAAACTTAATATGTAAACTGTTCACCGTGATTACTATTAGCCCGAGCTAATTCGAAACTTTGATATATACCTTCTCGTTGGAAATGGCGCCACGGTGATCAAAACGGCAGCCGAAGAAAAAAGATCCGTCGAAAGACGACGAGGTACCAGCTAACACAACCGGCTCAAAGAAAAGCGAACGGTCAGCAAAGGCGAAGAAAAGAAGGGGCGAGAGAAGCGTGAATAGAAAGGATGAAGGGTTCCATGTTGTTACCCATGTTTCGCCAAAAGGAGAGCCGCTCGCTCCTAAGACGGCACGTGCGAAATTCAGTTCACAGTGTGGCATCATAGTAAGGGAAAAGATCCCCATCACGGTCAAGGACTGGGATCATGTATCGAATGGGGATAAGGAAGACCTATGGAAAGAGTTGAAGAAAACCTTCTAGTTCCCGGATGGATCAAAGGCAGCAGTGAGGAATTGTGCACTGCAAACAATGGACAAGTCTTGGCGTGGTTGGAAAACCACATTGAACAAGAAATTTGTGAAGACAGGACATACACCGTTTTCGAGTATGCCAACATAACCCCGAAGCAGTGGGACGACTTTCTGACGTTCAAGAACTCCCCGGAAGAAATTGCAAGGAGCAAAAAGTATTCAGAGTTGGCCAAGAAGAACAAATTTCCTCATCGCTTAGGCTCCACGGGATATGCACCAAAGGTGGAGCAGTGGACAAAAGAGGAGGAAATGAGGAAGGCGGGGCAACGAGTACCAATGGAGGAATGGACACAGAGATCAAGAAACTGGGTAAGAGCTAGAAGTCTGAAGATCACGGATGAAGGCAAAGTATCGTTTGAAGATCCGGAGCTGCAGGGCGTTGCCGATAAATAGAGAATTTATCCAGTTCACAGAAGAAAGGATTTTTCAAGCCTAAGAGGGAGAAAGATGTGCTAAGTACGGCGTTGGGTACTCCTGAGCATGGGGGTAGGGTTCAAGGTGTGTCGTCCAAGATGAGTTGGAAGGAAGGGTTCAAACATGACCCCCACAAGACATGTGAAGCGTACAAGGATAAACTTAGGGACAAAGGGGCTGCGGATTTTGAAAGGCAAATGATGGAGTTCTGCGTCAAGCACATGCTTTTGCCTCACCCCGAAACCAAAGAACCTGAGCCAGATTACCCCTTCGATGACCTCAAAGAGAATACACCCTGCAGATTGCACGTTCCCATTGGACGCTCCGGGAAAACTCTTGAGGCCGCTACAGTCATTGCTATCCCTGGAAGAACATATAATGAAGAGTTCATACCTGATGCGTATGCCAGCCACAAGTGGTCCACGAGGGGTTTGAGTCCTACGACATAGACTTCCCTACTCAAGATGGTGTATCCGTACTTGGGGATGCGGTCGATCTTGTAATTCTCTGGCACAAGAATGACATATCCTTTGGATTGGGCACCGACGCCACGCGAAAAACCTTCGAGACCTCCTAAGAGGAAGGTGACTGATAAGGCGGAGGAACCCGAGATGCAAAAGGAAAATCCAGTGCCGGAAGTGCCACCGGAGATCCAGTGCCGGAGGTGCCCATGGAGATTCCAGTGCCGGATGTGCCCATGGAGATTACAGTGGTAGAACCAGAGGTGCAATTTGTGGCATTAGTCGGGTCAGAAATAGAAGAAGTACCAGGATTGGAATGGGACGGTACAGTGCCAGAAATATTTGAAGACGCTTCTCCTGCGAAAGACCCCGAGGTGCAAGAGACCACGGTCGCTGAGAAGGCCAGTACCAGTTCTGAGGTGCCTAGAGTGCTTAGGAGCCACAACTCCAAGTCCAAAGATGAGAACAAGGAGAAGTTCATGGTAACCATCTTCAGAGGGGGTAAGGAACGTGCCAAACTCGGAGATGATGAACCCTAGAAGGCCGCTGAACTAGCCGGGCCAACATACTTCGCAATTGATGATTGCCCGGAAAAGTACGAACATGGGAAAGCTCTTTTGCCGGATTGGGCAATAAACGAAGGACCATGGGAGATGAGAAGGTTACATACCTTCTACATGGATGCCAGCAAGAAAGACTTGGGCAATATAACAGCTCGATCACCGGCAGATTGCTTCGGCGAAGAAGGTTACATATGGCTAGATTTCTCAGATCTCCACACCATATATCGTCGGGATAAGATGAACGTCAACTATGTCAGTGTTTGGTGCATGTGAGTATGAGTTTTAATTAATTACATGAAAAATATGTACAATACAAATCCATGTGATTGTTACTAACAAACTTCTTCTGTAGGATGAAATACATGGATGCTAAGAAAAAAAAAGAACCTATCGGCTTCTTGGATCCAACTCGGATCTGTCAAACACAGCATACCGTGAGGCTTGCACTAGGGTCAGACCAGCTGAAGGGCAAGAATCAAAAAGAGATAGCTGAATACAAGAAGGGCTTGCACAAGGAGAAATTGATTACTGTCGCACAGTACATTGGGTGAGCCTTCCTGCACTTTCAAAATAAGAGAGTCGTCATGGCCGCCTATAATTTTAAGTAAGTCCAGAACATTTATCTTCTACGCATATGTCTTATTTTAGCTGGTACTAACTAACTATACTGTTGTTAATATGTAGCGATCATTATATCTGTTTACTCATCCACCCTAAAGACGGAACCGTGGTAGTCTTGGACCCTCTCGATTACAGTCATAAGCAATACAAAGAATTTCTAACAATCTTACAGTAGTAAGTAATTATGACTCTTGCATTTTAATATGAATGTATTATAAATAAATATCCTCCTTAATGTGAAACGGTATGACATCCATACAGTGCGTACCAATACTACAAGTTCAAGGGTGGAGAACAGACCCGAACAAGGGAGAAGCTGCTAGTACGTTCGTATTGGCTGGTAATACTCCACTCACTTAATGTTTTTCAATTGTTTCACTAATTGAAAATTTTAACTATTTTTTTCTATGATATGTACTGAAGTCCTAGAGGAACTGTCCTTTGCGGGTATTACACGTGCGAATTCCTTAGGGTTAATGAGAGGTACAGGACTAACGCAGAGGAAGTAAGTCTCTATACTATGAACTAGACAGCTTCACATATTTATGATACTAATATGTTGTTTATCTTCAATGCATGCAGTTGCCAAGATTAGAACGTCGAACAAGCTTCGACGATACAGGCATCATAAATGTCCAGCATGATCTATGCCACTTCATCCACCATGAGTGCTGTCATGTGAAAGGAGATTTCTTCGACCCAGATGGTGCCCTAGTGACAAGTGATGAATTCAAGGATCTTCGGGAGTGGAACACTGCTATGCCATAATGTAATTAGATGGCTAGTATTTGAAGTGACATTGTAAAGAAATATTGTAATATATATATTTTGGCAACACTTTTGAGTTATGCAATATATATAGATTTCTCAGTACCAAATGCTGGGTAATCTTCCAATATATGTACATAATAATCTACCTGCAAGAATTTCTAAATGGGAAAATTATTAATAAATTTACAGGCAAATTATTATTAAATTTCAATATTTTCTACCTATCTTCGCAGGCGGATATTTTCTTTTTTGCAGTCGGTCGATTCCTATTTTTGCAGGCGGACCGGACTAGCCAACGTCCGCCTGCAAAATTTATCTTCACAGGCGGACGGCCGCCCCGCCTGCGAAGATCGGCGATCTTCATAGTCGTTGGCTTACAGGCGGACGGCCGCCCCGTCTGCGAAGACGCTTTTGGCCCGCTTGCGATAATGCTTTTCCTAGTAGTGTATTTAAGCCTGATTCTTATGGCCGGGCAGAGTTGCCTGCACAGTAGCATTTCCGACCACACATCTCGAGTGACCTCATGTACATGTATCAGAGAGCTATGAGCACCTCCTAGCATAGAGGAACCCAATTCCTCTTGCACAAGTTCTCTCATCCATAAATCAACAATCATTAATTCTCCCCTGATCTTGCACGCACAAGACAAACCAGAGCATGTTTTGTGCGTACTCGAATTAACCCTTAATATCTGCTACTGGTGCTAGGCTGCTAGAAATTCGCCACTCTGTTCTCGGTTTCATATTGTTGGTTCTTCTTTTCTTAACGTATTTTATCATGCTCGCTCGCGCGTGCTTATGCTCTTACTAGTTTCTCGTGCGTTTTGGCTTCGAATTGAACTAGCACCCTAGTAGTCTAAATATAAGATGTATTAAGCTAATTTGGCATAAAAGTAGCACTAACAAAATCAGCAAAGTAGTACCGGAGAGTACGTCTACTCGATCGTGCCATTCAGTATCGTTTTCTTGCCATGCATGCACAAGACAAAGATAGAAAGGCAAAATTCATTAATGTCCCAATCAATTGGTATCATGTGTGTAGAGTCCACTTTCAAATACAAAGTACCACCCGACCTCAAGAGACTTATGGTCCTCCAATGTTCAAACCCAGTGCGACTGCCTATCTACTCGTGATGGCAATGTTTTACACTGGTGGAGAAATCATCTTTTGTCGGTCGACCAAATTCCACAACAGTTGCAATAAAAACCGGGACTAAAGATGATCTTTAGTCCCGGTTAAAAAGGGTAACGGGCATATTTGATATTTGATCTTTAGTCCCGGTTCAAATGCTGTCAGGGCTTGTCAGGCCCCCCCTTACCAACCGGGACTAAAGATCGTAACTTTAGTCCCGGTTGGTGTTACCAAACCGGGACTAAAGATCCCGGTGATCTTTAGTACCGGTTGGTAACACCAACCGGGACTTAAGTCCCACCCCTTTATATAAGACTTCTTCCTCCTCTAGCCAGAGCAAGCTTCAAAATTTCTTCAAAAAAGAGGGGAGGTCATACCAAAATTTATAGTGAATTTACTTTGGTGATTATATACAAATCGGAGGTGCCTAAAAGGTTAGCAACTTCATCCTCCAATGTCTTTTTTGGTCATATTATATTTGGAGCTATGTTTTGCACACTTTTTTGTCTCTAAAATTTTGTTGTAAGTTGATGAGAGAGAAAATTTGTGTGGGAAAAGAAAGAATATATAGAAATTTTGTTTATTTGCTAAATAAGGTTTTATAAAATAGTTGAGTAGGAAAATATAGTGAAAGTTAATCTTAAATAAAAGAAAACAAACTAAATTGAGAATTTAAAACTTAAAAAATAATAAATAAGAATTATTTGGTGGAATATTTTATAATTTTTGTATGAACAATGATATGTCATTATTGTATGACTGTTGAAAGAGTTTGTGATTATTTTATCATTATTGTATGACTGTCATTATTGTACGAATGATTATTTGTGTACGATTTTTTTTTTCATTTCATGTAGATGGATCGGCAATGGATGTACGCTGACCGGCGGTCCAAAGAGTTTATTGATGGCGTGCATTATTTTTTAAGAGTGGCTGAAGCTAACAGGTAGAAGGGTTTTATTTGTTGTCCATGCAATAAGTGTAAGAATCAGAAGGAATATTCTGCATCTAGAACTATTCATTTCCACTTGTTTGAGTCGGGGTTCATGCCAAGCTATAATTGTTGGACATCCCACGGGGAGTAAGGGGTTGAAATGGAAGAAGATGAAGTGGAAGACGACAATATTCCAGACTTTGCTCAGTACGCTGGATTTGAAGGAAATAAAACGGGCGAGGAGGACGGAGATGCCGTAATTGTTGTAAACTATTTTGGATGTATTGAATATGCTAGTTATATATGATGATTAACAAATTTAAATCATGCATATGCTAGGTATATATAATTATTAGAATTTTTAAAAGTTTTAAATCATGCATGTGGTATTTACATATGTTAATTACAATTTTTAACAATTTAATATCATGCATATGCTAATTATATACGATTATTAGAATTTTTAAAAGTTTTAAATCATGCATGTGGGATTTACATATGTTAATTAGAATTTTTAACAATTTAATATCATGCATATGCTAAATAAATATGATTATTAGAATTTTTAAAAGTTTTAAATCATGCATGTGGCATTTACATATGTTAATTAGAATTTTTAACAATTTAATATCATGCATATGCTAATTATATATGATTATTAGAATTTTTAAAAGTTTTAAATCATGCACGTGGGATTTACATATGTTAATTAGAATTTTTAATGCATTATTTACTATTTTAGAAGCACATATGCACAATATTCAATGCTATTATCTTTAGTCCCGGTTCTTAACCCTAACCGGGTTTAAAAAAAAATTTGGAAATAGCGGGAAAATATCTTTACTCCCGGTTGGTGAGAACAATATTTTTACTCCTGGTTCGTAACAACAACCGGGATTAAAGATAAGATTTTTAAGGGATTTGCTACATTTCGGTTGTCTGGAAACTTCAAAAATCTTAGCCAATTTTAATTACTACTCAACAATTTGTGCTCGATCCCATGGTTCTCCTAGGTAGCGGCATCTTTTCAAGCTCCCATGGTGATTGCGATGGTGATGACACGTTAGATTACGGTTCGAGGTAGGGGTTCCAGTGAGACCGTGAAGGGGGGGGGAGGGGGTGGGAGGGGGTTAGAGGACGAGGAAGAGGGGGTTTCTTCGGGTCTAGATGGATATCCATGGAGATGGTGGACATGGACTATGAAGCAAGACGGCGGCGGTACCGAAAATACTAGGTTGGAGGAGGTTAGTGGGGTAGTGGGATCAGGAATGCTTAGGAGGCACGGATGTTCCCGCGGCATTAGCCGCTGAAGACCGGGAAGGTCGTCGGGATAGGGGCATGCACCTCATCGTCGCTTGGGCTTAGGGAGAGGACGAGCAAGGAGAGCTAGAGGGAGGAGTCTGATCAGGTAGGGTCTTGTCAACCTCGGACTGCACGTGGGGTGGGGAGGCGATGGAACTCACGAGTGTTGTTTATGTGAGTGGCTTGCGTGCGTGCGTGTGGAAGGAAAGCAGGAGAACTTAAGGTGTTCATTTTATGAGGACATCACTTCTTTGGATACGCACAATACTCCTCAGGTTATTATGCAAGGTACAATCACCAAAGCTTGAGCCCAACAATTGAATTTACATGTGAGCTTATTCCTAAGTACCTCTTTATATGATTGTGGAAAAGATTGCTACCTAATGATCTAATTATGATTGTAAACTATGAAGAGAAGCTAGGAGATGGGCAAGGTCATCATTTGCGTTCAAATCAAGATAGAGGCCCGCCTCATATCAAGTATGAGTATACCCCAGAATCTAGGAGCTTCCCACACTAAAATCATCGCTCACATCTTATTTAGAATCCGTTTTTAATGTTCTACATGTATATGGAAAGCTAGTGAGACCATCTTTCTAATGGATTTAGTTCCACGTCGAAATTCCTTCTGAGTCAACGGAAATGTCGAAACAAGAGAGCATCTAGAATCAATCCGAGTGTTGCGTCGCTGTCTTTCAGGGTGTCAGGCCATGTATTGTATTGAAATCCATTAGGAACATGTCCAGGGATCATTGGTTGAACCGAGAACTTATAAATTCAATAGCTGCATTAAGTTAGGGTTAATTTTACTTATATTATTCTATCATTGGACACTTAAGTCGTTCATTGGTCTATAGAACCCAACTTTGAGATCTTAATCATTCATCTGTAATTGAGTTACTATATTTCTTGTTCTTACTTATGTTCTTCGATTTACAAATATTAGATTTTTTTAGGACTAAAATATAATAAACTTGAATATGAGACTTGAACAATATGTATGATACTATTAGGAGTACATGTCAATTTTTTCTAGAATTAGTCTTCTTGGTAAGGTCAGCTAGGCAAAACACATGGTTGATAACTAGAGAAATCGTAGTACTGTGATAGCTGGATCATGTGTGTTAGGTGTCCGCCAAATCGGTAGACATCCTAACTAACAGAAAATCAGACAGCCAATTGCCATCGTATTTACTGTAGTTGCACGACCTTAACATAATTTAGATCATCGAAAAGAGCGGCTGATGTTTTTTGATAATTTTAGATGACTATAAACATGATATTGCGCAATAATGAAGCCAACAATAATGTGAGTGGTTCTTCTAACTAGTGCCCTGGCCGCGTTCGATCCTCAAGAGAGAAAACACCTTATTTTTCACGCACACACTTCCCAAACTACTAAACGGTGCATTTTCTTAAAAAAAATTTATAGGGAAGTTGCTTTAAAAAACCTATATTAATCCATTTTTAAAATTTGAAATAGTTAATACTCAACTAATCATATGCTAATGGCTCATCTCGTTTTGCATATATTCTCAATCTTCTTTTTTCTTCTCCTCTCATGTTATAAGGGTGATAAAGGAAAGGAGATTAAGCTAGACTAGATAAATATCATGGCTACAAACACATAATTAATTGATATGCATGATATGTCTAATACCATGCTTTTTACTACACTGATCATACGACACCCAAATATGTTCAAAATAATTGAGGGTACCTTGTGATCTTTAATCGATTTGACATACAAATATTGTTGGCCAACCTGACAATGAGAAACTTATTGACTGCCGTAGGGAAGGCCATGACAAGCCAACAAAGATAGTCACTCCGACATGTCAACTATGAGCAGCATAGTTTTTACGTGGTGAGGAATCAGTAGTAAACTTTGTGGTAGTTATGCAATTAAAATAAAGCCAAGATCGTAGTTGACGGAAATGTACTGGTGGCCTGGTGTGATGGTCTAGTTTTATGCGCATGGCTAATTGGCTCCATTACAATATGCTCTCTCCGTTCTAATATGTAGCAACTTAAGATGTGATCAGATTCGTAGTCCTTAGATATTTTTGATCCCATCCTATGTTGCTAACATATTAGGACAGAAGGAGTACGTTCTTTTAAAAGAATTTTGGGTGGTGTGTTTTGTTGTTGTGTAGCGCCTCCTGTCCCCTGTATAATAATGGTATCGCTCGTCTTAGATATTTTTGATCCCATCCTATGTTGCTAACATATTAAGACACAGAAGGAGTATGTTCTTTTAAAAGAATTTTGGGTGGTGTGTATTGTTGTTGTGTAGCGCCTCCTGTCCCCTGCATAATGATGGTATTGCTCGTCTTTGGATCCACACAAGGGCACCGGAGGCTGTCGCTAACGCTCACCCAAACCTCTCTAAGAGTTATAAATCTACTATAAGCTTACATGGAGGAGAGAGGTAACGAAAAATCAAGGGTATTGGCTCTAATGTAAGAACTAGCTTAACACAAACTCTAAAATAAATACATTAAATATATAAGTGAGATAGAGAGGAGAAGAAAATTATTGTAGCCAATCTTCTATCTATCTATATATATCTATCTATACCTCTATACTTATACTAATCGGGCACTTTTTTCGAGCTCCCACATTAATTAATTAGAAAGATCTAACCATTGATTAGTTAGATTACTTTATCCTGACCGTAAATAAGAAAATCTTATTTGTGTTTAATTAGTTAACTTCGTGGGCCACCTTTAGTTAAACCACATCCAATCTATATGTACTCTCGGAAGCTAATACCGTGAGGGAGATCGATCTGCTGTCTGATGCCGTCCGGCCATCGCAACAGAAGATAAAATCGAGCTCTCTCTCATCGATCTGAAATCATCAACAATGCCACGGCCAGCCGGCAAGATCCATGATAAAAGTTTTCTTTGTGCATGACGATGTTGCTATACTGTGTCAATTAAGAGGATGAGATCAACCAGATCCAGTAGAAACCTCTATTTGGTGATCCAACCATAGTAAGTTTTGGGTCAGTTCTTTTCCATAGTTTCTATCTATCAGCCATATTAATTGCCGTGATTAATTTATAGAAACAAGGTATACATATGTACAACATCAACTTGACGAATACTTGATCCAGCAATGAGTTTCCTGTCAGTTCTCTTTCAATAATTCGTATCCATCAGCTATGATAATTGCCTTGCTGAATCTACAGAAACAGTGCATACATACGTACTGCATCAACTTACTTGATCCAGCCAAATATTAAATAGAGAGGTTAGAAATTGCATTTTTATTTCTTGATATATTCACACTATGCTAACATCGTGTAGATAGATCGATCCATGCATCCAAATCAAAGCATAATGATCGAGTTAGCTATACCAAATTTTGTGCAGTGCACCAAGGGTTTATTTATGTTGACTAACATAAAATATGTTTCAATTTATTTCTTAGGGTTTAATAAACTTCAATATTTCTTTATTTGAATTGAAAATAATTATTGTTTACCTGTCCTGGACTCCCAACTTAGCTTTTTGTTAATATAATTATGAAGTTCGACATCAATAATTAGCAAATTATCGCAACACGCTTTCATCAAGAATTTACCGAGTTAGCGATTTGTCGTTGATCTCTGTTTCTTTGAACGTGTGTTAAAGCAAACTCGCGGATGTGTAGTGCGTGTACTACTTTTGGGTAATTGCAAAAAATAATGTATTTTTTTCAATCTAATCCACTTAATAAATATGGAGTACTCAACTTGGAATACCGATATAGTATTTTATTAATTTAGTTGTAAAATTTAGAAATAATACTTAGTGAGTTGTAACTGGTATGGACTTCTCTTTAGTCAAGACCATCATTTGCAACGTAGGATTAGCAAAACTAAGAACATGATAGACATAGGTTTTGACAGGAACACATATGTAAAACAGGGAATTGAAAAACACAATAAAATGCATGAATATCTGTTCGCGTAGGGTACGAGAAAAATACGATAATTGAATGAGAGCAAAACACTCGGAAGGAAAATTCCAAGAGGTAGATCTCATGTAAAATTTCGTCTAAAATCTTCATATATTAAGTCACTCCTATGGAATTTTATATCATTCAAATGTGTTAAATCTTTGTTAATTCGATTAGGAATTAATTCGATCCCTTGCCATAATTAACGTTAACAACAATTAATAACCACCACATATAAGATTTTCAGTTACCCTTACGAGATGAAGACCACAACAATACCATCTAATTGTTCTTCTTTATATTCTGAAATGGCAGTTCACAATAGGTGCTACAGTTGAAATTAACTATATATGGATTCATATGTTTTAGTTGCATAAAGACCGATAATCCTAAAATTCATAGTTAGTGAATATGAAGTTGTATCCATCTTATACTATCAATATATTATCTTATTAGTTTAGTCCTAAATTTAAAATTCATAATTAGGAAGTTGCATGGACTCTTATTTTAATCTAAACCGCTCTAACTCTTTTTATGAAAAATAAAAAAAAACATATTAAATCCAAATATTTGGGGCACTTTCTACGAGGCCCCACGTTAATCAAAAATATCTGACCATTGATTAGATAGATCGTATAATTATCACCGTTGATTATAAGATTAAATCCCACTTTTAAAACAAACATAATGATCGCTTAACTACTGGATTATCTCCCCAAATTTTATCATTACTATCAATATATCTCCGTAACAAGACAAACTCAGAGTCACGGGACGGGAGCCTCTCCCCCATCACCCTTCATCCACAGATCGATCGGCAACGATTTTAGATTTGAATTTGGTCGGAGACTTCACTTCTTAACGTTAGCACCTGCGAGTCCTAGAAACTTTGCCGGCTGTTCACCGGCGTCGAAAAAGGCCAGGAGATTGGATTCCATTGATGATGAACAACCCAGAGACCTCTACAGATCAGGTGCTAATTTTTTCAATCAATATAGAATTCTAATTCAGTTGTCTTTCATGTAATCAGCTATACCAGTCTGCCCTTCTAAACGTAAGTGTTCAGGTATAGATCGAAAAGTTTACTTGCAACTAATTAAGATTATCCATCTGTGGTCGTTGCATCTTCTATCCATAAAGCCCGGTTCTCTTGAATTCTCATGTTCTGTGTGAACTATTTAATTTCTGATTTTTAATGTAGTAACGAATTATGTTGCTGATCTTTTGACTTAAAATTGTGTTTAGTAATAATTTTTATTTAGATACACATATTGACTGGATGCGCTGTATGTTCTATACATGCCTAACCACAGCTCAGAATACACAATTGATGTGTTCAATTAATATGCAAATTACACATAAATTGCAACAAAGTAATATCTATATCCTATATTGCTAACAAATCTACCACATGCTTAATCCAATTACATTAGTTGGTTTCACTCAATAGATGATTACATTAAAAAATATAATTTAATAAAAAATTTGTAGTTTAACATTTATTAATTGAAATCCAATTTTCGTGTTAAACATCTTGATCGGTTTTAAAAGCCTATTTAATATGAGTTATGGTTACCCTTACGAGATGAAGACCACATCAATACCATCTAATTGTTCTTCTTTATATTCTGAAATGGCAGTTCACAATAAGTGCTAAAGTTGAAATTAACTATGTATGGATTCATTTCTTTTAATTGCATAAAGACTGATAATCCCAAAATTCATAGTTAGTGAATATGAAGTTGTATCCATCTTATACTATCAATATATTATCTTATTAGTTTAGTCCTAAATTTAAAATTCATAATTAGGAAGTTGCATGGACTCTTATTTTAATCTAAACCGCTCTAACTCTTTTTATGAAAAATAAAAAAACATATTAAATCCAAACATTTGGGGCACTTTCTACGAGGCCCCACGTTAATCAGAAATATCTAACCATTGATTAGATAGATCCTATAATTATCACCGTTGATTATAAGATTAAATCCCACTTTTAAAACAAACATAATGATCGCTTAACTACTGGATTATCTCCCCAAATTTTATCGTTACTATCAATATATCTCCGTAACAAGACAAACTCAGAGTCAGGGGACGGGAGCCTCTCCCCCATCACCCTTCATCCACAGATCGATCGGCAACGATTTTGGATTTGGATTTGGTCGGAGACTTCAATTCTCAACATTAGCACCTGCGAGTCCTGGAAACTTCGCCGGCTGTTCACCGGCGTCGAACAAGGCCAGGAGATTGGATTCCATTGATGATGAACAACTCGGAGACCTCTACAGATCAGGTGCTAATTTTTTCAATCAAAATAGAATTCTAATTCAGTTGTCTTTCATGGAATCAGCTATACCAGTCTGCCCTTCTAAACGTAAGTGTTAGGTATAGATCGAAAAGTTTACTTGCAACTAATTAAGATTATCCATCTGTGGTCGTTGCATCTTCTATCCATAAAGCTCAGTTCTCTTGAATTCTCATGTTCTGTGTGAACTATTTAATTTCTGACTTTTAATGTAGAAACGAATTATGTTGCTGATCTTTTGACTTAAAATTGTGTTTAGTAATAATTTTTATTTAGATACACATATTGACTGGATGCGCTGTATGTTCTATACATGCCTAACCACAGCTACACAATTGATGTGTTCAATTAATATGCAAATTATACATAAATTACAACAAAGTAATATCTATATCCTATATTGCTAACAAATCTACCACATGCTTAATCCAATTACATTAATTGGTTTCACTCAATACATGATTACATTAAAAAATATAATTTAATAAACAAATTTGTAGTTTAACATTTATTAATTGAAATCCAATTTTCGTGTTAAACATCTTGATCGGTTTTAAAAGCCTATTTAATATGAGTTATGGTTACCCTTACGAGATGAAGACCATATCAATACCATCTAATTGTTCTTCTTTATATTCTGAAATGGCAGTTCACAATAAGTGCTAAAGTTGAAATTAACTATGTATGGATTCATTTGTTTTAGTTGCATAAAGACTGATAATCCCAAAATTCATAGTTAGTGAATATGAAGTTGTATCCACCTTATACTATCAATATATTATCTTATTAGTTTAGTCCTAAATTTAAAATTCATAATTAGGAAGTTGCATGGACTCTTATTTTAATCTAAACCGCTCTAACTCTTTTTATGAAAAATAAAAAAAACATATTAAATCCAAACATTTGGGGCACTTTCTACGAGGCCCCACGTTAATCAGAAATATCTGACCCTTGATTAGATAGATCGTATAATTATCACCGTTGATTATAAAATTAAATCCAACTTTTAAAACAAACATAATGATCGCTTAACTACTGGATTATCTCCCCAAATTTTATCGTTACTATCAATATATCTCCGTAACAAAACAAACTCAGAGTCATGGGACGGGAGCCTCTCCCCCATCACCCTTCATCCACAGATCGATCGGCAACGATTTTGGATTTGGATTTGGTCGGAGACTTCAATTCTCAACGTTAGCACCTGCGAGTCCTGGAAACTTCGCCGGGTGTTCACCGGCGTCGAACAAGGCCAGGAGATTGGATTCCATTGATGATGAACAACCCGGAGACCTCTACAGATCAGGTGCTAATTTTTTCAATCAAGATAGAATTCTAATTCAGTTGTCTTTCATGTAATCAGCTATACCAGTCTGCCCTTCTAAACGTAAGTGTTCAGGTATAAATCGAAAAGTTTACTTGCAACTAATTAAGATTATCCATCTGTGGTCGTTGCATTTTCTATCCATAAAGCTCGGTTCTCTTGAATTCTCATGTTTTTTGTGAACTATTTAATTTCTGATTTTTAATGTAGTAACGAATTATGTTGCTGATCCATTCTCTCTTCTTCGGTTTTCTCGGTGAGGTCGCTGGAGATTTCTCCTCCTTTCTTTTTCCTCTTTCTTCCTGCTGAGTAGCAGTCTAATCCAGTGATGTCTCCCTTTTTTTTCTTCTTCTTCCCCAGGGTTTCCTTCACCGTTCGGCTGCGCATTGCCTTCCCGTCGGAGCTACTTGCCTCAACGGTTTGGTCGGCCGCGTGCGCTCGGTCGGGAGGCCCTAGGGCCTCCACTTTATCTGCGAAGGTGATCCAATGAAAGCCTTCTAGATTACCTCCGATCCCATCGCTCCAATCCCTATTTCCGTCCGACCTCTCTCATCTAGCCTTCGCCTCCTCCAAAATCCACAACATGGTGTGCCGCTGATATGATTTTCCCCTCCCACCTCACTAGAAATCGTTTCTTCCATCGGTGACCATGGTAATCCTCACCTCCTCCATCCTTAGGTACCTTCCTGGACGCTATCCTCGCATCTTTGACCAATAGCCACGACCAGGGTCTGCATCACGGCACGGGGACCTAGCCTCACAATCTGAGGTGAAGCAACAGCCATGGCTGCTATTATGCGAGAGGACCATAGGTCAGTACGAGTGGGGCTTCTCTCCCTTCTGCTTGTGCCATGCTGATTAGATCTCTGTTCTGTTTTGGTCGTATGCTACCCTCACCCATCCTACTTTTGTTGGCATCCTATTCTATCTCTTTGATAGTAATCTTTAATGTTCTATGTTTACTATGCTAATTTGTGTGTGCATGATTTTATTCTTAATTGCAGCTGTAACTTGAATACATCACTGCCTTGCCTTTTCTGGTATGGTAACTGCTCTGGTAATCAAGTATAATATTCAAATCAATGATTCTATAGTGTGTTCGCGTTTCCTGCTTTTTTCTGTCTCAATTAGCCATATCTTTTAGTGAGATCTGCTTCCCCCTTCCATTGTTTACTTTGGCATGGAATACATTTGGTTCTAGCTTCTCATACACTATTTCCTTTTGTTAGAGAAAATAGGATGCAGACAGACTCAGAACACCATCTTCTCGAGCACATGATCTACACAAGTAGCCAATTCTGCACAAAGTTAAGTAAACTCTAAACTATATACATTGAATTTTGCTTCCCAATAGCAGTGTAGAAGATAATAGATTTTCTAATTGCTTTTCTTTATAATAGATTTTCTAATTGCTTTTCTTTGTATATGCTCATTACTGTCCTTGGTTTGTGCTTATTCATAACAAAATTGTTTGCCCATCCTTTTTCTCTACAAGATGGGCACATTTAAATGAACTATTTATCATTGATCCATGATGGAGATAATGCGTTGAAAGCTCAATTAGTCTGTTGCTTATTAATTTAAGTTAACCATTTTTCTTAGGTCAATTATTATCTTACATTAACATAATAGAGAAAAATTTTCACTTTTGAGAGGATTCAACACAATGTTTCATTCAAACAAGCGCCTTCAGCAACTGTTCATAGAAGTGCATTCTTCTTGACAATGTTTCATTTAGGATTTGACAAAGTAATTTTCAATTTATCAGAACTGATTTCTCATACATTACATCTTCATTTCATATTGGCCAGAGCATTGCCAGTGAGCGCGCTATAACTCTGGTATCCCAATCAGTGGCACTAAGTTTTAGGTTGACTGCAATGCTTTTTCTCTGCAGTTGCTCCTAACTGCAATTTCTTTTTGTCAAGCCTCATTGATGTATTCAACAAGTATCAGTCACTGAAGCAAGTTCTGCTGCAGCACAAATCTAACAGTGTTAGGTTCTCATGTTCTTCTGGTTATACTTAGCATTCTTTAATGTCAATTTATCACATTTCTGGTTATAGTTTCTTACTCTTTTTTTACAGCATCTGTATGAAACAACAACAGTCATTTCAGCATTCTTTCCTGCTGGTAGGACAAATGTGGACTCATAACAAATGTCCAAAATTGGCGTGTTTCATTTGACCTAAATAGTAAAAAGATAGGCATTAGTACAATTAGACATGGCTTGTGGGTAATCAGGCTTACCTACATGGTCATTAACTTAGCTATAAAGTTGTTGTTACTTGACAAGATCAGTTAACAGTTAATTGCCAGAACTAAGGCTTACAACTGGTACATCACTTCAGAGAACATACTTACTTAAACCCGCAACTTGCATGTACCATATTCTTCAGATACGTTGGTTGCCCATATAAAATGGGGTCTTAATTCCTTTACATGCAATAATTCATAAAGTCTGAATTCATCTTCAACAGTGCTTTGGTCACAACCAATTGAAGCAGTAGTTATAGATATTTCTTACCACACACATTTCTTATTGTAGTGTTCAAATAAAATAAATTCACTCTAAATATTTGCTTGACTAAAACTCAGTCACCTTTATTGCATTTCAGGATTCTGTTATAACCTGAAACATATTTATTCGACCCTTTATAAAGTTACATGTCCATATTATATATTCATATTAATATTAGTTTATTCCAAACTACAGTACAAATAAAGAATTTAACCATTTGGTAGTAATCAGTTGTTGAGCAAAGCTCCCAAATAGCATGTGTAATCAAGTTCTATTGTGTTGTATTCATGCTCTCAAATGGTGGTTACATCTTTATGCCACATTAACTTAGCTAAGCATTGACATTTGACAAGTGAAGTCCTTACATGATTACATATGATTTAATCTTTGTATAGATAACTTAAATAGCATATCCATAGGTTTTAGTTTTGACTTACACAAAAAAACTGCTATATTTAGTCACTGATTAATTCATTTATTTGTTGAGTTATTTCTCTCCTGTTGACTGCACTAATAACTGGTGCTTTATTCACTAGGTCAACATCTTCTCTGTTTATATATACCTTACCCATCTTTACGGAATCACAGTCACTGCACTTGCATCTTTCCCTTTTCTCCATTGATACTATCCTCAATCTATTAGTGTGGTAACACTGGTATATGTTCTATCGAATTGTATGATAGGTGATGCCTTGCTGAATGTTATTGGCACGATTGGAAGGATAATAGAGCAAAGATTTACCTTTTGTTTTTATGGTGTCCTGGCCATGGCCAAACACGGGAGCTCTCCATACATTAGTTAATTCTGCCTAATTCTAATACCAATGTAATTGCAAGTTGACATTGATTTCAGACACCACTTTGTGTAAAGATATTTTGTAGAAGTTCTTTTATCCTACTTCAACCATTACATGCCGAAGCAAACATGTCTGTTCTTGTGCGATCGATGTGATTCGGGTGAATGAAATTCAGACATTTGTCAGACCCATTACTTATAATGGGTGTTCCTTCAAATTCAATGGCAACGTCAACCGGGCGCAACGCAGCGCGCCAATATTTCTAGTAGGATCTAAATAGCTTAATCATTTCTCATCGTCCTAGCTACTGAAAATTGGTTGCTTCATCATTGATAAATCCAGCACAGGAAACTTTGGCCTCGCCAGATCAAAGAGTGATCACTTTTTTTACCCTACTGTACAGTTTAGACACTACTACAGATCACATTAATTACACACTACTGGAGAAGTGATCTTTAGAGGGTCGGGCGATTTCCGCGATTTCCACAATAATCCCGGTTTCAAAAATAACCGGGACTAAGGTGGTTTATTAGTCCCGGTTTGTAACTTCAAGGGGACTAAGGGTTCTTTAGTCTCGGTTTGCCCCTTGACAGGGCATGTCAGACCCAACCGGGACTAAAGATCGTCTCTTTAATACCAACCGGGACTAAAGACATTGCAGATCTTTAGACCCGGTTGGTGTTACTAACCGGGACTAAAGTTGCACGACTTTATATACCCCTTCTTCCACCTTGTTACCAACCGGGACTAAAGTTGCACGACTTTATATACCCCTTCTTCCACCTCTAGCCCGAGCCATTGCTTCAAAATTAACCTTTGAGGAGGGAGGTGCTGCCAAAATTTTAATAGATTTTTTTGGTGTTAATATACAAATTTGAGGTCTCTAAAAGGTTAGCAACTTCATCCTTCTCTATTTTTTGCTTAGCATTTACATTTAGACCTTTTTTTTTGCACATTTTTCCCTCTAGAAAATGTGATGGAAGATGATGAGAGAGAAAGTGTGTGTAGGGAATAAAAAATATATGCAATATGTTTATTTAGAATTTTATAAATTCTTGTTTGAATAATTACATATAATTTTGTATGAATGGTTAATTATGAAACTGAGTTAATTTAAAATTAAAATAATAACAACATATTAAATATTTGTTTGCAATGTAATTAAAACATGAATAATATGTAGAATGGATTTAATAAAAATGATTGTATGAATAATTATATTCAATTATTGTATGATTATTTAATTAGTTTGTAAATCTTGGATTTTATATATTTACGATTTATATGCATTTCATGTAGATGGATCGGCAATTGATGTACGTGGACCAGCGGTCGAAAGAGTTTATTGACGGCGTGCATTAATTTTTGGGTGTGGCCAATGATAACAAGCGTAACAATTTTATAAGTTGTCCATGCAACGAGTGCAAAAACCAGAAGGAGTATTCCACCGAACGAACTATTCATGCTCACCTGTTTCAGTGGGGGTACATGTGTAGCTACAATTGTTGGACCTCGCACGGAGAGGTTGGGGTTGCAATGGAAGAAGATGAAGTAGAAGACGAGAACATTCCGGACTGGGCTCAGTACGGGGGATTTGAAGAAAACAAAATGGGCGAGGCAGAGGTGGGTGTTGAAGGTAATGACGGTGCTGATGAACTTGGTCAAATATTGCGGGACGTACAGGAGGATTGCGAAAGTGAAAAGGAGGTGCAGAAACTGGAGCGCATGTTAGCGGACCACAGAACATCGTTATACCCAGGTTGCGAGCAGGGCCACAAAAAGTTGGGTACCATCCTGGAATTCTTGCAATGGAAGGCCAAAAACGGTGTGAGTGACAAGGCATTCGGCGAGTTATTGAAACTCGTAAAGAACATTCTTCCAGAGGGGAACGAATTGCCCGAAACTACATACGAAGCTAAGAAGGCATTATGCCCTCTAGGTCTGGAAGTACAGAAGATACATGCGTGTCGGAACGACTGTATCCTGTATCAAGGTAAGGAGTATGAAAACCTGGAAGCATGCCCTGTTTGCAAAGCACTACGATACAAGATAAGACGAGATGATCCAGGTGAAGTTGACGGACAGCCTTTGAAGAAGAGAATTCCTGCTAAGGTGATGTGGTATTTCCCTATAATACCAAGGCTGAAGCGGTTTTTCAGGAACAAATCACATGCTAAATGATGCGGTGGCACGCAGAAGAACGTAAATAAGACGGGATGCTGAAACACCCCGCTGACGGGTCGCAGTGGCAAAATATCGATAGAACATTTAAAGACTTCGGCGAGGATGTACGAAACGTGAGGTTCGGTTTAAGTATGGATGGAATGAATCCGTTTGTAGAAATGAGCAGCGGCCATAGCACTTGGCCGGTCACCATGTGCATCTACAATCTCCCCCCTTGGCTATGCATGAAGCGGGAGTACATCATGATGCCGGTTATTATTCAAGGCCCGAAGCCACCTGGTAACGACATTGATGTGTACCTAAGACCATTGGTTGAAGATCTGAAAGTGCTGTGGAGGAAAGAGGGTGTCCCCGTGTGGGATAAGGACAAGCAGTAGCAATTTAACCTACGAGCGTTGCTGTTCGTTACCATTAACGATTGGCCTGCACTAAGTAACCTATCCGGACAGTCAAACAAGGGGTACAATGCTTGCACTCACTGTATGGATGAAACTGAAAGTACGTACCTGAAGCATTGCAGGAAGGTTGTGTGCATGGGCCATCGTCGATTCCTTGTTGCAAACCACCCTGTACAGAAGAAAGGCAAGCACTTCGAACAGAAGGCAGACCATCGTACTAAGCCTAAACATCGCAACAGGAAAGCAGTGTTCGCAATGGTGAAGGATCTGAAAGTAGTATTTGGAAAGGGGCCTGGCAGCCAACCTATAGAGAGCGAAGATGGTCACGTGGCGATGTGGAAGAAGAACTCTATTTTTTGGGAGCTACCCTATTGGGAAGTCTTGGACGTCCGCCACGCAATCGACGTGATGCACCTCACTAAGAACCTTTGTGTAAACCTGCTGGGCTTCTTAGGTGTATATGGGAAGTCCAAAGATACACTCGAAGCACGTAATGATCTCAAGCATATGGAACAACGCAAGGGCCTTCATCCGGAACCGAATGAGAAAGGAAGCCATTACTTGAGTTCGGCGAGCTACACCCTGAGCAAGGAAGAGAAGGAGAGTATGTTTCAATGCCTAGAGAGCATCAAGGTACCATCCGGATACTCCTCGAATGCAAAGAGAATAATAAGCACGAAGGATAAGAAGTTCACAAACGTAAAGTCTCATGACTGTCACGTGCGTATGACACAGCTGCTTCCAGTTATAATTCGTGGTATCCTTCCTGATAATGTCCGGGCAACAATAACGAAGCTTTGTGCTTTCATGAACGCAATTTCACAGAAGGTCATCGATCCAGAAAGTTTAGTCGTCCTTCAGGAGGACGTGGTGCAATGCCTTGTCAGCTTTGAGTTGATCTTTCCACCGTCATTTTTCAATATATTGACGCATCTTCTATGCCACCTTGTGAAAGTGATCGGTATTCTCGGTCCTGTGTACCTACACAACATGTTTCCTTTCGAGAGGTACATGGGCGTTCTAAAGAAGTACGTCCGTAACCGTTCTCGTCCGGAAGCAAGCATCGCTAAGGGGTATGGAACAGAGGAGGTCCTTGAGTTCTGCGTAGATTTTATTGAAGACCTCCAGCCAATCGGGGTACCCGAATCAATCCATGAGGGGAGACTACGGGGAAAGGGCACACTTGGAAGAAGAGCAATTATGACTGTAGACAACGATTTATTCCGTAAAGCACATTTCACGGTTTTGCAACAATCTTCGTTGGTTGCTCCTTACATCGAGGAGCACCTGGCGATTGTTCGCTCAGAAAACATTGGCAAGTCCGATGCCTGGATTGCACGCCATCATATTGATACTTTCCCTGCTTAGCTGCAAGAACACCTCATGGGTAATGAGACGATTGACCGACAACTAGCCTTCTTAGCTAGGGGCCCTCCGGCTCGGTAACTACATTCCAAGGTTAGGAAATCAATGGATACACATTTTACACAAGAGCCCAAGATAAAAAGAGCACTAACCAGAACAGTGGTGTTCGTATCGATGCCATAAGACACGATGGTCCAACTAACACGTATTACGGTGTCATCGACAACATATGGGAACTAAAGTATGGACCCCCTGAAGGTCCCTCTGTTTCAGTGCCAATGGGTTAGGCTGACTGGTGGAGGCGTAACGATTGATGACAGCGGGATGACAACGGTTGACCTAAACAAGGTTGGATACTCAGATGAACCATTCGTCCTAGCCAATGATGTAATGCAAGTTTTCTACGTGAAGGACATGGCTAGCAAACCAAAGAAGGGGAAAGGGCCCGATGAGCCAAGACGCCACGTTGTTCTCCCAGGCAAGAGGAAAATCGTCGGAGTCGAGGATAAGACTGATGAAAATTACGATCTGTTTGAGGGGCAACCTCCGTTCGCAGTGACGGTAGACCCGAGCATCCTACTATCAAAGGAGGACACAACGTACTCATGCAATGATCATAGAGAAGGAACAACAGTGAGGAGAAAGTACGTGAGGAAGACAGTGACATAGGTTGTTTCATGGATCGCGATGTAAATTATTTGTATTGTACTGAAGGTCAAACAATTTCGATTAATTTGTAATATATTATTCTCAAATGCTTAATTATATGTGATTATTTGTATGAATATCTTAAGGACCGGTTGGATTAATTTATAATATATTATTCTCAACATCATAATTATATGTATTACGATTTTTCAACAATTTAAATAGCCCATATACTAATTATATGTGATTACATGTAAATTATTACGATTTTTGAACAATTTAAATAGGTCATATGATATTTATAAATGATTACTTCTATTTATTTACACTTTGAAAACAATTAAATAGGCCATATGTTATTTATAAATGATTATTTCTATTTATTTACACTTTGAAAACAATTAAATAATTTATATCTTAATTATAAATGACAATTCCTATTTATTTACACTTGGAATACAATTAAATTGGCCTTATGTTAATTATATATGATTATTTCTATTTATTTATACTTTGAAACCATTTAAATAGGCCTTATGTTAATTATGTTTTTTATTTCTATTTATTAAAAGTTAGAAAACATTTAATTCGGCCATATGTTAATTACATACGATTATTGGTATTTATTTGGATTTTGAAACCATTTAAATCGGCCATATGTTAATTATATTGGATTTATTGGTATTTATTTGGACTTTTAAACAATTTAAATAGACCATAACTTGATTTTGTGTAAACATCTTTAGTCTCGGTTATTAACAGTAGCCGGGACCAATCTAAAATTTGAAATAGCGGGAAAATATCTTTGGTCCCGGTTCGTGGCTCCAACCATGACTAAAGCCCGCTATAAATAGCCACTGCAACGGCTTCCCCGCACCACACTTAGCCACTTCTCCACCTCGCGCGCCATCACCGCCCGAGATGCCACCGCTGCCACCACCGTCGTTGTCGATGCCACCGCCATCGCCGCGCTCAGGCGCCGTCGCCAACGCCACCGCTAGCGTCGCCTCCCTCAAGGTGAGGGGCACAAATCTTGCACCTCCGATCTCTCCCTCTCTCCCCCCCTCTCTCTCTCTCGATCTTGATGACGCCACGACCTCGATCGCCGCCATCGCCATCGCCGCCACCATCGCTGCCATCGCCGTCGCCGCCACCACCGCCGCCACCTCCGCCGTCCCCGCACCCAATGCTCCACACGTCGCCGCCACCACCGATATGCCACTACCGCGCCGCCCCCGCCGCCGTCGAAAGATGTCGCCGCCGCTGCCACTGCCGCCTCCGACGCCAACGCCGTGGACGAATCGGGACCACCGCCGCCACTTCCAGCCGCCGACACCTGCACAGCCATCGCCGACGACACCGACAACACCGCTGCCGCCCAAACACGCCGCCGCCGACACCGACGCCGCCCACAGAGCTAGCACCACACCCGCCACGACGTAGCATGAGCGAAAACCCTAAACGGTCGAACGAACGAACGAGAACGTTTTAGCGAGTTAGCGAGAACGAGAACGAGAACGAGAACGACAACTTAGCGAGAACGTTTTAACGAACGAGAACGACTTAGTGAGAAACGTTAACGAACGACGACTTAGCGAGAACGTTTCAACGAACGAGACCGTTTTAGCGAATGAGAATGTTTTAAGGAACTAGAACGACTTAGCGACTTTCACGAACGAACGAGAACGACGACTTAGCGAGTTAGCGACTTTCACGAGCGACGACTTAGCGACTTAGCGAGAACGACGACTTAGTGACTTAGCGACTTAGCGAGTTAGCGACTTAGCCACCTTCCCAAATATGTCGAATTTAGACATACGACTTTATATGTCGATGGTATTCCAATTTCTATGTACATGACCTTGCTGTCTTTTTTTCTTTGCACGAATAGATGGCAGACCGTGATGAGGAACAAATCCTGTTAGACACGATCGCAGAGGGCAGCAGTCAGTATTGGGTGGATGAGGAGGGGAACGAGGATCCCAACCAATACCTGAACGAGGAGGGCAACAAGGAGGGTAACCAGGAGGGGACCGACGAGGGGACTGATAGCCAACCATCGGCTGGACAGAAGAGGCCACGCTGGAAAAAAGGTCCCATGAAGAAGCTGGAGGGAAGGCACATTGTTACTGAGATTGCCCCCGACGGCGAACCAGTAGCCCCGGCGGGTATAGGACGAAAGTTCGTGAATCATTGCGGTTGGGTCGTGAAAGACAACATCCCCATCAACATGGTGTACTGACATCGAACAAGGTCATGTGGGGATGAAGATAGTTTTCTCCCTAACATAGAGAAAGATATGCTGTGGACAACCATGCTGGAGACATTCATGATCCCTGAGGCAGATCGTCCAAGATGCAAAGAATGGACCCTGAAGAAAATGGCAGAACTGTTCCAGAGCTACAAATCAGATTTGTACAAGAGATACATCATCAAGGGCTTGACACCTGATTTCAACGACCATAAGAAGCTAAGTGATCACTGGGATGCGTTTGAGGCCTACAAGACTGGAGCGCAAGGGCAAGCATAGATAGAAAAGAACAAAGCCAATGCAGCTAGGAAGGAATACCATCACCAGCTAGGGTCAGGCGGATATGGAAAGGCAATCCCCAAGTGGGACAAGTTGGAAGCCGAATTGATAGCACGGGGTATCGAGCCGGCAATGGCTAAAATGGCCTGAGCGATCAAGGAACTGGTTCTATGCACACAGTGGATCACTCAATCCAGGTGATGGCTCCCTCATATTCGGCGATGAGATTCGAGAAGCAGCCCGCCGACTTGTGGATGCAGTTGAAGCCTCTACGCAGGGGACTTTCCGGCCAGACAGAGAGAAGGACGAGCTCGTCACCCTCGCACTACAGAATCCTGAGCATCCACAACGAACGCGAGGCAAAGGCATCGTTCCTTGGAAATATGAATTCAAAGAGGACATCCACACGTGTAGGAGTCGGATGAGGAGCAAGAGCAATACAGAGGCTAAGATCGTTGATCTTATGTGCAGGGTGTCCACCTACGAGGCAAGGCTGCAAGAGGAGGTTACGAAACAGGTGGACCAACGCTTGGCCGAGCAGCGCGGAATGGAAACGCAAGCTCCCGTCATGGTGAGCCCCTCGGGCAACCACAGCAGCTGCACATCAACGGGCCATGCTGGATCAGAGGGCATTGAGGCCGTGGTAGCTTACGAAGCAACCCTCCTGTTGAGGAGATCACGCAACAGACACCCTGCGATATGCATACTCCCTTCAGAAACTTGTCTATCAAGGTATGCGAGATATATTTATAGACTGCGAAATTTGTTACATATATATGTTAATTAGTAATTAATGAACTCGATTTCTTCTGAAGGTCGCATCTGGCATGGCCATACCCACGGACCCTTCGGGTACATACCATTGCAGGCCCATTCCACCTAGATACACAAAGGTCGAGATAGAGCTGATGGAATAAACGTACGAGGATCTCGAGCTTGACATCCCCAGAGGAGACGGGGAGAGGAAACTTGGAGACACAGCCCACGCCATCATACTCTGGCGGAAGAAGTACATTGTGTTTCCCGGGCAAGAACGGCCGTCCGCTCCTCCTTCCCTGCCGCAAGCACCGTCTCCTCCGCCTCCTCAGTCTCCCTCAGCTCCTTCGCCTGCACCAGCTCCTCCGCCTCCACCTCCTCCTCCGCCTGCACCTGCTGCCATGTCTGCACCGTCGGGTCCGCGAGCAATGACTCCTCAGCCTGCACCAGCTGCCAAGTCTACACCGTCAACGTCCCGCCCATATGAGCCCACGCCGTCAAGGCTGAAGAAGAAAGCCAAATCTGATGAGTCAAGGCTCCCCGGTCTCAAGAAAAGGGCGTACGACTTGACTTTGTAGGAGCTCGATGAAGCCGTTAGAGCGGAAGTTCGGGATGAGTTGAAGCCACGGAGTCCGGAAAAGAAGATCCCTATACCCCCAGCGGTTCAGGATCACTTTATTAAGATGGCCGAACCGAGCAAACTGGTCGTAGTTTCTGACTACGATCGAACATTGAGGAAGCCTCTTAAAGCCAAGCCTGTAGCAGTGAAATGCAGAAAGGAAGTTCCTCAGCTGGGGCTGCAGCCACAACAAGAGGTTGAACCGTTCGTAGATCCGGACCAACTCGAGATACGCAAGTTCTTGAAAGAAACTGGACTAAAGATGGAGCAGTTGCTAGAGGACGCACCTATCGAAACTGCTCTGGTCAAGTACATGTTTAAACTCGGTGAACCGCTAGTCACGCCTGATAAGATCAGAGAGCTACCTACACAGATGTACCGGTTCCATCAATGGTACAAGGACAAATCAGGGATGGGTAGAGAGATGTTTGGAGCGAGAGTGCGAAACTCAGATTATTACCAAGTAGATGATGTTCTTTGGATCCGTCACAAAGAAGTCTTTGACTTATACCACCGCGACGCCCTCGACGTCTCTATTATCAGCGCGTGGACTTTGTAAGTATTGTTTATAGTTCAATTTTGTTCCCTCTTTGAATGTAGCTCATACAAATTCCTATTCTCGTTGTAGAATGGAGATTCAGTTGTATCTCAGCACAACAAATTCAGTACTAGATTCATGGGCCCCCGCAAAGTGAACACGCTGATGCTGCAACACTACGAGAAACAAACCGAGGACAATATCCTCCATTTTCTGGTGCAGCATTATAGGACGTTCATACTACTTCCCTACAACACATCGTGAGTTCCTACAATCATAACTTCAATTTTGTTCCTTTATATATATAGAGAGAGAGAGAACTACTACATGGCACCCTAACGTGCCATTTAGCTAAATGGCTCTCCTCACACCACCCAACCACCCACTATTTGTATGGATAAAATTTTTACTCCCCTACTAACTCTCCCACCCACACATCCTGCTCATCTTCCTATAAGTATTTTTTTTACCGATGCATGTCTATTTATATTAGTTGTTAGTGCTGATCTATCATTCCCTATTCTCTCTCTCATTCCTCATCCTAATTTTTCGGATCTAGCAATTCGCATCCACGGCAACGATGAGAGGAGCGACACCAGCGACATCGATGAGGAGGCCTCCGATGAGCAACCAACGACGGCCGACGGAAGCCTCCAATATGCAGGCGGCGAGCCAGCGATCGACGGCGGATCCGGGCACTAGACGGGGACTGGCTGGCGTGGAGCAGGCAGTGCTCACGGAATCTGACCGGCGGTGGCCTCCGGCTACTCCGCTTTCTGCCTAAACCGCCGGTGCCCTACGTCTAGGGTGGCGTCGCTCCAGGCTCACGGCCAGAGAGGAGACTTGCTTAGTCCAACCTGTCCCCATTCACTCTCCATTTTTCCAGATCTGGGGGCAGCCGGCAGCATCATCGGCCACCGGGGCGACAACGTCTCCCTACACCGGCAATGTGGCTTGCTCCGAGAGAGTGAGCCTAGGCGGCAACTCGTGGACGGAGACGGCGCACCGCCGGATCTGACTCCTCCCCCGTGTTGCGATGGGCGACGGCAGCATCAACAGAATCAGGGGCACAGAGGAAGCCTGTCCTGATCGTCGGCGACTCGGCGTCACCTTCCCCTGACGCAGCCCCGCGTGGTCGTCGGCGTGCACATCCGCGCGTTGCCCCTCCAAATGGGACAAGTCCCCCACCGAGCCCTGCTCTTGGTTGGACGCCGACAACTGCTCATGGCTGAGCTGGGATTGGAGCTCCTACCGCATCAGTCTCTAGTCTCCGCCGCCAAGACCCATCCAGCCCATGCCCGCCTTCATGTGTGCCATCCACATCCACCCCCTCGCCACCGGTGTTCTTTCCTGCTTGGGAGAGAAAGGGGCATCTGGTCTGCTCGCTGTGCTGGAGCGATAGGGATGCTCACGGTGCTGAGACCGGCGCCGTCGCCTCCTCGCTCATCACCGCGCTGACTAGGTCTGCCTTGGTCATCTTCTTCTCTGTTGGGAGGAGCAGAGAGGAAGACTGCTCCACAGCCGCTGGTTTTGCTTTCTCGATCTGAACGCCACTGAGAGCCATCTATTCCTTCGTTCTTCCCATGTGTATACATGTGATTCATCACAGTGGAGTAAAAAATTTTACCGTGTGTAACCCTTTTTATAGATGTGATTCACTACCAATTCACATGTGACGGAAAAATATGTAATGCAAACCACATATGTAATATAAACCTAGAAACTGATATTGGATCGAAAAATGGATATCTAATATTCATGTAGGTCACCATGAGTAAAAGTTTAACTCCCAATAAAAATTTTACTCATGAGTAAATTTGCGAGTAAAATTTTTACTCATGATGACATGAACAAATCCTAAACATCTATTTTTCAAGCTAACAATAGTTTTTAGATTTCCACTACACATATAATTTACACCATATATTTCCCCTCGTATAACAGTGGACAGTGGAGTAAAAACATAACTACTATTTTTAATTATTCAATTCTATCATGCTACGTCGTGGTCAATAGACCTCTCCGATTTATGTACTCATGTCAATCAGTAAAAAAATAAGTATTGATATTTCATCTGTGTTAAGTTTTTGACCCGGTGAGATTTTGATTTTTAATAGTAATAAAGTCTGTGGTAAAAAAAATTGCTATCCACATATTGCGATAATTGAAATTTTATATACATATATTCACTTGTATATATAATCATGGTAATATGGAATGATTAAGAAAATTTATTACTAACTAAAATAACTACAAAAATTGATGTAATAAAAATATTACTGCAAACAAATTGAGAGTAATGTAAAAGATTTACGGGAGTGAAAAATTTACTGATACTCCTAGTATTATCGAGCCCTGACTATGCTCAGTAATTACGGGAGTAAGACATAATTTTTTTTACTCTGGTAACTTTTTTACACAGTAATTTTTTACTTATGGTGGGAACCGATATATCAAGAAAAAGGACCCTAGGGACGCCACGTGGAGACCAGAAGAAGGAAGTACTTTGGCACGTCAGTGAGGAAAAACCAAATAACTGGAAATGCGGTGCTCTGTGAGGTAGTCACTAATTTTTTAACTCGAGATAGGAGGGGTGGGAACAAAACAGAGGAAAGAGATAGGAGGTGGACTAGTCAGAGAAAAGAGAAAAAAGAAAACAGGAGGAGGAGCGCGCAGAGGCGCGCTACTAATTCCGTAGCGCGTGTGGTATGACAAAATTTGTTACAGCACACTCAAAGATTTTGGTCTTTGCTGTGAGACACCGAAGATCGTGTATTTGCTCGTGGACACTGTAAAAAGTGATAATTAGCTGCTGGACACTCCTCCCATTATTTTATTATTTCCGGTCGAGATGGAGAGAGAAAGAGTTATGTAAGTACCAAAATGCCCCTAGACACTGCTCTTCCTTTCTCTGTCTTTTTTACCCCTTCTTCTTCCTTGCAGCAGAGCAGAGGCGCGACGACGGCTGGCCCGACCCGAGACGGCTCGGCCACAGCGGGGGTGGCCACGGCGGGGCGGCTGCGGGAAGATGACAAAGCTGGACACTGCCGTTGTCGAGCTCCCGCCGCTCGCCGACATCTCCGCCTTCTCTACGACGACGACGGCGGCTTGCCTCGCCTTGCGTGACACCGCGCAAACCACCGCGACCATGTACACCAGCAGCGCGGCGGCGACGGAGAGCGTGATGGCGAGCACCAGCCTCGTCTTACCGGAGTGGCCGTCACCGGTGGTGGTGTTCGAGCTGCAAGAGTTCAGCCCGGCAATGTCGTTGCCGCACAGGCCAGGGTTGCCACTGAGATCCAGCATCGTCAGCGACCTCATCTTGCCGAGCGCTGACCTCATCTTGCTGAGCAGGGGCGTCATCTCGCCGGAGAGGTTGTTGCTGCTCAGGTTGAGGTACCACATCTCGACCAGCTTCGTCATCTCCACCGCCGCCCCGCCGTGGCCAGCTTCGTCATCTTCCTACCGCTGCCCCGCCGTGGCCGCCCCCACTGCCGCCCCGCCGTCACCCCGCCGTGGTCAAGCCGTCCCGGCTCGGGCCAGCCACCGGCCTCGATATGGAGCAATGACACGGCGTTCTCCTTCGGTGACATCCTGGCGGCGACGGAGCACTTCAACGACGCGTACTGCATCGGCAAGGGGATCTTCGGGACCGTGTACCGTGCCGACCTCGGCGGCGGGCGCGCCGTCGCTGTGAAGCGCATCGGTGTGAACGAGAAGCCGGCCGCTGTGTTGCTGCTGTTGGGCGCGCCGAGAGCGATGAAAAGCGTCACATTGCTGTCGAAGAAGAAGAACAGAGAAAGAGAGGAAGAAGAACAGAGAAAAAGAGATTGACAAGTGGGCCCATGGCAAACTTGTCTTTAACCAAAGTTTCTCTCTCCGTTTTCATCGAAAATAATAGAATAATTGGAGGAGTGTCCAGCTGCTAATTAACACTTTTTTACAGTGTCCACGAGCAAATACACGATCTTTGGGTGTCTCACAGCAAAGACCACAATCTTTGAGTGTCCTGTAGCAAATTTTGCAAATATATATATATATATATATATATATATATATATATGTAATGTATGTATGTATGTATGTATCATCTAATGCAAATTGCGGATTCCACTGGGTACTTATTCTTTTCGACCTTGACAAATCCAAACTCCATGTCTACGATTCAATGGATAAACCGGAGAAAACTTTCGCACAGATTTTCAAAGTTATAGATAGGTATTGTCATATACTGCACTATCATTATGAATCATTCTACAACTACTATACGGATCTCGGATAATAAATTAATCCTTCCTAACAACTGTAAATAGGGCATGGATTCGGTTCCATACATTGGTCCGCGGGATTTGAAATGAAAAACTCACCCGGAGGTTCAATTTTTCGGTTAGTACATGCTCCAATATTATATTGAATCACTTCTTTGTTCTAAATCAGATATGGATATGAAATCTCTTGTTGTTTCTATTTCAGTGCGCAAAGCAGGAATAGGAGTATGTCTGCCATTACATGCAATGCTTAGCACACCAAATCAGTACTGGCCAGGACGTGGAAGTACGTAAAATTATTCATCTGTCAATTATTGCTTACTGGTTTCATTATATAATCCTATTTTTTTTCAAATGACAGATGATTCACATGATAGATAACCTCACCCACGATGATTTAATAAGTGCTGTTCAAGAACAAATGATGGGATTCATCAACGAGCAGTTTCTCGATCCCATAGGAGAATTCTATTATGATGGAAAGCCTATTCATCAAGCCGGTCCTTCTTCTTCCGATGCCACGAAGTCGTAGTAACAGAAACAAAGATTACAAAGTCCGAAGGAATTTTGTTAATATATGCATATGGCCTCTAATTACTTAAGTGTATAATATTTGTATATCCATATGTATTTCTACATATGTATATATTAACATTGCATATATGTGTACACTATAAAATATATATGTATAGATACATATAGTGTACATATATGCATATGTGTAATATATATATTTCTATATTATGCATATATATGTACAGCAGGCAACACAACCAAATTAAAAAAATAAAAAAAAATCTTTAGTCCCATTCCAACCGGGACTAAAGATGGCTCTGCCGGCCCCGTGGCTGAGCTATCTTTAATCCCGGTTCGTGTTACCAACCAGGACTAAAGATGGAGCTTTACTTCCGGATATTTGAACCGGGACTAAAAACCGCCATATTTAGTCCCGCATTCTCTCTCCCGGTTCGCTACCCGGGAGTAAAGGGGCTTGCGAACCGGGAGAGATGAGCATTTCTCCAGTAGTAACATGTCGTGTTCATCTTACTGTGTGTGGCTTAGTTAATTATCCGGTTGACAATTAGGATCGATGTAATTAGCAGGGCCCAAAGTTATACTGACTTTAGGGGGTCTGAACCCATTAGGGGTGGACGAAAAGCTCGTGACTCGTTAGCTCGCTCGACTCGCAACAAGCTTGGCTCGACTCGGCTCGGCTCGTTTCATTTTCCTAACGAGCCGAGCTAGCCTTTTAGCTCGTTAGAGATAACGAGCCAGCTCGAGCTAGCTCGCGAACTGCTCACGAGCCGTAATGAGCTTTGATAACCCAGCAGCAGTAGACCACACGTGACCAGCCCACAAAGCCACCAAGCCCATATGCGGTTAGGCCCATAAAGTAGTACTACTAACCCAGTAAACCCTAGCTGCCTGGTGCCTCTCAACATCTCCTCTTCACTCCGCCGCTCGGCCACCACCATCGCGCGCGCGGTCCTTTCCCCCAACCTTATCCTTTCTCCACGCCAGATCGACATCTTGTCGTAGAAGGGGATCGACTCGTTGGGTTCAATCCAGTCAAAATGAGCCACCGCTCTCGTCGGAAACTCTCGCAGCAACACCGCCCGAGATGCTTGCAGCAGCCGCTCCCATCGCCGATGTCTTAGAGCGGCCCCGGCGTCTTTCTCATAGAGCCCGGCGTGCTGCCATCACCCAGTGCCAACGAAGGATGGTGGGCAGCAGCAAGCAATGAAGGAGAGGTCACCGGATGGAGGAAGGTGTTAGCATGGATGGCATCGACGACGAGCAAGCTTCGCCAGGGTCAAGCAAACCGGCCGGCCCTGCTACACGCCTCCGTCGGCAACATCCCCTTTTGCTTCTATTTGACTTTATATGTTCTTGACTTCTTGCTTGATGAAGTGATGGTGGTGCTTGCATGCTTGCTATGTGATGAAGTGATGCTGATGCTGATGCTTTTGTGCTTGCTATCTTCGTGTTGATTCCAGGATTTGCTATGTTTTTTCCATGCTCAAGCTCATTCCTTGTTTTATTGCATTGGCTCGCGAGCTAAACGAGCTAGCTCGAGCTTTTAAATGAGCCGAGCCGTGCTAGCCTTTTAGTTCGTTAGGATAACGAGCCGAGCGGATAACGAGCTGGAGCGAGCCGAGCCGAGCTGGCTCGATATCCAGCCCTAGAACCCATCCATTAGACGTGGGTGGGTTGTTTTCACAGCACCTTGACCTTGAAGGCTTGTCGTCTTGCAATCATTTATGGTAAGTCAATCTCTCTTCCACCAGTAAAGTACAGTACATCCTTCATAAAACTCATAGAAGAAAGTGGCTCCGTGCTGGTCATTTGGTCAGCAAACATATTTAATCTTTTGGTTTTTTAAAATAAGATGTCCTTATTTTTATAGCGTTCATGCATCCATGATTTAAATAAAGATATTGTTTTTCATTTTGTATTGCTAGATTAAATTGTTGATCGGAACTTAGACCAATCATTTTAATATCAGTTGGTTGTATATATGTACAGTTTATTGGTTCTTGTTACATGCGCAATAAGTTAATTTATTATTTATCATGATAATATAACAAAAGAAATATACTTTAGACTTTTGTACACAGGGAGTAATAGTAATAACAAATCCACGTACGTCGATGTCGCTGATACATCAATCGATCAATGGTTGGACGCCATGCAACAGTACATCCATTGAGATGGTTGTACTATAGAGGATCCCAATCCGTCATTTGGCAGATGGCAATTACAGATTAATGAAGACTTGGGCTGTATGTCCGGGAGGATGCAAAACGAAGCACGTATTATTGTATAATTAATTAAGTATAAACTTTTTTAAGAAAAAATGGATTAATATGATTTTTTAAAATAATTTTCGTGTAGAATTTTTTTTTGCAAAAGCACACCGTTTAGCGGTTTAAAAAAATACACGCATAAAACGAAAGAGGTGAGGGGGAAAACTGGAGAAAGAACACAATTTTGTTGACTTCAAACAAGTTCAGACAAACTAGCTCGTTGCGCGCTGTTGCGACGAAAGCGAAGAGAAAAGCTCAAAAGCATGTATCGGACGTGCGTGTGGGTGCCTTCCGGCCGGGACGATCATTACTACGGAATCATTTTTCTGACAAGAGCCCTATAGATTACAAATAGACCGTAATTGATCGCGTCTGTAAAAATTGATCTGTATTTTCGCATACTACTTCTTAAAAGATATACATGCGAATCTCTTAATAGGCCTACATGCAAAAATAGGTTTATTGTCACATGCGGATCCGTTAAAAAACCCACCTGTGAAAATTCCAGCCGACCACCCTTCACCTTAAAAAAATCTACCCATTCCCTCATTCTTATCCATTCCTGCCTCATTCTCTCTCCTTATCCTCGCCCTCATCTCCCAAATCTATTCGGCCACGATCCTCTCTAGGACGGGAGCAGCGAGAGCGGCCGGGAGTGGCAATGACGATGGCGAGGCGGATCCACCACCCTCAGTCCTGGGAGGGGCGATGACAATGGTGGGCACTGTTGGCGGAGCTCGAAGGCGGTGGATCCGGCAATGCCGCTATCGAGAGGGGCGGATCCCTTCTAGGAGGGGTGATAACAACAACGGGCGGCAACAACAAAGCTCGTTGGCGGCGGATCTGGCGGTGCCGCCCTCTGGAGGGGTGGATCCAGTGCCCCCGGCCCTCGTTGAAGGCTGCGAGGACATCGGCGGCGTCTTGGGGATCTAGGGTTCTGGCTCATTTTTTCTTAACTTATTTTGCCGAAATTATTTTTTCATGCGGTCAGTATAGTTGACAGCATGTGAAAATGAGATTTTTGTATGCAGTTGGTCTATACGCATATCCGAAAATCCGCTTTTCGTATACATCTAGGTATATACTGGTCACTCACCCGCTTATGAAAGTTGATTTTGACCATACGTAAAAACCGAATGGTAGTGAATCTGACCGTGCATCCATCAAACCGTGACAGTTTCCCGAGCGACACTTCGCTTTCAGAATCGTGCTACGTTGCTTGGAGTCCAGAAAGATACTGAACTAAAGCATCAGATGCCAAAAGAAAAAAATAGCTGAAATATATGTGAGCTAGCTTATGATCCGATAAAAAAAAGCATAAATCTAGTTTCATATGCATTATATATTGTCTTCAGATATCAGATGTTATCTTACACGGCAATGTGACCAAAGTTACAGATCGTGATGCATCAATCACGTATTTAGCACTGATAAAACAAAGCTAAAATGATTCAGTTTTACATAAGATCAACCGGTCTTAACTTTTGGGCTAGTAAAAAACATATGATACAACACCAAGTCAACAGGCTCGTAGGTCGGTAGTTAATATGTTAAATTTCCACAGTTGCAACTTGAGGCCAATCTCGCCAATGAATACGTGGTAGACCACTTGGAGTTCGGCCTCCATAGCAGTTCCAACATCGTACCTTCTCCACAGTGTCCCAAGTAAAAATAGGATTAAAAAAAAGAAATTAGTGTATTAGACGTAAATTGAGTATAAATGTAAGCCTTTTACTTATGCTGGAAAGGAAGTACTACATCAGATGGTCTACATGCACCGTTAAGTTATTGATTATAGCTGCATACTGCATCAGACGTACTAATTATTACTGCAGAAAATGGGGTACATACTACTGGAGAAATGATCTTTGGAGGGTCGAACGATTTCCACAATAGTCCCGGTTCTAATAAGAATCGAGACTAAAGACTGTTTTTGGTACCGGTTAAAAAAAATGATCTTTAGTCCCGGTTGGTATAAAGATGATCTAAATGATCTGTACCAACCGGGAGTACAGATTTATCTTTAGTCCCGGTTGGAGTTACCAACCGGCAGTAAATATTTCTCTCCCATCTCTGATCGGTTAAGTCCTAGATAAGATCAGTTAAGTCCCCTCCATCGATCTCTCCTCCCCTCCCCTCCCCTCCTCCCCCTTCTTCCCTTCCTCCTCCTCCCCTCTACTCCCCCTTCTCTCTCTGCACGACCGAGCGGCAGGCTGAGCCGCGGGCGAGCGCCGGGCCAGGCGGCGGCCGGCGCGGGCGAGCGCGGGCAGGCGGTCAGTGGCGGCCAGCGGGCCGGGCGGCGCCGGCGTGGGCGAGCGCGGGCAGGCAGCCAACGGCGGCGGGCCGCACACGCAGGCGACGACCGGCGTCCTCTTTTTTTTGTGATTTGTGATTTGTGATTCACTGGATGTATAATTTCTAGAATTTGTGATTCATTGCATGGATCTGTGATGTTTTTATTTTGTGTGTAATTTATTTAAGGATTTGTGATGTATTTGAGGTGAATGATTTGGGATGTTACTTGATTTGTGGTTTGATTTGGGGATATGCTTCTCACCCGATTTGCGAGAAAATACAGGATTAACTGTCAGTAGTAAATTAACAATGAAAAAAAGAAAAGAAAAGGGGATCAATCGAGACGTGGCTTAGCCATCTTTAGTCCCGGTTGGTGTTACCAACCGGGACTAAAGATGAATCTTTACTCCCGGGTATCTGAACCGGGACTAAAGACTACGATCTTTAGTCCCGGATTCCTTCTCCCGGTTCGCTACCCGGGAGTAAAGGAGGTTCCGAACCGGGAGAGATGTGGGGTTCTCTAGTAGTGACATCATCTACAGAAAATTCACTTAGATTACAATAAGCAGTCATAACCACTGAATGAAAAGAGCCAATAACACTCAGAGCACAACTGTTATAATTAGCACTGTTTCAGTGAGAATCCTCCAATATTTCTAGATCAATTGTTCAGTTGAAAATCACCTATTAGTCCTTACCTGGCAGCAAGCAACCGTGTGCCACTATGTGTAGGCAGAAAACAGTACTAACCGGTGAAGCCAATTAATTTTAGGAGCAATTACCTGGATACAATTATAAAAATTTTGATTCTATTCTTGAGCACCATCACTCCATCAGCTCTCAGGCAGCATAAATGGCCAGTGTAAGTTTGGATCAAAAGCATAAGTAAAACTGGAATTATTATGGGAGTTTGTTTCTATTTTTTCAAATATTCCACAATTTCGTATTGACCACTACACGTGACAACATCAAATTCATTTCTAATATAAAACTTTTGATGGATTTAAAAGACCCTGCTAAGGCCATATAGGTTAACTTGCAGGTTTCAAGAAGATGAGCAGCCATACAAGAAATCATGCAAATCGGAAATACCAAGGAATTGCAGCAGCAAGTACGTATTTTTCTGAAAATGTCAAGTAGGAAACATTCCTTCCCTCAAAAATCACAGAGAAAAAACACTCTTCCTTCAGAGGACTTTATACATCCAGGAATACCCCTCACAATCTAATTTGAACTGGCAATATATCTGATTATGCAACTGCAATATCAAAATTACTACCTAGGTGTGTACACAGATAGAGTACAAAACCACACACTGACAACAAAATTGTTTGATGAACTGAATGGAAGATTATTTATGCAGCATTTAATCGAGCACCTCCTGGACATAGAAATTTGACACCGCACATTCAAGGAAACAGAGAGAAAGAAAAGGATTGAACGTCGTGACGATTAATCCTCCGTGGCGGCGGACCAATCACACTGTTCACAAAAGATCAGCGGCGGGGCGTTGGGTGAGACTGAGAGGAGGGTTTCTGTACCTTTCGACGCAGAAGGACAGCGTGAGTGCGAGTCGGAGGGATGGTGGCGCGACTACAAATCGGATGCGGCGGCACTTGAGGCAGAGGAGGCGGCTGCACGTAGGAGACCGGCAAGGCGGAGGGATGGCGATGCTTCTACGGATCGGCCGAGGTGGCGCTTGAGGCAGAGGATGAGGCATCGGTGGGTGCGTTGTCAGAGGAGATCAGTTAGATGGGCGACGGCATTCTTGCGGCGGAGATCGGCAATGGCGTGTGAGAGAGAGAGAGGATTAGGGCGTGGGAGAGGCGCGCGACCTGGGAGGGGTGAGCGCGATCCGGGTGGAAAGAGGCCATGCTCGCGATCTGGATCGGGAGGGAGGGAGCTGCGCGATCCGGATGGGGAGGGAGGGAGGGAGGTGCGTAATCTGATCTGGATCGGGAGGGAGGTGTGGCGCTGTCGGATCGACCTCATCAGGTGATTTCTGATCGTTGGATGTGTCACACGATGAATGAGTAAAACAAGTTGTTGAACTATAGAGTAGATTATTGGATCATTTGTTTGACGATGTGGCGGACACAACTCTAGAATAAATATGGAATTAATGAAGATGCTTGTTGAAGATAATCAGAAGCACACATATCGTATCATATTTATATTACAGTCACATAAAAAAGTAGAGTACGATCAATAAATTAAGGCATAAAAGAACATCCCAGATAAGGAGTTAGAGTACAACTCGAGAGTCGCCTAGCCATAGCTAGCTACTAGCTAGGGTACCGGGTTGGTAGGCACTGTATCTCGCATGCCATATGATATACCAGCAGAGGTGCCGTCGCACGCCCGCGGGACCATGCATGGCATGGCGTTGACACGCATAGGCTGGCATAGCAATTGGCACAGTGAATGGGATGAGCGTCGAGTGATAACCAATGAAAACAAATAGTTGAGACTTGAGAGTTTAGGGTGAAGGGCTATGTAGGCACGAAATTAGAAAATGAAACAACGATTGATTGCCTCATGCTTCGTAGAGTGATTAATTGATTTTATGTGTTGCATAAGGGTTAGTGGGTGATGAGGATGTTGTTGTAGAGCCGTCCTGGTCCCCTCCCCTCTCCCACTCTGAGCCCTGTTCCTAGTGTAGAAATGAAATACTCCCACTTTTACTCGAACATTGGTTTGTCACTAGGCTCTCCAACTGTGCCCTACTGCTCTCTTTTTTCCTAATGTAAAAAACACGAAATTCTCCCCCGTCACGTAAAAAAAATATCTTGGTAGCTCCCCTCCTCTTTACTCCATGATTTCTCCCACCATTTTTTTGACGAGTAGTGGGGGATGGGAGGGATAGGAAGTGGACTGGAGGGGATATGCGAAGAATCTAGCGACAGAAGGTAAATGTAGTAATAATTGTTTTACACCACAAAGGAAGTGGGGGTTGGAACCAATGTTCTAGTAAAGGTTTGACTATTTGTTTTATACCCAGAGGGGAGTGGGAGTGGGAGTGGAACTGCGAGTTGTAGTGGGAGAGGGGAGTTGAGCGTGAGCTCTTTTGGCTGAACAACGCGTTGGGTGCTGTTCAGTGGTTGTCCCTATTTATATTATAATCAAGCTTATATTCTACATTGTTATTGCTTCTTTGAAACAAAGGAATAATAGAGGAATTTTGGGGGATAGAAATTATTCGAAATAATCCATATATATGGTCCTTTGGAACAAATGAATGAGGTTCACAAAATCTTTGAAATTCCTATAGAATATATCATTAGATTGGAATTTACTTGGAGGACAATTAGCAATAGACTATATATCTCATGTTTTCTCTGCTTGTCTCTCAAAATTCCTATGTTTTTTCTATAAGAAAATTCTTCATATACCCCTGAAATTTTACCCAATCTCATGTATGATCCTAAGTTTTGCTCATTCCCATATGTACCCTCGAATTTTAGCTTGGATCCTTTCATACCTTATTTGTTTAGTTGATCGTTAAATTACAAGGGAAAAGTTCATTTTACCCTTGGTACGAAGAAAAATATAAATTTATATACTGTTAGAGTATAGGAATTTGTTGTGTGAGATATATTTATATTTATTACTCCAGTTTGTTATGCTGGATATTATTTATAAAAAAGAATTATTTTTATATGACATAAACAATTAATTATATTTTTAGTTATTAAAAATTATCATATGTTTTCGTTAGTAGTACAACATATTTGTTACATAAGACATATCCTATATATACACACAAGCTTCTCATGCACACTCCATGGCTCCATGCACACCAACTAGCAAATGTCACGAAAAATTCTATAGAAAATTGGATATTTACTCCTAATAGTATTACACATATCTACAAAAGTCTCATATTCAAATTTATTATATTTTAGCCGTAACAAAAAAAAGTAAAAATTCTAACAGTTTTGAGGGTAAAAAACTGTCAGAATTTTGTCTTATTTTGTTACGACTAAAATATAATAAATTTGAAGACAAGATTTCACACATAAGTGTAATATTATTGGAAGTATGTGTCCGACTTTTTATAGAATTTTTCGTGACATTTGCTAATTGGTGTGCACGGAGTATGCACGGGAAGCTTGTGTGCGTAGGATATATTCCCCTATAAGATATGAGAATCTGTTGTGCTACTTAAAAATATATTAACTTTTTCGTGTGTGTGTGTGTATATATATATATATATATATATATATATCAGTTTTTGGTAAAATAATATATAGCATATCAAACTGATAAATATTATTCTCATACAACAAATTTTTGCACTCCAACTATATACTTAATAAAATTTATATGTTTCTTTGTATCAAAGAGCAAAATGGAGCTTTTTTATATATACTGAACTGTCAACTAATGGTGAATTAACAAAAAGCGTATGAAAGAAATGTAAACTAAAATTCAATGGTATATATAGGAATAGGATCAAGCAAAACTTAGGGATAAAAAAGGAATGGGTAAAATTTTAGAGGTATAGAGATTTTTTTTTTATCTTTTTCTATAGTTCTACCAACAAATAACAGTTTTTGCAAATTCCTTTGAATTCACTTCCTGTTGGATTTAGTGAGGCGTGACATTTTATTTATTGTGTTTTTTACTCCTATGCTCTCTGAATCATGTATTCCAAAAAGGAGCCTTGAATGCTTGGTTGACGACTAACTGATAATGAACAATCAGACATTTGATTAAGAAAAGTCTAAAGGTTTTTAGTTCAGAAGAGAATTATTTTTTTATTCCACACAGATCAGAACAATATTATACTCTGTAGCAGTCGATACAAGGAGACACAGTAATAAGAAGTTAGTAAGTTACAACGTTTATAGTTTGTTTGGTCGACAACTCGATTATTCTATAGGATTACGATTACTCTCTCTGCTTAGGAAGCGGATCCTACGTGAACTTCTCCCAGATGTGGTCATTGATAGGTGGGATTGTGAGTGGTGGGGCCCACAAGTCAGTCTTCTCTAACTTCACGTCAGAGGATCCCTATCCCACTTCTTAGTGCTTGAGCACGTCGGGAATGTCCACTGGATACCTGTGGATCGACGTAGCCCACGGCCCGTCGGCGTCGCGCGCCGGCGACATGCACTCCCACGCCGCGCTGTTGCACTTGAACCCAGAGCCGAGGCCGATCATCCACACGCGGTCGCCGCGGCGCATGCGGCCCTTGGCCTCGATGTAGGCCAGCTCGTACCACACCGAGCTGCTCGACGTGTTGCCGAACCGGTGGAGCACCATCCGAGACGCCTCCACCTGCTCGTCGGAGAGGCAGAGGCTGCGCTGCAGCTCGTCGATCACCGCCCGACCGCCGGCGTGGATGCAGAAGTGCTCGAACGCCGCGCGGAAGTCCGGGATGTACGGCTTGACCCTGCCGCTGAGCGCCTTCCGCGCGATGAAGGCGAGCGCGAACTTGAGCTGCTCCGACGCCGGCAGGACGAGCGGCGCGATGGCGGTGATGTTGGCCTTGAGCGCGTTGCCGGCGATGGTCATGAGTTCCTTGCTAAGGTTGATCCCGGTGTTCCCGTGCTCGTCCTCCTCCTGGAACACGCAGTGGTACGCGCTGTCCTCCGCGCCGGTGAGCGTGCGTACGACGTGCTTCAGCCGGAACCGCGCCTTCGCCGGGGACGTGGACAGCAGCGCGGCCGCGCCGCCCATGCGGAAGAGGCAGATGGGCAGGAGCATCGCGCGCTTGTTCCCGACGTAGTAGTTGGGCGTGATGGTCTCCGTGGAGACGACGAGCGCGCGCGCGCCATGCGGCGCCAACTGCAGGAGGTTCCTGGCGAGGCCGATGGAGATGGGGCTCGCGCTGCAACCCATGCCGGACAGGTCCATGCTGCGGATGTCGCTGCGCAGCTTGTACCTGTTCACGATCATGTCGACGAACGACGGCGTGGGGCAGAAGAGGCTGCAGTTGACGACGAGTATGTCGACGTCGTCGGGGCTGATGCCGGTCTTGGCGAAGAGCTCGTCGACGGCGGAGAAGACGACGAGGTCGACCTCACCACGGGCGGCGTCGAGGGTGCAGTACTTGTACGGCGGGATGTAGTGGTTCGCCGGTGGCAGGCACGTCTCCTCCCCGAGCCCCGACCGCTCGAGCAGCCGCGTCATGAACCGCACGCTGCGCTCGGTGATGACTGGGACTTGCTTGGCGTACTCGAGGAAGGTGGCTGCGGGGACGCGGCAGTTGGACGCCGTGCGGAAGCACGCGTAATCAACGAGGTATACTGGTCGCGGGCGAAGCATGAGGTACATGGTGGCCGCGGCCACCGGGAGGAAGATTGCGAGGAAGAGGTGCACAGGCCTCAGCTCCCGTAGCCGGCCGATCACCACCTCCTCCGGCGCAAGGTGGGTCAGCGCAGCGACAGCGGCCGCGGCCAGGAGCGTAATGAAGATGGCGCGGGCGTTGCCCACGGCGGCGTGGTAGTGGTACGCAGCCTTGAGGCGCTCGAGCAAAGGTGATGCCGCTGTGCTCATGCTGCTAGCTTGTTTTGCCTACGTGAGGAGGTCGAAAGTGCTATATTAGGATTAGTACGCAGGTCGAAAGTGGTTAATTAGCCCTTGCGTGCGTTGGGTGCGTTGATTTGTGTGTGTAATTAGGAGCCGACTGAGGCTGAACTTAAAGTTGGAGCTTTAACTAGCCGTACTATAGCCTCGATGTTGACCTAACATATATTGTATGCGTACAAATCCTGAAGGGTTTGTATATAACTGGTAATAGTGAAGTTGTTGGCTAGAAGAAGTGAGATTTATCCTTCTAATAAACAGTAATCTTTTCATAAATTCTAGTCGTTTCAAGCTTATAGCTAGGTATTTATTCAACCGCTTCCTGTCTACGTACTCTTTTAATAAACTAGAAAGGTAGCCTGCGCATTCGTGCGGACATGTACCGTACGTAGGATAAATTTGAGAAACTTATAAAGGCGGTATACCAACGAAATAATATCTGCAAAGTTTTAAAATTGTGTATTTTAATGAATTTTCTTCGTTAGAATTGCATGACGAATTTAATTGTTATTTATAAAATTACCTATTGGAGATTAGGGTTGGTAACTTACGGTACAAAAAATGGTACCTGAGACATATGACTCTTGAGATTCCATAGGAAAAGAGAGAAAACTTAAGTTATAAAAGACATTACATATACAACCATATATAATTAATGGCTCTACCCATTTTTTAAGAAAAATTGATGATCAATTTATTATTTGATGGCAAACATTGATTGGTCATAGCTATGGATAATTCCTCATAGGAAATTATGAATTCCATAGGGAAAGAGAGAAAACTTAAGTTATAAAAGACATTACATACACAACCATATATAATTAATAGCTCTACTGATTTATATAGAAAAATCAATAATTAATTTATAAAACAAAATATATGACCCTCGATTTTAGACCATTATTTCTAACCATTGGATATGTAGATTATCTAACATATTGTGCAGAGTCCAACTAACCAAATTATTCATCTTCCATCACCACGGACGGTGGACATGTTAATTCATGCCTCTGGAAGCATGCTCGCATCATCATACTTAGAAGAAAAAAAAGTGCCCGACATGTATATACATAATACATATAATTATCTCATACCCCTGTTTTCATCTGAGAAAAAACTTCTATACCCATGCATGCACACCGGGATGAACAGGCTAGCCCTCCAATTTGTTCACTCTATGGACAGTATGTTCCATTGATCTAGTGATTAGATAATTTAATAAGTACAAATAAGTATCTAAAATCAATTTTTTATTAGTAAATTATCCATAAGGACAGCTCTGTACACCCCCTCTCTCCTTCTATTCTTGGTGTATTAGTTGGATTTGAGCAACGCGATATAGGTATTTTGGGCTATAAGTTAATGTCCAACTTCCAAGGGATTAAGGTTTCCCAATCCTCAGCGCCGAATCATTCATTTATCCTTAAATGAAGATCATATCTTTTATCAAGGCATTGGGATTAAGTAAATAGCATCCACATATACGTTGGGAGATATAATTAAGTTGGTTGTGAGTCAATACGTCCATTGAAGCTATAATTAAGGTTAAGGTTAACGGTTTATAGGTTATTTTGATTTTATTAAAAAAATAAGTGGATATTTTGATTTTTATTGAGAACTTTTAGGAATTTTTATGTGTGTCCAAAATATAATGATTTTATTAGCAATTAAATATAGTTGGTATAGATATTAAACTATTGATTTAATTAAAAAAATATAATGGTTCAAACCGATTATAAATTGAATATATAATTTAAAATTTACAGCTATTGAAGATTCTTTATTTATTTATAAAACATACTGAGATCAATATGTATGAGATATATTATCTATGTCTATATTTGCAAGTGCATGCAGTCTTTAAAAGTAAGATGAAATTAACTTACAAATATAGAAGATATTAGTTACCCTTAAGCCTTAACTTAATTACCTTAGAAAAAAAAAGGTGAGCAGGGAAAAAATCACACAGATTCTTACCATGCGTATGGATTGAAGCATGTATGTGCGTTGGGCGGACTCGTACCGTCAGATTGATCTTAAGTTTATTTACTAAAGATAAATCTAATGGCATCTGATGGTAAAAAAATATTAGGTCCACCAGATTAAATAAAACCAATGGTTAGATGTTCTCCTTTTTCCATAGATTTTATAGGAATTAATTGAACCGTTTCTAGGAATCTCACGTAACAGTTTAGGAGCGGTTTTGGGATGTTCGATGAACTTTTAGTATATAATATAATATAATATAATATAAATATATATATATATATACACGGTAGCTCTAAATGACGCCCCCGACACGCTAGGAAATAGCTAGCGCGCCTCACAGGAGACTCCTCCCTCCGTATTTTCCGTTTTTTTTTCTTCTCCTGCCGCACATCCCTCGTGCACTCATCCAGTAGTAAAAAATTTACTTGCCTTTTTCCGCATCCACATGCATTCATCGTTTCCCCGGTTTTCTCGTTTTAGTTTCTTAAGTTGCGGCATTGACCCGTCCTCCCCGGTTTCAGTAAAAAGAAATAATTTCCTTCCTCATATAGTCCTACTACGCATGTATCAATTGTCCAATAAAAAAAATCACTGCTTCAGTAAAATAACTTGCTTCCTGCCCGGCATTCATCCATCGCTCAAAAGTAAAAAAATCACTATAGGATCACTATCTTCTCTCTCTTTGTTTCATCCATAGTAGGAGTAATTTATTTACTTGAGGTTTATTTCCTCCTGCTGTTTCCGGATTTTATGCTCCTTTCAATTCGTACCCACCCATCCGTCCATGCACAGTTTGACTGGAGTAAAAAGTTTATACATGGTTCTTTCTTTTCCTTCAACTTTCCATCAATAGTAATTTTTTTACTAGAGAGTAAACGTAAAAGCTTACTGTAGTAAAATTTTTACTGAATCCGGTCCTCTTATAATTTAGCAGTATATTTTCTTCCGTTTGCCATTTTTATTCAGCTCGAGAACAAAGAAATGTAGATAGTAGTAATAACTTATTTGGTAAAAATCTCTCCAAACTTAGTAAAATTTTTGTTCTCATATAGTTCTCACATTAATTCTTCTACTCATATATATTTTGCGACTTCTCATAGTAATATTTTTACTCGGATATATTTTCCTCGTAGTAATATTTTCACTTGTATATTCTCATAGTAATATTTTTACTCATGTGTCCTCGTAGTAATAATTTTACTCATGTATTTTACTACATGTTCTCTTTTACTCCCGTGAATTCTCATTTGTTGCTTTCTTTATCTTAGAATAATATGTGAAATAGCAATATGTTACCGTTGGTTTTGTTACATTGAACCATGCAAATTTGATTATGAGTAAATAATACAAACATTGTAGAAGTCACTATGCGGGTAAAAAAATTACACATCTAGCCCACAAAAACAAGAAATATGTTCTTCTGGGAGTGAGGAAAAACGGGAAAGTATCCGGTGCAATCTCCCCATTCAGTGCAATCATGCAATCTCTATCTTCCACTGTTGGATCGATAAATGGACGTCTGAGATTCGTCCACGTCACCATGAGTTAAAAATTAACACTCAGTAAATTTTAACTCATGGGTGAATCTGCGAGTTAATTTTTAACTCATGGTGACGTGGACAAATCTCTGACATCTATTTCTTGATCCAACGGTGGAAGATAGAGATTGTATGATTGCACTGAATGGGGAGATTGCACTGCATACTTCCCCGAGGAAGAACAGCGGGCCCAGCATTGGATAGCCGGCGATAGTAAGCACCTATCCTGGCTTGCTTCACCACGCGACGACGTGGTCGGCCTTGACGCCGTGCGTCCCAGGCTCCTAGCCCACACATCGGTTGACCCATCACCATCGCACATCACCAGCCATGCGCCACAGATCTGACCTGCCTACAGCCCAGGTCTGAGCCAATAAAAAATGATTCTATTTTTAGGCATGGATTTTGATAATGGGTGGTACTTTGATACAGAATCACCATCAGCTATTCCATTCAGATAACAGCCCTAAGAATTGAAGAACAATTCACAATCGAACCAAACATCCCCTAGTTCAGATTAATGAGCTCGTAGGATGCTAGCAGCGGCAACTAAACAAAAGAAGGTAATCACATTCTTTACTAAAATGCAAATGTTGATCTTGTGGATTGTGAACCGTTGGCGTATGCACGAATAATCAAGGTCATTTGTCAATCAACCTTGGGGCTGGGGCTCAGCTTGAGGAAGTCCTCGGCTGTCTTTGTGTGCTGGCAATCTACAACAAAATCGATGAGCAAATGTAAGGCGATACTGTTGCAAATTAAGACCACACAATCTAAGAGGAAACATATATTTGTTCTACTGGGAAGAAGAGGGTTTTTGTTACCCACCCCTTTGATTGAAAGAGAGGAGATAAAGAAGGAGAGCACAGCTAGGGACCAACATGAGAGATGACGCACTGACGTCGGTGTTGGTGAGGACCCAGCTTGTAGATGTGGAAGAAATTGACGAGCAGCAGGTGTGGCCATGCACTGGCAATGTCAGCCATCAGTGCCAGATTTGCCTGGAATCCATGCATAGCACAGGGACGGCCAACCTCCAGCCGCAACATGAGGGGAACGTCGCCGCCTACAAACGCCTTCTCCCATGGCGGCGATGGCCAGGACACCACACCGGCGCCCACCGCCCATGGCTAGACCATGGGAGCGACACCGCCCACAACGCCATCAAACGCCTCCTCCCATGGCGGAGATGGCTCGGAAAGCACACCGGCGCCCGTCGCCCATGGCTAGACCAGGGGAGCGACACCGCCCACAGCCATCTTTGGCTTCTCTCGTCGCCATCCTTCCGATCCGGTAGCCCTGTGTCTACTCAACATCTTCTTCGTCGCCGGTGGCCGCGGCCATCAAGCCCTCGCTGGCAAGCGCGCGGTGAAGGGGTCGTCATCCTTTCCTATGCTGGAATCACAGTTGAGGCTGCCGTGCCGTAGATCCGTAAAAAATGGAGTAATTGACGGAGGAAGGAATGGTTGGATACGATTTCCTACGGTATAAATACTCATATTTTAATCAAGTAAAAATATAACTGAACATCTCAATATGCAAGAGGGTAGCTGTACATTGCGCGTGAGTAAAAATTTTACTACGCAGCTTCCTGTGTCTCTCATCCAATAAGGTAGCACTTTGTGTTTTCGTTCGCGAGTTAAAAAATTACTGAACATGATGTGGTGGATGGTGGGTGGAGGATGGAGCTAGGGGAGGGCTTACGCTGAGACGTGCCCCCATATATATATATATATATATACATATATATATATATATATATATATATATATATATATATATATATATGTATGTATGTGGGTTTGTGAAATTTACTCTATAATATATATTGCCATTTTTAATATTTTGTTTTCATTTGGTTGTCATGCAAAGAAAAATGGTATATATTAAAGTGTTTTTCTTATATATAGATTTGATAGGTTCACCGGCTTAAACCATCTATATACCAAAATCCAAAATCTAATGGTTTTTAATGTTTGTTCATATTTGGTTTTTATGCAAAGCACAATGGTCTAAAATTTAGGAAGTGTTTCTTTTATATATAGCTTAATGGGTTCACCGGCTTAAATAATCGTTATAATATTTTCTCAGGGACAATGGTTAAAATAATTGGTTCACCGATCGATTTAAGTGAAAAACGAAGATTAGATATTTTATTATAATATTTTTTACATGTTAAAATTTTCATCTAGAAATAGGCAGAGAAGGATTGGAGGAGGGGAGAAAGCATGCAATTGCACTACGTACGTACATACATAACGTACGTTTACTGAGGAGAGGATAGGGTGGGTCGCTAGGAGAAGGGGTGAGGTTTGGTATATTTTTTTTATAAAGATAAATATAATAGTTGAAAATAGTGTGTCTATCGATTAATTAAACAAATAGTGGGTCTATCGATTTATTAAATAAATAGTGGGTTCACCGGTTTATTAGAACGCCACGTAGTGGTTTAGTAGCGTTTTATAGGATGCCACATGGTAATTTATAAGCGTTTGTACGAAGTTTAATTGACTTTTAGTATATAATAAAAGATTTCTCTTTCTAACTAATAAAGTATAAAAATATGAGAATGAAGAGTTAATCTAGGAAGAGGGTGGTGTAATATGAATCAATTATTATAATTATGTAATTACCAATGAGATTAGGACAGAGGGATTAAGTAGTTTAATAGATCTATAATGGTTAAAAATAATAGGATAAGTGTAAATTGATGGTGCCATATTTTGCCTGTTTCTCACAACTTTTTGAATTTTTTAATCATAAATTACGGAGGAGATTAGCAGTGAGGGATTAATTAGTTTAATAAATCTAATCTAATCATCGAAATAATATTTTCAACGGTTTAAGTGTAAATCGATAATATGATGTTTTGCATTTTACTTAGAACTTTTGGATTTTATTGATCTTAAATTAATTTGTTTAATTATAAATTAAATCATGACAATTTAGCTCATCATGTTTACCTTGAATTGCTAGCTACATAATAGAAAGTAGAGAGAAGGGCAGACACGTGATATATATGTTACGGTCAACATATAATAATAATAATAATAATAATAATAATAATAATAATAATAATAATATATGAGGTATATTATTATTATTTTCATATATAATAGTTAGTTGTGTATGAGATATAAGTACGTACTTACTATCTACAGGATGGGTGGAGTTAGGTTTGGATGGTTGTCACGCCCTGAAGTTTCCCTCCCTTTTTCTTGCTTTAAAATTTGGGTTAAATAAATCGTCCAAAGAAATTGTTCTAGTTAACCTGGAGCTATTTCCTTAATTAATCAATGTAATTAATAATTGGAAATGGCGTGGTGGAATTTTTTTTGAGTTACCCATGCCATAATGCACTAACAAGATTTTTAGTGAAATTTTCAGAGCCTTGGAAATAATTTTAACCAATTAAAAATAAGCAAGTGCAATATTTAATCCCAGGAAAAAGCTTTTTCCTTTTTCTCCATTTCTTTCCCTTCTTTTTCTTTGTTGGGCCATCGGCCCAACCTCCCTCCCGCGCGCCCTCCTTGCTGGGCCGGCCCGCTCCTCCCTTCTCCTCCCCGAAGTCCTCCCTCCCTCCCTCTCTCTCTCGGGCGCCGACAGGTGGGCCCCACCTGTCGGTCGTCCCAAACCTCCAGCCGCCCACTCCCCCACCAAGCCACCAACCGCCGCAGAAACCGCCGCTCCCCACGCCGCCCACCTTCCCCGCCACCCGCACCCCGCGCCTACGCCGCCCACCTCCTCCACCTCTCCCGCTCTCGCGCGCGCTCGAAAATGGGCGGGATTCGATTTCGAATCCCACCCCACTCAATCTTTGTAGCGCTCGTTCCGTCGTGGCGCCTAGCGGGAAAATCTAATTTCTAAAAACCCTAATTGCGAAAATTGTTTCTTCGCTTGCAGTCAGTCTCCGTGCCCTTCCGGATCTCAAATCCCGAATCCAATTCCTTCCCAAATCAATTCCTCCGCAAAAAGTCTATTTTGCCTCCCTCGGGTTCGGTGGGCCGATTCCCTCTCGGCCCATCCCCCGCTCTCTCTCTCTCTCTCTCTTTTTCTCTCTCTCTCTCTTTCTCTCTCCCTCTCTCCCCGCTCTGCCCGTGCGCCACGCGCGCGTGCGTGTGAGCCGCGCCGAGCCGAACGCCCTCCGCTCGTTGCTTCCCGCGCGCTCGCCGTGGTGGCCGACCGGCCAGTCGCCACAGCCGTCAGCTCCTGCCGCGCCTGCCCCGCGTCTGCCGCCCATGTCGCCGCTCCGCTCCAAGCCGGTCCGCCGTCGTCATCAACCCGGCCCCGCTGCCTCCGCGCGCTAGCCTCCAAGGGACGGAGGCAGAGCTCCTCCTCCCTTTGCCGCGTCGCCCCCACTCCCTCCTCCTTTTCCCCAAAGTGGCAAGGAGGCAAGCCTCCTTTCTCTCCCCCTTTTTCCCTTTTCCCTCCCGCCGGCGTCATCCTCCCCTCCCCCCTGTCGCCGCTTTGGCCGCGACCGCCGAGCGCTAGCTCCCTCCCTTGACCGCCCAAGGTCGGTTTCCAAACCGACATCGCCGCCCTATAAACCCAAGCATCCCCCCCCCTTTTCCTTTCCTCTCCCATTCGCCCTCGCTCCACCGCGCCATTGCCGTCCTCTCTGTCTCGCCGATCGCCGACCGCCACCGTCACGTGTGCCGAAGGAGCCGATGCACGTTAGGACGCGGAAGGGGACTCCGGACGCGCCCTCTTCTTCCTCTTCCCTGGCCCGAGCCCGGAGAGATCACTCCCGTGCCGCCGGCCTCTCGTCACAACGCCCCGCCTCGTCATGGTAGTGCCTCCCTCCGTTCTCCCTCCTCGTTCCATCTCCTCCCCTTAGACTCAAGTAGTAGCACGAGTAGCCTCCCTGTAGCTAGCTAGCGCCGCCCCGACCGTTGCAGCCGCTCGCTGTGTGCTCGCCGCCGTCGCCGCCCGTGCTCCGTAGCGCCCGCTCGTCGCCGGCCTCGCTCGGCGTAGCTCCGCCCAATCCGACGCTAGCAACGGACTCCCGGAGTCGCGTAGATACTCTAGCTCGCCCGAATTGGTCTCCCGTCGCGCCATCGCTGTTTCCCCCTTCTCTCGCCACCCGTTGCCGCCGCCACAATCCGCCGCCGTCGAGCATCCCCCGGCAAATCCGAGCCGTTGGCTCGTCTCCCCTCGTCCCGAGCAACTTCCTGGTGTGCTCGCTTTCGTCTGTATCGCTGTGGTTCGCCCCGCCGTTTGCAGCCGCCGTCCGCCGTCCGTTTCGGCCGGCGCCTTCTTCAACCTCCCGCCGGCCCGCGTGGCAGCCACGTAGGCGCGTGGCTGCCACGTCGGCGCCAGCTCGGCCAAGACCGGGTCAAGCCGACCCCGGTCCGCCGCTCCCCTCTGCCCCGCTCGCGCGCGCGGTCCATCGCGAGCCGTGAGGCTGCGCGTGGGCCCGCCGCTCCCGCACCCACCGCAAGCCGCGCGCGTGCGCCGCGCCCCCTCCCCAAAGCCTAGCACGCCCCGCGTGCACCTCGCTCACGGTGAGCCAAGTCGCCGACAAGCGGGTCCCACCCGGGACCACGCGAGATGGACCCGGCCCACCGGCTTCCTCTCTCCTCCCCGCCCGCGCGCGCGCCTTGGGCCGCCTTCTTGGGCCGGCCGGCCCATTAAGCTCGGCCGACCCGCCCCTTTCTCTCGGGCTGTGCCCTAGCCGCCCGAGAGAAGTCTAATTCCCCTCCCTCCTTCTTTTCTCTTCTTTTCTTTTCAAAAAGGATTTAAATAAATCCTTTTCCTTTAGACCAAAAATCCGATAATCTTAGAAATTCAATATCTTCCCAATCGCAAGTCCGTTTGACTCCGTTCAACTTCCAAAATTCTTCAAATCTCGAGATCTATCTAATGGCACGCTTAGAGGTCAATAATAGGGCTTTATTTTCGCCGTTTGTTGAGTTGTCCCGTTTCGCGTGTAGTTTCGGAGTCCGAAGACCCGCAGTGCGAGGATTTCGAGGATCAAGCTCAAGGTCTCGAGCAAGGCAAGTCACCTTTGATCATCTTGCACCTATAATTTAAATCTAAGTATTTCTTTTCCGCAAATATTGCATGAATAGGATTTACACAAGTAATTCGGCCGCGGCATGCGAGATAGCCTGCTGGCCTCCAGTCCTAATTGCTGCAATTACCCTCCTTGAATTATTGAACACTTAAACCTCCTTTGTCAACTGTTGTGCTTCGATGCACGGGTCTTCGGGCTCGCGCATCGGAACATTTTCCCCTCAAACCTAAAATATCCTACGATGGGTAAAACTTGAGGTTTTACAAAAGACTCGGAAAACCCGACACCTGGGTCGGTGCTTGCGAACTAAATGAATTTCCAAAATCGCGGACCGGGAACGTACCGGGAGTACGGTTTCCCGCTCTTGCACTTAAGGACCGTTTCCTTGGAATTTCATCCAAACATAAGACAAGTGCGACCACATGGGTGAAATGGGACACCCCTGGCTGAGTAACTAGCTAATCGGGGGAACCATGATGCCAAGAGACATGTGGATTCAACGGGGTGGTGCCGGGGAGAACCCCCGGGTTTCCTAGCACAATTTGGTCTGGGACCTAATCTGGTGTTGGTCTGGGACCCCTCTCGTTGGCATATGGTGAACCTGTGCTGGCTTTCGAAATGCCTTGTCATGAAAGCCTTAAGGTCTCTAGACGTGGCCGTTCTGCATGGGCTGGATGATCCGGGTTAGTAATGTCGTGTGTGTAAAGTGTACCCCCCTCTGCAGAGGTTATTAAACTGTTCGAACAGCCGTGCCCACGGTCATGGGCAGATGTGAGGTGATTCCTAGCGTAGTTTTGTTTGACTACTGCTTTGTGAAACTGCTGTTGTGGACTGGGTTCGATGATTGGAAAATCTGCAGCTGATGGGATTAGCTTGGCCCGGGTGGCCGTTTGAAAGTTGTTGGCCGGGTGCCAACCTTGATCAATCCAAAGACTGATACATTGCACATACTCCGACCGGACGAGACGCACTGTCTCTTCCGTGTCGTTTCAGAAGCACTCACTTAGTTGTTTCAAAAAGGAGTTTAACCAAAATCAATTGAGAAAACAAGCAGCCTTTCCTTTGAAGCCTGCATTAAACACTTAAATTCCCATGGCTTGCTGAGTACTCCTGTACTCACCCTCGCTCTATATAAATAATTCCCCCCCCCCCCCAGTTGCTGAAGAAGATGAAGCGGATCCCGCTGACGAGGACTTCTTCCAGGAGCAAGTCGGCTACGACGAGTTTTAGGGTTTCGGCCTAGTTCCCAAGTCGCGCCTATGATGTTTGGTCCAAGTCTTGGCTTCCGCTTTCCCTTTTGTAATGCAGTTGTGAGCTCGGGATCTGTCCGCAGCCCAACATGACTGTACTCCTACTCTGTAATAAAGAGACCACTGTTGCTGTGATATTCTGTCTTCCTGTGATACCAGCACTATTTCCTGGGACTGGTATCGATTGACAGGTTAATTTGGAGCGTCACGGGCTAGCTCCGTTCGGGGCTAGTTCGGGGCGTGACAAGGTGTAACATCCTGGCCTAGAGCTTAATAGGATTAATAGAATACTCGTATCAACAAGTTGCAACTTTTTTTCCGGAAGCCAATCTCCAAAGAACTCTAGGGTTAAGTGTGCTTGGCCTGGAGCAATTTGGGATGGGTGACCGACCGGGAAATTCTTCCCGGGTGCACACGAGTGAGGACAAAGTGTGCAGAAAAGAAATTCTTCCCGGGTGCACACGAGTGAGGACAAAGTGTGCAGAAAAGACATGTGTTAGTCTGTGAGGGCAGTCTATGACCTATGAAAGCTATCAGATGTAAGTGGGCTCGGCCTGGGGGAAGGCGGGACGTTACAAAATGGTATCAGAGCCGACTCTCGCGGTTTCACGGGCGCGTGTGTCGCAGTTGCGCAGGCATGGTGCGCATGGCTGGTGTAGACCGGGAGTGGTTACACAGCATGGCACATGCGCTGTCACTGGACACATGGACGTGGCCAAGAGAGGACGTTCCTGGCCTGGGGGGTTGATCGACGGGGGCGTCGATCTCTCTTAAGGAGGTGAGGGTGTAACATCCCGGCTTAGGGCTTAATAGGATTAATAGAATACTCGTATCAACAAGTTGCAACTTCTTTTCCGGAAGCCAATCTCCAAAGAACTCCAGGGTTAAGCGTGCTTGGCCTGGAGCAATTTGGGATGGGTGACTGACCGGGAAATTCTTCCCGGGTGCACACGAGTGAGGACAAAGTGTGCAGAAAAGACATGTGTTGGTCACCCCCCGGCCACGTCCTCCCCTCCCGTGCCTATAGAATCACTCCCCCGAGTCCCCTCTCTCGTTTCCCCCATTCGCCGTCCTCTCCCACGCCCCCTACCGCGCCCGCGCCATTACACCAAGCTCCGCCGTGCGTCGTCGCTGCTAGGCTCGCCGCCGCGCTGCGCAACCGTCGCCGCTACCTCCGCCGCCGCGAGAGCTACCTCGGCCGTCGCTCGCTTGCCGCCAAACGTCGCCGAAGCGCCGCTTCCCTCGCACGCCGGTGAGCTCTCCATTTCTGCACAACTCCGGCCGACCGCTCTAGTCGCCGTGGTTATCCTCCCCTTCTCCTAACCCAGTCATCGCCTTTCCCAGGTTGTGCCCGGCCCCATCCACCAATGTCCGAAGCGCCGCCGCCGGTCGCCGTCATCCCTCCGGTGAGGACCCCCTTTTCCGCCCCTTCCTCTCCTCTCTCGTGCGCGCCGCTGCTCCCCGCATGCGTGCCGTCGCACTGCGCCGCCATCCGCGTCGCCAGCCGCTGCCACCGGCCGGTTGCCGGTCACCACCGTGCGCCATGCCTAGACTGGCCTCGGTGCCGCCCGTCCCCGGCCGCCTGATAGGCCCTTGGCCGATCGTGGCCGTCCATCCCATGGCCCGCGTGGCCAGCCACGTGGTGCCACGTGGTACACCACCACCCCGGCCCCGTGGACCCGGTCCACGATGGACCACCCCCTTTGAGCCGCTGACCCGTGGGCCCCGCATGTCGGCGCTGCTCCCCCCTTGATGACATCAGCCCTGGGCAATATTGCGCAATAAAATTTGATTTAAGGATTTTTTCTTTATTAGTAAAAACGCAGTTTATCTTCTAAAATTCATATGTAATTCATCCGAGCTCCGTTTAAATCCATTCAAGTCTCAGTAAATTCATAAAAATCCCTAGAATCCATTAAAAATGGTTTTGTTTCCTGTTTCAGTAGTCTCATAGCATGTTTTGCTTGTGTGCTTTGTTTGTCGCGTAGAGTTCGGCCGTTTCGCGTAGAGCAAGGCAAGTCATGCTTTACATTTGATCATATTGTACCCAATTTACAAATATCCTGCATTTCTATTAAATGTTGCATTCTTTTGCAATGTCATGTGGGATGGGTCCTATTACTCAGCCATTTATTGTTTACCTTATGTCATTGATAGCTTGGGTATCAAAATGATTAGATGTTGGTTTAGGAAATGCTTAGCCATGCCTAGCTCAACTAGTACACAAATGGGGATCACATTATTACATAGACTTTGACTGTTAGTTAATTAAAATACACTGAATGGTGGGCTGTGGGTGCATAGTTTTGCTAGTCACACCCATGGCAATTAAGGACCGGTTCACCGGAAACCCTGGGAGACTTACCGTGCTTACCACAAGCGAGAGTGGGTAACTGCTTGATCTGAAGTATAGCTCGACCCTTTCCTAGGCACCGGTGGCGAGGGTGGGCGTGATGGAGTTGGGTCGGCCAGGGTGTCTGGTTGTCCAGCTGCCGGATTCACCGCTGCGCAAGAGGGGACCGCCCACTGCCTTTTGAGGGGTGGGGGTGAAACCATAGCGTGGTGTGGATGGTTATGGGAGGGTTATGCGGAGGGTCTTGTCACGATTTCCCCCTTTGCAGTATCATGGTGATACTTCGAGGCATGGCGACATGTGTGGAATCGTGTCTTGTGGGTACAGTTGTACACCTCTGGCCAGAGTAAAACTACTCGAATAGCCGTGCCCGCGATTATGGGCGATCAACCAGATTCACCGTGATTAGTCTCACCCCTAGTTTAGCTTAATGAACTGGTATAGTTTAGATAGTTGGTTGGGCCTGTTGTAACGTGGTGTAGCGTTGGACAGTGATTCGTTAATATTGCTTAATTACTACAACTGTTTTACTGCTTTCAACTTCTGTTTTTAAGTGCCTGCTTTATTGCAAATGAACCCTTGGCCTCCTTTGGATATATCATGCACCATACCTCCTCTTTCGGTATGACTTGCTGAGTATAGTGGGTAGTACTCAGTCTTGCTTCTCTTTTCCCGCACACCAGTGCTGAAGATTTTCCAAGTTGGAGCTATCTTGTTAAGGTTGGTTTCGTCGCTGCTGTCAAGGGTTGCCTGTGGAGTGGAGTCGCCCGCTGCTGAAATCAAGCTTCCAAGTTTAGCTCGTTTTGTCTTTTCCGCTGCATTTGTAATCTTTTATATTTTTGTAAGACGTGAATCTGTATGACAACAATTGTCGTTTGTGTACCCTGGCTGGTCCTGGACAGGGATTTAATGCACATTCAACTTAGAAATTCTGGTTCGTGAATTTCTGAGCGTGACAAGTTGGTATCAGAGCCAACCTTGACCGTAGGATAAGCCAACTAGAAAACCCTAAGAGCCCTCTGAACCCCTCTTCATCTGCATATGCTCTTTGCACTTGGATTAGTTTCGGGAAAATTTGGGGTTTTGCCTCTTTAGTTTGCGGAAAAAATCTTGGTCGTTCATTCGGATCGGATCTTTAAAATTAGCTCAGTCTAGGGTTTTAGTAAAATTTTATTTGGAGTTTATTCGACAGTCAGTCGGGAATCTATTGGGTGATATGCACTAAGTCGTGTCTAGGTTCGATGGGGCAATTTTATGTGTATCGCTATAACTATGCATCTATTTTATGCATTAAGTTATTGTTTAGTCAGTTGCATTAGTATGTTTATCTGGGTTCATGAAAAATGTTCTGTGCATAAAAAAATCACCATGCTCAGTTATTTGTTTGAGTCATGTGTTGCTTTGTTTATTTGGATTTGAGCATGCATTGGTTCCTACCCATTGTCCATCTTAGGTGTCAGACCTGTTCTCCGACTGCAAGCGCCGCTCCGAGCTTCAGAGTCGTCGCCCTTAGTTTTATCGTCTTCTTAGTTTTGTTTGCATGCTAGTTTCCGTGCTTAGGTTTGTTGCTTGTGGGTTAGTCGGCGGTCGATATCATGTGTCAGTGGTATGACTGCCTTAATTAGGAGTTGTTTGCTTCCTTTTCAGTGTTTTAATCAAGATTAAGATAATTGCACTTAAATTTATAAGAAAGATTAGTTTCTAAGCCCCCTGTTTTTCCTCCTTTTCTCATATTTCTACCTATCCCCCTCCAGATGGTGAAGACAAGGAATGGTTCTTGTGAATGCAACAACGTTAGTGGCAGTGAAGAGCAGATCAATGGAGCACGTGCCAGCGAAGCATCTGCCCGCAGTCCATCTCCACCGCCCGAGAACCCAACAATTGCTCAGGTGTTGGACAATCAGACTCAGATGATGACAATGATGATGCAACAGATGCGACAACAGTACCATCAGGTGTTGCAACAGGTGCAGCAGCAAGCACAGCAGCAGCAGCAAAACCTGCAGTTTGGTCTTCCACCTCCCCAGTCCAAGCTGTTAGAGTTTCTCCATGTCAAGCCACCGACTTTCTCAAGCACCACCAACCCAATCGAGGCCAACGACTGGCTTCATGCTATTGAGAAGAAGCTGAATCTTTTGCAATGCAACGACCAAGAAAAGGTTGCTTTTGCTACACACCAGTTGTAAGGTCCCGCTTCTGTTTGGTGGGACAACTACATGGTGACCCATGTAGCTGGGACAGAGGTTACCTGGTCAGAGTTTTGTTAAGAGTTTTAATAAGGCACAGGTTCCCGAGGGAATCATGGCACAAAAGAAGAGAGAGTTCCGTTCCTTGCAACAAGGAACCAGAACAGTTATAGAGTATCTGCACAAGTTCAACCGCCTCGTGCGCTACACTCCTGAGGACGTGCGCACTGATGCCGAGAGGCAGGAAAAGTTTCTATCTGGTCTTGATGATGAATTGACCAACCAGTTGATCTCTAGAGACTATGAGGACTTTGAGAAGCTGGCGGACAAGGCTATCCGTCAAGAGGAGCAATGCAACAAAATGAACCGTAAGAGGAAGGCAGCTCAGCTCAGGACTTCCCAGGGGATCAGTCAGAAGCCTCGCTTCACGATGGGACATCAAGGTGGACCTTCCACCATGATTATCCGGTAGCACCGTCCTTACCACCTAGGTAGCTTCAACAAGAACTACAACAGTGGCAGTCACAGCAACAGTGAGCAGCACAGCCACAACCCTACTCCAAGTCCACTAATGATTCCAGCTCAGTCAGTTCAGTCAGCTCTGCCAGCTCAGCCAGAACAGCCCAAGAAGTTTGGAGAAAAGCCCAAACTCTGCTTCAATTGTAACGAGCCCGGACACATGGTTGGTAAGTGCCCGAAGCCAAGACGTGCCGGACTCAAGTTCGTTCAGGCCAGTGTCAATCATGCATCTGCAGAGGAGGCGCAATCAGCACCAGAGGTTATATTGGGCACATTTCCCGTCAACTTGACACCGGCAGTAATATTGTTTGATTCTGGTGCAACTCATTCCTTCATTTCCAAGCGTTTTGTTGGTGCACATGGGTTATCTTTAGTGAAGCTTAAGATACCAATGCGAGTTCATACTCTTGGGGGTGGCATGACCACAACTCACTACTGCCCATCAGTTACAGTTGAAATTCAAGGGTTGATTTTTCCAGCCAACCTCATTCTTCTCGAATCCAAGGATCTAGATGTTATTCTGGGAATGGATTAGTTGACAAGGCACAAAGGAGTGATTGATTGCGCTAGCCGCACCATCAAGTTGACCAGTGTGAAGGGAGAAGTGGTAACCTTCCAGTCTCCAGTACCGCAGAAGCCAGGGATCAGTCTGAACCAGGCCACTGGTGAAGAACAAGAGGCAGTAGTGGAGAAAACCTCTAAGAAGTTGGAGGATATTCCCATAGTCAGAGAGTATCCAGAGGTTTTTCCAGACGATCTGACAACAATGCCACCAAAAAGGGATATCGAGTTCCGGATTGACTTGGCACCTGGAACTGCACTGATCCACAAGAGACCTTACAGAATGGGAGCCAACGAGTTGGCGGAAGTCAAGAGGCAAGTTGATGAACAGCTACAGAAGGGATACATCCGCCCGAGCACGTCGCCTTGGGGTGCTCCGGTTATCATTGTGGAAAAGAAAGACAAAACCAAGAGGATGTGCGTCAACTACCGCGCACTCAATGAGGTTACTATTAAGAACAAGTACCCTTTGCCAAGGATTGATGATCTGTTTGATCAGTTGAAAGGAGCTACGGTATTCTCTAAGATAGACCTGCGATCAGGCTATCACCAGTTGAGGATCCGTGAAGAGGATATTCCAAAGACAACATTCATCACTCGGTACGGGTTGTTCGAGTGCACAGTTATGTCTTTCGGACTCACTAATGCACCTGCTTTCTTCATGAATTTGATGAACAAGGTGTTTATGGAATTTCTGAACAAGTTTGTCGTGGTTTTCATCGATGACATACTAGTCTACTCCAAGTCCAAGGATGAACATGAGCAGCATCTGCGGCGGGTACTTGAAAAGCTAAAAGAGCACCAGCTATATGCCAATTTAGCAAGTGTGACTTCTGGCTTAAGGAAGTTCAGTTTCTCGGTCACGTCGTGAATGCTCAAGGAGTAGCTGTGGATCCAGCAAATGTAGAGTCAGTTACCAAGTGGACCCCACCAAGGAGAGTCACTCAGGTTCGGAGTTTCTTAGGACCTGCGGGCTATTACCGTCGATTCATTGAGAACTTCTCTAAAATTGCCAAGCCAATGACACAGCTATTGAAGAAGGAAGAAAAGTTTATCTGGTCTGCTGAATGCAATAGGAGTTTTGAAGAACTCAAACGACGGTTGGTGTCTGCACCAGTTTTAATTCTGCCTGATCAGACGAAAGATTTCCAGGTTTGTTGTGATGCATCTCGCCAGGGGCTAGGATGTGTGTTGATGCAAGATGGCAAAGTGGTCTCTTATGCTTCACGGCAGTTGCGTCCGCATGAAGGCAACTACCCGATGCATGATCTGGAATTGGCCGCAGTTGTTCATGCTTTAAAGATTTGGCGGCACTATCTCATCGGTAACCGTTGTGAGGTATATACAGACCACAAAAGACTAAAGTACATCTTCACCCAACCTGATCTGAATCTTCGACAGCGAAGATGGTTGGAGCTAATCAAAGTTTATGATATGGGAATACACTGCTATCTCGGCAAGGCTAATGCGGTTGCAGATGCCTTGAGCAGGAAGAGCTACTGCAATGTCGCATGGGTAGAGCAACTATGTGGTGAGGTTCAATGTGATTTGGAGCATCTGAACCTTGGTATAGTTGAGCACGGATATGTGGCTGCCCTAGAGGCACAGCCCACACTGGTGGAGCAGGTTCGCATAGCTCAGGCAAGCGATCCTGAGATAGCAGAACTCAAAAAGAACATGAGGATTGGAAAAGCCCGAGGTTTTGTTGAGGATGAACAAGGAACAATCTGGATGGGAGAAAGACTGTGTGTACCTGAAAACAAGGAGTTAAAAGACCTGATACTGACAGAGGCTCATCAAACTCAATATTCAATTCATCCCGGTAGTACTAAAATGTACTAAGACCTCAAAGAAAAATTCTGGTGGGTCAGTATGAGAAGGGAAATAGCTGAATTTGTCGCACTCTGTGACGTTTGCCAACAAGTAAAAGCAGAGCACCAAAGGCCAGCAGGTTTGCTACAACCTCTTCAGATTCCAGAATGGAAGTGGGTAGAAATCGGAATGGACTTTATCACCGGTTTGCCCAGGACGTCATCGGGGCACGATTCTATTTGGGTAGTCGTTGATTGGCTCACCAAAGTGGCTCACTTCATTCCGGTGCACACTACCTACTCAGGGAAGAAGTTAGCAGAACTTTATCTGGCAAGAATCATGTGTTTACATGGTGTACCTAAGAAGATAGTGTCTGATCGAGGGAGCCAATTCGCTTCAAAGTTCTGGCAGAAATTACAAGAGGAATTGGGAACTTGTTTGAACTTCAGCACAGCTTACCATCCGCAGACTGATGGCCAGACTGAGCGAGTTAATCAAATATTGGAGGATATGTTGAGAGCCTGTGCACTTGATTTTGGTGGAGCATGGGACAAAAGTTTGCCGTATGCTGAGTTCTCCTACAATAACAGTTACCAGGCTAGTCTGCAAATGGCACCGTTTGAAGCACTATATGGACGGAGGTGTCGCACTCCGCTCTTCTGGGATCAGATAGAGGAACGCCAGTTGTTTGGTATAGAAGTTTTAAATGAGGCAGAAGAGAAAGTCAGAGCTATCAGGGAAAGGCTGAGAAATTGCACAATCTCAACAGAAAAGCTACGCAGACAACCGCCGAAGAGAGCTCACTTTCGAAGCAGGGGATTATGTGTATCTCCGTGTCACTCCGCTCAGGGGAGTACATCGCTTCCAAACCAAAGGAAAGTTGGCACCACGCTTTGTGGGACCATACAGGATCTTGGAACGTAGAGGTGAAGTTGCTTACCAGCTTGAGCTTCCCTCCAGCATGCTTGGCATCCATAATGTGTTTCACGTCTCTCAGTTGAAGAAATGTTTGAGAGTTCCTGAGGAACAGGCAAGTCCGGATCACATCGAAATCCAAGAAGACTTGACGTATGTGGAGAAGCCGACTCGTATCCTTGAAACCAGCGAGAGAAGGACCAGAAACAAAGTAATCATATTCTGCAAGGTTCAGTGGAGCCACCACTCAGAAGAAGAGGCCACTTGGGAAAGAGAAGATGAATTGAAGGCCGCCCAACCGCACCTCTTCGCCAACTCTTCCGAATCTCGGGGTCGAGATTCCGTTTAAGGGGGGTAGGTTTGTCACGCATTGAAGTTTCCCTCCCTTTTTCTTGCTTTAAAATTTGGGTTAAATAAATCGTCCGAATAAATTGTTCTAGTTAACCTGGAGCTATTTCCTTAATTAATCAATGTAATTAATAATTGGAAATGGCGTGGTGGAATTTTTCTTCAGTTCCCCATGCCGTAATACACTAACAAGATTTTTAATGGAATTTTCAGAGCCTCGGAAATAATTTTAAACACTTCATTGCACTGGACAGCAGTTAAGCACATATTGAGATTGAGCAAGTGCAATATTTAATCCCAGGAAAAAGCTTTTTCCTTTTTCTCCATTTCTTTCCCTTCTTTTTCTTTGTTGGGCCATCGGCCCAACCTCCCTCCCGCGTGCCCTCCTTGCTGGGCCGGCCCGCTCCTCCCTTCTCCTCCCCGAAGTCCACCCTCCCTCCCTTTCTCTCTCTCTCTTGGGCGCCGACTGGTGGGCCCCACCTGTCGATCGTCCCTAACCTCCCGCCGCCCACTCCCCCACCAAGCCGCCAACCGCCGCTCCCCACGCCGCCCACCTTTCCCACCTCCCGCACCCCGCGCCTACGCCGCCCATCTCCTCCACCTCTCCCGCTCTCGCGCACGCCCGAAAATGGGCGGGATTCGATTTCGAATCCCACCCCTCTCTCTCTCTCCACCCCCACGTCGCCGACGATATCGGCCACCCCCTCCCCCCCGGCCACGTCCTCCCCTCCCGTGCCTATAGAATCACTCCCCCGATTCCACTCTCTCGTTTCCCCCATTCGCGGTCTTCTCCCACGCCCCCTACCGCACCCGCGTCGTCACACTGAGCTCCGCCGCCCGCCGCCGACCTCCGGCCGCGCGCCGTCGCTGTTAGGCTCGCCGCCGCGCGGCGCAACCATCGCCGCTACCTCCGCCGCTGCGAGTGCTACCTCGGCCGTCGCTTGGTGCCCGCCAAACGTCGCCGAAGCGCCGCTTCCCTCGCACGCCGGTGAGCTCTCCATTTCCGCCCAACTCCGGCCGGCCGCTCTAGTCGCCGTGGTCATCCTCCCCTTCTCCTAACCTGGTAATCGCCTTTCCCATGTTGTGCCCGACCCCGTCCGCCATTGTCCGAAGCGCCGCCACCGCTCGTCTCTTCCCGCGCCGGTCGCCGTCGTCCCTCCGGTGAGGACCCCCTTGTCCTCCCATTCCTCTCCTCTCTCGTGCGCGTCGCCGCTCCCCACATGCGTGCCGCCAGCCGCTGCCGCCGGCCGCAGGTCGCCACCGTGCGCCATGCCTGGGCTGGCCTCAGTGCCGCCCGTCCCCGGCTGCCCGATAGGCCCTCAGCCGATCGTGGCCGTCCATCCCATGGCCCGCGTGGCCAGCCACGTTGTGCCACGTCGGCGCCACGTGGTACACCACCACCTTGGCCCCGTGGACCCGGTCCACGGTGGACCACCCCCTTTGAGCCGCTGATCCGTGGGCCCCGCATGTCCGCGCCGCTCCCCCCTTGATGACATCAGCCCTGGGGCAATATTGCGCAATAAAATTTGATTTAAGGATTTTTTTTATTAGTAAAAACACAGTTTCTCTTCTAAAATTCTTAAGTAATTCATCCGAGCTCCGTTTAAATCCATTCAAGTCTCAGTAAATTCATAAAAATCCCTAGAATCCATTAAAAATGGTTTTGTTTCCTGTTTCAGTAGTCTCATAGCATGTTTTGCTTGTGTTCTTTGTTTGTCACGTAGATTTCCGCCGTTTCGCATAGAGCAAGGCAAGTCATGCTTTACATTTGATCATATTGTACCCAATTTACAAATATCCCGCATTTCTATTAAATGTTGCATTCTTTTACAATGTCATGTGGGATGGGTCCTATTACTCAGCCATTTATTGTTTACCTTATGTCATTGATAACTTGGGTATCAAAATGATTAGATGTTGGTTTAGGAAATGCTTAGCCATGCCTAGCTCAACTAGTACACAAATGGGGATCACATTATTACATAGACTTTGACTATTAGCATAGCATTGGATTGGTGCCACCGTAATGGTGTTAGTTAATTAAAATACACTGAATGGTGGGCTGTGGGTGCATGGGTTTGCTGGTCACACCCATGGCAATTAAGGACCGGTTCACGGGAAACCCTGGGAGACTTACCGTGCTTACCACAAGTGAGAGTGGGTAACTGCTTGATCTGAAGTATAGCTTGACCCTTTCCTAGGCACCGGTGGCGAGGGTGGGCGTGATGGAGTTGGGTCGGCCGGGGTGTCCTGTTGTCCAGCTGCCGGATTCACCACGGCGCAAGAGGGGACCGCCCACTGCCTTTTGAGGGGTGGGGGTGAAACCTTAGCGTGGTATGGATGGTTAGGGGATGGTTATGCAGAGGGTCTTGTCACGATTTCCCCCTTTGCAGTATCATGGTGATACTTCGAGGCATGGCGACATGTGTGGAGTCGTGTCTTGTGGGTACAGTTGTACACCTCTGGCCAGAGTAAAACTATTCGAATAGCCGTGCCCGCGGTTATGGGCAATCAACCATATTCACCGTGATTAGTCTCGCCCCTAGTTTAGCTTAATGAACTGGTGTAGTTCAGGTGGTTGGTTGGGCCTGTTGCAACGTGGTGTAGCGTTGGACAGTGATTGGTTAATATTGCTTAATTACTACAACTGTTTTACTGCTTTCAACTTCTGTTTTTATGTGCCTGCTTTATTGCAAATGAACCCTTGGCCTCCTTTGGATATATCCTGCACCATACCTCCTCTTTCGGTATGACTTGCTGAGTACAGTGGGTAGTACTCAGTCTTGCTTCTCTTTTCCCCCACACCAGAGCTGAAGATTTTCCAAGTTGGAGCTGTCTTGTTAGGGTTGGTTTCGTCGCTGCCGTCAAGGGTTGCCTGTGGAGTGGAGTCGCCCGCTGCTGAAGTCAAGCTTCCAAGTTTAGCTCGTTTTATCTTTTCCGCTGCATTTGTAATCTTTTATATTTTTGTAAGACGTGAATCTGTATGACAACAATTGTCGTGTGTGTACCCTGACTGGTCCTGGACAGGGATTTAATGCATATTCAGCTTAGAAATTCTGGTTCGTGAATTTCTGGGCGTGACAGTGGTTAACTTTTTATTTAAGATAAATCTAATGGTTGCAAATAATGGGTCCATCAAATGTAATGAAAATCAACGATTATTTGTTAGAGTGGCATGTGGCGGCTTAGGAACACTTCTAGGATGCTACGTGGTGATTTAGGAGTGTTTGTAGAATGTTTCATGGACTTTTGGTTAATATAGATCAAATAATGATGTAAAATAATGTGTCCATCGATTTTAGTGGAAACCAATGGTTCGATGTTTCTCTAATTTAAAAGTGCCACACAACGGTTAGAAACATTTATATGATATTTAATGGACTTTAACATTTGTGGGGGTATTATTTCTATAAAGATAAGTTTGATTTTAATTGTGATTGAAAAAAGAAAAGAAAGGAACAAAGGGGAAAAAAGGAGAACGGAACAGAGAAGCAGTACGTGCGTACAGCACAAAGGTGGGGCCGATGGGAGGTTTTGGTTTTTAAGATATATCTAACGATTTAAAATAATGAGCCCATTTAAATAAAAATCAATGGTCAGATTTCTCTATTTTATTAGAGTGCCACGTGGCAATATGAAAGCGTTTTGAGGGAGCCACGTGGCAGCTTGAGAATGTTTATAGGGAGTTTAATGGACTTTTAAGAAACTATCTTACATTATTTATTTATTGGGTAAATATATAATGGTGTAAACTTTATTTTTAAATATTAAATATTATATAGCTAATTTAGTCTCGCACATTTGGAATGAGCTATATGATGATATAATCTACATGAATCTATATATAATTACCTATCACATGATCACAGTGTATTTATATTTGCATTAACTTTGCTCACCTTTACAAAGTAGCTTGCCAGAAATAAGACATATGTACGCATTTGTATGAGTATTTCTGAGAAAGAGAAAAAGAGAGGGGAAGCAGAAAAAAGGATGTCTTGTTCGGTCTTGTACGTATACGCTCATGTATGTACCTACGCGGAAGGAGGAGACGTGGGGCCGTAGTTGTGGAGGTTTTGGTTTTCTAAGATAGATCTAACGACGTAAAATATTGGGCCCATCGATTTAAATGAAAATCAATGGTCAGATTTCTCTATCTTATTAGAGTGCCACGTGGCAAAATGATAGCGTTTTGAGGTAGCCACGTGGCAGTTTGAGAGTGTTTATAAGGAGTTTAAAGGACTTTTAGTATATAATAGAAGATAGATAGATGCTACAACATTTTACACTACTACTACACGATAGATTTTCGTCGACGCTACCCTATTTTGTTTCCATGCTGTTTAAAAGTGGAACCGCACGAAAAAATAGAGGAACCGGGGCCGAGCTGTCTCCCGCACGGGAAAATTGATTTTCTCGTGCGGTCCTCCTAAACGGACCGCACGGAAAAATGAGCATATTTTCCCGTGCGGATCTATTAAGAGAGCCACACACGAAAATAGTATTCCCTCTTTTCCCTCCCACCCACTTCACAATTTCCCCTCATTTATCTCTTTTAATTTCCCCTCCCCTCTTTTCTCTCTTCTCTCTCCTCCTCTCTCTTTCACGCCTCTCCTTCTCTCCCCCTCTCTCTTTCACACCTCTCCTCTGTCTCCTCTCGGCGCGAGCACGGGTGACGACGGCGTGCGGCGCGCGGCGACAGCGGCGGTGCGGCGGCAGCTACACACGTCGGCGGTGGAGGCGCGGGATCCGGCGGGCGGCGGCCATCCCCGCACGAATCCGGCAGCGGCGGCCATCCCCGCACCGATCCACGGGCGGTCGACCTTACTCCACGCGGGATCCGCTCCCCTCCCCTCCCCTTCCTTCCCTCCCCAGATCCGGCGGAGGGGAGGGGCATCCGCGGCGGTGCTGCCGGAGGGAAGGGCGGATCCGGCGGGCGGTGGCCAAGCTGCCGCCGATGACGAGGAGACGCCTGTCGCGGCTGTTGGCGGAGACGGTGCGGCAGCCACCACCGACATCGAGGAGGAGGCGACGGTAGCTTGGAGCGCCGCCGCCGTTGACGAGGAGGAGGAGGAGGAGGAGGCCTGGAGCGGCACCGCCCTCCCTACCTCATGCAGCCGCCGACGATGACGAGGAGGAGGTGGCCGGGAGCGGCGCCGCCCTCCCCACGCCAGGATCTGGCGGTGGGGGCCGGCGCAGCGGTGGCAGCGGGGAGCAGCAGATCTAGGGTTCGGTTTTTTGTGAATTTTATTTTTTTTTTGGATTTTTATTTTTCCGTGCGGGCGACCTATGCAACCGCATGGAAAAATTCGATTTTCGCGTGCAGGGGCGCCACCCGCACGCAAAAATCACGATCTTCGCAGATGAAGTGTTGCGTGCGGGCCATTCATCCACACGCGAAAATCCATTCATCCGCACGGGATAAACCCATCTCGTAGTAGTGTTAGACAATGCAACGACAAGATAAAAGAAGATGCCCATATGGTTTACAAAGCGTGGATGCTGCAGTTGAAGCAACACAGACATGGAGGCCAGGAATTCCCTAGCAGGCTAGCACTCCCCCTACAAAGGTAGAGAAGGGGTTAGGGTGATCGGGGCCATGGTCGAGACTGGGATAGTGGTGTGATATAGTGGGTGAGGATACGGTGTTCTGCCAAGGAGGGTGTGTCACAGCGGAATAAGGGAGGGCAAGCGCCGTTCCTAAGCTTGTGACGAACATGGTTCAGCTGCATGCTTTCCAGGGTTGGTATGGACGGCACCTCGCCACACACCGGACCGCTGCAACATGCTCAAGGCAATAACAGAGGACTTCAACATCTTGTGCTACTCGTGACCTAGCAACAATGGTTAGAGAGAAATGCCTGGGTTTTCAACAGCTTACTCTCCCAAGTTGCCCTGGTGGTCTAGTGGATAGTGCAGGAAGGGAGTCTTTCATCCCTATCATTCTCATGGCAGCTAGAAGTTCTGTTGGGTGAATAGGATTTTCTTGCTCCCCTTCCCTTGCTTCCTTTTTTTCTATTCCTTTACGTCAGGATCTAGCCCTTCACCTAATTTTAGTTTCAGTTTTCTAATTCACTCTCTTAGCAAACAACCCCCACCCCCACAATTTTAATGAATGCTTCTTTTAATGTACTATATCGTGTAAAGTTTTCGCGCGTTAGAAAAGATAATCGTGTACCAGCCTACGAAGAAAGATGAGCAACGTCCTTTTTGTTTTCTCGTTTGCCTCACCACCACTATAATTACTTGGACGGTTACTACTTATTTTATATTCGTACCATAAAAAACTAACATAGAGTGAATATTAATATATTTTAATACTATGATGTCAATATTTAGTGTTAGGTTGAGTTTTTTTTAAAAAAACGGATAGAGTAAGTCCAAATACACGATCCACGAGACTTATCGCGTGCAACGGCCCACCAATTCACCCCGCCCACCACCGTGCTGCATCGGCCTCTGCAACATCGGGCCACGACGCCCGCTGTGGACAATTGTTTTTCCCGCTAGTCGCCGCACCGATGAGACGACGCATATGTGTCGCTCGTGCCGGTCATGGCGATCGACGACGTCATGCGCACGCCCGCGGGGGCCGGCGTGATGGTGGCGCAGCCGCTACATATCAACTTGGGCCGTGTTTAGTTTCTCTCCTATTCTCGACTTTGCATCACATTATATTACATAAAAAACTTTTCTACACACATAAATTTTTAACTTTTTTTCAAACTCCTAACTTTCTTCAAATTTCTAACTTTTTTCCAAACTCATACCTTTCTTCGAACTTTCAAATCCCTCAGCCCATTTTTCACGCGTGCCGAATGCCCGATCGAATCACGTACAGTGGTAGTACTGTATACTGTATTACTTCCACAATTAGGACATGCACATGATGACAAAGATTTTCTCATGCGCATGTACTATTAGCCATGCCACCCGTCATTTGCACGTGACTCAAATAGTTTTAGAAAAAAATTAAAAAAATTACTAACATCGATTGTGATGATATAAGTCCATACACAAATATGCATGACTAAATTTGATCTACAACTAGAAAAATAAAAATAATAAAATTTGACGATGGATAGTACCCGTATAACACAGATAAAATTTGTTATTTTTGTTTTTTTATATGTTGATCGAATTTAGAGTTACATATTTGTATAGTATCTTATATTATCATAATCTATCATATCAAATTTTATAAAATTTTTATATAACTGTTTAAATTATATGCATATAACTAGGTGCTATAGTATCGATGTGTAGAAAATAGTAAAACAGTTTTATCACTTTCAGTTGCAGTTGCACGCTAGGCCGACCAGAGTACCAGACCAACGTCGACCAACACAGAGTGATCGAAGAGCAGATCGACAACGACAAAACGACAAGCGGGTGGACGGACGGTCCGTCCAATGCTGGCAGTCGAGTGATACAGAGCGTCTCCAGTAGCCTCTCTAAAATCGGACTATTCAAAGCCAACTCTCTAGTCAAGTTGAACTCATTACTCACTCCAACAGTCCCTCCATCTACACTTTCCATTTTAACTCTATGACAAAGGGTCCTATATGTCTCTCCATTTTAACTCTATGACAGTGGGTCCCATATGTCAGTCTCCCTACCCTTCTTCTTCCCCTCCTCTCTATTTTCCTCTTCTTCTCTCTCCACTCCCTCCACATGGCCGCCACTCCCCCCTTTCTCCATGCCAACACTGCCACGATCTCGGCAACGGCGACCGTGACGACGACCTCAGCAACGGCAACCTCAATGCCACCGCCGGAGATCGCGTGGAGGCAGCGGAAGTCGCGCGGCCGGCCGGATCTAGTGGAGGCGGCGACGAGGCGAGGCCAGGTGGTGGACAGAGTGGTGAGGCTAGCAGCGGCGAGGAGTACTGTAGCCGCCGTGCCGACCGTTCGCCGCCACGGCCTTCCTCCGCATGTCGTCGTAGCTGCGACCTTCCTCTGCGTCATTGTGGATGGAGGCGGTAAGAGCAGATGGGGGCGGCGGACGGAGCGACTGGCCGCGGTGACCGGAGTGGGTGGCGGTGGCCTCGATGATGACGGTGGTGCCGGAAGAGGAGGCCGTAGACGGCGATGATGGAGGCAACGCGGCCGGCGCCGAAGAGGGATCCGACCCCTTCTTCCCCATCGCCGTCGCCAACGCACCCTCCCTCGCTTCTTCATTGTCATCGTGGAGCACCCTCGCCGACGGGGAAATCAGATGGCGACGATGGTGCAGGTGAGAGGTGGCAATAGTGCGGGATGTCGATGGCGTGGTAGGACGACGATAGCGACGGCGATCGATCTATGCCAGGGAAGAGGGATTGGGAGAGGGGGAGAAGGGCAACGTGGGGCCCACGGATAGCAGCCGGGTTTGGCCAGGCAGGCAGGTTGGCCAAGTTTGGATAGCCAAGGAACCAATTTGGCCAGCTATATGGCTTGGCCAGCCTGATGGAGAGGCTGCTAGAGGGCTTTTTTCCTCCAAACTTGCTAGAATTTAGCTTGGAAAGTGATTTGGCTATTCTCTTAGAGATGCTCTTAGAATGACTAGCTCGGCTCATACCGTACTCACTCCTCGCAATCTCGATTTTAGGCTGTGTTCTTTCTCTATTTTCCCAACCCATCTCTCTTGTTTTTCGCGCGCACGCTTTTTAAACCGCTAAACGGTGTGATTTATTTAAAAACTAGAAAGTTGTTTAAAAAAATCACATTAACCTATTTTTTAAAAAATAAATTAATTAATATGCAATAAAACGAACTTTGTTTTGCCGTACCGGCGAGAGGGTTCCCAACCCCTGCCTCCGAACACAGCATGCCATCGCTAGTTAGCTGACAAAATCAATGATCGATTGATTTTTTTAGCGAAAACACTGTACGGGAAGGCCCCACAGTTAATGCTCGATTGATTTTGTCAGCTAACTAGCGATGGCATGCTGTGTTGCATTGATGTCGAAACGTCAATCGATGTATCGTCAGCAACGTCGACATATAAAGGCACGTGTGATCATTACTGTTTCTCAGGGAAGTGCTTAAACTAATTGTGAAATCAGATCATTACAGTCACTTGATATTTAATATTCTACACCATAAATCATTTTATTGTAAATATCCACCCATCTACTCAGAAGGTAGCCGGGCACTTATTTAATGTTGTTTAAATTTTTATTAGGAATGTGCACGTGTAGATTATATTTTTAAAATAGATCACGACTCTATTTTAAACATGTTTTTATTAATATCTGGTTTGGACATATTAGTTCAAACCATACAATCTTGAATTTATGATAACAATATAAATTTATGAGAATAACATGTGTCGCGTTAATGAAACAATAATAGAATAATAGAGTTTTTTACTATATGTGATTTTTTTAACCAGGATAAAGGGTTTTTAAAATATTACCACGATAAAATCTCCAAAGGACCAAATTGTTGGTTATATTTTGACAAATATCTATAATTTTGCATCTGGTGTTTTTCAAAGTCTATTGTTCATAATCACAGTGGACACCTTTAATTGATTGAAGACACCTTTGGAAAATGAATTTATTTTTCAAACTTATTTATAATAACTAATTGATTGAAATATACTATATAGTCACATCAATAGGGTGTAAGACATACATTCATCAAATTACGCCTGATATGTTGGAATTCCTCAACTATAAGAAAATATATCATGAGTAGTTTATTGCGCATATTACTTGATTGTTCATTTGTTATCAAAATTATTTGACAAAGAGAAAAAACATACATATATGACCATAAATCTCATGATGTACTAAGTGGTTGTACTATAGCAAGATCATTGGCTTGAAATATTTTTTATAATTTTTTTACATCTATATAACATTTATGTTGCCCACTTATCATAACTAATCAAATAGTTCTAAAAAATAAAAAAATGAGAATCTTAATCTCAAACAAATTAAAATTAAATCAAATCTACTTAAAAATACACTACTAAATTGTGTTATTTTTCAATTATTTTGCATATGTAAATTTAAATTAGCATTGTATAGGCGTCAAGTGATATTTGATTATGATGTAAAATTATTTAAAATAGGAAAAGTACAAATTACCGCCCTAACTATTACGGTCGACCAAATTACTCCCACAAACCCAAAACCCAGACATCTTTCAACATCAATTATTAATACCAAATGAATTACCCCACCACAACTCAACCTGGAGTGGTTTTGGTCCTATGTGGCAGTCCAATCAGCATTTATAAAAAATAAAATCGGGCCCACCTGTCACTCTCTCTACCCTCTCTATCCCTCATCCCTCTCACCTCTCTCTCTCCCCCTCTCTTCCACAATTCCATTCCCCAACCTCTCTCTATTCTCCCTCCCCTTGCTGCAGTCTATTCTCCCTTCCCTTGCTGTAGGGGCCGACCGAGCAGGCACGCCGTCGCCCCGCCGCTCTTCTCCTTCTCCTTCATCTATTCCCCTGCTCTTGCTCGCTTGATTGATCTACCTCGCTATTCTTTGATTAAGTCGTGCTTTCTGCCTCGTTGGGAGAGAGGCATTGGTGGTGGGGATCGATTGAGAACCGTGGTCGGACAACACGCTATGGTAGGTAGAGATGCGGCTGCATTTGTTGCGTGAGTTCTCGATGGCGGGGGCATAGCCGAACCTGGCCATGGAGGAGCAGCCTGGGTTCTCGCCTCCGGCAGCCGCAACGCTCGTCACACGATGATGAGATGCAACGGAATGGATGGAGATGAAGGCCTCCGCTGGAGTGCCCATGTGGCGGCCGAGGCAGCCGAGGAGGAGCCGCCTCCACCGCTAGAGCTCCTCCGCCTACCGCTGTTGTGCTCATCATGCACCAGTGGAGGTTGAGGAGAAGCCACGTGACCAACAAGGAGACGTGCGCCGGTGGAGGCCGAGGAGGAGCCGCCTCCGTAGCTAAACGCCCCTAGCCTTGCCTATTGACAAACGTAGAGGGAGAAGAAAGAGAGAGATGGGGGAGGGGTGATCGAGAGATATGATAGGTGGGTCCAAAACCACTTCGCGTTAAGTCAGGAGGGTAATTCGTCAGGTTTTAATAGTTGAGGGCAAAAGATTTCTGGTTTTCGGGTTCATGGGGGCAATTCGGTCGATCATAACAGTTCAGGGGGTAGTTCGTCATTTTTCCTTTAAAATATTATGTAACATATCATATGCACACAAGCTTCCCGTGCACACTCCGTGCACACCAACTAACAAATATCACGAAAAAATCTAAAAAAAAAGGACATATACTCATATTAGTATTGCACATATCTATAAAGTTTCATATTCAAATTTATTATATTTTAGCCGTAACAGAAAAGTGAAAAATCTGATAGTTTTAAGGGTAAAAAACTGTCAGAATTTTATCTTTTTTTATTACAGCTAAAATATAATGAATTTAAAGATAAAATTTTACATGTAGGTATAATACTATTCTAAGTATGTGTACAATTTTTTTGTAGAATTTTTCGTGACATTTGCTAGTTGGTGTGCACGGAGTGTGCACAGAAAGATTGTGTATATAGGATATGTTCCCAAAATATTATCATAACATTATTTCTTATATATAACATTATTTCTTATATGTTGAACTCATGTGTTATGATGTGTTTAGGAACATAGGCATCAATAGTTTATTAGATATATAAATTTAAAATAATTTAAAGATGAGACATTTAAAGAGCATTGTTAGGATATTTTATTTTTATATTATAGACGATCTAGTTGAACTATGTATATTCCTATAAGTTTATAGAGTAATATATTTTATTTTAAATAAAATAGTAGAAAATCCTATTTTATGGACCATCGATTTTTTTCGGTGGCACTATCACTTTTATCGTAAATCCGTACACAGGTTTTAGTTTGTTGTTTCTTTTTCCCTATGTACGTACGTACGTACACGGATTACTTATGTTTTGTTTGTTTTTCTGGCCAACGGTATACATGAGAAAAGTATTACTTTTTAAAAAAAATAATACATCTAATCTAATGGTCTAATATATCGATATCAGGTCCATAAATTTAAATGAAATTTAACATTGAGATTAAACACTGTCATGTGGTGATTTAGGAGTATTTGTAGGAACGCCAAGTGACAGTTTAAGAACGTTTTTAGAAAGTTTAATGGACTTATTTTCAAGAGATAATCTTTGTTGTTTCTTTTCGGTATGTAGGTACGTATATACACGGATTAGTTATGTTTTTGTTTCTTTTTCTGGCCACAGTATACATGAGGAAAGTATTACTTTTTTAAAAATAATACACGAAAATGATTAGAGAGGCGTCCGGCGCGGGGGGAGCCGGATCGGGCGCTTCCCCCGCGCGCCCCTCCCCCCACGTGCACACCTATTAGGCCCACTCACTTCTCTCTTCCATTTTTCCACAAAAAATGTTTCACCTAGTATACTTATAATGTTTTACTATTTATAGATCTACTGTTGCAGTGAATTAAAGTACTCTTTTGCAGCAAAAAAACTCACATATTTTGGAAACTCTCTATTAAGGGAATTTGGTTTATTTTTTGTTCCACCAAAAATATTTCACCTAGTGTACTCACAATGTTTCACTATGTATAGATCTAATGTTGCAGTGAACGAAACATTCCATTGCAAAAAAAAAACCCACATATTTTGGAAACCCCTATTAATGGAATTTGGTTTATTTTTTGCTCCACCGAAAAATGTTTCACCTAGTGTACTAACAATGTTTCACTGCGTACAGACCTAATGTTGCAGTGAACCGAAACATTCTTTTGCTATTTGCTAAAACATTGTTTTTATATAAGGTGAAACAACACCCGATTTAAACGAGTGAAACATTCTCGATCTACTTAGTGAAACAATTCTAATATACCTGGTGGAACATCGTACAACATTTAAAAATAATTCAATAATAAGCTAGTTTTTTTTCGTCGGAATATATCCTTGTGTGGTCTTCTTTTGAAGATTTAATTGCAACGAATTTAATGGTGCAATCGGATCATGATTTGGATAAGTAATTTCGGAGAAAAATCAGTTTAAAGTAGTTTTACACGTAAATCGGGCGCTGACATCATGCTGACGTCAGCGCCCGATTTTGCTCCCAGCCAATCGGGCGCCCGAGCCGTAGATTCGTCCAATAATATATCTAATCTAATGGTCTAATATATCGATATCGGGTCCACCAATTTAAATAAAATTTAACGGTGAGATTAAACATTGCCATGTGGCGGTCTAGGAGTATTTGTAGGAACGGCAAGTGGCAGCTTAAGAGCGTTTCTATAAAGTTTAATGAATTTTAGTATATAATAGACTACATATTTAAGATGGAAGATCACCAGACTACACATTTATCACAAAACAATATGTTTTGCATCATGTTAAGGAGAAAACTACATCATTTGTAACTATAACTTAACACCCATCTACTCAGAAGGTGTATCCAAAACTTGAACAAATTTATAAAAACTACATATTTATGATGGAAGATCACCATACTACATATTTATCACAAAATAACATGTTTTGCATCATGTTAGGTAGAAAACTATATCATTTATAACTATAACTTAACAGTAGTGGTATAGGGATTTAAATTGTAAAATCTATAGCTTTATGATAACTCTAGTACTAAATCTATAGTTTTGTGATATTTTGCATTAAATCTATAATTTTTGGATAAATTTTGTATTAAATCTATAATTTTGTGATGCAACGCCTTAAATGTGTAATTTTCTGATAATTTGGTTAAACTACTTGTAGTTTTTTGAAATTTATTCTTATAGACATATATAAGGATTCTTTGCATCTCCTATAGATAACCAAAATTGATGTATCATAGTCAAATTTTAATTGGTTTGACTTGATTATTGATTAAAATATTAGTTTGACTAAAACTAATTAATAACCTCACTTTAAACAAATGGACGAAATGATTAAAAATTGATAATTGGCCCAAGGTAATCAATCTTGAGGAAAGTTAAAAAAACAAGAAAAATCAATCTTGAGGACAAAATTTTATTTTTGGGAAATTTACAAAAAAATATCCCACAAGTCACTTGATGTTTGATATTCCACCTCATAAGTTATTTTGTTGCAAATATACACCCATCTACTCAGTTTTGTTACAAAAATACCCCAACGCACACGTGTTCAACCGAATCAACATGTTTTAATGAATTATGAGTCGACAATGTAGTCTTTACCAAAATTAAATATTTATACAGTATAGTCTTGATACTTTTTTAGAAATTCTTCGAATAGAAATACCGATGAGAGCTTAAATGTTGTTGCATTGAGTTTTGCTATATAAAAAAATTAATAAAACATGAAGAATAAATCTAACATAGAGCACTTGGAAAAGATTGGTTTGGCTAGCTTAGCCTATGGTAGCTCTACATCAGCGATAACGGATTGATTCAATTAAACACTTGTGTACTATGGTAGTTTTTATAGCAAAACCGAGTAGAGGTGGACATTTGAAACAAAATAAATGGTGTGGTGAAATGCTAAATTTTAAATGACTTTATGTGGTTTTTCAAAATTCCTTTAATTTTGTGACCTATAAGGCTGTTGCTTAATGCGGTGATCTAGCAAGTGACCTCACTTCACGTCGGAGGTGAGCCGCTAAGCATGACCTCACTGCTCCGCAAAACTGGGTATTACGCCTCCATCTATGAAAACCAGTGTAAATCAACTCCCTCAATGATTGTGAAAGCGGTTTCGGCTGACGTGACAGTTTAACCACGGTTGACTCGCTGAGTTAGTAGGTAAGACCCACATGTCAGGAAATTTCTCCTAATCTCATCTTCTTTCTTACCTTTCCCCTCTTCTCTCACTGTCCTCTCTCTCTTCCCCATCCATCCGCTCCCCGAGAGGAAAGGGGAGGAACCCCAACGCAGTCGCCAGCTCCCGAATTGCCAGTGAAGGAGAGCAGGCCGGGACGCCGTTCGTGTCGCCCCTGTGAAGAAAAGAGATGGGAAAGCGTTAAACCCTTCTCAGGGCCACACCTTAGTTGATATAGGTGAGAATAGCCCTCGCCGTGGCCTTTACATCGGCGAAGTTTGTTTCCAACAAACTCCGGATATCCAGGAACAAACCCGGTGAACAGACAATGAATCATTATCGCATGTGCTAACAAACCTCATATCTATCTAGGAACCATATTATCTAACACCCTCCCTCAATCCCAACTTTCCCAAGTTGAGATTGTATCTAAAATTTTCTAACTGTTTAACAGAAAGAGCTTTAGTAAAACCATATGCTACCTGATCTCTTGTAGAAACATAATCTACCTGCAAAAGTTTTTGTGCCACTCTCTCTCGCACAAAATGGTAATCAACTTCGATATGTTTAGTTCTAGCATGAAAAACTGGGTTAAAAGATAGATACCTTGCTCCCATATTATCACACCATAAATGTGCTGTAGACGGACTACTTATGTGTAATTTCTGTAAGAGTGTTTGCACCCACATAATCTCTGCTGTAGCATTGGCTAATGCTTTATACTCTACTTCAGTACTAGATCTAGATACTATAGCTTGTTTCTTAGCATTCCAAGATACTAAATTATCTCCCAAATATACAGCAAAACCACTAGTAGACCTTCTGTCATCAAGGCAACCTGCCCACTCTGCATCAGAGTAAGCACTGACTAACATTGACTTAGACTGACATATCTTAAGTCCGAGACTTGTACATTGCTTGAAATATCTTAAAATCCTTTTAACTGCTACCCAATGTAGAGTGGTCGGAGAATGTAAAAACTGACATACCTTATTGACAGAAAAAGCAATATCTGGTCTTGTCAGAGTTAAATACTGCAAAACCCCAACTATACTCCTATATTGAGTAGCATCATTTACCCCCAATACGGTCCCTTCATTAGTAGTTAATTTCTCACTAGGAGACAAAGGTGTATTAACTGATTTACAATCACTCATGCCAGTTCTTTTCAGTAAATCAGAGATATTTTTCTTGTGTCAACAAAATTCCATTGGAAACTTTTGTTACCTCTATACCAAGAAAGTAGTGCAGCTCTTCATGATCCTTAAGAGCAAAATCCTTCCGGAGATTTTGCAACAAGACTGAAACTACATCTTCCTTTGAACTTACAACAATAATATCATCAACATAGATGAGCAAAAACATAGTTAAATCCCCTTTATTAAAGTAGAACAAGGATGTGTCTGCCTTAGAACCTCTAAAACCAAGATCATATAATTTATTACTTAACCTTGAGTACCAAGCCCTTGGTGCCTGCTTCAAGCCATAAAGAGCCTTATCCAACTTGCAAACGTAATGGGTATTGGAGGGATTTTCATACCCTGGTGATTGTTTCATGTAGACCTCTTCTTCTAAGACTCCATGAAGAAAGGCATTGTGAACATCAAGTTGTCAGAGACTCCAACCTCTTGAGACTGCAACAGACAAAATAATTCTGATAGTAGCTACTTTAACAACAGGACTAAAGATATCCTCATAACCTATACCATATCGTTGTTTAAAACCTTTTGCAACAAGGCAAGCTTTGTATCTATCTAGACTGCTATCTTATTTCCTCTTAATCTTGTAAGCCCATTTACAATCAATAATGTTCCTACCTTTTGTAGGAGGAACTAAGTGCCATATTTTATTTTTAATTACTGCCATATACTCAGCATCCATTGCTTCTTTCTAATTAGAATTATTTAAAGCTTCTTTTCTTATGCCACTCTGCAACCGTGTACGAGGTTGCGGGGCACTCATCACCAGCGCCATCATGACCTGCAGCATCATCATTACCTGCAGCATCAGGAGCTGACGTCGGATCTTCTATGGTTGTCGCATGACTGGATGCCGTGCCCCTTGCCGCAGAAGATCCTGACAGCGGGGACGTCTCAGGTGCAGAGCCGCGCGGGCTGTGCTGTACTGGCGAGGACGTGGCGCCTGTTGGTTGGCTGGGAGATGAAGATGGCGAAGACGGCGCAGTGGAGGACGCCTGCTGCAACGGCGATCCCGAGGGCTGCTGCGGTGCAGCAGACGAGGATATCGCATCAGTGCCCGCGTGAGCTGTATTATGATATGCTGCACTTTCCGTTGAATTTTGCTGCAAAACTTCAGGATTTTCAGGAGAATTATTCACATGACAATTATGTTGCTGACCCACTAGTGCTGGAGCATCAGGAAGAAGAGAAAGTTCTGCACGAAGACATGCACCAGCGTTTGGGTGGAGCTTGGAAAAGGGAAACTTGTTTTCATCAAACACAACATCGCGAGAAATATAAATATAGACCCGGCCAGTGGAAAGATCTAAACACTTAAAACCTTTATGAAAAATGCTACAGCCAAGGAAAGTGCACTCTTTGAAACGGAATTGAAGTTTATGCTTGTTATAGGGTCGTAAATTAGGCCAACATGAGCAACCAATGACACGAAGAGTGGTATAGTCAGGTTGCTTGGTAAAAAGTTTTTCAAGGGGTGAGATATCTTTGAGAACTCTACTAGTGGTGCGATTAATCAAATAAACTGCAGAAAGAAAAGCCTCATCCCAAAATTTCAATGGCATAGATGAGTGAGCTAACAAAGAAAGCTCCACTTCAACTATGTGTCTATGTTTCCTTTCAGCAGAGCCATTCTGTTGGTGGGAATAGGGATTGGAGATGTGATGAGTAATACCAGCCTGTTGAAAGAAGATGTGGAGTTTCTGATATTCCCCACCCCAATCAGTTTGCATAGCTATAATTTTCCTATCAAACAGTCGTTCAACCAACTGTTGAAGCTCATGAAATTTCTGAAACACATCTGATTTATACTTAAGCAAGTAAATCCATGCAAACTTGCTATAGTCATCAATAAAACTCACATAATATTTAAAACCACCAACAGATTGAGGGGCAGCACCCCAAACATCAGAATAAATGAGTTCCAAAGGATATTTAGACTCACTAGATGATCTAGAAAAAGGTAATTGATGACTTTTCGCTCTCTGACATGTATCACAAATTGAGCCTTTACTAGACATATCTAGACAAGGTAACCTATGACTTTTAATAACCTTCTCTACAACATTGTAGGAAAGATGACCAAGACGACTATGCCACCGCTCAAAGGATGGCATGAAAACTCCATAGACTTGTTTTATTGGATGATGACTTGGCGATGCAGGAGGGCGAGCATACAGTCCTTTATGACACCGACCCCTAAGCAGAGTTCTCTTCGTGGCCAGATCCTTGATACAGAAAAATTTACGATATAATTCTATGAAGGCAAAATTATCACAAGTAATACGATAGGCTTAAACTAGATTTTTATTTGCCTTAGGAGCATAAAGGATTTTGTTTAAATAGAGATTGCGACTAGGGGTCTTAACAACAGAATTGCCAATGTGAGTAATTTCCATACCTGCACCGCTTGCGGTGTGAATCTGATCATGTCCATGATACTTGTCATGAACAGTCAACTTCTCCATGTCACCGGTGATGTGATCTGTTTCATTGGTGTCAAGAAACTAGTTGGTATCTACACCATACGAGGATGCCGATGCTGCAAATCTTTCATCGGCAACAAAATTTTCGTCATAACGACATTCTTTTACCGTGTGTCCACACTTGTAGCATAGTTGACATTTGGGCCTATTATCAACCCCTCCAGGAGCTGGATTGCCGTGACCCCTTCCACCATGGTTGCTGCTAAAGTTGTTGTTGCCGCCACTGCCACCGCTTGTGTTGCTGCGCTGTTGTTCTCGCCCACGGCTTGCACTGTTGGCCGAGACTTGGCCATCTTCTCCACCATGGTGCAGCAAGAGACTGTGCTCAAAATTCAAGAGCTGAGCGAAGGCCTCACCGACTGTGACTTGATCTGGTTGCCCGACAATGGATTGGATCATGGGCTCATAGTCGTCGTCTAGGCCCGCGATGATGTAGCTGATGAGATCGTCGTCGTCAACCACCTTGCCGGAGACCGCGAGCTCGTCCACCAACGCCCGCATCTTGCCGACATAGTTGGTCACCGTCATGTCGCCTTTCTTCAGAGTAGTGAGGGAGAGGCGCGTGCTGATGTACCGCGCTCTCATCAATGAGGAGAACATCCCCTCCACCAGGCTCCAAGCCACCGTCGCCGTTTGTTAACGACCAAATTTGGTAATACCATGGGCCGGATGCAAAGTTAGAATCAAAGCCAGTTTGGAGAAATTCCGTTCGGGAAAGCAGAGTACGCATCCGCTACGAACAGCATCGGCTGTCGTATATCGGATAGCGTCAGATCCGACGAAGTCAAGCCGATGCAACCAGTCTCAAGAAAGATGGTCCCGCGTCTGGCGTCGGGATTAGTTAGAACGCTTCACAGCGATTGCCGCACAAGGATTAGAGTCCTAAAAAGGGCAATTGTATCCATTAATTAGGACATTTTTCAGTTTCCTTAGAGATATGTTTGGTAAGAGTCCACCTAAAAGACTTATTCATATTTTAAATTATGTTAGAGATAAAGAGTCGTGTCCAGCAAGGACATATTATGTACTTCGGGTATAAATATGTCCCGACACCATGTAAAAAAGGGACGACAGTTCAATAATACTTCGGCGCATCGCCACCCTTTTTATTCTCATTGTTTCGACGAGTTTTTGCTTTCGAGTTGGGCTGCATCAGGTTTGATCTCCGACGAAGAGGTAAAGCTTGTTATGGCAGTTTGCGTTCTCGGGATTAGTGCTTACATCTTCATGACACTCTAATCATGTCTATGTAAACCGCCGAGTTATCATATATACCGCATAATCTAGATTGATGTCGTCATCCAAACTTCACCGACAAGCCTCTATCATCGAAAACGGCCGGCAGGTTTGCGTTTCGATATGAAGCTAGACTATGCGGTGTATCTACCATCTTGAATGAGTTTCCATCGATTTGATTAGATCTTATGTTTCTTTTCACGCTTAATGCTGCATCGGTTAGGTTCATTCTTACCTGATTTAACCGTCCTGTTTCCCTATTTGGTTCTGGATCGTCTAAATCTGCCCTTTATATCAAGATCCCACCCATTTAAAGTATATTAAGCTTCCTATCAGTCTGCTAGTTCACCCTGCTTGCTAGATTGGTTTCAGTTTCATATATTTCGTATGTGCTGATATCTTGGTATAAGGTGGTATCAGAGTACTAACCGATACACGTTAGGTTTACCCTATTGGCTATGCTGTGAGCATACATAATCCCTACTTTAGGGCACATTTAGATGTTGAATGATTTATACTGTCTCGGCATAACTGCCGATCTATCCCAATCATTCGATCTAAGCGTGTTCCATTGGATGGATTATGTATCGTTAACATCTACAGCTGATTGAGTGGACCCAACAGTCTCCAAGTTTTTATCTGCTTCTGCCGATCTGATGCGAGTTATATCGGCATGGCTTCGGACGAAACGTCATCGGCAACCTAGCCGATCGGCTATCGTTGATGGATTTAACTCTTTGTCTTTTTTCTATCTTGTTGGTTGCAGGATCAAAGCATCTGGCACGCTCAGAACTCGAAGGCAGATTCTTTGGACCTGCACTAGAGTTAAGCAGATCTCTCAGGCCGGTGCGTGTTTTTCACGTCAACACCGTTGTACAGGCAGCGACCTGAACCAGCATGTCCTTTGTCATGGAGGATAGGAGGTAGGAGAGGACTTGTTGATCGACGGCGACCCATTCTTCATAGTCTGGGTTGCTGACGACGACCTCTGCTTCTCCTTCCTTCCTCCTGATTAGGGCGGCTGGGGCTTTTGAAGCTCCAGTGAGGTGGCCTTCTAGCCTAGCTAGCACCTCTAATAGCCGCCAAAACTTGTGCCTTCCATACGACATGGTTGGTTTTTCCTAGTTTCTCTGAGATATATTGGCCGACCAAGGGATTCCCAGCATGATTCTTCGAGGAACTCGCCATGGCGCGGAAGGGAGAGAGTTAGATTGGATCGCGCTCTGATACCATGTGAAGAAAAGAGATGGGAAAGCGTTAAACCCTTCTCAGGGCCGCACCTTTGTTGATATAGGCGAGAACAGCCCTCGCCGTGGCCTTTACATCGGTGGAGTTTGTTTCCAAAAAACTCCGGATATCCAGGAACAAACCCGATGAACAGAGAATGAATCATTATCGCATGTGCTAACAAAACTGCTAACAAACCTCATCTCTATCTAGGAACCATATTATCTAACAGCCCCTAACTGCCACTGATGACACAAAGAAGGGGAGAACACGGAGCGGGGCTAGCGGCGGCATTAGTCCAACTTGATGTGCCCATGAGCTGGTGACGACGTCCATCGTTGTCCAGTAGCCACCGGCCGGTCCCCAGAACAGGTTCTCGCTGTAACCGTCCTTCTCCCAGCTGCCCGAGTGGATAGTCCGCAGTCAGCGACGGCGTCGTCGCCATGGCCATCACCACGGCGTCGTCCCATACCACCTCACTGATGCCCTCCATACTGCGTGCCGTGTTGTGGAGGTCCACGAAGTCCTGCAGCAAGTTCTGTGCCATCAACAATGGCGTCATCGCCATGGCCATCACCACGGCGGCAATGGCTGCCTACCACTAATACTCCTGTTACCTTTGGTGTCTCCATATGCAACACTACACCATTAGCTGTCTTAATCGATTGTGTGTGTGTTCATGGAATGCTGATGCAAGATTACTCGAGATCAAGGTAAGCAGAGAGAAGGGAGAGACAAGAGGGGAGGAGAAAAAGGGGAGAGGTGAGGAAGAAGATGAGAAAAGGAGGAAGTCATTGATATGTGGATTCCACGTGCTGACTCAACCATGTCAGCTAAAACCACTCCCAAAACCATCAAAAGAGTTGATTTGCACCGATTCTTTAAGACGAGGGGTGTTGTTAATTATATCCGATTTTACGGTTACGGGAGACGATTCAACCAGAAGCAAAGAGATAAGGAAGGTAAAATGGACTTATTCCCCAATAGAATCCGTCCAAATAAAAATAGGTGGAGCAAAAATAGGAAAAAGTACACGGAAGGTGCCTCAACTTATCATCGAGATACAAAATCGTCCCTCAACCGCAAAACCAGATACCGGTCGTCCCTCAACTAACAAAACCGTTCACTTTAGATCCTTCGGAGGTTTTAACCTCTGTCTTGTCCGACGTAGCGGCTGAGTCAGCGTGAGACCCGCGTGGGCCCCACATGTCAGCGTGGCCACGTCAGCCTCCTCTCTTTTTTCCCCTCTTCTCCCCCTTCCTCATCTCTCTCTCTCCCTTCTCTGCGACTCTGCGAGGCCGGCAGTGTGAAGCGGAAGAGGTGGAGGGCGTCGGCAGCCGGCGACGGGCAACGCGAGGGGAGGGCTGCCAGCCTGTCTCCTCGTCGTCCGACGCAAGGCACCGCGGCAGCAGCCAGCGATGGAGGGCGGCGGGAGACAGGACTGGAGCTGGGCAGCGGCGGCCGGTGGGAGAGGGCAGCCGCCAATCCGCCATGGCCTGCCGCGGAGGTGGCCCGCCACCCGCGGACGACGCTGGTGGTTAGGGCGCGGACTCACTCAGAGTCGTGGCTCAGCGGCGATCGATGTCTCACGCAAGGTCGGCGGTAAAACTGCTATATTCAGTAAGGCTTGCTCACCATGCGATTCTACTGAATATAGTTTCAAACTGAACAGCATGAAGGCAGCAAATCTCCTTCAACCCCTTGTCGTTCCTGAATCTTGTTATTTTACCATGCTGCTTATTAGCTAAATAGTTAGTTCCTGTGAGCTTTAGTTGTTTCTCAGGGTTGGCATGCTGCACAGTAGCTAGTTCTTGTGAGCTTAGTTGTTTGCAGTTTCAGAGTTAACTATGCTAGTATGCTAGTGCTTCTCTATGCACAATTGTACGCGGCACATTCCATGAAAAAATAAATCAGTAAAGTCTTATGCACATCATGGTGATTTCACTGCAACATGAGCTCATGAACAGACCAGTGATTCCAAGCAACTTTCTCAATTCGTTCATCTCACGGGCATCAGTGAAAAGTAAAACCCATGATCAACATGATCCTGAACTCTGAACATGAGATTGGAGAAATGGCGATTGCAAATTCGCAATCTATCTATTAACTTATTAAAGGAATAGAAAAAGGAGCCTGCACGTTTGCTTCCATGGCCTAGAAATTCTCATATTAATCGGAGAAAATGAAAAACAGAGTCCGTATAAAAATACAATTTAGAAATAATTGAATTTCGAAATTAAAAAATAAAGAATATTGGAAGAGGAGACTAGAGTCCATATAAAAATACAATTAAGAAATAATAGAAATTCAGAATTAAAAATAAGGAATATTAGAAGTAGATTACAGAGTCCATATAGAAATACAATTAAGAAATAATAGAAATTCAAAAATACAATTAAGAAATAATAGAAATTCGGAATTAAAAATAAGGAATATTATAAATAGATTATCGAGTCCATATAGAAATACAATTAAGAAATAATAGAAATTCGGAACTAAAAATAAGGAATATTAGAAGTAGAGTATAGAGTCCATATAGAAACTTAAAACTAACTAAAATTCGGAATAAACATAATAATATTAAAATTAGAGTTTAGAGTTTGTATAAAAATACAATTTACAACTAACTAAAATTCGAAACTAAAAAAAACATGGGAAGAAGAATCTAAAGTCAATATAGGAATACAATTTATAAGTAACTGAAATTCGATTAAAATTTAAAGAATATTGAAAGATGAGTTTAGAGTCCATATAGAAATACAATTAGAAAGAATAAAAATTCATAATTAAAATTAAATAATATTGGAAGAAGAGCCTAGAGACTATATAGAAATACAATTTACCGATAACCAAAATACAGAACTAAAAAAAAAGAAATATTGAAAGACAAGTCTAGAGTCTACATAGGAATATAATTTACAAATAACTAAAATTTGGTATTAAAAATAATTAATAACTAACACGTATATAAAATACAATATGAATATTACACATTAGTAGTTTAGTAAAGTTAGTACAAAATTTAAAATTATGTTATAATTTTAATATAATTGAATAATGCATTGAGAAAACATATATGCTATTATATGAGAGAAAATATAATAATACTAGCCGCGCAATCTGCGCGGGCCACCATGCTAGTTATATTATTAAAATAGCCTTAAAAGGAAGCACCACGTTCGCTTTGGGGGCTAGAAATTCTCACATTAATTGGAGAAAAGAAAAGGAAAAGTCCAACTAGAAATACAATTTAAAAATAGTTGAAATTCGGAATTAAAAATAAGTAATAATTAAAGAAGAGCCCATATAAAAACTCAATACGAGATAAATCAAAATTCGGAATACAAATAAAATAAAATCCAAAATTATAAAAGAAAAGTAGGGTCCAAGTAAGAATACAATTTAAAAATAATTGAAATTCGGAATTAAAAATAAGGAATATGAAAAGAAAAGTCCATATAAGAACCCAATACGAGATTAATTAATATTCGAAATAAAAATAAAATCCAAAATTAGCAAAAAAAGAATAGAAAAGAAGATTTGAAGTAGGAATACAATTTAAAATTAACTGTAATTCGGAATTAAAAATAAGCAATATTAAAAGATGAATCCATATAATAAGTCAATACGAGATTAATTAAAATTCAAAATAAAAAATAAAAAAAAAATCCAAAATTAGAAAAATTAAAGAGATTTTAAGTAGGAATACAATTTTGAAACAATTGAAATTGAAAATAAAAAATAAAAATATTAAAAGAACACAATACGGTATTAATTAAAATTTGAAAAAAAATAAATTCTGAAATTAGAAAAAGAAAAAAGATTTCAATTAGGAATATAATTTAGAAATAACTAAAATTAGTGAGAAAAAAAATAAAGAATATTGAAAGAAAAAACTATCTAAAACACATGACAAGATAAATTAGTAACTTGCCTATAAATGAGTAGAGTGGTGGTGGTTCATACAACATATAAAAACTGTTAATAAAACACCAAATAGAATCCTATAATGATTAAAAGGAGGGATGATAGGTAGGTCGTGAAGCAAACGGACAAGACGGTTGCCGGGACTTCTAGAAAATAAGAAAAATAAACCCAATTGATAATCAAATTTGATTTTAAAAATGTAAATAACAATAAAAAGAAAAAGCAGTGGGCAGGGTGTATAGGAGTATAGTTGCAGAGCCGCGACGGTTGGCGGGACTTCTAGAAAATAAAATTTGAATTCCAACGATAGTTACGTTCGACTTATAGAATCCCAATGGCAATAAAGAGTAGGCAGCGGACGGGTCGTAGAGGAGCATAGTAACATCGTTTGACAGGACTTCTAAAAATTATGAAAAATGAAACCCAACATGACAATAAACTTTGAAAACTACAAAGTCCAATTTATAAAGATTCGAAACTTCTAAAAAGTAAAAAAAAGAACAATGATTATCATGTTCGATTTTAAAATCTCAATGACATAAAGAAGGGAGGCAACGGACGAGCCGTAGAGGAGTACAATGGCAAAGGCGCTGACGGTTTGGCGGGACTTCTAGAAAGTAAAAAAATGAACCTGAATGTGGACCCCCGATTTTGGAAATCGGAAATCTTCTGTGTTTATCCGTACCAATCCCTGCATCAGTAGTTGGTACACACATACATAGTTGGATCACAACATATCACGAATGAATTCAGGCTAAAAGAGTTAAATACTTACATTAGGGCCAGGTAGGCCAACAACTATCAGAGAACAACAGCGGAAGACAAAATAGTATAAGGGCCCGGTTATCATGCCACAGGCAGTCAACTGGGGAACGAGACCTAGAACAAAACCGCACTCCGATCATCTTGTTGGATACGCAAGCGTGCCGACAAGGGCTTCTCTTCAACACTCTCCTAAAAGATATATAAATAGTAAGGGTGAGTACCAACCGTACTCAGCAAGCCACCACAACAGCAATGCATATGATAGAGGGTATTCAAGGAATGGCTTCAGGTTCTTTTGCGTAAGGCTGCATTTTGCAAATATTTTCACAAGCCTAAGACCTAGCATAGACTGACCAAATTTTAGTTCCAGTGTTCACATTAACAACGACGGTTCTGTCCACCATCCATTGTGATCCAAAGGATAGCTTCCCGCCATTGAATCGTCATGGTTTTCTGAGGACATCCACCTTCCCTCCTCTCAGGAAGTGGCTCCAACAGCATAAAAATCATCATGCAATATCCCATCCCACACAAGTTAAGAATTTTGAGTCTAGCCAAGTGTAATACACGTCCCGATGCTCATTAACTGCGAGCACGGCTATTCGAATAGATTGGGTTTACTCACACTGCAGTGGATGTACACTTTACCCGCACTCCGCGACTGCCCAACACATGAGCCTCGTCCCAACACATGAGACATGTCACGGCAAAGCTTTTCGATAACCTCGCATTGGCAGTACCCGCTCCATGAACTTTACATCCTCATGCACTCTAGGCGTACACAGTTTCTAGCAGTGAGAGGAGTTCTGGCGCACCCGGGAAGGAAAGACTCACACAGGCATTAAGTTATAATTATGTTTAAATTCTCACATGGCAGTCCTACCGATGGCGACACCACTGTAGACACCCGCCTCGCGGTTCTACCAATGGCTGCCCCACCGTAGAGCCCCTGCCTCACACATCAAGAAACCACTATGCATGGATACTGCCTCCGCTCAGCTATCTATTCCTCTAGGTCTATACCCATACGAGAAGTGCGGTTGTACGGGGGTCGTTTCATGCTTAACTTCATGGCTCGGTCCTTAATTGACCGGGGACGGTACTTGCCTTTTCCCGGTTACCACCCAAATCCTCCGTCCGCCCCAGTCGAAAACAGTTGTTTAATTTCATTTCTCTTTTCACAAATCATGTCATCAACATCATGGCAATGTAGCACTCATGTCTCCACATGCCGCATCTCAATTACCTTCCCAAAGGCAATTGCCCAAGCATAGAGCATTTTGATAATTATGAGTATGCATGATTCTAGAATAGCGTTGCTAAGCAATTGTCATAGTTGACTAGGGACCCATACGTAAACATGGTTACGAAGGAATATGGGGTAAACAATAATCAAGGCATGACATAATCACAAGTAGGATGTTTATCATTGCATGCAATTTTATTTGTAAACAAACAATTTCGCAATTGGGATCAACATGTTCAAAGAATAGTGATGACTTGCCTGCTCAGGGTAGTCCTTATTCTCGATATAATCTTGATCAACCTTCACCTCTTGGAAGTTGCAGACGTTGCCTCACGACTAACCGATACACAAAGTCTATAATACGCGAGAAAAACCAATATTCAAACAACAATCAAATATGCACAACAAAGTGTACTTGTTAGGGTCGTACCTAGGGTTGCTTATACTATTATTGCTTGCTAGGGGATTCCAATTATGCTAAGGGCTAAAGTTTCTTAATCTTTCTATTGTCATGGCGGTCTATATAGGAGCTAACCAATGTAGTATGAATGAGATACGTATCTGGCTACTATGTGGTTTAGTCTAGCAAATGGCTATTCATGCATCTATCTAAATAGAACGGTTATACACTAGAGGTTCTGTTGCCGGATGGATTTGGATCGGTCAAATAATTACTGTGAATCATTTGTATTATTATTTTATTGATGGAGGCTTTATTTTAATTATGTACATATTTTACTTGTCAAAATAAATTATGAAAGGTTAACAATTACCCATGCTTTGTATGTTAGAACTGTTTAGGTTAATCATATTATGGTTACGGACTATCCCATCACATAATTTTATAATGAATAATCCTAATTTACGATTATATTAGGTCAAGATTTATAACTAGTATTTTATCCACTATAGATGTTTGTCATAGACTCATTAGTTTACTATACACAAAAGGGTAGGTTTTTGATATACCGTACATCTAATTGGGATGTACAATGTACGTGTGTGCACAATATTTAATCATTGGATCATTTACTGAATGGTTGCTATTTACTAGAAGCTATACGATATATGTGATTAAGATGGCTCTGTTTTGTTAATTAATGGATGTCAATCGAACTATATTTATTCCACTTCACATGACATTATACCGACTAACTTTTAAGTGATCCAATTACGACTAGCTCAGTTATTATTCTCCTTTAGACAAGTTGAAGGTTCATCTAAGTGTGTTTATATTTGAGTTATAAAGTATGAGGCTAAACTTATGTAAATAATTTATAAGTCATAGGTTTAGTTATATTTGGACATAGACTAATTAATGGGACTAATATTTCCTATGCTTTAATCAATTTGAAACAATGCTCCTAGTTAGTTTACATAGGTTTTATAGTGAGAAAGCATGTTAAGGACAATTATTTGACATCTACTTTACAGTACAATATAAATTTTATTATTAGCACATTTTTAAGTTAACTATTATGCATCATCTTGATATTAATTATTAATAATTATAAATGTATTTTATTAAATAGTGAATTATATACCATTAGAAAGCTTGTGAATTTAGATGAATTTAGGTTCAAGTTTCACTTAAATCGGAGCTAAAATGAATAAATTATGCTAGTGTAAAGATTCAAATTTGAATTAATTCTAATAATTGCGAAATGGTATTGTTCCTAATTCATTTATTTTTAATACAACCTTATCCACAGGCTATAATTAATCTCAAATTCTAATTATTTTAGATTTTCTTAAACTATTAACCTCCTTAATTTTCTTCCTAATTTTCTATTTATTTTTCTTTTTCTCTATTCTCTTCTCTTTTTCTTTCTTTTCTCTCTCTCCCTTTTTCTTCCTTTTCTCTCTCCCTCTCTTTTTCTTCCTTTTTTCTCTCTCTCTCTTTTTCTTTCTTTTCTCTCTTTCTCTCTTTTTCTTTCTTTTCTCTCCTTTTTTCTTTTTCTCTCTTTTTTTTCTCTCCTTTTATTTTCTTTTTCTCTTTCTTTCCCGGCCTCTCCTTTTCTTTCTTCTCTCTCGGCCGGCCTCTCTTTTCCTCTCCCTCTCTCTCTCGGCTCTCTCCTACCCGAGCGGCAGCGGCGGTGGACACGAGGGGGAAGGAGGGCGGCTCACCGGCGGCGGCAGCGGCGACGACGGCGGCGGCGACGGTGGCGCACGGCGGCGTGGGAGCGGCGGCACGGCGGCACGGGAACGGCGGCGCGGCGGCACGGGAACGGCAGCGCGGCGGCACGGGAACGGCGGCGCAGTGGAGAGGGAGGAGGGGAGGAAGGGTGAGATGGGGTGGGGGAGAGTGGAGAGAGGGGGTATTTGTAGAGGGGGAGAAGGAGAGGGGAAGGGGCGGCGGCGTGATGGCGACGCGACGGCGGCGCTCGGGGCGGGACGACGGCGGCGCGCGGGCGGCGACGCGAGGCGGCGCGGGGCTCGGAGCGGCGATGCGACGGGCGGCGGCGCGGGGCTCGAGACGGGCGACGCGACGGGTGCCGAGCGAGCGGCGTGTCAGGCGGGGCGACGCGACGCGCGCGACGGCACGGGGCTCGTTGTGATGGAACGAGCGGCGCGGCAGCGGCGCTGGGCGATGGCGAGGGGACGGCCGCGCGGCGGGGCGCAGGCGCGAGGGGACGGGCGCGCGGCGGTTCAAGGCGCGAGGCCGACGGCGATGATGACGACAGCGGTGCGGCGCGGCAGCGGCGATGGCGACAGTGCGCGGCGCGGCAGAGGGGAGGCGAAGCGGCGCGCGGCGTGCGGGGCACGAGGCGGTGCGGGGCTCGAGGCGCGAGTGACGGTGCGACGGCGTCGGCGATGGCGTGGCGCGGCAGCGGCAGCGGCGCGGCTCGAGGCGCGACGGCGACGGCCGGGCGGTGCGCGGCGCGGCAGGGCGCGCGGCGGCGTGGCAGAGGGGAGGGCTAGGTTAGGGGAACCACGTCGAGCACCTTAGGTGCAATGAACAGTGCATTTCCTATTTTTCCCATTTAATTTTTATTTTATTTTTAATTTTTTAATTTTTATTTTTTTATTTATTTATTATATAAATTTGATTCTATAATTCCTAATATTTGCATATATGAAATTTACCCAATATTTGTGTTATCCCAACTTAATGAATTCGCCCTAGATTAATATTACTCACATTTTATTTATATAATTTATTTAAATTTTTAATTAGGGTTAATTCTTATTATTATTATATATTTTTCAAAGTTTTCCTATTTTTCTTCTTTTAGGGTTTTGGTTGATTTATAAATTGAGAAAAGTTGCAAATTAAATTTGTATTTAGTCCTAAGCATTTAGGTGACCGTATTAAGTGTTCAAATGTGAATTTGCCCAAAATTTAATATTGTCCAATCTTTAAGGTTTATTAGAGATTCCATAATTTTCTAATGAGACCGTTATTAACACAATAGCACATTAGCTCAATTTATTTATATGTTAGTTTATTTTATATGGAGGGGTTTAATATATCAAATTTCAATCCCTAAATGCAATTAGGAACTTGGTGCAATATCGATCTACATATCGAATTAAATACTCCCGTAATTCTATTATATATACAGAGAGCTCAGTTTATTTGAATGATCATCATTTCATGTGTACACATATTATGGCACCCACCTACATTATTCAAATAATTTAATATTTGATAAAATAGGTTAATAATAACTTTTCTTTTATTTGATTTTAATATCTTGTGCATAATTATTTGTAGGATAAAATATATTCCCGTAAATCATATCTATTTCTTAAATGTAGTTCTTTTCTTTACTTTCTTGGTGATCATTTATGGTTTGGCAAGCAATAGCAATCATAACAACCAGCATGATGCAAAAGTTTTAAAAAGTTCGAAATTTTCGTGATTTTCATTGTCTTGAATTTTCAGGATGTTACACTGAACAATAATTATGTTCGACTTTTAAAATCCCAATGATAATAAAGAGAAGAGACAGTGGACGGGCTGTAGAGTAGTATAATGGCAGCGTTTGACTGGACTTCTAGAAATTATAAAAACAAAATCTAACGAGACAATAAACTCTAAAAACTAGATGATCCAATTTTTAAAGATTCAAAGAGAATGAATAGAAATTGTGGTAGATCGAGCAAGCAAATAAAGAAGGAGATGACAGAAGTAAGGGGTATCAACTGGTATGACTTTTAAAAACTATATAATTAGAAACACAGGGATGATGAGGTTTGGTCTTTCAAAGTCTTAAGACAACAAGATAGCTATTTAATAAATTTTAAGTAAAGACATACTAATATATGATTTTGGTTAGGTGTTAGCCGCGCAATCGCGCGGGCCATCCAGATAGTTGTTTGCAAATCATCAACGTTGCAAGATTGGAAGATGATACATCATATTCAAGCAATGCAAATGCGTTTTTATGGGCTAACAGTGTTTCTACAACAAGTACAAATTTGCAGGAGAAAAGAAAAAAAAAAGGAGACACTTCAGCAGTTGTAGTGATCACTTGTCCGCCGGTGGCGCCGGAGCCGGCTCGTCCTCGGCGGGCGGCGGCTGCGGCTGCGCCATGGCTTCCTGGCGAGCGCGTAGCGCCACGAGGACGGAGAAGGCAGGCATCTGGAGGCAGCCGAGGAGGTACTGGTAGGACTAGACCCTGGTGGGCATGGACTTGAGCTGCGCGAAGTCATCGGGGTTGTAGAGGTGGCCCTCAAAGACGGCACCGGACACCGGTGAAGTCATTGAGTTGCAGCTTCCACTCCTTCTGGCCAGGGTTTCTCACGTCATGCAATATCTCTGTCGGTCACACCTATCAAACCCAACGTGAATAGAAATAGTGGTAGATCGAGAAGAAGACGGCATAAGGGGTAGCAACTAGTTTAACTTTTAAAATCTATATAATTATAAATACGAAGATGATAAGGTTTGGTTTTCAAAGTCTTAAGACAATGAGATAGCTATTTAATAAATTTTAAATAAAATCATACTTAAAAAAATATATGATTTTGTTTAAGTGCTAGCTACATAATTGCACGAGCCACCCAGCTAGTTAGGAGAAATCTGCACCATCCGTTCACAATCCTAGAGCTACGATCAACCTCTGCAGTATAAATGTGATAGTACAAACTGATAAGTAAAATATTGATGCTACAGTATTTCGCTGATCTGAACCGTTTATTTTTAATCTGAAGACAAGGAAAGCGAGTTGGGACATCGTCACAGAAAAATGGGAAGATGCTAGCAGAAGCTTCACTGTAGAGCGGTACGGGAAAACTAGTACTTCATCCATTTTATATTACAAGACTTTGTAGCATTGTCTATATTCATATACATATTAATGAATCTAAATATATATGTGTACCTAGATTTATTAACATATATATATATATGAATGTTGACAATGCTAAAAATTCTTACAATCTAAAACGGAGGTAGTATCGTAGTAGGACGAAAACCACTGTCACATGACGCTGCTGTCTAATTTATGACAAGGTTTTCATAAGCTTGTGAGTACACGCGCACGCGTGTCGTACTGTTCAATCGAGTTGGGTGCAGTTTTTTCGCGCAATGAATTAGAGGCATTATAATGTTGTTACTGTTGAACTGTTGTTAGTTAGGTTGTTAGTTGTTGAAGTGTTACTGTTGATGATTCCGAAATCGTGGAAACTTGGAGAAGAGGAAGTTTGGCAGGCAACTTGGCACGCACCCACGCGCGACACCGGCGGGGCGTGCGTGTACGACGTCGCCGATCGGGGCCATGTCCTGGCTAGGCTAGGCTTCCGTGGAAGCGCGCGCGGCGCCGGCCGCTGGGCTCCGGGCGCCGGCGTCGTTTTCCCTTGGCACCGCGGCTAGCAAACCCACCCTTCCGACGACTGCCGCCACGCGCCCGTGCGGGATGGCCCAAAGTGCGGCGCCGCAGAGCAGAACGGTGGCAGGGGCAGCTAGCGCGGCACGGGCAGAACGAATTTGCGGGCCAGGCCGGGCAGGCGCGACGACGCAGCCGGCCGCAGTTGGCGTGGGCTCGGAAGTTCGTGTGGAGCGGACCATGGGTGAACAACGGCCCAAGTAATTAATCGTGGTGAAATAGGAGAAGGTCCATATTGCATTCCTCACCTACAGGCCGAGTTTGATTCCCGTCTCGTCCGCAAAACCGTACGGGACTGGCTATCCATCACACGACAGATTTTTTGGTCCAAATCACACAGATTTTAGATTAGTTAGATTAGGCTTATTTGATACTTGATTAGAAGAGTCTATATATGTACCAACATATATTAATTATATATATTGCATATATTTTATTTGTTAGATCTTCAAATTGAAAAAAATATTCCCGTCTCGTCCGCAAAACCGTAAGGGACTAGCTATCCATCACACGACAGATTTTTTGGTCCAAATCACACAGATTTAGATTAGTTAGATTAGGCTCATTTGATACTTGATTAGAAGAGTCTATATATGTACCAACATATATTAATTATATATATTGCATATATTTTATTTGTTAGATCTTCAAATTGAAAAAAATATATCATCAACCCATTTACTAAAAGTTATAGTGTAACTATAGTGTAATTACAGTACACTTACATGTCATATCAATTAAACTTATAAATATAATTTTAGTTATATAGGATTGTAATTTTATATTTTAAAGGAAATAACAAGTACATATTTACTTACACAACATTTTTATCAAAATTACAGTGCACTTATATGTCATATTAATTGAATTTACGAATGTAATTTTAGTTATATAGGGCTGTAACTTTATATTTTATTTCTTCAATCTCTTCACCTAGCCGCAACGACGTGCAATGTATGTACTCATCAATTATGTGCCAAGCTAGATGTTGCTGGCCTCATGCGTGCGTGGGAAGGAAACGCATCATAGCCGCTAATTAAATCATGCACAGACTAATCCAAGGGAAGTAAATCCGAGTGATTTCGAGCCAAAAATTTGTCGCCAGATTTTTAGCAAAATCGAAACCGCACATAGCACGTCCCCCTATTGTTAAAACTGAATCAATCTTGTTACAGAACAATATCTCTCCTAGGGAAATAATTTTTTTCTTACGAATCAATCCGAACTGAAATAAAGATAAGGTTTATCTCCTTATAAAACCACGTTAGCTTGTACTTAAGATTAGATATATAATAAAGAGAGAGAGCGCTCTACTCTACACCTATGTTTATTGTTTATTTCTACAATGTTTTTAAAAGCAAACGAAAGGGCAAGGGTGTTTTGTATCTTCTCACGTCTCAATGTTGTGGGAGGGATATGGATAAATCCGGTAATCCCTAATAGACGTGTTGGTTCACAATACGTTATCAGCGTCTCTCTTTGTACAATTTCAAATGTGATGTTAGCTGACGGGTATCTACGGAGCATTAAGTTATAGTAGAGTCCATTTATCACCATCCTCCCCCCTCCCCCTCTCTCTCTCTTCCCCTTTGATTCAGAAGCGCCACAGCCGCTGAGGGAGACCCGAGTCCAGGCGACGGCGGCAAAACTACGAACTCGCGAATCGCGAGAGCAGCCCGGCCTAGCCAGGGGCAGATCCTTCGCGCATTTTCTCCCCCACGCCGCTGCGCAGAGTGGAGCCGGTGGTGGTGACCAGAAATCCAGAATTCATCCTCTTCTCCGTTCTCCTGTTCATCGGGTCAAATCCCTCCTCCTCATCTTCGTCTCTTTGCCTCTGTCCACCTGTCCTCTTTATTTACTCGAGGTGTATTCATGCATCCAATTCTGCCACTAAACAAACGACGAAAATCGGTAAGAACAAAGCACGTATCCAATTGCTAAGCTGCATGCTTTCCGAGCGCCAAGTAGGAGAAATACCGGGTCAACGTGTTGACGTCCTGTGAAGTCGTTTATGACAATGTTTAAGTCAAACCTTTAGAATGTAAATTATGAATAACTCTCAAGTTGTTGAGTTTGAAATGTGAAAATTATATGAATAGATTTGTCTTGAAAAATACTTTCATAAAAGTATACATATATCACTTTTCAATAAATATTTTTATAGAAACAAGAAATCAAAGTTGTGTTTTGGAGACCGTGTCACTGTCCAAAACGACTTCTTTTATGAGTACGGAGGGAGTACTAAGAGAGATCGATTGATCTGGTTTTTACAGTTAGAGGGACACTTAATAAGTTCATTTCTATGGTTGAGAGAAGCAAACCAAACTCGATGCTTAGTTGACCAAAAATGGACTTTTTTCCTCCATAATATCGATAGGCCTCAATCCCATCCATATATAGGCTGAAATGCCAACCTACGCACGGGAATTGGGCCAGAATTCTAGTTTACCAAACGAAGACTTGAACATTTGAATTGTCAATCGGTCATCCAAACATGTTCAGTTACTTCCTTGAATTAGATTCAAAGAAAGATAACATGTTTGCAATGCCATCGATATTCACTACATTCATGTTGCTGCATGATCAAACACAAGAATCAAACCTACTAGTAGAAAGGAGGTGAATGGTAGGAACATCAAAAATTAAATCTTTTTGGGAATTAAAGATCCCTTGAACCTTACGGAGATGCGTCGGTCAAACCACCTAATCAAAACTAGTTTGACCGAACTCTAGCTGCCGGTCAGACCACTCATCGGTCTTCTCATCTGCTTGCTACTGTTGTGGGCGCTGTTGGTCTGACCACTCCTATTTCATCGGTTAGACCGTCGGGATTTAAAGAAAAACACACCAAAAATGCTCTTGAAGATAGATAAACGTTATTGCATTAAATTGTGTTCACAAAGTGCATCTAAAGCACTCTTCCCTTGATTCACGATCCAGAATTGAAATCTCACAGCAAACCGTAACTTTTCTCATCCAAAAAGTCGATACATTCTAGCCTCAATCTATCATCTATTTATACCCGTAACGTGGTTGCTCCTAACTACGAATCCAACTAGAACCACGACTCCTAATTATATAGGAAACCTACCAAACCAGGCAAACAACATCACCTCAACTTCTCCCGCCTAGTCGCGATCCATCACCGGCTATACTCCCACGGCCTCAAGCAACACCTGCATATGAACAACTAAAAAAACTCCATATCCGAGTACAAGTTCGTACCAACTTGACGCACATCAGCACACTATACTATCACATACGAATAAAAACCATCTAGAAGTCATAAAAATAAAGCAATATATAAATTCCACGAAAGCAACCCAAGACCGACTCCAACCCGAAGTCTATCAGTCTGACTGTCGGGCAACCCGTTCAAACCGCTCCAACACCACTGGTTTGACTGGCAACACTTGTCCGGTTTGACCAGCCTCCCAAAGCCGACAACACCTCACTATTCACCGTCCAAAAACGTATAATGTATTTTCAACAAACACTCACCTTAAACAATTTGTTCATCACCATTATTAAATCTTCACATTAATTTCAAATTTTACATAGTTTAAAACTTTTATTTTTTAAAGAAAAAAGAAAAAGAATTGGGGCAAAAATTGTTGGGGCTGGGAAATGTCCCAAATGGTATTTTAGATAGAGTAAGTTGTGTAATTGTGCACGAATCACAATTCACGTCTACAATGAACCTCTGCCTCGCCGCCCCGTGCAGGTGACTAGTGGTGACAACGGTACAGAAACTTTTCGGATTTCGGACCTATTTTCGAAAACGAAATCTGTCGGTCGGAATTTTTCGTAAACGGAAACGAATTCGGAAATATTTTCTCGGAAACGGAATCGAAAGTGATAACAGCGGTTTCTGTCGGAACTCTGAATAGGTCGGAAACTTTCCGGAAATTTTCTCAACAATTCCAGAAATTTTGTGACTGAAATACCCTGGATTCTTTTTTTAAGCACTGAATAGTGAATACCACGGTGTTTGGTTGTTATTTTAAAAAAAATATTTGTTATGCAAATCTAAAGTTACATAAGAATATTTTGTTCATATTAGGATTTATCAACAACATTACTCTCTTAAATATAGATAATTTATTCTATAGATTGTGTTTTATGATGTACTGTTGAGACTTAACAATTGGACTTATATGATTGTGTTTTATGATGAATTGTCGACCGTTGAGACTTGAGAATTAGATTTATCAGTTTGAGGGGTTTTTTATTCGCGCCGGTTCATTCTCACTCCGTTTTTGGTTTCGATAATATTCGATTCCGTTTTCGTATCCGGGGTTTCCTATTCCGATTCTGATTCCGAAAAAAATATGAAAACGAAAACGATAAAGACGGTTCGTTTCCGTACCGTTTTCATCTCTACTAGTGACGGGGGTGACGGGGGTGAGCCAATGGGATCCGTCTATGCTCTACCTTCATTAGTTTAGGGTTTATTTCACATGAATTCTTTAGTAAATCTAACATCCGTAATTAGGTGTTTATGGGCTTAGATTTGTTCGGTCTTTTGTATTTTCATGCTGTTTATCGATCACTACTTTATTTGTGATATCCTTGACAAAAACCAAGAAAGCCTTATCTGTTCGGTCATTAATTTATTCGATAATACTTACCATGGCCGTCCGGCCAAAAAGAAAATATCGGACGCTTCAGCAGGCCCACCTCCACTTTTTTAGCCAGCCTTCTAGCTAACCTTATCCACTCATTTTGCCATCTCCCTCATTCACTCACTTCTCTCCCTCATCCACTCGTTCTCTGCCCCTCTCTCTCCTTTTTGTCTCTCACGAAGGACCAAAAGCGACGCTGCTCGCTGCTCGTCGGCACGGTTGGGCCATAGCTGCCGTGAGCAGCTAGGCGTCCTCCCCGTGCGGCTCTCCGCAGGAACTCCGCGCGACGTCGACGCCGGCGGCTGCGAGCTCCGTACGGCATCGACGGACATGCAGATGCGGCTAAGCTCCACGGCATCGACGACAACGGCCGAGCTCCGTGCGGCACCGAGGACGGTGACGGAGCTCCACGCGGGCGAGCTCCGTGCGGCGCCAACGAAGGCGGCCAAGCTCCGTGGGGCCGGCGACCTGAGTTGAAGAAGATGGAGCTAGGTTTGTTTTGATGGTGTTTTAGGGATGTTGCATTCTACTGCTAAGCTCGTTGCACTCTGTTGTATTAAGGTGTTTCATTTTGTTTTGATTTGATGTTGCATTGCAATCTATTGTATATGTTTTGTTGCACTCTATTTTATTCGTGTGTTTCATCGTTATTTTATTGGATGTTGCACATGATGTACAATGTGTTTTCTTCGATGTTGCATAGTAGAGTCCTGATGTTGCGAGTTGTTTTTTTTCAGTGTTTCATTTGTTTCATTTGATTGAAATATTTTTTACAAACATTTCTCATCGAGTAATGAAACATTGAAATATTTTCTAGTGAAACATTATTTAATAAGCGATGAAACATCTAAAATATTTTTTTATAGGTGGTGAAACCCTGTCCGATATTTTTGCCAAACATCAGACGTCCGATCCGTAGCTTTCTCCTAATTTATCTGCTCTGTCTTCAGAGTCGAAGTCATTAATTTATTTAGTGGATCCGGTTTCAGGATCTACCAAATGAATGAACATGCATGTATAGTTGCCGATACGTATATGTATTCTGGAGTTATCCTTTTCGTTGATAATCAGGGATTTTTCCGTGCAATTTTGTGCAAACTAGTTGAATTGTATTTGATATCCAACTATTAGCTTATATCTCTATCCTTACTATTATAAAAATTGAAGATGTTTTCGTCAGAATTTTAGGACACTATCCGTATTTAAGTTGGATGTGCTTTGTCCGTTTCCAATTCAACGAAAGGCTAGGATAACTATTACCTCCCTCGGTTTCCGCACACATATTTTTCAAATTGAAAAAAAAATTCTATACGAAAGTTGCTTAAAAAAATCATATTAATCTATTTTTACAAAAAAATTAGCAAATACTTAATTAATTACATGCTAGTCGCTGCTCCGTTTTTCGTGCCAAGGAGTGAGGTTTCCAACCCTCACTTCCGAACGCAGCTTATACACCACTTCGAGCCCAACCCCTCCTCCTCCCGTCCTAACCCAACCAGCCCACACCATCTCACCGCCCCGTTCCGCACCCTCCTCCTCCCCTAATCGATATCTTTTTTTCTCCTCCTTTTTTCTGTTTTTTTTCTTTCCTTTTCTCCCAATCATCGTAATCATCTTCCTCTCCTTCTAATCACTTATCATTTTTCGTAACACCCTGAAAATTCGACCGACGAACCAAAACTCTAAAAATATGGATTTTCAAAAACTTTTTAAATAAATTGCATCATGCCGATTTTATTCGCCGTTCTATTGAATTTCGATTTCGGAGTTTGGAGATTTCGAATAAAAGAACTAAATCAATCAATTTAGACCGATATTATCGCAAACCTACTCGTATCAATTAAATTTAAATACGATGGAATGGAACTAACACTAAATTAAAATTTAAATAAATTATATAAAAATGTGAGCAATATTAATTTAGGATGAATTTATTAGTGGGAATAATACAAATATTGGGTAAGAATTATATATGCAAATATTAGGAATTTTAGAATCAAATTTATATAATAAATAAATAAAAATAATAATAATAAAATAATAATAAAAAAATATATATATATATATATATATATTAATAAATTAAAAAAAAAGAAAAAGGAAAAATTGGAAAACGGCACTGTTCATTGCCTGCCAAGTGCTCGACGCGGTTCCTCTAGCCCTAACCCTATCCCGCGCCGCGCCGCGCGCCCGCCGCGCCGCGCCGCTCGCCGCCGCGCCGCCGTCCCATCGCCGCTCGGCCGTCGCCCTCGCGCCTCGAGCCCCGCACCGCCTCGCGCCCCGCGCGCCGCGCGCCGCCTCGTCTCCCCTCTGCCACGCCGCACCGCTGTCGTCGTCATCGCCGTCGGCCTCGCGCCTGCGCCCCACCGCGCGGCCCTCCCCTCGCCGTCGCCCCGCGCGCCGCTTCGAGCCCCGTGCAGCCGCGCGCGTCGCGTCGCCCCGCCTGTCACGCCGCTCGTCGCGTCGCCCGCCTTGAGCCCCGCGCCGCCGCCCGTCGCATCGCCGCTTCGAGCCCCGCGCCGCCCCGTCGCCATCACGAGGCCCATCGCCGCCTGCCGCCGCGCGCCGTTCCCCCACATCACCGCCGCGTCGCCATCGCCGTCATGCCGAGCCCGTGCCGAGCCAAGCCGAGCGCCGCGCCGCGCCGTCCTATCGTCGCCATCACCGTCGCATCGCCGCCCGTCGCGTCGCCGCCCGTCCCGTCGCCGCGCGCGCGTCCCATCGCCGCCTCGAGCCCCACGTACCCCGTCACCACCTACCGCGCCGCGTCGCCCGCCCGTCGCCATCGCCGCCTGCCGCGCCGCGCGCCGCCCCCGCCACCCCCTTCCCCTCTTCTTCCCCCCTCCCCTATAAATCCCGCCCCTCTCACCATCCTTTCCCCCATCCTCACCCCCCCCTCTCCTCAACTCCACGCCGTCGCGCCGCCGCCTCCACGCCGCCGCGCCGTCGCATAGAACCACCGCGCCGCCGCCACAAAGCCGCCGCGCCACGCCGCGCCTTGCGCCGACGTCGCCGCAGTCGCCGTCACCGCCGTCGCCGCCGCCGTCGTCGCCGCTGCCGTCGCCGGTGAGCCGCCCCCCCCTTTTCCCCTCGCGTCCACCGCCGCCGCCGCTCGGGTGAGAGAGAAAGAGAGAGAGAGAGAGCCGGCCGAGAGAGGGAGAGGAAAAGAGAGAGTCGGCCGAGAGAGGGAAAAAGAAAGAAAGAGAGAGAAAAGGAAGAAAAGAAAAAGAAAAGAAAAAAAAAAAGAGAGAGGGAGAAAAGGAAAGAAAAGGGAGAGAGGAGAGAAAGAAAGAAAAAATATATATATATAAAATATAAATAGAAAAGAAAATTAGGGGGAGATTTAAAATATTAAAAAAATAATAATAATAATAAATAAATAATAATAATATAAAATAATGTTAAAAAAATATAAATGATAAAAAGAAGTAATAATTAGAGGAAAAATTAGGAAAAGTTTAGAAGACTTAAAGAAAAATTAGAATTATAGATTAATTTCCCGTCGTAGGATTGCAAAATTTAATGTAAATTATGGGTTGACCTTTTTATAGTCACTATAAATAATCAATTCGCGGTAGTGATTTAAATATAATCAATAATTAAAACAAATGAACGAATTCTTATAGAATATTATAGAGTAGTTCGGGTAATCTCTGGAAGTAATCGATTCACGCTAGAAGTTCGGATTTGTTCACTAGGAATTTTAGATGCGTATTATACTTAATCGGGTGGTCATAGACTAAATTAAATCGTATAATAGTTTTTAGGATTTCGTCCGATATTTAGCTCGCAATAAAAATTGCTAACCTATTACATGGATATAATACTCGGGTATATTAAATTAAAAACTTAGGACAACAAGATAATAATACTCATAAATAATTCACACCAAAAATAGGTTTGCCATAGTTCGCGAATAGTAAAATTAATACCGACTTTCGCACTCGATTTCTCATTTGGATTTACTTGGATTTTTATTTGAATTCTAACCGAATTCAAATCCAATTTCGCACGTAACTATAGAGCCCGAGGAAGCTGCTGATCCAAGCGAAGGTCAAGACCCACAGGACTTTGAGCAAGGCAAGTCATCACTATTCCTTGAACATGTTGATCCCAATTGCGAAATTATTTTGTTTACAAATAAAATTGCATGCAATGATAAACATCCTACTTGTGATTATGCCATGCCTTGATTATTGTTTACCCCATATTCCTTCGTAACCATGTTTACGTATGAGTCCCTAGTCAACTATGACAATTGCTTAGCAACGCTATTCTAGAATCATGCATACTCATATTTATCAAAATGCTGTATGCTTGGGCAATTGCCTTTGGGAAGGTAATTGAGATGCGGCATGTGGAGTCACGAGCGCCACATTGCCATGATGTTGATGACATGATTTATGAAAAGAGAAATGAAATTAAACAACTGTTTTCGACTGGGGTGGACGGAGGATTTGGGTGGTATCCGGGTAAAGGCAAGTACCGTCCCCGGTCAATTAAGGACCGAGCCATGAAGTTAAGCATGAAACGACCCCCGTACAACCGCACTTCTCGTATGGGTATAGACCTAGCGGAATAGATAGCTGAGCAGAGGCAGTATCCATGCATAGTGGTTTCTCGATGTGTGAGGCAGGGGCTCTACGGTGGGGCAGTCATTGGTAGAACCGCGAGGCGGGTGTCTACAGTGGTGTCGCCATCGGTAGGACTGCCGTGTGAGAATTTAAACGTAATTATAACCTAATGCATGTGTGAGTCTTTCCTTCCCGGGTGCGCCAGAACTCCTCTCACTGCTAGAAACTGTGTACGCCTAGAGTGCATGAGGATGTAAAGTTCATGGAGCGGGTACTGCCAATGCAAGGTTATCGAAAAGCTTTGCCGTGACATGTCTCATGTGTTGGGACAAGGCTCATGTGTTGGGCAGTCGCGGAGTGCGGGTAAAGTGTACATCCACTGCAGTGTGAGTAAACCCAATCTATTCGAATAGCCGTGCTCGCGGTTAATGAGCATCGGGACGTGTATTACACTTGGCTAGACTCTAAATTTTTAACTTGTGTGGGATGGGATGCTGCATAATGATTTCCTTGCTGATGGAGCCACTTCCTGAGAGAAGGGAAGGTGGACGTCCTCAGAAAACCATGACGACTCGATGGCGGGAAGCTATCCTTGGGATCACAATGGATGGTGGACAGAACCGTCATTGTTTAATAAGAACACTGGTACTAAAATTTGATCAGTCTATGCTAGGTCTTAGGCTTGTGAAAAGAATTACAAAACTTGCTTTGTGCAAAAGAACTATAGCCATTCCTTGAATACCCCTTTATCATGTGCATTGTTGCTGTGGTGACTTGTTGAGTACGGTTGGTACTCACCCTTGCAAATATAAACTTAATCAGAGGCCGGAGATGAAGCTTCGGAGGATCCCTATGCCTATTAGCAGGAGGGTGATGAAGACGAAGGCGCTCAATAGGTCTTAGTTACGGTCGTTGCCTGTGGCAATGGCGTGCCGCTGCCTTATCTATTTCTGTTTTTGGATGTATTCCGGACTTCTCGGTCCGATGACTTAAGACTATGCCTGCGGGCTATTGATGTAATAATTCGTGCTAGACACTCGTGTATGCGCACTGGTTATTTCAGCTACGAATTCGTGTGTACCAGACTACTTGATCCAGGGAAATGGTACTGTTTACACGATTGATTCTTGTTATTAAAACGGGGGTCCACAGAGCTGGTATCAGAGCCATACGACTGTAGGAAAGGACCAAAAGGCGCCCCACCCTTTTCCTTTAAGTTGGCCAAGGGAGAAAGTTCCCACTTAGTAATAATTTCAAAAGTAAAAATGCTATGTTTACAAAACCGGTATGATTTTTTTTATCTTACTCTTAACTATTTCTTTACAAAATAAGTTTTACTCTTAGCTGACATTGGGCTTTTCTTAAAATTAGATGGCAGATCAGGATTCACCCGCTGTCTGGGAGATGGGCGTACCCCGCTCTGAGGGATACGTCATCGAGCTGCACCGACTGATGAGGCGTCTGCGATACCCCATATCTCCGATATATCGAGTGAGACAGTGCGAGTCTGTCTGGGAGGCCCGAGTCGAGGTTCATACGCGAGTCCTATCAGAGTTAGACTACAGCTTCCCGACACGCCACCGTCGCGACTTGCCAGAGACCGCGATGCAGGATGCAGCACGAGAGGCCTTCCTCCGACTCAGCTCTATTCACCGAGCTGAGTTGGCAAGTACTGAGTTTGCTCACCACCCGTTTCGAGAGGAGAGCAACTCCGTCTGCACTGTTCAGGACACACCTTGCTGCTACAACCCGATAGTGACCCGACTGTCACGATGGGCTGAGGCAGCAGATGACTTTTACGAGGAGGCTCTATTAGAGATCGACGACCAGCAGAGACGTGTGGGAGAGCTAGAGACCGAGGTGACTGACCTCACAGCACAGCAGCTTCAGCTGGAGGAGGAGCACCAGGCTTGGGGCAGTGAGATAGACTCACTGAAGGCACAGCTTCAGGTCCGCGGTGACCAGTTCCAGCAGTTATCTGACCAATACAACGACCGCCGCGGGATGATGGATACACTTGAGGAGCAGCTGAGAGAGAGTCAGGAGCACGTCAGTCAGCTGGAGGAGCAGCTTCGAGCAGCCACGATCAGCACCACAGGGGCTTCCACTTCCACAGCAGTAGGGCGTGACCACTACTTTTTCCTCACCCCGCCGTACCCACCAGCGTTCCACGCTCTTCTGGGAGAGGTTGGTATGCTGGCCACTGAGTCAGCACCTTACTTGGTGGACCCGACGGTGACACAGCCACCTGCCCCGGAGATTGTGCACACTCCGCTGATCTCTACACCTTCTCCGCAGCTGGGTTCCAGTTTAGAGACTCCGATCCAGGTCGACTCCGAGACAGAGGGGACTGACACTGAGCCAGAGAGCGAGCCAGACCTTACCGACCCATCAGAGGATGAGACCCCTGTCCCCCGCATCACCTTCCTCGGAGGCCCCCGCACCCTCAGCACTGCACGCAAGAGCACCCGACCTCTGGGCAAGAAGCCCAAGCCAGATTCTGAGGCCACTACTTCCGAGCCATGGGGACTCAGGTTTGCCCGTGCCAGCGACCACACTCTACCGGCCCCAGGATCCTGCGGATGGTTGGATGACTAGACTGGAGGATTGTTGCAGCTTCGATCTCGCGTCAGATGGTTTTTGGATAGTATGCAAGACACACCCCCCCCTTACCTAGTTTGACGAGTAGCTTGATGGTTAGTTCGATGTATCTTTTGATGAACCTTATTTGGACTGCATGTGTGCGCAGTCGATTGCATCATGATTTATGTACTATTTGTGGAACTCTGTGATGTTATTCACGATGTTGTTGCTGTTATGTTATAAATGAGTTTATTCCACCATGCTTGCAAAACAAAGTTCACATCAAAACAACTCCCTTAATGGGATGAAACCGTAGAAGCTAGTTAGAAAATTAGGATACTTATTCCATCATCCTACACAGATGGCAAGCCGACGTCGGACACCAACCAGCAACGAAGAAACCCAGACACCTGATCTAACCACCCTGGCCGGAGTCTTGGCCACTCAAACCCAACTCTTGCAAGCCATTGCAAACAACCAAGGCAACCGCGGAGGATCGAGCTTTGGAGAGTTTATGAGAACCAAGCCACCCACGTTCGCTACGGCAGACGAGCCTATGGAGGCGGAAGATTGGCTACGCATCGTTGAGAAGAAACTGACCCTGGTCCGGGTACGTGAGGTAGACAAAGTGATTTTCGCAGTAAATCAACTAGAGGGACCCGCTGGTGATTGGTGGGATACCTACAAGGAAGCTCGAGAAGAGGATGCTGGAGAACCCACTTGGGAAGAGTTCACTGCAGCATTTCGCGAGAACTTTGTGCCTGCCGCAGTAATGCGTATGAAGAAGAACGAGTTCAGAAGGTTGCGGCAAGGGAACACAACGGTGCAGGAATATCTGAACCGGTTCACTCAGCTAGCCCGCTATGCAATTGGAGACCTCGCAGATGAAGAGGAGAAGATCGACAAGTTCATAGAAGGGCTGAATGATGAATTACGTGGACCTATGATTGGGCAAGACCATGAGAGCTTCCAGAGCCTGATCAACAAAGTCGTTAGGCTGGAAAATGATCAAAGGACTGTAGAGCATAACCGCAAGAGGAGGATTGCTATGAACCGCCCACCTCAGGGGGTGCCTCAGCGATTCAAGGGAGCCACTTCGTCTGGGTGGAAGCCCCCTACTGTGGCAACTAACCGACCCGCCGCGCCGAGCAACTTTAATAGGCCGGTTATGATTCAGAACCGCACCCCTACACCAACTCTGGCTGCCCCTGGAATCAAGAGGAATGTAGACTGCTTCAACTGCGGAGAGTATGGGCACTACGCCAACAACTGCCCTCATCCACGCAAAACTCCTGCCCGTACTGGCGCTAATGCAATGGCTGTTCGTGGGACTACTACCCCCGCTGCCGGACGAGGACTATTCAGGACTCCACAGACTAACAAGGCTACTACCGGGTTTGGCCGCGGACAAGTGAACCATGTGCGAGCTGAAGAGGCCCAGGAGGATCAGGGCGTACTGATGGGTACGTTTTCTATCAACTCCACTCCAGTTAAAGTTCTCTTCGATTCGGGAGCATCGCATTCATTCATATCATTGAAGGCTAGTCAAAAACACAACTTAACCCTAGTGGGGCTTAGAAAGCCTATGATAGTACACTCACCTGGGGGCGAGATAACTGTGAGTCATGCTTGCATAGACGTACCTATCCGTCTTGGGGACGTGGTGTTTCCCTCCAATCTTATGGTGTTGATACCCCAAACCCTGGACGTCATATTGGGAATGGATTGGTTAGCAAAGAACAGAGGGGTAATCGACTGTAGACGTAGAGAAATTACCCTGACCACACCATGGGGATCAGATATGAGAGCAACCATGGATCAAGATCCTAGACTGACCGAACGTGCCGGGGGCATATTTACCATGCTACCCCTGAAAGGAATGCCTGTAGTGCAACGATTTCCCGATGTGTTTCCGGAAGACTTACCTGGGATGCCACCAGACCGTGACATAGAGTTCATTATTGATCTGATGCCCGGAACTGCCCCCATATCCAAGAGACCTTATCGGATGCCAGTTAATGAGTTGGAGGAACTTAAAAAGCAAATTAGAGAGTTGCAAGAAAAGGGATTTGTACGACCCAGTTCGTCACCATGGGGAGCCCCAGTATTATTCGTTAAGAAGAAAGATGGTAGCATGAGGATGTGTATAGACTACCGTTCACTGAACGAAGTAACCATCAAAAACAAATATCCACTACCACGGATTGATGATCTTTTTGATCAACTCAAGGGAGCTAAGGTGTTCTCTAAGATTGACCTTAGATCAGGATACCACCAATTGAAAATTAGGACCCAGGATATACCCAAGACCGCGTTTTCAACACGCTATGGATTATATGAGTTCACAGTAATGTCGTTTGGGTTAACCAACGCCCCGGCATACTTTATGAATCTCATGAACAAAGTGTTCATGGATTACTTGGACAAATTTGTGGTAGTATTTATCGATGATATTCTGATCTACTCCAAGGATGAGGAGGAACATGCGGAACACTTGCGATTGGTACTCGAGAAATTACGGAGGCATAAATTATATGCAAAGTTTAGTAAATGTGAGTTCTGGCTAAAAGAAGTCGCCTTTCTAGGCCACGTAATCTCAGCCGGTGGAGTAGCAGTGGATCCTGCTAAAGTGGAGGCTGTTACGGAATGGAAAGCACCCAAGTCTGTGACTGAGATTCGGAGTTTTCTAGGCTTGGCCGGATACTACCGAAGGTTCATTGAGGGATTCTCTAAGATAGCCCGACCAATGACACAACTACTCAAGAAGGAAAAGAAGTTTGTGTGGTCAGAACAGTGTCAGGAAAGCTTCGAGCAGCTCAAAGAAAAATTGACCTCGGCACCCATTCTAGTTCTTCCCGACATCAGGAAAGACTTCGTTATATACTGTGATGCATCAAGGCAAGGACTAGGAGGAGTATTGATGCAGGACGGAAAAGTTGTGGCCTACGCGTCGCGACAATTGCGACCACATGAGGAAAACTATCCTACCCATGACTTAGAACTTGCAGCCGTGGTTCATGCGCTAAAGATTTGGAGACATTATTTGATTGGAAACCATTGTGATGTCTACACTGACCACAAGAGTCTGAAGTATATTTTCACCCAGTCAGACCTCAACCTAAGGCAAAGGCGATGTTAGAACTAATCAAGGATTACGACTTAGAGGTTCACTATCATCCCGGCAAAGCAAACGTTGTGGCTGACGCTTTGAGTCGGAAGAGCCGTTGCAATCATCTGAGGACGGAAGGAATGGCTCCTGAGCTTAGGGAGGAAATGGCCCAACTAAACCTACATATAATTCCTCATGGGCAGATAAACACCTTGGACATTCAACCTCTTCTGAGAACCCAAATAGAAGATGCCCAGAAGGACAACGAGGAAGTCCGAGAGGTGAAGGAACGCCTAGCCGCAGGACTTGCAAAGGAATTTTCGATTGATGAAAAAGATGTCCTATGGTATAAAAAGAGGATTTATGTACCCGAACAGGGTGGACTGAGAGGATTAATCTTAAAGGAAGCTCACGAGTCGGCATATTCATTGCACCCCGGAAGTACGAAGATGTACCAGGATCTGAAGGAAGGATACTGGTGGCCCAATCTGAAGAGAGATGTGGCAGAATACGTAGCACTCTGTGACGTGTGCCAAAAGGTGAAGGCTGAGCACCAGAGACCGGCAGGTTTGTTGCAACCCCTTAAGATTCCCGAATGGAAATGGGATGAAATAGGCATGGATTTTATTGTTGGATTGCCCAAGACCGCAACAGGGTACGATTCCATCTGGGTGATTGTGGATCGACTCACCAAGACGGCGAGATTCATCCCCGTTAAGACAAATTATAGCAGTGCCAAGCTAGCCGAGTTATACATGACCAGGATAGTATGTCTTCATGGTGTACCTAAGAAAATTATATCCGATCGAGGCACACAGTTTACCTCGCATTTCTGGGAGAAAGTACATGAAGCCCTAGGAAGTTACCTAGCATTCAGCACAGCTTACCACCCACAAACGGATGGCCAGACAGAGAGAACAAACCAGGTCTTGGAAGACATGTTGAGAGCTTGTGCTCTGGATTTTAGCAAAGACTGGGAGAGATGCTTGCCCTACGCCGAATTCTCCTACAACAACAGCTTTCAAGCAAGCCTAAAGATGTCACCCAATGAGGCATTGTTTGGTCGACGATGTCGAACTCCACTAATGTGGTCTGAGACGGGAGAACGGGCAGTATTTGGACCTGACATTATCCAAGAAGCCGAGGAAAAGGTTCGCCTGATTCGAGACCGTCTAAAAGTGGCACAATCACGACAAAAGAGTTACGCCGACACCCGAAGGAGAAACTTGGAATTTAAGGAAGGAGATTATGTTTATCTAAAGGTTTCTCCGATGAGGGGAACGAAAAGGTTTAAGGTCAAAGGAAAGCTAGCACCAAGGTATGTGGGACCCTTTCAAATCACGGCTAGACGGGGAGAAGTCGCATATCAGTTACAGCTACCAGGGAATATCGCCGATGTGCACCTAGTCTTCCATGTGTCTCAATTAAAGAAGTGCTTACGAGTACCGGAAGAACAAGCTCCGCTGGAAGAGATTCACATTAGCCATGACCTTACGTATCCAGAACATCCGGTCCGGATATTGGATGAGGCCAAGAAGAGGACTAGGAGCAAAGAGTGGCGTATGTACAAGGTACAATGGAGTAATCACACTGAGGATGAAGCTACCTGGGAAAGCGAAGAATTCCTGAGGACAGAATACCCGCATCTATTCGAAACCCGGTAAGAAATCTCGGGACGAGATTTATTTAAGGGGGGTAGGTTTGTAACACCCTGAAAATTCGACCGACGAACCAAAACTCTAAAAATATGGATTTTCAAAAACTTTTTAAATAAATTGCATCATGCCGATTTTATTCGCCGTTCCATTGAATTTCGATTTCGGAGTTTGGAGATTTCGAATAAAAGAACTAAATCAATCAATTTAGACCGATATTATCGCAAACCTACTCGTATCAATTAAATTTAAATACGATGGAATGGAACTAACACTAAATTAAAATTTAAATAAATTATATAAAAATGTGAGCAATATTAATTTAGGATGAATTTATTAGTGGGAATAATACAAATATTGGGTAAGAATTATATATGCAAATATTAGGAATTTTAGAATCAAATTTATATAATAAATAAATAAAAATAATAATAATAAAATAATAATAAAAATATATATATATATATATTAATAAATTAAAAAAAAAGAAAAAGGAAAAATTGGAAAACGGCACTGTTCATTGCCTGCCAAGTGCTCGACGCGGTTCCTCTAGCCCTAACCCTATCCCGCGCCGCGCCGCGCGCCCGCCGCGCCGCTCGCCGCCGCGCCGCCGTCCCATCGCCGCACGGCCGTCGCCCTCGCGCCTCGAGCCCCGCACCGCCTCGCGCCTCGCGCGCCGCGCGCCGCCTCGTCTCCCCTCTGCCACGCCGCACCGCTGTCGTCGTCATCGCCGTCGGCCTCGCGCCTGCGCCCCGCCGCGCGGCCCTCCCCTCGCCGTCGCCCCGTGCGCCGCTTCGAGCCCCGTGCAGCCGCGCGCGTCGCGTCGCCCCGCCTGTCACGCCGCTCGTCGCGTCGCCCGCCTTGAGCCCCGCGCCGCCGCCCGTCGCATCGCCGCTTCGAGCCCCGCGCCGCCCCGTCGCCATCACGAGGCCCATCGCCGCCTGCCGCCGCGCGCCGTTCCCCCACATCACCGCCGCGTCGCCATCGCCGTCATGCCGAGCCCGTGCCGAGCCAAGCCGAGCGCCGCGCCGCGCCGTCCTATCGTCGCCATCACCGTCGCATCGCCGCCCGTCGCGTCGCCGCCCGTCCCGTCGCCGCGCGCGCGTCCCATCGCCGCCTCGAGCCCCACGCACCCCGTCACCACCTACCGCGCCGCGTCGCCCGCCCGTCGCCATCGCCGCCTGCCGCGCCGCGCGCCGCCCCCGCCACCCCCTTCCCCTCTTCTTCCCCCCTCCCCTATAAATCCCGCCCCTCTCACCATCCTTTCCCCCATCCTCACCCCCCCCTCTCCTCAACTCCACGCCGTCGCGCCGCCGCCTCCACGCCGCCGCGCCGTCGCATAGAACCACCGCGCCGCCGCCACAAAGCCGCCGCGCCACGCCGCGCCTTGCGCCGACGTCGCCGCAGTCGCCGTCACCGCCGTCGCCGCCGCCGTCGTCGCCGCTGCCGTCGCCGGTGAGCCGCCCCCCCCTTTTCCCCTCGCGTCCACCGCCGCCGCCGCTCGGGTGAGAGAGAAAGAGAGAGAGAGAGCCGGCCGAGAGAGGGAGAGGAAAAGAGAGAGTCGGCCGAGAGAGGGAAAAAGAAAGAAAGAGAGAGAAAAGGAAGAAAAGAAAAAGAAAAGAAAAAAAAAGAGAGAGAGGGAGAAAAGGAAAGAAAAGGGAGAGAGGAGAGAAAGAAAGAAAAAAAATATATATAAAATATAAATAGAAAAGAAAATTAGGGGGAGATTTAAAATATTAAAAAATAATAATAATAATAAATAAATAATAATAATATAAAATAATGTTAAAAAATATAAATGATAAAAAGAAGTAATAATTAGAGGAAAAATTAGGAAAAGTTTAGAAGACTTAAAGAAAAATTAGAATTATAGATTAATTTCCCGTCGTAGGATTGCAAAATTTAATGTAAATTATGGGTTGACCTTTTTATAGTCACTATAAATAATCAATTCGCGGTAGTGATTTAAATATAATCAATAATTAAAACAAATGAACGAATTCTTATAGAATATTATAGAGTAGTTCGGGTAATCTCTGGAAGTAATCGATTCACGCTAGAAGTTCGGATTTGTTCACTAGGAATTTTAGATGCGTATTATACTTAATCGGGTGGTCATAGACTAAATTAAATCGTATAATAGTTTTTAGGATTTCGTCCGATATTTAGCTCGCAATAAAAATTGCTAACCTATTACATGGATATAATACTCGGGTATATTAAATTAAAAACTTAGGACAACAAGATAATAATACTCATAAATAATTCACACCAAAAATAGGTTTGCCATAGTTCGCGAATAGTAAAATTAATACCGACTTTCGCACTCGATTTCTCATTTGGATTTACTTGGATTTTTATTTGAATTCTAACCGAATTCAAATCCAATTTCGCACGTAACTATAGAGCCCGAGGAAGCTGCTGATCCAAGCGAAGGTCAAGACCCACAGGACTTTGAGCAAGGCAAGTCATCACTATTCCTTGAACATGTTGATCCCAATTGCGAAATTATTTTGTTTACAAATAAAATTGCATGCAATGATAAACATCCTACTTGTGATTATGCCATGCCTTGATTATTGTTTACCCCATATTCCTTCGTAACCATGTTTACGTATGAGTCCCTAGTCAACTATGACAATTGCTTAGCAACGCTATTCTAGAATCATGCATACTCATATTTATCAAAATGCTGTATGCTTGGGCAATTGCCTTTGGGAAGGTAATTGAGATGCGGCATGTGGAGTCACGAGCGCCACATTGCCATGATGTTGATGACATGATTTATGAAAAGAGAAATGAAATTAAACAACTGTTTTCGACTGGGGCGGACGGAGGATTTGGGTGGTATCCGGGTAAAGGCAAGTACCGTCCCCGGTCAATTAAGGACCGAGCCATGAAGTTAAGCATGAAACGACCCCCGTACAACCGCACTTCTCGTATGGGTATAGACGTAGCGGAATAGATAGCTGAGCAGAGGCAGTATCCATGCATAGTGGTTTCTCGATGTGTGAGGCAGGGGCTCTACGGTGGGGCAGTCATTGGTAGAACCGCGAGGCGGGTGTCTACAGTGGTGTCGCCATCGGTAGGACTGCCGTGTGAGAATTTAAACGTAATTATAACCTAATGCATGTGTGAGTCTTTCCTTCCCGGGTGCGCCAGAACTCCTCTCACTGCTAGAAACTGTGTACGCCTAGAGTGCATGAAGATGTAACGTTCATGGAGCGGGTACTGCCAATGCAAGGTTATCGAAAAGCTTTGCCGTGACATGTCTCATGTGTTGGGACAAGGCTCATGTGTTGGGCAGTCGCGGAGTGCGGGTAAAGTGTACATCCACTGCAGTGTGAGTAAACCCAATCTATTCGAATAGCCGTGCTCGCGGTTAATGAGCATCGGGACGTGTATTACACTTGGCTAGACTCTAAATTTTTAACTTGTGTGGGATGGGATGCTGCATAATGATTTCCTTGCTGATGGAGCCACTTCCTGAGAGAAGGGAAGGTGGACGTCCTCAGAAAACCATGACGACTCGATGGCGGGAAGCTATCCTTGGGATCACAATGGATGGTGGACAGAACCGTCATTGTTTAATAAGAACACTGGTACTAAAATTTGATCAGTCTATGCTAGGTCTTAGGCTTGTGAAAAGAATTACAAAACTTGCTTTGTGCAAAAGAACTATAGCCATTCCTTGAATACCCCTTTATCATGTGCATTGTTGCTGTGGTGACTTGTTAAGTACGGTTGGTACTCACCCTTGCAAATATAAACTTAATCAGAGGCCGGAGATGAAGCTTCGGAGGATCCCTATGCCTATTAGCAGGAGGGTGATGAAGACGAAGACGCTCAATAGGTCTTAGTTACGGTCGTTGCCTGTGGCAATGGCGTGCCGCTGCCTTAACTCCGCTGCCTTATCTATTTCTGTTTTTGGATGTATTCCGGACCTCTCGGTCCGATGACTTAAGACTATGCCTGCGGGCTATTGATGTAATAATTCGTGCTAGACACTCGTGTATGCGCACTAGTTATTTCAGCTACGAATTCGTGTGTACCAGACTATTTGATCCAGGGAAATGGTACTGTTTACACGATTGATTCCTGTTATTAAAACGGGGGTCCACATTTTTCCTCCTTTTCTCTTTTTTCTGTTTCAAATTTCTTTCCTCATAAATATTCTTCTTTCAAAATTATCATTGTTTAATGTGTATATGCAGTAAGTTCATTATTTTGAAAATTATTTCCATCTACAGTTAAAAATACATTAATTGAACAATGAAAATTTCAATCTTCGATCGACGAGTGATAGCAAAATACATATGCATCAACTTATTCATAACCACCTAATCGATTTGTGAGGCTATGAAATAGTGCGCATAAGGGATTTTTCGTGTAATGAAGCATGAAGCAAGCACAACCAGGTTCAATGCTATATGATTTCTGAATTTGTTCTGTGATTGTTTTGTTTGTCTTATTTCAGTTCTTCGTTAAAATTGGCAAAGTTTTTATCAATTGTGAAAATTGTTTTCACCTACTGCAGTGTGTAGGCATTTTCACTAGTTTCTATTATGTAATTAAATCTTGTAAACAATGGATATTAAAATTAGAATTAGTTTTAATATATAAAACTAGAAAAATACCCGTACGTTGCAACGGGAAAGAAAATAAATTGTGATAACTACGAGATATTTAGGGTTCAATTTTTTATGATCTAAATCCTTCGAGAATCCATATTCTTCATGTGTGCTTGCCAGTTAACTTGTTCGAAATAACTGAGTTTCTTTTAGCTTGTTAAAATTTTCCACCAGCTTCAACACCAATTAAGATCTTGCAGAAAAAAACTTGCTCACATCCAACTAAAATCATTAAAGTGGCATAACATTTGTTCCCTACATGTTTCAACGACATTACATTTATTCATCATGACCTCATCGTATTGAATGCTACCGATAATATAGCATCATCAGTAGAAAACCTAGTTAGAGCCTGTTTAGTTCCCACACAAAAATTCTACACTCTGTCATTGAACGTTTGAACACTTATATAAAGTATTAAATATAGGCTAAAAAAACTAATTGCACAGATTGCGACTAATTTGCGAGACGAATCTTTTAAGCCTAATTACTCTATGATTTGATAATATGCTGCTACAGTAAACATTTGCTAATGATATATTAATTAGGCTTAATAAATTCGTCTCACTGTTTACTGACGGATTCTGTAATTGGTTTTTTTATTAGTATCTGAACACCTCATATGATACCCTATATAATACCCAATGTGACATGCCAAAACTTTACAAACCTGGATCTAAACAACCCCTTAATCAACAATATTAAAAGGAGTGAAGATGTCGGGGGGGGGGGGGGGGGGGGGGCTAATCGGCGCCTGGGCGCGCGCCGCTCCCCCCGCGCGACGCACCCCCTCTAGTCCATTTACAAGTATATATATAACTTATGCATAGCCACCTAATCGATTTGTGAGGTTATGAAATGGTGTATATAAGGGATTTTTCGTGTAATGACGCATGAAGCAAGCACAATCGGGTTCAATGCTATATGATATATGCAACTATATATATATATATATATATATATATATATATATATATATATATATATATATATATATATATATATATATATAGACACACACACACACTTGTAAACGTTATATATACACACACATTTTTTATGTATAAAAGAAATATGCATATATCCAAAGTTTGTATACACGTATACACATATACAAAGTTGTATAGTTGTATGTATATAAAAGGTAAAGCCTACTAAAGAAGTATACAAAAGGCCCAACCTAGTAAAGAAGAAAAACCCACACGTTAAGCCTATGGGGCGATAGGCCAAAATGGAAATCCTGACCCGACAAACCTAGGCAAAAATGAACTTTGTGGACTGATTGCGCATATGGACCAGCGCGTGGCTAGTCGCGATTCAGCCATTTCGTCGTGGAAGGAGAGAGGGGTGAGGTGGTGGTACACCAAATCCTAGATTGGTAGAGCATGAGGGAAAGAGAGGTATGTGATGGCATGGGAAATAGAATGGTATTTTTTTTAATGAAGTTCATATTGATAGAGCAGAAAAAAAATACAATGATAAAACCCTGGGAGGCCGTAACAAGGAAAAGAAAAGGTATACCGCTTCCCACACACCGACAGCGCCAAGCACACACACACCCAGGAGAAAAGGCCCACACCGGACCGGCCGCCGCTAAGCGTGACCGCCCACCGCAAGACCAACAAAGGAACTGCAACTGGGATCGCCCAAAACAACCCTTACAACTGACTCAAAACCCCGCTCTATCCACATCTCAGGGATTCAGGGAGAGAGGGTGAGAGAGAAGATGGAACCGCTCTCCTCCTAGGCCCCCCGACGTGGTCAACTTGTACAAACTAGGACACTGATACAAGAGGAAGAGACTCTAGCACGAACTTGTAGCAGTTGAATGGGAGGTTTTGGCAAGGGTGCTACCAAGCCGACGTCTCCAGGGAGAGAAGCGACGAAAGAACCACTGCCGCTGACCGTCAAGGTCAGAAGAACCTTGACTGGGTTTTCACCCGGCAACACTACTAGAGGAGGTGAGACGGCACGACAACGCCCTGAGGAGGGGAGTGACGCTCGCGCGCCACCGTTGCCGGCCCGGCCAAGGCCGCGCTGGGTTTTCACCTGCCATCCACCGCCTGCCTATCCACCATTGACGCCCCAATGCTCCACCGCCATCTAAACCTCTGCCGGCGCGTGGGCATCACTGCACCGGCGCCCCCTGCCAACCAGTCTCCGCAAGCCGCCACCGGTCACGCCTTGAGCCTCATGCAGCGCCGTCCTCTGCCTCCACCGACCGCGCTGCAACGTCAACCTCGCCGACCTACCACTGGTATCGCGCCTCCCCGCCTCCTCGCGCCACGGCCACCTCGCCCGATCACCACCGCTGCCGGTCACAACTCCCGCCATTGATGTCGCCGGCCACCCGCCGACGCCACCAGCCATCTGCTGATGTACTGTAGCCACCAACAAGCCGCTGTTGGGCACTCGCTGCCGCCGCCCGGACCATGGGTTCTACGCTGCCGTCGCTGTGAGCTCCGCGCTGCCGTCCCGCGAGCTCCGAACTGCCGCCACAACGGTCCTCGCTCGATCTGGCCGCCGGGGGGCCAGATCCGTCTCCGGCCGCCGGATCCACCTCCGGTGCTGCCGGATCCTCCACGCTGATGTCAATCCGTCGCCGTTGCCAACCCCACCATCGTCGCCATTCCCGCCGCCGTCGCCGCCATTCCGACTGCCATCACGCACACCCCCTCGCCCCTGCCGTCGCCGTCTCCACCCCCGCCGCCTTCGCCGTCCCCGCCGCCAGTCGCTACCCCGCCAGATTCGGCCATGGCGGTGCGGATCTGGCGGTCACCATCGCCGCCGCACCGAAGGTTCCCCTAGCCGCCCGCGCAGGAAGAGGCATGAAGCCCCGCCGCCGCCGTCCTTGTGGCTGCGCGACTTAGCCGGCGGCCGGTTGGGCGGCGGCGAGGCTGAGGAGAAAGGTGGTGGGGGGAGGAGGGGGCGGCTAGGTTCGCCGCCCGTCGCCCCATGGGGAGAGCGACGCGGGGGCGGCTGGCTACTGATCCCCATGAAATTATAGAATGGTATTAAATCCTAACATAGAACCATGGATCAGACCTCGTGCGTCTTATTATGCGTCTTATGTACTCTCTACCCCTCCGTCAAAAAAAATCAAACCCTGTGTCAAGATTCAAACCTAGTGTGATTTTTTTTTTGGACGGAGTAGTATGTCCCTTTTAGCGCCAAAATTTAGTAAGCCCGAAGTCATCATCGGCCTAGAGTCAGTATTGGCTTCAGTGTCTTGGAATCGGTCAAGTCGCCAACAGTGGTGTTCTTGATAGAGTCGGATCAATTAAAGAAAGCTTATCTAGAAGAGTCCGAGTTCAAAGAGGATGCGACATGTCAGTTTATCTATTAACTAGGTAGTATTTGTTAGTTTCCTTTTATCTTTAGGAAGGTGTGTTTAGTGTCCGATAAGAACTTTAAGTTTTCCTTTTATCTTTAGGAAAGTTTCTTTCTTGTCCTATAAGGACTAGTATCTCCCCATGGGTATAAATATGTATACCTGGGGTCATTGTAAAAATCTCTCGATCAATAATACTCCCGGCGCATCGCCACCCTCTTTCCTGAGGTTTTTTCTTATCATCCGGTGGAATTTGGCAGCGCCGCGTCAGGTGCCAAATTCCACCGGATGATAAGAAAAAACCTCATGAAAGAGGGTGGCGATGCGCCGGGACCGGGAGTATTATTGATCGAGAGATTTTTACAATGACCCCGGGTGTACATATTTATACTCATGAGGAGATACTAGTCCTTATAGAACAAGAAAGAAACTTTCCTAAAGATAAAAGGAAAACATAAAGTCCTTATCAGACACTAAAAATACCTTCTTAAAGATAAAAGGAAACTAACAAATATTGCCTAATTAATAGATAAACTGCCATGTCGCATCCTCCTTGAACTCGGACTCTTCTAGTAAGTTTCCTTTAATTGATCCGACTCTATCAAGAACACAACTGTTGGCGACTTGACAACTCCTATCGGTCGATTTGACAACTCTCATCGGCCAGACTACTCCCATCGGCCGATTTGATAACTCCCATCGGCCAATTCCAAGACTTTGAAGTCAATACTGACTCTATGCCGATAATGACTTCGTGCTTAGCAAATTCTGGCGTTAAGAGTCCCATAATAAGTGCATCCTATGGAGGGAGTAGCAATGTGGTTTCAGCAACAAAAGAATCAGAATCAGATCCTGACACTGACATGTAGATCTTATCTGGACATTCATAACCAATCAGCTCAAATATAGAAAGGATCCTAACAGACAACGAAAATTTTTAAGGTCCGAAACCGAGAGCACAAAGAAAGTAAGAAAAATGGCTAATTTGATGCTGGATGAGAGCCTACTTTTATTTTGATATTCTTGTGTTGATCGTAATAGCAAAGCTTGCTTAGAAAATAAAATAAGCAAAAACATGTTGTTTCCAGGTATTAAAGAAAAATCAATAATTAGCTAACCAAATTAAAAGAAAAACCAACCACGAGTAATACTATTTGCATATCGGTTCCAGTACAATTATTGCAAAATTGGTTTTTATCTGTAAGCATCATGCGGTTTCGATACATGCAAATAAAAAAATTGATCTTTATCTCCAGTGGAATCGGATGGATTTGTTGTGGACGAGGTAGAAGGGAGGAAATAAATTGGGGGTAGAAGGGCAGTTGCGGAGGCCTGCCGCATGAGGGGGAGAAAAAACATGGTTAACACACTAGGAACTGGGCACGCGCAAAGCATCCGATCGGACTCGCTCGCCATGAGCAGCGAACCGACGACGAACGGATACGCGAATCGGACGTTAACATGGCGGCGAACCGACGACGAATGGATATGTTAAGAAATTAAGGGTGATCTCATCCACCAAAGAAATAGGAACAACGGTTTCTAATCTAACCGGTAGAGAAGAGTAGATCGCTCTTCTCTCTCCCTTTGACGTCCCTCTCGATAACCAACGCGATGTTTCCAACATCGTGTTCCCTACGGTTGACACCGCTTCATATCGTATAAATGTACTGTTGATCAATGAGAAATCCATCCATTCGCTTTATTGTGTTCAATTCTCTTTCTCAATTTCTCTCGCTCCAATCAATTCTATTCACAATAGGATACATGGATCGGATGAGACATGCACAATGGACAAAAAAATTTATTTATGAATACGGAATAATCTTCAACTTTTATAATAGAAAAGAATAAAATATTATCTTTTATTTATACAACTATTATTAATGATATACTCCCTCCAGTTTTATTTTAATTGACGTTTTGGACAATGACACGGTCTACAAGATATATCTTTGACTTTATTTTTCTATTATAATATATACATTAAATAAATGCATGTTTATTTTTATTACATTGCTAAATTTATATCTGTTGTTCTAGATATTTTTAAAGTTACTGATGACAAAATTATAAAAGTTTGACCTCAACCTTATTCAAAATATCAATTAATATAGAACCGGAGGAGTACACTTTTATAATTTGGTCCAACCATCATATGAAGATTTTGATTTTTTTTCTTGGATTAACACTGCCGCAGAACCCTAATATGTACCGATTCATTTAAAATCAGCATCTATTATCCGTTTCCCACCTTCATGACATAGAAAAATATGTAACCAACTCATTTAAGAACCTATACGTACTGTCATACGTACTGTCATGAAGAAATATAGAACCAACTCATTTAAGAACCTATAGGTACTGGCTTTCTTAAAAGAACCGGTACCTATATTTTGTATTATAGATCGTATTATAGATCTCAGTTAATTCAGAAAGGAAAAATTCGAATTACCCCCATCCACCGAATTATCGCGATCGACCGAATTACCCCTCTAAACCCAAAAACCAAAACCAGACATCGCTCACCCTAAACTTTCAATACCGGACGAATTACCCCATCGACCTAATCCAGGGCGGTTTCGTCCTACGTAGCGTACGTGTGGCACTCCAGCTAGCATTTCTTTTTTTAATGGTGGGGTCCACCTGTCATATATACTCTCTCCCCTCCTCCCCCCTCCTCTCTCACACCGCACGACGACGGGCGGCACCGCGGGATGTGGAGGCGGTGGTGACGTGGGGTCGGGCACGGGTCACGGGCGCGGCTGGGCGAGCGGCACGTCTGGGAAGGGGCACTTCGGGGGGTGGGGGCGGCGACAGAGCACGGGGATGGCGCGGCGGGCGGCGGGCAGCCCGAGGAGGGCATTGGAGAAGGCGGGCTACGCCGACGAGTCCGCCGCCCTCTCGAGCTCCGCGTCAATGGCGACGAGTCCTCGGTTTAGGCGGGCGGCGGGCGTCGTCGAGGTCGTCGGGGAGGGCGCGGCGCGCGTGGTAGGAAGGGCGAGGCGGGCAGCGCCGAGGACATTGGAGACGGCAGGCATCTCTCTCTCCACCTCATTCTCTCTCTCACTCTCTCTGTGGCGGGCATGGTGGCGGCGTTGAGGGCGTGCGGCGCAGACCACGACGGAGCTCACATGAAGGAATCGATGAGCCCGCTGCCGTCTCGAGCTCCCTCTGCGACCCTCCTTCTTCTTCCTTCTTCTCCACGGCTGGCAGTGGAGGTCCTCCCGCGACTCTCCCTCACCGGGGCCGTGAGCGGCCGCCATGCCCATCCCCTACCCCTGTCTCCTGCATGGCGATGTCCTTCGCCGCGCGCTTCTCCCTCCCATTCGCACCCGCCATAGACGGAGCCACCCAGCCGCAGCGTCCGCTCGCTGCTCGCCGCTGGCTGGTTCCCTTTCTCCACCGCGTTAGACACCGCTCACCGTCGGCCGGAGTCACATTGCCGCACCCGCGTCCACTCGCCTCCAAGCACAAAGAGAAAGAGGAGTCTGTGGTGAGCGTGTGCGCTGGTCGGCCAGCATTGCCACGCGCTTCCCTCTCCCATCCGTGCACATCGCAGACGGAGCCACCCAGCCATGGCGGCCGTCGCTGCTCGCCGCTGACTAGTCCCCTCTCCCCGCTGCGCCCGCGTTCACTCGCTGTCAGCCGGAGTCACACTGCTCGCCTCCAAGCACACACAGAGAGAGAAAGGGATGGTTTAATATAACATGTGGGCCCTATATTTTCTTTTTTCTGATTCGATTTCCACGTCGGCGCCATGTGTATGCCACGTATGATAAAATCCACTTTGGACTGAGTTAGGGGGGTAATTCGTTCGGTATTAATAGTTTGAGGTTTAATATGTCTGGTTTTGTGGTTAAGGGGGTAATTCGTACAGTCGCAATAGTTCAAGGGGTAATTCGTACCTTTTCTATTTACAAACCAACACTTATAATTGTCTATGTAAAAAAACCGGTACCAATAAAAATCGAGTCAAGCCGAGCTGGCATATTGGTTTTCTTAGAAGGCTATAATATATATTTTAGTTTATGTATGCGTTCTTGGTTCAGTGCATCGACATCGGTGTCGCCTTAGAGGTGCTAGTTGGAAAAATCCAGTGGCTACATGGGATTCCCAAGCGGTACACATTAGGTATTTTATGGTAGTGTAATATGGTAAATTTTTAGGTACAATATAATATAATTAGTAGATATATATACGGGAGAATTAGAAACATGACACCTAGAGCCATACATCTATCTATCTATCTTATTATTAAAACAGTTTTGAAAAAAGATACCACGTTCGTTGTGGGGGTTAGAAATTCCCACATTAATCGGAGAAAAAGGAAAAAAAAGAAAATGAGAGTCCAAGTAAAAATACAATTTAAAAATAGCTGAAATTCTGAATTAAAAATAAGCAATATTGAAAGAAGTTTCCATATAAAAACCCAATACGAGATTAATCAAAATTCAAAATAAAAATAAAATAAAATCCAAAATTAGAAAAGAAAAGTAGAGTCCAAATAAGAATACAATTTAAAAATAGCTGTAATTAGGAATTAAAAATAAGAAATATTGAAAGAAGTTTTCATATAAGAACCCAATACGAGACTAATCAAAATTTGAAATAAAAATAAAATAAAATCTAAATTATAAAATAAAAGGATAGTCCAAGTAGGAATACAATTTAGAAATAGCTGAAATTCGGAATTAAAAATAAGGTATATTAAAAGAAGAGTCCATATAAGAACCCAATACGAGATTAATTAAAATTCAGAATGAAAATAAAAATAAAATCCGAAATTAGCAAAAACAATAAATAAAAGAAGAGTTGAAGTAGGAATACAATTTAAAATTAGCTGAAATACGGAATTAAAAATAAGCAATATTAGAAGAAGAATCCATATAAGAACCCAGTACGAGATTAATTAAAATTCAGAACAAAAAATAAAATAATATCCAAAATTAGAAAAACTAAAAGAGAGTTCAAGTAGGAATACAATTTTGGAACAACTGAAATTAAAAATAAAAAATAAAATATTAAAAGAACACAATACGTTATTATTAAAATTTGAAAAAAAATAAATTCTGAAATTAGAAAAATAAAAATAAGATTTCAATTAGGAATACAATTTATAAATAACTAAAATTTGTGATAAAAATAAAGACTATTGAAAAAAATGACCGTACAAAACAAATGACGAGATAACTTAACTAACAGCCCTATAAAGGAGTAGAGTGGTGGCTGTTATACGACATATAAAAATTATTAATAAAACAACAAATAGAATCCTAATGACGATTAAAAGGAGGGACGACAAGCAGGCCATGAAGCAAATGAGCAAGGCGATTGCCGGGACTTCTAAAAAGTAAAAAAAATAAACCCCATTGATAATTATACTCGGTTTTTAATATCTCAATGACAATAAAAAGGAGAAGCAGCGGGCGGGTGTATAGGAGTATAGTTGCAAAGCCGCCGATGGTTGACGGGACTTCTAGAAAATAAAAAATAAATTCCAACGATAGTTATATTCGTTTTTAGAATCACAATGATAATAAGGAGTAGGCGGCGGACGGACCGTAGAGGAGTATAGTGGCATCGTTTGACGGGACTTCTAAAAAATATAAAAAATAAAACCCAACAAGAAAATAAACTCTAAAAACTACAAGGTCCAATTTTTGAAGGTTCGGAACTTCTAAGAAGTAAAAAAAAATCCAATGATAATCGTGTTCGATTTTAAAATCTCAATGACAATAAAGAAGGGAGGCAGCGGACGAGCCGTAGAGGAGGCAGCGGACGAGCCGTAGAGGAGTACAATGGCAAAGCCGCTGACGGTTTGGTGGGACTACTAAAAAGTAAAGAATGAACCCAAACGATAATTATGTTCGAATTTTAAAATCTCAATGACAATAAAGAGAAGAGACAGTGGACGGGCCGTAGAGGAGTATAATAGCAATGTTTGACGGTACATCTAGAAATTATAAAAAGGAAACCCAACGTGACAATAAACTCTGAAAACTATAAGATCCAATTTTTAAAGATTCAAAAGAGAATAAATAGAAATAGTGGTAGATCGAGTAAGCAAATAAATAAGGAAATGACATAAGGGATATCAACTGGTGTGACTTTTAAAAACTATATAGTTAGAAACGAGGGGATGATAAGGTTTGGTTTTTCAAAGTCTTAAGACAATGAGATAGCTATTTAATAAATTTTAAGGAAAATCATACTTAAACAAATATATGATTTTGTTTAGGTGCTATTCGCGCAATTGCGCGGGGCACCCAGCTAGTTTAGTTTATAACAAACTTTGGTAAAAATATATAAGAAATCTTACCAAGATTTTAATAATATTATCAACTTACTAAAATTTTGTCATTGCCAAAATTTGATACTAACTACAATCTGAACAGCATCTAAGAGCACAAATAAAACTAACAAGCAACTGTTTTACCTCGAGAAAGCCCACATAATAGCATAGCATGCCACGTACGGCGCGCGGTTGCTCTCGAGCAATGACTGACTCCCCACCCACCTATTCGCGGCTCGCGAACCTCCACCTACCGACCGGCCCTGCATGGCGGCATCAGCGTTCTCGCCCATGCCATGCCGGCCCATTCTTGCCGGCGCCGCCCCGTCTCCTCCTCCCTCCTATACACTGCACGCGGCGGTGCCCAAAAGCGCGGCGCCAGCCCTACCTGCTGTGACCTGTGGTCAGTAACTTCGCCCCGTCAAAAACTTCAGTCAACAACAACAAAGTCGTCTCGTCTTGCAACACCAAAGAACCAACTCGTCCAAATAGAGACAGAGAGAACAGAGCTATATGGCCTTATGGCAGAGCCCAGGAGACGGTCACAAGTACACAACTAGTACTCGTAACAGTCTAGTATAACACAGTTCTACAGTATAGTGTCAGAACTGGACCTGTGGTTGAAACTTGAAAGCAGGACCAAAGATCGCCATCGAGCTAGTGTAGTGTGATCTCAAGTCTAATTGTCCATGAGAGAGTAATGGCTTTTATGTCCACAAAAACTCTCATTAAGAAAAGGCAGAACAGAAATTGTTGCCCATTAATACGGGTGTATCTTCATCCTCTTGATGCTTACGCCAAATCATGCAATTCATCATGCTTGCATGTGAGCTCACCAACCCGTAGAATTTTAGCTCACCAAGCTCACCAAATGACATCGATCAGGACACCTTGGTTTCCGCCTTTAACCGAGTAGTAATGGGCTTGTTTGCATGAATAACCTCTGCTGTCATACGTCGTACTTGCGTCCTAACATTGCATAATAATCGAATTAAAAGCACCCTATTGTTACTGACTTCAGAAATTTACGGTCTCATTTTTTTCTTATGCTTATGTTTATAATTGTCAGCTAAAATTTTGAATTTTAAATTTTAAATTTAGAGATGATTTTAGGATTTTTTTTTCATCGTTGTTTATTTTTCAGCCTTTGCTTTTAGATAGTTAAGAATACGTATATAAAAGTTTTATTCACAAATTATTTTTCATTTACAAATATATCGTTTTATTATTTTTTCTCTTATCAGCCAAACGATGGGGTTGTTTGGTTTGTGTGTTGTGCATAAACTTAAATTATTTCCGACACGGTACAGGTGAATGTTTTATATGCATGCAATTGATTTTCAATAGAAGTGAAGCCATTAGGACAGTCCCAACCCTCTACTTAGGATGGTGTCTATGGCATTAATTACATTGCCATGTAGAACTTTTATCTTATGTGGTACTATATTAATTAAGAGAGAGAGTGAAGAGAGGAAGAAACTGGGTCTCATGCAAGACACAGCTTCAACACGAGAACCTATGTACTAGACACTATAAAATTTTGTATTGGGAGAGAATAGTGGCTTCATAATAGATGAAGAATAAATATGGTTGGTAGAGAAGAGAGATGATGTATTTATTAATAGCCCACTTTAAGAAACCATGGGTTGTAGAGTGTAGTTTCTATTGTGATGTCTTATTGACATGTGATCATAAACACTACTTATGGACACTATGGGTTGGGACTGCCCTTGTATTCTTCTTCATTGCATTTGCATTATGCCCCAAGTCAGCGATCCAATCTAAAATGGATCCTTGGCAATTAAATGAGGGAGATGTACAGAGGAATGATACAATGCACATCTTTGTGATTCTCAACATTCATATGCTCTAGATGGTCAGGGGGCGACGACGACGGCGACATTCCCACATACTACTTGGCAATATTGCTGTTCTATACCATCCCAACGCCCATCTGCCATCGAACAACGACCTTGGTAACTCATCAGTAAGGTACATTTAACATTTTTTGTTTCAGATAGAACATTTCATATCATGAAATCCGCTGGATCGATTCTAATGCAATTCATTTATTCCTTTCCGCACACATTTTGACAGCGAGATTTACTTTATGGTTCCATCAGCGAGTTTTTTTTTAAAAAAAAAATCATTTCTGATAAAACTTACGCAAAAATGATAGTACTATGAAATTTCTGCATTAGATTGTAAGTGGCTCTTGTTGCATTTTGAAACTGACCCAAGATCATATCCTAGGTTTGAGATGATGTGTCATGTGTGTAACATACTCCGATAAAATGCCACAAATAAACATTGTATTCTTTTTACTGAGTACATATATTTGACAGTATGCCATCTCACGCGTAGTAGTGTACTTATTTTTAAAATAATAGAATAACAATATGGTTTTTCTCAACGAGTTATAACCAATTATTACAAAATTCACACAAGAACAATCTCAGCATACACTGATATAACTTAAAGCAAATACAAACTAATAAACACCAACAACGAAAATTAGTTGTTGTACTTCTTTATAAAGATAAATTATTGTTCTACTTTTGTTTTTGCGTGGTCAACCGAAGAAATGCATGCAGATCGATCCAGGCTACAACAACAGTGTATAACAACGGAAACTTTGCAACTGGCTGGCTTCCAGTTTAAGTGATCCAACCAAACAAAGCAACCACGTAGAGTCGGCTGGCATGGAGGAACGGACACATGCCCACCTGTGTTGCGCTCTCTGCCACTTGGCGCTGAAAAAATGCTGCACCCCCTCTGCTTTGCATCGGCGAACACCTGTCGCTTCCAGAGAATTTTCTTTTTTTTAACAGGGCTTCCGGAAAATTCTTACGGTGAGATAAAGTTAATCACCGGTAACAATGTACACCCTCCGTCCACAATATAAATAATGATCTCCCTGTTTGTTCGCTAATAAAAAAGTGTAGAGTACAACTTATCCCATCAATCGGTTTCTATTTATTTATTTTTTTATCTTACTTCCAATTATAATTGCTTATTTAAGATAGGGTATACACTTTATCAAATAGGTTAAGATTAATTATTTGCTTAGTTAAAATATTATATTAATTTATTTAAATAAATTAATTGTGTGGTCTGCAAAATTGTGTCACTAGTTTCGAAATAAAATTACATTATGATTCAAAATTATCTATATTTTTAACTTGAAATCTTAAAAATAGAATATTTGACTCGTTTGTTATATTTATCATTAATTATATCTTGTTATGTATATAATATCTATGGTATAAATAGAAATTTAATTAATTTAATTATATGTTTGTCAAGAGAAGTAATAAACAAAATTACTATATCATTTTTTATGTTTCGACTTGAAAATAATCGAGTATTTCCGTAAACCATCTATCCTATACCATTAAATATGCATATGCTTACGGGTCAGTTGATGTTACAGGCGAGCATAACCGACAGACCTACTTAGTTCGTGATTTAGTATTCAATAACCATCAATATGTTTACAAATTCCATATAATATATGTGCTCCATATTATTATTGTCCACCATTATTTTGCACACAATGTCAAAACTTTCTTGTATATCATGTATTGTTTTAACTATAGGATATAGTATGGTTCTATCCTGTAGAAATTATTTTTCACGATAATTATTTCTTATAGAAATTATTTTTCAGGATGATTGGATATGCACTTTTAGGTTTATTTGTCGCTCTTTTCCTTAGTAGTATGTGTCATAGTGATGCTCCATCACCAATATCTATTATCCATATAACGAATTTAACGATCTTTTTTTTCTATTTAATCATCGGACATATAACTTACCCACATGTTTTCTGTTAGTCTAAAAATTTCAAAGTTTTTATAAATATAAGCATTCCATAAAAACATTTATGAAAGTCTAAAGTCTCCACCCAATACGGCCGTCATGCCATCAAATTTTCTTTTGTTTTTGTCACTAAATACTCTGCAGCTGGTAAATGTGATATAATCACTTATTTGGAGCCGTAATTGATACCTAATATAAAAAAAATATAATTGTAGATTGTCACATAAAAACTGATGTTCATAATAATGAAGTATTATTATCTAGATGTTGTATTATTTGGATACGTGTTGCAGTAAATGCAATGGTATTTGTTCATTTTCTTAATTTTTTATTGCATAGATTGCATAAGATGTATCACCACTAAATATATTTTGATATAAACACGAACTCATGTAAGTTATGAATTTTTCTATTAATTAAAGGATATGTATAGTTTTTTAATAATAGAAATATCTTCACCGACTTAAAAATATAGAGTGTTTTTGTCCACCGATTTTTTATTTGTCATTTTCCTTTTGATTCGGCTTCCGTTTGTCCCTCCGCTTGGTTTTATTACCGTACTTCATGGATTAGCATGTCATATTTAGGTGATTTTTATTAGTACTTTCCTGATGTAAAATATTTGTTCCTCTATTATCCCTTATGTATTGGTGGTGCATTTTGTGTTGTTGTCTATATATTCTTACACTATCATTGATATAACAATAACCACAGTTTTTGCTGAAAAAATTAAGTCAATTATCATCACAATGTACAATGTTAACCTAATCTTGTTCCCCTAAAATTTTATTCAATAATACATATTTTTTTAAATAATTTGAAAATTAGTTTATAATGGTTTAGTAGATATAAGGTCATATGAATATTCACAACAGTAGAAGTTTAATCTCACGAATTTTCGTAGGTTGTGGGTTAGGGGTTTCCTCGTCATCTTTGTTTCAGATGGTTTCATTCATGTGAGAAATTCTATTACATCTAAAATATTTGAGAAATTAATAATTAACTAAAAACAATGTCATTTTTGTAAATAAAAATAAATATGATAAATTATACTACTTGATAGATGTTGATCTTTATTTGCTCGATCTTGAAAAGTGTCAATGATAGATATATCAAACTAGTGTTTTGGAAAACTTTCAGCTAATTTTTGACTTGTTTGACTTTTGTATTATACATGAAAATAATTTAAGGTTAATGTCCACTAGAGGATATCTTTGGGCTTCTTGAACGTTGAATTTACTGAATATGCAAAAACTGAGCTCTCTTTGATCTTTGTTTTGTAGTTGTCTATCATATTCTTCCCTACATTTGCATGAATCACATCTCCCTATGAGTAAAACAAAGATAAAATTAGTATTGTGTAAAATAAGATCGATCAATTATTTACATAAGGAAAAACCATGTTCATCCATTAAGATCATATCAAGACTTAGTAGTTCATCTCTTGCAGAGTCGAACAAATCTCACAATCGCATGACTTTAACTTTAATGTTCCATTCCATGTATGTCCTCTAGTTGTTAGCTCACCTAGTTTCTTGCCCATTGTCCTCTAGTGACCAGCCAGGCCAAGTACTGCAACCCGTCACCGGGATCTAAGCTGGTTTGACAGAGGGGTTTTGTTTGAGACCCCAGGACTTCGGCAATGCACGAGACATGGTCCATGTTCTGAACACTTGCCCTCTATACACGAGGCCAAGTTATCCCAATCACCCAAGCGTGTCATGCGACTAGTCCCCACTCGTAACCGGGGAGAGGGACAGTTTACTTAACAACATATGTGCTTGCATACATGTAAAAGGGAAAAAAGATTCTCCGAGAAGAAGACAAAAAGGAAATAACTAAAATAGAACAAACATATGTGTTGTGTATACATATCAGACGTAATGTTCTTGATGGGAGCCCCCGGGCCACTTGAAAGGGGGCGGGATACAAAAGAATACCACGACAATGAGCGGGGAGCTTCCGGGGCCAACAAATTCGTGGTCGGGATGGTGTTGAGCTTGCACGTGCTGTGTGTACACGTAGTATGGGGGAGGAGGTTGCCACCACACGTGCCAGACCCTCCCCTGCTCCCTCAGTAGAGCACCAAAGCAACTTGCCTCACATAGGGGTGATGATGTGGTGTCGGTCGGGCACAGTAGACTAGAACCCATTTGGCCGGAAGTGATAGTGGTGGTGTGTGAGAAGCCGTCTTAAGCACATGGGCACCATCCTCTTAGTTAGAGAACATGGCGGCAATGAACCACCGGGCGCGGGAACCCGAATTCGCACACGTGCTGCCCTACCTAGCGCGCTAGCTGTCTGAGTATGAAATTCCTCTAGTGGGGAAGTGAGTACTCCCCCATGGACATTCGGCTAAGTGACAAGTTCAAGCCCCAGGTCCTAATCGCGTGAGTGATGCACGCAAGAAATTATACAGGTTCAGTCCACACAGATGCGTAATACTCTACTTTTGTGTGTGGACTATGGATGATCGAAATGTGTTACATTGTTGTTGGTATTTCTTAACGACATTGCTAGAAATATGAATTCCCAGCAATGGCGCAGAAATAGTCCTGGTATATTTATGATAATAGAAATAATCCGTAAGAGCATGGATATACCATTGTAGCATTTCACCCGGAAGTATTCCAAGGTATCATATTTATTTAATCCCAAGGGAAGATTTATAAGATTTTTAAAATTTTTACTTGAATCCGTTAGCAACAGTAGTGCGAAGCAGCTTGAACTGACTTGTTCTAGCCATTGGCTGGCTCTAGTCGACTTGAACTAGCAAAGAGAAGCTCATGTCGACCGACGGGGGTAATGGAGCGAATAAGTCAAAAGTTTCTTCATTTCAGCAGTCCACGGGCCCACCTGTCTGCCTCCACGGAAGGTAGAGAGGGAGGTGCGTGGAATGGATACTGAGGGGGTGCCATGTTGCTCCTCCTTTTTCTCCACGATGATGTGCACTACAGGCGCTGCCATGCCTCCCACGTCATTGACGGGATGTGTAATGTTTGATTATGTCTTCACTGTCTCTGAGCTTGCGGCGTTGGTGAGGAAGAGTTGGATGCCCCGAGCATAGCCCACGGGGGGCCACGCCTGAGGAGAGAAATGCCTCGAGCACGACCGACGAGGGACCGCGCCTGAGGAGAGAAATGCCCGAGCACGGCCCACGAGGGATCGTGCCCAAGGAGAGAAGTGCCCCGAGCAGAGCCCAGGGGGGCCACGCTCAGGGGCTGATCCGCCCCGAGTACAGCCCATGGGAGGCCACGCCTCGAGGGCGGATGTGCCCCCGAGTAGCTGATGATGAGGACTCTGGTTCCCATTTATACGACACACACACCAAAAGTCCTTGGTGAAGGATGAAAAAAAACTGGAAAAGGCAAAATCCAGTGACTATGGTGCATTCAACATAGATCTGTTCTTTTGTTGTCATGATTGGCGGTGACTCCGTTGTGTTGATTGCAAGACATGTGTTGCTATTCAGGTTGGTGGTTCTATTGTGTTGTTTGCTACTATTTATTAGAGGGTGAATCAAGACCACTTTAGGAATTAGTGAAAGCATATACAAAAAGGATTGGGTTATTGAGTTTGTTTGTGTTTGAATTTGTTTATAATTGTTGTTGCCATATACTTCCTCTGTCCCAAAATAAGTTAATCTAGTATTGGATGATTCTAGTATGTCACATCTAGTACTAGATTAAATTATTTTAGGACGGAGGTAGTATGAATCCGTGTCTGATCCGTTGTCTTACAGATGTGGTGGGAGGTAGTATTTTTTGCAATAGATGATGGAGCAAAATTTGTTATCGTCTACACAGTAAATTACTACTATCTTTTGAAAAATCAGAATCTATCATATCAGGATCTACAAATAAATATAGAACATAGTAACTTCCTTGATTCGTATCCAAATTCTACACTTATATACCATGTGATACATAAACTTGAACATACACATTCAAAACAACATAACGGTCCTCACGTAAATGCGGAATGGCTGATTGTCAGGCACACAACCACAGGAACCAATCGCCGATTTGCTTAGGCAGGGAGGCACCTACTCCCTCCATCCAATAATAAGTTCATTTTTAGACCCTTCCATTTGTCATTGTATTGAAGTTTGTGAAAGTAGGATAAAAATGTATTGAGAGTAGGTAAAGAGAGAAATAATTGCATTATGATTTGATAAAGTAGAGGTATTATAGTCTTTTTTTTTTTGGTTTTGAGATAGTATGTGTGGAATGAGTGAGAAATAAACTTATTTTGGGACGGAGAGAGTACATAGCGGGAACATCCTGAATCATGGCACATACAACTTGGCACACAGGATGATGGATTAGCTAGCGACGACACATCTTATCCTTTCCCATCCAATAGGATTTCTATCGATTAAACACATAAAATCCCCACCGATGATCAGTTGCAATTATATTTACTCTAATGACAATAAAGAGGAGTGACAAGCATGATGTAAAGGAGTAAGGTGCCATCCAAATAGCTTCTTAGTTTTCCTTTACTCTATTCCTCCAATCGAAACAAGTGATCGAACAAAATTTCCAACAACTTTCTTAGGTTCCTTTGCTTTTCCTCCTACTATTATCATATTGAAACATGCCCTAATTTTACACATATATCATTTGTGCATTTTTATAATCCATGTTTTCTTTTATTCTCTTGTTCCAAATAGGGCAAAAAATATTACTCGGGCTTCATGGAAAAAAAGTTGCAGGATTAGAGTGCTCTAGCACCTCAAATCGGGCACTCAAATCCTATTAATTGAAAAAAAAACGTAGGGAAATTATATGAATGATTGTTGTTTCGATGTAGCATGAAAAAACATAGCAATTAAAAGATAAATTGATAAAAAAAGTATTTTCTTTCCAAGAGGTTAGACCAAATGTTAAAATTCCTCACAAATCCCTATGTTTTCAACCAATCAAAAAGAACTCTTTTTGGATTTTTAAAGGAATTATTTTGATCCAAAGGCTATACATAAAAACTTTCGATAGAACTGAACTCGTTCAAACTTCCTCCATGAATGATTTGTCCGAAATAAGACCTCGGTAATGATCAACACTACTACATACTCCACGTCCCTAAAATACCTTACTTTTAGCTATGCACGTGGATAAAGCATGACGTTTTACAATCCCTAGGGGTTTTCGTGAAAATGAAATCACCGGGGTCCGGTTTATAAAAATCATGCAGGTTTCACCTCAAAAAGTCAATATGAACCATGCAAAGTACGTTTGGAAATGAATTGATTAGTTTTAAATTCTATTGAAAACCTAGGAGTTATGGGTCTGTTTGGGGGAGCTTTTGCTCAGAAGTTCCGCAAAATAATTCAGCTTTTGATCTAGATTTTCTAAGAAACTGTAGTTATAGAATTTAGAAAATAAACTAGAAGTCAGAAGTTGGAAGACCCAGTTTTTCTAGATTTTTCATAAGCTACCTATTGACCAGCTATTAATCGTTGAATAGTACGGGCCTAATTGGGCCAGCCCTGACTTTTTGGTGGCCCGGTGTGGAACAAAAAATGAAGGCCCCCATTCACCATAAAAATACAAGATAATACTTAAAAACTCATTGACATTAACGAATTTCACACTAATAAGTTTAAAAAAGACAAAAAAGAAATGCCTCTAGATCATTTAAAACAATTTCTTCTAACAGTTCTAGATGCAAAATCAGTGATGATAGTGTCGATATCAATCTCATCCAGCAGCCTCTTCTCAATCCCGCCTTGCCTACAAACTGAAAACTATCATTGATATAAAAATCAAAATTAGTTTGATTACATCTAACTGTTAGGTAGGGAAAATATAGACAAGGGAAGATGATTGAGGAAGATTTTGAATTGAACCTGCGGACTATGGCAGTCACAAAGAGATTAGAGATGCAAGCAATCGGTCAATGGGATAGGCATGACAAGCAAGTAGCCACGAACTCACGATCTGCTATGACTGTGGGCTGCGACGGCCGGGCGGCGTCGCAGCGACGCACCGTCTCTGCGTCTCGCGAAGTTAAGCAGTCACGATATGCTCGATCGTCGGTCGGTCTTCTGTCTTTTCTCTAAGCCTATCAGACCTGATATCATAGTATATATATTTTGGAGACCCCTAATTTTTAGAGGCCCAGTACGATCGCACCGTCTGCACTGGCTCCGCGCCGGGCCGCCTAAGCAGTTGAATATGTAATTAATCGTTGCAGGAAAAGCAAAATACCTAGTGACTATCTATAACACGCATAGGGATTTTCACTAGAAATGACGAGCCTAGCAGGTATCTACTACGAGCGAGGACGAAGACAATCGAACACGGTCTTAAATTAGCAGCATCAATTCATCAGATTTATCGGTGAACCAGCCCACCGATGAGCTAGCGCCTCGCTACCACAGGACCTGTTGCGAGTAAAGACACCCCCACGCTGCCCCCAACCAACGTGCGTTAAATTCGTTGCCCGCCTCGCTTTAAATTCTCTCCACTCTTCTTTCCCTCCACGACTCACCGATCGAGTGCACCACACTCCACACTCCCCACTTGCTGATCGGAGCCATTGCCGCCGCCGCCGCCTCCACCGGCAGAATGAGCTCGTCGTCGTCGTCGGCGCAGCTGAAGAGACTGAAGCCGCTGTACCAGCATGTGGTGAACAATTTCCTCGTGGTGATGGCAGCGCCGCTGGCCGTGGCGGCGATCGTCAACGCGGCGCGGGTTGGGCCGGACGAGCTGCTCCGGATGGCGCGCGCGCTGCGGCCGGTGCACGTCTTCCTGGCGGCGTTCGTGCCGGCGGCGGCCGCGACACTGTACCTCATGCTGCGGCCGCGCCCCGTGTACCTCGTCGACTACGCGTGCTTCCGCACCAAGCCCAACTGCCGCGTCCCGTTCGCCACGTTCCTCGAGCACGCCAAGCTGGTGACGTACGTGGAGGGCGCGTCCATCGACGAGCGCAGCGTGCGGTTCATGACGCGGCTGCTCGAGCGTTCGGGGCTCGGGGAGGAGACGTGCCTGCCGCCGGCGCACCACTTCATCCCGCCGTACCGGAACCTGGAGGCATCGCGCGCCGAGGTGGAGGTCGTCATCTTCAACGCCATCGACGACCTGCTCGCCAAGACGGGCATCAGCCCCGCCGCGATCGACATCCTCATCGTCAACTGCAGCCTCTTCGCGCCCATCCCCTCCTTCACCGACATGATCATCAACAAGTACAAGATGCGCAGCGACATCCGCAACGTGCACCTCTCCGGGATGGGCTGCAGCGCGGGCCTCATCTCCGTCGGCCTCGCCCGCAACTTCCTGCAGGTGGCGCCGCACGGCGCGCACGCGCTGGTCGTGTCGACGGAGACCATCACGCCCAACTACTACGTCGGCAAGGAGCGCGCCATGCTCCTGCCCAACTGCCTCTTCCGGATGGGCGGCGCCGCCGTGCTGCTGTCCACGTCGCGCGCCAAGGCACGGTTCCGCCTCTCCCGCGTCGTGCGGACGCTGACCGGCGCCCAGGACAGCGCGTACCGGTGCGTGTTCCAGGAGGAGGACGGCGAGGGACACCGGGGCATCAACCTCTCCAAGGACCTCATGACCATCGCCGGCGACTCGCTCAAGGCGAACATCACCGCCATCGGGCCCCTCGTCCTGCCGGCGTCGGAGCAGCTCCTGTTCGCGCTGTCCTTCATCGCGCGGCGGGTGCTGAACCGGCGGGTGAAGCCGTACCTCCCGGACTTCCGCATGGCGTTCGAGCACTTCTGCATCCACGCCGGCGGGCGGGCGGTGATCGACGAGCTGCAACGCAGCCTGGGGCTCTCCGACGAGCACGTGGAGGCGTCGCGGATGGCGCTGCACAGGTTCGGCAACACGTCGAGCAGTTCGGTGTGGTACGAGCTCGCCTACATCGAGGCCAAGGGCCGCATGCGCCCCGGCGACCGCGTGTGGATGATCGGGTTCGGCTCCGGCTTCAAGTGCAACAGCGCCGCGTGGGAGTGCATCTCGCCGGCGCGCAACGCCGACGGGCCATGGGCCGACAGCATCTGCCGGTACCCCGTCGACATCCCGGAGGTGCTCAAGCACTAGCTGCGACGTCGTACGCCGACGAGGTGACAGTGTGCGTGTGCGTGCGCGCGCGCGCGGTGACACGTACGTACGTACTCCGCCCGACCGTGGCGCGTAACCGGAAAAAGGCAGCGAGCGACCGTGGCCGCGGCCGCGATAAATGCGGAGGCTGACGGCGTGCATGTGCGCGCGTACGAGCGGTTAAATCCCATCAAATTTATACACGTACGTACGTATAGGCCGTGGTCCTCTCTCTCCCTCTCTCGTTCAGTGTAATAACCTTTTGCTGTTCTTCTTCTTCCTCCTCTCTCTCTTTCCCTTTTGAGATCTGGGCTATTGATCTATCTCTCCCCCCACTTATCTCCCTCTCTTTCTCGCGCCATTGATAAGAAAAATAGAAATGTACTACTGCGGGTTTGGTCAATTTGTCAATCAATACTATGTACCAGCTGATAATAAAACGATATTTATATCATTCAACACGGATCTATGGGCATTGCATTTCGCAGTAACTCTTTGCTGCACACTCTGCCTGCACTGTACAGTACGCTGCTGATAGCCTTTCTGAATTATGATGCTTCGCCGGCCTCCTTGCCATGGACGGACATGGATGCATGCATTTGACCTTATCGTCTCCATATTTCTCCACTCCTGCCATGTCTCTGCACACCGACTGAGACCGGAGTTATTTCAAGGGAGAAAGTAGCAGCTAGTAAGTACTACTACTAGCAGCATCGTCCAAGTAGGAACAGGAACAGGAACAGGAAAAGATGGAGTTCATAGCTGAGGCCGGCCGGGCTGCACTGGGAGCCTTCAATGACTCTGCATCACTGCCTGCATATATGCTGATCAGTGGAGCCCTTTTGAGAAGATCAGAAGAAGAAGATGATGACGACGAGGACGGACTGACGAAGAAGAAAATACGGCGAGAATCTTGCTAAACACACACTGCTCCTTGCGCGTTCCTGCATGGCAGTGATGGCATGATGGCCCAAATGTCACGCCAAGAACGAAGCTACTCCATCGGCACATGCTGCCATTAAAATGGGTGGCGTGTCTGCGCTGGCTGGATAATGGTCCTGCGACACTGTGGAGGAATGACTCCCGGCTCGATCAAGATTCTGCATGGGTGCTATACAATGCTGCTCCTCAACCGATTCTTGGCCTGGCCTGTCGATCGATTGATCCATCCGTTGCTGGTCAATCTGTCAGCTTGGTGACGGTAGATAGAAGTACTATACAGAAGCTTGTACTACTACCACAGGAGTGGTATATATTCATCGCAGGAAATTCACTTTACTACTGTTACAAATACTACTGCATTCAGGGGTAGGGTTCTGACGAGGGAAAGAGATCATTAACCGGCCTGTTTCTTGATTCTAGAATGCCATGACTGCGAAGGACAAAAACTGGCAGGAATTGTATAATCTAATGGACCATACGGCATGTGCTTTGGGACTGTGAAATCACATGCCGCTTTGGGAGTTCGGACGCTCGATGGGGGGAATATATGTAGTCCCCAAGTTCCAAACTTCCAATTTTGGTCTTGGAGATACAAGAGGATCAGCACATTTTGGATGGATAGAATTGGTCTGAATATTTTCAGCTGGTTGATCGGTATGATGTGCTGATGTGCAAAGCCACTAACGAACTAATCATCTTAGATAGCCACTGATGAAAAATGTATGAATTGAGGTTCAATCATTTTGGGATCTCTACTGTCAGTAACATGGAGTACCTACATAGGGTGGCGCGGACATTGTGGACTACTGATAAGACTTGGTTAAAAATCTTGTGGATAGCACGCTTTTCTTGATATATATTAGCCATAATGTTGATATTATTACTATTTTTGAATGTTCACCGGGGAGAGAGTTTCCCCACCTGAATTTTTATTGAGATGGATAAAGTTGGAGTTACAGAGTGATAATAGTCATAAAGCATTACATTAAGGAGAGAGCAGAGGAGAAGCAGCGTTTCCACTGCGTAATTTTACAAGGCGTTCTTTATCATTCATTCGTTCCGCCCATAACGTTGCATTTTCAACATAGCGACGTAGGAGTCTTTGGATTGATGGGGCTTCCCCTTGAGGACCACATCATGCTGATTGTTCGAGAAACGTCAGAAGCATAGCAAGTAGAAAGCTCGGTACTCTACATTGATAATTTGTTTATCGTGTTAAACTATTTTGGTTTATCGTGTTAAACTTTTTTGGCTTTTAGTAGGCTTTGTTTATATATGTAATAATAACAGCTGAGCAGCCAGTCATATAATAGTAACTGTACAGCACATCAGTATAGTTAGTGAAGAAATCAGTTTACGCTGTTTCGCTTATCCGAAGCTTGAATGCCATCATGTGCAGCAGCCATCGGATTGAGCAGTTAGCTGCCATATTTCCATGTTATGCGCACACTTTCGTTCGATCGTACCACACAGGATTTTCCATGTCACGTAACTATCTGCGTACAGTGGCAGGGGGGCCAGCATGCATTGCATGCATGGCTAGATGCCATGCCAGAGCACGTACACAGAGTTTAACGCCGCGCCCCCACCAGCTAATTGGCAGTGGCACCGGCGCAACATGGGCAAGCATCTGCTGCAGCAGAGGCGCAGAGCCCCTGGCCGCTGGCACTTGCCCCCCGCCCCGCGTGACACGGCCATATGCGTAGCTACGCGGCCGGCCTGATCATCAACGCGCGAGGCAGCAAATTCGCGCGGCGAACGTGGCGCACGGCTGCCGAGCAGTGATTTTCCCGGTTGACGACGAGGGCGTGAAGCGGCTCGTGCATGCGCGCGCCCGGGATCTCCTGATGGTTTCTTAGGCCATTCCTAACCAGACAGACATAGTTTCTATAAACTTCACATCATCGAAAAACTAGTACTAGACACTACTCTTAAAATACAAACACTACTATCCATACTTAAATTTAATATCTATCTCACATGATGTACTCGATATTGTGTAGAAATTCTATCTCATGTAAGACATAGTTTCCTTCTCTTTCCTTATTTATTCACTAGCTACATCATTTTTCATTCTAAATAACAGCCTATTTAATACTATAGATATCATGCTAGTTATTAGGTTGGAAATGACCTTGCACCTCGATCTCTCCTGCTGGCTCCGTGGCAGGCCGTCTTTTTGCCTGGATATGAACAATGGCTGCGTTGTTGTATTGTACAAACTGATTATATATAAGCACATGGCCGATCACAGTGCGAGGATGTGTCGTGTGGACTCGTGCGACACGTCGGAGCCTTGTTTACGTGTCGTCGTGGGTCGTCTCCTTATTTGGTCGCTCGGCTCTTTGGTAGGAAACTGGTTCCTCACATACGCTCGAGGCAACACGACACACACGACGAGAGACATACTTCCATGCCCGCGTTAGCGAGGTCGTCTCCTCGCTACACCGTCTCCTCGTGTGTTTAGCTCACTGCTCGAGGATGAACCTGGGCCGACTTGAGTTCATTTGAGAGGTCACATGCACTGCGTTGGAGCTGTGGACAAGTGTTTCGCTGAGCCTAATTAAACATATGAAGTTTCTCGGATGTATATCATGACCTGTGATTGGCCTAAGGTGAGAAGTATATCTTGGCAGCAAGACGTAGCTGCGGGCGAAGCAAACCAATTAGCCTATGATAATGTGTGTGTTGATGCAAATGTAAAGTGCGGTTGATTTTTTAAGAGGTAAACGGTGCCATATCAATCCAACAAAACTATACTAGCCGGTCAGTAGCTTGTGTTTTTATATATCTACTTTAATTTACAGCTGACACCATAATATGGAGACATGGTGGGCCAGCGTCGACATTTGGGGTAATTTTTCCAAGCAATAAAAAACAGAGTAATGAATATGACGGGATAAGCACCAGAAATGAAGGAGAGGCGGCAGAAAAGAGCTGCTAAAGTTTGATGAAGATGATAAAAGATGGCAGCGGGACGGGGAAGAAGAGCACACTGCTACGAAAATCCTTTTTCATGCAGCCAAAACATATTTTTGCAAGAGGCCAAACTTCATGTCTGCAATCAAAAGGCATATGAAAATCATTGATTTTTTTAAGAGGACTTTCATCCACATTTTCATATGCGGACACCCTAAGAGACTTGCCTGCAAAAACACCCTTAAGTCACTCGCCTGCGAAAAGGTATTTCAAGCCAAAAAAATAAAAATCGATTTTTATGGGATTGAAGCGTCGATTTAAATTCACATCAGAAACATATCCAAAAAGCACTACGTCGACATGCATCTTTCAAGCATTTTCTCAACATGAATAAGCACAACTCAATCAACAATAACATATTAGCCATAATGGCAACTCATCATCAACAATAGTATACCAACAATAGAAAATCTCGGATCAACAATAATAACATCACAATCCAACTCAGCGCATAACACGAGACAGCGAAGGTAAGTAGTAGAAGTAGATGCTACTGTTGGAAATGGTCGGCTAGTGCAAAACTGGCAACATATGTCTCTGTTTTCTGTTAGGCCACGCCCAAAGTTCCTATGTGGCATGTGGTGACAGCTCGTCTCACCTGAATATTTGAGCTAGCTTGGATGAATTCGTACCCCTGTAAGGGTGTGTGAACTCTACATGAAATACGCATACCTTGCAGGCGAGGCAATGACTTTGGTGCTCTAGGCCTAGAGAGAGAAGGGGAAGGAGAGTATAGTGAGCGCACTTGGAGACTTCGATAAGATCGAGTCGGTATAGCACTTCGGCGAGTAGATGGGGTGGTCAAAAAGCATATCAGACCACTGCCAATGAAATTGACGTGACCTCACTGGAGAAATCTGAAGCAAGCTCCTGTCCCATCAAATCAATACGACCTCGTTGGACCAAGCTCCTGTCCCACTACCTCGATCTGGCCAACATAGCAAGCTCCGTTCGTACCGATGGGGAGAAGTGGAGAGGTAGCAGCGTGTGAGAGGATGTATGTGTCGGCAGCAGTAGTGAAGCATGGGAGGAAGACAAGCGGGCAGCACGACATGGCGCCTGGGAGTAAGAGAGTGGGCATCGCAAGGTGGTGATGGGGACAATGTGGAGGTGTGAACAACGGGAACAGGATAAGGAAGATAAGTTTGTGAGGATAGGACAAGTGGGCCATGGGCTAATATGTTAATTGTTCTCTACTTTGAGGGGCTTCATTGCACATTATGTAATTCCAATATATTTTATGACCTGAAAGTAAAAAAGAAACGGAGGGTTGACATCGAAAATGGATATGAAAGGAGCTTGATTTCACCTAAACGAAGGGTGAATAGGCGTTCCTGAAAATCACTCGCAGCGAAGTCAAGTTTACCGAAACTATAGGTCCTAGGCACCAGAACTTCAAACAGAGAAAGTTGACCTGAACTTCAGGTTCGCTTTCGTTGTTTCAAATGGAGAAAGTTGACCTGAACTTTAGATACTTGGTATCGGAAGTTCCGACCCCATAAGACTGTTTCTTCGAGGAGAAGTTGCTCAGGGCTGAGGTTTCAATAGAGTAAAAGTAAAGTAACATGAACACAAGGGGAAAAAAAGCACAACTAAGGAAGGCACGAGATTTTTCACCGAAGTTCAGATTTTTCAACCCTACTCTCCGTTGAGGAGCTCCTAAGAGCCAGATCGCTTTCAATCCCTTGCCTCTCCGAGCTGTTAACCAGGGGAAAGCTCCGATCTTCAAGCAAACACCAAGGATCAGTGGGTTTCCTCCCAACCACCAAGGTTCAAGGATGGACAACCCTCAGCTTCCTTGGGTGAAGCTTGCTCTATCAAGTAAACACCTAGAAATTAGCTTGGTTTTACCTAACTTACCTCTTTCCTGGTGGCGGTGATGCAAACCTTACAAACTTTCCCGGGCAATCCACACAAATTTGAATTCTACGAACGATGCCTAGCTGACTAGGTAGAGAACCACCAAGAGTAATAAGCGTGTTGACGAAGCCCCGACATTGATCCAAGTGCTCAAGCAAGAAACCTAGCTCCCCCATCTCTCAAAAGTCAAAATCCCATCACCCACAAGATTTTTGGCTCAAGAATCAAGGTGGTAGAGGCTAGAAACCCTAGAGAGGCTATGAAGAGAGGTATTGAAATGTGTGCCAGCCAACCCCTCAAATAGGGGGTGGCCCGGTTTAAATACTCGCCCATCCCCACAACTGGTCATTACTCACAGATTCAAACACCGGAAGTTCAGTCTAGAAACTCGGCCAATAGCTAGGATGGGGACTTGAACTTCCGATCCAAAGGACCTGAACTTTAGGTCTGGGTACTCTGTCCCGAACTGGAAACTGCAACTCGCTTTTTCCCTTCATGAGTATGGTGCATTGTGTCTCTCTCTAAATAGATCAAGGTCACTCTAGAGCACTTGGACACACAATGCAAGACAACGACACAAGCCCCTCTTAATAGTGAGGATTTTCCTATGACTGAAATTCAAATTAAAATAAATTTAAATCGCCTTGAGTCGAAAATCACTTTGTTTTGTGTTGTAGGGATCTCCCTCTTCTTGGGTCAATAATATATGGCACTAATACATGCACTTATCTTGATCAACTTGATTAGTCCCCAAATATATGTTGCCATTTATCACCAAAACCCACTAGGGGTCTAGATGCACTTTCAGGATATTGGGCCCATTTCATGGTATGTGCGTTGGGAGGGTTGTAGCTTAAGCCATAGATCTTGGTTTACTTTTGCTCGCGTGGACGATGGGTGGTGTTGTGTTGGCCACGTCGTTAGTAGCTTACTACCGATCTTAGTTTTTTTTTTGAAGTATGAGTTTTTACCAATTAACTATCGGTGGTTCGTTTTTGAAAGTACATACCGTTCTTTCTATTTTTTGGAAGTACTAATTAACTACCTATCTTTAGTTCAGCACATATTTTTCAGGAGCAACAATCTCTAATAGCAGAGTTATAAGGTTGCCATCTAGAGAAATTTGCTTGGAACGAGTAGATAAGAGAGACACATCAATGTCAAGATTAACATTGAATCTTGGTGGAATCTTAGAGCACCTCAAGGAGACTAGCCAAAAATTACCTAGCCATATTTCCTATGCACTTTTTTTAGAACATTTCCTATGCACTTCAAAGACTAATCTTAATGTCTTTAGGTGCATCTCAATAGTGAGTGCATGTGAGGGATGGCTAGCCAATCTTGACCAGTCCACCCATATAGCTTAGTCTCTTCTTTTGGAAATACACGAAAATAGGAGAACCAAATCATTTCATTTGTGCATGTTTTGTCTTATAGTTCTCAGTCCTCTCTCTCTTGCCATCAAACTGGGCGGCGGTAGTGGCTGGGGCGACAATTTATATGAATATGAATAGTGACGGAGGTGAAATCCAAGGCGATGGCGGCGGCAACAAGCTATGAATATAAACAACGACGGAAGCGAAACCCTAGGAGACAATGGCTAGGGTGTGCAGCGGCTGGGGATGTCCGGATAATATTTTCAATCCTAGGTGACATGCTATGTGTATAAGGTGTACTCATATGGATAATTAAATTTCTAAATGACTCACTTAACTCATATTAGTGCTCCATATGTGCATTTTGAAAGTATAGTGGCCTCCATGACACAACTAAACAAGTTAGATTATCCTCCATGCATTTTACTCTTCTTCTTTTTTTCTATACTATAACATATATGATGTATCCCCAGTTACTTTTGGAAGAGTAAACTTAATATGAAGATAAAGGTCTTTGGCTGGCTCTTCTTTAAGGATAGAGTCAATACAAGGGATCTCCTAGATAGAAAGCATTGTATTCCTCATAATGCAACTGTCTATTGCTCCTGTTGTTCTCTGAATATCAGAGAAACAAGGGAACATATTTTTCTTTACTTGCAGTTTCAGTCAGCAGTGTTGGAATGTGTTGGGTTGGAGTTGGAATACTTCCCAGGAATTTTATTATATGATCCAATCACAGAGTGTTTTTATCTCTAATCCCTGCTTCATAGAGCTTATGATGTTGGCTGCTTGGAATAGTTGGAAGGAGAGAAATAGTCTAATTTTTAATGGAATTCAGCCTTGGGTTCTTACCTGGAAAAGGAACTTCAAGCTTGATTTGAGTATACATTTATCTAGGCTCAAGGAGATTCATCGCCCTCTAGTTCAATTATGGATTGACTGTAAAATCAAAGGTGTTTTTGATTATTATTTTGTGATGAACAATTGGTATCGGAGATTATTGGTTTTGTTATTTGGAATTTATTCACGAAGTGGTTTTGGAGATGATTGGATTTTACAGGTGAATCTACAGGTACTGCTGTTATTTTATGTGGACCGGTCAGACCGGGCAGTGTGTGTCGGTCAGACCGGCGGTATGCGCGCGGTCAGACCGGCCAGCCCACTGTCTGACCGGCCGACGCTGTGTTGGTTTCGATTTCGGGTTGTTTGTTTGGATATCCGTGATTGTTTCATATTTATGGCTTCTAGATGGGTACTATACGTATGTAATACTGTTGTTTGCTACTAATGAGAGAGATTGCTTTTGCAAAATCAAAGTAGTAAAAATCGGGTTTTCCCTCGAGGAAACCGGTCAGACCGCAGTGGGTCCCGCGGTCAGATCAGCGACCGGTCAGACCGGCTACTGTGCCTCGGTCAGACCGGCACCGGTCAGACCGACGGTGAAGCGGCGATCTGACCGACCCCCGGTCAGACCGGCTGCATACCCTCGGTCAAACCGGCCTCGGAGAAATTTTTCTGAAAATTCTCAAACTGTTTTTGCATGTGGATATATGCCTATTGGATCTTCTGGTCGTGTGTCTCAGTACTGGATTCCTAAATTTTTATTAACATCTAACCCCAGTACTGAGGCTTCGACTTCCGCTTGTGTGTAGGCTTTGGTGGCAAGGAAGGAGAACGTGTGGATCGTGGATTCCGGTTGTTCGCGGCACATGACCGGTTATAAAAATTGGTTCTCCTCTCTTAAAAAGGCATCCAAGACTGAAAAGATTATCTTTGGTGATGCTTCTATAAGTGTCGTTCTCGCTACAGGTTTGGTTAAGGTAAATGAAAAATTTGAATTGAAGAATGTAGCTTTGGTTGAGGACTTAACATACAATTTGTTTTCGATTTCACAAATTGTTGATGAAGATTTTGAGGTTCACTTTAAGAAAACTGGAAGTAAAGTTTTTGATTCTTGTGGTGATTCTGTGTTGAATATTTCTCGCTATGGAAGAGTGTTTAAAGCTGATTTTGAAAAATCATGTTTCACCTGTGATAACATGTTTGGTTGCTAAGCTTGATAAAGATGTGATGTTTTGGCATCGTAGACTTGGACATGTTGGTTTTGATCATCTCACTAGGTTAAGTGGTCTGGATCTTGTTTGTGATTTGCCTAAACTTAAGAAAGATCTTGATTTGGTTTGTACACCGTGTCGTCATGCTATGATGGTTGCTTCTTCACATGCTCCTATTGTTTCTGTTATGACGGATGCACCGGGACACCTATTACATATGGACACTGTTGGTCCAGCTAGAGTGCAATCTGTTGGAGAAAAGTGGTATCTGTTGGTTATTGTTGACGATTTTTCTCGATATTCTTGGGTTTTCTTTATGGCAACTAAGGATGTAGCTTTTCAACACTTTCGTGAATTGTTTCTTCGATTGGATCTTGAATTTCCTAGTTCTTTGAAAAGAATTCAAAGTGATAATGGTGGTGAATTTAAAAATGCTTTTTTTGAACAATTTTGCAATGAAAGAGGTCTTGAACATGAATTTTCTTCTCCTCGTGTTCCTCAACAAAACGGTGTTGTTGAAAGGAAAAACCGTGTTTTGGTTGAGATGGCTAGAACGATGTTGGATGAATATAAACTCCTAGAAAATTTTGGGCTAAGGCAATAAACACTGCATGTTATATTTCAAATCGAGTTTTCTTGAGATCAAAACTTGGAAAAACTTCTTATGAACTTCGATTTGGACGTCAACCCAAAGTTTCACATTTGCGTATTTTTGGTTGCAAGTGCTTTATCTTGAAATCTGGAAATTTGGATAAGTTTGAGGCACGTTCTACCGATGGATTGTTTCTTGGTTACCCCTCACATACTCGTGGCTATCGTGTACTTATTTTGGAGACTAACAAAATCGTTGAGACTTGCGAAATTTCTTTTGATGAGGGCTACTCCAGGTACTAGACCCGATATTGCAGGTACACTGTCACAGGTTCAGGGGGAGGATGGTCGTATTTTTGAAGACAAGAGCGACGACGACTACGACGACGAGGTTGGCTCGGCCGGTCAGACCGGACGCCAGGCCGGTCAGACCGCCGGCACACCTCCGGTCAGACCGCCTCAGGAGGAGCGGTCAGACCGGCCAGGGACGTCGGGTTCGGTTACTGTTGATGCTGATCGAGATGGTCTTCCAGAGATTACAACTTCGACCAGTACTGATACAGAACGTGGATCAACTTCAGAAGTCGCTGCTCCTTTGCACATTCAACGACGACATCCGCCGGAACAAATCATTGGTAATATAGGTGAGCGGACTACAAGGTCTAAGGTAACGACTCATGATTTTTGTGCAAATTCTGCATTTGTTGCTTCTTTTGAACCCAAAGATGTGTCACATGTATTAACTAATGAATCGTGGATTAACGCCATGCATGAAGAACTTGAAAATTTTGAGAGAAACAAAGTTTGGACTTTAGTTGAACCACCTTCTGGACATAATATTATTGGAACCAAGTGGGTTTTCAAAAATAAAAAAAATGATGATGGTTTGATTGTGAGAAATAAAGCTAGACTTGTTGCTCAAGGTTTTACCCATGTGGAGGGTTTGGATTTTGATGAAACTTTTGCTCCTGTTGCTAGAATTGAGGAAATTAGACTTTTGTTGGCTTTTGCTGCTTCAAAAGGTTTTAAATTGTATCAAATGGATGTGAAAAGTGCTTTTCTAAATGGTTTTATATAGGAGGAAGTTTATGTCAAACAACCACCAGGTTTTGAAAATCCTGATTTTCCCACCCATGTTTTTAAATTATCTAAAGCTTTGTATGGTTTGAAACAAACTCCTGGGGCATGGTATGATAGGCTTAAGAACTTTTTGCTTGCGAAAGGTTTTACAATGGGAAAGGTTGACAAAACGCTTTTTGTTCTTAAGCATGGTGATAATCAACTTTTTGTTCAGATTTATGTGGGTGATATCATCTTTGGTTGTTCGACTCACGCTTTGGTTGTAGATTTTGCTGAGACTATGCGCGGGGAATTTGAGATGAGCATGATGGGTGAGTTATCGTACTTTTTGGGATTGCAAATTAAGCAAACACCTCAAGGTACTTTTGTGCATCAAACGAAGTATACGAAGGATCTTTTAAGACGGTTCAAGATGGAGAATTGCAAGCCAGTTTCAACACCAATTGGTTCTACAGCTGTGTTGGATCCTGATGAAGATGGTGAAGCTGTTGATCAAAAGGAGTACAGAAGTATGATTGGATCATTGTTGTATCTAATTGCTTCTAGGCCAGACATACAATTTGTTATGTGTTTGTGTACACGTTTTCAAGCTTCTCCTCGTGCTTCACATCATCAAGCGGTCAAGCGAATAATGAGGTATTTGAATCATACACTTGAGTTTGGAATTTGGTATTCTACTTTATCTTCTATATGCTTAAGTGGATATTCCGATGCTGATTTTGGTGGTTGTAGAATTGATAGGAAAAGTACTAGTGGAACATGTCATTTTCTTGGTACATCATTGATTGCATGGTCTTCTAGGAAACAATCTAGTGTTGCTCAATCAACTGGTGAATCTGAATATGTTGCAGCTGCTAGTTGTTATTCACAGATTCTTTGGATTGTATTTACTTTGAAAGATTATGGTCTTATTTTTGAGAAAATACCTCTCTTTTGTGATAATACTAGTATTATTAACATTGCTAAGAATCCTGTTCAACACTCACGCACAAAGCACATTGATATTCGTTTTCACTTTTTGAGGGATCATGTTGAGAAGGGAGATGTTGAATTGCAGTTTTTGGACACAAAGTTGCAACTTGCTGATATTTTCACTAAACCTTTGGATTCTAATCGTTTTGCTTTTCTTCGTGGTGAATTGGGAATAATTCATCCTTTTGGCATGGTTTGAGGGGGAGTTTGTACCTCATGGTTTTATCAAGCAATAATATGACAATGAGAAAAATTGATAAAAGAGAGCTTTGTTTATACATATGGCATTTTCTTGTGCATGCTATCAATACTTTGAAGGTTTATTTGTCTCTAGCATAGCTTGTATGAATTGTAGTCTTTTCATGAGATTTAGATTTTGCTTTTAAGGGAGATGATGCATGACACATAAATTCTATACTTGAATTAAGCAAATATGCAATGTTGATACTAGTATATGGTTTGATCTATAAATGCTCTATATATATGCTTTATTGAATTGTTATTCCTCAAATAGTTTTAATTGCTCATTGTGAAAAGAGAATAAAAAATATGAAAAAAATGAATACGAATCCTTGGAAACAGTCTTGACGATAAGGACGTATTCGATGTGAGCAAAATAATGGGTGCCGAATCCTTGGAAACAGTCTTGACGAAAGGGACGTACCTGGAATAAAAGAGAAAAAAAATGAGCAAAAAGTCTCAAGAGGTTAAAAATTCTCTTGGTTGTTTTGTGCTAAAGGTTATCTGAGAAAGAGTGATAAATGCAATAGGTATATGTGTTTAGTGTTTATTCTTCAACCTATGTGCTTGTTAAGATGTTGCATTATAAATCATATGAAATCATGAATTTTGATTGTTCATTCAAGTTTAATTGTAAAATCTTTGATTCATGGTTATACTTTAATGCATGCTTGTTATGTTATAGATGGGTTCATCTTTTTTTTATTGCAACACATAACATGATATGCTATATGTATGCTAAGTTCTTGAACAGTAATGAATATAATTCCTATGCTTGATGAAATCATTGTCAAAAGGGGGAGAAGAGATGAGTTTTGGGAGAAGATTTTCAGAGTTATTGAGAAGAGCATGTTTTTTGGTTCATGAGGGAATTTCTTTCATTTAAAAAGGGGGAGAAGTTTTCTTTTGGATTTTTGAGCACGATGTGTACATTTGTACGAAGTGTGCTTTTTACCACTTTTGTTTTTATTTTTCCAAACACCAAAATATTTTTTATGGGTTTGCCAATGTGTTCATCAAGGGGGAAATTGTAAAATCAAAGGTGTTTTTGATTATTATTCTGTGATGAACAATTGGTATCGGAGATTATTGGTTTTGTTATTTGGAATTTATTCACGAAGTGGTTTTGGAGATGATTGGATTTTACAGGTGAATCTACAGGTACTGCTGTTATTTTATGTGGACCGGTCAAACCGAACAATGTGTGCCGGTCAGACCGGCGGTATGCGCGTGGTCAGACCAGCTAGCCCGCGATCTGACCGGCCAACGCTGTGTCGGTTTCGATTTAGGGTTGTTTGTTTGGATATCCGTGATTGTTTCATGTTTATGGCTTCTAGATGGATACTATACGTATGTAATACTGTTGTTTGCTACTAATGAGTCAAGTTGGAAATAGCTTAGTCTCGGAATATGGTTTCTTTGTTTATTTCATAGGTAGGTGACTCGATGCCTCGGGAGAGTATTTGCGGTGATGGACCGGGAGTCGGCTTGGGGATAAGACGACGTTCGTGGTGGTCAGAGATCATGCAGGATACTTAGGCTAGAGTTGATGCACGTGGTTGATGGAGATTCCGTATTGCATACGATGGAGGTATTGTGTGCGTATGGGATGCGGAGTCGAATTTGGAAGGAGTCTGAATTCGATATGATTGGTTATGTAAAGTTTGTTTCTTGTACTAGAGGGTTTCCTAAGGTGTTTAGGACTCCTAGTATGAGTTTGGTTCGTGGCTTTAGGCTGCTTACCTCGGATATAAATAGAGGGGGAGCGTGAGGCTTCCCGGTATCGCTTTTGAGAGCAATTGAGTTAAGTTTGGAGTTAGGGTTTCGAGTTTAGTCGAAATTTTTGTAAGGAGTGCTGTTGGTGCACTTTGTAAACACAAAGAGAATCAATAAAGTCATCATCTACTTTAAAAGTTCTTCGATTTGTGTTTCACCGGGTTTCGGCGGTCTAACCGGCGACACACCGGCGGTTTGACCGGCGGCGACAGGAGTCGGCAGCAGGCGATCTCGGTGGTTAGACCGGAGTTTGATCTCGGTCAGACCGACGTTCATCAGGTGGTCAGACCGGCGCATTCACTTCAGTCAGACCACGATCCGTCGAATTTGAGGGCAACTTTTATTTTTACTAAAAGTTTTCGGTGTTTTGGGTATACCAACCATTCACTCCCTATGGTTGGCTTAGTTATTGTGATTCGATCCTACATTGACCTTTTGTAACACTGTTGTTTTCTTTCTTTTGATGCTTGTAAATAACTTTTCTCTATTTTAATATATACCGTGGAGGTCTCCACTGCGATTTCCTCAAAAAATATACATATACGATGTATCTACACACATATGCGAGTGGACCTCCAACACATGTTTTAAAGATACAGAATAGCGACAACTCCCTAGCCTTTTCAGTTCTTTAGATGAAAAGATGAAGGATATGTTTACTTTATTGCCCACTTTCAACAATACCTATATTTGGTAAAACAACAAATCAAATATACCTTAATCAATGTGCGCCCCCTCCAAAATTTGGTTATTCTAGAGAAGTTTTGCTTTTAAAAATACTATCAACATTTGATAAGATTCCAAACCAAATATATTCTAACACTATCGAAATTTACTAACGTCAAAATATTACATACCAGAAATTTCTAAATCAATTCTACTGTTAGTAGAGAAAAAAAATCCAAAATATTGTGGATCAGGAAAGAGAGGCATAATGGATCAGGTCGGTGCATGAATCTTGAGCAGTTATAACCTTATAATGGTGATTAATTTCGGTAGCATATATAGTAATTTGAGAGGTCACGGGGGGCAGCTCTGTCAGACACTCCGGTTGGTGCTGTCGTACGCCTACAACAAAATGGATATGCGTGCAGCGGTGCAGGAATGGCACCGCTACTGCAGACGTTGCAGAGTTGCAGGATTTATTTTTTCATGCCATTGGGCGTTCTCTCGTTGTTTACATGTTATTTAAATAGTTATTAATTTTTTTAAAAAAAATTGACAACATAAGTTAATACAAAATATATGTAAGACTAATTTTAACTTCTATATGTTGCAATAAAAATAACAAATTAAACTGAAAATAGTTATCGCACATTCGCAACTATATTTATTATTTTTTTATAACCTTTAGAAGTTGAATTTAAATTTACATGTTTGTGGAGTGTTGTATTTTATATTAGTCTAGGTTGCCAATTTTTTTCATATTTTTTTATTATTATTTAGATGGTATACACGAAAGGATGAGATATCCCCTCGGGGATGAAATTATTTTCCCATGCCATTGAGATACAAACAATACAGTCACAGACCTGTTAGTTTTTAACATGTGTAGGAGTATGTACGGAATGCTACCGGTGTGACGCTATCGGCTGTCCGCATTCTTATATATAGACGACAATGTATGTACTGTAGTATATACGATCTGATATTCTGATCTGCAGCTGTAATTTTGCAAGAATGACGCTGGCAATGCTAGTTTTGGGCCTTGCTGCGCATCCCTCAATCGTACACTGAGGCACTGACCCATCATATATGTAATAAGTCCATTTTATGTCTCTTAATTTGTCACCGAGTCTAAAATTCATCCTAAAAAACAATACCAGATATATTGTGTCTCTTAACTTTTGAAACCAATACAAATAAAATCCCAAGCTGGTTTAGACAACAATTTTAGCTGACGTGATGTTTACGTAGCACTTCCGTAACCATGTGACCCATGTCAGCACCCTCTCTATTTCCCCTCTTCCCTCTATTTCTCCTCTCTCTCCCTTGCCTTATCGTCGACGCACACCGCCGCCGCGCCTCCTCTTTCGCCTCCGCCCTCCCTCACCCCCCTAAAAAAAAAAAAATCCCCGCCTCCTCATCCCTGTCACCAAACACGTCGTCCCCAGGAAGCGCCGCGGAGCGCAAGAGTCCAACCACTGCCACCAAGCCAGCTCACAGGCGGAGCAGGCAAAGGAGTCGTCGAGCGTGTGCGTATTGGCGAGCCACTGAGAACAAGGACGAGAAGGTGGAAGGGGTGGCTACGGCGCCGTTGGGAAGCGACGGGGAGGTCGGGTCCTCTCCAAAGCCTCACCTGGAGAGACGACAGAGCACAGGACCTCATCCTCTCCCCACACACCACGCCACCACCAAACTGGCAAACTCATCGCTACTATCCATCTATCCCACATCGTCGTGCGAGTGGCCCTTGACTATGGTTGCGTGCCTACGATGGGGACGGGCTCAACATTAGCCATCCGCCAGCCCTACTGCATTGGGAGCAACACCAGCATGACATCGTCGTTGTTGGTGTTGGCCGAGCGGATTGGTGTCGGAGTTTGGGGCGGCGGGCGAGGCAGCGAAGCTCTGGGGAGGCGGCGAGATTCCACATCGACTCTGATGACTCCGCTTCCTCTTGGACCCTAGCGGCACTGCGTGTCGCGTCGTGCTCCCTTGCAACCTGCACATCGTCGTCCATGTCGTGGATGGCACGATGGCTGAGCTCGGTCAGGAAGACGACCCTACAGCCGCATCGACTGCGTTCCACGAGCTCATGATGCTCCGGGAACTCAACTCCTCTGAGCCGTTGAGCCAGCTGCTGTTCCTCGTCAGCGCCGGCTGGCAGCGACTGGTTTGAGGGAGGAGCAAGAGAGATGGGGAGGGAAGAAAGATTGGCTGACATGTGGGCCTACTATTTTTATTTTTCTTTTGTGACTAGCACATGGTCCTACTAGTTTTTTTTTAAAGAAATACTGATGGTAATACCACATAAGCGCCATATAGATGCTGTCCTTCAAAACCGTGACTCGATGTACTGGTTTTGATAATTAAGGGATGCTTTTATATCCGGTTTTGTGGTTGAGGGATGTGAACAAAATTAAACCCAAAGTTGAGGGACGTAAAAGAGTACTTTTTGTCATCATATATCAGTATCCAAATTCAGAAAGACTAGAATGGGCCGAGCCCAGACTGAAGATACTTCTTCCTTCGGCCAGCCCAGTAAGCTGATAACTGATAAGGCTTTAATCGTACATAATAATGGCACGTACAGTTATAAGCTTGGACTATCTGCGTAAAATTTTCATGTCATTTCTGTGCTACAAGCCTGTAAATACTGAACATATATTCTATTATTTAGACTTGTACATCAAATGGCATCAGTTATCAGCTCATGATTCATTGAATATTGTATTTCTGTTATCTAGATCACTTAGTGTTTGAATAAGATGAAGATAAAAATTAAGTGTTTTACGCAAAACGATGTGGTAATAATGTATAATTAATTGAGTTTTAATTATTACAAACTTGAAAAATGGATTAATCTCATACTCCCTCCGTCATTAAAAATTTGACGTTGTTGATTTTTTTTAACATGTTTGACCGTTCGTCTTATTCAAAAACTTTTGTGAAATATGTAAAACTATATGTACACATAAAAGTATATTTAATAATGAATCAAATGATAGAAAATGAATTAATAATTACTTAATTTTTTTAATAAGACGAACAGGCAAACATATTTAAAAAGTCAACGGCGTCAAATATTTAGGGACGAAGGGAGTATTTTAGAACAACTTTTATATAGAAAGTTTTCACACGAAATACACAGTTTAGCAGTTTGAAATACGTGCCACTTTTATCCAGTTTTTTATAATGTGATATTTTGGTTGTCTACTCACTCATATGCCATGACTTTTTGCACGACACGCTAATTTGACATTTACCTGATGGGGTCCAGTTCTGGCTCTTTTTGAAAGCGTCAAGCCCCTTTACCAGCGTGCCAGTTTCCTTTAGGAAGATCTGGAGACTTTCACTGCTGATTTTAATCTTTTATTGTCACATTGCTCCTACTGACCTAATATTCTGAACCCCACTATACTCATTTGGACTCGATTAAAAAATGATCTGCTCACTTTAGCTTGCGCTGAAATGCTATCTTTGTGCTAATTGACAGTCTCTTTACAAGATTTTCTAAATCCTATCTGAAACTGATAGGGCGGGCCAGTGCTTTGCTAATACAAGTGCTAATTAACACATGATGATAATTAACTAACTACCTAACAGAACACTGTTTTAGGTAAGAAATATGGTGGTGATGATAATCTATGGACCAAATCCGCTCGTGTTTGTTATCCATTGACGAACGAAACAAACTCTTCTGACATTTGACTGCTTAGATCATGTGTTCAAACCCATTAATTATTGACGACTCAATTTCGTTCCCTGACGAAACCATGACACTGGCAGAGAACAAGAAGCTCGTCAGAAGTGTCTTCATGGGTCAAATTGTACAGCGTTCTGAGAGGAAGAAAACGGACGCCAACATGCAACATGCCGTCCGCGATTTCTCCCCATCGGTGGCGAGTGATGCCGACGCGCTCGCAAGCCACCAAAAACGTTTTAGCTGTTGCATCCATCCGAATCGTCAATGCCGCCTGATGCGTATGTGTACGTCAAAATGATCTGAAATACTGATCTGACCTGGTGACAAGGAAGCTCAGAATTGGTGCACATTTCCAGTGAAGTGCTCTCGCTGTTGCAAAATTCAGTCTTTTTTTCTGCAGCAAGGATAACACGATTTCAGCACCGTTTTGGAAGTGAAAATTACAGCTCGAGAGGACGAGAGGAATGAGTTGGTGTGGTCAAAGAATAGCCGAAGGGAGAGAAATTGCAGCGTTTGCACTTTGCAGGTGCAAAGAAAGTGCGTTGTTTCTCTCAGAGAAGAAATTAAAAAGGGCACAAGTGCTCGAGATTGAAAACTGGATTGAAGCCTATGACCACCACCTGACGACTGCATTTCTAGTTTTCTACCACTATTATTACAGCACTGTTACTTCCACTAATCCAGGCACTTTAATTAGTAATCTTTGGTATATATTCTGCTGTGGCTGTTTAATGCTCCCATCACCAATCAACTATCCATCAATCTCCCTTGCAACTTACCACTTTCCAATTGCTTTAGGCTACAGAGATAAGAGGAAGTTTCGGCGTATGGATTGGGTAATGATGGCCGACCAATCAACCTGTGCCTTTCAGAATGCCCCAATCATGAGCCGCCATCTTTTTGTGCAACCCTCCGTGGAATCAACCGTCTGTGATTTGATATCGGCTTAGTGGTTGTTTCTTTTGCTAATTGATTTCCCCTACCTCCGATCGGTAATGGACCTAGAGATTAGAGAATAACCGCCAGTAGTAGAAAATAGCGTACAAGCAACCCATGATCTTTATAACAACGTGAACAAGATGGTAGGAAACCATCTTAAACTTACTTCGCATTTTTCTTCTTACTGCATATTTCACTTGTTAAGTTCGATCCAAAAACTTAAACCATGAGAAAAAAAAACAATTCACTTTATATTTCAACATTTATGTATGAATTGGTGACAACTCATCTAATAGAATTTTGGTGTTGTTTCAGTGGTTGAAAATATAATTTTTGTAGCGATCACTTAACGTAGTTAGATTTGTGCGGGCTGCACCGCATACGTGCGTGCGCGCGCGCTGATCTCCGGCGAGACCACCAGCCCGGTCGCGCGGCTGCCGGCGACCTTGATTTGGGTTCGTTGATCAGTGAAAGACCTCGTTAAGCACGAGGGCTTTTGGTGCCAATTACTACTACCAAGTCTTGCTCAAATTCATCTTTCTGTTCCTTTCGTTTACTGTCTTCCTTTTCTTCGCTGAAGAACTGAAAATTCAGCTGGCTAGACCTTTCTCATCATCAGGACGGTATAATTGGTCTCTTCACCAAATTAAATGTCAGGTGACATGACACACTTCTGATGGCCATAGCTCTTAGCAGCAAAGATTTTTTCACGAGATGCACGTATGCAACAACAAAAGGGTCAATACCAACCTATTCTAGCAAGAGGGGTAACTAATATGTAGAGTAGAACTCAAGAAGTGGACATTTTATTATTATTATTTTCAGTCATATCAGTAAACCATGTGTCCATGGAAAGGCCAATCAGAGCATACTACACCCCCCTTGTATTTTTGTACCGATGCAAGGCACCACCAAACCGCGGCCTACTACAGTACCACTGACTGTCCCAAACAAAAGAAGCAGAAGAATTTCTTTGTATAAGGCCATTTTTATGTTGTTGCAAGGGAACAAGAGATGCAGCAAATCTTCCATGTCACTTTGCGCAGAAAGGACACTGCAACGGTCCCTCCTGATTGAAGAGAGACAACCTAGGTTTTTAAGCAATTTAACACTGGTTGGTGAATCATCTACCGCTGAGCCTGTCTGTGCCCTGCATAGTTATGCATTGCACTGTTGATCAGTTCTCAATCCCCATGGATTGCCCCCATTTCTAGAAGCTCTGGTCTTCAGGCCATCCTGTGTGTATGTGTTCAGACAACGGAGAGATGTAATCAGCTCACATGGTAAAGATTTAAGACCAGCAGGAAAATTAGGGATAGAAATGTGCATGGTTTGGTGCATGCAATCTCTGAAAGAAACAGCACATGTGCATGATCAAGATTCAGAGCCCACTGCGATGCAGTTTTAGTTGAACTGAATATATGCATTCAGTCAAAAAGGTACCGGCTGTGCTTGTCCAAACACACCAGCCATTTGATTGAAAAAAGAATCAAACGATTGAATTTCAGATGTTTTGAGTATCTTGCAAGGATTTTTAATTGTTTGCACCAATAATTTATACTAGGCATCTTTGCATCCTTCTCGACAGTGACTTCTTGTTAGATAGCACAGCCGCACAGGCAAGCGTGTTGTGTAAATTGCGGCCGTGCAACCATACAAATCCCGAAATGACAGGTGCCTAATACTAGCAGTGAGACAAGGTTTAAGAAAGCAACACTTTACTATACAGTTTCTTGGCTAGTTGACAAGCTGCTAGGTTGCCTGAAATCCCTCCAAATTTTGTACCATTCTCTTGTACTATTTTGCCCGGATCATCGTCGCCAGCAATTCAGCATTCAGGTTAGCTGGAGCATTCAGGAAATTTTGCCCGTGACATCATAAATCCTTATCAATGCCTTTCTCAATTGACGAGCTAGTAGCATAGATTTGACCTGTCCTTGTTTCCTTTCAAGACAAAACTAAGGCATGACCAGTAAAGGCATGTGGTTGTTCTTGCGCCGGAATGATGCAAGGAGTTGGTGTCCAAGTACACACTTGGTAATGGTAGAAATCTTGTGGTTAGGGATTAGGGACATAATAAATTAAAGATAAACTGCACATAATCTTCAGGATTATGGACAGCCTCATGTTAGTTATTCCTAACCATGATACTAAAATGGCTCAAGTAGTCCCAATTTCCCTCCACAGATTCCGTTCTCTTCGCCAATTTCACATGCCATGCGACGACTAAATACACTCCTCTAGTCTAGTCTGAAAAAAAAAAACGCCCATAAAGGGAGTCAAATCAAATGGATACTGATTACTGAAGCACACATATTGTTGCTTTGTGAACAAACTAAACATCTCTACTTAATGCTTAATCATGAACATAAGTAGTTTTAGCATCTCTGTTTGGCATAGTAATTCGGCTTCGATCCTAGTACCAAAATGAAAAGAAGAACAGTACACAACATTAATTCCCATTGAAGAAGACTCGACTTCAATATTCCAATACAGGAACCGTACATAGAAAATGCTGCTACTACTAAGGCTGTGTTTACTTTGGCCTAAAGTTTAGAATTTGGTTAAAACTAGAGACGATGTGACTGAAAAGTTGTGTGTATGAAAGGTTTGATGTGATGGAAAATTGGAAGTTTGAAAAAAAACTTTGGAACTAAACACACCCTAACTCAAAGTCGCACATTTATTTGATGATGAAACGCAACATTATAGTAGTGTCGTTATATACTCAAGAAATTCAAGTCTACACTGCATAATATTGGAACCGAAGCTGATTGTACATGTGCTTTGCTCCAGTTTGCACATGAAGCACGATGAATCTGCACGCACAAATTTTCCGTTGTTTCACCGCAGCGAATACGTGTGCGCGAATTCGTCACGCGTCCACGCGAAGGCGCGCGGCATACACAGACAAATGGAGAGCGGTATACCCAACCCGGACCCCACTTCGGTAATGTTTTTTTTCTTAGCTCTCCCCCTAACTAATCCGGTCGGACGGACGGCTGGCTTAATCCATGCAGCCATTCACTCCGTCCATCACGGGAGGCGATGGCTGGCGAGAGGGAGCGGTTTGAAAAATTGAAGACAATAATATTTCGTTTCAAAATTACTCCTACTTACTATTACCCAGCGTTATCATCACAGTCCAATTTTGTTAGTTACATGCACATCATACTGGCACTCACACATGCATCATGAATGTGTCATTAACATACACGTGGAAATTAAGAGATATATGCTAGCGGTAAATCCCTCATCTCACTATGAATCCCTCATATCCAAATCACTATAAATCCTTCATATTCAAATAGCCATCTACATTGTCGTGGACGTGGGATACGATGGTCATTCGCCTGAGAAAATATATATTTTTTCGAAGGCGAATCTCATAAAGTTACATCCGCAAAAAAGATTTCCGTACCTCCTAAGGTTATGCCTGCAAAACTCGATTTCTACAAGCATAGCCTTATGAGATCTGCCTACAAAAGCCAGTCGCAATATTAAAAACCGAACAACCAATTACGCACAAGTCACTTCGTCTCTCCTCCTCCCCCTCTCCCTCAGCCCCTCAACTGATCCGGCCCTCCCCTCCCTCCTCTTAAATCTAGCCAGAGGGGGCAAGATGGCGGAGTGGCCTCCCTCCCTCCTAGATCCGATTGTAGGGAGGAGGGCGTTGGCAGCGCAACCCTCCCCTTCCATCCCTCCCTCCTAGATCCAACTGGAGGGGCAAGAGCAATTGCGATGGTGGAAGAGGGTTTGACGGAGCGGCCCTTCCCTCCCCTTCCTCTCCCTCTCCCTCTCCCTCCCAGATTCGACAGGAAAGGGAGGACGGTGGCGGCGGCTACAACAGTAGAAGGAGACGGGGAGGAGGCATGCGACGACGAAAGAGGGCCTGAGTGGGTGGGGCTGCAAAGATGACCCCTTCATCGGCATGGCGCTACAACGGCGACGACATTGTTAGATGTTTCTTTTTGCTTGTTCTTTTCATGTTGATCGATGTTTGACTGCAAGTCGGTGCTGTGTATTTGAATATGATGTATGGATTTTTGCTTGTTAGCGATTGGATTTTTTGAATGGATGAAGAATTTGTGATTTGCAATTGGCTTATGGTAGCGAACCGGGGGGTTGGGGTGGCGGGGGATTTTTTTTTTCACCCATAATATTTTTGCGAGTAGGTGGTTGTAGCGCTTTGTGAAGATGGAGGTAGGAGGCCAGTCTAGAAAAATCATGTATTTTCGTAGGCTTTTAACTACATACGGATACTATATACGGGATGGACGGTTGCCTGGGAAAATTTTTCACGAACGCGCATAAGGATTCCACGTCAATATATTAGAAGAAAAAAGTTATAGTTACACGATGAAATCAGCCAGACCGACTTATATGAGGGGGAGGGAAAAAATAAAATAAAAAGCTGAAGCTTAGAAAAAACTACGACGGCTAAACACAAACTCCAAGCAGCGGAAAGGGATCGAGCCACGCTACACTCCGAATAAATCTTCAAAAGTAGCAACACGAGCCCGGGAAAATTTGTTTTGGTTGTTTGCAAAAATCAATTTTTTAAAGTAGTGGTAGGTCTTGTCTTGTCTCGTGCGTACGTATATATGCGTACATTACGTGGTTTTCTCACGTTCTCTCCCATCTTCCTTCCTGCAACTCCTATAAGGCATGTACAATGGTTTTTATTAGCGGTCTTTCTTTATTATCATACAAGCATATTTGGTGACGTGGAAGAGAGAGGAAGAAGGAAAGAGAAAGATGATTGCTACGCATGACAACAGTATAGAGTCGACTCTTAGCATTTATTAGGAAATTTTTTGTTGCATTGAGTCTAATAAAGAAAAGATGACTAGTAAAAAAGTATTTTGGTACATTAATGATTAGAGACCGTATTGTCTTAACTATTGTAACGTGATAGCCTCTAATTAATATAGAGACCATACCGGTCTCTACCTTTGTACTTGCCCACAGTCACCGTCACACACGACCAAATAACCCGAGCCATGTGTAGTCATGAGTCATGACGCCACGTGTGCGCCAACCTGGTTACACGTGTGAAAAGCCTTTAATCTCAGCTAGAGGCCGTCGAGCGCAAGAACGAATCTATCGACGGTTACGCCCTTACATGACGTGGGTATATCGTTCATTCACGCGACACGCGACGGCACGCTGATCGATCGACGGAGCATATATCAGCCCACGTCAGGGGGTTGTTATGTGGACGGACGGCCGGTACGACGACGGCGAACCCAACAGAAAGGTGCCCGAGAGATGGAGATGCCATTGATTCCGTAGGTGACGACCTGATGATGATCACGATGATGCTACTCTCTCCGTAGTCCCCGGCCCGTACATGGTACGTGGTGATGCGACCACTAACCTTTTTTTCTCTCTTCTCATTACTAGAACTGAACGCATATTAATAAGATGGAATTATGATCTTGGGCTCCAGCCCAAATTTTCAATGCGTTGTCCCTGTACCGTATCTCTGTAGCTGTCAGAGCGACCGGTTTGTTAATTGTTATGTTTGACTCTCCGCGCGGAGGAGTGGTGTCAAACTGCCAATCGTGTTTCGCGAAATGCCGTTCAGCGTTTGAAAAACGGGAAAAAAAACAGAAAGAAAGATCGGGTTTCAGACTTAACTAAATCCTGTTCTGTTCATGTGTTCAAGTCGTAGGTTTTGACTCTAACAACCACTCGCGAGCTCGCCAGCCATCTGTCCGCTACATCGTCCGGCCGGCGGTGCCGGTCGGTGTCTTGGAACGTTTACTCCGAAACCTTGTCACAAGCTTGCTAGCTTTTGTTGTTACTGTAGTTTTTGTTACTGCTTCGTACCTCGCGATCGCGCGGCGCAGGGACACGCAACGTCGACGCCTCTCGCGCGCTGGATCGATCGGCGGCGCGCACGGTGCGAATGCGGCGAAATCGTCGCGCGGGCGCGGGACACGGCAGCGCACACGTACAAATGACTCACGCGGTTTGCGTGCTCTGCGGCGCGCCACGCTACGATGATCGGCACCATTCGCGCCGTGCGACTTCGAGAGCCTTCGCGCGCATGTCGCGGCCTCCAGTAACAACGACCGAGTCATAAATAAGGCTCGAAAGAACCGGCGATAAGTTCAAACAGCCAGAACGTTGTAAGTTCAAACTCAAGTTTGTTGTTTTATCGTCAGTTGATTATCTGGTAAAATTTGATAGCCAGCTGATCGAACCCGTAGTTATATATTTGGAACGAACCTGACCATGTATACGAGCCCGGTCGTATAAGCTAATAGGCGCGGCTGATTGGTTAGGCGGTCGCCACCGTCGCCGCCATGCACCATATATATCCGGCTGCTGACCGGCCGACGCACGAAACGCTCCCGACGGCTTCAGCTCCGTGCCGCGACTGAAAAACCGTACGTACACGTGATGCCATGACACCACTGCCCCCAATCGAGCTTGACCGTGGACGAGATCGATCGAGAGCAACGCGACGGCACACGGGATCAACACATCCGCGTTCGCATACACAGGGGCGGTGCTGGTATATATTAGGAGGTGCCCAGGAACCAGTCAAAATTTTTTTCTATATCTTATTTATTTTCACCATGTATGCACCCGTCTTAATATAAACTTAGTAACCCGCATAAGCTTAAACTCGATCTAAAGTAGAGTAAATTAAACAAGTGGCATAAATTAAACAAGTGGCACCACCTTCTATTTCGCTCTAGCTCCGCCCCTGCGCATACACACCACGAACAGGTGGTTTTATCGGCAAACGCACGCAGATCGAGTCCGTATATGAGGAGACGACGACGACAACCGGAGCGAGCGGCCGGGCGACCGATGCTATCCGGGGGAAACGCCACGGCATGCGCGACCGGCGAAAACGACGACGGGGTCGATCGATCATAGCATCGTCACCATCATCATCGCGAAGCCAGCGAGAACTAAATTAAAACGGGTTCGATCGCGTGCATTATATGGTTAAAAGATTCCCTGCAGGTGAGCGAAACGATATGGCCAACGACCGTAGCAGAGAACGGATCACGCACATGAGCTCCTGCACATATCAGCAGCCGTCAGCTTACCATTGCCCTTGGAGTTGCTGCAGGAAGGTCAGAAGGGTGTGCCAGCTTTGTCATGCAGGTGAAGACAGAAGAAGGAACACAGTTTCGGTCCACGTTTGCACCTGTTAGGTCATGAGTCTCTGACGAATTGTGTCACATTTTTTGGTTTGGTCTGCCCAGTGTGGATCCCAGATATATAATTTACAGGTAGTAGTAGTAGTTTCTTCGCTAAAATTAGCACATAACACTCTGTGTGTTGGCTACCTGTGGCTAACCGACTCTAGGGCTGTACGATATACTATTATGCTACTCGTAAGTAGAATATATGTATTTTGAGAATATACGGATAAGTACGTAGAGTGGTTCAAGCAAATAATGTCATTAGCTGTCGGAAAAACTGCCACGACCCACGAGCATCAAATCAGTTGCGACGTACTACTACAGTACAAGTCTTTTATCTGGAAGCCGTACCCTCTTTACCGTAAGCGCAAAATTAATATTTGCAGTCCGAATTAGGTATTTCTTAATCTATTATATTATTAAAAGAATAGAAAAAGGAGCCTCCACATTCGCTCTTATTGTCTAGAAATTCTCACATTAATCGGAGAAAAAGAAAAGGCAGAGTCCATACAAATACAATTTAGAAATAGTTAAAATTCAGAATTAAAAAAGTAAGGAATATTAGAAGAGGAGACTAGAGTCCATAAAGAAATACAATTTAGAAATAACTGAAATTCGGAATTAAAAAATAAGGAATATTAGAAGTAGAGTATAGAGTCCATATAGAAATACAATTAGGAAATAACTGAAATTCGGAATTAAAAATAAGGAATTCGGAATTAAAAATAAGGAATATTAGAAGTAGAGTATAGAGTCCATATAGAAATACAATTAGGAAATAACTGAAATTCGGAATTAAAAATAAGGAATATTAGAAGTAGAGTACAGAGTCCATATAGGAATTTAAAACTAACTAAAATTCGGAATAAATATAATAAAATGAAAAGTAGTGTTTAGAGTCCGTATAAAAATACAATTTACAAATAACTAAAATAAAAAATTAAGAAAAACATGAGAAAAAGAGTTTAAAGTCAATATAGGAATACAATTTAGAAGTAACTAAAATTTGAAATTAAAAATTAAAGAGTATTAAAAGATGAGTTTAGATTCCACGTAGAAATACAATTAGAAATAATAAAAATTCAGCATTAAAAAAATAAATATTAAAAGATGAGTCTAGAGTCCATATAGGAATGTATATAATTTACAAATAACTAAAATTTGATATTAAAAATAATTAATAACTAACACGTATATAAAATACAATATGAATATTACACATTAGTAGTTTTGTAAAGTTATTGCAAAATTTAAAATTATATTGTCATTGTAATATATTTTAATAATATAATGAGAAAACATATATGCTATTATCACTACTGGAGAAGTGCTCATCTCTCCCGGTTCGCAACCCCCTTTACTCCCGGGTAGCGAACTGGGAGGGAGAATCCGGGACTAAAGATGGTGGTCTTTAGTCCCGGTTCAAATACCTGGGAGTAAATCTCCATCTTTAGTCTCGATTGGTGACACCAACCAGGACTAAAGATGGCTGAGCCACGTGGCCGGCAAAGCCATCTTTAGTCCCGGTTGGTGTCATCAACCGGGACTAAAGAATTTTCTTTTATTTTTTTTAATTTGATTGTGCTGCCTGGTGTACATATATATATATGAATATATATCATGTATATATATATATATGTTTAAATACATATATATATATATGCATAATATAGAAATGTATATATTACACACATGCACATATGTGTGCACTATATGTATATCTATACATATATATAATGCATATAGTGCACACATATATGCATGTGTGAAATATATGCATTTCTATATATATATATATATATAGAAATGTATATATATGTATATATATATATATGTATATATGTATGTATGTATATACAAATATGTGTGCACTTAAGTAATTAGAGGCCATATGCATATATATATTAACAAAATATGAGTTTGCAAGTAAGTAAATATACACATATATTACCAAACCAAGTACACAAAAGTAAATGCATGTGTGCATATATGAATATATAGATATATATTACAATTCGTTCGGACGTTGTAATCTTTGTTTCTGCTACTACGACTTGGTGACGTCGGAAGAAGAAGGACCGGCTTTATGAATAGTCGATCCATCGTAATAGAGTTCTCCTGTGGGATGGAGAATATGCTTGTTGATGAATCCCATTATCTGTTCTTGAACAGCCCTTATGAAATCATCGTGGGTGGTGTTATCTATCAGGTAAATCATCTGTTATTTAAAAAAAAAGGGGATTATATATATGAAACCAGTAAGAAATAATTGACGGAAGAATAAATTTACGTACTTCAAGGTCCTGGCTAGTCCTGATTTGGTGTGCTAAGCAGTGCATGTAATGGCATACGTAGTAGCCGCACAAGTTAGTCCCCTTTTCCTGCTTTGCACACTGAAAGAGAAATAACGAGAGATTTAGTATGCATATCTGATTTAGAACAAAGAAGTGATTCAATACAAAATTGGAGCTAGCATGTACTAACCGGAAAATTGAACCTCCGGGTGAGTTTTTCATTCCAGATCCCGCGGACCAATATACGGAACCGAATCCATGCTCTATTTAGAGTTGTTAGGAAGGATTAATTTATTATCCGAGATCTAGTAGTTATGCAATGATTCATAATGACAGTGCAATATATGACAATACCTATCTATCACTTCGAAAATCTTTGCGAAAGTTTTCTCCGGTTTATCCATTGAATCGTAGAAATGAACATTGGATTTCTCAAGGTCGAAAAGAAGAAGGACCCAATGGAATCTGCAATTTGCATTACATGAGACATAGTATGATTGTAGGAAATTTGTAGGAACAAAATTGAAGGAACAAAATTGAAGTTAATTATGATTGTAGGAACTCACGATGTGTTGTAGGGAAGTAGTATGAACCTCTTATAATGCTGCTGCACCAGGAAATGGACGATATTGTCCTCGGTTTGTTTCTCGTATTGTTGTATCATCAGCGTGTTCACTTTGCGTGGGTCCATGAATCCAGTATTGAATTTGTTGTGTTGACGGCACAACTGAATCTCCATTCTACAACAGGGAAAAGGAATGTGCGTGAGCAACGTTCAATCGAGGAACAAAATTGAACTACAAACAGTACTTACAAAGTCCACGCGCTAAGAATAGAGACGTCGAGGGCCTTCAGGTGGTATAAGTTGAAGACTTCTTTGTAGCGGATCCAAATAACATCTTCTCCTTGGTAATAATCTGAGTTTCGCACCCTAGCTCCGAACATCTCTCTACCCATCGCTGATTTGTCCATGTACCATTGATGGAACCGGTACATCGCTAAGTCGTCGTTCGTGAAAGTCGCTAAGTCGTCATTCGTGAAAGTCGCTAAGTCGCTAAGTCGTTGTCTGTCAAAGTCGCTAAGTCGTCGTTCGTGAAAGTTGTTTAGTCGCTAAGACGTCGTTCTCGCTAAGTCGCTAAGTCGCTAAGTCGTCGTTCGTGAAAGTCGTTAAGTCGCTAAGACGTCGTTCTCGCTAAGTCGCTAAGTCGTCGTTCGCTAAAACGTTATCGTTCAAACGTTCCACCGTGGAGTCGGCGCGCGGCGGCGGCGGTGGTGGAGTCGGCGGCGGCGGTGGCGGCGGCGGTGGAGGTGTAGGTGGAGTTGGCGCGTGGCGGTGGCGGCGGCGGCGGCGGAGGTGGAGTCGGCGCGCGGCGGCGGTGGAGGTGGAGGTGGCAAGCGGCGGCGGTGGAGGTGGAGTCGGCGCGCGGTGGCGGCGGCGGCGGCGGTGGAGGTGGAGTCAGCGCGCGGCGGCGGTGGTGTCAGTGCGCGGCGGCGGCGGCCGGCGGTGGAGTCGGCGACGACGATGGCGGCAAGGTCCGGTCGGCCGGCGCGTGTCAAGATCGATCGGGAGAGAGAGAATGCGAGATCGGAGGCGCAAGATTTGCGCCCCTCACCTTGAGGGAGGCAACACTGCCGGTGGCATTCGCGAGGGCAGATGAGCGCGGCGAGCACGACGACGACGACGGTGGAGGCGGCGGCGACGTCTGGGGCGGTAATGGCGCGGGAGGAAGAAGATCGATCGTGGAGAAGTCTAGGTGTGGCGCGGGGAAGCCGATGCAGTGGATATTTATACCTGGTAATCTTTTGTCCCGGTTTGTGGCTTCAACCGGGACTAAAGATATCTTTAATCCCGGTTGGTAGTAACAACCGGGAGTAAAGAACAAATGTTTACTTCCGGTTGTTACTACCAACCGGGACTAAAGATATCTTTAGTCCCGGTGGAAGCCACGAACCGGGACAAAAGATGTTTTCCCGCTATTCCAAAATTTGTATTGGTCTCGGATACTGTTAATAACCGGGACTAAAGATGTGTACACAAAACCGATTTATGGCCTTCTTAAATTGTCTTTCAAGTCGAAATAAATACCAATAAATCCAATATAATTAGCACATGGCCAATTTATATGGTTTCAAAGTCCAAATAAATACCAAAATCGTACGTAATTTACGCATGGCCGAATTAAATGTTTTCAAAATTTTAATAAATAGAAATAAACAGGATATGCCTAAGTAAATGGTCTCAAAGTATAAATAAATAGAAATAATCATTTATAATTAACATAAGGCCAATTTAATTATATTCAAAGTGGAAATAAATACCAATAATCAGTTATAAATAACATATTGCCTAATTAATTGTATTCAAAGTGTAAATAAATGGAAGTAACCATTTATAAATATCATATGGTTGAAAAATAGTAATACATTACAAATTAAGCAGTTGAGAATAATATATTGATCCAAATTGTTCGACCTTCAGTACAATACAAATAATTTACATCTTCCATCAAACAACCTAGGTCACTATCTTCCTCACGTACTTTCTCCTCACTATTGTTCCTTCGCTATGATAGTTGCGTGAGTACGGCGTGTCCTCCTTTGATAGTATGATGCTCGGGTCAACCGTCACTGCAAACGGAGGTTGCCCCTCAAACAGATCGTAATTTTCCTCAGTCTTATCCTCGACTCCAACGATTTTCCTCTTGCCTGGGAGAACAATATGGCGTCTTGGCTCATCGGGCCCTTTCCCCTTCTTTGGTTTGCTATCCATGTCCTTCATGTAAAAAACTTACGTTACATCATTGGCTAGAACGAATGGTTCATCTGAGTATCCTACCTTGTTTAGGTCAACTGTTGTCATCCCGCTGTCATCAATCGTTACGCCTCCACCAGTCAGCCTAACCCATTGGCACCGAAACAGAGGGACCTTCAGGGGTCCATACTCTAGTTCCCAAATGTTGTCGATGACACTGTAATACGTGCTAGTTGGACCATCGTGTCCTATGGCATCGATACGAACACCACTGTTCTGGTTCGTGCTCTTTTTGTCTTGGGCTCTTGTGTAAAAAGTGTATCCATTGATTTCATAACCTTGGAATGTAGTTACCGAGCCGGAGGGTCCCCTAGCCAAGAAGGCTAGTTGTCGGTCAATCGTCTCGTTACCCAGGAGGTGTTCTCGCAGCCAAGCGGGGAAAGTATCAATATGATGGCGTGTAATCCAGGCATCGGACTTGCCACTGTTTTCTGAGCGAACAATCACAAGGTGCTCATCGATGTAAGGAGCAACCAACGAAGATTGTTGCAAAACCATGAAATGTGCTTTACGGAATAAATCGTTGTCTACAGTCATAATTGCTCTCCTTCCAAGTGTGCCCTTTCCCCGTAGTCTCCCCTAGTCTCCCCTCATGGATTGATTCGGGTACCCGATTGGCTCGAGGTCTTCAATAAAATCTACGCAGAACTCAATGACCTCCTATGTTCCATACCCCTTCGCGATGCTTGCTTCCGGACGAGAACGGTTACGAACGTACTTCTTTAGAACTCCCATGTACCTCTCGAAAGGAAACATATTGTGTAGGTACACAGGACCGAGAATACCGATCTCTTTTACAAGGTGGCACAGAAGATGCGTCATTATATTGAAGAATGACGGTGGAAAGATCAACTCAAAGCTGACAAGGCATTGCACCACGTCATGCTGAAGGGCGGCTAAACTTTTTGGATCGATGACTTTCTGTGAAATTGCATTCATGAAAGCACAAAGCTTCATTATTTTTGCCCGCACATTATCAGGAAGGATACCCCGAATTATAACAGGAAGCAGCTGTGTCATAAGCACGTGACAGTCATGAGACTTTAGGTTTGTGAATTTCTTATCCTTCGTGCTTATTATTCTCTTTACATTCGAGGAGTATCCGGACGGTACCTTGATGCTCTCTAGGCATTGAAACATACTCTCCTTCTCTTCCTTGCTTAGGGTGTAGCTCGCCGGACTTAAGTAATGGCTTCCTTTCTCGTTCGGTTCCGGATGAAGGCCCTCGTGTTGTTCCATATGCTTGAGATCATTGCGTGCTTCGAGTGTATCTTTGGACTTCCCATATACACCTAAGAAGCCCAGCAGGTTTACGCAAAGGTTCTTAGTGAGGTGCATCACGTCGATTGCGTGGCGAATGTCCAAGACCTCCCAATAGGGTAGCTCGCAAAAAATAGAGTTTTTCTTCCACATCGCCGCGTGACCATCTTCGCTCTCTATAGGTTGGCTGCCAGGCCCCTTTCCAAATACTACTTTCAGATCCTTCACCATTTCGAACACTGCTTTCCCGTTGCGATGTTTAGGCTTAGTACGATGTTCGAAGTGCTTGCCTTTTTTCCGTACAGGGTGGTTTGCAGCAAGGAATCGACGATGGCCCATGTACACAACCTTCCTGCAATGCTTCAGATAAGTACTTTCAGTTTCATCCAAATAGTGAGTGCAAGCGTTGTACCCCTTGTTTGATTGTCCGGATAGGTTACTAAGTGCAGGCCAATCGTTAATTGTAATGAATAGCAACGCTCGTAGGTTAAATTGCTCTTGCTTGTCCTCATCCCACACGGGGACGCCCTCTTTCCTCCACAGCACTTTCAGATCTTCAACCAATGGTCTTAGGTACACATCAATGTCGTTACCAGCTTGCTTCGGGCCTTGAATAATAATCGGCATCATGATGTACTTCCGCTTCATGCATAGCCAAGGGGGAAGATTGTAGATGCACGTGGTGACTAGCCAGGTGCTATGGCCACTGCTCATCTCTCCAAATGGATTCATTCCATCCGTGCTTAAACCGAACCTCACGTTTCGTGCATCCTCGCCAAAGTCTTTAAATATTCTGTCGATATTTCGCCACTGCGACCCGTTAGCGGGGTGTCTCAGCATCCCATTCTGTTTACGTTCTTCTGCGTGCCACCACATCATTCTAGCATGTGATTTGTTCCTGAAAAACCGCTTCAGCCTTGGTATTATAGGGAAATACCACATCACCTTAGCAGGAATTTTCTTCTTCAAAGGCTGTCCGTCAACTTCACCTGGATCATCTCGTCTTATCTTGTATCGTAGTGCTTTGCAAACAGGGCATGCTTCCAGGTTTTCGTACCCACCGCGATATAGGATACAGTCGTTCGGACACGCGTGAATCTTCTGTACTTCCAGACCTAGAGGGCAGACTGTCTTCTTAGCTTTGTACGTACTTTCGGGCAATTCGTTCCCCTCCGGAAGAATGTTCTTTACGAGTTTCAATAACTCGTCGAATGCCTTGTCACTCACACCATTTTTAGCCTTCCATTGCAAGAATTCTAGGAGGGTACTCAACTTTTTGTAGCCCTTCTCGCAACCTGGGTACAACACTGTTCTGTGGCCCGCTAACATGCGCTCCAGTTTCTGCACCTCCTTTTCACTTTCGCAGTCCTCCTGTAAGTCCCGCAATATTTGACCAAGTTCATCAGCACCGTCATTCCCTTCAACATCTAGCTCCGCCTCGCCCATTGTGTTTTCTTCAAATCCGCCATACTGAGCCCAGTCCGGAATGTTCTCATCTTCTACTTCATCTTCTTCCATTGCAACCCCAACCTCTCCGTGCGAGGTCCAACAATTGTAGCTACGCATGAACCCCCACTGAAACAGGTGGGCATGAATAGTTCGTGTAGTGGAATACTCCTTCTGGTTTTTGCACTTGTCGCATGGACAGCTTATAAAACCGTTACGCTTGTTATTATTGGCCACACCCAAAAAATAATGCACGCCGTCAATAAACTCTTTCGACCGCCGATCTGCGTACATCCATTGCTGATCCATCTATATGAAATACATATAAATCGTAATTATACAAAATCCAAGATTTACAAGGTAATTACATAATAATACAATAATTGAATATAATTATTCATACAATTAATCATTATTATTAAATTCATTGTACATATTTTTCATGTTTTAATTACATTATAAACAAATATTTAATATGTTTTTCTTATTTTAATATTAAATTAGCTTAGTTTTATAATTTCATACAGAATTATATGTAATTATTCAAACAAGTATTTATAATCTTCTTTATTCCCTTCACACACTTTCTCTCTCATCATCTTCCATCACATTTTCTAGAGGGAAAAATATGTAAAAAAATAGCTCCAAATGTAGATGCTAAGCAAAACAAAGAGTAGGATGAAGTTGCTAACCTTTTGAAGACCTCAAATTTGTATATTACCACAAAAAAAATTTGCTTAAAATTTTAACAGCACCTCCCTCTCTCAAAGCTTAATTTTGAAGCAATGGCTCGGGCTGGAGGAGGAAGAAGGGGTATATAAAGCTGTGCAACTTTAGTCCCGGTTGGTAACACCAACCGGGCATAAAGATCTCAAATCACTTTAGTCCCGGTTTGTAACACGAACCGGGACTAAAGATCCCAAGCCCCCCGACAGAGGTCTGACATGCCCTGTCAGGAGCCGAACCGGGACTAAAGATCATCTTTAGTCCCGGTTGGTGTTACCAACTGGGACTAAAGATCCCTTCGTCCTGTTGAAGTAATAAACCGGGACTAATAAGCCACTTTAGTCCCGGTTCGTTTTGGAACCGGGACTATTGTGGAAATCGGCCGACCCTTCAAAGACCTCTTCTCCAGTAGTATATATGAGAAAATATAATGAAACTACCCGTGCAATCTGAGCGGGCCACCATGCTACTTTATTTTGAAGACATTAATCTGGTTACATATACCACTGGTGGAGAAACCATCTTTCGTCGGTCGGCCAAATTCCACGATAGTCCCGGTTGCAACAAAAACCGGGACTAAAGATGATCTTTAGTCGCGGTTAAAAAGGGTAAGTCCTGGTTCAAATGCTGTCAGGGCTTGTCAGCCCCCCCGGGATCTACCAACCGGGACTAAAGATCGTAACTTTACTCCCGGTGATCTTTAGTCCCGGTTGGTAACACCAACCGGGACTAAAGTCCCACCCCTTTATATATGTCTTCTTCCTCCTCCAGCCCGAGCAAGCTTCAAAATTTCTTCAAAAAAGAGGGGAGGTCATGCCAAAATTTATAGTGAATTTACTTTGGTGATTATATACAAATCGGAGGTGCCTAAAAGGTTAGCAACTTCATCCTCCAATGTTTTTTTGGTCATATTACATTTGGAGCTATGTTTTGCACACTTTTTTGTCTCCAAAATTTTGTTGTAAGTTGATGAGAGAGAAAATTTGTGTGGGAAAAGAAAGAATATATAGAAATTTTGTTTATTTGCTAAATAAGGTTTTATAAAATAGTTGAGTAGGAAAATATAGTGAAAGTTAATCTTAAATAAAAGAAAACAAACTAAATTGAAAATTAAAAGAATTTAAAACTTAAAAAATAATAAATATGAATTATTTGGTGGAATATTTTATACTTTTTGTATGAATAATGATATGTGATTATTGTATGACTGTTGAAAGAGTTTGTGATTATTTTATCATTATTATATGACTGTCATTATTGGACGAATGATTATTTGTGTACGATTTTTTTTTCATTTCATGTAGATGGATCGGCAATGGATGTACGCTGACCGGCGGTCCAAAGAGTTTATTGACGGTGTGCATTATTTTTTGAGAGTGGCTGAAGCTAACAAGCAGAAGGGTTTTATTTGTTGTCCATGCAATAAGTGTAAGAATCAGAAGGAGTATTCTGCATCCAAGACTATTCATTTCCACTTGTTTGAGTCGGGGTTCATGCCAAGCTATAATTGTTGGACATCCCACGGAGAGCAAGGGGTTGAAATGGAAGAAGATGAACTGGAAGACGACAATATTCCAGACTTTGCTCAGTACGCTGAATTTGAAGGAAATCAAACGGGCGAGGAGGACATAGATGCTGATTATAACGACGTTGCGGATGATCTTGGTCAGATGTTGCAGGATGCCAAGGAGGACTACGAAAGTGAAAAGGGGGCCCATAAATTGGACAAGATGTTAGAGGACCACAGAACGTCGTTGTACCCAGGTTGCGAGCAGGGGCACAAAAAGTTGGATACCACTCTGGAGTTCTTGCAATGGAAGGCAAAAAATGGTGTTAGTGACAAGGCATTTGCCGATTTATTGAAACTCGTCAAGAACATTCTTCCGGAGGGAAACAAATTGCCCGAGACAACGTACGAGGCTAAGAAGATAGTCTGCCCTCTAGGACTGGAAGTTCAGAAGATTCACGCATGTCCGAATGATTGTATCCTATATCACGGTGAGGAGTACGAGAACCTAGAAGCATGCCCTGTTTGTAAAGCACTACGATACAAGATTAGATGAGATGATCCAGGTGAGGTTGACGGGCAGCTAACGAAGAAGAGAATTCCTGCTAAGGTGATGTGGTATTTCCCTATAATACCACGGCTAAGGCGTTTGTTCAGGAACAAGGGGAATGCTAGAATGATGCGTTGGCACGCTGAAGAACGTCAACAGGACGGGATGCTGAGACACCCCGCAGATGGTTCGCAGTGGCGAAACATCGACAGAAAATTTAAAGGCTTTGGAAAGGACGCACGAAACATACGGTTTGGTTTAAGTACAGATGGCATGAATCCTTTTGGAGAGATGAGCAGCGGCCATAGCACTTGGCCCGTTACGATGTGTATCTACAACATCCCCCCTTGGCTATGCATGAAGAGGAAGTACATAATGATGCCGATTATTATTCAAGGCCCCAAGCAACCTGGTAACGACATCGATGTGTTCCTAAGACCACTGGTTGAAGATCTTAAACTGTTGTGAAAGAAGGAAGGTGTCCCCGTGTGGGACAAGGACAAACAGGAGGAGTTTAACCTACGAGCGCTGCTGTTCGTAACCATCAACGATTGGCCTGCACTTAGCAACCTATCCGGGCAGTCCAACAAGGGGTACAAGGCTTGCACTCACTGTATGGATGAAACAGAAAGTACGTATCTTAAGCACTGTAGGAAGGTTGTGTACATGGGTCATCGTCGATTCCTTGCAGCAAACCACCCGGTACGGAAGAAAGGCAAGCACTTTGAACATACGACGGACCACCGTACGAAGCCTAAACATCGCAGCGGGAAAACAGTGTTTGCTATGGTTAAAGATCTTAAAGTAGTGTTTGGAAAGGGGCCTGGCAGCCAGCCTATAGAGAGCGAAGATGGTCACGCGACGATGTGGGAAAAAAACTCTATATTTTGAGAGTTACCCTATTGGGAATTCTTGGACGTCCACCACGCAATCGACGTGATGCACCTCACTAAGAACCTTTGCGTAAACCTTCTTGGCTTCCTAGGTTTATATGGAAAGTCGAAAGAGACACTGGAAGCGCGTAATGATCTGAAGCATGTGGAACAACGCGGCGACCTTCACCCGGAACCAAAGGAGAAAGGCAGCCATTCCTTGAGTCCAGCCAGCTACACTCTTAGCAAGGCAGAGAAGGAAAGTATGTTTCAATGCTTGGAGAGCATCAAGGTACCGTCTGGATACTCCACGAATATAAAGCGAATAATAAGCACGAAGGAGAAGAAGTTCACAAACCTAAAGTCTCATGACTGTCACGTGTTGATGACACAGCTGCTGCCAGTTAGGGGTATCCTCCCAGACAATGTCCGGGCAACAATAACAAAGCTATGTTCTTTCATGAACGCAATTTCGCAGAAGGTCATCGATCCAGATAGGTTAGAAGCCCTTCAGAATGATGTGGTGCAATGTCTTGTCAGCTTTGAGTTGATATTTCCACCTTCATTTTTCAATATAATGACGCATCTGCTTTGTCACCTAGTGAAAGAGATCGGTATTCTCGGGCCTGTGTTCCTACACAACATGTTTCCTTTCGAGAGGTACATGGGCGTTCTGAAGAAGTATGTTCGTAACCGTGCTCGTCCAGAGGCAAGCATCGCCAAGGGGTATGGAACAGAGGAGGTCATTGAATTCTGCGTTGAATTTATTGAAGACCTTCGCCCAATCGGGGTATCTGAATCACGCCATGAAGGGAGACTACGGGGAAAGGGGACTCTCGGAAGGAAAGCTATAATGACGGTAGACAACAATATATTCCGTAGAGCCCATTTCACGGTTTTACAACAATCTTCATTGGTGGCTCCTTACATCGAGGAGCACTTGGCTCTAGTTCGCGCCAGAAACATCGGTAAGTCCGATGCATGGATTACACGGCATCACATTGATACTTTCCCCGCATGGCTGCGACAACATCTCATGGGTAACGAGATGATTAACCAGCAACTGGCCTTCCTGGCGAGGGTTCCATCTGGCTCGATCGCGACATTCCAGGGATATGAGATCAATGTGTACACATTCTACACAAGAGCCCAAGACATGAAGAGCACGAACCAGAACAGTGCTGTTCGTATCGATGCCATGGGACACGATGGTACAACTGGCACGTATTACGGTGCCATCGAGGAGATATGGGAACTTGACTATGGACCTCTCAAGGTCCCTCTGTTCCGGTGCCAATGGGTTAGGTTGACTGGTGGAGGCGTAACGATTGATGACAGTGGGATGACAACGGTTGACCTTAACAAGGTTGGATACTCGGACGAACCTTTCGTCCTTGCCAATGATGTAACGCAAGTTTTTTACGTGAAGGACATGTTTAGCAAAGGAAAGAAGGGCAAAGGGCCTGACGAGCCGAAGCGCCACGTGGTTCTCCCAGGCAAAAGAAAAATCGTCGGAGTAGAGGACAAGACTGACGAGGATTACGATCAGTTTGATGGGCAACCCCCTTTCACGGTGACGGTTGACCCTAGCATCCTCCTATCAAACGAAGACACCCCTTACTCACGTAGCGATCACAAGGAAGGAACAATAGTGAGGAGAAAGTACGTGCGGACAACCGTCACCGCCGATCTATTGCCGTAATTGTTGTAAACTATTTTGGATGTATTGAATATGCTAGTTATATATGATTAATTATAATTTTTAACAATTTAATATCATGCATATACTAATTATATACGATTATTAGAATTTTTAAAAGTTTTAAATCATGCATGTGGGATTTACATATGTTAGTTACAATTTTTAACAATTTAATATCATGCATATGCTAATTATATACGATTATTAGCATTTTTAAAAGTTTTAAATCATGCATGTGGGATTTACTTATGTTAGTTACAATTTTTAACAATTTAATATCATGCATATGCTAATTATATACGATTATTAGAATTTTTAAAAGTTTTAATTCATGCATGTGGGATTTACATATGTTAGTTACAATTTTTAACAATTTAATATCATGCGTATGCTAATTATATATGATTATTAGAATTTTTAAAAGTTTTAAATCATGCATGTGGGATTTACATATGTTAATTAGAATTTATAATGCATTATTTACTATTTTAGAAACATATATGCAACGAAATTCAATATTCAGTGCTATTAACTTTAGTCCCGGTTCTTAACCCTAACCGGGTTTAAAAAAGAATTTGAAAATAGCGGAAAAATATCTTTACTCCCGGTTGGTGAGAAGAACCGGGAGTAAAGATATTTTTGCTCCCGGTTCATAACAACAACCGGGATTAAAGATAAGATCTTTAATCCCGGTTGTTGTTACGAATCTTTACTCCCGGTTCGTAACAACAACCGGGATTAAAGATAAGATCTTTAATCCAGGTTGTTGTTACGAACCGGGAGTAAAGATATCTTTACTCCCGGTTCTTCTCACCAACCGGGAGTAAAGATACGGGGGTATATATATTCCCGGTGCGCCCTCGTCTTCTCCACCAGCACTTAGACGTTTTTCCATCGAGATCGAGCATCGGTTTCTCCTTCGCCGCCACTGCCTAGGGCAACCCCGCGCCGACGTCGCCGTTGTCGCTCACCGTCGCCTGGCGGTCCTCGCCGCCTCCACCGCAGACGCCGCCGCCGCGTCTCTTGGGTGAGAGTCCCCGCCCTCTCTCTCTCTCTCGATGTAGCTCTTTGTCTCTCTCTCTTTCGCCGACGAACGCCAACGACGCCGACGCCGACGTACGCCGCCGGGCGGCTACGTTACACCGCCCCCACGCCGCGCCCCCACGCCGCCGCCGCCGCGATGATGCCGCCGCCGCCACGCCGCCACCGCCCCCACGCCGCCCCCACGCCGCCGCCGCGCCCCCACGCCGCCGCCGCCGCCACGATGCCGCCGCCGCCACACCGCCACCGCCCCCACGCCGCCGGGCCGGCCCACGGCGCCGGACCACGCCCCCACCGCCGCGAGACGCCGCCGCCGCGAACTAACGCTTAACAAACGCTTAACGAACGTGACCAAACGCGAATGAACGCGAACGAACGTGAACGAACGCGAACGATTAGTAGCGAACGTGAACGAACGCGAACGAAACGTGAACGAACGCGAACGAACGCGAACGAACGGGAGTGTTAGTGAACGAACGCGAACGAAGGTGAACGAACGCGGACGAACGCTTAACGAACGCGAATGAACGTGAACGAACGCGAACGAAACGTTAAAGAAACGTGAACGAACGCGAACGAAACGTGAACGAACGCAAACGAGCGTGGCTGAAACGTGAACGAACGTGAGTGTTAGTGAACGAATGCGAACGAACGTGAATGAAACGCGAACAAACGTGATTGAAACGTTAACGAACGTGAATGCACTTGAACTAAAAGTGTGAGAACGAACGCGAGCGAAATGTGTACGAACTTAGCATATATATATGATTATATATACTTGAAAACGTGAAATACATTATATGTTCCTTTGTATTTAGACTAATACATTTTTTTTTGCATGTTGCAGAGAGGACGTCGTCGTCGTCGTCCGTCAAGCCGAAGTGGTAGCTAGCCCTCGAAGGAATTCGCGCAGGCAAGTGATGTAAAGATGTGATTGTTAGAGATATAATATAAGATTGTTAGATTTCTAATATAAGATTATTAGACTATTAGAGTTAGCATATGTGAGTGTTAGAGATTATTAGATTACTAGACTTAGCATATTTGAGTGTTAGAGATAGTTAGAGATTTAATATAAGATTATTAGAGGTTTAATATACGAAACTTAATTAGACTTAGCATATGTGAGTGTTAGAGATTTAATATAAGATTATTTGAGATGTAATATTCGAAACATATTTGATTGTTAGAGATTTAATATAAGATTATTAGAGATGTAATATTCGAAACTTAATTAGACTTAGCATATATGATTATCCACCGTACAAATACACGACACTTAGACTTAGCATATTTAAGTGTTAGAGATAGTTAGAGATTTAATATAAGATTATTAGAGGTTTAATATACGAGATAGTGAGGAGATTGTTATACTTAGCATATATATATGATTATTACAATTTTAATATGAGATTAGTAGCGATTTAATATAAGATTGTTAGACTTAGCATATATGATTATTACAATTTTAATATAAGATTGTTAGAGATTTAATATAAGATTGTTAGACTTAGCATATATATATATGATTATTACAATTTTAATATAAGATTAGTAGCGATTTAATATGAGATTATTAGAGATTTAATATAAGATTATTAGAGTTTTAATATTACGGTTAGCAAATACATCCTATAGACCTAACATATATTTTTTGTATGCACAGATGGCTGATCGCGATGAGGAACAGATGCTATATGATACAATCGCAGAGGGAAGCAGCCAGTACTGGAACGAAGAAGAGGGGAACGAGGATCCAAACCAGGACTTGAACGAGGAGGGGAACGTGGAGAGGGATGCGGAGGGGAACGAGGAGGGGAACGATGAGGAGGAGGCTAGTGGAAGTCATCCCTCCGCTGGACAGAAGAGGGCACGTGGACAACAAGGTGCCGCGAAGAAGATAGAGGGTCGGCACATCATAACTGAGGTGGACGCAGACGGCCAACCTAGTGCCCCGGCACAAGCAGCCAAGAATTTTGTACGCCACAGCGGTTGGGTTGTGAGGGATAACATGCCTGTCAGCAAGGTGTGCTGGCGCAGAATAAGGGCACGCGGGGGTGATGACAGCTTTGTCCCAGAATCAGAGAAAGAGATGCTGTGGACCACAATACTCAAGACGTTCACGCTCCCTGTGGGTACAGAGAACATAGTGAAACACTGGACTCTTAAGAAAATGGCAGAACAGTTCCAGACCTTCAAGGGAGATCTGTACCGGAAATACATCCTGAAGGGGCAGAAGCCGAACTTCGACGTATTCCCGAAGCTAAGGGATCACTGGGACGAGTTCATTGCTTATAAGACAGGTCAACAAGGGCAGGCGATGATGGAAAGAAACAAAAAAATACCGCCAAGAAGAAATACCATCACCATTTGGGGTCAGGCGGCTATAGCGTCGCGATGCCAAAGTGGGAGGAGATGGAGGCAAGCTTGCTTGAGAGGGGTATCGAACCCGCCACCGCTAAATGGCCTGATCGATCGAAGTTCTGGTTCTATGCTCACGGTGGAACGCTCAACCCAGGTGATGGCTCCTTGGTCTTCAGCGATCAGATACGCGAGGCTGCGAATCGATTAACGGACGCAGTGGAAGCCTCTTCTCAGGGCACGTTCCGACCCTACAGAGAGAAGGACGAGCTGTCACTCGCCCTACAGACTCCCGAGCATCCAGGACGAACACGAGGGAAAGGCGTGATTCCCTGGAAGATGGGATTCAAGGAGGACATCTCGGACATCCACACGTACAGGAGTCAGATGAGGAGCAAGAGAGATACCGAGGCGAAGATTGCAGATCTCGAGTACAGGATATCGAGCTACGAGCTCAGCATGCAAGAGAAGGTGGCCCGGAAGGTGGATGAACGCATGACAGCACATCGGTCAGCCCATCAGGCAATCGTAGCAGCTGCGCCTCAACGGGGTAGGTAGTATCACATAGCATGGACGCCATGCAAACCCGGGATGAAACCACCTGCCCCGTTAATGAGATCACGCATCGGACACCATGTGAGCTGCATATTCCCTTCAAGAACTTATCAATCAAGGTATGCTCGATGTAATACATGATTTTTGACTCGTACGTTCCGCAAGTTGCTGCTTAGGTTGATTACTAATAGATAACCTCTCATCACGTGAAGGTGGCGTCAGGAATGGCCATCCTAACGGACATTTCAGGGACTTACCACTGCAGGCCGATTCCAGTAGGATACTCGAGGGTCGAAGTTGAGCTGGTGGAAGCCGTGTATGAGGACCTCGAGTTGGACTACCCAGGAGGAGACGGTGAGACGCATCTACGAGACACAAGCCATGCCATTATACTATGGCGCAAGCGGTACATCATCCTCCCTGGGTGACAAGCGGCGTCTCGTGCACCATCTCCTCCGGCTCCGCCGTCTCCTCCTGCACCATCTCCTCCGGCTCCTCCGCCACCTCCTCCTGCACCATCTCCTCCGGCTCCTCCGCCTCCTCCTCCACCGTGTCTGCCTGCACCTCCCAAGACAAGGTCTCGCCAAGCTCCACCTCCTGCCAGCACAAGGGCAACGAAGAAGGCCAAAGTTGACACCACCAAAAACAAGAAGCCGCCGTACGATTGCAGTCAAGAGGAGCTTAATGCTTATGTGGCAGGAGAAGTGAAGAGGCAACTCAAGCCTCGGAGTCCTGAAAAGAAGAACCTATTGACCCGAGCGTGAAGAATTTCTTCAAGGGAATGTCCACCGCAAACAAGGAGGCCTTCAAACTATCGGACTACGACCGAACACTTAGGAAAGCCTATTACAAGAAGTCCAAACCAGTTCCTCAGCTTGGAGAACAACCACACCAAGTGGTCTAGCCGTTGGTGACCGGCGAAGACTTTGGCATAACGGATTTCATTTCGGACACCGGTCTAACCATGGCTCAGTTGGTTGGAGGCGCACCAATCCCGAAGGCGGAAGTGGCATACAAGTTTGAACTCGGTAAACCGCTTGTCAGGCCTGAGCAGCTGCAGTCCCTACCGACACAAATGTACAAATTCCATGAACGGTACATGGAAATGAGCGCCAATGGTAGAGAGATGTTCGGAGCGAGGATCAGAAACCCCGACTTCTTGCAAAGAGAAGATGTTCTATGGATCCATTTCAAGGATGTCTTCGATCTGTACCATCGGGACGTCCTCGATGTCTCTCTTCTGAGCGCATGGATTTTGTAAGTATCTTTGAGTTCGATTTGTTTCGTTCAATAATTAGCTCCTAGCATATATGTAAGCAATAATAATTTCCTTTCATTGTTGTAGAATGGAGATTCAAAAGGCCCGACGGCGGGGGGTTTACAATACTGGGTTCATCGACCCTCGGAAAATCAACACCGAAATGCTCGACATGTACGAGAAAGACACAGAGGATAATCTCGTCCATCTCCTAACGCAGCAGCATTTCAAGACGTTCATACTATTGCCGTACAACACAGAGTGAGTTTTTATTGTCGTTCGAACAAATTTCATTCCCATACATATAACATGTACATTCTGATATTTATCTCATCTCACGCATATTCCAGATTCCACTGGGTCGTGTTCTTTTTTGACTTGGACGCATGCAGAGTCACTGTGTACGACTCAATGAATAAAGAGGAGAAGGTTTTTGACAAGGTCTTCCAACTGATAGACAGGTAATATAATGTCATCTATTCCAAAGTCGCGGGACTCTGTTGATATTATGTTGATCTCGGGTAATATTTAATTAATCATAGCTTGCAACTGCACATGTAGGGCTTGGGATCGGTTCCGTCAATTGGTCCGTGGGACTTGGAAAGAAAAACTTGGACGGAGGTTTCATTTTCTAGTGAGTACATGCATGATCCAAAATTATATTGAATTGAATCTCTAGTTACAGTTAATATAAAGAGTATATTAAATCTCTCATCGTTTCTCATGTAGTGTGCAAAGCAGGACAAGGGAACTAACTTATGTGGCTACTACGTATGCGAGTATGCCCACTGACTATCAAACCAAATATACACCAAACGAGAGCTCGATGTACGTATACATAAACCGTTCAAAAATTTCATTGCGTATCGATTTGTTAAGTTGTTTATTAATTTCATATATTGATATGTCATTATTTTCCGAATGATAGCGTATTCACATGAGGGAAAAACTCCCACACAAGGATTTTATCCCGGCTGTTCAAGAACAACTGATGGGGTTCATCAACGAAGAAGTCCTTAATCCCGATGGTGAATTCTACTATGACGGATCGACAATTCGTAACGTCGGTCCTTCCTCTTCTGACGTAACGCAGGCGTCGAAGTCGTAGCTATAGCTAGCGAGCAAATGAATTGTACTATACATGCATGTATATATATATATATATTTATATATGTACGTACATTTATTTTAGTGTTAATATATATTTTGGTAACATATATGTACATAAAATGTTAAGTGCTTTAAATTATAAATATGTGTGTAATATATGTATTTATACATATATACATATGCATATATATATATATATATATATATATATATATATATATATAATCAACCATGCAGCAAACATGGCCATGCAAATAAAAAAAAAGGTACATGGATTTTTAGTCCCGGTTAGTAACACCAACCGGGACTAAAGATCGATCTTTAGTCCCGGTTATTTCACCCGGGACTAAAGATCACTATCTTTAGTCCCGGATTCATAGTCCCGGTTGGACAACCGGGACTAAAGGGGGGTTACGAACCGAGACTACAAACGATTTCTCCACCACTGTACTGATCATGGATTCAGATGAGGTGCAATTACAACTGTGACTACACTTAAAACATTAGACATAATCTTATCTATCTATTTTTGTTATCGAGATCTGGTGCTGCAACAATAACATAAATAACCTTTGGTACAATGTTTTGCTATGAACAGTGCGATCCACTAGTCACTGATGTTAAACGGGAACGGCGAAGGGCATGTGCCGAGGCAGCATCAGACCGAAAACGCGTTAGACATGCCAACGCGCGGCCGAGCAAACTGTAGATCAGGGTTGCAGCTAAGAATTAGAGGCCCTGCCGCCCTGGTACGAAATGTGTAATGAGGCTTTTAAATTTGATAGCCAAATCCTCATGATACAATAATCAATCACGATGACTGTATTCTTTTGGAGGGGTTGGGAACCCCTCCACTTCATAAGAAAAACGGAGCGATATATTATCACATGATTAATTAGATATTAGCTAAAAACACTTTAAAAATAGATTAATATGATTTTTTTTAAAACAACTTTCCTATATAACCTTTTTACAAAACGCGTACCGTTTAGCAGTTTAAAAAGCGTATCTGTGAAAAAACGAGCGAGGGGAGTTGGGAACATATGTAAAAGGACATAGCCTAAGCTGTATTTGGGAGAAAATTTTCCCAACCTCTTATCTCCTAACATAGAAAACGAAGCAAGCAATTAAAGCGAGATTAATTAAGTATTAGACTAAAAATTTAAAAAATAGATTAATATGTTTTTTAAGCAATTGTGCTATAGAAAATTTTTATAAAAAACACGTCATTTATTAGTATGAAAAACGTCCTACTTTTAGGCCTTGTTTAGTTTCTCCCTTATTTCCAACTTTCCATTACATTATAACATAAAAAAAACTTTCCTACACACATAAACTCCTAACTTTTTTTTTTAAACTCCCAACTTTCTTCAAACTTTCAACTTTTTTCATGAAAAACACACGCTTAGTTCCTGCAGATGAGGCCCGCGGTCGAAACGCGCTGGCCGGCCAGATTGACGGCCTCGTGTGCACCTGCATGCCTGCATCAACGCGACGCCACTGACCACGCACCCCTCGCCCTCGGCGCTGCCCGTTTCTCCAATCAATCGATCCGTGCCGTGACGGGCGCTAAAAGAATAGGGGGAAAAAACGGGTGCAGACATATGAGATTAAGATTAGTACACGCCTGGCGCCGCCGTGGCAGGTCGGGCGTGTGTGCTACGCCTTGCTTGAACGTCATTCGAAATTTTGCAGATGGCACGTACATGTGCGGTTTTGATTTTTGGGAGTTTTCAAAGAAGCTTAGAGTACGATCGAGAGGTAAATTCTGTCACGAAATCGCGAGGTAGACGGGGTTTTACGCCTACGAGACGAGAGGGTACTCGTGACGGCTTGCTAGTTGCTATTGCTCTAGCTAGTAAATGCTGTGATCTTGTGAATATCGAGGTACTCCTTGAACGGTCCTTTTCACACCAAATTCTTTGAGTGAATGAGGTTTGTTACGCCACTCCACAGCCTGTATGAAACGTATTTTACGTCTATGGTTATAAGTTGAATAACAATAGAATAATCTTCAAAGCAAGATCTTTATATATATAGTTCTACTACGTATTAACAATACAAAAGATTAAGGCTGAGTGGCTGACAATAGAAAAGCGTAAAAAATAAATTAATTAACATCAAGATTGAGAACCGGCTACAGGTTCTTAATTAAAATGGGCAAATCGTGGTTAATAAGTATGTAAAAATCATATTAACTTCTGTGAAAAATGGTCACATTTTTTAGAGAAATGGTCAACATAATATAATCACACTAAATTTCATAAAACTAAACATATTTTGAGAACATCATCACACAACTACTTATTTAAGTTAAGTTAGTATATGCAAACTATGGAGCTACTGTTAATTTTATCCCAAAACTACATGTTTTAAATTTTATATCAAAACACTTGTGCTAATTTTAAAAATTACATCATGACAATATTGTGCTAAACTAAATATTTCATCTACCCGCTTCTCTTTCACACATACATTTATGTGTTTACATTGTGGATTAAATGCATGTTTAGGTTGGCCATAACCAATTTTGAATTTTAGAATTAATTCAGTTCTTTTTTGTTCTTTGACTTTACCGCTAAGAGAAGATCGAAGTACAAGAATCTGACCTCAAAACTATGTTACATGCATGGTATGAGTCACAACCAAAAAAATGCTCAAACAAGCAGGCCTGAACGATGCGGTGATTGTAGAAAATTTTGGTTGTAACAACAAAAGATTTAATCGACTTCTTTAAGAAAGGTTAAAGGATGACTTTCATTACGAAGATCTAACGCGAACAAAATTTGATTAGACATGAATGAGCAACCAAAGCTAGAAGGGACTGTTACTCAGGCTTCTAGACCAGGTTTGAGTCCAACTCTATTTCGTGGTTGATCAAAAACGATTGTAATATGCCCCGTGTGATTTAATAGTTCTTTTTCCCTAAATAAATTTAGTTAACCATCGAGCTAGTGGATTATTCTGATTTTCCTTAGATTGTAGTAGCCTCTAAAACCTGAATTTTGTGATAAAAGTGACACTAATTAAACATATATGTTGTGATTTGCTCGCTTTGATTTAGATATGTTAAATTTGTAGTCGTGCAACAAATTTGCTCAATTTATGTTTTTATATAAAAAAATCAATGTTTTACCAAAATTTACTCCTTTTTCACTGCTTTGTTGCCTTGTTATAATGGTTGGTACAGAACCCAAAAACAAAATACTTCCGGTCTTATTGTTTTGATTATGCTTATGTGAATCGCTTATTAACAATTTAAAGGCAATTTACGAGTAAAACTTTTATATACGTGTTCTTAATGATTTAAAAATAAATATTATAAAATAAATTACAATGAAAAAAAATGAAAAAATCAGCTTTAAAGTTAAGTATTAAAACTTAGACTTTTACTTACAATAATAAGTGTAAACAAAATAATAGGGTTATTCATAATATGGCAGGGTTTTTGGTTAGTAAAATTAAAGTAAGAAAACACAGAGCCATGTTAAACACGACCACATGTATCACCCATTGACCTCCTAACTACTTGACAGTCAAAAACGTGTCATCATGGTTGCAGTTAAAAAATTATAAAGTTAAAATGATTTTTAACCGCGTGGTGGGCAATAGAGTATTGTTTACAAGCCCCCTTGCAAAGAAAGAAAATCAAACCACACCTTATACAAAGAATAAGAAAGAATTCTCCCTTCGGTCCATCTCAAGCCCAATACTCACACCACCCCCCCTTTGACTCCCGCACACCTCCCCTCCTTTTTTTCTTTTCCCTCCCCTTTTAAATTCTCACGCCCACCCGCAATCGCCGCAAACTACAAAGCGAGCCAAACTTTGCCCCACACCCAAGGCCACGCGCGAGAGAAGAGAATTCGCCAATTCGGAGGCAAAAATCCAAGCGCGACGCAGCTCAGCCCAGCCGCCGGAGGAAGGAGCATCAGGCGAGGCGCGGCGCGGCAATGGGCAACAGCATCGGCGGGCGGCGCAAGGGCGCCAAGGTGATGCAGCTGGACGGCACGGCGTTCCGGGTGAAGCCCCCGGCGTTCGCCGGCACGGTGCTGCGCGACCACCCGGGGTTCCAGCTGCTCGAGTCCGAGGAGGTCAAGCTGCTCGGCGTCCGCGCGCGCCCGCTCGCGCACGACGCGCCGCTCCGCCCGGGGCGGCTCTACTTCCTCGTCGCGCTGCCCCGCCCCACGGCGCCGCCGCGGCGGGCGTGGTCAGGGGCGCTGCACGTCGGCGCGCGGGAGCGGCTCGAGTCGCTGATGCTCACCCGCCGGTCCACCTCCGACCTCTCCCTCCCGGCCTCGGCGGCGGTCGGCACCGCGCCGCCGTCCCCGATGTCCACCGCCTCCGAGCCGGGCGGCGGCCCCGTCCGCCTCAGGATGCGCCTCCCCAAGGCGCAGGTGGAGAAGCTCATGGGCGAGAGCCGGGACTCCGCCGAGGCGGCCGCCAAGATCATGCAGCTGTGCGCCGCGGCCAACGCCAACGGCGGCGCGAGCGGCGCCGCGACGCCCGAGAGGGGGATACTGCGGACGCCCGAGCGGAGCCCGCGGTTCATCCCCACGCCGGACTGGGGCGTCGCCGGTGGCTTCGCGCGGACGCCGGAGGTGAGCCCGAGGTTCGCGGCGACGCCGGAGTGGGGCACCGGGTTCATGATGCCGACGCCGGAGAGGTCAGGGCTGCTGAGGACGCCGGAGAGGTGGCCGACGCTGCCGCGCACGCCAGAGTACTCGTCGCGAGACGTCAAGGCCGCCCGGAAGGAGGTAATGCATTGCTTCTCTCAAGATTATTATTTGAAAAATATAATAATACTCCCTCCCTTTTGAAATATTTGACGTTGTTGATTTTTTAGCACATGTTTGACCATTCGTCTTATTCAAAAAATTTAAGTAATTATTAATTCTTTTCATATCATTTGATTCATTGTTAAATATATTTTTATGTAGGTATATAATTTTACATATTTCACAAAAGTTTTTTAATAAGACGAACGGTTAAACATGTGCAACGGTGTCAAACATTTCGAAACAGAGGGAGTACTCCATTACCTAATTTCAGGATTATTATTGTGTTTTATTTTTTTTGTGGTTATAAAAAAACGCATACACACTCATGCACGGTAGCGCCTGTTTTAACCCTTATCCAGAAAAGGGGGAAACAAATCCATGAACAATAAAAAAAAATTTACTTGATCTTAACTTTTCTTTTTTTGCTGAAGCGCACGCGTAAATACGAGAACGATTAATTGAAGTGTGATGGTAGTTATAGAAAATATAATATTATGGTTCATGGCATTTTTTTTTCTTTGCGCCCTAATAGTAGTGTGAACTAAGATTTTTTTCATAATCTAATTTTTCAGTCAAGAAAAATATTTCGTTCTCACAAACAAACAAAAAATGTCTTACTAAATTATCATAATTTCGAGTAGCAACACCTTTACCTCAACCTCCTCCCACGCAAAATTGTGTCAAAAATTAGCAAACCAAAATTTTCAGGTTGGCTACATAAATTTGCAGGTAGATGTTTATGCAAAAAAACAGTTTATAATCATCGAAAACCCAACTCTCTGTGGGATTTGGATCAAATGTTATAAAATGATGCTGTGTATGCATTGCTCAAATTGAAAAGAGAAAAAAACAACAATTGGGAATTGGATAATCGCGATTTTGAAGAACTTGTACTAGACGATTACGCGTCCTGAAGAGCATCGATCTGGAGCTGCATGGTTCACTAATCACTAGTGTGTCAAGCATGATGTTAGGCTAACGTATTAACGATGGGGTCCATCCAACAGAGAGAAAGTGTCATTAGAAGGGTCCCATGTCATGCTCTGACAAAGACAACAAATGGCTATTTTCTCTTTGTACTCGCACATCCGAGCACGACGCAACACGCAACGAGATGCATTTGATTTGGGGTGGTTAAAATAACTATTTCAGCAAAATCTCAACAGAGTCAGTTCATCTTAACCCAATTATTTTTTGTGCTTAGTACACCCAAGAAGATAGCACAGTACATCCACACAGTGTGTTGATTAATTAATACTGTTATTACTTTTGGAACGGACACTTTCAAAAGCTGTAGTAGTAATCAATCCAAAGCTGTCTCTTTCTCCATGAGCACGTACATACTTTGCCTGTAGATCTGTAGGAGCACAGCCAGTTAGAAAAAGTGAAAAAAAGAAAAGAAAAAGGAGAGTAAAAGAGACGATGCTGCTTGCTCTCGTCGCGTGAAATCAGCAAAGCTTGAGGCGTTTTATGTCGATGCTGACACGCTTTAGCAATTTCAATTACCGCCAAATCCAGCATTGGTTTGCTGGTTGTTGTCGTGGCGCACGGGAGGACGCGATCATCGCCGTGTTTAGTTACAAAATATTTCTTGGAACTTCTAACTTTCTATCACATCAAAACTTTTATATACATATAAATTTCTAACTTTTTTATCACATCGTTCCAATTTCAACTAAACTTTCAATTGATGTGAACTAAACACAGCCCATATCACAAATCACGGAGCAGTACGTACTGCAGCAGTAGTAGTAGTAGAACTTTTCAAGATTTTGACCGGATTGATGTTAGCGATGAGTGGCAGTAAAGAATACAGTTGCCTGTCATGCTCGCACTTGAATATCTGTGGATAATCAGGGGACTTTTCTAGGTTTTCTGGCTGCTAATTCAGCGTACAATTATCCGGTTTCCAGTCGTAGATCTCCAGCGGAAAAATGTTTTTGGTCCTGATGAAGTTTCAGAAAGAGTTCTCTGTACGCTTTCCACTGCTGTCAACAGATATCCACTTTAATACTCTTGATCGAAATGTGACGTTTTATTTTTTTTCCTTTATACGTGGCACTACATTTTCCTTCTCTGTTTTTTTTTTTCTCATAGCTTTCTTTGCATTCGCGGGAAATGACTAATTAATACTAGTCCTGTGTTCATCTGTGCTTGCAAACATGGAAATGACAACTCCATGTACAGTGAGATTGGTACAAAGCAAAATGTTCTTAAATTGATTCCTTCAGAAAAAGTGAAAGGTATGAGAAATTGAGAAGCAGAAGAAACATGGAATTATTATGTCATATGGGCTATGGCCAGTTCGCTGTCTTGGCTTAAAACCCATACTGGCAAAGTTTGAGGGATTAAACCATGCCAAGTTTCTTATTTCATAACCATCAGTATATCTCCGGCAAAATTTTCAGTCGCCGTCAGTGATGTGGTAAAATCGCCAATTTGATTTATTCGTTAGGAGCTAAAAGTCAAATAGACAGCCACAACCATTAAACTATAGCTCAGTTATTAGCAGCTGCAGGCAACAGTCATATGATAATTCTAGTATTTCTTTGCAATTAACCTCATCACCATCAGTGATCCTTATCTAACTCTGCCAAGTCTTTTTCCTTCTCGAGATAATTAAAGAGAGGTCGATCGAAATGAGCGAAACGTTTAGCCTTTTCCTTCCTTCATCATTTTCACAATAATGCATTACAGTTGCACTTTGATATTAGCCTGTTACTTGCTTTCTTGCTTAATTTCTCCCCACGCTCAAAATCCTGACCTGTCGTTGTCTCCCTGACTATGCGTATACCGATTAACAATGACAATTGGTCTAAAGAGGATTATTATCAGTTTATCATTCGTCGCTTTTGCTGACGGTTTCTGAACTAATCTTTTTTCTTTTCTTGTGGTGTTTCAGAAGCGAACGAGGTTCGTGGCGATGCCAGACGAGATAATAGCATGACAGAATTTTCTGAAAATATGAAGTGTAATGAATCAATCAATCAATATATATATAAATATATTGGAAGAAGCATGTTGGTTTCAGCCAGAGCCAGAGCCAGAGAAGACTGGAGCTGCTGAGCCCGATTTGCTTCGGTCGTTTTCGTTGGGACGAAGACGAAGAGGAAGCCGCCGCCGGTTTCCTGTCTCGTTTCACACGATCGACATGGAGTATTTTTTTTTTCTTTTCCATTTTTCACGATGTTTTCAGATAGGGTAGACATGGTATACTGCTGTGTAATGTATATGCTGAAACTGTGATGCTCTCGCCATGATCTGTTGCTGTAGTTTAGCTGATGCTTAGAGGAGAAAGTACCACGAGTAGCTCTACGTATAAAGATACATTACTTTTGTGCATAGTGTTAGAAAAAGTGCCAACAAAATCGATCATCTCGTGTTGCTCTTGTTCGGCTCCGTTCTGTAGATATTTGGTAAGACAAAACGGCTTTGTAATTTGTTACTTGCTTGATGGATTTTTTGTTCTTATTCTTAACAAATATTGAATGACGCCATGCGACCAAACCCAATTTCGGCACACATCGAGAGAAAAATGACAATATCCTGTATAGTTTCCTTGGGATGTGATACCATTAATAAAGTTTAGGTCAGCCTGAGGCCTACCAATAATTGTGTAGTCCTCTTCGAAAACTACCCCTGCAGTTGAAAAAGGATTTCTTATATTTGTTTTTCAAATATTTCAAAAAAAATAAATTCACATTTCAAAGTTTTACATAAACTAGAAAAAATACCTGTGCATTGCAACGGGTGAAGACTATTTTAATCTTATTATTGTTCACTGTGAGAATTCGCTTAGATATATATTTTTTTAGAAAATCATATCAAGTTAGCATGCGAGTTTTTTTTAAAAAAAGATTTCTTATACAATATTTTCAAAAGCGAACAAACTTAGAACCCGACTGAAATATAAATCTGTATTTCCAAAAGCTAACAAATTTAAAAACCGACTCAAATACGGATCTATTTCCAAAAGCGAACGAACTTAAAAACCGACTCATACACGAAACCGGCAAAAACATTTTCAATTTTTATGACAATAGAGATATACTCCTCCTGCCCTATTGTAGGACAAGGCATAAAAATCTCTCTATGGTAGAACAATCTATGTGATGTACCCTGTGAGAGGGCGTGCCATGGCAATTTCACAGGTTGTCCCCTTCCGGTGAGGGTGGTTTATCATCGGGAGGGGGGTGCTTGCAAAATTGTCATGGTACGCCCTATGCATTATCAAATTATGGTCAATGTCATCAAAATAAATCGCCCTACGAGAGGGCGTGAATTGACACAACGCGTCCTCCCGTCTTGTATCACGTCACATAGCACGCTCTACCGTACGACGATTTATATGCCCATAGGGTGGGAGGAATATATTTTTGCAAAACATTAAAATGGTAATTTATTTTTTAAATCTTTTAAAAGATAAACATAAATAAAAAAATTCGTTGAAAAGGAACATATGTGCCGGGCCTGATCATCTTCCTCACCGCTCACGGATGAAACGTTTAACTGGGCCGCCCTAACTGGAGCAGCAACCATACGTGATGGGAATAAGTACACCGTAGGTCCCTCAACTTGTCATCGAGTTATACAATCGTCCCCCAGCCACAAAACCAGATATATGACATCCCTCAACTTACAAAACCGGTCACAATAGGTCATTCGGTGGTTTTGATACCGGTTTTATCCTACATGGCGTCTGAGTCAACGTGGGACCCACGTGGACCCCATATGCCAGGATGCCACGTCTCTCTCCCTTCCTTCTCTCTCTCACCCTTCTCTTCTCTTCTTCGGCAAACCCGCCGGCGGCTGGGGAGAAGGCCACCGGGGCGAGGCGGGAGAGGAGGAGGGCGGCGCTGTGACGGCGGCCAGTGGCGGCGTCGACGCCGGCGATCACCACCACGGCTAAGGTTGTGTTCTAGGACGGCTCCATGGCGCAGTTCGCGGCGCCGGCTAGCACGGTGAGGGACGCAGGTCGTCGGCGTCAGCGTCCACCTGCTTCATCTGCTGCTCCGACGAGCTCCACTTCGACGCATCGGCGCGCGCGATGGCGGCTCACGACACGCTCCGGCCGGGCCAGCTCTACTTAGCCTCTTCCTCAGGAGAAAGAGGTGGTTCACTTCGTTTGCCCCGTGAAACATAGAAGCATTGCATCGTTGTCAACCACAATAGTGCACGTGCTTTCCATCTCTTATAGTTAGAACCATCAAAAGCATGTGGTTTCAGTGCAGCAGCAAAGCCAACTACCGAAAATGACCTATCAGGTTTTTGGAGTGTTGAAAATATGGTCATATATCGGCATATTTTAATCCAAAATATTAAGACAATAATCATAAACATGGCATGAACAATGTGGGGTGATCTAGTGACAACATGTAGCATAACCAGTAGCTTGCTCAACATATCATAAACATGTACATACTCATTCCAAGAACGTACGACTAACAGCAGTGTGAACAAAGGAATTAACAACAGGAGAAAGACATACCCCGAGAATGGCCCTCCGCTGGATTGAGGCAGAATTGCCTCCGTTGGTGTTGATGTTCGCAACGGCTCTGGCTCCAGGCGCGCCATCTCCAGCAGCAGCATCGCCGGCGCCGGCGGTAGCTCCGGATCCAGGCGCAGATATGGTGGACGAACAGAGCAGTCGTGCGGGAAGCACTCTGTAAAAACCTGATCACCCGCCTACCCGGTGCAGATCTCAGGCGAAGGTGTGGTTCCGGAGGCCCTGCTTCTTCCGATCTCTCGTGCGCGCAAGCGATCAGAAACGAGGAGACGAGAAACAGCACAGGTGCGGAGGAGGAAGAACACCTGGGAGAGAAGCAAGCGAATCTGATCGAACTAGCGGCCTCCTTCTATAGCAAGTGGTTGCAAAAGAAATAGCACAGGCATGGAGGAGGAAGAACACCCGGGAGAGACGCAAGCGAATTGTTCTGATCGGACTGCTTGAAACAGCACATGTGCGGAGGAAGAAGAACACCCGGGAGAGAAGCAAGTGAATCGTTATGATCGGACTAGCGGCCTCCTTCTATAGGAGGTGGTTGCAAAAGAATAACGACGTGATGCTAGCCAGCCACGCCTCGGCCTCGGCCCGGTGCGCGCGCGCGTGTGGCTTTCCGACTCCCACCTCAACCGGTCAACAGGGAGCCTCCAATAACTCCCTATTTAGGTTGAGATACTCCTCGCTTAAATCCTGAGGTGGTATTATTATTCTTAACACTTAGTATGGGCCTTTGAGATTTTAATAGAATAAATCGGGCCTAGCCCAATTATTCTAACAGCTACCTCCGTTGATCCTTGTCGTATCGGCGCCACTCGAGCCGTCGTCTGCTGCCGCTGTTTGTTGGCGGGACTCGCGTTCTTTCCCCGCGACGACACGCTGATACTGCTGCTGTTGCCGCTGCCGGCGGCGGCAATGGTAGAGGCCCCGAGCACTGCGATGGCCTTGACGGTGAGCGCGGCCATGTCCTGGTCGGAGAACGGCCGGTGGAGCGCTGAGACGGCAGCACGAAGTAGAGCTGGCCCAGCCGGAGCGCGTCGTGCACCACCATCGCGCGCGCCGGCGCGTCGAAGCGGAGCTTGTTGGAGCAGCAGACGAAGCAGGTGGACGCCAACGCCGACAACGCATGTCCCTCACCGTGCTAGCCGGCGCCACGAACTGCGCCATGGAGCTGAGCCGTCCTGGAACACAACCTTAGCCGTGGTGGTGATCGACGGTGTCGACGCCGCCGCCGGCCGCCGTTGCGGCGCCGCCCTCCTCTCCCGCCTCGCTCCGGTGGCCTTCTCCCCAGCCGCCGGCCGGCTTGCCCACAGAAAGAGAACGGAAGAGAAGAGAAGAGAAGAGTGAGAGAGAGAGGGAGGGAGAGTGACGTGGCATCCTGACACGTGGGCCCACACTGATTCAGCCGCCACGTAGGATAAAACCGGTGTCAAAACCACCGAAGGATGTATTGTGACCGATTTTGATTAGTTAAGGGACGTTGAATATATGATTTTGCGGTTGGGGGACGATTTTATAACTCAATGACAAGTTGAGGTACTTTCGGTGTACTTTTTCCTACGTGATGCCGCCGCGTGCGCCTCATCTCCCAATCACCACCTCCTGGGCCGAGTAAACACAAGGCCCCCTGCTTGTCTGGGCTGAACAGCATTTCGCCGAGCAACTCCGCGGTGGCCATGGAAGCACATCCCATGAGGTCGTGGATAGTAGAATTAAATTTGAAAATATACAATTTTTTTTAATATTTTTCGTTTATATACTGCATGGGAAACATTTGCACAAATATTCTTTTCCGCACGACGGGGACGCGGGATCGAAACGGTGCCGCGCTTCGTATTCCGCAGGACCAGCGGTCGCGCAGGACGGGTGTACGGCACCGTCTCGCTCCCGCAGCCCAGGAGAGCGGCAGCGTGGCGGAGGGCGGCACCAACCGGGACGGAGCCGGTCGCGCGGCGCCATGGCGCGGGACCGTGCTTCCCGTCTGTGGACCCCCGTTTTTATAACAGGAATCAATCGTGTAAACAGTACCATTTCCCTGGATCAAGTAGTCTGGTACACACGAATTCATAGCTGAAATATCCAGTGCACATACACGAGTGTCTAGTACGAATTATTACATCAATAGCCCGCAGGCATAGTCTTAAAACATCGGACCGAGCGGTCCGGAATACATTCCAAAAACAGAAGTAGGTAAGGCAGCGGAATCAAGGCAGCGGCACGCCATTGCCACAGGCAACGACCGTAACTAAGACCTACTGAGCGCCATCGTCTTCATCACCCTCCTGGTAATAGGCATAGGGATCCTCCGAAGCTTCATCTCCGACTTCTGATTAAGTTTGTATATTGCAAGGATGAGTACCAACTGTACTCAGTAAGCCACCACAGCAACAATGCACATGATAAAGGGTATTCAAGGAATGGCTATGGTTCTTTTGCACAAAGCAAGTTTTGTAATTCTTTTCACAAGCCTAAGACCTAGCATAGACTGATCAAATTTTAGTACCAGTGTTCATATTAAACAATGATGGTTCTGTCCACCATCCATTGTGATCCCAAGGATAGCTTCCCGCCATTGAGTCGTCATGGTTTTCTGAGGACGTCCACCTTCACTCCTCTCAGGAAGTGGCTCCATCAGCATAGAAATCATCATGCAACATTCCATCCCACACAAGTTAAGAATTTAGAGTCTAGCCAAGTGTAATACACGTCCCGGTGCTCAATAACCGCGAGCACGGCTATTCGAATAGATTTGGTTTACTCACACTGCAGTGGATGTACACTTTACCCGCACTCTGCGACTGCCCAACACATGAGCCTCGTCCCAACACATGAAAAGTGTCACGGCAAAGCTTTTCGATAACCTCGCATTGGCAGTACCCGCTCCATGAACTTTACATCCTCATGCACTCTAGGCGTACACGGTTTCTAGCAGTGAGAGGAGTTCTGGCGCACCCGGGAAAGGAAGACTCACTTAAGCATTAAGTTACAATTATGTTTAAATTCACCCATGGCAGTCCTACCGATGGCGACACCACTGTAGACTCCCGCCTCGCGGTCCTACCAATGGCTGCCCCTCCGTAGAGCCCCTGCCTCACACATCAAGAAACCACTATGTATCAATACTGCCTCCGCTCAGCTATCTATTCTGCCAGGTCTATACCCATACGAGAAATGCGGTTGTACAGGGGTTCGTTTCACGCTTAACTTCATGGCTCGGTCCTTAATTGACCGGGGACGGTACTTGCCCTTTTCCGGATACCACCCAAATCCTCCGTCCGCCCCAGTCGAAAACAGTTGTTTAATTTTATTTCTCTTTTCGCAAATCATGTCATCAACATCGTGGCAATGTGGCGCTCATGTCTCCACATGCCGCATCTCAATTACCTTCCCAAAGGTAATTGCCCAAGCATAGAGCATTTTGATAAATATGAGTATGCATGATTCTAGAATAGTATTGCTAAGCAATTGTCATAGTTGACTAGGGACTCATACGTAAACATGGTTACGAAGGAATATGGGGTAAACAATAATCAAGGCATGGCATAATCACAAGTAGGATGTTTATCATTACATGCAATTTTATTTGTAAACAAAACAATTTCGCAATTGGGATCAACATGTTCAAGAAATAGTGATGACTTGCCTTGCTCAAAGTCTTGCGGGTCTTGACCTTCGCTTGGATCCGCAGCTTCCTCGGGCTCTATAGTTACGTGCGAAAATTGATTTGAATTCAGTTAGAACTCAAATAAAAATCCAAGTAAATCCAAATGAAAGTCGAGTGCGAAAGTCGATTCCTTTATATTAACTTTACTATTCGCGAACTAAGGCAAACCCATTTTCGATTTAAATTATTTGTGAGTATAATCATTTTGTTCTCATAAGTTTTTAATTTAACATTTCTCGAGTATTATATCCATATAATAGGTTAGAAATTTTCTATCGCGAGCTAAATATCGGACGGAATCCGAAAATTATCTTATAATATTATACGATTTAATTTAGCCTATGACTAACCGGTTAAGTATAATATACGTCTAAAATTCCTAGTGATTAAATCCGAACTTCTACCGTGAATCGATTACTTATAGAGATTATCCAAAACTAGTCTGTAATAGTCTATAAAAATTCATCTAATTGTTTAGTCGTTAATTACATCTAAACTACGACCGTGAATTGATTTCTTTTAGAAATTACCAAGAATAATCTATAATTTATATTAAATTTTGCCATTCTATGACCATAATTAATCTATAATTAAATTCTAATTATTTTAGATTTTCTTAAACTATTAACCTCCTTAATTTCTTCCTAATTTTCTATTTATTTTTCCTTTTCTTTTTCTCCATTCTCTCTTCTCTTTTTCTTTCTTTTTCTTTCTTTTCTCTCTCTCTTTTTCTTTCTTTTCTCTCTCTCTCTTTTTCTTTCTTTTCTCCCTTTCTCTCTTTTTCTCTCTTCTCTCTCGGCCGGCCTCTCTTTTCCTCTCCCTCTCTCTCTCGGCTCACTCCCACCCGAGCGGCGGCGGCGGTGAACGCGAGGGGGAAGGAGGGCGGCTCACCGGCGGCGGCAGCGGCGGCGACGGTGGCGCACGGCGGCGCGGCGGCACGGGAACGGCGGCGCGGCGGCACGGGAACGGCGGCGCGGTGGCACGAGAGCGGCGGCGCAGTGGAGAGGGAAGAGGGGAGGAAGGTTGAGATGGGGTGGGGGAAAATGGAGAGAGGAGGGGTATTTGTAGAGAGGGGAGAAGGAGAGGGGAAGGGGCGGCGGCGTGATGGCGACGCGACGGCGGCGCTCGGGGCGGGACAACGGCGACGCGCGGGCAGCGACGCGATGGCGGCGCGGGGCTCGGAGCGGCGATGCGACGGGCGGCGGTGCGGGGCTCGAGGCGGGCGACGTGACGGCGGCGCGGCGACACGACGGCGGCACGGGGCGCGGGCAGCGGCGGCGACAAGACGCGTCGGCGACGGCAGAGGGGAGGCGGAGCGGCGCGCGGCGGCAGCGGCGAGGTGACGACGCGACGGCGCACGAGGCTCGAGGCGGCGATGGGATGGCGACGGGATGGCACGCGGCGCGGGGCTTGGGGCGCGACGGCGACGGCTGAGCGGCGCGCGGCGCGGCAGGGCGCGAGGCGACGGCGGCGCACGCGGTAGAGGAGGGGCTGGGCTAGGGAACCACGTTGAGCACCTCGCGGGCAATGAACAGTGCCATTTCCTATTTTTCCTATTTAATTTTTTTTATTTTATTTATTATTATTTATTATTATTTTTTTATTATTTTTTATTTATTATTTATTATATAAATTTGATTCTATAATTCCTAATATTTGCATATATGAATTTTACTCAATATTTGTGTTATCCCAACTAATGAATTCACCCTAGATTAATATTGCTCACAATTTTATTTATATAATTTATTTAAATTTTTAATTAGTGTTAATTCTTATTCCATCGCATTTAAATTTAATTGATATAAATATGTTTGCGATAATATCTTATTTACCTCTATCCACACCTATTATTTATTTTAAATTATATTTATTTTACCAATTTATTTTTAGGGCTTATTCTCAATTAATCGATCTTTGTTCGCAATCTTTTACTCCGAAATCAAAATTCAATGGAATAGGCGAATAAAATCGGCATGATGCAATTTATTTAAAAAGTTTTTGAAAATCCGTATTTTTGGAGTTTTGATTTTATCGGTCGAATTTTCAGGGTGTTACACCGTCCCGTCCCGCGCGTGCGCGTGTCGCGGATGCAAGCATCACCTGCGCGTGTCGCGGATGCAAGCATCACCTGTCAAGCACGCACGCACGCACGCACGCAGTTGATCCAGTCAAACCCCACAATACATAAGCACTTGCTTAGCTTATTAATTATTCCATCCTGATCTCCTCAGCTCCATCCATCGATCATTTCCAACCTAATTCCTCGAGAAAGTACAAGCTAGCTGGTTAGTCATATTGTTAATTTTGGCCCCCGTTAGGTCTATAATTAATCCAGACACAACCGAGGTGCACTGTTTAGCGTGGTGGAGGGCGGTTGCGCGGCACTGATGCGCGGGACCGTGCCGGTCACGCAGCGCCGTGGTGCGGGACCGCCCTCCAGCGAGTCCATGCGAGGCGGTGCCGCATGGGCGTACTGCGCGACTGCCAGTCCCACGGAATAAAAGAGCAGCACCTCCTCGGTCCCGCATCCCCGTTACACGGAGGCGGTATATTTGTGCAAATATTTTTCATGCATGTATATAAACGTAAAATATTGAAAAAAGGTATATTTTCAAATTTAATTCGTGGATATTACCCATTAGACTGAGGTACAAACTAAGCCTTACCTATTAGACATGTGATAATACGATAGTGCTTTGCAGCAGAGGCCTGAAGACCGATTCTTATGATGGTCGAGGTGCTACTACCAAAACCATGCACCCTAAGCCATCCTAAAACCATCTTGAGAATTTTAAATAAAGAGGGAGGTGTATGTCCAATTCCAACATAAGCCAACCATTCCATATTCAAATAATTCAAATCAAAATAATTTTATAAACTAGAATTCAATATGCTCAAGGATGATGCGACTTGCCTTGCTAAGAGAGAATGATCTTCCGAACCTTCGGCGACGACCGCGAACCACGCTTCGGAAACCTCCGGAACGACAGGAGCTACGTGAAGCACACAAGCAAAGCTAGAACCCTATAAAGAGGGACATTTAACTTTGGGCCACTTTTAAGATGTGACAATTAATTATTTGCCACTCGCTGTCTATGACATGTGGGCCCTCATGTGTTTATGATATGTGGGTCCAGTGGCAAATCATTTATCACCATCCGTAAGAGTGGCCCTATAAAGAAGCAATAATAATACATAAAAAGAAAAGCACAAGGTTCTTTTAGATCATAACAAACATTAAGAGACTTGAACGGGTCGATTCAGAGTTCCTATGACCAAGATATGGTCATCGGAAATTTAATGCTATTATATGGAGACTTACGAATTGTTGTAATTAATTTTACAACTATAAAACATATGTAAGCGCCAACCCAAAAAAGAAAGGAAGGCTGCGTTGTTGATATGTGGAGCCCACATGTCAACCTAAGGGACCACGGTGGACCAAGTGTATAGAGACGGTCCATGGGTCGACACAAGCGGACACTGTGTGTCAATCGAGGCGAGTGGCCGACAAACAGACCCCACTAGACACCACGCGGGCTGCACACGTGGAAACCACGCGGCTACCGATCAGGCACACTAACACGGTCACCACACGTGCACACAAACGATTGCCATCACCGGTACGCAGATACCGGGGCCGACAACCGCACAATAGGCACGGTGGCGACACCGAAATGACGAGGAGGGGGCAGTGAGGGGAAGGGTCCTCACCACAATAGGATGAGGAGCAGAATGACGATGACGAATTGACACGTCAGAGATGGCTCGGCGTAGACCGGTGGCGATGAACGACGCGACGACTAGGAGGCGACTTCGGCGGCGACCCTAATACGGTGGCGAAACAAGGCCGGCGTGCGCTTGACGACACGGAGCCGAGGACGAAGACGACGAAGGCACAACGGCACACTTGACAAAACAGGAATGGCGGCCGGGGACGGCTTGACGGAGGGACAAACGACACGATGAGGGGGCGACGATGGCAGTGGAGGCGAGGACAGCATGGAACACGCCGTTGCGATGCCGACGACGGTGGCGGCGCAGCGAGATGATGAGCCAGCGAGGAGGAATGGCCGACTGAAGGGGACGTCAACGGGTACGAATGGTGACGGCGACGATGAACACCAGCGGGATTGGGCCGAAGGGGAGGTGACGCCGAGGACGACCTTGCCGCTACGATGCCGGAGGTGGTAGAAGTGCGGCCAATAGGCGCACGGGAGAGGAGGAAGGGCTGACCGGAGGAACTCCAGCGAGGATGGCGTGGCGGCGACGTGCGGCGGCTTCCTGACCAAGGCGAGGCTTGGCCGAGGGAGAGTACGACGTCGCAGTACCGGGGAAGGTGACGGGGCAGCCGACCGACGCACGGGTGGCTTGAGGCGGTACAATGATATCAACGCCACTGGACGTCGACGAGGACACCGTTCCGGTGAGCTTCGAACGAGGAGACGGTGAGGCCGGGGAAGAGGGCGGCGTTGCAGAGCCAAGGGAGGTGGTGGAGACGTCGGCCAGTGCCTGGGTGCAGCAGCAGGGGTGGCCGGAGGCGGGCGGCGCCGGGGGAAAAGAAGGAGGAGGCGGGGAGTGGTGGTGTGGCCGCGGGGAAGCTCGGGAGGAGGCAAAAAGAGAGAACGAAGGAGTGGGTTCCATTTTATAGTGGAGGGGAGCGAGCCGGCCACGGGAGAGGGCGGAACAACGGTGGGATTAGGGGCCGGCGGCCATGGAAGGTGGCCGGGAATGGCGCGGCCGTTCCGGTTGATTAAGGGTGCGAATCAAGAAGGAATTAGGAGGAAAATAAAGAGGAAGGAAAGGGGATTAATTCCCCCCAATCAATTTTGAGAGAGCTGGCTTGAATGGGGCGAAATTTTGGGAGGAATTGACGGTAGGGGAGCCGGGCGGAAGGAGGATGATGACCGGCGAATGGGCCCCACAGCAAGGCGTGCGGTCAACGCGCGTGCAGCGCGTGTGAGGGGAGCGCCGATGGCTAGGGTTTTGCAGCGAGGGAAAAATATGTCAAACGGAGGGGTAAGGGGACTTAAATAGGAGGAGGTGGAATTAGAGAAGGTTTAGGTTAGGTGGGGCTGGGCGGTGCGCGAGGGGAGGGGGACAGCGGCAGCCGGCCGAGAAAGGGAGGGCACGCACGCCGTGGCAGGGAGGATGGGGACTAGGCTAGGGTGAGGGGGATATGGAATAGGATACGGATAAGAAAAGGAAAGGAAAACCAATGCGGTGCCATTTCGGGAAAGGAAAAGTGTTGACGGTCGTTATCGATTTGTTTCGACCGTCAATATCACTAAAACAGGAGAGAACTAGTGATGTTTGCAATGCATAAATATGTTAGAACAATAATATTCCACTAGTATTAGGTTTACTAACCTTTTGCAGAGAATGATCATAAAGTGAAGGAGAATCGACATCAACTTAAACAATAAATCAATCGGACGATGTCAAGAACCAGACTTAAGCATGAATGGGCCAAGAACTCAGAATTGACATGACAAACTGGGCCAAAATTCACAAGTCTGCGAAGAGAAGCAACAGAGGAGTCCGCCAGCCGAAATTGGGCTGGAACGGGCCGGCCCCAGGTTCAGCCGAACCCTCCTTAGCACCATCCGATCCAGGGCTTCGCCTAGACGGTGTGGATTAGCCCCCAATGACGGTTGGAGGGCATTTCCGACCATTCCAACCGCCATAACCGTCATTAGGAGGCTATAAAAGGAGTTGCCATTCTCACTTCACTCACACACCTCAAGCAAGAGCTCTCTCATTCCTCTCAAGTTTAGTTTAGTAGTATCTAGCTGGTGGAATAGAAATAGAATAGGAGTCAGGAGTCCGGAAGCCTTCGGAAGAGTTCGGGTATGGCTCTAGCAACTTTCCTTTTCTCTTTTATAAGCTTTGTACTTTTATTAGAATACTCTTCTATATATATTTATGGTATTGAAATACTTTCCGAGTATATGAGTACCTACTTTACATTATATTCTTGTTATACTAAATATACGGCTAGCTTATCTGGGAGATGCTTTGGTGCGGGTATAGTGTTTGCTTATGCAATTACTCTATGTCATGATGATGATATTAGAGTAGTATTTGGTAGTTTAGACGTGGTGTCTAGATTACGGGATATCATTATTTGGGGTTATATATTGCGGATGAGAGGTGGGCCGCTGATGGTGACAGCTCAGTATGGGTATTCCTCCGCGCCTATATATAATCCCGAGTTAATTAAATACTCCGCCGTATTTAGCCCTAGTTGGATGGTCATGACGGACTGTCGTAAGGAACTCGGCAGTCAGGGGTGGCTTCTCGAAGTACAAGGAGGGCATCGGATAGAGGGTATTAGCTATTATATCAGTTAACTAGAATGCATGTATACTACATATATTAGAAGTGTAGGAATAGATTTCCTTTCTCTTTTTTCTTTGCACTTAGCTTAGATAAATTATTATGAGGATGAGTAGTAATGTTTGTGTGTCACTCTACCCTTGGATTATCTTAACCCCTGCTTAGAATATGATTTTCACAAGTAATATATAAATTATTAGTTGAGTTCTCTCTACATGATCTTCCCACGGGATAAAATAAATACGATACCCTTGGAATACTCTCGGGTGAAATGCTACAATGGTATATCCGTGCGCTTGCGGATGAACTCTGTAACCATAATATACCAGAAGTTTTTCTGCGCCATTGCTGGGAATTATGTTTCTACTAATGTCGTTAAGAAATACCAACAAAAAGGAAATGGGACCGGAGAAAGAATAGGACTTGGCTCGTCATACAAACCGAAACCGCGGCGGCAAAGGGGTCGGCGAGTACAACAAACCGCAGACAAAAGGGGAGTGAACCGGGCACGATTCATGACCAAAGGCGGGAAAGAATAATTTATTTATTCAAATCCTGACATTTTAAATTAACTTCATTAATTCCTTTGCTCTGAATATTCCGCTATAAATCCTGTTAATGATTTTAAAGCAAAGAGAATTCGAAAAAAATTCTCCCTAGCAATTCCAATTATTAAACACATTGTTTATTATAGTTTCATCCTAGTTAACAAAGTATTTTCTATAGACGATTTTGCAATGATTTGGAAACTACGGAAAAGGGGAAAACTCCGAGTGTGACAGCAAGCGCCGCTTGCTAGCTTGGATTTTGACTTAGAGCCGTTCAGTCATAATCCGGCACACGGTAGCTTCGCACCATTGGCTTTTCAACTCAGTCTGATGTCCAATTGTGTGAATCAACGGTTCCTCTCATACTAGGTTGAATTACTATCGCGGCAGAGTCATCACAAGGGTAAAACTAAAATGTCTCACGACGGTCTTAACCTAGCTCACGTTCCCTATTAGTGGGTGAACAATCCAACACTTGGTGAATTCTGCTTCACAATGATAGGAAGAGCCAACATCGAAGGATAAAAAAGCAATGTCGCTTTGAATGCTTGGCTGCCACAAGCCAGTTTTCCTTGTGGTAACTTTTCGGACACCTGTAGCTTCTAACTCCGAAGGTCTAAAGGATCGATAGGCCATGCTTTCACGGTTCGTATTCGTAGTGGAAATTATAATCAAACAAGCTTTTACCCTTTTGTTCCACACGAGTTTTCTATTCTCGTTGAGCTTATCTGAGGACACATGCATTATCATTTATTAGATTGAATTTAGTAGATGACATACGATTAAAAGGGTCAATATGCCACTAAAAGAGAGGAAAGGATCTATATGATTTTGGATGGCTGAGGTGGCGCTGACATCATCGATGACGTCGTCACCAGAGGTGGCGCGTGACCCTATGGTCGCCGGCGATCTAGGGCATGGCGACGCTAACCGAGGGCACCAGAAGAAAAAGTACGATGAGGGGAACTCACCACGGGGCGACACGACGATGAACAACGACCCAGGGGCGAATTTAGTGTTGGGGCTTGTTGGGGCACAAGCCCTATCTCCATCTACTAGGTCCTAAGTCTCCCTATGTCACTAATGTTGCAGTAGTTATGACTAGCTACCGTTTGGAGAAAGAAAATGACTAGATGGTACTTGACTACTGCTTTCATGCTTTGTTTTCTCGGATGTTTTGTGCTCCAGTCACAGTTGCTATGATATGGCCCATTTCAAATTATTTTAGCTGTAGTTATATATGGGGGCAGAGACGTGATGAGTAGGGAGAGGTGTGAAATCAACGAGACAACGTGGTTCTTCACCATTAATTGCATATTAGCAAATATGAATGATCTTTGATTGACGGTCTTAGAGCTAAAAAAGTGAGATTTTTCTACAAACATAGTGATATATACATGGTTCACTTATCTATATATTCTAGTTCCCAACGTGCACCGCCTCTATATTCATTCTGGATTCGCCACTGCGACGACTGTCAATGTTGGAGTAGCGACGGGTACTGATCGACGGTGCCGGCGGCGTTTCGGCGACGGGAGACGACAACGAGGGGTGGGCGGCCTTCACCTTGCTGCTGCGAAACCAAAGGAGGCGGCGACGACCATCAATGTTGGAGTAGCGACGGGGTACTGATCGACGGTGCCGGCGGCGTTTCGGTGACGGGAGACGACAACGAGGGGTGGACGGCCTTCACCTTGTTGCTGCGAACCCAAAGGAGGCGGCGGTGAAGCTTGGCGACAACGGGAGGTACAGCAGGCCGGAGATCAAAACATGATGGCAAACTTCGGGTTGATGGCGACGGCAGAGCTCTGGTGGATTTTGGTTGCAACGAAGGGGCGGACGGGGTGCAGCTCGTTCATAGCGACGGCGCGAGGTGGCTGGAGACACGGCGGTGATGGCGACGCTCAGGCGGCAGCGGCTAGGGTGCTACAGGTGACGGCGGAGGCCGGGACTTGAGAGGAACGGAAGAGGAGGTCTTGGGGCTGCTATTTAAAGGCAAAGGTGGTGTAGATCGGCTCGGACCCGAGAGGATTTGGCGGCGGATCGGTTAAGGTTCGTCGGAAAAATAGGATCGGCTGGGCTGAAGGAGAGAGAGAAGGAAGGAGGGAATGGGCCGAAAAGGGCCCATGCTGAGGAGGAGGATTTTTATTACTTTTCCAATTAAGCTAATCACTGAAATGATCTTTGAATTGTTAAAAATACTTCCATTGCTCAAATAATTTCAAGACAAATCCTAAAAATACATGGACACTCAAAGTATTTAAAAAAATTATATCCAGATCATTTATTGATTAATTTAATATGTGAATAATTACTTAAATGTTCTTTCTATTATTAAAATTAGTAATTGAGCTCTGAAAAATCCGAGAAAATTTCAGAGAGTATAATCAACCATGAAGAATTTAATAAAAATTAAATCCATACATGATTTATATTTAGAAAATTTTTATTTCCCACATTTAACTTCACTTGTAAATTAATAAACATTTAATATAAGTTCTAATAATAATTTATTAAATAATTTATAAATCCTAAGACGAAAATCAGGATGTGACAATTATTAAATATTATTCTATATCCTCTAGAATGACATAGAGCAATCATCCGCATGAACATTAAACCCACACAATCATACCTCTCTGGTAAGCTAGTCACACAACTATATGGAGACAAATATAAAATAAAGCCGGTACTCAGATAATATAGATGAGATAAAATGCCAAAGATGTATAAGGAAGATTATTCTGTTAATTTAATAAGTCTTACAAGAGAAGAGAGAAAAGCGGCTAGAGCCATACCCGAAATCTCCTGAAGACTCGAGGACTAAGAAAACTAATCTATTCTACTCCACTAGCACTAGAATACTAAACTAAACTTGAGAGAGAGATCAAGAGCTTCTTGCTTGAGTGTATGTTGAAGTGGAGAGAGTGAAGCCTATTTATAGCTTGAGTATGACGGTTTTGATAGTTGGAATGGTCGGAAATGCCCTGCAATCTCCATTGAGGTTTGATCCTGGACGTCCACATGGAGGGTCGAGCTAAGCCGACGCTGCCCGGGTTCGATCGAACCCTAGGTTCGGTCGAACCTAGGCTGGCCGAACCGGCCTCCAAACTTGTTCAGGTTCCTCCTTGTTGGGTTTTATTCCCCGTGGCATGGTGTCTTGGGCCTTTTGATGTTGTTTCTCTGGGTTTGTACGCCCATTCTCCCATAAGTCTGCTTCTCGACGGCGTCTAATTGATTATTCGGTTGTTTTTCCATCGATTCTCCTCCTCTTCATGTAGCAATCTCTACAAGCAAATAATATCCAATACAAGTGAAAATAGATTATTCTAAAACACATATACATTGCAAGCATAGCTAGTTCTCCTTTATTTTAGTTACATTGACGGTCGAAATTGGTCTATAACGACCATCAACAAAACCCCCCAACTTGAACCTTTGCTTGTCCCGATTAAAGGTCTTACAAAAATAAACTTGGTTGTTGATCAGGAGTTGCTACCATGTTGTATATCTCAAAGGAACAAGAGCAAAGTATGAGTACTCTCTCTAGAGAGTAGGCACGGTGGCTTACCCATACACCCAATACCCGTGGGACACAAGCTTCTGCTTGCCTTAGGCAACTGAGAGACAGAATAGTTCGTAGAGCACCACTTTCTCATTCCTTGTTTAACTTTCATTCCGGAAGTTTTCAAGTGATTTTGCAAATAACGTTCAAGTTCCTCAAATGATTCTCTCAATCACTCAAAGTGTTCAAGTGTTTATTCCTGTTGATGAGAAACACGGCGGCCTAGGAGATCTGCTTAACTCTAGTGCAGATCCATGGCTAGCCTCGAGTGTGTCAAGGGCGTGCTAGCTGATTTGATCATGCAATCAGCAAAAAGACAAAAGCAGAGTTAGTCCACTGATAGCTGATTGGCCGATAAGCCGATAGCGTATCGTTGGTGGTCTTAGCCGATTAGTTGTTGGCAACTTTTTGTGACAAGTCGACAAGCACGATCGCAACACCTAAATGCCTTATGGTGATATGGAGTCGCCAACCACCTTGATCTAGCCAAACGGCCAAATCAAGATGGGTTTTGTAGAAAAATAGCTAAACCGGCTAATGGAGATGATTTAGAGATCAAAATCAGCCTCTAGGCCGATTTAGATCGATATGAAGATAACTACCTGTCTCGTGGGCAAAACGGAAGGTTTTCAGGACAAACCTACAAAGAGGTGTCGTACTCTCGCAGCGACGGTGGACGGTTTACAGTGCAAACCGACAAAGATGGACTAAAACTAGGGTAAAATAGAAAACATAGTAAAATAACGATTCAAGTAGATTGTATTCCGGATATTACAATTGAACTGGCCTTGTCCCATAAATAGGGGTCTGTTTTGCCCTCTACAGGCCCTTCTCCACGTCCAACTCGGGATAGAAACCAAAGGAAACCCGAAATATGCCTTCCCGAGCAAGGAAACCTGAGACCCGACGAAAACAGACTTGGACTCGGACCCTGACGGTCTAACCGGCCACATACCTGAGGTCAGACCGGCACTACTAGCCAGTCAGACCGCCCACATACTTGTGGTCTGACCGGCCCTGTGAAGGAAACCTGACTTTTTCCAAACTTTGGCAATTTTCACCTATTTCATCCATAGGTGCCAAATTTGGGTGTAAACACATGCGCCCCTGCCTTTTTGATGAACATCGTGAATCTAAAAACATAGAACATGTTGTCTTAGGGTGATAATCCAATTACCGGCTGCGGGACTTCCTAAGCATCTTGCCAAACGCTAGGAAAGTATTTCTTCAAATATCTCTCATGGATCGCTCTCTGAAAACACCGTCTTGAAGTGCTTCTATCTCTTTCAAAGTCTTCAACCGCTTATCGATGACGTCTTCAAAATTACCTCCCATCAAGGTCTTGTAATCTTCAACCGACAAGTCATCTTGCTTGAAATACCGAAGAGAGCCAAGATTTAACTCAACTGGCAAAATGACTTTTATCCAAAAACAAACTCAAAAGGAGTGACTTTGGTAGCACCATGTTTAGGTATCCTTATGAGCCCATAATACTTCCGAAGGCACTTCATGCCACTCCTTTTGACATTCTTCAATCTTCTCTTTGACTAATTTTAACAATGTTTTATTATTCGACTCGGCTTATCCATTAGCCTGAGTGTAGTAAGGAGAAAAAGTCAACAACTTAATATCATAAGATTTGGCAAAACTTCTCACCTCCTTGGACATAAAAGAAGCTCCTTAATCAAAGTTTAAGGAATACCGAACCTATGAACAATATGCTTTAAAATAAAGTCAATTACCTCTGTGTGAATCATGTTCTTTAGTGGCACAGCTTCGGCCCACTTGGTGAAGTAATCCGTCGCAACTAGCACGAACCGATGCCCTTTTGATGACGAAGGATAAATTTGACCAATTAAATCCAAAATCCAACCTTGGCACGGCCATGGTTTGATGATAGGATTCAATACAACGGCATGTGCCAATTGAACATTACCGATCCATTGACAAGCTTCACTCCCTCTGTAGCACTTGAAATAATCATCAATTAGTTTTGGCCAATGAAACCCCGCTGTCCTAACCAACCAATTCATCTTATGAGCCGATTGATGTATTCCACAAATCCCTTCATGCACATCTCCCCTAGCAACTTTAAATTGATCATTGTCTAAACACATCAATAGCACTCCATCTATATTTCGGCGATATAACTCTCCATCAAGCAAAGTATATTTGAATTCTCGCCACCGAATCTTCCGTGCTTGAATGATCGCCGCCGAATCTTCCAATCAACCTTAAGACTAGAGTCTTTCAAATATTCAATCAAAGGGATTCTCCAGCTTTCTTCTAACACTTGGGCACAAATGTCCGAATTTACAACTAATTCGGCCTCTAAATCAATTGTCCCGTGCCCCCAGCTTCCTATCTGGGACCGGTTAGACCGGCCATGCAATGCCGGTCAGATCGCCCTTGGTCTATAACTTTGCCAATTTTTCCCAAAGATTTAAAAATCAAGCACCGGCTTTTCTAGTATAAAAAATACTCCTTTCTTCATATCATAGCCATATACTTGGTATATCAAATTATTGGACCAAAATTTCTTCTTTCTAGACATATGAAAAATTATAACCTTTCTAAAGATATGATACAACCAAGACCATAGACGGCGGTCTCTTGCCAAATCTAACAAAAACCCACATAACTAAACTAATTAATAGATACAATTGCCTTATTCAAGCTTTATCTCTAATTGGCAATGATGGTTATCTTAATCTAGGCACATGCCGAGCCCAAGTCATATCATATCGGCTATATCGGCTATCAGCCTCATCAACCTTGATGAACTCAGGCTCTGGTTTTTCAGCCGAAACGATACCCAACCGATGCATGGTCCGACTCCAAATCCAATTCGATTCCACACCAAATCTGCTTCGATCTTCTTCCTTCTTCTCCGAATCTGATGTGAAACACCGTTGTTAACAATTCCTCACCAAAAGAATACCTTTTTGATTTCTATTCTAAGGTTAAATATGTGGAGTTTGGTAGGGATCAAATGTGGCATACTTGCATTCACATTTATTATTAAGTCAAAAATCTAGTAAAGCATGACCAAGATCATGCAAAGTGTGAGAAATATATGGTAGAATTGGAGTGAACATGATTACTCCTTTTGTATACCTCTTCCTCCCTTTTTGAAAGCATTTGAGAGAGAGTCTTTTTGGCTAACTTTTTGCTTTTTTTCAGAAGAATATTTTGAGAGAGTTTATACCCATATTTTTGTATGAGCACAAATTCCTTTTCTCTCTTTTCTCCTTTTTTGAGCCACTATCTTTTTATTTTGCTTCTAGGAAAAAGAGGCACAAATAATATCGGGTATTTATTTGGTGGATGAGACAAAATAGATGAAATGGATAAAGTGGATGAAATGGATGCTAGCTTCTAGTGTAGAAGTTTAGCATATGTGTGCATATCTGAGTGTATGATCTTGATCATAAAGTATGATAAGCATCTACACAAGTCACAAAATTTTACAAAGTTCAATGGAAATACAAGTAACTAAAGTGTATATGGTTTCAGTAATGTATAATATTTTTTGCTCTGATAGGAATTTATATCAAATGAGGAACTTTCAGGGTTTATCATTTTGAAAAATAAAACATCCGGAAATTGAGTCAAACTCAGAAAAAGATTATAGCAACTCTATTTCACCATCTCATATCTCACAACAACTTAGACTTAGATCATGAAATGTGCAACTCACATCTCTCAGGTTCCCGGATGATATTTGGCTTTCCCCACTTAAAACTTGAGAGAGTACTTAACTGTGAACCAATACATGAGAGATATAAAACATAGAAACTATTCATCATTTCAACATAGAGAACTAGGTCGTCGTACCTAGCATGATAAAATCTAACCTATATTTTTGGTATTTTCTATTTTGCAAATTTTTGTGTATGCAGTACAGGAAGGAAAAAATGTAATGTGAAAGGGAAATATGCTACGATACAAGTTACCTGAATGGGGGATAGGCAACTGCCCCAAGCTTGCTATTTGCTTAGGGCCTAGGATAGGGATTGAACACCCTGTTGCTGCTACATCATGTTGTTGAGGTTGGCGAACCGAGCATCAGCTTTTTGTTGCCATTCATGCGTCTGAGCCATGTGTCCTTCGAGCGTGTGTTGTATCTCTCCCACTTGCAGTTCTAGCATGTCTATTCTCCTGGTGAGCTCACCCAAATCCCCTCGAGAGGAACTTGAGCGCCACATCCTGGAGAATGGAGCCATGTGTTGGTATTTCTTACGACCACAGATAAATCCGCAAGCGCACGGAATACCGTTGTAGCACTTCACCTTCAGGTGACCCCAAAAGGATATCGAACTCAGGGAACGTGTGCAATCTACCTAAGGCTAAGACTATCCAAGGACAACAACTAATGGTAAGCAGGCTAGGCTAGAGAGGACTTTCTATGTGTTTTATTTATCTAAGCTAAGCAAAGGTAATTTCCTATCTGTTGCTTCGAGCACCGACCGCTGCTGGTCTGCCAGCATGGTTCCGGCTATAGCTCTATAATGTATCCGAACGTGGAGGATTACTAGGACGGGATTCAGGGCTGTCACCACCTGCTGCCTACCTCTAACAAATCTGTGGGATACACAACAAACAAAGGTAATCTCTAACCTAGACACCACGCCTAAGTTATTAATTACTACTCTAATACTTGCGCAGGAACTTCCTTCTTTATCCAGAGTCCTAGTACTAGAGCACTTAGATGAATACTAAACAATGAACCCGCAAAGATGGAAATTTATCTTAAACAAAGTAATTAAATAACATAAGAAATGAACACGAATGCGTACTTTATAGAAGAATTTCTCCGAACCCGAAGCAGAGTGTACCGACAGCTCCAGTACTCCTCTAGAATTCCTCATAGAAAGCTACACTCGTCACGGAAGAAGTCGAATGAGCGCCAAACTTCTAGGCACTCCTCCAGAGCTTCCCCTCACTCTCTACCTAATTCTAATGTACAAAAGATACAATAGAGCCTCTTGTAATTCAACTCAAAGTTGTGTGTGAGTGAAGTGAGAACCTCTCCTCTATTTATAGCCTCCATATGACGGTTACAGGTATGAGAATAGTCCAAAGTGCCCTTCAACCGTTATTGGGACGAAATTAGGAGCGTACACGTGTAATCTGGCGATGAACGGCCTCAGAACGGGTTCCGTCTAACTGGCGGTTCGGCCGAACCCAAAAACACTCCTCCCGGCCTCTCCTTCGGCCAGGAGGTTGCTTAATGGGCCCCCAATAACCTGTGCTATGTTTTGGCCCAATTCTAAATGTTTTCATTGACTTATTGGGCCTTCAATCTGTGTAAACGTGTCTTGAATGCGCGGAGGTGCATTTTGTCGCATGACGGATGTGTTTTCTCCTCAAATTACCTGCATACACATATTTCACCAACACTAGTGTAAATGATTAGTAATAATCCCTACCACTAAGTTGGATACCATGTTTTATTTCATTATATGCAGGCAATGATGGTCAAATATTATGATTTAAGGACCGTCAACACCATGCCACTTGAACTAGAAGAAAGGGAGTTCCCCCGGTGCGTGCCATAAGGCGCTTGCCATCGGGTGTCACTAGCACTCTGCCAGGCCGAACCTCCGGTGTTGTAATATGGTACTTGGGTCCAAACAAGAGCATCCCCAGTTGGGTCCCAGTCTGCCTTGTACATATGCTCTGGTGGTGAAGATGTAGAATCTTCTTGTTCATCCCTTGCCACGTTGCAGGGCTCCCTATGTGACGCACCTGCATGAAATTCCTCTATCATCTGCAGCGGAATGGTTAGATCTTGGCAGTTGTACAAATGATATCCCGAGTTAGGTAACGGGATATCTCGAGCTCACAACTCATCATGAGGCTAAGTGGGAATAATGTAAGTATCCCATTATGTGAGCTAGTGGTAATTAAGCATGGCTATGTGTAACATTATTCTAACAAGATCAACATAAGTGACACAAGCTAGTCAAATTATCACCGAAGATTTGACAAAGGACGGTTCACAAGTAAACATGGCACAAGCGAGCAGATAGTTAATCCCATAATCCCATGTAGTTAGCAAAACATGCAATTTTATTTGTAAACAATAAAACATTCGTAAATTGGGTTCAATATGCTTAAGGGGAATGTGTGACTTGCCTTGCTTCTTCAAACGATCTTTTCAACTCTTTCCTCACGAACACAATCTTCTGAAACGGCGTGTTCTACATGTTGGCACGCAGAACGAAAAAAAATTCTAACAAAAACCAAGCAAATAGTGCATGAAAAGTAAACAAACATGTAGATCTTAATTTTAAATGAATTTTGCAAGTTGAATAGCTCAATTCGGAGTTCGTATGAATTAGTTATGAATTTTAGAAGTTTTGAACCATTTAAATGAATTTCTAGAATTAAACTAAATTATTACGTAATTATTAATTACTTTATCAAAGGAAAAGGACGATGCTGACGTCATCAAAGTGGCGCTAATAGGCGGGCCCCACGAGTCAACGGCACAAGGAGGCTGGTCCACGGTGGACTCGATTCGCTGCAGGTGGGGCGGGTACACCACGAGGTGTACATGTGGCTCCAACAGGCCACCAACATGGCGGCCACGTGGGCGGACACACAGACGGCCCAGATCGGCCCGAGCCGATCGGGTGGCCACGGGGTGGCGCGGCCGAGACATTGGCGCGGAGGCAACACACGACCGGATGGCCCAGCGGCGACATCGACGGCAAGTGGCGGCACAAGAAGTGGCGGAAGGGTTGGAAGGAAGAGAGGAGGATGCTCACTGAGAATGCGACGGTGGGATGGGAGGCGGCGAGCGGAGCATGGGCGGAGGGAGGTGAGATGGCGGTGGCGGAGGCGCACCACGGGGTGAGGACAACGATGGTGGTCTGACGGCATCCTGTAGGTGCTAAGCGGCGGATGGCGACCGGAAGGACCTAGGGAAGGAGATTGACCGGTTAGGAAAGGGAGAGGAAGGGCGAGGCGATAGGAAAAAGTCGCCGGAGGGCGGCGATGAGGGGAGGAGCTCACCTCGCATGGCGGGGAGCGAACTCCGGCGATGAGGTTGTAGGATCGAACACAATAACTAAGCTAACCAGAGGGGGGTGAATGGTTGGTATATCCAATAACCCAAACTTTTAGCGGAAATAAAAGTTACCCTCGAATTGGACGGATTGCAGTCTGACCGAAGTAGTCGTGCCGGTCTGACCGCCTGGAAGCCACCGGTCTGACCGAGATTGGAACTCCGGTCTGACTGCCTGATCAGCTGCCGTCGCCTGAAGCCGCCGCCGGTCTGACCGCCCTTACGCCGCCGGTCTGACCGCCGGTGAGTTGCCGTTTAGACCGCCGAAACCCGGTGAAACACAAATTGAAGAACTCTCAAAGTAGATGACAACTTTATTACTTCTCTCTGTGTTTACAAAGTGCACCAACAGCACTCCTTACAAAAATCTCGACTAAACTCGAAACCCTAACTAAACTAGCAACTCAATTGCTCTCAAAAGCAATACAGGGAAGCCTCACGCCCCCCCTCTATTTATACCCAAGGTAGGCAGTCTAAAGCCACGAACCAAACTCATACTAAGAGTCCTAAACACCATAGGAAACCCTCTCATACAAGAAACAAACTTTACATAACCAATCGTACCAAATTTGGACTCCTTTCAAATTCGACTCCACATCCCATACGCACACAATACCTCCATCGTATGCCATATGGAATCTTCACCAACCACGTGCATCAACTCTAGCCTTAGTATCCCGCATGATATCTGACCACCACGGACATCGTCTTACCACCAAGCCGACTCCCGGTCCATCACCGCAAATACTCTCCCGAGGCATCGAGTCACCTACACATGAAACAAACAAAGAAACCATATTCCGAGACCAAGCTATCTCCAACTTGACTCATTAGTAGCAAACAACAGTATTACATATGTACAGTATCCATCTAGAAGCCATAACCATAAAACAATCACGGATATCCAAAGAAACAACCCGAAACCGAAATTGACACAGCGTCGGCCGGACAGACCGCGGGCCTGGTCGGTCTGACCACTCGATCACCGCCAGTCTGATTGGCATACACAACCCGGTCGAACCGGTCACATAAAATAATAGTGAATCCGATCATCACCTGAAAATTGATTATCTCCAAAACCACTTCGACGATAATCTCCAAATATCAAAACCAATAATCACAGATGCCAATTGTTCATCACAGAATAAGAATCAAAACACACTCTGAACTTACAAAGGTGCTTGGATGAGGGGGACGCTAGACTTCCTTTCGGGATCGCGAAGCCGGGGAGGAAGGCCCCGAGGCCTAAGGTGGCCCAGAACGGCATTGCGCGGCCACCGGAGTTGGTAGAGGCAGCGGTGGCTCGGGAGCATGGTGGAACCGGTGCTTGGGCGGCTTTTCGGGGAAGTTGAGCAGTGACCGGTGTGTGGCGCGGAGCAGCGAGGCTGACGGTGGTGGCGACGGCTAGGTCGGCGCTAACGCGCGGCTGGAATTAGCAGCGACGAAGGAGAGAGAAGACGATCGTGGAAATGGTGGTTTGGGGGCACGGCGAGCTCGGGAAATTGGGGAAAAGAGTAGAGTATGACACAGGGAGTGATTTTATATGCACGGGAGAGAAAGATCGAATCGGATGCGGCGGGATTCGGAGAGGAAAAAAGTAGGATTTATCCTGAGTTCGTCGGGATAAGAACGGAGTCAAAATTCGTGGGATAGAGCATGAATTGTTGGGGATTTCCTGGCGATAAGGTAGAGGAGATTGAGAGGATTCCGTTTCCGCAACTAATTTGAAATGAGAGGCAACGGAGCGGTCGGATTTGGTGGGGGAGGCGGTGCTGCAAGCGCATGGCACGGGAGGGAGACCGGCTAGAGGTTGAAGGAGCGCCCGACAGGTGGGCCCCACCTATCGGTGGCTCGGGAGAGAGGAGGGAGGTGAAGAGAACTTTGTGGCAAGGTAGGAGCAAACGGGCCGAGCGAGCGACCGGGCCGAGGGAGAGGGAAGAGGGAGGAAGAAGGCGGCCCGAGAGAGAGAGAGAGAGTTAGGCTGCATGCCAGGGGCGGGTGAGCACACCGAAGGTCCCTCGACTTGTCATCGGGATATAAAAACATCCTCGAACCGCAAAACAGATATGCGGGGTCACTTAACTATACAAAACTGGTCACCCGAGATCCTTCGGTGGTTTTGACCCTAGTTTTGGTCTACGTGGCAGCTGAGTCAGCGTGGGTCCCACATGTCCGGTGCCCACGTCACCCTCTCTCTTTCCCCTCTTCTCTCCCTTCCTCATCTCTCTCTCACTTCTCTACAGCTGGCCGGGGCGAGGCGGGAGGGCGGCGCCGCGACGGCCGCCGGCAGAGGCGGCGTGCGAGCGCGGCGGCTTCTCCAATTTCTCCGCCTCCTCGTCCCGCTCGACGATGTGGAAGCGCTTGTGTCGTTGCGCGCACCAGCGAACGCGTCGGCCATGTCATCAGCGCCGGCGACACGTACGCGTGGTGGGACGCGGCGGTGGGGCGCCGTGCGCTCGCGGAGAAGTACCGGCTGTGGCGCGGCTCTCGTCCCAGAGGCAGAACTTGGCGCGGCTCTCGTCCCACCGGTCGCTGCGGACCCGGCCACCTCCCACGTCGATGACGGCGAGCTCCTTTCCCTTGTCGCGGGCAGAGAGGATGGCGAGGCCGGTGCTGAGCTGCGCGGTGATGCCGGACACGGCCATCTCCATGTGGACAGCCTCTGCCGCAGCCACAATCCTGGGCAAATTCAAGAAGACCCTACGAAATACAGATTTTGCACAGGCAAGGCTATCCAGTTAAAGAAGCCTTACTTCCACCATACGAGCCCCCGAAGAGCACGATCGGGCTGCCTTCTGATGACAATTCTTCTTGAGGTCAGTGAGCAATACAGCATAATCAGCAAGCGCTTGCTTGGCGGTGAGATACGCCAAGTATTGGAATTGTTGTAAGCTTTATCCTTGCTGCCGAATGGCATAGTAGCGATGCTGCGGAGAACAAGTAAACAGGATCGGATCTTGCAGATCAGCGCACACCCAAGGAAGAACACTCACTGGTGCAAAGTGAGGGATAAATTTGCCTCGGCGAAGACGTCGAGAGCGGCGAAGCGCGGGGCCGCTTCCCAGACGAGGCCTGAGTTGGCGGCGAACCAGGCGATGCCCCCCTCGTTGCTGCAGTAGAAGAAGATGGGCCCGCTGGCGCCGGCCCACCCGCCGCCGCGGCCGACCAGGTACCGCTGCTGGAAGAACCCCACCCTCTCCTCCTCTAGGAGGCTGAAGTGGTCCAGCCGCTGCCGGAAGTAGTGCGTCTCGTAGTCGTACCCTCTCACCGCTTCTTCGGCCCCCACCACCCCACGCCGCGGCCACGCGTGGGGCACTGGGAAGCGGGGAGGCGCCCTCGCCACGGCCGACGCAATGACCGCGAGGAGGCCGAGGATTAGGAGGAGGAGAGGGAGCGGACGCATGGCCGCTTACCCGCCGGCGCCGCCCTCCCGCCTCGCCCCGGCCAGCTGCAGAGAAGTGAGAGAAAGAGAGATGAGGAAGGGAGAGAAGAGGGGAAAGAGAGAGGGTGACGTGGAGACCTGACATGTGGGACCCACGTGGGTCCCACGCTGACTCCGTTGCCACATAGACCAAAAACCTAGTTCGAGGACGTTTTTTTATCTCGACGACAAGTTGAGGGACCTTCGGTGTACATTTTCCGACACGGGAGGGAAAGGAGACTTGGTCCGAAAGCGGCCCAAGGATAAGGAAGAAGATTTTTTTTGTTTTTCAATTTATTTTAATTGATTGAATAAACTTTGTGATATTAAAATTAGATACGAGCTCCGAAAATTCACGAAAAATTTCATAGAATACACTAAAATATTTCCGGTCATGATGCATTATTTAATATAATTTCATAGAATTCCTTTAACTTTTAATATAATTTCTAGAAATATAGTATTTAATGATTTTTAATCCCGAACGAAAATCGGGGTGTGACAAGAATGAAGTATGGTTTGTTATTTGTTGACTTAGTACTCCATAATACTGCCTGAATTGAAATGTATGGTGAACTGAAATAAGATATGCTTAGTGTTGTCGTAGTTTTTTTTGCGACTATTTGTCCTTGTGATTAAGGTTGTCTTTCCTCGCTGTACTGCCTATAAGTCTCCCAAGCCTGAGAAAATAAGGAAAGTGATAGCAGCCGAGAAATTGACCAAGTTTAAAGCCTGAGAAATGATCTTTGAATTGTTAAAAATACTTCCAGTGCTCAAATAATTTCAAGAAAAATCTTGAACATACTCAGACACTCTAAGTATTTAGAAAAATTATAAATAGATCATTTAATAATTAATTCATTATTTAAATAGTTAGTGAAATGTTTTTTGTATAATTAGAATTAGTAATTGAGCTCTGAAAAATCCAAAAAAAATCCAGAGAGTATAATTAATTACGGAGAATTTAATAAAATAAAATCTAGCCATGCTTTATATTTAGGAAATTTTATTTCCCACATTTAACTTCACTTGTAAATTAATGAACATTTAATGTAAATTCTATAAATACTTTACTAAATAATTTATATATTCTAAAACAAAAATTAGGATGTGACAAGAGACCAACAGATGATCGACACAGTGGACAGTGCTATGGCCTTGTTGAAAGCAGCAAGAGGAATTAAATATGCTTGTGAGCGCACACATGCACGACATACATATAGTTGAGACCAACAGATGGATCGACTATAGGTCGCCCCATATGGTCATCAATTTATTGGAGATAAAAATTAACAAAACATGGCCATAACTTGAAGCAAAACAAAATATGCTTATGAATGACATTCAGCCGGTAGCAATGCGAGCATGTTGTTTTAGGCTTGTCCTTGTTCCATCTTAGCAAGAACTCCCATTTCATCCATCTTAGCAACAACTGTCAAATTAAAATATGAAAATCCCATTAGCGCATGAGTTAATTTTGTAGTGGAAGTAGAGTATAAGTTGTCTTCATGTTGCAGGATATATGCCTGAAGTTGTGAGATGGGAAGTGAAGTCAACAAAGTACATTGACGAAAATGCATGGAAGGCAACACATATGTATTTCTCCACGATATGTTACAAAGTTTATATGTACATATAACAAATGCATAGAATAGAGTGACTTTAGTGAATTTACCAGAATCGGTTAGAGTACATGGGAAACAACAAGTATTCTTGCAGACTGTGTCGGAGCCACCAGCAGCAATACAACCATAACAGCATGCTTTTGCCCGGGCGGATATGCAGCAGTCGCACTGCGCCGCGTTAGCGGAGTCGACAATGAGGCTCAAGATGACCAGGCACATGATCACCATCAAAGTGGTAGTCCTCTTTCCCTCCATTGCCTCCTGCTGTTGCTGCTACCTTCCTTGGTTACCTAGCTATGTTTCTTAGTTTTGTGTTGAGAGGTGATTCTTGAAAGGAAGTTGTTGCTGCTATTTATAGGCAGATGCGTTACGATATATTATTTTTTCGGTGCAAATGGGTCGTCTGGTATGGATAAGGTGCGAATGGCTACCTACTTGTATAGTATGCCTCCATTGCATGTATGTATACTATGCATGTATACAGTTGATGGATGTACATGTTTGTTGCACAATCTCTGAACAAACTCTTTATATCTAGGACCTGTTTGGGGGAGTTTTAGATTCTGAGAAGCAGCTGTTTGGTAACCAGCTTCTGAGAATCTGGAAAAGCTCTGAAACCTAACTTCTCCAGCTTCTGGCTTCTTAGTTCATTTTTTAGAATCTGTAACTACAGATTCTCAGAAGCTGTGGACTGTTTGGGGCAGCTTCTAGCGGAAGCAGCTTTTGGGTAAAGCTGCAGCTGGGACAAACTCCCCCAAACAGATCCCTAGTCTTGCTTACAAGGTAATTTTACATTTGCACGTTTCCACCGATGGGCAGAAGAGAAGATTTTCGGATACACTTGGCTCTTTCCCGTCAAATGAACGTAAAAGGCAATGAGTAACATTGTTTTAAGCGTACAATGGAGTAGTCCTACATAAGATAACTTAGTTATGTTTGTAGCATACTTTGGAGTAGTAGACGAGTTAGTACCATGGCTGGCTTGCATGCCATGTGAGTCTATGTTAGTTTAGTTAGTCTCCTTAATGTGAGTTAGTGACCGAATAGGCTTAGAAATGGTATTTTTCTAGGTCTAGCTAGCTTGCCTATCCAGGTTGATGTGTGTATATTATCGCACAAGGTCGAGAGTTTCTTGACAATTCGATACTGTACTTCTTACAAATACTACCTCCGTTTCTATGAATAACACGCATGCACGTTTTTGACTGAAAGAATTGAGAAACAAAGAATAAATCTTATATTTAGTAATTGGAGGCACCAATAAATCTTCCACGTTAGTTAATTGATGTCACATAATTTCTCTAGCCTGTGCAAGTGCACGAGTTGATGACTAGTAATACATAATTAGAATTGTTGTATTCGTATTGAAAAACACTTTGTAATGATGCTAATTTTCTATCAATCATCTTTGTAAATTTAAACTAATTCTCGATCAAAGATAAATCTTAAAATACATGCGCGCCATATTTATTAGAATGGATGGGGGTATGTTGATACCAATGAATCTTATTCATATCCAACTACCGCTCGATGCCCTTGTTTAACTAAAACTGCAAGAAGCGTGTAGCACGAGTTCGAAAAAAAAAAGCGTGCAGCATGAGAGCCTTTATTTAATGTGTTAGGGCCTAGTTAGTTCGCGAAAAGAAAAAATTTTGGGTGTTACATCGGATGTTTGACCAGATATCGGAAGGGGTTTTCGGAAATGAATGAAAAAACTAATTTCATAACTCGCCTAGAAACCGCGAGACGAATCTTTTGAGCCTAATTAATCGGTCATTAGCACATGTAGATTACTGTAGCACTTATGGCTAATCATGGACAATTAGGCTCAAAAATTCGTCTTATGATTTCCATGCAAGCTATGCAATTAGTTTTTTATTTTATCTATATTTAATACTCAATGTATATGTCCAATGATTCGATATGACTTTTTAGGAAAAAAATTGGGAACTAATCAAGCCCTAACTCCAGAGGCCAGGCCTTTGGGTATGGGACTCTACTATCACTCATTGCTGCCGTTAATGCCTTTTATCTCCTGCTTGCATTGTCACGTCCCTTTTCTTCCAGATCCCTCCCGAAGTCCTTCCTATTGAGGTGAAATTGCCACTACAGGTTTAGGGTGTGTTTAGTTCACGTCAAAATTGAAAGTTTGGTTGAAATTGAAACGATGTGACGGAAAAACTAAAAGTTTATATGTAGAAAAATTTTGATGCGATAAAAAATTTAAAAATTTGAAGAAAAAGTTTGGAAGTAAACTCAGCCTTACACTTATTCCTTGCAGTTTACTGGTCTTGTTTGTTTCAAGAACCATTGCCCAGCAGTCACAGAAATAATCTGGTGAATAATCAATTTCGTGCTACCGTCCATACGAATCTTTTCAAGGGTTTTTTTAAGTAGGGTTGAAAACGGTAGCGGTAATTACCGGCCGACCGGGCTACCGCAACCGAATTTGACCGACCGAACGCTGCGGAAACGGTAAATGTCGGAATCGGAAACGGAAACGGTAAAAAATATGGAAATGATATCGGAAATGGTTTGGTAATTTACCGACCGTTTTGTGCGGTTACCGTATTATACCGGTAATTACCGTATATATACTCCGGTAAATTACCGTTTTACAAACATCCCAGGCTAGAGTCCAAGTTATTTTTCTTTGGCCCATTTTCTCAGCCCAACAATAACCCTAAATTGATAAAATCCATAACCCTAGAGCTCCTCGACTGCTCAGCTGCTCCGACTCCAACTAGCGCCGTCGTACTCGTACCGTCGTACGCATCGGCGACACGGAGCCACCAACGCAGCGGCGCGGCGGCGCGGCGTCGCCAAGGGGACGGCGCGGTGGCACGGCGGCGCCAAGGGGGCGGCGCGGCGGCGCGGCGGTGCGGCGGCTCCAACATAGCGTCAGCTCCCGTCCGTTCCCAACCCTCCTGTCCCCCAGAGACGATGGCGCCAGCCGACGAAGCTTCGTCACGACGTCGCGTCCTGTTGGGGCCGCCCCCACCACCTCACGGCAGCAATGCCTCTAGCACGCCGTCGGGGAGCTTGCTGGCCGGCTTAGCCTCTGCTAGTCCAGGTGAAAAACTCCTTATGAATTTGATTGCTATGTGATGGCTTGTTTTTTCATGTTGGATGTGCCAACCACATTATGAATTTGATTGCTAAAGATGGTTTGCAAGAAATAGCAACAACAATTCAGAACATTAGATTGTTTGTGATATCTGTAAAGAACTCAACGGTGCAGTGGGAGGAGTTCTTGAAGTGTGCTTCTGAGTGTGAATTGGACACAACCAGAGGACTCTCAACCGATTGTTGTACAAGATGGAATGCAACTTATATGATGTTGAGGGATGCTTTGTATTATAAGAAAGCTTTTCAGAGGCTTACAAGTAAGGAACGTCGCAAGTATGAGAGCATATGCCCTCTCCCTGAACAATGGGAAAAAGCAAGTAAAGTATGTATGTGCCTGAAAAAATTCAGTGATCTTACCAATCTATTCTCTGGTATTTTATATCCTACAGGAAACTTATTTTACAGAGGATTTTGTGAAATTAAGCTGTTGCTTACGTCTTGGAGTAGAGGCAATGATACCATGGTTAAGAACATGGCAGCATCTATGAATACTAAGTTTGACAAATATTGGAAGAAGTCAAACACTGCTCTTGTTGTTGCAAGCTTTCTTGATCCTAGATTCAAGACAATAATTGTTCATTTCTACATGAAAAAGTTTTATGGTGATTTGTTTCAGGTTAAGTTTGATGAATTTCTCTCTACCATAATGACCATGTATGATTTTTATGTTGCTGCTGCACCCCCTCCAAATAGTAATGCACCTCAATCTAGCAATGAACCAGCTGTAGAAGAAGATGCAAATGATTTTGATAGTGAACTTGACAAGTACCTATATAAGAAGCAAACAAACCAATCTCAGATTGTTGGGAATGATCTGGAGAAATACTTGGCAGAAGAACATTTACTACTTGACAAAGCCAGTGAGAATACATTTGATATTTTATTATGGTGGAAGGACAATGCAGATGTTTATCCTGTTCTCTCTTTGCTTGCTTGTGATGTTCTTGCAATGCAAGTGTCAACTGTTGCTTCTGAATCTGCCTTTAGTGCTGGTGGCCGTGTCATTGATCCATATCGTAGCCGCCTTGATCCTGAGATTGTTGAAGCATTGATATGTACCAAAGACTGGATAGTTGCTGCAAGAAAAGGTGAAAAAAAATTAAATCCTTCATTTTCTTTGCATGTAGGTGTAACAGATCAGAACTACCTTGTTGATTTATCTCTATTTGAACTTTGCAGAACGTAAGAATGTTGCGTCAATTGTGACTGATCTTGATGTCACAGAGTTACTTGCTGAAACATTAATGGTTGAGGTGAGTACAGATCAGTTTGTTTCTTTGCTAGCAATCTAAATTTAAGAATTAATGCTAGTTATTTACGTTATGAATTATGTTCATTGGGCTGAAATTACATTGCAACATTATAGGTGGAAGAATATATGGACTCTGATGATTGATTGAGGACTTGGGGAATAATTCAAGAATATGCCCATGCTTTGAGTCTATGGGACTATGGCAAATTTATGTAATGTACTAATGTGAGACCCGGTGATTGTTATCCTGTCCAACAATATTATTGTGGTTCTGTGGTTATGGTTCTAGTGGACTTGCTATGTTGTATGTATTTCTGTTGAATGGAGTGAGTATGAACTTTTGTTCTGCTCAAGCAATCATTCTATTGCTAGCTAGCTGTTATTGTTCGATGTTTCCGACAGTAATTATCGACTTCCGATCGATACCGACATGTTTCCGATTGAATAATTCCATTTTTGATTTATACCGATATTTCCGTTATCGTTTCCGTTACCGGCTTACCGTTATCGATTCCGTTTCCGAAAAATAATATGGTTGCGGTAATGGTTTAGGGTGTTTCCCGATCGTTTCCGACCGTTTTCACCCCTATTTTTAAGTATTCTAGGCCCTGTTTAGATCGCAACTTAAAATTTTTCACCCTGTCACATCGAACGTTTAAACATTTACATAAAATATTAAATATAGAGTAAAGTCCATCACCGATCCCTAAACTTGTACTGCTGTGTCATCCCGGTCCCTAAACTCGCAAATCAACTGTTCAGATCCTTAACTTGTTCGACTATGTCATTCCAGTTTCTAAACTTGCAAATCACTCGTTTAGATCCTCCAACTTGTTCAGTTGTGTCACTCGGTCCCTAAACAGGACGGTCTAAAAACTTTATATCAAAAAATAATTCATAACTTTTTCACGTGAACTCTAATGAAGACAAACTTTATATCAAAATTGTAGCCCTCGACGAGACCTACAACTTTTTAGATGAAAAGTTTTTGAATTAAAACTATTTAGGGTCCCAAAATATTGTTGCATGTTTATAGATTTTGAAATTTTAATTTTAAAATTATATTTTGGGAAAAAAATGACTTAAAATAAAAAAAAATCAACTACAAAGTTGTAGATCGCGTCGAGGGCTACAAGTTTAATATAAAGTTTGTCTTTATTAGAGTTCACATGAAAAAGTTATGAATCATTTTTAAATATAAAGTCTTTAGACCGTCCTATTTGACACAGATGATATTTAAATCCAAGTTTAGGGACCGGGGTGGCATAACTAAACAAGTTGGAGGACCTAAACGAGTGATCTGTAAGTTTAGGGACCGGGATGACACAGTCGAATAAATTTGAGCACCTGGATGACACAGCGGTATAAGTTTAGGGACCAATGATGGACTTTACTAATTGCACAGATTGTGACTAATTTACGAGACGAATCTTTTAACCTTAATTGCTTCATGATTTGATGATGTGGTGCTACAATAAATATTTACTAATGACGGATTAATTAGGCTTAATAAATTCGTCTCGCGGTTTACTGACAGATTCTGTAATTAGTTTTTTTATTAGTACCCAAATACCCTATCGGACACTCTATATAATAACCGATGTGGCACGTCAAAACTTTATGAGTCTTAATCTAAACAAGCCCTAGTTGCCTTCCGCCCTCTTATCTACTTTACACCTAGTATGCAGTAAAACGATGGCATCAAAGTACAGCCATGGATGGGACAAGCTCAGCCTGGCTGGTTCTGCCGTGTCTGGCCATCTTGTAGTAGCAATGGGAATAGCAGTATAGTACTACTACCACTCCATGTATAGTTGTTCAAAAAATGCAGGAACGCCTGCATGGGTCCATTTACTGCGAAATGTTGTCCACTCCGTATTTCTAAAATGTTGTCCACTCCGCATACGCTGCTATGCCCATTGCTACTACAAGATGGCCAGGCAGGAACGGACTTGTAACAGCAGAACCAGCAGCGCTGAGCTTGTCCCATCCATGGCTGTACTTTGATGCCATAGTTTTACTGCAGAGATCTTTGATGAAAACAGATAAGAGGATGGCAGGCAACTAGGAGGTGTGTTTAGATTAGGGGTGTAAAGTTTTAGCGTGTCACATTGGGTACTATACAGAGTGTTACCTGGGATGTATGGATACAAATAAAAAAACTAATTATAAAATCCATCAATAAACCTCGAGATAAATTTATTAAGCCTAATTAATCCGTCATTAGTAAATATTTACTGTAGCACCACATTGTTAAATCATGGAGCAATTAAGCTTAAAAGATTCGTCTCGCAAATTAGTCACAATCTGTGCAATTAGTTATTTTTAAGCCTATATTTAATACTTTATACAAGTGTTCAAACGTTTGATGTGATAGGGTGAAAAATAGGGTGGGATCTAAATAGGTCCTAGAGTACTTAAAAAAACCCTTGAAAAATTCGTATGGACGGTAGCACGAAATTGATTATTCGCCAGATTATTGCTGTGACTCTGTTGGGCAATGGTTCTCGAAGCAAACAAGACCAGTAAAGTGCAAAGAATAATTGTAAACTTGTAATGGCAATTTCACCTTCCTGGGAATATCACCTCAATAGGAAGGACTTGGGGAGGGATCTGGAAGAAAAGGGACGTGACAATGCAAGCAGGAGATAAACTCATAAAAGGCCAAGATCAATCTGAGCATGGACTTGGTCCCAGCTTTTAATTAAAGGAGGAGCGCTATACATACGATTTTGTGTCTTTACGATTTTCGTACAAAGTAACGCTTCTCCTTTTATCTCTATCTCTATCTCGACTTCTTAATAAAAAAAATAAGAGGTGCTTCATTCGTCCGTCAAAAAAACCAGACAAAAAAAACCAAATTTGTCCATAAAAAAAACCGTGCGGAATAAAAGGAGAAAAAACAAACCTGTCCGATTAAAAGGGCGAAAAAACCAAATCTATCCGATCCAGAAAAAACCGGGTGAAAAAAAAACCTAAACCTGTCTGACCAAAAATATGGGAAAAAAAAGAAAAAAAAAATCAGATTTGTACGAATCCGACTCCGGGTAAAAAGGACGAAAATAATAATTAAAAAAAGAATATGTTCGATTCTGTCTAAAAAATCCAACTCTATATCCGATTCCCCCTTAAAAACGAAAAATAAAAGTCACTTCTCCTCTAGGCGGATTGGAGATCTGTTTACAAAAACGGAACCTACATGTTAAACAAAAACGGAACCTACGTGTCGAGAGCATTCTATTTTTATATGATTTTAATTTTTGGGTATATACTTTTGCATTTGAGTCCATGTTTTTTTATATTTACATTTAAATCCCTATAATCTTGCAATAAGATATTTGAGGTCGTTTTTTAAAAAAATAAAAGGGAGATAAGAAAAGCAGAAAGGTGCATAAAAAGAAAAAGAAAAGCCGCAAAAAAATAAAGGAAAAAAGAAAAACAACAACAACAAAAGTATTTTCCCCTAACTGGCAAAAAAAAACAATAGATCCGAACAAAAAAAATCCTATTTCTATAAAAGGCAATCAAAAAGTGGTGAAAAAAAAAGCTAGATCCAATTCCTTTAAAAACGGAAAAAAAGTCTGATTCCTATAAAGGCGAAAAAAATCTGAAAAAAACATCAAAAAAAAGTTCATCCGATTCTCTAAGAAAGTAGCAAAAAAATGGTTCGTAAAAAATAAAAAGCTGGTTCGTATGAATTAAAAAATGCACGCGAGAAAAAAAATAGAATGGGTGAAACAAAGTCTGATTTCTAATCAGTAAATATCTCTTCTCTATCTCTAAGCTAATCTAACTATTTAAAAAGAGAAAATGCATGAGAAAATAAAAACGGTTCAAACAAAACACGTGAGAAAAAGTCAGAAAAAAGCGCAAAAAAAACACTCTAAAAAGGTTTTCCATCTTCCATAAAAAAATAAAAAAACATGCGAGAAAAGTTATTTCCATCGTCGATAAATTTTTTAAAAAAAATATGCGAGGAAAAAACTGCCAGAAAAACGTGCCATTTCTAAAAAATGGTTTGAGAAAACCTCGCAAGAAAAAAAAACACCGTCTATTAAAAACAAATCGCTCTAAAAAAACTATCGGAAAAACGCTATGAATCCATCAATTTTTTGCCATCTACTACACGGCTTTTATTTCGTCATATATTCTCCTGTGTTGGAAAAAAGAACATTCAAAAATACAAGAATAAAACGCGCGAGAAAATAATTGTCTGAAAAAATAGGTGGAGAAAAATATGGTTTTCGTCGTCAGTAAAAAAAGCAAAAGAAAACATGCTAAGAAAAAGTATTAGAAAGAAATGCGCCATTTCTAAAAAATGGTTAGAGAAAATCGCGAACACCGTTTATAAAAAAAGCCGCTCATTAAAATACAAACATTGTCATTGAAATTATTATGCATGAAAAACATATATTATCATTAGAATTTTTTCACCCGTTGCAACGCATGGGCATTTTTGCTAGTTAATTAAAGGTTTCACGCAGCAGGATCTGGTCTCCCAACACAGAAATAAGTTCCTCTGATCCTCTCCATCATCGAGCCCATACCCAAAGCCCATGCTCATCACGTCTTCTTGCCTGTCATCGTATACGTATTAGCGGCACCGGCATGCACAGGGACCATAATTAAGCACTTCTGTTCTCTCTGTGTCCCATAGCCAACCATCGATGCGTCATCATGTGTTGTTAGAAATCGATCGACAGTGAAATGAACAAATATAATCAGGAAGAAGAAGCAGTGAAATTTACTCTACATCCATGCCAAGGTTGGAAAGCAGATGATTTTGATAGATAATTCGGTGTTGAATAGTGTGTTGTGCTTTTAAAATTTTCAGCATGTTTTTTTAGCCTTAAAAGAAAATAGCCTATTCGTCTCCATTACTGAAACTGGTCAATTAAAAATGATGACATATTTTGCAAAGCAAGATTTTAAATTAAATCCATATCTATATACTATCTACAAAGGTATAACCCACTGCATTTTAAACCAATGTCATATACATCATCATTCATTAGCAATTATTATATTTTAAATCTCATGCAAACATACTATAGCATCTATATTTTATTATATTTAAAGCTTTAAAATACAAGCATGCTAAATCAGCATCCCACACAATTTACATAATATTTCAACATATATCTCTCCATCATTTTCTACAATATCCTATATTTGCATAGTTCCTCCCCACTTAGTTAATATTTTCTATCCTGTCTTATTAAACCATATCACATCCTAATTGTTTCTAGCCTTTAGATGGTTAATCTATAATTCAAATTATTTCACTCATTTTCTTCACTCATGAAAATCCACATCATCTTACTTTTAATTCTGAATTATCAATCTATATACTATTTAAATTAATCTAAACTACATTAAGTTGGATTATAGCCTTTTCCAATCCAATAATATAAATTCTATAAGCTTACGTCATCTAGCTATATTCCACGTTATTTCTACTATTATTATACTATAAACTCTCAAAATAACGTGTGAGGTTTTATCCAGTTAAAAATGCAAGCATTACTTGGTCTTAGACATTACACGGGTAATGAAAAGGAGAGTCTAGTGTGCCGAAGAAGATGTTTCTCAGGCCAAAAGAAATCGAGCAAATAAAATCACCGTATATTTTTCGTATGCTAACTGGGCTAGTTTTCTTACAGATCGGCAGCTTCTAGGTTGCATGAGCTCCTGGATTTTAGCATGTGCCCTAGCTTGACCCCTTCCGTCTGCGCCGTATGCGTTTGATCGTACTACGATCGTTAAGGAAAAGTCGTACGCACAGCATTTTCCTAAACAAAGGCATTAACGGCAGCAATGAGTGATAGTAGAGTCCCATACCCAAAGGCCTGGCCTGACCAGGAAACCCATCAGAGCCAACTGCACCATCCCTATCCAGAAAGGCCTGCTTCCCCCACAGGCCACACCCACCTGACAATGATGTCCAACCACAACCGTAGGTTCCAGCCCAACAATCCAATCTTATGGACAATAATAATCTTATACTGGATATCATGCAGGATACTAACATATTAAATAAAGGCTCTCGAGCTACACGCTTTATTTTTTTGAACCCGCTAACAATGATGTCCAACCACAACCGCAGGGTTCCAGCCCAACAATCCAATCTTATGGACAATAATAATCTTGTACTGGACATCATGCAGGATACTAACACATTAAATAAAGGCTCTCGAGCTACACGCTTTATTTTTTTGAACCCGTGCGACAAGCTTCTTGCAGCTGTAGTTAAACAAGGGCATCGAGCGGTATAAGATTCATTGGCACCAATATACCCCCGTCCATTCCAATAAATATGGCGAGTATGTATTTTAAGATTTATCTTTGACCGAGAATTATTTTAAATTTACAAAGATTATTGATAGCAAATTAGCATCATTACAAAGTGTTTTTCAATACGAATACAACAACTCTAATTATGTATTACTAGTTATCAACCCATGCACTTGCACGGGATGGAAAAATTATGTGACCTCAATTAACTAACGTGGAAGCTTTATTGGTGCCTCCAATTACTAAATATAAGATTTATTATTTGTTTCTCAATTCTTTCGGTAAAAAACGTGCATGCGTGTTATTCGTAGAAATGGAGGTAGTATTTATAAGAAGTACAATACCGAACTGTCAAGAAACTCCCGAGCTTGTGCGATAATATACATACACCAACCTGGATAGGCAAGCTACCTAGACCTAGAAAAATACCATTTATAAATCTATTCAGTCACTAACTCACATTGGGAGACTAACTAAACTAGTATAGACTCACATGGCATGCAAGCCAGCCATGGTACTAACTCGTCTGCTACTCCATAGTACGCTACAAACACAACTAAGTTATCTTATGTAGGAATACTCCATAGTACGCTTAAAACAATGTTACTCATTGCTTTTAACCTTCATTTGACGGGTAAGAGCCAAGTGTATCCGAAAATCTTCTCTTCTGCCCATCGATGGAAATGTGCAAATGTAAAATTACTTAGTAAGCAAGACTAGATATGAATAATTTTTTTAGAGATTGTGCAACAAACATGTACATCCATCAACTGTATACATGCATAGGATACATACATACATACAATGGAGGTATACTATACAAGTAGGCAGCCATTCGCACCTTATCCATACCAGGACGACCCATTTGCACCGAAAAAATAATATATCGTAACGCATCTGCCTATAAATAGCAGCAACAACTTCCTTTCAAGAATCACCTCTCAATACAAAACTAAGAAACATAGCTAGGTAACCAAGGAAGGTAGCAGCAACAGCAGGAGGCAATGGAGGGAAAGAGGACTACGGCTTTGATGGTGATCATGTGCCTGGTCATCTTGAGCTTCACTGTCGACTCCGCTAACGCGGCGCAGTGCGACTGCTGCATATCCTCTCGGGCAAAAGCATGCTGTTTTGCTTGTATTGCTGCTGGTGGCCCCGACACAGTCTGCAAGAACACTTGTTGTTTCCCATGTACTCTGACCGAATCTGGTAAATTCACTAAAGTCACTCTATTCTATACATTTGTTATATGTACATATAAACTTTGTAGCATATCGTGGACTAATACATATGTGTTGCCTTCCATGCATTTTCGTCAATGTACTTTGTTGACTTCACTTCCCATCTCACAACTTCAGGCATATATCCTACAACATGAAGACAACTTATACTCTACTTCCACTACAAAATAAACTCATGCGCTAATGGGATTTCCATATTTTAATTTGACAGTTGTTGCTAAGATGGACGAAATGGGAGTTCTTGCTAAGATGGAACAAGCACAAGCCTAAAACAACATGCTCGCACTGCTACCAGCCTGAATGCCATTCATAAGCATATGTTGTTTTGCTTCAAGTTATGGCAAAGCTATGTTAATGTTTATCTCCAATAAATTGATGACCATATGGGACGACCTATAGTCGATCCATCTGTTGGTCTCAACTATATGTATGTCGTGCATGTGTGCGTGTGTGTGCGCTCACAAGCATATTTAATTCCTCTTGCTGCTTTTAATAAAGCCATAGCACTGTCCATTGTGTCGATCATTTGTTGGTCTCTTGTCACATCCTAATTTTCGTTTCAGAATTTATAAATTATTTAATAAAGTATCTATAGAATTTACATTAAATATTCATTAATTTACAAGTGAATTTAAATGTGGGAAATAAAATTTTCTAAATATAAAACATGGCTGGATTTTATTTTTATCAAATTCTCCGTATTTAATTATACTCTCTGGAATTTTCTTGGATTTTTCAGAGCACAATTACTAATTCAAGTTATACAAAGAACATTTCACTAATTATTTAAATAATGAATTGATCATTAAATGATCTATTTATATTTTTTTATAATACTTAGTGTGTCCCTACTATGTTCAAGATTTTTCTTAAAATTATTTGAGCACTGGAATTATTTTTAACAATTCAAATATCATTTCATTTGTTAATTTAATTGGAAAAGTAATAAAAATCCTCCTCAGCTTGCGCCCTTTTTGGCCCATTCCCTCCTCCCCTCCCTCCCTTCCTCAGCTCGCAGCGGAAGCCTACTAAGCGTCCCCGCGCCACTGTTCATCTTCCAGCTCCAGCCGGAGTATACGCAAAAGAATTGCGTATCATTGTATTAAGACTTTGAAAGGAACAAAGTATTACAAGATTATAGCCCTGGGAGGCTATACTCAAGAAAAAAGAAAAACACACCACGTCACATGCCCACACGCCATCACACCATGAGGAAACACAGCCAAGAACAAGACCCTCCAAAACAATGCCTCCAAGAAGGTTACGACATACCAAGTGCTGCCACCACCCCCACCAAATCCAACCTCTCCGTTGCTCCTCTTTCCAAATTAATACTAGGAATGGATTCCCTGCAATCTCCTCTTTCTTTCACCTAAGAATCGGAGCAAATACCGTTGTATATCGCGTGGATTCCACGCGATTTCGAGCTCCGTTTTTCCAATGAACCCTAGCTTTTTCCGCCACCAAATCCTCTCGAGTCCAAGCCAGTCTCCTCCTCCTTAGGCTATAACTAGAGCCCCCTCCCTCTCCTCTCCCTCTCCTTTTTCAGCCGCCACCTCCCCTTTCTTCTGCAGTCGCCGGAAACCCCCTCCCCGCAACCACCTTCTCTCTCCGCCGATGGCTGCTGCTCCAGCCACCCTTAGCCACTGCATCAGTCACCTCTGCTCTGCGCCGTCATCATCCTCGGCATCACAGCGCCGAGCAGAAGCCCGGCCACCCCCTCGGTTGCTGCTGTTCCTCGCCAGAACGCCGCCGTCGTCGACGACCCCAGCCGCACCACCGCTTCGACGTCGCCGTCTGTCGTCGTTTCTCGTCGCGCCGCCCCTCAGTGAGCTCCCCTCGTTGTGTTCTTTCCTTCGTGCCCTCGGTTTGCACCGCCGTGCCCTAGGTCGTCGGCAATCATAGGGTCCGAGCCACCCACGGTGATGATGTCATCGATGACGTCATAAAGCCCCTTTGCCCTTTCAAAAATAAATCTTAATTGTGTCATAAATCGTAAATCCTTTTCTGTATAAGGCTAAAACCATATTAATCTTAGAAAATTCATATCTAATTTATTGTTAATCGGATTAATGTGGTTCAAGTTACAAAAGTTGTATAAAATAGAGGTTTATATGTTAAAATTATCTATAAATTGTGCTATAAATTTATTTAATCCTTTTAAATAGGCTTTAATTGGAATTAATCTTGTAAAATTCATAACTAATTAATATGAAGTCAGAATGAGCCGTTCAATTCTCTAAATTCATCTAAAATCATGATCTACATGTTTGTTTACTTTTAATGTACTGTTTATTTGGTTTTTATTAGTATTTTCCTCGTTTTGTGTGTTAGCTTGTTGTTTCCGGATGTTTTTTTTTCAAAATGATAAACCTTGAAAGTTCCTTATTTGATATAAATTCCTACCAAAGCCAAAAATATTATACATTACTGAAAATATATACACTTTGGTTACTTGTATTTCCATTGAACTTTGTCAATTTTTTTTACTTGTATAGATGCTTCTCATACTTTATGATCAAGATCATACACCCACATATGCTGAACTTCTATACTGGAAGCTAGCATCCATTTCATCCACTTTATCCTTTTCATCTCTTTTGTATCATCCACCAAATAAATACTCGACATTATTTGTGCTTCATTTTACTCGAAGTAAAATAAAAGGAGGAGAGTGGCTAAAAAAATAAGGAGAAAAGGGAGAAAAGGAATCTGTGGTCATACAAAAATATGGGTATAAACTCTCTCAAAATACTCTTCTGAAAAAAAGGGAAAAAGCTAGCCAAAAAGACTCTCTCTCAAATGCTTTCGAAAAGGGAGGAAGAGGTATACAAAAGAAGTAATAATGTTCATTCCATTTCTACCATATATTCCACACACTTTGCACAATCCTGATCTTAAGCGTGTGTTTGATGTCTGCTTTAGTTTAGATTTTTGACTTAGTAATAAATGTGAATGCAAGTATGCCACATTTGACCCCTACCAAACTCCACATATTTAACCTTAGAATAGGAATCAAAAAGTTATTCTTTTGGTGAGGAATTGTTAACAATAGAGTTTCGCATCAGATTTGGAGAAGAATGAAGAAGATCGAAGCGGATTTGGCGTGGAATCGAGTTGGATTTGGAGTCGGACTGTGCATCGGCTGGGTATCGTATCGGCTGAAAAACAGAGCCTGAGTTCATCAAGGTTGACGAGGCTAATGGCCGATATAGCCGATATGGTATGACTTGGGCTCGGCATGTGCCTAGATGGGGGCCGGCGATGCGCCCCGGCCGTTTGCGGAACGGCTTCAGCTTGTCCGCCTATTGGCTCGGGGCGTGGACTATTATCGGCCGTTTCGGTAGCCAAAGCCCGGGGGCCTCACGCATCCGGTACCCGTTGTCGGCGAACCGGTCACCGTGTGCCTCTGGCGCGCCCCTCGGGGTGCTGCGCTACAACAGCTGACAGGCTCCCCATCCGACCCGTCTTGAGACACGGACCAAGGAGTCTGACATGCCTACGAGTCGACGGGTTCTGGAACCTGGGATGCACAAGGAAGCTGACGAGTGAGAGGCCCTCGCGGGCCGCACCGCCGGCCGACCCTGATCTTCTGTAAAGGGTTTGAGTTGGAGCACGCCTATCGGGACCCGAACGATGGTCAACTAAGCCTGAGCGGGGCGAAGTCAAAGGAAACTCTGGTGGAGGCTCGAAGCGATACTGACGTGCAAATCATTCGTCTGACTTGGGTATAGGGCCGAAAGACTAATCGAACCATCTAGTAGGTGATTCCCTCCAAAGTTTCCCTCGGGATAGCTAGAAAGACCAATATCCAATGTCCATTGTTTCTCTCTCTCTCTCTCATGAAGAGAGAACAGAAACAATTTCTACCGTGACGAGCAAAGCTGCTCGAATTCCCATATATGATGGTAGGGGTTTTCCTAGTCTAAACCAGAGAAAGATTTCTCCATGAATTCGGAGAGAAATAATGGACATTGGATATTGGTCTTTCTAGCTATCCTGAGGGAAACTTCGGAGGGAACCAGCTACTAGATGGTTCGATTGGTCTCATCCCTATACCCAAGTCAGACAAACGATTTGTACGTCAGTATCGCTTCGAGCCTCCATCAGATTTTCCTCTGACTTCGCCCCGCTCAAGCATAATTCACCATCTTTCGGGTCCCGACAGGCGTGCTCCAATTCGAACCCTTCATAGAAGATCAGGGTTGGCCAGAGGTATGGCTCGCGAGGGCCTCCCACTTGTCAAATTCCTTGCGTATCCCAGGTTTCAAAACCCGTCGACTCGCATGCATGTCAGACTCCTTGGTCCGTGTTTCAAGATAGGTTGGATGGGGAGCCTGCAGGCCGTTGCAACGCAGTGCCCCGAGGGGCGCGGTGATCGGCTGCGCCGACGATGGCTACCGGAGGCGCGAGGCCCCCAGGCTTTGGCCGCCGGCGCAGCCAACAACAGTCCATGCCCCAAGCCAATTCGTAGACCAGCCGAAGCCGTTCCGCATACGGCCAGGGCGCATCGTCGGCCCTCATCTGCTTCTCTCCCGGCGATTTCAAGCACTCTTTGACTCTCTTTTCAATGTCATTTTCATCTTTCCCTCGTGGTGCTTGTTTGCTATCGATCTCTCGCTGTATTTAGCCTTGGACGGAGTTTACCGCCCGATTTGGGCTGCATTCCCAGACAACCCATCTCATTGACGCCGCCTCATGGGGCGACCGGGTCCATGCCGAATGGGGCTCTCACCCTCCCAGGTGCCCCTTTCCATGGGAGTTGGGCTCGGTCCGTCGTTGAGGACTCTAATCCAGACTACAATTCGGTTACTAGGGGAATCCTAGTAAGTTTCTTCTCCTCCGCTTATTTATATGCTTAAACTCAGCGGGTAGTCCCGCCTAACCTGGGATCACGGTCCGAGGCGTTCGCTCTCGGTGCGTTTGGGTCCTGAGGGGCCATCGCGCTGGCCGTGCGTCAGGGTGCACTACGACCTACAGCCAGCGTGAGCTGTCCACCATGCGTTGTGCCCGGCACGCTTCGTATGCAGCCCGAGCATTGGCCGGTGGGCTTGCGGGCCATTTAGTGGCCTCGTTCCCTTCTGCTCAGCCAACTCCAGAAGATGTACGGGCAGATTTCCTAATTGCTTTGCACCAATAGGCTAGTTGGTGTACTTGGCTACCCGTCTTTTCTAGCGCGGGAATAACATGGTACCATCAAATCTGGAATTTTAGAGCTGAGCTTGATGTTTTCCTTTTATTTTGAGTAAATAACACCCATGATACAAGAACTTGATAGGTGGATGCGATCTAGTGAAAAACTTGAAAATGAGTAAATTGGTACATGAACTTGGCAATCATGTGTATTTTAGTCAAAAACACTCTGATACATACCTTTGATTAATCCTGGTATTATAAGGTTAACTGCTAGATCGTTGACTCATGGGGTTCAATTTTGTGTTTTGCCATTATTGTCGCCCAAGACTATGAATATGTTGATTAGTCGAATCGCTCGAAAATTATGTTACTTTTGATAATCATATATTTTTCAGTTTTAAATCGATAAATTATTTTATTATTATAACTAAGAAATTATAAGAAATATATGCAGATCCTTGTGGAGATGGCCTGAGTGGCTTCTTTTTTATTTGGCATAAAAAGTATAGTGTGGAATATTGATATTTTAACCAAAATATACGCACTAGCCAAATTATTGCACATATATGCTAATTTTTTAAGTTCTTGCATTAGATCGCCCGCACCTACCAGTTGATGCAAGATACTCTTTTTTTAATCGTGGTTTATTTTTTAACATTTATTTTTAAGTTGCTAAAAACATATATTATTAGTTGTAGGCAAAACAATGACAATCGTTTTTATTTGTCTAAGTTAGAATAATTTACTCTTCAACCTTTATCCACAAGAAGAGTGATGATATTTGGGACCATCTGGAGAATGACTTAAAATAGAAACTGAATAGAGTGGTTAGACACTTGGCTATGCCTTTTATATAAATGATAAGAAACGTGACTAAAAATGTATTGCAAAATTCCACCAACCACAAAACCAGCAGGAAAATGGCCACCTGCCTCTGTTTTCCAAGCTTGGTCTACTAAAAAGCGTGGGCACAGAATTGACGGCCGATGAAATTAACCAAAACAACTGTACCAAAACTATCCCACGGTGCCTTGTCATCCAAATCTGAACCGATCCAATCAGCTGTGACAGGGCTCTCGTACTTTCAGGATGTACTCCCTCCTATTTTTTTAATAATATACGACACATATATTTAACTATCCATCTTATTAAAAAAAGTTAAACGAAGTTATCTAGAAGTATTAAACAACTGAGGGAGTAGCATGAAGCCATGGACGGACACATGACGTGTGACGGCTCACTTTACATGTACTCCCTCCGTTAAAAAAAAACAAACTCTGGGTTTCTGTGTCAACATTTGACTGTCCGTCTTATATAAATTTTTTTTATAATTAGTATTTTCATTGTTGTTAGATGATAAAACATGATTAATACTTTATGCGTGACTTATCTTTTTAATTTTTTTAAATAAGACGAACGGTCAAATATTGGATACGAAAACCAGAGTTTGCTTTTTTTGGACGGAGGGAGTAGGCTCGAAGCGAGGAATCAGCGTCGTCATGGGAGGTTAGGCGATATGGGTACAAACAACAAGTTGACAACTTAACCATAAAATTTGGCTCAGTACAGCGCAGCCCCATGCGTGCGTAGCTTTCTCCACGCACGCATGCCTGCCCCTTCTTCGGCAGGACGGTGGAGCTGTGCCAGTTTGGGAGTACACAGTTTGGGTTAATTTTGTTTGGTTTTTTGGCTTGGTCGCCATATGAAAAAAGTAGTCAATGCACAGCCCGTGCAACGGCAAGGTTTTTCAAGTTCACTTTGTGTTGTTTTCATCGACAAGGAATTAGGAATGGCTGGTTTAGGTTGCTACCAAAGCTTTGGTGAAACAGCAATAGTGTTCGATTGGGATTTGAATTGCTTATTATAATTTGGTAGGCCCTAATCAGTGGTTGGAGCCAGGAATCCTATAAATTATTTATTAGGAGAGCTGATAATGTTAGTTCTGTTTAAAAAATTGCTTACAAGCTGTACAATAATCTGTATTGAGAAAATCTCAAACCATGGGGGAGGAGGTCAAGCCTGGCCCTTGCTCACCTTTCCCTGTCTATTCCATTGGGCCTTAGCCCAGGTTTAGTAATGCTAATGCCCATGCATAATATCACATTGCCAAAATTTGGTTTTCTTTTTCTCTTTTTTTTTGCCAAAAATAGTTTTCTTTAATAGCAAACAAAACAAAGACTAAATATAATAGATTGTATTTTACCAAATTTTGGTAATTTCAGAACCTACTTAGGTTTTGGCATTATTTTTACAGGCCTATAATTAGGTTATAGGAATTCCAATCAAGAATTAGTACTCTCCGTTTAGTCATATCAGAACGAGGGTTTTGGTATCTACGAGCTAAGGACTAACTAACGATCTGTTGCTCTCTGTAATGGACTACATTATGCAGTATGCACTACTATGTGAAAAGTGATTTTTGCCAAGCAAATCCACACAAATTAATAATAAAAATTTTTTATGCATGTGAAGTTTAGATCGAGTGCACATGTCTATGCATCCTTCCATCCATTGATTTTTCAGAAAATTTCGCTTATCAGACTGTTTTTCATCAAATTATACAAAATCCACGGAGTGAGTATAGTTCAACTAGTTAGATAGGATGAGTGTATGCATATTGTGAGAAGGTGAGCGCCACTGTTTATAATATGTTTTAAAAAAGTTATATAAAATCTGACACTACTAAATCTAACGAGTAAAGCGATATACACCAATACACCATCACCAACCACACTTGTTTTGCGAGTTGCGACTTTGACTCTTTGGGCTCTCACCCTTGATGCTCTTTTAATTTGATGTTTGTTACTACCTCCTACTCCTCTTAATGGCATTGTCTCCATCTCATTATCATGTCAAGGACGCTAACATCAAATCCTAAACCTTAACTATATGAGCCGCCACTAGTGAGAGGTTGACAAAGATTGTAAAAGCAAAAGAAGAGGCTCATAATGTTTTAGAATGTCTTCCTCCTCATGGCAGCAGTGACAGTACTAGCTAGGTTTTTGTACCTATAGTGGGCATAGTGTCTAAACAGCTGAGGTCAATGGTGTCGGTGTCATTTGTGCATGGGGCTCAGGCTATTGTTAGATTCTGTGAGAAGTTGTGGGAGCGAGAATTATTAATAGTGGGCAACTGGGCATAGGAATGGCCAAGATGGTTGAAGGACTAGGTGATCGGAGGACTACATGGTCCAGCAGATCGAAAGCTAGGAGTCCATAATTTTGGATGAGTGCCAGTGAACCACCACAAGAACGGATGACGTGTCTCGAACGCAATAATTTCCACTGTTCATCGCTAGTTTACTACTCCCTCCATTAATATTATAACACGTTTTGAACCTTTTTCTAGTAATTTTTTTAAAGAAAATAAACCGACTTTATAGATAAATTTAGGGAACATATCTATATAATACCAAATTAGTTTCATTCAATCTAATATGAGGTATATATTTGTTTTCTGTTGAAAATTTGCTATGTTTTACAATAAATTTAGTTAAATTTAAATAAGTTTGACTATAAAAAAGTTAAAGTTATCTTATAATATGAAACTGAAAGAGTAATAATGAAAAAAAAAGTCTATTTTCAAATATAGCTTTATTTTGCTGCACAGGTGGTCTATAAAAAACTGCTTATGTAGTAAATGAGGAGGCCTGTGGCCATGAGCAATCTGAAAATCGATTTCTATAGACTTACGTTACCTAAAACGGCCGTATCTGAAAATAGGGTTTGGGACACGGACACACGGTCGTGACCGAGGTAGCCAATACCAGCCGAATCGAACAAGTGAGAAAAACGTTAAGTGGCCTCCGCACCCAACCCACCTTTCTCTATTCCCCTCTCCTTCAGCTCACCACCTGCATTTCTTTGTCTCCCTCCATCTCCTTTCTTCCTTTCCCTCCCCGCGCCCAGGACCTCAGGTGCTATTGAGGCTCTTGTAACCACTAGAGTAAAGGTCCTTTCGCTTGAAGATTTTTTAAAATGCAAAGTAACTTTTGGGAGTTTGTATAATTGATAACTTTTGCTTATTTTCAATCACTTTTTTTTCATTACGCGATGGCTAGCTCTCTGTTTTTTTATCTCCCTTATATCTTTTTTACTTTTATTTTTTTACCTTTTTTACTTATACGTTAATTTGGACTCGTATTTTTTCTCAGATTAAAATATATAAACAACCATTTTTGTCCTAGTTATCGTCTATCGAGAATACAAAATAAATGGATTTAAGCTTTAAAATTTACTTGGTAAGATACAGTGTAAGTTACGAAATTTATGGTAAAAAAATACATGTTAAAAAAAACTTAACTGTTGTTATAATGTGACATCGTTAATCCTTGACTAAATTTCATAAAATCATAACTGGTTAAGTTTTATAAAACTCTTAAGCTAATCGGGTTGCAGTTACATTGACGCGATCAACTGCACGGCCGGCCGCATGGTCGCACGGAACAGTGACCAAAGAAGACTACTGTACCTAGCTAGCTAGCCCCCTGTTCGCACGCACGCACGAGGATGGTTCGTCGCGCCGGCCAGCCAGCCAGGTAGCCCAGCACAAGCTCCGCGGCGTGCACGTCTCTGTGCCCTGTGCCCTGGCCCGCTTGCGGTGGCGGGCCCGTTGCTCGCCGTCGCCGCCGAAAGGCGAGCCGCGATAGGGACCAACTTGGCCAAATCTTAAATCTACGTCGGATCGAGGTGACCCGGCGCCTGACAGTCCTCGCAACGCACGGCGCCTTCCCGGCCTCTCTCTCTCTCTCCCCCTTTCCACGCATAGGCTTCCTATTTTTCAACCTTTCATCAATATTTTTTTTTCGAACCAGTCCACAACCGGAAATACTCTCCCCATTTTATATTACAGCTGTTTTTGACGTTTCTTCTAGTTATTTTTTTTAAAATGTTTAATCAAGTTTATATAAAGTTATAGCGATATTTTAATACAAAACGAACATAATATTCAAATATATTTATGTTATATTTAATGAAACTAATTATTATTATAGATGTTGCTAATTTTTTCTATAAATTTAATCAAATCTAAAGAAATTTGAGTACGAAAAAACTCAAGACGAATTATAATATGAAACTGAGGGAGCAACTAGAAATATATGTACACCACATCACGTAAATAATTCTAACGATAGAAATAGCTATATTATTTTTGATAGAAATAGCAAGGGAAAGAGTTATAATCTTATTGCAAAAAAAAGTAAATATATATAGCTTCTGCCAGGAAAAAAAAAGGCAGACAATCTTGAAATGTGACAAGAAATACGAGGAAACAAATATATCCACAATGCTGATCATTATGTCATGTGTGAAAGACTATTGTAAAATAAATCCCTTTAATATCCAACGTGGCACGACAACAATGTCAAGCGTGAAAGTATATACAAATTTTAGAAGATTACTCTAAAATATATCTTGTTTGGCATCCAACGTGGCATGGCAATAAACGATATAGCATGAGGAAGTATATGGTATGGTGCTCCTGGCCTATCTCTTCGACTTTTTTTTTCATTACACGATTGAAGCACACGCAACACATGCTTTAAAGATGAAAACCAGCGACACATCCATAATCTTAATAAAATTATGTTGAAAGTCCACCTACATATATGTAATATTCGTGGATATTAGAATTTGAACCTTGGTAGGTAGAGTCGTGCACCCACGACTCCACCATCACACCACTAGTGTTTTCCCTATCTCTTTGACCTCCATAGTATGTTATGGACAATACCGAGACATGAATAAGGCAATTAGGCCTGGGGGCTAAATATATATCGCATACCTATTAAAATTGCATAGAGTATAGGATAAAAGGGGAACTTATATAAATTTAAATTGTTTACCCTACAACTAGTAAAATTTAAAATTTAAATCTAATTTTGAAGTTGATTTTAAGGGGATTTCATTGCACTTTATTTTTCAATGTTAGTTTTTCCATCGCTATGAACACATATAGAAGTTTGAAACATAAACTATTTTTATTACTAATAAACCATACAACTTATAATCAATATTAGGTTAACCGATGAGAGCGAATTATACAAATCCAGCCAAAACTAGGTTTGAGAAAGTCACTCAACCTTGGTTCCGTTGGAGGAGAGGGGAGGGGTTGTCATTTATAAGTGTACGCGTGTATTTGGGTCTTTCGTCTAATCGAACAAAATATACTCATAGTACTTTCTAACGTGGCAAAGTTATTCTCAAAATAAGTTCGTGATTAATTGATCTTATCTTACTATAAAGTTGATGCACACTGACTCCTAAAACTAAACATGGAAGTGTGCTACATCATCACCACTAGCAATTATTATTTAGAGTATTTTAAATATCATGCAAACATAACATATCATTTACAATTTTGCTGTAACTTTAAAACTCAACAATATGCAAGTAATGTCAAATCATTATCTCTACATCATTTTTATATTATTTAAACATAGATCTACTATTTCCATAATATATAATTAACATGCATTCATTTACATATCCCATAGTAAAGCGTGGGGTATCACAACTAGTAGTAGCGATAAACGCAACCTCCCCGCATGCCTAATGTACTGGGACTAATTAATGCCGTATACAAGCGATCTAGCATAGTTTTTTTTTTTCAACTTGTTAGCTGCAGAGTATTTATGCAGACGTAAGCAATGCGATTGGAAATTAAGCGCCTTGGCAATGGCATGCCCCCGCAAGCAGCTGTGTGATGTGGCTGCTGATAATGCGTGTCGCCGGGTGATTTGCTATCTGATCACTACTACTTAACTCTGGAAGCTAGCAGGTGATATATGTGACCGGAGTGCAATTAATTCAGGTGATGCTAATTTTGTGCCATTATCTGTGCTATCTTCTTAACTGCCTCCTTACGTTGAAGTAGGGATATGATGGATAGTAAGATGAGAGCACTGATATCTGGTGTCATCTAGCTCAAAGTCAAGTAGCAGTATATTGTTTTCTTTTTCGGTCATGGAAACCTTCAAAGTCAAGTAGCCTGACACAATGTAAATTGTCAAGGCTTTGTTAATTTGTACATACGCATGAATTTTACCTAAATTCCGTAGGATACAGTTCATCTGATGATAACAAAATATAAAAATTCCAGTACTCCAAGCAGGTTGTAAGCTGATCTCCTGTTGTGTCGTTGGTGGTAATGCACGAATCAATCGGATCAACGACCACTAGAGAATAGCATCAGTGCCACACCCCTATCAGTGTTGGTTGGATCAAACCCGGTACCGATAAGGTTTCCTGTCTACCTGAGCCCGTTGCGTTCTCTCTAGGCAAGAAAAATGACATTGATGATCATATCAGTATCGTATTATGGGGGGACAATCAATGCTTATCTATTTAACTAACCGGCACTGATATCCCACTTATCAGCGTTGATCCCTTGCTATAACCGACACTAATAATAATTGTCGGTGGTAAAGTTTTTAAATTGAGTAAAATGCACCAGCGGTTCTTAAACTTGTCAGGAGGTTTCATTTAGGTCCACGAACTTGCAAAGCACACATCAAGATTCCTAAACTTGGTTTATTGTATCATGCCGATCCAAAACCGCGCTTGACTATAGTCTTACCTACGTGGCACGCCACGTGGACGATGACATGGAATTTTTTATTTGTTTCTCCCTTCTTCCTTCTTTTTTCTCTTTCTTACTTCTTTTTTTCTCGGTGGTGAGAGGCGGCACGAGGGGAGGGGTTGTCACGGTGGTGCTTAATGAGGCGCTGCCCGACCGACGCGGCGGAGGGAGGGCGACGAAGGTGGGGAAGCCGGCGTGAGGAGGCTATGGCTGGGGTTTGAGGCGAGCGCACAGGTGGCGTTGAGGGGGGAGGACAGCGGCGGCAATGCCGAACCACCGCACGCCATGGGCGCCGCCACTGCCGCGGTTTCGCCGAGCCATCGTACCGGAGGCGAGCGCGCAACGGGAGGGAGGACAGCAGCGCTGACGGGAGGGAGGGAGACGGCGGCGACTGAGGGAGGAGGACGACGGCCGCGCTGACACAGCGTTGTTGCCTCGGCTGTGTCATCGCGTGCCAGCCGCCTCGCGCGTGACCGCCCGTGCCAGCCTCTCCCTTCCATCGTCGCTGCTCGTTTCTGCCCGAGCCGAGCCGACGCCGTCGCCGAGCTTTCTTCTCCTTTCCACAGCCACTAGCTCCTCTCTCACCGCTGCCCCGAGCTCCCCCGTGCCAGCCTCTCCCTTCCATCGCCACTGCCTGTTTCCGCCCGAGCCGAGACGACGCCGCCGCTGAGCTTTCCTCTCCTCTCCACAGCCGCCAGCTCCTCTCTCACCGTTGTCTCTCTCCTGCTTCGCCGCTAGGTCGCCGACCCCGGCCACAGCCTCCTCGCGCCGGTTGGCCGTCGCCTCTCCCCGCCTTCTTCTGATCTCAACCGGAGAAAAAAGAAGGAAGAAAGAGAAAAAAAAGGAAGAAGGGAGAAAAAAATTAAAAAAATTCCGTATCATCGTCCACGTGGCGTGCCACGTAGGTAAGACCCCGGTCAAACGCGTCTTTGGACCGGGATGATACAATAAACCAAGTTTAGGAACCTCGATGTGCACTTTGCAAGTTCGTGGACCTAGCTAAGTGAAATCTCCTGACAAGTTTAAGGACCGCTGGTGCATTTTACTCTTTTAAATTTGTGTTGGGATTATGAGTGCCGGTTCTAGCCATAAATAGGCACTAGTGAGTACCTCAGTTGTGCAAGTGTTCTAGCTATGTACAATCCCTGATGATCCTGATCATATTAGTGTCGGTTTCGAATATAAACTTGACTTTTTTCCATAAGAACTTGGATTGTGATAAATTTTATATCAAAATTGTAGCTTTTGACAAGATCTACGATTTTGTAATAGACAACCTTTTCATAGGAATCTTTTAGATACTCAAATCCCTGATTCAAATCTCGGGTAAGAGGTTTAAAAGGAAAAAATATCCATTTGCTAACAGAATTTATGTATAGATGAATTAGTAAAGATAGATGCATGTGATGGGAGTTCTCAAGTTTGAATCCCCGCTACTACAAGGATTACATTCGACTTAAAAAAAGGTACTAGTGGTTCGGGCTATGTACACGGGAAGTATGCTAGAAGTATTAAAAATATAAAATTTATGACCAACATACAACGTTTTAAAATAGAAAAATTTATGACAGATTTGTCTTGTTAAAAACCGATCTTTTGCTGCCCAGTGAACCCTACCGCGCAAAACCATATTGTGACGATCTCAATAAGTAGCCCAATCTCAAGCAAATCCTCATCGGCATTCTATCCATCTGGAAAACCAATCAATCAACACTTGCCGGCCTGCTTGAGCTGCCTTCCATAGGTGGCCAACCCTAATTAAGAAGAAGGGCGACCCCCTACCGCCGCCATGCCATCCCTCTACCATTGCAGCCATCTGGTCACTCCTTTGTGCCCACTCCAATCTATTGCCACTTCATCTGTTCCTGATGCAGCCGGTGGCAAAGCTATTGTTGTAGTGTCAGATCGGGTCGTGCTATGTTGTTTCCTGCCATTTTCGAATCCAATTGTGAGTGTGGGAAGGAGGGAGCAGACTGCCCAGCCACCTTGCCGTCACCAAGCGCTAGTCTCTTACTCCCGCTAGCATAGTAGCATAGAGATGAAAAAAAAGGAAAAAATTATGATAGACTTATACTCTTGAAGCTGTTAACATTTTAATTTCTCTTGTTATGGCTAAAATATTATGAATTTTAAGTTCCACCAAATTATCATCCTTCCATCAACTCTTTTTAACCATAGACATGCAGGGGATAATTAGAGTTATCCCGGTCCAGAACTGAGCCATTATCATACAACTTTACTTGCCATTCCCATCAGTTCTATTCATGAGGGCATTTCTCTTCTCTGATTGATCACCTCCTGGATAGGTATAGAATTTCATCAAAAAAAAAAAATTCCCCCAAAAGTTGAGGATCTCTTAGAGTGAAATAGTGAAATATCCCAGTCTAGAGAAATGAGGCATAAGTTGTATTAGCCGTTTGTATTCTAACCCGAGAAGAACTATCACGGTTTTTTAGTCATGTTCAGACCCCAATAAAGCAGCACTGACTTCAAATGAATTATTTATACAAATTATATTTTGGATAGTATATTGCATTTCATGAAAAAAAAATCAAGTCTACTTTCGAATGATTTTTATATCATCCCGAAGTTCTTTCAGAATCAATAATAATTGTAAAACTAGCCCCACATATCCTTATAATTGGTGTTGTGACACGGTTATACGTGACATCTAACTGTACTAAAGAAAAATGCCAAAAACAACTTGAACCAAACTCTTGTAGTCTTGTGACATTCATGTGACAAGTAGAGATGATCGACGGCAGGGGCCCAATCTAAAATGCAGTTTTTTAAATAATGGAATATCTAAAAATGCAAATGGCAAATAACAACTGAGAATATGGCATAACCACATAACGTAAGGGGATAGAGTAAAGCTGAATAAGAAAATTAACCTGGTTACGTGATCGTATGACCTCATGCTTTGGCCAGAACAGTTGCTCAAACGAGTGAAACAAGCGGTCCAGTGACTCGATGGTTTGTAAGATAGCGTCTAAACTGAAAGATAATTCTATGTTGTTCCAATTGCATGCGCATTATAAAAAGAATGTATAATTGATGCTTTATCGACACGTACAGTACGTTAGACAAATGTCGTATATGGACATGTCACCTGCAGATCATAGAGGCAATAATATATATAAACGTAAGTTCTTCTTTAGTTTGTGTGTTGTAATATAACACACAATTTCTCTTTTCGAATAAGTCTAGTATGTGGGTTTAAATATTGTCGTCATCTAGATTATATCCTCTTAACTATAAAATTGATGAACAGAAAATGATTTTCCCACTACTAAAAAACGATTTTTCCTAATATCATGATTTTATTTTTTAAGGCAGACTATAAAATCACCTAGCTCCCAGATCTGGCTAGAGGAGGGGGGGCGAAAGTGGCGGCAGCCACCACAGGCAGCGGTCCCCTCCCCTCCCTCCCAGATCTGGCCTAAGGAGAAGAGCGACAGTGGTGGTAGCCACTGCAGGCGCCGACGGAGGCAGCGCTCCTCTCCCCTTCCTTCCTCCCTCCCTCCTAGATTTGACCGGAGGAGGGAGGGCGGCAGCGGCCGGTGGTCGATGGCTGCACGATTCCCCACCCCACCCCTCCCCTCCCTTTCCCACCCAAAACCCTAACCCTAGATCTAGTCGGAAGGGGAGGGCGGCGGTGGGTAGGGAGTGGTGGCGGGGGATTTTTTTTCACCGAGAATGTTTTTTAGGCGGGTGGATCTAGTGCCTGCGAAGATGGAGAGATTGCCAGTGAAAATCATTTTCATAGGCGGGACCGATGGCCGCCTATAAAAATGACGTATTTTTTTATAAGCCTTGAAGTACAAGCGGGGTGAATGGCTGCCTGAAATAATCCGTTTTGACGGTTTGTAAAAAAATGTTTTCTAGTAATGTCCATCACCAAATATAATAGATATCCATGTCGGGCACCCGTTTTAGGGTGCACCGCGTTGATCACCGACGTGGTGATTTCGTTGACTCAGGTAGGTACTTGAGTTATAAAATAAATAAATATATATATATATATATATATATTTATATTCTCCATCCCCGAATCTCGAACCCTATTTCCCCATTCCACTCAGGATTGACCACCAAAATAGACGGTAGCTTCTCCCATCAAGTTCGAGCAACTCTCGGTCCATGGTAGAGCTCTACTTCCTTCATCCTAAAATAAATAAAACTAGTATAGAATGTGGCACATCTCAGTACTATGAGTCTGGATAGTTTGGATAGTTCAGATTCATAGTGCTAGAATATGTCATATCTCTACCAAGTTTTTGTTTATTTTAGAATGGAAGGAGTGTACTCTACTATGTTGAAAACGATGGGATTTCATTTTTTTCGATATCATATTGGGGGCATCCTAGAGTATTAATTATGCATTATATGTGAAGTGTGGCAAGAAAGTGGTGAGATGTTAGTTGAAGGACATAGGCTAAACTTAGATTTAGGCCAAGTTTGATTGAGCTACTTGGCCAAGCAAATTTTCTTATGTCTCATGAGCACATTTGTTAAACTGCTAAACAGTTTGTTTCGTAATATATTTATAAGCTTTTTTTAAAAAAATAAACAAATCTATTTTTCACATTTACTTAATTAATTATCCGTTAATGACCTGTCTCATTGACATGAAACAATTTGCTCTAGCTAAATGTTCAAGTCAAACCCACCCATAGGCAGAGTTATTGTGCTTAAAAAATTACTCGTTCAACGTGAGCACGCTTTCCGAACTAATAAACAATCCGTTTCGTGTAAAATTTTTCTATATAGAGGTTTCTTTTTAAAAATAAAATAAATTTATTTTTAAAACCTTTAATAATTAATACTCAATTAATCATTTGATAATCGCTTATATTTTGCGCCACCAAAAAACCAAGGCAAACTGCTCTCCCGAACTCAGTTTTACTGTATTTTTTTTCTTAAAGTTTATTGCTTCTCTTCTTACGAGAGAGTGCGAGAAAATTAAATTGCTTACTCCTTCTCTCCTTAGAACGGAATAACAATGCATTGCCCTTACACTTGGTGAAATGAGACGATTCAATTCAGTAATAACATTGTACTCAGCGATGACGATTCTATACAGCAAAGACACTTCCACCCACAACACCTAATATATGGCGTTCCTCCCAATATGATGTACCGTGACGTTCACCATCACGCTCGCTTTCTGCCAATTTTAAAGATCACACTTTAGTCAGTTGTTTGATCATAAGTTTCTTTCTTCCTTTCTTAATTATATTTCAACAGAGGATAAAAAGTGGTGGTGGTTGTGACACTTTCATTCCACAGGAATCCTTCCTGATATACTCCTGTATAGTCAATCTTTAGTCGTTAGGCCACACGCAAGATTATACTCCTGCATGCGCAAGAACACATCACTGCTGCAGAAACCTGTACAATCATTGTAAAGCTAAACACAGGGTTCACGTTGCGGTAGTCACCTCCCTGCTCTGCTCCAGCTATGTGGACGTTGGGTTATTTGAGCTGCAACCAGTTTATGATTTTAAAACATGATTTTAAAATTAACCTGGAGGTTGTTTTCCTCTTTCGTAGTTCACTTTTATATTTTGATCAAAAAAATAGAAATATAAAATATAAATAAGTCTTACACTAAAATTGTTTTTTCTAGTTGCTTCAGTCACATGTTTTGGGCTTATAAACCGTGGCTATGTAAATGCCTTCCAAACATGCTTATAGAGTCGAGAGTATTTAGATGATGGTCTCGGTTGGCCGTGGATTAAAAAAAAAAAGAACAGCCCAATACTCATATTTTTTTTTTAGAGAAGGGTATTTTCCATATATGTAAAAGGAAACTTCTGGATAGAGAAAAAAAAGAAAAGTCCCTTATTAATATATTATATTAGTGATACACTTTGATCAATTATGTTGTTCTATTGTATATCACCGTGTTATATTTGTAGTATTTTTAAGTGTGTATATATATGTTGGATCGCCTATATCCAAAATTCTAGGTACGTCACTGCATATATAATTCAAATCCTCATTGATTTCTTTTCAAAAAAAGAATAAGAGAAACCCAATATAGAGAGACTGTTTCAACTTATTTTTTTGGCACAATGCCACGATTCAACATACCCGATCACATTACAAAGTGAAATATACTATTACCTTTTTAACGCCATGTTGTAGTATCCTTGTTTCTTTTCTTCGCTTTTTTAACTATCTGCACAAGACCATGTGAAGATTCATACTGATATAGCATGAAAAAATTACTCCCTCCATCCCATAATATAAGGAATTTTAACCCTTCCACTTGTCCTACAATATAAGGGATTTTGGTGTACTACTTGTTACATCCATCAACTCCAATTCAAAATTTTACCTATTTTCACCCTCAACTACCCACTCACACACACACAAATATCATTTAATAGGGGTATTATAGTATTTTCGTGTTATTCTTAATCTTACCAAAAAGGAATAATTCCTTATATTATGGGATGGAGAGAGTACAAGATTACAACTTAAGGAAATAATAATCTGGACAAAAAGATAGAAAAAGACCATTCCACCATGTCATGCTAGAGGCTCCAAACACTTCCTGGAGAAACACAATAGCACCAAGTCGGTCGTCGTTGTGCGTGACCAATCATACTCTACAAGAGGATCGCAGACGCTTCCACCTCAAACCAGCTTCACCAATAAGGTCAGGTGTACTTAGGAACTAGGGTGTGTATAGAATCGAGGGTAGAAAGGACTCGCAGTACACCAACGATAGGTTTACAGTATGGTTGTATACACGCATGACAAGCTTAACAACTACAGACATGAACTTAATGACTCCGTGTTATTTAAGAATTAATTAATTTTAAAATATTAAACTAGGTTGGATCTGAAGAGATGATTTTGCCAGGGTGGCGATCTAAATGGATAATAACGTGGCAATGACCTCTCATGTCAGGCTTCTTTCTTTCCTCTATTATTCTCTTATAGAAGGGCCCACTTATCATTTCTTTCTTCTAACCAGTAACCTTCTCTCTTAATCCTTGACCACAACGTTCTCCAATTCTACATCGCATCTCGCTCACTCTAGCGTGTGTGTCTAGGGGATGGTAGGAGCTCGAGATAAAGTGCGGTAGCGCGAGAGCTTGAGAGCTTGAGCTATGGCATTATCTCTTCTCTTGAGGAGCATTCCTATTATTTATAATAAGTTGGGAAAGTGAAGAAAAAAACTCAGAGCCTGTTTGGGAGAGTTTCTAGCTACTGCAGCTTCTCCCAAAAGCAGAAAATTCTCCAAACAGTACAGATTTTATTTCAGATTCTAAGAAACTGTAATTATAGTTTCTGAACTAGAAGCCAGAAGCTAGAAAACCCATCTTTTCCAGATTCTTAAAAGCTGACTATCAACCAGCTGCTTCTCAGAATATTAAGCTCCTCAAAAAGGCCCTCAGCCTTAATCAGTAGGTGGTTGGTCTCTCTCCTTTTCTTTGAAAAATATGATACAGGAATATTTATTACCTTTTTCATGGTCAAAGTAGTTCAAATTGATGGTATCATATTCCTATTTTATACTCCCTACGTAGCAAATATAAGGACTCACGAGAAGAATTTTGGGAAAGATTAAGCCAGAAAGAGAAAAAAAAAAGACTCAATTGCCCCTCATTAAAGTTCGGGAATCAGTTATCCACATATTGGCGTAATTAATTAAAGACCGGTTTGTCCAGTTAACCTAGGCCTTAAAATGTATATTTGACTTTTGATTGGTCAAGTGATATTAATTTAGCAGCAATCTATGGATCGAGTCGAGTCATTAAGACACAACCACAAGTTAATGCACTGTGGACGGTTATTCCCATGAGTCCTTATATTTTGGGACAAAAATTAAATGTTTATATTGCGAAACGGTGGAGCAATAAAAATACTCTACTACGGTACCACAGTAATTAGAAAGAAATGATGGAATATCAACGAATACACAAAATTCCAGTGGTAAATACGTTAATTGACTTTGCTTTGTTCCACCTTATCCCTCTTGCTCTATTTGGGAAGGTTCTGACGGCTACAGTATTTTCAGAAACATTAGTTACGGAGAATTCAGAAAATAAATAGGAAAATGAACCCGAGATTTTCCTGGCTATCATTAGTTTATTAGTTAGCTACTCATAAATTGCTTCTTGGTTATTTAACTTCGAATTCAATTATCCAGATAATTGATGCACAGCGACTTACCGTGATATATAACGGTCTCCGCTCTCCGGTAGTCCGGTGTAACTGACCGGTTCATTAACTACCATTGTTTTGTTATCCTGGTGAATATATACATTCAGCAAAAGCGGAAATAATGCTCTTTTCCTCAAGAATCAACTTGCAATTGATTGGACAAATCGAAAAGGACCCATCTTGTATGAATTATTATTCATGTGATGATCGATTATTCTTGTGTCCAAATGTTTAATCGTAAAAGGAAAAACATATGTTTTCCTTTAAGCGCACATAGATTCTTTGTTTTCGTTTACATGTTTTCTACTCTGGTTTTAATTGGAAAAATAAGAACTGTTACCAAGGCAAATAATGTAGTCAAAGGAGGGAGAAGATTCTAATCCCTCGAGCGGATATCTCCTAGTGTAATTATTTCTCTCAAATTCAATGCAAATAGTTGTGAAAAAATTCTAAATTTTTTTGGCAGCTTAGAGTATACTAACATCTACCACTCCACTAAAAATCATATTCAAATTCGATCTACACATCGAGAAATGAAAAGGACCGATTCAGACGTGAATAGTAAGTATATGTTATGATTGTGGGGTTGAGTTTTGACTTATTTTTTTCTGAGTAGTCTAAGTATATGTTATGAATGAATCAATTTTTTTAAAGAATTCATAACAACTATTTGGATAGTGTTTGAACAAATGAGTGGGCATTCCCTCGAGAGTTCAAAACACTTTCCCAGTCAAAAAAGGAGATGAGGATGAGTTTTTAAAAGATAAAAGAACTTTTGTTCAACTCAAACCATTATGAAAGTTCTTTTTATATAAAAAAAAGAACCATATTGAGAACCCTCGCGATTTATGCATAACTAGAATACACCCGATCCAACACACACATGAGGGTTGAAAACGGTTCAGAAAGTTTTCGGATTCCGGACCTGTTTTCGAAAACAAGAAGTATCAGTAGGATTTTCTTTTAAAAAAAAACTTTTAGAAAACAAAACAGATTCGGACATTTTTTTTTCCTCAAATGAAAACAAGTACAGTAAGGGCACTGTTTGTTAGAAAGTGGAATCGGTCATAAACTTTCTGCAAAATTTCTCGGAAAAGAACTTGAAATTTTCTCTAGGCAATATTTGTTGTTCAAAAGATGAAAAATTGGACTTTAACGAAGTGGTATGTGAACTGTGATGTTATTCTTATAATATAAAGTGGTATTGTTATTTGTTTATATATTATTTTAGATAAAAAGGGTAGAAGTTCAGTTTAAGTGGGTTTCTTATTTTTATAAATATTCATTACATTATTCGCTTCATTTTTGTAGTTGATAATATTCGATCCTATTTTTGTATACGGGGTTTCCAATTCTGAAAAAAATGGTAGAGGTGGTTTTCTTCCATTTCTGATTTGCTTTCATCCATACATACACATAAAGTTTAGGGTATTACAGTTAGAGAATGTAGGAAAAGTTATGAGGAACCAATCCTTAGGCTAAATCGCCATCTATGTTCTTGGGGGGAAAAGGTGTCTTGACCACTTACTCAAAGTGCTGGCATTCCGTTGCAACCAAATCTTATGAACCCAACTTTTAAAAAATAGCCCAAGTACAAAACCTGTATGTAACTAGACATATAACCTGCAAAGGAAATAAAAATTTCCTTTTGTTAAACACCATATAATTTCCGCATAGCCATATATAATAACCAATAATTAATAGCCACACCTAGTAGGGCCTCTGTTGCCGCTCCGATTTGGCCCCCCTTCTCCACCTTGAGCATCCTTGCTGCCACCGGAGGTGAGGGAAAGGGAGACGTTTCTTGTTCCTTCTCTCACTAGTTTTTAGGAGTTAATTAATAAACTCTGGAGATTAGATCTATTATGTTATGGAAACTCTGGGTGATCTCATCCATACCTTGGATGGGATTGGCACCCTCGTGCCCGATGGTGGTTAGACATGGCGGTTGTGTCGTGCCTCACATCTCCTCACCCTCTCGAGGCACTCCATTCCAACCAACGCGGTGGTTTATATCCATCGCGTCTTTAACTGATTCCCTATATATATATTTGTACCAATGATCAATGAGAATCTAATCCTCTTCGCTCAATCTCTCTCGCTCTCGCTTTAATCTGGACATGTTATCAGCATTGCTCACGAAGGAGAAAAGGAAGAGAAGGAAATTGTTGACGTGAAATCTTCCACCTGATGTGCCAGATGTGCGTTGATCGCGCCAACACTGAGGTCTGGGAGATTTTGCTTCTTTTTTTTATTGGCAACTTGGTTTGTGAGGTCCTATGCAAAGATTTTGGAAGGCGTCGATGATTGAATAAATGGCTTTTGCTTTAGCCTTTAGGTCCGAGTCGCTAAATTGGTCGGCAACACTGGTTTGCTGCTATGTTGGAGGAACAAATATGATGGTCCATATTCGTTCATTTGCTTTTTTTATGTCAGAGTTGGTCAGTATTATGGTTACGTATTTTTTAAGATATTACGTTATGTGGAGCCTCTTTGTTTTAGGTCAATATATTGTTATGTACAGTTATTGCAACCACATGTTTTGTAATCTTTTATATCATTTGTTATAATCTATCCTGTTCGGAAAGAAAAGATAAACATGATGAAAAACATTACATACAATTATTAAATACAAAGTGATGGCACATACTTTCTCAATCCCAAAATAAATAAAATTAGTAGGGGATATGGCATAATCTAGTACTACGAATTTGAATAGTAGTAGGATGAGTTACATATCGTAATAGTTTTATTTATTTTAGGACGAAGGGAGTATATATACTCCTACATAACAAAAGTTGCAAAACTACTGACATGTGTGATTCATTCCGGCCCATACATCACCACATCTTATCTAAAATATTATCATCAAGTTGTTAGCTATATTTTGATAGGTTAGACTCTGCCAGACCAAAGTCATAGAAGCCATTTGTGGCAAATTGTTAATGCGATTCTAATACAATTGTTGTTTTAGACGAAACAATTTTATAACACGACAGTTTACGTGGTGGTAACCGTATCACCCAAAAGGCAAAAACCACAATGTAAAACCTTAATTAACGTGAAAGTAGCTTTTTCTGTTAGATTTAATTCTCAGGATCTAATTTGCTTAGCTTAACACATGATCACCAATTCTAAGTGCGGAATTGAGATGATTACTGACCGGATGAACTGAAGCCATAAGCTTCACCAATTCTTCTGTTCTTTCTTCTTCTTCTCTGTTGATGGAAAGGAAACACGGAGAAAACCTCACGAACCCCTTCCAGTGCCTAGATCGATCGGACGATTAATTTAAGGTTTAGGATTGGAGAGAGTTAAGTCGTCACCCAGCCTCCCTCCTTCTCTTTCTTTATATAGCGACACTGGTGGGGCTCGGGGGTTTATCTCAATCTAAATTCGAATCTATTTTGTACCGATCACACAAAACAGATTTATCTCTTAGTTTGTTTCTTGTTAGGATAGGAAAACCGGTGGGATTTTATCCTTATCCTAACTAACCGGCATTAGCCGATAAAATCAACCAACATTCTCCCCTTGATTTTGAGACTAACTGACGAATTTATCAAATAAAATAGCTCCCCAAGGCAATGTGTCTTCAACAACATTATGCGTCACCGAGACAACAAGACCTATAGTTCACTATAGTACCCAAATAAACTCAAGCTTAGCTTAGTGGGTGTTGATTGAAAAATTAAGTCCCCCTCATCCAGGATCTTAGTGAGGCTCTTATTTACATATGTACTGGCCAGAACATATCTTAATTAATCTTAACTTTATGAGCCTTTAGAGTATGGATCCATAAGCAAAAGTTTAGCTTAATAATAATTCGATCCTGGGACATATCTTTCACAACTATATCAATGTGTTAGGCAGAAAACACACAACATGTTGCTACTAGAATAGAGAACTCTGTTCAATTAGTGCACAACTTATAACACAGTATAATTGAGTGGTTACACCTTTTGAGTGGTTTATGAGCGCTATTTACCACTCTTAGTTTCTGGGAAATATGATTAATCATAACATGCTTTAAAATCTAACTGCATCATCGACTATGCAGTAAGAGATTATTTTGGAGCTTTTCCATGGTTATTGCTCCCCTATGTGTGGATATAGCTTTATCTGGATAATATTTATAAATATCCACACATCTCCAAATGTCTCTAAACTTCTGAGATCATTGGACTTTAAAAATATAAGCATATTACTTAAGATTGTTTTGCAAATAGTGCAAAACATTCTTACACCAGTGGTCTAGTCTGGATTTAATTAAATATTGCCAAGATTCCAAGTAAAACTGTATGCCAAATCTGTATGCATCCAGATTTGAGCTAATCTCAAGCTTCTATCAGCTGAATCATAAATGATTATCTTTATAACTTAATTTTAGCTTGACTAACTTTAACTGAATTCTCTCAAATTATTTCTTTCTGTTAATGTATGACTTACTGATATAAGCCCAGTACTCCTTCAGACCAAAATAATTCATGGAAAAATATCCTCAGTTTCTAAGAGCAATATGCATTGATTGACAATAAAATGTCATTAGTATAGAGTACCAGTGAATGAAATTCCCACCTTTAATTTCATGCACCTGTCCACCTCACTTGAATTGTTTGAAATTTCCATTAGAGTCGGGCTTAATTTTATTAACCCACTTAAATGGCCCAATATTTTGACTCATTCAGAAACTTCTACTAAATTCTTTATTTTGTTCATCAATCTCAATTATTCTTATATGGTTCGAAAACCATTTAGATGAACACTTTAATGTCTTATTTTATTCATCCATCTCAATTTATTCTTACATGGTTCAAAAAATCCATTTGGATGAACGCTTATTTTTAATTGTCTTATAAGGTGAACAAGCTTTACTTAGTGTTTACCACCATAATCCGATCTCATAACTTCATTTGATTTTAGCATTAGTGTCTTAAATTTCTTAAAGAAAATCGGAGGTCGCTTATGGGTAAACATAGCCATAAGTAATCATTTGATGGCTAATTTCTTAACTTAGTGAAATTTTCACTTAAAGCTAAACAACGCCATTAAAATCTAAGGGAAAGAATTTCTCTATCTAATGAGACGTTCCAAACTCCCCTAGGTATGTGACATAAGTGATAATGACACAATTTCAAAGACGTCTTACTTCCATCATTATAGAATAATTATTCTCCTCATTCTTATTTAAGCTTAGTTCACTAATGACGCAGCGGAATTTAAAACATCAACAATGTTCGATTAAGTCCATAAATGGATTTCTTAAGTCTGCACCCTATATGTGACTTGCCTTTCCATAACAAAACCCTCAAGTCATGTTATGTATATTTAATTGTACAAGTCACAAATTAAGAGATGCAAAATTCTAGCATCCACATAATGGAGCTATGAGTCATAAATGAGGTAGAATAATCTTCTCTTATTAGAGCTCTTGATGAGCTCCCACTGATTGTGTTATTTATTTAATGGAAGCATAATATCTTATTTTTCATAAACTTGAATCACTTAATTTTACTTAGTGAATTATCATCTAAGTAATAATAGATGTCAGAAATTTCTAAGGGTGAAGTGTCTCGACCTTAATGAGACGTCCATTCTCCCCTAGAAATGTGGCCGAATAATAAGGCCATAATTTCGACAATGTCTCATAGTAATTCAACCCAAAATAATGCCATTAATCTTCTTATTTAACTACTTTCTTGAATCAGGACATTAAGCATGTCCCTATTTCTTGCAAAGAACTTACACAAGAAAATTTCAAGAGTAGCATAGATAGGACAGAGGCAATTTGATTTCCCCTTGCGAGGAATATGAGCTTTATTATCATTAAATTTGGAAGTTGTAACACTCCCCTTAGTGAAGCTTCATCTTTGCCGTCAAATGACAAGATTAACATGATCTTACTTACTTTGCCTCTTAGTCTTCTATATTTCTTATTGATTTGCTGAGTGATGAACCAAGTCAATTATGGTCCACTTTGTTTAGTATTACAACTCTGAAAATGACCGTAGTCTAATGGGAGAAGAATCATATGAGATGAACAAGTGGCGCATATGAAATGTGTGATGTCCATCCCATTAAGGTTGCATGCCATGTGATTTATTTCTTCTGCAACCTTTAAACTATGGCGGCAAATGTGCATAGGCACTAAAATTGTACTAAGCATTAGTCTTGACAAACTTCTAGAGTTCATCTCAACGTTTGCTAGATATAGTTTCGCAACGTCATGCTCAAAATTCTCCCCTAACACTAACAGGGATGATAATCTTAATATTTATGAGTGACATGCGAAACATAACATTGTATTGGCCTTTCCTAGGCTAAAGATGCCTCTTAAGTTTAGGAAAAATTAGTGACGTTAGCTGCGGGAGCCACAATGAATCCTTTGTTAATGCTAAGTCATACTCAAGTAGGCCTTAGGCTCAGTTAAGTCAATGAGAAAAATAATAATAATTCCATAGACTTTAACTGATAGATAAAATTATTTATTGCTGAAATATTCAGTGGCACTATTATTGTGGTTGCCTATGCAATTACATACAATAGTACATTAACTTACACAATAATAAATTAATCTTTATTTCGCTTTGTATCACCGTTGGGCAGAGACAAAACGAAGGAATCAATAAATGAAATTACTTATAATGCAAAATCAAGTAACCGTTGGGCAGAAATGATTAAGGAATAAACATTAATGTCTTAAGTCACATCACCAAAAGGTAGAAGTGATAAAGTAAATAATTTAAAATCCCAAATCAAATCACCATACGGTAGAAATGATATAGGAAATGACGCCATTAGTGATGCCATAGAATTAAAATTAAAATTCTTAGCCATATCACCGTTGGGCAAAAATGGTAAAGGAATTAAGCTTACCGACAGATTAGATCCTCGATCACATCACCGTAAGGTAGAAGTGATAAAGGGAATTAATTCACTAATGACATAAATAAAATTCTAAGTCATATCACCATTAAGGCCAAAATGACAGAGAAAATTAAAATAATGATTGACAATACTTAGATTTCTTCCCTTAATTACATCACCGTTGGGCAGAAAATAATTAAGGAAATAACAATCTTAATGAAATCATCTTTCTTTCTATATAAACTTCCCGTTGGTTCCATTTATCTAGAAATAATTTACTTAGTATTGCAACTGATCTTAAATAATAAGAATTAGTTTACCATGGCTTAATCAATCGTATGCAAAATAAACTTAGAATTTCATAGTCAAAGCACCATTGGTCATAAATAATTATGAATAATCTTAAAATTAATTTCCTTAATTATATCACCATTTGGTAGAAAATAATTAAGGAATAAAAAATTATAATTGTCATGCAATTATAATAACGTGGGTTAAATATAACTTCAGATCTTAATACTTTCTAGTTAAATTTCCATTCAACTAGAAATAAATTAAATGGCTTAAGGAAATAATAATCTTAATAAATATTGACATGAAATCATATTAACGTTGGTCAAATATAATATCATATCATTAATTTCTTTCTAGCTAAACTTCTCGTTGGTTCCATTTAACTAGAAATAATTTTCTGAATGATCAAATAATTGACCATAATTTTCCAACAATTTAAATGGCTAAGAAATCTCATTAATGAATTTCTGGAAATAAATAAAACATAAATGCCGGGCTTAAAATTAATAATGTGGCCCATCACTTCCTAAGCCGGCCCATAAAAATGGGCTAAACAAATTCTGAGAAATTAAATTCACGGGCTTAATAATAAAGTAAAATAAAAGGCCCACTCTTATCGAAAAGCTGGCCCAAAACGGACCGGCCCATTTATGTGCGCGCGCAGCGCTTAGACGGACGCGGCCCGATCGGCGCGACCATGAAGGCGATGGCCCGATGTGGGAGCGAGGACGGCCGTCCGATCAAACGGACGGCCAAGATTTCGCCTTCGCCGCTGAAATAGCTGAACGGGTCAAACCCTAACCCTAATCCCCATTTCTCCCCTTCTCTCTCCCCCGATCCAATCTCCCCGGCGAGTGAGCGAGCGATCATGGGCGGCGACGGCGTTCTGGCGAGGTGGAGCACGTGTGTGACGACGAGCGCCGAGCGCTTCCATTTGCGCCGGCTGGGGGGCGCACCCGAGAGGGGCGCCAAGCTGTGCCATGGCGTCGGCGGTCCGGCGAGGCGGCGCGCTAGAGACGGTGAGCGTCGATGCGGCTGGACCTCGTCGGCGGGGGGGGCGAAGCCTGAAGGCAGCCGCCAAGCCACGCTTTCCCGTCCCCGGCGAGGGACGGTGAGGAGGGGACTCCAAGGCGGCGCGCGCATGGAGGTCAACCAGCGCGACCATGATGGAGAGACGGCAAGTGCGCGCCGAGGCACACGTGGCGAAGGAGTTGCCCGTGCGGCAACGACAGAGATGCCTTCTTCCCGGCGAAGCCCGTACGGCGGCGCTAATGTCGTGTGGCATCTCCGGTGGCTTAGGGCTTGAACGATCCGGTAAGTATTCAGTCCGAATCGAACGAAGCTTAGTTGATTTGATGATTTTGACTTCTGGGGTTTCTGAAGATTTGGGAATTTCTCAGTTGAGGGAAAAACTGGGAATTTCACTCTTGTTTATCCCAGTGTCCTCTTTCCTGAGCCGAATAATTGGGGAAAATTTGAGAATTTCAATCTATTTTATCCAGTCTTCCCCAATTTACTTCTTAATCCACTATTCTTATATGATAAGAACTTAGGGTTTATAGAGTTGGGAACAATGAGAGTTTTAATCTGGTTTATCTCATTCGTTCTCCGCTTAGAAAAATTCGAGAGAAAAAACAAATCTCTCTCTGATTGAATTTTCTTAGATGGGAATTTTGGGGTCTTTAAACTTATTTCGTCGCCCAATCCTCATCTGTCTTAATGCTGGCCGAAACCATAATTCTGACCGAGGCCATAACATATTTTCTTGAGACAATTAACTTAATCTGATAAACATAATCTTGAAATAAAATTTGCATCAACAAAATATGGACAGATTATAGATGCGGCTAATTGGCTTCAAAACTGGGATGATGGGAACATGTGGCTAAGCAATTGCTCTGATACCACAATGTTAGATTTAATTCTCAGGATCTAATTTGCTTAGCTTAACACATGATCACCAATTCTAAGTGCGGAATTGAGATGATTACTGACCGGATGAACTGAAGCCATAAGCTTCACCAATTCTTCTGTTCTTTCTTCTTCTTCTCTGTTGATGGAAAGGAAACACAGATAAAAGGAAACACAGATAAAACCTCACGAAGCCATAAGCTTCACCAATTCTTCTGTTCTTTTCTTCTTCTTCTCCTGTTGATAGAAAGGAAACACAGAGAAAACCGGAAACACAGAGAAAACCTCACGAACCCCTTCCAGTGCCTAGATCGATCGGACGATTAATTTAGGGTTTAGGATTGGAGAGAGTTAAGTCGTCACCCAGCCTCCCTCATTCTCTTTCTTTATATAGCGACACTAGTGGGGCTCAGGGGTTTATCTCAATTTAAATTCGAATCTATTTTGTACCAATCACACAAAACAGATTTATCTCTTAGTTTTGTTTCTTGTTAGGATAGGAAAACCGGTGGGATTTTATCCTTATCCTAACTAACAGGCATTAGCCGATAAAATCAACCAACATTTTCCAGGCATATAAATAAAAGCAACTAATCTACGGTTAGTTGATCATCATGCATGAAAAGTCGCTGAAGAAAAACTCGAGTACTTGACGTACAATTCATTTGCCGCGCATCTTTCAACAAACCCCGTACAGAAAAATCTTATACGGCGCATGTTTCTCCTGAAGAAACCAAACCGTGACATCGGTGCCTTCTCGCGGGGAGACGCCGCGTCCACCACGCATGTTTTCGCATTGGCTCGTTGCGCGTTTCCGCACGCTACTCTTTTTTCTTTCTATAATAGAATAAAAATTTCGCTATATGTTTTAAAGAACTTACAATCACTTAATATAAAATTCTCTCAAGAAAGCAGATACTTAGACAACAATAAAACCAACATATAAGAGAAAAAAGGGCATTATCTTTTCGCTTATACTTATACTTATCAGTCAGAATTTAAATTTTTAATCTTAAATTTAGAGCTGATTTTGAGATTTTTTCATCGAAGTTTATTTTCAATTTTTGATTTTAAATCACCAAAACACGTATATAAAAGTTTTATTCAAAATTACTTTTTGTTAACAAATATACATTTATGGCTCCGTAATTATTGAAGTTTATTTGTGAATCTTTATTTCTAGTTAATTAAAATCTGCATGATAGTCGGATCTAATTTTCAACGTGCAGAATATACGAGCTCCCTGCCCGTCGGTTTCGCGCTTTTGTTTCACCGTACCGCGCACTGTCTCACCTCACCTCACGGTGTCACTGCAGTGCAGCAGATGCGTTACGCATGGCGGCGACGCCGGCCATCATGCGTCTCTCTCTCGCTCTCTCTCTCTCTCTCTCCTTCTCGAGGGCCCGGGGCCCCTCTGTGTCCAAGAGCGATAGGCGATCGGCTCGAAACGGACCGATCATCTCCGGCACAATCTCTCCAGCCTGCACGTCTCTCCTCGTTGCGTTGGTCTATCTATCCTAATCCGGTGGTCTTCTTCCACCAACAATCGCCTTTAGTAACAGTTCAAAAGAAAAAAGAAGAAGAAGAAGAAGAAGAAGAAAAACAATCGCCTTTAGGCGTCACCCGTCTCTGTCCTGGGGGCCACATCGTCCAACGTTCAACCTAAAATCGCTGTGCAGTGTGCAGCTGGGACACGCTACGTGGGCCCCGTGTTCCAGTGAGAGTCCCAGCGACGTTCGGAGGAAGGACGGGTGGAGCCGTGGAGAGTGGAGAATGGAGAACGAGACACGAGGAACAAGCCAGACTATATACAGGAGTGCATTTGGAGTTTGCTGGAAACACTATCTGTATATATGCTAAATATAATACTTTTTAGTTGTTGTTTTTTAATCATAAATCATCTTTTATACTCCCTCCGTACAAAAGTTTTAAGCATATTCCATTTTTCAGTTTTTCCCAAAGAAATTATCATATTTGTAATTAATTTTCATGCATCCAAGATTTCAATAAAAATATTATCCTTTTGTTTTACTCCCTCCGTCTCATTTTAAATGCAAACATAAGTTTTCGCGCCCAACTTTGATCGTCCGTCTTATTTAAATTTTTTATAATTAGTATTTTTGTTGTTATACGATGATAAAACATGAATATTACTTTACTGGTGACTTATATTTTAAAATTTTTAAAAAAACATTTCAAATAAGACGGACGGTTAAAGTTAGACGCGGAAAACCATGGCTGCACTTAAAATGGGATGGAGAGAGTATAAGGCTAGAATAAATTATTAACGAGAACCTGAGCAGTCATCTTAATACTCATTGTCATCTTAATACTGATTGGTTGCATGCATGATATGGTTTCTTGATCTTTGGTTTTGGTGACCACATAAATATGTGACTTTTGGATTGAGGGAGTATGCTATACATAAAATATTTTTTCTATTATCTTTTGCACAAGTGATTCCTCTCTCATATATGACGCATAAATATTTTTGTAAAAATAATACATGAAAGATATCTTGGAACAGATACACAAATTTGTATGTTTTGTAAGGAGGCTACACGAAAAATTCATAAATTTTTAAACAAACCTTCTAATGAAAAAAAAAAATCAATTCTCGACCTTAATCTTAATTTGGTACATGTAGGTGGAAAAACAAAATTAAGGTTGTATTCGAAACAGCTGCTCGACTAGGTTGCTCTATCGTTTTTCGTGAGCTTACTTCTCGAACATTTCGTGAAAAAGTTAGAAGTTCCTTTAAAAA